>OY728163.1:2115138805-2117638805 GCA_963277665.1 Viscum album | reverse complement strand
ACACCGCTTTCCATACAAGGCCTCAAAAGGTTCCATCTGAATACTGGAATGGAAACTGTTATTATAAGAAAACTCAACTAATGAAATATGCTGATCCCAACTTCCCTGGTAGTCCATTGAACAAGCTCGAAGCATATCCTCTAATGTTTGAATCGTTCGTTCTGACTGCCCATCTGATTGAGGATGAAAAGCAGTACTAAAATTCAACTATGTGCCCAAAGACTTCTGAAGTCCCTTCCAAAAATTAGAAGTGAACCTGGGATCTCAGTAAGACACAATGGAAAGAGGAACTCCATGTAACATAAGAATCTCCTTGAGGTACAATCGATAAATCTAATCTATTGTCATTGTATCTCGAATAGAAAGAAAATGAGCAGACTTTGTTAGCCGATCAACAATAACCCATATCGCATTGTTACCTCGAGAAGTATTTCGTAGTCCCACCACAAAATCCATGGATATATTCTCCCATTTCCATTCTGGCACTGAAAAAGGCTGAAGCATCCCCTTCGGTAACTTTCGCTCTGATTTAACCTGATGACACGTCAAACATTTCATTGTAAAATCAGCAATATCTCTTTTCATCCCATTCCACCAATAATACTCTCGAAGGTCTCTGCACATCGTAGTACTTCAAGGATGAACATAAAATGGAGAACTATGAGCTTCGCAAAACAATTCTTTCTTCATCTAGGAATCACAAGGCACATAGAACCTTTTTCCAAAACTTAAAACACAATCTTTATCAAGATTAAATTCTGGAAACTTACCCATTTTAACCAATTCTACCTTTTTCTGTATCTCATGGTCTTCCCTCTATGATTTCATAATTCTATCTGACAACGAATACTGCACTAAAACCTGAAAAAGAAAAACAGATATATTCCTTGCACCAACAAATTCTAATCCAAAATTCATCAAATCATTAATCAAGGGATCATGTACCAAACGTAGCATGATTAATGATGCATGATTTTTCTGACTTAAGTCATCCGCTACTTTGTTTTCTTTTCCAGGATTGTAATTGATCGTGCAGTCATAATCCTTTATCAGTTCTAGCCATATTCTCTTCCTCATGTTTAATTCCTTCTGAGTGAATATTTACATAAGACTTTTATGGTCAGTATATATTTGGCATTTGCTTCCGTATAGATGATGCCTCCATATTTTCAAATAAAAAAACCACACCTGCCAATTCAAAATCAGGTGTGGGATAATTTATCTCATGAGGTTTAAGTTGTCTCCAAGGTTAGGCAATTACATGATCATTCTATATCAAAACACAACCAAGTCCCTTCAATGAAGCATCACTGTAGATAACAAACTAACCATTCCGGGAAGGTAAGGCCAAAATCGGAGCATTCACCAATCTCTTCTTTAGTTCTTAAAAACAAACATCACATTCTCTTGTCCAAACAAATTTAAACCCTTTATGTGTTAACATAGTTATTGGGCTAGATAACCATGCAAAGTTATTAACAAACCGTTGGTAATAACTTGCTAAGACCTGAAAACTACGAATCTCCGTAACATTTGTGGGTCTTGGCCATTCATCAACTACTTTTTTTTTGGAAGGATAAACTGTTATTCCATCCTTATTTACAATGTTCCCCAGAAAAGAAATATGTTGCAACCAAAAATCACACTTGCTGAATTTTCCATATAGTTTCTTCTCTTTTAATGTTTTTAAAACAACCCTTAGATGTTTTTCATGATCCTCTATATTTTTAGAAAAAACCAGAATGTCATCTATAAATACAACCAAAAACTTATCCAAGAACTCATGAAATACTCTATTCATATGATTCATGAATAGAACAGGTGCATTAGTTAACCCAAATGGAATACCAACAAATTCATAATGCCCATATCTAGTACGAAAGGCTGTTTTCGGGATGTCATCCTCCTTCGCCTTCAGCTGATGGTATCCAGATCTCATGTCAATCTTGGAAAAGTACTGAGCTCCCTGGAGCTGATCAAACAAGTCATCAATATGAGGAAAAGGAAACTTGTTTTTAACAGTGATTTTATTCAAAGCTCTATAATCATTGCAAAGTCTCATGGAACCATCTTTCTTTTTAACAAACAAAACAGGGCCTCCCCATGGTGAAGTGCTGGGACGAATGAAGCCCTTGACAAGCAAATCCTGTAACTGATTTTTCAATTCAAGAAGTTCTATTTGAGCCATACGATATGGGGGTTTTGAATTTTTCTTAGCATTAGGAACTAAATCAATTTTGAATTTGACTTCTCGTTCAGGTATGACACTGGTTAACTCCTCAAGAAAAACATCAAGGTATTCATTTACCACTGGCACATCATTAATTTGAATAGTTCCCTTGTTTTTAATAATATGAGCACAATAACTTTCTCTTCCATATTGAAGTAGTTTCATAGCTTCCGGATATGTTATCAATTTTACGGGTTCATTCTTGTATACAAACTGAAACTCTTTTTGAAAAACAACTTCTTTAGCTCTATAGTCAATCTTAGCATGATAATCAGAAAGCCAATCCATCCCCAGAATAACATCAAACTCAACTAAGGGTAAAACAACAAGGTTTGCAGGTAAAGTATTTCCACATACCACAATAGAAATATTCCTATAATTCCTCTTTGCTATAACATTTCCCCCTGTTGTTTTAACTACAAGTTCAGGTTTCATTTGTTGAGGTGATATTTCCAATCTACCAGAAAATTTCTCACAGATTAAGAAATCTGTAGACCCCTTATCAAAAAAAACTTTAGTGAAATCTGAGTGAACAAACAAAGTACCTGATACAACTTCATTGGATGTACCAACACCTGCTGACGTAGTCGCAAAGGATCTCACTACACCTTTCTTCTTGTAGTCTGTCTTCTTTGCCTCATTTGGATCCCTATTTGGATAGGCATTTGCATAGTGACCTATCTCACCACATTTAAAACACTTTATAGTTTGCTTATCAGGATTAGTCTTTGGATCAGTTTCATTGCAATCTCGGGCCATATGTCAAAACTTACCACATTTAAAACACTTCCCAGTTCTGATAAGGCATTCCCCAGGGTGCTTCTAACCACACTTTTCACAAACTAGAAACTGTATTTTCTTACCATCATATTTCTTTGGTTGATTCTTACCCATTTCATTCCAATGGGACCTCTTCTTCTCTTTGTTTCCAAAATGCATGTGATCATCAGAAAATTCCATCTCTACCCTCTCAGTACATTGGATAAGTTTCTCATATCTTTTGAATTCAGGGGAGGCCAACGCCCTTCGATACCTTGGATTCAATCCTGAGTAAAAGCAGTTGATTTTTATATCGAGATCCAGAATAAGATTTAGAGTATACCTCTCCAGTCGTGTGAAGTTCGCTTCATACACAGCCACTAAATCTTCCTCCTATTGTTTTAATTCAAGGAATTTCTTCTCCATTATAAGTCACACCACCTTAGGAAAATATTTTTCAAGAAAAATACTTTTAAATTCATCCCACACTAAGGCATCAAAATCCTCTCTACCCCTAATATTCCTTACCATTGACCACCATTGATCAGCTTCCCCTTCAAAACGATAATTGGAAAGACTTACCTTTTGTTGTCCGAACATCCCATAACATCAAATATCTTTTCAAGGGATTTAATCCATCCTTCTGCTGCCACTGGGTCAGAAGATCCATTGAATGCAAGGGGATGTTGTCTCATAAATTGTTCCACCACTGGAATTTTCCGTTGGGGTACCTCTATTGGTTCTCTTTCATGGATTCCACCACCATTTATAGCATGTGTTTGCTGAGCCATTACTGTCACAAACTGCTCGGTTCCAATCCCTACCATTCCGGGTTGTAGATCAGGAAGGATGTCATTCTGTCGGTGCCTCTACTCTTCAGAATCCCTGTTCCTTCTGCGGAAAACCATTCTGAACAAACATTTCTTAGATGAATCAACATGGTAATCTTTAAACTCTATAACAAATAAAACATAGAGTGAAAATTATTTATGGTATTCTATTAGCATCAACTTAACCGCTAAAGTTATCTAAACAATCATTCGATACCAACTATAAATACCCACACTTATTTAGTACATAATATTGAATTTATTCAATAAAACACCTCCTTTTACATGGAGTATCTTTTCATGTTTAGAGATTTAGATAATTAAGAAAAAACATTCATAAAATTACACATTGTTACACAGTGGATACCATAAAATCAGTTTCCATTTTCCTCAGAATATAAAACATTAAAACTTAAAACAAGACTCCTTGACAATTCTACAACATTTAACATGTCCTCCTTATTTGTATTACTCATCCATTATCCTATGAAAAATCATTTAAAAACTTGGGATGAGCAGAAATCTCAGTAAGGTATGAAAAAGAAGTAAAAATCACATTAGTCCATGAATACGCATGACATATGAAAACATTTTCAAAAGACATGCTTTCCACCCATAAATACTTACTTTGTGTAAAATGAGATTTACAAAAGATCTACACAAACATAAATATAATCATAGAGGTATCTTGGGCATTACATACATAATCTTGTAACCATCATGGCTACCTTAAAATTTGTAACCCTCACTGCTACCTTACTTTGTGTAACCATCACAGTAACACTTGGACTAACCATATGACCGACCTCCAACATACTCATACCCAATGCATTGGAGGGAAATATAGGTTCCAACCTTCACCATAATCAATTACCAATAACCAAAACATAATCATATAACATAAATAATATCATAAAAACATTGCTTTTGAATCTTGTAAAACAAAATTTTAAAAGAGAATTTTAGAAGAAAAGTCCTTTATAAACATCATATACTTGAAGTGATACTTGATAGAGTGGATGAAATATGTATATACTCTGTAAATACACATAATTAAACATAATATAAACAAAACCCATCACCCAAACAATTTAAATATCACATAAATAATAAAGAAGAAGGTTAACCCAAAGAATGGAAATCGGGTTAAGAATTCCCAAACCTTAGGCTTGTATTACTTCAAAATTGTTTAAACATCCTGTATAATGGTTAAAAGAGTGTTATTAGTATTTTAAAGATACATATTCATGCATATAACATCTTATATGGTCATTTCATAAACTCATTTCACCCCTTAATTGTTAGTATTTTGTTCCTTTCATTATTTTGGGTGAGTTCTTTTGTGATTTTCACGATCGGTTCATGATGAATTGTTCTTGTTGATTGGAAGTGAAACTCTAGAAATTGAATGGATTAGTATTTAAATATTTCCAGTACCATAAATTACACCATTTATCACTTTTATTTCTTTATAGGAGGATGATTCATTAGATAAAACATTAATGATGTTCGTTTAGATAATTTAAGTGGTTCTTTGATAATAGCAACGTCATTTTGTCTTTTAAATTAGAACCATGAGTACAAAAGAATTGCAGAACATTATATGAGTCATAAAAAATATATTATAACCTAGTTAAACCATATAAATGGTTTCATGACCATACTTGAAATAATTAATCGAAATCTAAAATACATCATCCAAGATATCGGTAATTCGACAAAAATGGACAATATTTTTTTGATTCTTTAAATAAGTGGAAGAGGAGAAGAATACTGATGAAGAATTTTCCATAATCATGAGAACCAAATGAATATACATGATTCTGGAGATTTCATGCCTCTTGGATAATAGGGAGTTAGGAAAGAAGAAAAAAAAATCATGAAATAAATGAAAATCTTGAGAAATTTATCACGAAAATTCAGCAGCCTAACGACGTCTCTTAAAATTTCATAAATACAATATTGATGAGAGGAATGAATTATATCATCATTAATAAAAGATATGCATAGTAATGGGGAATATTTAATGAAATATCCCAACACAAGACAAAGGGAATGGAAGAGAATAACAAAAAATGAAAGAAAAGAAAGAAAATAAAAGATGTTGTTTACCTCTTGATCTCTTCTCTATGAGATCCTTCTTAAGAGATATGATTTTGGCCTTTTGGTGAGGCCAGCAGCTCTAGGAAGTGGGGAATAAGATTGGGGAGGGAATTTCGCAGAAATTAGAAAATGCTCAAGGCTTGAGAGGTGTGGGAGGAAGAGGGGAGTGAGGGTGATATTTATAGTGGAGGAGGGGAGGTATTTTAGATTATTTTAATTATTATTAAAATATTTTTACCAACACTATAAATAATCTCAAATCAAGTGGCCATAAATAGTGAAAATATAATGTGATTTTGAAGCAAGTGGCCTTGTATCACTTATGATTTCACAAATAATGCATTTTTAATGATAAATTGATTATACGATATTTTATCGTATTTCACTATTCACCGAAAATTCAAGAGTTTCAGAAAAATACCAAAAATTTACCCCAAACATTTTTCGACATGTAGAATTCAAACATGAACTCCATTTTTCGAAAATAATTTTCTAAATATTATTAATTAAATAAGGTTACAGTTAATTCGAAAAATAACAATATTGAAGTGCAATTTGTTTTATGTGACATTGGAAAATTAATTAAGATACCATTATCCTATTGCCTTGGGAAAATAAAATAATAATATTACTTACTATTCATGAGGTCATATTACTATTCATAAGGGCATGTTACTACTAAAAAAACAAGTTTGTTTCATCAGACTCTAAATAACATACTGAACACAATTGTAGATGACAGTTTATTGAAATTCAAAACATAGAAGAAATAAAACAATGTATAAAGGATACTCATAAATATATACATTAAACAAAATTTCATGAATTTTCAATTTATTTTTAGAAAACCTTCAGATGTTACACATTTGGTGTTTCATGTAAATTTCACTTCATTGTTTCATATTTCATTATATTTAAAAAATATATGATTCATTGTAGGTATATGTTTCCCATATTCATTTTTTATATTAGTAATACTTCATTAATTATGTTAATTTTGGTTTTAATTCAAAATATTCCATCTATTGGGATTTGACTTGAATGTAAACATGTGGTTAGAGATTTCAAAACTAATTTTGAATTCACTAAGATACACTTGTACAACATTAAAAATGTAATATAATTATTATATGTGAAATTACAAGTGATTTCATAAAGTTGTATTTCATTTTTTTGGATTTAATTTTTTAATAATTAATTACCATATTAGTTAACTCCCGCATCAATGATATGATATTTCTATGGGTTTATCATTTAAAAATGCAATCTTTATATAGTATATCATTCTATGAACCAATATTATTTTATATGTTGGGAATATATACTCATTGATATGTTATATCACGAATCACCTAATTTTCATGATTTTTATTATTTCATTGTAATTAATTATTTTATATAACATATAATACAAGTTTCACTAATGTTGTGAGAAATTTATTAATAACAATATTTTAATTAGGGTTGTCTATGCTTAAATTTCATTAATGGTAAACTATACTGTCAAAATTTGATAAGCACAATCCTTGTTTTTCCCATGTGTTTATTTCTATAGAATTCATTTTTTATTGCTTTTCCTGAATGAGGTTTTGCTGATTTTGTTATAAAATATGAATTTAATTTTTATTTTAACATTTAAAAATGAATGAAATATTCAATTATCATGGCCAATAAATTATTTTATTATTTCATTACATATTTCTTTGGTAATCTCAAAGATAATGTTTTTTCTTAATATTATAGAAATATTTTTTTAAAAAAAATTAAATTTTCAATGTGTATAGGGTATATTCATATGGAATGTTTATTTATGATTTTTTATTATATTATTACTCAAAAATTACCCCAAAAATTTATTTTACATATAATCCATCAGGGATATGTGACAATGATACCATAAGTATTATCTACATGGGTTTTTTGAATTAATTTTTAATAGTGAACTTATTTACATTCCTTATAATAGTTCACATGAATATAAATTTATTGATTATTAAAGAATGTTGATTATGTTTTATAATTAATTAATAGAAAAATTTCATTTTACATATTAACTGATTGGTGGGGACTATAATTTTATATCCCATTCATACATCAATAGTTATCAAGAGACAAAAAAAATTGGGCATTGAACAATAAATTTACCTAGTTATGCATGATTTTATCTACTTAATCCCAAAATGTGTGTTTTAGAATCATGGAATATTGCATGAAATTAGTATTAATTAATATATTAACGTAAATTTTATTATTATAATAGTTATGATATCTAATAATATGTTTCGAGACAATTCCATTATCAAATTTTATTTTTTTGTTAATAAATACATCTCTCGATATTATTCATTATGCATATGTTTTTTCTTAAAGGGAATATATTTTAACTTATTTATCTTTAAATATTCATTATTAATTTTTTACTAAATATATATTCCAAATACATATTACCACAACATAGTGTTTCAGCTCACCCCAACTTATATTTTATATTAATAAGATTTCCAAGAATTTAATTGATATTGATATGAAAGGATATTCTAGAGGGAATAATGATTATTCTTTTGAAATTTCTATAATTTATTTACTATTAAGAAATTTATTCCGATATAAAGGTATGTATCTATTTTACTATGTATACAAAAATACATCATCCTTTTTCGGATAAAATCATATATAAGTATTTATATTATAATATGGTAACCACCATAGACATGTTTAATTAATCTTGGTAGTTAATAGTTTACATGTTTATAGTGTTATCTTAACAAGTATGTCAGGGTTTATAAAATACACCAAAAATGGATACTATATGGAGGGATTATCTGGTGTTTATTATTGCATGTTTTGTTTTTCTATCATCAAAAATTGATATAAATCTACAAGAATAAGGAATAATTTTTTAATGGTAAATTGATTTTAAAACCCCTCTACAATTTTTATATATATATAATTTATACATATTTTTCATCATATAATTGATAAAAATTTATTTATTGATATATAAAAACTCACATGATTATGTGTTTTTACCATTATACTATATGTGACTTACTAGTAGTGGGTATTGATAGAATGAATGTTGTAAAACAATAACCACATGTAATATTAACAATTAAAAATAGAAGCATTAAAAGAAATAATTAACAATAGTAATCAAAAGATTAAAAAATCATTGTTATGGGATAACAATAGAGATACAAAAATGTAAGAAATACAAAATCAAATTTACTATAATTTAAATCAATAATATGTTAGAGGTATATTCAGACATTGGTAGACCGTGTATTGAGAAATTCAAAAATAAACCATAAAAACAATACTATAAAAAATACAGGAAACAAAACTATTCACGTTCCAATAATGTTACATTGTTTATTCATATTATACACATCAATGTAATGATCATCCCTTCCACATATATATTCTCATAATCATGTTTTCTAATCATGTACTAGTTTAACATATTTGGTTGAATGTTGATCTCTATATAAAACCGTAAAAATAACCCGAAAATAGAAGTTCATACTCGATATGAAATGATACATAAAAATTAAAATAAAAAACTCATTACATAAGGTGATTTGTAACAACCATACCATGTGTGGTAATATATGATTCAAATAATTTTATAATTGTTGGGTAAACCCAAGATTTGATCAGACCTTTGGATTCAATAACCTTTAATACCTTGAATAATCCACTTCTTCACCATTTGGTCACCATAAATGGAAATTTTTCATTGTATTATGATCAAAATAATATGATGATATGGCCCCCGAGGGCTGGATGAGTTGGTTCAAGGCTGTGGCATCCTGTCATCGGGGTTCTGGGTTCGTGTCCACGCAATGGCAACACACATTATATTCCAGCGATCCTCTCGTCCCCTCGACTCCGCGTGGAACTGGACCATGCCCAATGGTTGGAGACCTTGGGCCTAGCTGGGGACGTGCGATAGGGGGTGGGGTAAGGTAGCCTCATTATCCCCTAAACCAACCAACACGTTTTCCCCGCCATCGGTGGTGGGGTGGTAAGGGTTTGGGGGGGTGACGGGCAGGTCGCGTGGTCAAGCCCCTGGGCTTGCAAATTAATGTAATTTTATTCCTTGCGTCATGTGCCGCTTTCGCGGTTGTACCCAAATTTTTTAATATCATGATATAAAATGTGACACACTTATATATTCATGGTAGAGGGTGTATAATCCAAATATCAAGGATTCTAAAAAAATTACAAGAGGAAAATTAATATAATTGATAGGAATGAATGTACATTTGGAATCTCCTTAAATAACAACCACTATTTAAATTATTTTTTTAATATTTAATGAATATACTCTAATTAATAATTATATTGGTATTTTTTCTTCCCCTTTTCGTTATTCAATTCCTTTATTCATGTTTTATATCTTTTTGGATGAGTTTCTCAATATCTAATCTAATGTGTTATTAGCCTCTCTATCCCTTTAACATCTTCATAGGAGTAGTTTCCTTCATTATAAAGAATACTATCATCAGATAATTAGTGATTTTATTTGACCATACATTTTATATTGCTATATTTACATGTTATTAATATATACATTTTTCTTTAAACCAACATACACTTAGGGTTGAATTTTTTATTTTGTAGTAAATCTTTTCCAATTATTTTGTATTTATAGTAATATTTTTAGGATATTTTGGAAATAATTATTTTATTAGTTTTTAGTAATTTAATGGAATATTTCAAGGGTAATTTTATTCGATACAAATAGATGTGGTTCTGATTAATTTGTATACCTTCACATTTTTTGGAAAAATTTGGACATTTATTACAACCAATAAACTATTCCTTCAAGATTCATATATTATATTATTTTATGTAAACACTTAACTAATACGTGGATATATTTCTACATAAATTTAATAAATCATTAGACCCCTTATATATTTTTTGATTCCATCCCCCTTTAATTAAATTGATAAATATATATATAATGTAGATGATTCAAATTGATTAAATGTTAATAATTTGGACTTATTCATTAATATATCATATACATTTCAATTAAAATGACATGAATGTTTTTTTGTTATTTTATAACATTTTATTTAAAAATAGGATGTAAAGATAACATATTTTAAATAATTAAATCAATAGACATTAATTTATTTTATTTTACAGATCATAATGAACTATGAATAATATATTTTATTTTATATTGGTTTTATTAGTAAATATTTAATTAAATTGGATTCTATAGTAATGATTTTTTGTTAGACCATTTAAATACATCATTATATAAAAAATTAATGAGTTTACAAACTTCAACTAACTATAAATGATGATATTCATAGAAAAAAAATATCTTTCAATTTTTGAATGCAAATTTATAGATGAATATCATAATAAGAGGTTATTTATATCTTTTTGAGATTATGTTTTATCAATATTGTAAGGAATTTTATATTAGAGATATTACTGAGTTAATTTAGAATTTATTAAATTATCATGCGATTTTAACATAATTTAAAAGGGATTGATATTTATTGAATTTTTTTAATTCTTTATCAATCCCATTTGGAGATTATTTTTAATGAAACAACCTAGATACTTTTAGGAAATGTGTCATGGTTGGTTTGGAAAATTATATTCTCTAGTCCTCCCTATATTCTGGTGGTTTTTGAATTGCAGTAAGGGGATATGACAACTTTTTGGGGATAGTATTCTCTTAAATCACTATGTAGTAAAATTTAAAATAAAATGAATTAATTTTAAAATATTGATATTCATTTATAAAAGTAAATGTGATGAGAAATAAATGATAAATAATATGCAATTTTAAATTAATGTTTCTAATATTCCAATTGTATTCCCCATGGAAGGATTATATAAAATTAATATAATATGATATAATAAAAATGTTTTTTCACAGAATATGCCAATATCATCAAGATATATGCCTACTAACAATAAATATTTGTAAACAATGTCCCAAACTACATGATGAAATATAGGGCTTATGTACTATCATGTTCATGAAGACAAGAATAATGTATGTTTTTGGTACCCATTTTTCATGTATTATCAAGACGGTTGTGAGAACTTACTCATTAAGCACAAATGATGGAATCCAAAAATAAATATATTGTGATTAAATGATTTTACAGTAGTGATAAAGTAAAAACTTACAACACACCCATTTTAAAATATATAAATACAATTTCATAATATTTATTATTCCATTGGTCTATGACCACTATAAAAAATTTAGTATCTATATTTGGAAAAAATTGAAGTGTATTTAAGAACATCAAGATGTTAATTTCAACCATATCCCATTAAAGGGTAATAGAAAAATTTCTATTACAAACTGAAAGCAATGGTAAATGTATATTAACATAATTCCCTATAATATATCTGGGTGTACTAATTTCACTGTTATTAATAATTAGTCTTAACATCCATAGGGGTCTTTAATTGCAACATTTATATTTATAATATTTTTGATTAACAACTATTTAATTAATACCAAACCTATTTTTGGTCTAGTCCAATTGTAATGTGAATTTACAATTTTTTGTTGATGAAATATTAAATTTCAAACCATTCTATTTAATCTAATATTTCATTTAATAAATTAATGGTAAAATATGATTTTAATGTAAAAAATAATATCTGAATATAAACTCCCTATCTAAGAACACTACAAGCAATTTCAATTTAGTAAATTATATGGAATGTTAAATGAGACATTTATTGATGTCAAACTCAATCAACATAATTTGAATGTAAATTTAATCTTTCATGTTGTGGTCAGCATGATCACACGATCCATGCATATGGATATTGAGTAAAAAAGGTTCAATAAATAATAGGGTCTACCAAACATAGCATCCTAGGTTTCCAAACATCAGATATCAATGATATGTTTGGGGTAAAAACATATAACTGCGGAGTCAAGAAACATCTAGAATGTAGAGAATAACCAACATATATACGATGATATATTTATACTACAATTGAGAAATATAGAGTTTGAATGATTTTTAGACTCTGAAATCCTTCAAATGAGGATGATGACAAAAAACAAATATAACGGAGAACCACTATGAAAAATGAATAGGGGATAGAGTTCATCCTCTGTTAAAAATGAAATAAAACCAAAAACGATTTTCCATAATATGAATTTATATATAATGGATTAAATGAAACATTTTTTCACTATAAAAAACATTAAATTGTCACAAATATAATAATATATTGGTCTAACAAACTGGGTGGTACAACACTGGATTGCTGATATAAGGATCATTGACACACTAGTGAGCCAAGATATGGCCTATAGAAAACTAAATGTCCACTGTGTAGACGATGGCCTATGTCCTATTATCTAATGATAATAAATCACATTGGATTCCTTCTACTACAACCTCTATCTCTTCATTTTCACTCTTGAGACCTCAATAACCTCTATATCACCCAAAAAAATTTCTAAATTGGAGAATTTGTTGCATTCCAGAAATAATAACTCATATCCGAACCCAAGTAAATATATATACCCATCTAATATATTGAAAATTCATACTGCCCCTAAATTCAATGAACACGCACACAAATATATATCCTTATATACTCCATAATATAAAACTTCCCATCTCAATTTTGTTCTATTTTTCATAAATTAATCTCTTTAAACATGTTGCTTTATAAATAGATATTTAATGCCACATTATAATATTGAATCCTCCTAGAACATACACAGAAAAATTTAATTTCAATATGCTATATCAATTTCTTTGTCAACACCTTTAACCAAACTTCATTGATAATGATTCGATTAACCCAACCCCATTCAGTATACATCAAAATGGTTTTTTAATTTAAACTAAAAAAAGGACAATATTTATCCCTACTATATTAATTATATTACAAAAACTAATTAAATATATTTTATTCCTTTTCCATATGAAATAATTATTAAAATTCCACTCCATATTTATGAAGATCCTCCATCTATGTATGTAATTCATACAAAATTATCTTATACGGGAAGACTTTATAGACAGATATTCTGCGCCTATTTACCCAAAAAATTTGATGATAGATGGATTTCAATTTTCTATGTATACAAAATTAACATATATCCCTTCCTAAAAATCCATGCCCTCCTTAGATGACATGATGAATGTTTCTTGAATCATGCTATATATAATTTCCATCAGAATTATGAGTTGAAGAATACATAATAGATTCATCTAAAAACAACCATCTCAAACTATTGATGCATTATAATTTTGTTTGATTAGGATTCCTTTAAACAAAATAGGCATCATATAATCAAAAAAACATGCTCATCGGAGTCCATACCTGACACCATTAAAGGTTCCATGGAAAAACCCTTAACTACCCATTACGTTCCACATAGTTTTATAAATTCATTCTATATATAACATCGTACACTCAATTTTATTTAATTATACAATGAGACAAATTCTAATTTATGGTTTTGATCGACCCTCACACCTGGTTTCTCATATTGAATTCCATGTAAAAATAATTTATGCACCTCACATGTTATGTGCATGTGTCTTAGTGCCACCGTGGTCATTATATGGTAAACTCTACATGGGTTAGACCCATCAAAATCATGGTTCATTTGCTCCTGACTAATATATACCTCTCATAATATGAATGTAGATATAATTTATCCAGTTAAATAATTTTCAACCAACATGGTTGATGTTCAACTAATATTCGATCACAATTATTTGATATGAACATTATTCCCTACCGATAGAGAAAAATGAAAACCCAATTAATACATATTCAATATTCAAATAATAAAAAACCCCATTATTTTTATATAACTGAAAATAAAAAACCCACCTTCTTGTAGACAATAGTGAAATTGTCATTATTTTTTACACGAGAATCTATAACACTACTCTCCAATCCCACAGTGATATCAGTAACCACTATATAAAAATTTCAAAACCATTCATGGGAATATGACTCCTTAAATATAATTTCCTAAAAAATCTATCAAAAATCCTCATGTGGTTCTAATTAACCCAAAATATTATCCCCCTCATAACACTCTCCAATAATGGTATGAGTAAACAATCATTATCGACCACTTTTCGCAAAACCACCGCATTTCACCTATGAACCTGGACATCTTTTAATTGATTCTTATATTGAAAATCATATTGATCAAATATAAATCATTCCTTGTGTGTAATACATGTGATTCATATTTTTTTAACAAAAAACTATATTATCACCCCATTTCTAACTTATTACATATTCCAGTTTGAATCCAAAATATCTTACACACACCTTCCATGTAGATTATGTTGATAACATAGGGACACACATTACCCAATGACCATATACCACCCTAGCCCCAGATTACTAGTGATACACGTTATCTATTATTGGATCATTCACATACTCAAAATTCTAAACAAGACACAATATAAGATGCATACAAGATTCTTATATTCAACAATCCAGAAATTTTTTTCTTTGGTTATGACTACAAATATAGTCATCAATCATCCTAGGAATAATTATACAATCAAAAATGTTTACCCATTCATAATCAATTAAGGTCTAGTACATATGATCAACACCAAACATCCTGTGGAGAATCATGTTCTAAAATAATATGATTAGGCATAAAAAATACATCACCTATAAAACTAGAAATATATATAAAACAAATGAACTCGTGATCATTTAATTTTAATGTTTCATGGAAAACAACCCCCTTACAAAAAAAAGGTTTCACCATATGTGCATCAATTCCACAGGCTATTTCATGTATCCATCTCTGATATGTCTAAACCTCCCACAACACTATTATAATCACTCTTACATTAACCCCCTTCAATGAATAAAAACTCAACAATAAACCAATAATCATAATGAAAATGGCATTGGGTTCCAACACATAATGATCATTGTGATGGATCACACATATCATTAAATAATGGATGATATATTACCCCAATAGAAAATATTTTAAGTCAAACATGGTAAATCTTGATACATAATCTTGGTACCATATCTATAGATAGAACATCATTAAGAATGTCACCACAGGGAATGATAACCATTGCATGTGTTCAACTCATATTTTGTAAGGGACAATACTCTATAAGGGTAAGAATTAATCATTTTACAATGAATCACCTCATAACCTATATGTATCAACCAAAATTCATGGAACATTTAGAATCATCCCCATTATCTTGAACAACACAACACATTTAGGCCTCAAATTCCATATCTAATTGTTTTACAACATGGGATATATATCTCCAACCTAATCAACCCATAGATAGAGTCAAATTTCCATCATAAGGGATACTAATAGCAAGGATCACTAACAATCTATATGATTAATATTTCACTATATCTACATTTCATAATTGAAACCCATGAATTAATATATTAAAATATTATTAGACATAATTTTGTAAAATATAAAATTATAAAGGGATTCATATTTTAATATTTTTGGTTAAATTTAATATATTTCTTAGTGGAAAATTATATCACCATAATCGTGAAATTAATAATCAATAAAACATGTCTATTATCGAAATGTCACCTGAGGTATTGGAAAAATATAAGTCCATCATAGGAAAAAATATAAAACATATAAATGGATCTAGCCACCATAAATTCCAGAAAATTTAAATAAATAATATATATATATAATGTTTACTTATAATTAAACAACACATATTACATAAACATATATATAATTTGATTCCAATGATTCTGTCCATAATAAGCCACATGAGGATTTCATATCAATCCCATATGCTTAGAATTATACAGGAATGTGAAACATCTAATAATCTTTTGAGACACAGGATATAAGTCACATAAATCAATAATATATCATCCTTTTAATCCACTCTTGGTAAAAATTATTCATTATTAAAATGAAATTATTGGAATTAAATTCCCATTAGTGTAAACATTAGTTTTCAAATCTTCTCAGTATAGATGTACATTTTCATTATATCATAACAAAGAACTAGAATAATCTAGTGTAAATTATAGAATTCATAAACAGAATGAATGAAATGATAAGATAACACAGTAACAATTTATAATATACACAAGGAGCTAACTCTTCGATTAGTAAATAGATCAATTTTCCACATGACCTGAAGAATGCCTCCCCAAATTATAGTGATAGGTGACTAGTTGTGACGTCCTTCAAAGATAACATATGGAGATTATTACATCATATAATATTATAAATATTCTCTAAATATATATTTGTGTGTGTGTGTGAGAGTAAATATTGATAATCATAACTAATGTCCCAATGAAAATAAATAAGTCAAACAAAATATATGATAAAAAATGAATGTTTCATACATATAAACTTGACACATCATATCTAGACTATATCAATAGATACTAGAAGAATTAAATATATTAAACTCTCATAGAATGTTCCCCTTAGGTAATATGTTATACCCAATCAAATTTGCTACCTGCAGTACATGACAACAAATAATTATAATCCCCCCTATATAGTGACCCCTTAATTTAAATATTTAATTATATAATACATTCAAAATATTATTCAATATCTTTCAAAAGAATACATTAAATAGGAACATAAAGATATAATGTCACTAGAAATATTGATACGTGAACGATTGCTATATAAAATATCTACACATTTTCATATAATGTTCTTACCAAATCACACCTTCTTATTCATACCATATAAAAAATTGATGGTCATAGACCAAGGAACATAATCAGAAGAAAATGAAGGATCATATGCTATGGAGGATTAAATATAAGATAAATTAGTCAATTTTCACATGATACATTAATATAATCATAAGGATGTGATAACAGGATCAATACTTGAGATAATCATACAAAATTAGTAAGAGATATATAGTCAATAAATATGTATAAGGGTTCAGTATAACCAATATCAAATGATATTATAATATTGAATAAATAATAATCAATCATGATTCATAAGAACAAATCATAATCATATGACAACATATTTTAAACATAGAGTAAGAATAGAAAATCATTACTATATTCAAGGCTCACTAAAATGACTACAAAGATTTGTTGGGTTCACTCCTTACTCCATAATTTCATTAATCACGGTCCACATCTTAGAATTTTATATTCAAAAAATTTAATTATTGGAAAAAGTTTACACTATATTACATTACATTTTATCAAACGGGATATCCATCACTATACAATTCATTTTCAGACAATATAATTCTATGCCAACCCATGAAAAAAATTAAAAAAATAAATATGTGGGAAAATAGATTATAATAAATTCTTATATTATCAAATCATAACTCATGGAAATCATATAATATTCAATAATATTTCTCATATAAATTCATAAAACATTATAATAAATAATAATGATTATAACATTGGATAATATCAAATTAAAATCCTTTGACACATTTATAGATGTTTTTATGGATACAAATACAATTAAAATAATGTTATAATATTCATAAGGAAAATAATTTTATTTAAAAATTACATATTTAAAATATCAATGGTCTAAAAGATTAATAAGAAGAGTTTTTTTGCAAAATATATATGGAATATTAAAAATACATTTTTAATGAAAATATTACTTTGATAATGGAGGAATAAATTCATATATCATACATTAAAACATAAAATCTTTTCACATTTTCGGTTAAAATATATATTATTATTATTCATAAATTTAATAGATTTATTGATACAAAATTTATATAGAAGTAGTCATAGATTAAAAAGTATTTAATAAATATTTGGATAAAAATAAAAAAAATTTAAAAATCATTTTATGTGAAAAAAGTATTGTAATAGAAATATTTTTTACCAAAGTGAAAAATAGTCATCAATCTTTAAAATCAGTCTTTTATATTCATTATTATTTTAAGAGATGAAATATAAAGGAAAACATGAAATATCCAAAAATAAAAATATGATAAGAAAAATATATATCATGGGAGATATTATTTATATAATTTAATTATTGTAAAATTTAAAACCAAATAATAATTTCAATGATTATATGATTAAATGAAACCCATATCTTTGTTGTAAAATTATAATACGAACCCCACAAAAGAAATATGTTCAATGGAAATGTTAAATTTTATGAACATAATGATTTTCATGATACAAAATATAAATGGGTACGTACATATTTTTCACAATACTATATAGGTTTCTATCATCTATCATGTCTTAATGAATGAATATTTATATGAATAAATAAAATTGATCAAGAAGTAGTTTTGAAATTTAAAGTGTTTCAAACCATGATAATAAAATGGTCCTGTGTAAATATCTAATTTAATGACATATTGTACTTGGATATATTATTATGTACTTTATACAACATATTTATGATAAATTGATTCATAATATTATAATATGTATCAATTATGTGAATTTGAGATTGAACACATACAATATTGATATAATTTTAAATTAAGGCCATGTAATGAATGAACATGATATGGATCATAAATGAACATAATAATTTAAAAAAATTAAAAAATAATCATTTTGTTGTAATCACATTCCATGATATAAATAATGTGGAAAATTACTAACAGGTCTCATGAATTTGACAATGATTAAAATAAACTCGTACCTTATGTTAACCATTCTTTATAAGCTCCTTAGCCTCATATTCTTTGAGTGAGTTCCTTTGGATTACACATTAATCCATAGTGGATTTATCTGATGAGAAGAAAAATACCAACTCAAATTATATAAGGAATATAGGAAGGTTTTTATTTATTTTTTCCCGTAATATAATTCCTAAATTGATTTATCAAAATATGAATACTGGTTCACATTTATACGTTAGACGAGGGACACAAATAGAATTTTAAGAGGGATTTCAATTCTATATGGTCAATATCATGTTAATACGGCCTTAAATAGTAATAATTTTAATGTTAGCTGAATGTAAGTTTGTTATATCATCAATAAATATGAAATAGATTTTTTTTGTGAATACCACCCTTGCACATTAGTTTAAATCCCTTAGTAATGATATTAATACATTAAAAATGGTACTTTAGTTTACTATTTTCATGAATCAGTAAAAATTTTAATTTTATGATATAATAGGCTGTTAAATACGATGATTCATAAAATTGAATTAATTTTACTATATTTATATTTTTTAAATGGTTTATTTTAATTTTATTTTTATGTTTGAAAACAATAACAAAAATAGGGTCTGAAGAAATATATTTTTAAGAGTAAAATATAAGTTACATCCACTATAAGATATCTAAAAAAGGGTAGAAATATATTGATATATACACACTATAAATAAATATAAAAAAATAAATATAATTTTTAAATATTTTATGTTAATAAAAAATTACGCTCATAAAAATGGTATTTAGAACTATGTGTTTTAAGGAAGAAAAATTAAAATATACCTAAGTCATGAATAATGATGATTTCAATATAAATTTTTCAATTATTTGTATTTAAAGGAATATTAGTTTATAGAATGATAAAATTCAGAATATATTGTTTCAGTAAAATAAAATGAATTTTTTTTTTAAAAAAAATTATATATATCTCAATTCACTGAAATGGTAAATGTTTTTAGAAAGTCTCAAAAACATTCTATGATATAATATTAATATAGTGATTTTAACAATGCTATTAATTTAATGATATTATAATTCAGTAAAAGTTGAATTATTTATATTTTTCCATGAAATAAATTATTATTAAAAATTTATATTCAAAAAAAGTATTTTTAAGAAAAAAAGTCTACTAGAATCAAAGATTCTGACAAATAATTTAGAATGTGAAGATACATGAGTGTGGAATATGTGGTAAAAAAATATTTTCCCTAATACACTAGAAAATAGTTATACATATCATACCAGGACATATAATTTCTATAACCTGAGTAACTCGATGTCTCCTAATAACATTGAGACTTATACTGATTAATAATTTAGCATGTGCTTATTATGAATTAATCAATAAAAATGTTTTTATATAAAAATTGATAATTTTTTATTACAATCCTTAATTTTCTATTTTAAAACACATGTTATAATGATTTATTATATCGTGGTTTATATATACTGCATGTTGTGAGTTAATGATGTTTATGAGCACATACATTTTGTTTAGTTAATAATATATTCAAAAATAGTGTGATGATAAAATTCTGACCCCATCCCTTAAATTAATTTCAACCTCACAATTTTAATATTTTTAATTGATGATTGAATATTATATAAGAAATTTTTTATAAATACATGTCATCTAAATGAAATAATAAAATCTAAATTGAAAAATTATGTTGTAAATGAATTGTTTATCTTCTAGACTATATAATTTGGACCCTATGTAAGGATAATGTTACAGATTGATGAAAATATCGACATAGATGTAAAATATAATGTTCAATCAATAACATTGAGTAATAAAAAATATTTTATTCTAAATGATAATGAACATAAGACCTTAAATCATTGAGGGTTAAAAAACATGAAATACTGTATAAGCAAGAATGAAAAAGAATACATTTTTATTATAGATAATATTTTTCATAGAGTTGAGGAATTATTTTTTCAAGGAATATTTGGGATATAATTAATATATTTATACAAATAGGTAAACTTAATTTTACCCATTGAAAGTGTATTTTGATTGTAATCCACCTTATATTTCTACATAATTGGCTGATTAATGTACAAAATAAATTTATCATGCTTGAAGAACTAAAATTATATTTTAATAGATCATAAAAACCATAAATTGTTTGATATTACTTATTTATATATCAAGATATATACAAAAATAAAATTTTTTATCAAATGATATACAATATTTCAAAATATTCATATGATTAATTAAGCCACAATTATATAAACCGTAAAGGAAACACCCAAATATCCAATTATAATTTTCCAAACAAAATAAACCATACATCACCGAAAAAATATATCTCGATAAATTTTAAAAAAAAACTAGAAAAAAATAATATTCCCATTTATAAAATTCACTTCCCTCACCATTTATATGATGTCTTGTCCTAATGTCATATTTTAATCATCTAAAGACCATGAATATATATTCACCTGAAATATAATAATTTATTCCTATAAAAAACAAATAACCATTAATTATTTATAAAAACATCAATGGATCCCTAATAGTAGTTCAAACCATATTGAAGATATAAAATAAAATATATTTAAATATATTTATGAAAGCCTAAAATATAATAAAAATCATTAAAGAAAATATAAAATAGTTTTTCATCAATTCTTTATTAAATTTCATCATAAAAAATATAATCCAAATTACTATATAAAAATAAATCATATTTCAATCAAGTGATGTTATTATATTACACTATAGAACATATTATGCTTTTACTATCCCTCAATAATTAGTTTTTCAAAAACAATTACCATACCAACAAATGAATTTTCATGGTTATATCTACTATTCAATGTGTTCATGAAATTATATAATGAAAAAATAATATTGAAAATTATTATATTATTCATGATTTATATTACCAAAATATTTTTAATGAAACAATATCTCATCATAATTTTCAAAAATAAATAAAAGCCTAAATTATTAATTGTAAATGATTACAATAGTGTATTCCCATTATTTGAATTGATGTTTTATTTTTGATAAGGGCATTGTCTTAGATGATCCTGATGTTATAAAAACAGAAAAAATTTAAATATGAATTTTACCTTGGTTGTACTATATTCTCATCCAATGAACTCTTTATTATCTGTTCTAATTTCTTTATGCAGTTCTATTATATTATTATCTAAAATATATTCATTCCACATTGAGATATATTTATTGGTTCTTATTAAGAAATTATTTACGTGTAGAAATATAAATGATAATTCCATCATTTTTTTCACTAAACATTATTTTTATCTTCGATGGTTTATTATGCAACACACATTTTTTTGGATTATAATATTGTAATGACACATCTGCTTATAAAATTATTATAAGATTTCATATCCAATTACCCAACACATTTATATTATATTGAGGAAAACTATTTCATATATTATAAAATTCACCATTAACTGAAGTCTAACAGAATCAATTAAATTTTAATAATAACAATTTCATAGTGTGAGAAATAGTAATGAATAATCATCTAATCATGACAATTCAGTCATAGGATGTATAATCCATCAAACCTTATTTTCAACCTATGGTATCATATGTTTAACTAGGGTCATCCATGGTCATCATCAATAGAAATATTTCATAATGGTTTATAAATAAAATATTTCCAAGCCTATCAATATATCATTTTAGTTTCATCCATGGAATATAGTATGTGGATGTTAACCACGATCAAGAATTATTGTTAATGTATACTCGACCAAAAAATTCCATGTTTTTACCCATAAATTAATATATACCAATACCACATAAACTTTTAGTTTGAGGAAATTTATTTATTATCTTTTGAAAACCACACATATTTTATTGCCACAACACACTATATCATCTTATACATTGGCATATTTACTTGGTTCTCAATAGTAATTTTTAGACCATATATCCAAACCTATTGAAATCCAACAACTGTTTACAAGTGTTGTGAACTAGAACATTAAATACATAAATACAACAAAATAATAGAACAATATTCCATACATATCACAATAATAACTAGTTGCGGGCAATAGAGGATTAGAGTACTTCGAATAAGTTTTAAAAATACTTGTACAAAAATGATCCACATTTTTTATGAATAAATTATTTATAAATAAAATCGTACCTAGGAAAATTATATATTAAAAAGTTCATCAAATCCAAGGGAGGGTATCCATTAGAAAGAGTCATACTAGATGCTCAGTATGGGTAAAAATAATAATTATCATTAATTGATCAGAATTGACAATAATGTATGCATAGGTGTTTTAAAACATGGATGTAACTTAAAATAATCATACCCAAACAGTTTAAGATCATTAATCATAAAACATGGTAAAATGTTTCATCCAATAATGAAAGAATATAGAAGGGTGAATAATCATTAATAACTAATCTGGAAACATGAGAATCTATAATAATAATTATATATCAATAATTTTTCCTTTTTCAAAACAATAGAAAATAATATACGTAGAAAATTCTAATTTATAATACTATCATATTGGACTAGTATCACACCCTAGTAGATCAATTACATACTCATGGTTCACTCATGAAACTATCATATTTGGTAATAACCTTCACAAAACTAGTTTCACAATAATTTTTGTCTTTCAAATCAAATTATACATCTATATTTACCAAATAAATTGCAGGGATATATAATTCTTCACCCACCTATCACAAAATGAAAAATATTGACATTTATTAAATATGATCATCATATATTCATCATATCATTAAATCATAAGAAATTAAAATGATACTGGTTTCATAATAATTTTATTATCAAAATTATAAACTATATAGTCAAAAAAATATAGTTATTGAAAATATATAATAGCTTCTATAATTCATAATAGCCATCAAATTATGTTTTCATATATATTAATATATCTAAAATTCATTAAATTCATTATTTTAGAAAATAAATATTTCATATTGAAATTAATTATTTTATATATGAAATTATAAGATAATATAAAATAAATTTTATACAAAAGACAACAAATTTATTTTGAAATGGAATATTTAATAGATATTTTATTAATTATAGAGGATAAATAATTTCATTTTGTCTATATTCTATGAAAAGTTTCTATTATATAGACAGGAAAAAGTATGAAGGAAATTTTAAGGAAAATAGAATCTAAAATCCATAAAAATATTATTGAATGTCAAAATTGGGTTAAAAGGAAATGAATATATCAATTTGGAATAATTATATCATTTTAGAAATACTTTTAATAAAATTATTTACATGGGTGAATGTTTCATGATCAATGAGACAAACATTGTAGGTTTTTCATAATTACACTACTTCAGTTTATTGTGTACATAAATATGCGAAAAATAATAGAAAAATATGATGAATATAAAAATAACCAGTGTATAAGAGAATATATTTTTATTTTTAAATATATATAATATAATATGATCATCATATAATTTTATTCTAATGAATCCTAGTAATAATGAGGTTGTCTAATAATACCCCTACTAATGTGGTTTATTTTTTATTATATCATCATGAAATAAACAGTTGAAAAAATAAATTCCAAGAAAAATGTATATTTATGGTAAATCATATAAATTATTTTTTAGATAGACATCATAATATTATGACATGTCTCTAACATGAAAAATGTCGAAATTTAACAAAACCTAGATTAATAATGCTTGCATATTTAAAAATATTATATCATTTTGAAATTTATTGTTGAATTAAAAATCACATTGTTATTTAAATTCAACTAATGAAATCATTGATATAGTAAAAAAATTGATTTTACTACAAAAATCATTTATATAATAAATTTATTAATAACATTAAAACATGGCTAAACAAAGAGTTGGTGAGGTGAAACACCTAAGAAGCCATTATATGTTGATTATGTTACGTGAAAAGAGTGAACATTTTATACATATAAAAATCCAATTAATATCATGAGTATATCATAAAAATAATGTTTTTTCTAATCAGTCCACATAAAATAATTATGGTGTGAAATTTAAACCATTTTAACTGAATTTTAAAATGTTATAATAAAATCCATAACTTGAGTATCCTTTAAATCCTTAGTCCTCTAACATTCAATTCATTGAGAGAAACCCTTGGACTACCATTAAATACAAGTTTTTTTAGTATTAATATAAGTAAAAGTGTATAAGAAGAATTTATGTATTCTCAAAGGTATTTCTAGTTGGTCTTGAATGAGATCAAAATCTCAAATAATGTTAATAGTGTTGGCGGATTAGGTCTTTTATATAATTACATGGTGGGGAACAAGTGGTATATCACAAACGTTTAATATATTATAAATCCATTTTCAGGGTCATGTGGATCAAAATTTAAATTAAAATAATGTTTTGATATTATTAGTTTTATATATCATCAATATATAACAATTTGTAAAGTATATCTATCAACTCTATATTTTTCCATTTTTTCCGCCATTATAAATCTTTTTTACCATAATATTTGTAATCACATTTTTTTAACTATAAAAAATCACTTAAAATTATATTGGGAAAAATATCTTTTTTAAATTAGTGTTATTATAAATATTGAATCCATTTTACTAAATGAAATTTATATTACAATAATAATTTAAATTTATTTATGCATGTCAACTTCTATAAAAACTTATCATTTAAACATGATTATTAATTCATAAAACATAACTCACATAAATTAATTTCCTTAAAAAAATGCCATGAATATTAAAATATAAAATAAATATTTAAATAAAAACATTAATTAATATAGAGAAACAAAATGTAATATGATTACAAAAAATATGGGAAAAATTATTTTTAGTCATTTCTGTTTTTAGTGAAAAAATGACTCATACAATGATAAAGTATAATGTTGTTTGTTAACTAATTAATTAGATCATTTTTGATAAAATGAGTCTTTTTATACTTTAATATCAAAATAATAAACCTAATGTTATATTTACAAGAAATGATATCATTTTTTAAAAAGAATCAATATTTGTAACTATTCATTAATTGTTTTTTGAAAATTAAAAAAAATCACCATAAGATATTAGAATGATTATTTTTAAAAAGTTACACATTTCTTCAAATAATTTTTTTTAAATAATAGATGTTAATTGTAGTGATAATGTGAAAAAATTATATAGGAATTATTTGTCTATAAAAATTATTTATTTTTACATGAAAACACTTTTCAAAAAATTTAGTTACCATTTTTTATAGATTAATTATAAAATTGAACAAATATAAACTATAATTGTTATTTTTTGTTATTTTTTCATTGATATTTATAGCTTCTTCTTTAATTAAATTATTAAATCATTTTTCTATATCACAGTTCCATGTATATATAACTACGAAGAATAATGAATCTTGGATCGGTACCCAAGTGTCCTGGTGTCCAATGTGGAATATGAGTACAAGTAATGATTACACACCCAATATTGTCCCCAAATAAAACTAATCTAATAAATAAGGGATATAGAGGTGATATTTTACAAACATAAAAATATATTTTAAAAAAATTAGAATCATTAAAATAAGGAAAAAATATAACCTATGGTAAGAGTTCCCCCTAGGTATTCAATATAGCTACATCATTCATTGTTGGGTTGTTTATGAAAATATAGCGATTAACAAAAAACTATATTCGTGATAAGTGTAGTATACCCGAAACTATTACAAACCGAAAAAATGGGAAATATAACCATCATCGAAACCCAATAATCTACTCTTGGGTCACGTTAAAAATCATTTTAATAATCACTTTGCATGTCCCAATGGTGTCATATTCACCTTGGGTTCTCCATATGTCTCCATAACTCCTAGGGGCTGTGTTCATTATTGATAAACTATCATAGAAATAATATGTACTAAGATTATAATTATTATAAACCATTTATTAAATATATTTAAATCCAAAAAAATTAATGAATAATGGATAATATTTCAATTACATTATTGAAATTCAACCATTTAAAATTATCAATTATTAACAGAAATAAAAATATTTTTATATTCATGTCCATTTTCCATTTCACGTCACATTATAAAAAATAGAAATCCATTTTTTATTTAGATATAAAAGTATAAAATCAATTACAACACAATACATTCCCTCCAGACATTTCATATTCCTATTTAAAAAACAAACAAAAAACCATTATTATAATCCTTTTAATTATATAATTACTTATTATTGTTTCAGAAAACAACATAATTTTAAATAAAACCCACTAAATTACACCATATCAAGTATTATTAATAACATCAAATATATTCTTACATTTTATTAGATCCCAAACTAGTTTCCTATATACCTATGATATATTATCCTTGTTACAATATCAATAACCAATTAAAATCATCAATTGATATGTAATACCAATCCACAATATCTAATTCATAAAAAATTTCATTTAAATTATTTTAAACAAAAATTATTCATTTAAATTCTTAATATAATTTCAAGAAAAATTCCACCACTATGAAACCAAATAGGAAAAAAAATCAAGATCTTTTTAGGAATGTTACATGGGAAACTAATTTATGTCAAACTCATTCTTTTTAAATTTGGATCAACAATTCAAGGGCCAATATAAACTCCCTATTCATGTTGTCAGAAAAAAAATAAGGTCTATTTGTTAAAATAGTGTGACATTTCACATTTTCAAAATATGGGTCTATATCTCTGGTATCAACCATTGGATCTATCATAAATTGAATATCATGAGAAACATGAAAATGACCACGATAATTGAAAATAAAAAATAAAAATAATGTGATCAATTTGGATGTATAGAGAAAAACAATCAAGGAAATGCGGATGTTAGAATCACTAATATAATTGAATCATGATAGTTAGAAAAAATGACCAATATATATGGGAGAATAACCAAGGATAATGGGGAGTGGGACACGCTCCCTCTATTATGAAAAAATGTATTCCAATAAGAATATTTTACATTAAATGTTAAAATGGTGACATGATAAATGACCATAATGCACCTTTTTAAATTATAAATTAACCATTCCCTAATTAGCTAATAGTATCTAGGTACACTTCCTATAAGATGATCCTAGTAATATCCATGGGCTCCTTGGAATGACAATATATTGTTTGTGCACTTTGGACATCAAGCTGGTGATAATGCTGCCCTTTCACTACATACCTCAATCACCTCCTACTCTTCCTAAATTATTATAAGACCCACCCTAAATCTTAACGAATTTCGTACCAATTTTAAATTGGAATTATTAGGGGTTTCAAACCAAATATTTTTCTCCAGGAAAAAATGCATAAAATCAAACCCCACAAATTATTTAAAAGTTCAAACTACTGTCATGACCCATCCCCTAGGTCCCTTGTTGTGACTACCCCCAACTGGCCATCCATATGCTAGGGCATGCGACTAAAACCGAAAAGGAATATCCCAATTATGGATAAGCATTGCCTTTCAACCTGTATGAACAAACAATTCAAGAACATAACAAGAAGCAAACATGATGTAAATTTCTATATTAAAAACGTGTACGGAAAGCAAAGGGGCTGGAATACAAGCTCAACTGAAATGTACAAGTACGACTAAAAACTAAAAATAGATTCTGGATCGTCCATTGAGGATCCTACCTAATGGTTAGGTATAACTACCAATCAATGGTCATTGTAGCAGGTCATGTCAAATGGTCCACCACTAATCACTATCCAGTTCTGGCCCCCTTAGCCTCGATCAACAATGTATGTTGTCTGTACAAGGAATAACAAGGTGCGGGCATAGCCCATGCAGAGGTTAGTATAAAAATACTCTGTTGGGAGCCCAAGACTCCTGATGGTCTCCCATAGTTCCAAAAAGGATAAAACAAAAAGAAATACATTTAAAAAAAGTCGGAAACATTCATAAACCCTACTAAGGTATATACCCATACATATACCTATGTTATCATGATATACTCATCTCATACATGAGGAGACAGAAGGCTCCAAATTTTAAGCCTTTAATACAACTGATCCATGAAGTAAGAATACCACAAAGGTAACACCATGAAGGTAAATCACAAAGGATAATGTACCACAAATGAAACACCATGATGGTAACCCCATGAATGTAATCAAAAAACAGTTGAAACCCCACGAAGGTAATAGTACCCTAATGGTAACATGAAGAAGGTTACAGAAAGAAGGTAAACGAATCACAAAGGTAATGACTCATCTCACACCATGTATATAACTCACGTAAAGATGTACATGTGATTAGTCGTAAATCTAGATCACTTTACTCTATCGAGAGGCTCTGCTGCTAACCCACACAAGATCGATATATTCTGACCCACAAAATACTGCAAGGAACTGCCCCAAATAGGATCAATAGATACTGACCCACAGAGGATCATTAACCGCAGACCCACACTTGATCGATTGGTGCTGATCCTCATAGGATTGAAGTTCATTCTTCATGTTACAGCGTACCACGAGATTCCACAACTATGCACGCTTGATTTCCGGAGGATATGCTTCTAAATCCATCGATCGTACATCAAATTCCACGATGTTCCACAATGAACTATCCCAAAGGAACACAATTTCATAAAAGTTGCAACATGACCGATGGTTTGTCAATCGGACACCCTGTCTATGACTTATAATCGTTTTAGTATCAAGGGACCAGTTGGATTCAGGATCGATCCAAACCGACCGTAACCCAACAGTCTCCAAAAAAACATGTGGAGTATACCAAACTAGATGTGTGTCTCTATAGTTCCTAGCACCATAAAACGTTCATCAAATGGATGCCTAGTTCAAAAGTTATGGCTCTTTTAGCGAATCTGTGCCTGGAATGGTCTGTGTCCGGTCTGACCCGGTCTGACCGACCCTACCAAATCTGGTATGGGTGAACCCGACCTAATTTAGGTCGGACCCAGGATGGCTTGTTTGGGCATGGTCTTGGTGGGCTCACCCCGCTGTGCCGTGGTCCATAGGATTTGGGCCACGGACCGCTGGGGGGCATGGCTCGACCCATAGGGGGCACGACCCGACCCAAAAGGGGGCCGAAACCCGGCCCGTTGGTGGGCATAGCCCAGACGGTGGGGGCCATGGCCTGGCCCGTATGAGGGTGAGGTCAGGCCTGCAGGGGGGCACAACCTAGCCAGTAGTGGGGTGTGGCCTAGCCCGTTGTAAGGGAGGGGCCCTCCCTAGATGGAAGGGGGGAATGCACCCCCTTCTTCTGAACTGCTAAGCCGTTGGGGAGGGGGTGAAGCGGCGGCTCCATGTGGTGATGCCTTGTCCACGAGACCTTTAGTTGCTGGTACCTCCTTCTCTATCACAGCTTCGAGTCGTGGCCTTCTCTAGTGGCGCGCGATAGCGAACCAGTCCTTCTCCACGACCGGCTAGTGTCAGCCGCCCTTCTTGACCGTCGCGGCTGGAAATTTGTGGCCTTCCCCTCCAGTGGTCCATGACAGCATGCTTCACTGCCTCCAAGGCCGGCCGGTGCTGGCCGCTCTACTGACCGCAAGAGCATAGTTTCATACCCACCTGTCGTGGTGTGTGACGGCGCGCTGCATCCATCGCCTACTGGTGCAGGTCGCCGGTGCTGGCACACCTGTGTCGTGATGATGGTCTTCTATGAGCCACCGGGTGATCTCCGGAGGTAAATTTTTTCAATCCGAACGCCACTGTGGTCTTCCTGGGTCATTCCCTTCTCTACCTGACCCTCATAAATGCATTCCATCTAACCCAAAAATTTTACACATAAAGAACACAACATTAAAATGATGGATGATGAAGTGGGCCTAATTTTTTGGGAATGCGCCCTCTGCATTACCATGTTTATAAGGCACAGGATATATGATTTAACAATATATTGAAAGTAAACAAGATAAAAACCTACATCAATATTAATTGATGAACATCCACGTTTGAGGGGGAGTCGTTTTTCATCAGTTCATGATTCGGTAGCACTCATCATTCCTTGTTGTAACTGCTTCTATCTTCCAAGTTGTTGGGGTCTCATTACTTCACTAGAGCTTCGTCGCTTGGTGATGTCGTGCCAACAATCCTCCTCGAGCTCTATATAAATAGGAGAGGTGAGGGTGTGTATCGCCATTGGAAATTTATGAGGTTCTTTTATTGAATGAACCTCCATTATTTTAACAATTATGTTAAAAATATAGATGGGTCATGCCAATTAATGGCCTGAAATGTAAATGGTCCCGCCACCGCCACTAGTCAGTTGGAGGAAAGGAAAAAGATAAATATAATAACATTGTTATTTTATTATTATTTTAAAGGTCCAAAAGCTAAATTTTTCTCTTGAGCTCCTACGGTTGAAGTGAAGCCTGCCTTTAGAAAATCATGGCATTGTGGATTCTACGGTGCTCTCATATTTTTATTCCGAGCTCCGATTCAAAAGTTAAAAAATTCTTCTCACGTGTTTCCTTAACGTACCTTAAAAATTGTTCAGAAATTCATTCAGGGAATAGTGGTCCTAAAAATAATGCACATTCAATTTTTCACACTTGATAAAACTCCATATAATTTTAAAAAAAATTACATGGAAAATCTTGGTGTTTATATTCTCCCCACCTTAGGGATTTCCATCCTTGAAATCCAAAACATAGACCATGGAAAAAAATGGGGTTAATGAGGATGAATCTAATCCTCATGCTCCCATGTTTTCTCTGGGAGACTCTCATGATGCTAGGGAACATGCACTAGAGAGTTCAATAGTCCATGAAGGAACTGCTCATGTTGATCCTCAATCTCAACCGGATCCTTCGTAAACATATCCCCATCCTAGATGTCCATCTCACCCCAGTCGATGATGTGTGATGGATCACACATGTACATTCATTGTTGAGACACACGTAAAATGTCACACACCTAGAGAATCTATGGGGGAAGAGCCAAATGATACACCACCTCACCAACTCTACTAAGAACATAAAAAGGTTCGATGAACCTCAGAGATACTTTTAGCCCTGGATGAATCTCCACAAACCATGTCATGGTGAGACCTATAAGAAGACATGGTATCCCGCCTCAAATAGCAAAGGTCTCTATCTCTTGTCTGCATAAGAATTTTTTATGCTATGTGCAGTCTTCATCTGCTCCCAGATGTTATGAACCTTCTTAGTGGTATCTCGTACCAACTCCGGACCCATAAATGCTGACTCCCCTATGTCTTTTCAGCATAGAGGTGATCTGCATGGTCGACTGTACAAGACCTCCAATGGTTCCATACTTATGGTGGAGTGATAACTTTAGTTGTATGAAAACTCCACAAAGGGCATGTGATCCTTCCAAATATATCCAAAATCTAGGAAAAAAGCATTAAGAATGTCCTCTAGTGTCCGAACGACCCGCTCTGTCTGACCATCTGTCTGAGGATGAAAGGCAGTGCTCAAACATAGCTGAGTCCTGAACGCCTCCTTTAATCTCTACCACAACCATAATGTAAAATGTATAACACCAACAGAGACGATGGCCAATGGAACCCCATGAAGTCATAAAATCTCATGTACGTATAGGCATCCCAAGACTTCTATTGATCCTACCTCTCGAATAGGTAGGTAGTTGGATGAATTGGAAAGTTGGTCAACGATCACCTAGATGGAATTATGTCCCCTGGATGTATGTGGAAGCTCTGTCACAAATTCCATGGAGATACCATTCTACTTCCACTATTGTATTTCTATTAGTAGTTCTTAGCTTTCTAGAACCTGATTCTAGGACTTCACATGATGACAAGTGAGGCATCGTGAAACAAACTCATCCACTGTATTCTTCATCCATGTCCACTAATGGTGTCACCGAAGGACCTGGTACATTTTCACCACACTAGGATTTACAAATAAAGGGGTTTTATGAAACTCCATCAACACATCCTCCAATAGCGCCACTGTTACCATGGTTCATCCTTTGGAAAATATGCTGCGCTCCCCACCTTCATAAAATCATTCATTTTCCTATCCATTGGATATCTAAGCACGTTGAATCTCGCAGTCAATGTCCCCAAGCTGTTCCACCTAATCTCACTAAAAAAGTGGGGGAGTGATAGTCATAAACTGGAGGTAATCTTCTCTATCTCTATCCATAAAGGATATCTGCAACACAGCTAGCTACTATGTCACCTCACTCAGAAACTATAAACCAGACCTCCAGCTAAGTGCATATGCTACTATGTTCCCCTTCCCAAGAGTGTATAATATCTCAAATTTAGTGTCCTGGAGGAACACCAGCCATCACCGCTTTCTCAAGTTAATTTCCTTCAATTAGAATATATATCTAAGACTCATGGGCTTAGAGTAAACCATAAACTATTCACCCATCAAGTAGTGCCGCCACATCGTAATGTCGAACACCACTGGTGTAAACTCTAGGTCCTTGGTAGCATTGTTCTTATCATGTTTTCATAGTTGTAATAAACAATAAATGATCAATATAAGCTCTTACATCAGGAGATATCTGAGTCCCATCCAAGACGTGTTAAAGTAGACTACATACCCAAAACCCTGTTATACTATCCTTAAGATGGTTCACTCGTCAGTCTCTTCCTCAACTCCTAAAAACTATGCTATCATTTCTTTTTCTATACAAAGGTTTGTCCCTTCTTTTTCAATGCTAAAAATTATGCCTCTACTTTGGAAATGTCAGGTACAAATCTCTAGTAGTACCCAGCAAAGACCAGAATGCTCTGCACCTCGATCACACTCGGGGGATGGCTCCAAAGCAAGCACTACCTATATCTTTGTCGGATCCACTGCAACTCCATCCTCCATTAAAACATGTCCCATGATTTGGAACTCCCATATCAGGAACTGGAAATTCGAGAGTTACCATAAAGCTTGTGCTCTTGGAGATTATCCAGTACTACCTACAAATGATAAGCATGCTCCTCCTCCATTGCTGAGTACCCCGAGTTGTCATCAATGAATACCACCATGATGTGATATAGGAATTACTAGAAAATTGTGTTCATGAGTCCTGATAACACATTAGGGGCATTGGTCACTCTAATTGGAATAATTATGAACACATATCATCCATACCGATATATTAAGGCCATATTCTACACATCGTCATCTTGTACCCTGAGCTGACTATAGCTTGATCTGAGGTCCATCTTCAAAAACCAACGATCTACCTTCAGCTGATCAAAAAGATGATCAATCGTCAAAAGTGGATTTTCTTTTTTCAGAGTCACCTGGTTCAGGTTCTGATAATCCACACAGAGCCTCAAACTCCAATATTTCTTCTTGGTGATCAATATTGGGGTTTCCCAAAGGGAAACACTAGGAATTATGAACCCCTTCCTCTGCAAGTCCTCCAGCTGTACCCGTAACTCACGAAGATCCGTGGGAGCCATCATAAATACTGGTGTATATATTAGTGTCATCATGGTGTACATGTTAATGTAGATATCCACCACTATATGAGGAGGTAGTGTCGAATCATTATCATGGAAGACATCGGCATACATGACCACCCCTATATGATACCTCAGACCCTCAACATCAACTACTCCAAGGGTAAGGCTATCCATATTTTGTATGATCTGTTGCACCCTACTCCGGGAAGGTCAACCATGTGTGTAAAAGGTTCCCCTCTCACCGGTGAAGGAAAACATGGTCCCATCCATGTGGAATCACAAAACATTGTGCAAATACTTTCAATCTGAGCATGAACATTGGATAACCAGTCTATCCCCAGATGACGTTGTAAGGTATCGACACTGCTACTAGAAGATCCCTACCGAAGATCTAACCTCCTAGAGTAATCTCAAAGTACCAGCATCATGGTGTAATCATAGAATCCCCTCCAATAAGAGTTTTTATCTGTAAATATCGAGCTAACAACTCCATTAGAATCTTAGAGCTCTAATCAAGGGTCATTGAAACAAAAGAGTGAATGGAACCAGTGTCTATAAGTACTATAGCTAGGGTGGTGTATACATAGATCATACCTATAATCATATTTGGAGCTCTATGGTCATAGGTCTCAGCTTCCTAGAGCTGAGATCGTCCATGTCCACCTGCTCTCTATGGTCAGGGTGTACCACCTGGAGGTGGTGGCGGTAGAACCTCGAATCGTCGCCCATGACCTGCTGCACGACCATCTCCTATGATACATCAGCCACACTGCATACCTCCTTGTTAAAACCACTACCTCTTCCTCGGCGGTCCCATGACCATCTTCTAGTCGTCCGTACAGTGGGTCGGGCAGTTGCGATCCATGTGACCCTACCTTCCAGACGAGTAGCACTGCCTGCTTCACATCTGTCAAGTTTTATCCTGTGAGCCCTTCACCACAAACCATGTATCCTTAGATCATCCACCAGATTTTATAGCCCATTTTGGCCCCTACGTCATCAGTCTACTACCTACTATGGATGAATTTTCTACCACTTGTATGGTGGTGGATCTCACTTCCAGTGCATTCTCAGCTATGAAGCTCTCCACCAAAAGCGCTCGCTCTAGCACCCCAGCCTATGTGGAAATGTGTCGAGATATCATCAATGATATGATCTTCCCTCAGAGACCCAGATCAATGGTTTGGGACCTGATGAAAGGGTCTCATTTCACATCGGTGGAGTAGAGGGAGAGATCATTTATCTTCGCTGAGTACTGGGCCACAGTCATGCTTCCCTAAAGTAAGTGCAACAACTCTTGTATACGCACTGAGCATAGGGTTGATGGGATGAACTATGCCCTGAAATTGCCCATGAAGTCCACCCAGGTGATTTTCACCTCTTAGTGTAACTACAGTGTCAGAATGCACCTTCTCCTAACTTCTCCCTGGAAGAGACTGGCAGGTATGACCACCATCAGATCAGCTGGTGTCCCAACTACACAATAAAATCTAGCCACATCCTCAAGACATTACTTAGGTGCCTGCGGATCTGTATTGCCTTTGATCATCGGATTCATCTTCCACTGAAACCCATTAAACATGTTCAGTCGGTGTTCACCCTCTGCTGGTGGGGCTAGTGGAATCTTTTTCCCAATGAGTGTTTGTGCTACTGGGGGACCACCCAATGGTATTATCGTCGTAAGATGGCCCTACATTGAAGCCTCTTCACTCATTGGGTCGTCATCATGTACCCTCCCGAGAATCATGGCTAGATATCTATGTGGAAGCTTCCTAAATGAAAATAGGTTCTCCATAGTCAATAAGTTATACATGGTGAGCTGACTCAAGATATCATAAGTAAAACACCTCCAAAAAACACGCAATTAGTGTTTTGTTCCCTATTTTCGAAATCCGAATTTATGGTCCATGTGTATGGATACGTCGGCCGCCGCACCAACACTGGACTCCCTGAACGGAAAACCATTCTCAGAACATACAACACAATTGCTCCATTGAAAATATTAGAGTCATAGTTATTCTTTAGAACAGACTCCTCTGATACCACTATGTCACGACCCTTCCCCCGGGGCCCGTGCTATGACTACCCCATGCACACCTTCCATAGTCTAGGGTATAGCGAATATCACTGAAAAGGAGTATCCATATAAAAGAGGGAACTGAATTTAAACCTGTAAAAAAGCACAATATAATAACACAACATGAATCAACCATGACGTAAATTTTTGTAGTAAAAGATGTAGTGAATGTAAAGGGGCTGGAATACAAGCACAACTGAAAATTAACAGTAAAAATAAAAAGAGATATCATCTCCTGGATCATTCACTGAGGATCCTACCTGAGGATTAGGTATAGCACATGATCAATAGTCAGTGCATCTTGTCACATAAAATGGCCCACCTCTGAGAAATGTTTAGTCCTAGACCCTTAACCCCTATCACCATAGTCCATCATCTGCACAATTCACAATAAGGTGTGGGCGTAGCCCGTGCAGGAGTGACTAAATAATACTCAGTAGAGACCTCTAGTCCCCCGAAGGTCTCCAAGAGTTCCACAAAGGATTTAAAAAAAGCAAAACCTCAGACACAAAGCACAAAGAACTCATAAACTCTACTTAGTTTTTTGCCAATACATATACCTATGTTATCAATATATACTCATCTCGTATATGAGGAAACATATGGATCCATCTTTTAAGAATTTAGAATAACTGATTCACAAGAAATGAATAAAAAAATGGTAACACCAGGATGGTAACAAAACGTAGGTAAAATAACCACAATGGTAACACCATGAATGTAAAACCATGATTGTAAAAGTACCACAAAGGTAAAACCAAGATGGTAACACAACACAGGTAAAAGTACCACAAAGGTAACTAAATGAAGGCAATAACATGAAGGAATAAGTCTCAATATGTTATGTACTCAGATCACACCATGTATATAGCTCAGGTACATATGTAAAAATTATTAGTCATAAATATCAATCATCTTAATATACAGAGAGGCTCTACTGCTTACCCACATAGTATTGATAGATGCTGACCGAAACACCTATGAAAGGAGATGACCCACATAGGATCAATATATACGGACCCTAATATTATCTATAAGCACTGATCCACACATGATCGATATGTGATAACCGACATAGGATCGATGTTCTTCTTTCATCTAATAACCCACCACAAGATTCCTACACTAAGAACTCTATATTCTGAGAGGATAATCTCCTCATGACATAGGTCATTCATCAACCGCCCCAAAGTTCAATGAATATGTAACCAAAAGGACTATATTTTGTAAGGTTTTCAATGGGAAGTCGGTACGTCAATTAGACACTCGGTTTTTGATTTATAAGCGTTCTAGTACCGAGGGCCCGGTTGGATTCTGGTTCGATTCAACCTATATGTACTCCAATGTTTTCCAAAAACCATGTGGGGAGTAAAAAAAGGAATTCCTCTCTCCAATGATCCTAGAACCATTGATGGTTCGTCAAACAGATGCTCGATTCACATGTTATGGCACATTTAGCGAATCATGGCCTAGAATGGTCCGTGTTTGGTCTGAACCGAGCCGACCGACCCGGCCCGACCAGACCCGGATCAGGTCGACCTGACTATGTCCAGGAAAGACCTGACTAGGCCCAAACCTGCAAAGGCCTGCCCGGTTGGGTAGGGTCCTACTCTGGCCCGCCCTGCAAGAGGTGCGGCTAGGCACGCAGGGGGGCGCGGCCCAGCCCGCAGGGGGGCACCGCCCGACCTGCAAAGGGGGGGCTTCCTAACCCACAGGGGGGGCAACCCAACCTACCGGGCATGCGACCTAGCCGTAGAAGGAACGGACCGACCCACAGGGTGGCACAGGTCAGCCCGCTAGAAGTGCGGGGCCCGCCCTAGCTAGAATAAGGGGGTAATTCCTCACTTTCACATGAACAACTAAACCGTTTGAGTGGGGGGGGGGGTGAAGCAGTAGCACCATGTGGTGCCACCTGGTTGTCATGGGACCAGTAAGTGTATGTCCCACCTCTTCCTTCGTGAATTTGATCCATGGACTTCTCCAATGGTGCATGAAGGTTCGCCGCTCCGCCTCTCCGGTCAGCCGGTGGTGGCCGCCCTTCTCGACCGCTGTGGCTGAAAATCGACGGCCATCACCTCCAGCGGCACATGGCGATGCACCGCCTCCATCGTTGCTGGACGGTGTTGGCAGCCAGCATCGCCTGCCGGCATGGGTTGCTTGTGCCCATGTGCCGACGATTATCCACAGGCCACTGGGTGAGACCCAATGGACCATTTTTTAATATGATCACTCCTATAGTATTCCGGATGTGTTCCCTTCATTGCCTAACCCTCAAAAATGGGTTCCATCCAACCCGAATAATTTACCCCTAATGAAAGAAACAATAAATAGATTGTTGAGGGATCATTCCTTGTTTGTTTGTCCCATGACCTCCGAATTAGTGTATTAACAAGGGAGATGATATATAATCCACAAATCTCTAGAAAGTAAATGAGACAAAATCCTACCTCAATATATGTTGAAGAACGCCCGCATTTGAGGGGGAGTCAGTGTTCATTGGTTTGTGATTCAGTGGCTCTCATCATCTTTTTTTCGAACCAGTTCCTTCCTCCATGTGGTTGGCGTCCCTATACATTGCCATAGCTTCATCTCTGGGTGAATTCAGGCCCATATTCCTCCCCGCATTACATATAAATATTAGAGCAGGGGGGGTGAGTAACTCCATTAAGAATTTATGAGGTAAATTTAACGATTGAAAATCCTGAATTCCAATAGTGTTGTTACAAAGATTGAGGATTAAAGGGAATTAATGGCTTGACTTTTCATTGGTCATGCCACTGCTTCTTGTCCGTTAGAGGAAAATAAAAAGTGAAATTAAATTACATTGTTATTTTTTTATTCTTTTAAAATTCCAAAATCTATCTATTTAACCTGACCTACAGAGGTTGAAGTGAATCCACCCATAATTGAATCTCGGTGTTGTAGATTCAATGGTGCTCTCATATATTTAATCTGATCACTCGTTCTAAATTTAGAAAAATTCATCTCGTGTGTTTGCTGAACGTACCTTAAAAAAAGTTCAGAAATTTATTCTGGGCACATTGTCCCTCAGAATCACACATCGTCAATTTTTCCATACTCGTAATAACTCTATATAATTTTAAAAAAATTACATGGAAAATATGGGTCTTTAAAACTACACTCAAATTATTTTCTACAGAATATTATAATGTCATTATGTTAATATGACCTAATCTAAATAGAAAAAAGAAATATTTGAATGTTTTTATGAATCTATTCCATTTATCATATGATTTTGAGTCATTGTACAACAACTTTTTTAAAATATTTGATATTTATACTTGTAAAAACACCTTATAATAATAACAAACACAATTATTGTCCATTCAAATTTATTTACATTAATAATAATAACAAGAAACTTTTAATAATAATTACTTTTTCTAATTAGAGTTTTTTATTTTTATTAATATGTTTCTTGATATATTTATATCATAAAATATTATATCCTCATTTAAATTAACAATTATTCTATTATATTTTATTATTTATTCTCCTTAATTTACTCGAAAATTAATATTTTATAATATTTATTTTTTCTTGTTATATGATAAATATATTTTATTTTTCATAATATTTTATTTACTATAAGTTCATTATGTTTTTTTTGGGATATTTATTTATTTATTGTCCAATCATCCATTACAATAATTTTTGTTATTATACATTTAAATCTTGGATAATATTATTCTATGTAGACTACTAATAAAAAATTCTTATGTTATATATTAATTCATGTGTAAAACTGATTTAGATTATTGTTGAATATAATAATTCCAAAAAATAAATATTAATATACTTGATCCAATCTTCAATAGCTACCAAAACATTTAGATGAATCTTTTGTTAAACCTCCACCTTCATTAGGTACACATACTACTTTTAATATCCTCTTTGTTATAATTTTTTATTCAATAAAATATTCTACCATATTCCTCATGTATGAGCCATACTAACATTGCATCAACATTTGAATCATGGATGATAGAAGGATCCAATATAATTCTTGAGGAGTTATTATATATGGAGATTATAAAGAAAATAATATTTTCCTGAGGTAATTATAGTGTGAAAATTATTTATATCTAATTTTGTTTGTAAAAAAAATATTATAACTATATAATAAATGTGGAATATATTTCATGAGTATCTTCATAAAACTACAATATATAAACAAATAACAATACATTAAAATTTAGAGGATTATGTGTATTATTTTATTTATATTATTTTACATATTTAGGCTGACAATGGAGGATGTTAAAAGTTTATTTAAAAATATATTGAGCCAATTATCTTGAGAGAAAATTTTAATTTCAATTATAAATAATTATTTGGGAAATAATAATGTGAAATGGAAAAATATTATTTTTTAATAACATGTATTGTATGTAAAATTGAATTATTTTTTATTTTTTATTAAATATTTTATTCAATGAATATATTTTTATATCATCAAATAAAATTATTATATAGTTTTCAATTATTTTAGTAATTGAATAATTATTCTTATATACCCATAGAAAATCATGGTTTCTCGATGGGTATAATAAAAATTAAAATTTAAAAAACATAAAAATTTGATAGTTAATTAATTAAAATTAAGTATTGGTATGTTTCAGGATGAAGCCAAATATATGGTGTATTATTTGAAATAGTTTTTCAAAAGATTATATTTTTTTATATATTATAAATATGGGATAAAATATGGGTTTAAATAATTTTTGAGTTAAAAGAATATGATGTAGATTGATTTATTGGTTTGAAAACATATTTGAACTGAATGTTGGGGATTTTTAATTTTAGGTTTCAGGAGAAAATTTTATATTATAAAAAAATAATCATTTATTTTTTTCAGAGTCAAAATTTAAGATTTCAAAAGGTTATGGTGTCCCCTATTTTAAGTGGTAATTACAAATTTCCCTCAGATTGATAATTTATGGATTCTCTAAATCATGTTATTATAAATACAATATGTGAACCTAATTTTCCTAAATTTAATACTGTTCATTCCTCTTTTAGGATTTTAAGTTGTGTGGTTTTATTGTTTTGTTCTTATTGAAATGTCAATTTTTTTTATTAAAATTAATGAAAGGGTTTTGTAAATTGATTGACGATATCAGATTACAATCGATAAATGAAAAAAATATGCGTCCAACAAATCAATACACCTTATGTTACATAACCATAGAAAATGTCTTGTTTACAACCTCATCATATTGACGAGAGAATATGTTGTAACAATATAAGAATAATATTTCAAAAGTAAAATGGAGGTCAATGTAGGGAGGACACTACGCATCAAAAGATATAGATCCATGCTTTGGTCTCCAAGATCTCTTATTAAGTATCATCCTAAAACTGTATTTATAGAGTCCGTATATACTCATTAAGAATTGAATTTTATTAATTATTGGTCAATAAATTTCTTGGAATTTCCTTGGACTAAAAAATTAAAAAAAAATTGATTATAATTTTAATCATTTAATTTTAATCATATCCAAACATTTTACATAGTGTTTAGTGATTACACTATATGTGAACATTCCACCACATGTTCTAGTATCCCTACTTGTTGCATTTATTAGAATCATCAAATGTGTAATGGCTTAAAACATATTTTTGACACCATGACATATGACTACATTATATATGTATTCATTTATGAACATTAAAATGTGTGTCTCGTTTAGGAATCAGGCCGGTTAAGGATGTGTAATGATTAAATGGAATTTAATTTTTTTTACTACTGCATTAGAATTTTTTTACTCAATTCATCAATAAGGTTCCTTATAAGATATCCATGAACTTTTATCCATATAGAAGACCTTATTATTATTGATTTCATTGTCATTTTATCTCCTTTTACATGGCATTTATAATCAATTTCAGCATAAAAAATATGAAGAAAACATATTTTTTAAGTCATGTACTATAAATTATGTCATTATAATCAATGAATTTTATAGTCAAAATTTTATATATTAAATTCAGTTATTATATCCCTAAAACATGAATTTATACTTGTCTTTATGCATGTAATTACAAAATTCTATAATGGAAACATATACTCCATTCATATAATTAAATGTATATAAAAATATTAATCATAAGGAAAAATAAATGTTCGATAATAATATTTTTAAACATATCAAAACCACATTTTTCTAAATAAGACAAATCAAACTTGTATTTTACATTTCCTCTATTGAAATAGCGAAGCCTTTAAATTTATCCATATTCATTATTCTATTTAGTATTAATATCCATTATATTTATAATTTTCCTCAAATTAATTTATCATTTCTTGATAATGGTGTGAATGAATATAGTGATGATCATTCATAAGAAATATGTAACATACCATAGGCTTCCGGGGAATCTTACATCTCCACCACATAATGAAAAAATCTCAAGTAGTTCTGAGGGATTCACCATTTTGATCAAATGTCTATATATCTCATGGAATGTAGATAAATGATATAAATCATGTAAGGATAAAAAATGTTTTTATATAATGTATACATCATGATAATCTGATAGAAATAAAAGAATGTTTCAACTTCCCCTAGTGTCTTAGATAATGATTATATGGAAATGATATGAAATAACTGAAACACCCTATTTTAATATTATTGATTTTTCTTTTTTGGATGTTCTGATACAGAAAAAATTCACAACCACCACCGAACCCCAAATAAACACTTAATGGAAAAAAATTCATTTTTATGACATGATTAATGATCAATAATTATTGATTTTTTAGTTTCCATAGAAATAATTTTTTTTTAATATTTTAAAATATATATATATATTTAATATTACTTTAGTTAATCTCAATAAATTTCCCCCATACATATTAATATAAATGTTTCTACCCCTTCCACTATTTTCTGTTTCACCGAATATTTTATTTGATCATCAAGAAAATTATTTAGATAAGTTAGTGAATGATTATATGGTATTGTAACCTGGATCATTTCCTATCTTGTATGTCCATTGATTATACGAGCATTTCAATGATAAAATGTATGGTGGGTCTCAAGGGAAACACCAATAAAATATTTCCCAGTCATATAAAAATTGAATCTTTATAGTCTAATATTTGATGATATTTATGGAAAGTTATATAAGTTTTCATTCATGGGTTTTAATGTAAATTCACTTACAAAGGGAATAAAATATTATTTTAGAGGATGTGTTGAGAAAGATATGAAGGCTTTGGATAATTATTCATGAAAATTCAAATGAATAATTATATCATTTAATGAAAATATTGGAGAAAATGCTCCCATAAATCCTAATTTTTCAAATATTAATATTCATGGTCATAACCTCTAATTATTTTGAACATTATTATCCTTAAAATTTATTGATAAAGAAATATAAATTTGGTTCATGATAATTGTCCTATGTAATTTGTATCTCCAACATTTTTTTAAAAGTTTGGGCCCAAAGCCTCTTTTATTATTAAATCAAAGCAATGACCTCTTTAACTGGGTAGAGGCAGACCCATTACATAGCCCGAAGGCCCAGTGGGCATTTAGCCCATTACATGGCCCATAGGCCCATTTTCTTGGCCCAAAGCCCATTTTTGGAATAGTACTGCTACAGTACCCTGCACTACGACAGTACTATACAGTTCTCGCTACTACTACAGTACTACACAGTTCCTTCCACTACTACAGTACTCTGTCGCCGCTACAGTGACCATCGCTGCTACAGTGCATGCCTCTGCTATAGTGCTACCGCTCTTACAGTACTGCTACAGTCACCTGCACCCAATGGGTTTTGTACTCCCATTTTTCATCTAGAATTAAGGGGTGATTACCACTAATCCAAACCCCAACTACGTAATTTGTTTCTCCAACATAATTTTATTGAAGAATGATTAATTTTTGGGAATGAAATATGTAGTTAAATATCTAATACATATAATTTGTGTCAAGTAGAATAAAAAAATTGAAATTTTTACACCATTTCAATTAGATCTTAGACAATGGATATTTAGGATTTACTGGTACAAGTTCATGATGTGTACTTCCTATATGAAATGTAATTTATCTAAAGCATATTCTACTTTTCATATAGAATTTTTTCATCTTAAGTCTTAATAAGCCTGAAAATTATAATAAAATATATGAAATCATTTTCTATTATCAATGAATTAGGAAATATGTTTTGTAGAATAATGTGTTCCATAATCCAAAATAATAAAAACAAAACTAATGATACATTATTTATAGAATTGTATTGAACACAAATTTATTGACCATACCAAATTTAGCTTATGTGATGGTTGATCGAAAATTCTTTACTTAGCCAGGTTCCATAAATGGACTCATTTGTGTCCTTCCCACATATATTGGACCTAGTCCTTCCACTATAAATAACTTAATTATTCCTAATTTTTGACTCAATTGAATTCCATTTGACTGAAAAAACAAGGCTTTGTTAATGCTAATTAAATTAGTGGAATGTCAAGTATCATCTATGCATCTTTTCCTTTCAAAAATTTATTGGAGTCCATCAGCACATTAGTTAAAAAATTGATACATTTTTGTTTTACATATTCTATAGATTGTTATCCTCTTGCACAAAATTAGGGAACTTATGAACCTCTTCAATTTTAGTGACACCATTATGACATATTGTCTAATTTAAACTCAATATCCTCTCTCACATTAAAATTGATCATTTCATAGTGGATTTTGAAAATTTATTGATTCCATCTAACTCTTAGATAATGTTATCCACTTTATAACTTGATCTATTCATTCCAAATTGTTATAGATAATCTACCCACAATTACTATATTTCACTATCCTTATATATAAAAAACTAAGAATTCAATTTTGATGTATAATTTTCCAATATTGAATATTATGTCATTAATTTATCCTCATGTGTGGTTCATTTTTTATTATTCTAATTCAAGTGTGTCTCCTATTAGTATTAGGTCTTATAGTCCCAAACTCTATAATGTCATCTACGATACGATATTTAAAGTCACACCAAAGCAACACAAATCATTTATACATTTTTATCTCTCAGAATGATTTGAATCAAAAAAATTTCCAAATGAACTTTATTTTTATGGACGTCAATTATACCATTGAAAAACACTCTAATGTTAGTGGAATGGTTCCAATTTGGTCTATATTTTTCATGTTGTTTTCTAGATCTATCATTTATTTTTAATAAATGTGACTTTTTAAGAGACTCTAAGAAATTATTATTTTGGTGTAACATTTAAAAGATTTTCAAAAATATAATTTTCAATGCATTGATCTTTATTTACTCTATTCATTTAAGAAAATTTTGTCTTTGATTATATTATGATGCTTCTTCTTCAACATCATCAGCTACTTGTTCCATTCGATATTCAAATTAATTTTCAAATTTTCCTATATTTTGTTTTTATATAAAATATATGCCAATTAATTGTATTTTAATCAACATATAAGAATTCCATCTTTTAAATCATCATATCGGTGTCATTTAGGGAATTCGGGAAGTACTCCCCTAGGTCTTTCTTGGAGATAGTCTACAATTCTTCCACCATGATTTTCTATATTCCACAATGTGGAAGTTTTGTTTTTTATTATACTGTAATTCCATTATGTCAAACCCTGATTGTGTTCATCAATGTATTTATGGTCTCTTTGAATATATGGATATTTCTTCTTAGTGCGGACCCATGGGTTTCCGGTTCATGGTACCCTTATTGTAATTATTGATATCCATATCATTTTGTTTTTTTGTTCCACTCCATAAATTGATTACAATAATTATAATAAGTATAATGTGTTTCTTCTATACACGGTCCATGGGTATTTTGATTCTGTCCCATCATGGTGTCCATCTTATTTTTTTAATGTATCTAGTTTTTCAATATTCCAGTAATATTTGTTGAATTCAAGAATTCCATTATTTTGTGCTTCTTTTCCTTTATAGTGGAAACTATTCCTCATAATTTAATATAATAAGATATAGATTGATATAGTTGACATTTTCATTATTGATCCTCTAGATGCATCTTCTAGAATCAACATGTTTCCCTAAAACTGTTACGTATAAAATTGTTTGTATGATCAGTGTTAGTTGTATTCCATGATGGGGGAATTTTTATAACATATCCTCACATTGTTACATTATTGAATATATATATTCATCTTTAGATTGAAATAGTTATATACTTTTTTACCTATATGTCCATTGAAAAAGAAGGTAGAAGGAATATGGTTAGGATGTTCTAGAACAGCTTATCCCATGTAGTATTGTAATATATAAGTTGTCATTATATCCAACATAAACCTCACTTATATAATAATGATTGAAAAAGATATTTGATTATCAAATTTCATGAATCATTTATAAATAGGAAATTTTTTAAATGAATGATTATTTTTACCATATACTTGTTTGGGTCATTATACGTTATCCTGGTGAATTTTGTACTTTTTGTATTATTGAAATTATTATAGTCTTGATCACAAAGTGGTTTGTAACAACATTGGGTGCTAGGATTATCGGTTGAAAACCTATGTTTTATTGTACCCCTTGGTCGCTGATCTTATGAATTATTTGATCCCATTGTAGAACCGCAATATTAAGGTTTGTGTTTTTAAAATATAAGGTTGTAGAGACATTATTGATTGGTCTTTTATCTGAATGGTTGGCAGACTTGATGATGAATTTTCTCTCCTTTCAAGCATCGTAGTTCTCCATTAATAGATTCAATATAAATATCTATAAAAATAAAAAAAATAATGTGTTATAGAAATAGAGAAACAAAAATAAAATCAAAATAAAAATAAAAACATAAAAAATAAATTCTATCCACCAGTAGAAATATGTACGGTTATTATAGGCCCATATGGTGTTATTATTTAAATATGGGTATAATAAATTTGAATATAAATAAAAAATTATATTATAATTGTTATTTAATTAATATTTTGTATTATTATGTTTGACGTCGACCATGTTTCCCCCTATGACAAATGTCTACTGTACTTATAAATTATTTTATCTACTACATTTTGTGCCTCAATTTCATTACATGTACAGGTTCATGACATGTAATTATAATATGAAATGTAATTTTAGATTTATAATTTAAAATTATAATTTTTCATTATTTGTTTAGTATGGTTATATGTAATTTATATATGGTCGTAATTTTTTATAAAAGGCCATATTTTAATGAAATTTTTCTTCAATTTTGATCCTTTTACTCAACATTAAAAATCTATTGCATCCTGAAAAATATTAAGTAAACATAATAGGGAAACAGATTTATTATTTATTAAATAATTAGAATAAATTAATTTTATTATCACAAATATTTATTACATATTCAATTACAATATTAGGCAAATGTAATTTTGACTAATTTGGGATAAATAAAAAGTTAATAATATAATGATTTTTTATGTGTTCAATGAAAAATCATTTATATCACATCAAAGTAATGAAGATTTATTGGATTGAATAACAAGATTTTAGTCGATTAACACTATGGAGATGAATCACTCTAATTCAAGAAAATTATATGAAAAAGTTTTTATACATGAACCATAATACGTTAAAAATAATTTACATTTTTGAATATGTGTTTTTTGGAATTTATAAAACATCATGAAACAGAGAAAAACAATTCATCCCTTACAAAGTAAGATCCAAAAAATAGCATGGAAAGGATCAAATATGGCAATCCAATAGATATTTATTAATAACATATATTTTTTCATCATATGTACTTAACCAATTATCTATTTTTTCTTATATAAATGAGATAGAAGGAATATGATGATCATGAGGTTGGTCAAACATAATTGAGGTGTGATGCTCAAATGAATATTGATGGAACATAAATATATGGACCATATATAATCCTAGGTATAAAAAATAAAAAAAAAATCAAATTTCATTTTATGTAAATATATTTCAGTATAAAATTAGTACTACTTTATGAAAAAAACAATATTTAGTTGAAAAAAATATTTATTAAATTTAATTAGCCTACTATATTAACGTAATTGCATATTTCCTAGGGTGAATTCTAACCCTATGTAATGGTAATGCTCATAAAAATCAACATCAATAAAAATTTGGAGGATATTATCATCATTCACAATCACAAAACCTCATTATATTTATATTATTATTATTACTATTAAACTTTATCATATATAATCATAATAGAATATTGTGATCCTTGAGTGTATAATAAAAGAGAATGGGGCAGGGTTGATATAACAATATGGCCTCATTACAATGTTATTGAGTTTATTTCCTTAATTAATTTAGGACATGGTATGGATCATTCTTGTTCACATTGAATGAATGATTATGTACATATAGTCTGTAAAGACCCGTAAAATTCAAGGGAAATTTTTTCTTAATTTTCTTTAGAATTTTACAAGAGCGCGGTTTCAGACGGCACCTGATTCCGAGGCCCGGAGTGCCCGGAATTAATTTCCGAAGTTTGGCTCGGGTACGTTCAGTGAACGAACGAGCGGGAATTTCTAACTTTTGATCCGGTGCTCGGAATTGAAATCCGAGGGCACCGATGAACTCGCAGCGCCGTTATTCGCTTAAAGAGACCTTTTCGGGAGTTGCGTTTGTTGTGGGTTGAAAGTTAATTTTTGAGGGTTTAGGTTGAGTTAAATAAAATTTGTGTAGAACAAATTTTATTTTAACTTCTTAAAACCTCTCAAAGGAGGTTGGAAGTGGGACCCACACCCACTTAACCTCCCTTGGGAGGATTAAGTGTGGTGGGGCCCACACGAACCCCCACCTTTTCAACTCCCCACTCTCCCTCTTAATGGCTTGACAAGTTAACTTATATTTAATTATACAATTCATGTATATTAAATAAGTGAGTTAATTTTGGAGTTATCCATTTTGAATTTCAAACCTTTGAAATTCTTGTGGTTAAGTTATGAAATAATATAAGTTAAAGCTTATATTATTCTTTGAGTTTCTTTTACCCTTGGGAGGATTTCTTGAAAGCTTTGGAAGCTTTTCTTCTTCTTCTTCAACTCAACGAAGAACGCGAAGAACGTCGTTCTTCAACGAAGAACTTCTCCGCCGAAGAACACGATCCATCCGCGACGCCGTGTCCGCGACGCGACGTACTTCTTCCGCGTCATCTCTTCCGCGACGGTCTTCCGCGACGAACGCCTTCGATAACGACTCTTCCTCCGACGTCAAAGGAATCGACACCGATATTCCACGACTCCGTCACCGTGCGACTATCGAGGTAGAGATTCTTGAGTTCGTTGTTCTCTTTATAGTTTGACTTTCCTCAAGACTTGACGAGGAACGCCCTTTTTCCGACGAAGAACGCCGCACCGCTCTTCTTTGTCTTTGGTGTCAACGAGAGAGAACACCGCACCTTCCTCGGACAACCTTCGTCGGCGTACGGGGATTCGTCAACGACGTGCCTCTTCGGACGCGTCTCTTCGTCAACGGAATTGACGAACGACTACCGCGACACCCGACCTCCGCGACGCCGTCTTCCGCGGAGCGTAGCCGAACCTTGAATCTTATACCCGAGGTAGGGGTTGTTGGTTCATTATTTCTTTATTCTTTTCCTTGAACGTGGATCTCGCATGTCTAACTTGATGCTTGATTGTTTAAGTTGCGTTATTAATTTAACGAGAGGGGGCCGGACCGCACGAACACGGCCGAACCCCCCTCCAACGTTCATGTTTATTCATGCGGGTGGAAGCAAGTAGCGTGGTGCCGTCGCACCACGCGGATGATCGTACAATTAATTTACGTGGCGCCGTCGCGCCACGCCGAGGGGAAATCTTCAAGAACGCGACGCCGTCGCGCCGCGTTGAAAAGAATTGAAGCACGGCGAAGGGGCGCGGTGCCGACGCACCGCGCCGGATGACGAACGCCGCGGCCGGTTCCGGGCCGCGGCGGGACGAGAAGACCGCGGCCGGTTCCGGGCCGCGGCGGGACGAGGAGACCGCGGCCGGTTCCGGGCCGCGGCGGAAGGGAAGACCGGCGGCCGGGCCGCCGGCGTCGGAAGCCGAAGAACGGGACCGGAAATTCTGGTCCCGTTTGAGAAAACCGGCCGGCCAGCTGGCCGACCGGATGTCTTAAAAACCGGGGGAATTAATCCCCCGGCCATCCATTAAAGCCCCCCTCTTAATGAGGGGGGGGGGGGGGGGGGGCGGCAGTTCTTGAGGGAAGGGGGCAGCCGCCCCCTTTGGTTCGGCGCCAGCAGGCCCCCCCACGTGAGGGGGGGGGGGGGGGGGGGGCGGTTTGAAGAAACCGGCGCGGCCTTGTGCCGCGCCACCTTGAAGAAACCGCGGGGCTTAGCCCTCGCGTGACCCACGTGCGGCGCTAAGCGCCGCCGCCGCGGCCCGCCGCCGCCGCCCCCGCGGCCCGCCGCCGCCGCCACCGCGGCCCGCCGCCGCCGCCGCCGCGCCGCCCGCCGCCGCCGCCCGCCGCCGTCCGCCGCCTCCGACCGCTGCCGCCGGCCGCCGCGCCACCCCGGGGGGGGGGGGGGGGGGGGGGTCGGGCCGGGTCGGCACGGACCCGGACCCCCCCGTTTCGGACCAGTTTCGGTTTTTGGCTCATAACTTGAGCCTCGGACCTCCGAATGACGAACCGTCTGCGGCAACGCGATCCTTGGATCGAGACGGTCGTTTCGGTATATCGCACTCAAGGTTTCGGTTTACTTTGAGTTCGGCCGGGTTGGTTCGTTCACGAAACCAACCGGGCCTTCGGAGCGGAAACGCTCATATCTTGAGCCACGAACGTCCGATTGACGCGCCGTCAGTCGCGTTGCGTTCCTCTTAATGAGACGGATCTTTTGGCATACTCCGCCCGAGGTTTGGACGCAGGTGGAGTACAGTCGGGTTGGTTTTGCTTTAAAAACCAACCGGGCCCCGGAAACGAAAATGCCAATAACTCACAGGCCGGGCGTCCGATTGACGCGCCGTCTGTTTCGTTGACTTCCTCTTGATGAGACGGAACTTTTGGCATACTCCGCCCGAATTTTGGATGCAGTCGGAGTATGGCCGGGTTGGATTGTACTCGAAATCCAACCGGGCCCTTGGAACGGGAAAGCTTTTATCTTTCAGACAGGACGTCCGCTTGACGAGCCGTCAGCGGCGTTGGTGGTTACGTTGAGTAACGGTCCCTTTGAGTATACCCTATGGGAGTTCGGGGTACAGTTGAGATACGGCCGGGATTGGTTTCGCTCTCGAAACCAACCGGGCCCCTGGGATGAATAGGCTAATAACTCACAGACCGGGCGTCCGATCGACGCGCCGTCTGTTGCGTTGAGACCCCTGTGACGAGACGGACCTTTGAGACACTTCTTCGTGGGACTTTGAGATACTTGGAGTATCGACCAGTAGCTCGTGGAGAGGATCCTCCCGGAGACGAGCGTGCAGAGTACGGAGACCGTGTAGCCGGCTGAGACCTGACGACTGCTTGACCGACTCGACTTGGAGTGAGTCGACTAGCCCAGTGGACGGAGCGCCCAGTAGTTGTTAGCAGACCCACGGCGGACGGAGCGGCAGGTAGTTGGCCGCAAACCCGCGGTACTCGACAGGAGGAGTACCTCAGTAGGCTATCTGGGTAGCGCCCGGTATTTGGCGACAGACCCTCAGCGGACGGAGCGCCAGGTAGTTGGCCGAAAACCCGCAGTACTCGACAGGAGGAGTACCTCAGCAGTCTTAGGTTAGTGAGCAGTACCTCGGAGACGTGACAGGACCACTGTACACTCTAGAGACGGAGCTCTTCAGCAGTTACGGTTTCGATAATGAAAATCCTGGTTTGAGCTGAGACTTTTGACCCTGTGTTACTTTATGATTGAGATGGGTCACTTGCTAACTTTGGTATATGTATGGGCATATACCCGGGTAGTGGTTATCCGTCGATTTCACAATTCTTGTGTTTCCTCATGATTGAGATGGGTTACTTGATAACCTAGGTATATGTATGGGCATATACCTAAGTAGAGTTTATCTGTTGAGATCTTCTTGTGTTTATCCTTGTTGGTTTTTGTGAGACCTTGAGGGTCTCGGGGTCCCTACTGAGTATCGTTATACTCACCCCTGCACGGGCTATGCCCGCATCTCGTTGTGTTGGTTGCAGACGACGGCCAGTACTGGCAGAGGCCGAGTGTTCGAGGACTGGACGGTACCTGGAGGTGGACTATACGACGAGGCGGTACCCAGAGGCAGACCACTGGGCGGGTCATACTTGGAGCAGACGGTGGGACTCGAGGAGCAGAAGAGCTATCTGTACCCACCCTTCAGGTGGGATTTCCAGTGGACATCTCAGCGTAGCAGCTTTACTTTTCAGTCGCTGTTTTCCCTTTCGAGTTGTACTTTACAGTTGGGCTTGTATTTCCGGCCCCTTTTACTTTTCAGCTCTTCTTTTTGTACTTAGTGTTTTACTTCCGCTTGTACTCTGTGGTGCTTGTTTTCTTTATAAAGGCAATGCCTTCCCAGTTATCGGGATTTTACGCCTTTGGTGCTAGTCGCCAACCCCTGGCCTATGGAAGGCGGGCTTGGGGTAGTCACGGCACGGGCCCCGAGGACGGGTCGTGACAAATTGGTATCAGAGGAGTTCGGTTCTACCGCAGAACTTATAACTCTGATGTTTCTTTCTGTGAAGCAATAGTGTTGAGAGTACCGAGTGTGGTTTTCAGTTCAGGGAGTCCAGTGTTGGTGCGGGCGGCCGACGTATCCATACACCAGGACCCTGACAACTGATTTCCGACTTTGTGCACGAAAACACTGATTGCGTGTGTGTTTTCAAAGGTTTTTCCCCTTAAAACAGCTCAAACCAGATCAGCTCACCAGGTATAATCGTTTGATCGTGTTACGTTGTTTATTTCAGGATGGCCCCACGACGGCAGCCAGTTAGGGTTCCGAGAGTCGAGCGTGACGACAGCCCACCGAGCGACGGGGCTTCGGTGCAGGGCCCTTTTCCAGTAGTGGCACCGGCGGTAGCTTTACCCGCCGAGCCCCCGATGCTTCCAGCAGCAGCCGCTGACGATGCACGTCGCCTCAGCGCACTGCATGAGTTTCAGCACCAGCGACCGCCCAGGTTTCGTGGGGAGACGGATCCCCAGGCAGCAGAGGACTGGCTGGAGGCAGTAGTACGAGTGTTTAGGCTAGTGAGGACACCAGCAGACCTCATGGTGATCCTCACTGCGAGCCTATTACACGCAGCAGCAGGACGATGGTGGAGCCTGATGCTCCAGGTGCACGATGAGGCATCTCTTCTCTGGACGGACTTCGAGAGCCTCTTCCGCTCTGAGTTCATCCCGGCCACCCTCCGAGCGGTGCGCATCCAGGAGCTTCTACAGCTGCGGCAGGGCAGCATGACGGTCGCTCAGTACTCGGCGAGATTTACCGATCTCTCGCGCTACTCGACCGACATGGTACGGGACCCATTCTTCCGGGCCCGGACCTTCGAGCAGGGTTTGAGACACGAGATCAGGGCATCGCTGATCTCCCTCAGCATACCGACTCAGACAGGAGTACTGGAGCGGGCACTTCTGATCGAGAGTTTCCTTGCTGAGTCTACACCAGCACAGCAACTCACCGCAGGGCGGCACGTGGCAGAGTCATCTGCAGCAGGTAGCCGACGGATGACTCAGGGTTCCAGGCAGACCAGACCTACCGGTGGCCGACTGCACGACTCAGGATCAGTTGTACGGGGAAGCCGGGGTGGAGTCAGAGCCAGGCGTGCCGAGAGTGGGCAGTGTTACTCCTGTGGCGGGATTGGTCACATGGCTCGTGACTGTCCGACCCGCCATGCTGATGATCAGCAGTTAAGTGAAGAACCTCCCAGGCAGAGGCAGAGGTTCGACCGTGGCGGTCCGCAGGGAGGAGGCGGACGAGGCAGAGGAGCTGGCCGAGCAGCAGGTGGTGGACGACGCTTTGAGGCTCTGCCACCACCACCACCAGGAGGTCCACCCCGACCACAGGGAGTAGGTGGACATGCGAGAGCACAGCTTCAGGCAGCTGAAGCTTACAATCATGGAGCTCTGGGAGCAGGTGGACAGGAGCAGAACTAGTGGATACATCCTTGTACTTCTAGTTCCATGTTGATGTTGCTTTTGTGTAGCGTCTTGTATTATGAGCTGCAATAATAAAAGAGGCATCCTTTGTGAAGTTTTCATTCCTGTCCTCTTTTGTGATGTTACTAAGAGGTTCCAGTTGACTGTTGACTTGACCCTCACTTGTGAGACATCTACTGGAGGAGACCAGTTACCACACACTGATGCCGACAGTGTGACTCAACCCTTGGAGGCGAGAGTAACGGTTGAATCACTTAGTAGTAGCGTCGAGGCCTTACGACGTCATCCTTGGTATGGATTAGTATCATCCATGTTAGGATTGACTGTTTTAGGCAAAGAATGTGGTTCATCCAGGGGATGAGACCAGGTTTCTCTTTTCGGCAAAGAAGAAATCTTGCAGCTCTTGTGGGACCAGAGATGGTCCGGGCCACGTCAATAGAGGTCCATGTCATCCAGGAGCGGGTCCTACATGGACGATCGATTCCTCTTGTGCGCAACAGATGGCGGCACGGGAATCTCCAGGAGAGCACTTGGGAGCGGGAGGCTCAGATGCGTGCTCAGTATCCTCTTTTGTTTCCCTAGTTTTTGATGTAGCTTTACGGGGACGTAAAGCCCTGAGGTGGGAGTAATGTAAAGACCCGTAAAATTCAAGGGAAATTTTTTCTTAATTTTCTTTAGAATTTTACAAGAGCGCGGTTTCAGACGGCACCTGATTCCGAGGCCCGGAGTGCCCGGAATTAATTTCCGAAGTTTGGCTCGGGTACGTTCAGTGAACGAACGAGCGGGAATTTCTAACTTTTGATCCGGTGCTCGGAATTGAAATCCGAGGGCACCGATGAACTCGCAGCGCCGTTATTCGCTTAAAGAGATCTTTTCGGGAGTTGCGTTTGTTGCGGGTTGAAAGTTAATTTTTGAGGGTTTAGGTTGAGTTAAATAAAATTTGTGTAGAACAAATTTTATTTTAACTTCTTAAAACCTCTCAAAGGAGGTTGTAAGTGGGACCCACACCCACTTAACCTCCCTTGGGAGGATTAAGTGTGGTGGGGCCCACACGAACCCCCACCTTTTCAACTCCCCACTCTCCCTCTTAATGGCTTGACAAGTTAACTTATATTTAATTATACAATTCATGTATATTAAATAAGTGAGTTAATTTTGGAGTTATCCATTTTGAATTTCAAACCTTTGAAATTCTTGTGGTTAAGTTATGAAATAATATAAGTTAAAGCTTATATTATTATTTGAGTTTCTTTTACCCTTGGGAGGATTTCTTGAAAGCTTTGGAAGCTTTTCTTCTTCTTCTTCAACTCAACGAATAACGCGAAGAACGTCGTTCTTCAACGAAGAACTTCTCCGCCGAAGAACACGATCCATCCGCGACGCCGTGTCCGCGACGCGACGTACTTCTTCCGCGTCATCTCTTCCGCGACGGTCTTCCGCGACGAACGCCTTCGATAACGACTCTTCCTCCGAAGTCAAAGGAATCGACACCGATATTCCACGACTCCGTCACCGTGCGACTATCGAGGTAGAGATTCTTGAGTTCGTTGTTCTCTTTATAGTTTGACTTTCCTCAAGACTTGACGAGGAACGCCCTTTTTCCGACGAAGAACGCCGCACCGCTCTTCTTTGTCTTTGGTGTCAACGAGAGAGAACACCGCACCTTCCTCGGACAACCTTCGTCGGCGTACGGGGATTCGTCAACGACGTGCCTCTTCGGACGCGTCTCTTCGTCAACGGAATTGACGAACGACTACCGCGACACCCGACCTCCGCGACGCCGTCTTCCGCGGAGCGTAGCCGAACCTTGAATCTTATACCCGAGGTAGGGGTTGTTGGTTCATTATTTCTTTATTCTTTTCCTTGAACGTGGATCTCGCATGTCTAACTTGATGCTTGATTGTTTAAGTTGCGTTATTAATTTAACGAGAGGGGGCCGGACCGCACGAACACGACCGAACCCCCCTCCAGCGTTCATGTTTATTCATGCGGGTGGAAGCAAGTAGCGTGGTGCCGTCGCACCACGCGGATGATCGTACAATTAATTTACGTGGCGCCGTCGCGCCACGCCGAGGGAAAATCTTCAAGAACGCGACGCCGTCGCGCCGCGTTGAAAAGAATCGAAGCACGGCGAAGGGGCGCGGTGCCGACGCACCGCGCCGGATGACGAACGCCGCGGCCGGTTCCGGGCCGCGGCGGGACGAGAAGACCGCGGCCGGTTCCGGGCCGCGGCGGGACGAGGAGACCGCGGCCGGTTCCGGGCCGCGGCGGAAGGGAAGACCGGCGGCCGGGCCGCCGGCGTCGGAAGCCGAAGAACGGGACCGGAAATTCCGGTCCCTTTTGAGAAAACCGGCCGGCCAGCTGGCCGGCCGGATGTCTTAAAAACCGGGGGAATTAATCCCCCGACCATCCATTAAAACCCCCCTCTTAATGAGGGGGGGGGGGGGGTTCTTGAGGGAAGGGGGCAGCCGCCCCCTTTGGTTCGGCGCCAGCAGGCCCCCCCACGTGAGGGGGGGGGGGGCGGTTTGAAGAAACCGGCGCGGCCTTGTGCCGCGCCACCTTGAAGAAACCGCGGGGCTTAGCCCCCGCGTGACCCACGTGCGGCGCTAAGCGCCGCCGCCGCCGCCGCCGCGCCGCCCGCCGCCGCCGCCCGCCGCCGCCGTCCGCCGCCGTCCGCCGCCTCCGACCGCTGCCGCCGGCCGCCGCGCCACCCCGGGGGGGGGGGGGGGGGGGGGGTCGGGCCGGGTCGGCCCGGACCCGGACCCCCCCGTTTCGGACCAGTTTCGGTTTTTGGCTCATAACTTGAGCCTCGGACCTCCGAATGACGAACCGTCTGCGGCAACGCGATCCTTGGATCGAGACGGTCGTTTCGGTATATCGCACTCAAGGTTTCGGTTTACTTTGAGTTCGGCCGGGTTGGTTCGTTCACGAAACCAACCGGGCCTTCGGAGCGGAAACGCTCATATCTTGAGCCACGAACGTCCGATTGACGCGCCGTCAGTCGCGTTGCGTTCCTCTTAATGAGACGGATCTTTTGGCATACTCCGCCCGAGGTTTGGACGCAGGTGGAGTACGGTCGGGTTGGTTTTGCTTTAAAAACCAACCGGGCCCCGGAGACGAAAATGCCAATAACTCACAGGCCGGGCGTCCGATTGACGCGCCGTCTGTTTCGTTGACTTCCTCTTGATGAGACGGAACTTTTGGCATACTCCGCCCGAATTTTGGATGCAGTCGGAGTATGGCCGGGTTGGATTGTACTCGAAATCCAAACGGGCCCTTGGAACGGGAAAGCTTTTATCTTTCAGACAGGACGTCCGCTTGACGAGCCGTCAGCGGCGTTGGTGGTTACGTTGAGTAACGGTCCCTTTGAGTATACCCTATGGGGGTTCGGGGTACAGTTGAGATACGGCCGGGATTGGTTTCGCTCTCGAAACCAACCGGGCCCCTGGGATGAATAGGCTAATAACTCACAGACCGGGCGTCCGATCGACGCGCCGTCTGTTGCGTTGAGACCCCTGTGACGAGACGGACCTTTGAGACACTTCTTCGTGGGACTTTGAGATACTTGGAGTATCGACCAGTAGCTCGTGGAGAGGATCCTCCCGGAGACGAGCGTGCAGAGTACGGAGACCGTGTAGCCGGCTGAGACCTGACGACTGCTTGACCGACTCGACTTGGAGTGAGTCGACTAGCCCAGTGGACGGAGCGCCCAGTAGTTGTTAGCAGACCCACGGCGGACGGAGCGGCAGGTAGTTGGCCGCAAACCCGCGGTACTCGACAGGAGGAGTACCTCAGTAGGCTATCTGGGTAGCGCCCGGTATTTGGCGACAGACCCTCAGCGGACGGAGCGCCAGGTAGTTGGCCGAAAACCCGCAGTACTCGACAGGAGGAGTACCTCAGCAGTCTTAGGTTAGTGAGCAGTACCTCGGAGACGTGACAGGACCACTGTACACTCTAGAGACGGAGCTCTTCAGCAGTTACGGTTTCGATAATGAAAATCCTGGTTTGAGCTGAGACTTTTGACCCTGTGTTACTTTATGATTGAGATGGGTCACTTGCTAACTTTGGTATATGTATGGGCATATACCCGGGTAGTGGTTATCCGTCGATTTCACAATTCTTGTGTTTCCTCATGATTGAGATGGGTTACTTGATAACTTAGGTATATGTATGGGGATATACCTAAGTAGAGTTTATCTGTTGAGATCTTCTTGTGTTTATCCTTGTTGGTTTTTGTGAGACCTTGAGGGTCTCGGGGTCCCTACTGAGTATCGTTATACTCACCCCTGCACGGGCTATGCCCGCACCTCGTTGTGTTGGTTGCAGACGACGGCCAGTACTGGCAGAGGCCGAGTGTTCGAGGACTGGACGGTACCTGGAGGTGGACTATACGACGAGGCGGTACCCAGAGGCAGACCACTGGGCGGGTCATACTTGGAGCAGACGGTGGGACCCGAGGAGCAGAAGAGCTATCTGTACCCACCCTTCAGGTGGGATTTCCAGTGGACATCTCAGCGTAGCAGCTTTACTTTTCAGTCGCTGTTTTCCCTTTCGAGTTGTACTCTACAGTTGGGCTTGTATTTCCGGCCCCTTTTACTTTTCAGCTCTTCTTTTTGTACTTAGTGTTTTACTTCCGCTTGTACTCTGTGGTGCTTGTTTTCTTTATAAAGGCAATGCCTTCCCAGTTATCGGGATTTTACGCCTTTGGTGCTAGTCGCCAACCCCTGGCCTATGGAAGGCGGGCTTGGGGTAGTCACGGCACGGGCCCCGAGGACGGGTCGTGACATAGTCATTCTATATGTGATAAATATTCTAAATATTTATATAATATTAAGTTTAATTTTTATGATAGATTTTTTGTGTACTTTATGATATAAATAAATTATTATAAATTACATTCAATAAATGAAAAATGTGAATTATAATATATTTCCTGAGATGAAAATAAATATATTTTATCATCTATGTGAAGCCATCATAACTTAGAGTATTATATTTTTTATTCCCATTTTAAAATATTTATTTATGTCGATAATATTTTTATATTTATTATATACCATATAACATAAAAAATATGTTATATATTAAAAAAATTGTATCATAATTTATTTAATTATTCTTCTATTAATGTATTATTTTTGAGTAGTTAACCAGGAATAATTTCTACTATAGATATATATATATATATTTTTAATATTTATGGTGAAATTATTTTCAGTAATGTACTATAACATGTTGTTTTATTTTATGTAGATGTTGTTTATACTAATTTATATGAAACAACCCTCAAATATTTAATGAGAATTCATTTTATGAATTTCTACACACTTTATAACCAAAACTATATTCTTCACGACCATAGAAATTTTTGAAAAAATGAAAAAGGAATTAAAACATAATGAATTTTTTATAGTTGTTTAAAAAACCATAATATAAATTATTATAAAAATAATATTTTTTAGTGGTGGTTTTAAAAACTTATATCATAAAATTATTGCAATTGGGATATGGAAATATAGCTAAATATAAAAACTAATTATTGACTAATCTGTGACATTATCAAATGATAAATTTTATGGAATAGATGAAAATTAAATTAAATTTGTTAGAATCACAACGTATTCAAATTATTATGGTCATTAATACATGTATTTTTTTAATGTCAATAATCGGTAATATTATGTAAATAAGTTATCACCTCTAGAAAAATAGTAAAAAATCATATTTATCTAATCAATTCATTCATATTAATGTCACATCACTATGAAACACTTTTTAGTGAATGATTTATCTCTCATAACACCTATAGTATTTCATATAATATTAAAAATAGCTCACTAATAATTTATTGACAATACCATAATAAGGCCAATACCTCAATAATTTTCTATGTAAAATAGATATTATCCCAACTAACATATATTAAATGGATCTCCCCTAAATATGATCAATAATGGTTTTTTCTCATGATTCAAAGGATTATAAAATCCACATGAATCAGCTATAAGAAAAAATTCAATAATACATTGTTAAAGGTAGTAGGTAAAGGAAAACAATAACTAAGGGACATAACATACCATTTCACTAAAAAATATTTAAAATATTATTCATAAAATATTATTTAATTGAAAAAATTAATTTAACATATAGAAAACGATCATAGTGTAAAAAAATTCAATATTCGATATGACACATTCTACACATGATAAAAATAGTGAAAGGCATTAATATAATATAACTGATCCTATGTGAGTATTATATATATATATATATATCATCATTATAGTAATAATTAAATGATAAAAATAGTGATACCTTGAAAAAAAGGTAGGTATAATTAAATATGTAATTTATGTTGTGAGTAAAACAATTATGTTTCAAAAAAGTGGAGTTAGGACTACATTAATATACCAAAATGGGTTGATAGAAAAAAATAACCGTAATTGAGGGGATATTGTAATTAATATTATAAATTTTAGTCCAGATAAAGGTGGAATGGGTTTGATTAGTGGGGGATATAATTAGGTTAAATTTAATATATTATCTATATTTCATTAACACGTTACTTAATAAAAAATGTGTAGGATGACCCATTAATAGTGGGTGGATTCTATCAAGTAGAGGAAAAGAATGTAAGATTACAATGACATTGTAATTTTATAAGATCAACATTGTTAACATTATTATTCATAATGTGAAAATACGAAGAGAGAAATTCATTGTTATTTCTAACCAACTACATTACCATTTTTTTCTCATTTTGAAAATCACATCACGATCCCTCTAACCCATTATTTATATGATACTTTCATTATCTAAATTTTTTAAAGAATAATAATATATATACTAGGATTTAAATAATGAGGTACCCTAGGATCCTAGATGAAATAATTAATATATTTTCATAATAAACGTTCTTAATAATCTATTGGTTTTAATAATTGTTATCCATAGTCATTTTTCTGATTACCATTACCCGACATAAATTTTTCATATACATAAAAATTATTCATATGGATATTTTTAGTTAAACAGAGCTTATAACCATTGCATGTTAGTGAATCTATGTAACAATGTCCATTTTTTGGAACAAGTGGAGGTTATTTTATTGCATTAAAAATTATTGTTGGAGTTATTTATCAAAGAATCCTTAGTGGAAGATCCTACATCATTTTATTTTTATTTTGAAAAGGGAAATATTTAATTGAAAATGAATACTCTATAAATTTCAATATTTTATAATATTTAATATATTTGGTTTAACCATATTTTTCGTAAAATTTCATTCTAATTAATGTCACATAAATTAACTAAACAATACCTGAAAAAGTACTAAATTAGAATCAATTATTTAATAGAAACATTGGATACTGAAGATAAATGTGGGAATCATTTAAAATATTAACTTTTTTGAAAATTATATCACACAATTACTGATACAAAAAAATTATTAAAAGATTTAGTATATTTGGATAATAGAAACATAAATTCTATATTCACATAATAAAAATACTCATTCACATATAATCTCTTTGAATTAGTTTATAATACACATAATCATTAATATAATATCATTGGGAAATTTGGAAAATCAATATTTTATTACCCCATAATTCGTGGATTGTTTTATAAATGATCACATAGAAATTTATAAATATATTGTAAAGAGTTTCATCTATAATAAATTAGGTCTATGGAACATCAACACAAAACATGGATACAATACTAAATAATTGAAAACAACCATGATTTTTTTAGAAATTTATTATGTTACTCTAAATTTTCATGAGATAACTTCTAGATGTACATTATAATTGAGTGACATATAAATCCCAATAATAGTATAAAAATAATTTCATAATTAAAAAGTACATATGATGAAATATGAATATCCATTTAACATGAGATGGATGAGAATAATATTCATTAACAGTGAAGCATGATGTAATATGAAAGAATAAAAGAAATATAGAAATGTGGATCTAACATGAATCAAGTCATAAATAAATGACAAGGATAACTATAAAAACAAAATAACATTGTAGAAAAAGTACATTAACGGATTATAATTCCTCTATTTTCCTATACATGATGTCTGGTGAGATTAAATCATTAACCAATGTATTTTACTAATATATTGGTCCAGAATAAATAATATGCACGTACTCATGTGTTCCATATAGATTATTCAAAATAAAAAAATCACATTAAATCCCAAGATCAATTATTGTAGATTAAAAACAAGTAATTAATAAATGAAGGATGGATACATCTATGAAAATATCTTTTAGTGAAAATTTTAATGGGTACTCACAATACAGAAATTTGTAATAGACAATCATAGGATAATGTGGAAAGAATTAAATGGGTGTATAATGATTCTGGCAAGTGATTAAATCAAGATAAATATATATATAATCACCTAAAAATATGAATCATAGTAAGAGGGATTTGTTAAAAACATTTTCCAATTTCAAACAAGAAAAAAAGAATAACAATAATGAGATTCTTGAAAAAAAAGGAGTAGTAGAGGATCCTTTACAATGAGTGTTTTTCTAAAATCATGGGAGGAGATTATTCAGAGATTTCAGAAACATTAAGGGATTTATAGAAAACATTTTTGATTATTTTCACTTTCTAATATTTTTATTGATGTTATGTGGGAGGATTGTTGTATTTATATAGAATATTACATGGGAGTTGTTTCTTAATTTACAAAAATAGGTTTTTTACTCTATATGAAAAATTCATCAGACCGAAAAGAATCTAATGGGGTTTCTGATGATTTAAATAATAGATTATTGGATATCATTATTTAATATAATTAAGATCCAATATCATTAAAACCACTGGGTGATGAGAATGTTAGTCATGTTTATAAAAATATTATTTTCAAACAATAAAATATAATTTATATTTTATAAAATTAATTTTGTATTTTTAAATGTAAACAAATAACATCATAAACACATTATTTTAATGAAAAAATATAAGCTTTTTCATGGATAAAATTTACCAAATATATTTAATTTTTATATCATTATGATTTAATATTATACACCCCACCATTATATGATATTATTTTATTTAAAAAAGGCAACATTATTTTACTATTAAAAAAACCAACCATCTAATAATTTTAAAATAAGAATTTAAAAACTGATATTTATATTATACAAATTAATATATATGAATATGAAATGAAAATATTAAATTAAAATCCACACTAGAGGAAAATATTCATTTATTGAAAATAATTATTTTCTATCACTTATAATATTGATCCACATTAGAATAAAATTATAATTTTATTCATAGTGATAAATTATTATTTATTAATAATATTTTATTGAAATATAATATCATAAAATTATTAGATAATTCCCAATTATGTGTTACTAAATTTAAACTGTAGATATCCCATAAATATGATTCTAGTTTCATCAAACTAAAATCAAATTTAATTCATATTATTATTTAGTAATTTTAAGGTAATAATAAAAGGATAAATGCAATCATGATTTTATTTAAATGACATATAAAAATAAAACTATTATGGTAATGATAAATAACTCATTATTAAAAAATAAATGACTTAGGGGTAATATGACTTCTGATGAGATTTTCATTGGGATGTTTGGTGCGTGTGGTGTTTTTTGTGATATCAAGGAGCTTCAAAATACATAATAAATAGTTTTATACATCAATTTTTTATTTAATCATGCATTTTTCTTAGTCAAGGTCAATGTTCGGTAATTGTATATACCTATAAACATTGTCAAATGGGAATCATAAGGTATGAACATACTTGTTGAGGATATATCATCTATTTTCTATATCAATTGGACTTCATCATAACACATTATATATACTGGTCATATTATCAATATTGAATGGTAATATTTTGAAAAATAATGATTATTATGGGTATAAAAAATTTGGGAAACTATTTATCTGTCCAATATAACAATGGTTGTTCATGTATTTTCAATAAAAACAATACATGTTGAGGAATTTAATAATTGGAGGAGGGAATTTAATTTATAAAATATTCAATCATTGATTTCTGTAGGAATTCATTGATTTTACTTAAAAACAATTATTTCATAATAAAACCAGATGAGGGAACACTTGTTTTAATACAGTATTAGGTTCTCTTGACTCTTCTTCAATCACACTGATCCACTAAAAAACAATTCCCATGATAGTTCTCTTGTTTCATATAGCCTCTTCTCTATAATCTAATATCACCGCCAAATACTCAATATAAGAATATTCATTACCCAATGTCAATACCTATTGTTTAAATATATATGAGGGGTCTGATGTGTAATTCACCAATAGAGATACAAGGAACAAAAACATACATGATATATCATAGTATGGGGTTCTAATTTTTAGGCTAGTGCTCTAATGCAACAAAGGATATAAAAGTTCTCACCATTTATTGTACTATAATTTCACTTCTTCCAAATACTCATGACATGTTTTTGAACAATATATTGAAGGAACACTTTATCTCTTATAATAAACAACATCTCTTATCTTTGATAATCAGTATTGATTTTCTATCCACTTTTCATGGAGTACATATGATTCTGAAATATTTGAGCTTAATCTAATATCTCGTTGATTTGATAATGTACCACCTACCTCCATACATTAACTTCTTCTCATTATTTTTGAGTATTTCACCTGTTACAATATGAATCCTCATAAAGATCCATTTTAAGGATATAATTGAAACTATTATTATATGATAGCTTCAATTGGTGGTGTTTTTTCCAAAAATCCTTGGAAATCCCTTAACCATGTTCTTATAATATATTCTAGTGTTTTAATGGTCCTTTCAAACTGACTGTTCATCTGAGTTTGATAGGTTGTGTTAATGATCAGTTCAATATTCATCTCTTATATTATTCCTCTTCAAAAAATTGAGGTAATAAATTGGAAATCAATGAGATACAATTGATAGTGTAACTCAATAGAGTCTTCACACTTTTATTATGTATAATACGGTGATTTGGTATATAGAGAAAATGTACCATGTAGAACTAAAAAGCAATGAATTTTTTACATAATTAACTATAACATTAATGAAATTATATTCCATTAGATTCTATATGGGAACTTATGAAGCAATCCAACGTAAGATTTTCCCATCTACATATTTTATAGTTAATCTTTTCATCTTACCATTATAAATTTTTCATTTAACCTATAATTTTTTTTTCATACCATGAATCAAGACACAATATTTGAAATATCACTATTTATATTATCCTGACATAAATATTTCTGAATATTTATATATATTTTAATGATAAACTAGTGGATGAATTAGGATGAGATTTTTATGTATTATAAAAGCAACCTTTTATTATTGTTTTTTATGGGACACATATTAGTGTTCTAAATATTTTAAAACCATAATAATCATTGATAAACTCCATAATATTTTACAACTAATCTGTAAAAAATATCAATCGTTATGGACCTCATTGATTCTCTCAAGAATAGTCTGTTCATAATTTTTTCAAGATAGATTGAATATCCATTTTATTATTCCATTATACATGATTTTTATGACCATGAAAATTTGATCCATTGAAATTCAGATCATTATATGGTCATAGGGTCATTCTTACTCTATTTATCTAGCATATTTTTCTCCTTTATATGATTTTGATGTACTAAATAATAATAATAATGACCAGAATTAACCACCATCATTGGAGAAAACCTTTATCCTTTTGTTTGAATATATATATGAGTCTTTTATGATCAATAACACTCGGACGCAAGAGTCCCTTAATTGGTTATTTAGATAATTACATTGTCATTTATACATGATTCAAATCCATAAGGACAAACAAGTTTATATGTTTTGGAATCCAAATACATACATGAATTCCATTTTAAATTCCAAAAATAAATTAAAACATATTTCATAACAAATAGTACTAAAATGAATCATTGAAAACTCATTCAAATATATTTTCATCATAATCAGGGGAAATGAAACAAAATAAGGGCGACCTCAATTTATCATTAATGATTAAGTACAATATATGCTATCCTAAATTAGTGATAATAAATCTACATGATAAAGTATATAGGTGAGAACAAATTCCATTAAAATAACACAATACAGAGTATGTAATATTTAATGTAAAATTAAAGAAACAAATTCCTTTTAATCAAAAATCTACAAATGATCTGTATCCATATATGTTTGTATATTTGAAATTATATAGATAGTAAAAAAATGAGTAAACAATTTAAGAAATTATTTAAAAATATTTTTAATGTACTTTGACCATGATCCACAATGATGTCAAAATATATCCTCAAGCATGTTCTAACAACCATGGTATTGATAATTGACTTTTCACATTACACTACCAATTCATTATGTGCCTACATATAATTGGCCCCCACCTATGTCTCCCAAGCCAGCACATTCAACAAATACCAAATAAATGACTTAATTAATAAACGATTTTTCACATAATCCAATATCAATTTGGAATAAATAACATATATTTTTCAATATTTATGCAATGGAGGAAAAGAAAACATAAGGTTTATTGACATTAATGAATGAAATTACAATTCAAATATAATTAAATCATTCTTAAGGAATATTATCCCTAAACAATCCAAAGTTTCAAATACCCCTTTGAAACACATGTGTCATATTCATAATGAATATTTAACATTAAATGAAACAAATATTATCATACATATAATGAGATTCTTGATATAACATGTCAATGGTTAGTGGTACAATATATGAAATACACTAGTTGTAAAACCTTATATTATGACTTAGTGAAATGATTTTTTGACGAAATAACTTACCATGTGTTTCCATTGGGGTGAAAATTATTTGACATTATATATAAAATCATTAAGCATATTAGTAACTAATACCTGAACCTAGATCATATTTATAATATAAAATGTTATCTTCTTTTAATATCACATTATCAATTTGTTAATAATAAACAATTATTTTAACTATTTGGATGTTAATTACATTGTTTTCTACTATGTTTTGACAGGATATGCATTGTTAGTATTAAAGAGATCAATATTTGATAATAAAAATAATTTGAACCATGATTCAAATATAATAAATATTTCATACATATTTATTGAGAACATTCAATATAATTTTTAGTTAGAAACTGAAATGCACCATTAATTGAAACGGTAGGCTGTATGTACGCATGAATGCTACATAAATTTATTTTCTATAATAAAAAATAAAAAAATAAATTATTTATATTATATTTATAGTAACATATTTATGTCATGTATTTCACATATTTTTATTAAAATCATCCTTAAAAATTTCTATGTATACTGGGAACGAATTACATTTATTTGAGAATGTGATAGTCCACATGTCAACAAACGAAGTTATCATATTCACACAAAAAGGAAACCAAAAAAATTATGTGTTATATAATATTTAAATATGAATAATGATATCATAATCACAATATTTATCATATATAAATTATGACTCCGACACTATTTCCATCCTTTAATTGTTTTAATAAGATAAACAAACAACATCACTTTACGAGGCGATAGTCCTCTGAATGCAACAACAATGGTGGTGTATCACATTTTCTGGATGTGCATGAAATTTCATGTAAAAAATTTTAGATTAAAAACATATAAATATATATTTTTTAAATTATTTAGTGTATAAACCTTTAATAATATGAATTTAATGGTATTAAAATGAAATATAACAAAACTCCTGATTGAAGAATGTTATATAGATTTCTGGTAACTCAATTTTGTATATAACAAAAGGCTTCCCTATTTTGATTATATTCCATATGAAGGATTGAATAATGATGGGAGATAATTTGGGATAAAAGTTTTTGTAGTTGTTTTATCTAGAAATATCAATTTGGTGTGTGGAAGTGAGGGAGGATGTTCCCGTTTATAATTGAGGTGACAAATTTTTTTGAAAACTCTTAAAATATTAAATGATTATAAATTACTATTCAATTCCATATTTATAAAAAATTGAGTTATTTTTAATATAGGATGAATATGGGTAAATATCATCTCATCCATTAATTTTTATTATTTTTTAGTTCATATTATTACAATTATCATTTCGCATTAACCCATATTTATTCCCTTTAACTCTTACCTTGGTTAGATGTGGTTTTTCATTGAGGATTAATATATTAATTCTATAATGAAAAAATAATAATAAATGAATAATTGATGAAATTTATATACTAATGAAAATTAATTTATAAATTTTTTTGTGTTTATAAATTTTATATTATTTTTAGAAAAAATAATTTATTTTAAAATACAATTAAGGTCAATTTAGATACAATTCATTACATGTATTTCTAAAAATATCATAATAATAGGATATCCTCAAAAAGTAATCATTAATGAATCCATTATATGTATTGGTCATAAAAAATTCAAGGAATGTATTAATTAACTACAATATTAATTATTTAAGGATATTTGGTATTATTTATTTTTTATATCATTTAATTTATCAATTTCTACATCATCATTATGTATGTCTTTATGAAAATAATTTTTTTTCAGTAAAATTTAAAAATAAATTAAAAATATTAATATAAATATTTTATATTTAAAATTTATGTTTATAGTGGAATATGTTCTCTATGTAAGAACATATAATAAATGAAATACTTATTAAAAATAGGAGTGAGACATATTGAACATTCATAGAATAAAATAATAAATTTTTTAAAGTCATCCATGTGGTTCCAATATTCCATAAAATAGTCTTAATGTGGACTTTGGTCGAAAATAACCTATTTATAAAAATAATGATATGTGTAAGGGTAATTTTATTATATTACCAATATTTTGTTACAATAATTACAAGATTTACAATTAACTATGTGAATAAAAAATGTAAGTTAATATTATTTTTCAAAATAAACAACCTATTTACATAATTTGGACCGTATAATTCCATGTATGGAATATAATTTTCAAATTTAAAAACTATGAGGTTTCTGAAATAAATTTATAATTAATCTCATTGACGAAAAAAAGTTGTCGAAGGTAAAATTTTCTAATGATGGAAATTTTATCACATCAAAATTAAATTTTAAATTTATTCCAATGTCCTAAATTAAATTAAATGATAAAAAAATTGATCAAAATATACTTTAATAATAATTAAAAATATAATTTAACATATTAAATTACATGAAAAATATTTTTTCAATTACAATGAACTATTTTATAACTCTTCATCAAAGCATGAATAATATCCAAAATATATGAAAAATTGAATGTACGAAATTTTATCTATTAATATTTAAATAAAAAGATTAATTTTTTCATATTGTAATTATTATTGTGTAAATAATATATTTTAATCAATGGCTCTTTCATAAGGCTATAAGAATTTATTTTTATAAAAATATATATTTTATACTGAAAACTGGATTTGATCTTATATCATGTTTATAAAACACATCTGATGAATCGTAAAAATTATATTTAAAATATAGCATATTAATTTCATTAATGTGGTCAACACTAATAATTCATTCCAGTTTGATGACTAGATTATAATAATATTTCATTATTCATTTATGCTTGGTGTTTCATGCAATGTAATCCTGTAAAATGATTAACATTAAAGAGACACATACCATAATATCATGGTGTGTATCATTATATACTCCTTCAATACAATTTATCATCTCAATTATTAATTTCACTTGATAATATAAATGGTTGATAATTAAAAATTACATTGTTTGAATCCCACATCAAAAAGTAGATTTATTAAACATCATCTTAATAGGAGGGAAAATAAATGGAAAGGTTAACACAAAATTCAATATTTGAATTGGAGGACAATAATAGAATGTAAATACATATAAATATAATTGAAATTTAAATATTAATTTATGATATAGATTGATATAGAACATGGTCATTGAAAAGTCTACCAGCAAAAAACCTTAAATATGTGATGGTATAAAGATTTCATTGACTTCTCTATATGAAAATAAAATGAATAATTTTTTTCATATGAAAAGATTTTAAGTTAGTGTAGGATTATTTTAATATCAAAAGGTTATTATAATGTAACCATACACGATTTTTCCATGAAATAATAATTATTTCATTATTTGGTTGTGATTTGATCGCTTTTCAGTCCAATACTCGCTCTAGGAGATGAATGTTCATAATGATTTTTTCATACCTGAATCACTGGTAACAAATGATATGTTTTCCATGTAATTGATTTCTCATATATGAATTTTTCAAAAACAAAAGGGTTTTACATTATATCCAATATAAAATGTCACAAAATAACCTAAAACAATAATATCAAATATTCAAATACAGTCATTATAAACTGAAGATTCATCTTAAATATATATTTGAAAATTCAAAATCGAAATAAGTATGTGACATTCAAAAATCAATCATAACATTTGATTATACAAATTACATAATATTGATCGTATTGTAACATTGCACATAATTTATTACCTTGTTCACCATAATAACCTTAATTAAAAAATTCAAGCTTCAAAATCATTAGAGAATATGTTTTGCAGTAAAATCCTTTTATATATCCTTATTCATAAACCATATAATGATGGATGAAATAAATATTGAATTAAAATAAACTAGAACTTTAATAATTTAAATTCACAATTAAATCATTTCCAAATATTGATCATCGTATTATTTAAAACAAATTCCTTTCAAATTGCTTATTGGAGTCTCTTCATAATCAGTAGTGTAACCATTAATTATATAATCATGATGATTATTTCCATTATAATAAAACCAAAGCACAAGGTGAGAAACACAAATCAATGTTATTATTATAATGATAAATAATTTATATTATGTTTAAATTATTAATATTTATCAATATACAAATCATTAGTATTATCCAAGGTTATCCATTTCCATTACAAAATCAATACGATGATATCATATAGTTAGGCTTATCCTGAAATTCATTCATAGGGTTTTATTAAATAATTTATGTTTCATAAATATATTATAAAAGGATTTTAATAAACAATATATGATACAAACTATAACTCCCAAAACCTAGAAGTCGTGAGAAAGTGTATTACATTATTATATTTGCATAGATACAATATTACAATCCCTATAGAACGTTTAGTTTTGTAGTTTTTGAAATTATACTCAATCATCATCGCCAATTTACTCTAGGAAATTAAGATAAAATAAAATATGTGAAAAATTATAATAAACATGATCCATTAATACTCTTTCAAAAATCTCTTATTCATAACATTGTGAAATGAAACAAAATAAGTGTGATCTTAATTTTTTCAGTAAAGGTTATGTATGACAGAATCTATCAAAAATCATTGAGAATAAATCAACATGGTATGCAATATCATTCAGAAATAATTCAATTTACCTAAAAATATATGGAATAAATAAAATATCACGATAAATAAATGAAACAGATAGAATTAAATCATTATTATGAAAATTAAATTGATCTATTATTAGTTTCATAGTGAAAATACTATAAATAATAATTAAATTAATTCTCAATGAAATACATGTATTAATATTGGAAGACTTGTTTCAGGATAATTAACCACATTACCGTCAATATCTATTGTCAATAAATATTAAACAAATCAAATTTCAAAAAATTGATTTTTCCCATTAGACTACTGATGCACCAAGAGACTATATATGACTGCCCCCATGTCTTCCAGTCCAAATAAGTCCCTCATATATCGAATAATAAATAAAATCAATGAAAAAAGATTATTATCATGAAATATAAATAATTAATAAATAAAATTCATTTATAATTAATTCCTCAATTTAGGATAAGTATCAATAATGTATTTTTAAATTTATTTATTGATATACCATTGAGACATCATTAAATAATTCTTGAGGAAATAATAATTAAAAAAGATAAGTGACCCATAACAATTTGAATTATTTGAATCATAATACCCATAATGGAGTAAGATTAAATAAAAATTATAATATCATGAGTATATGATCATTAATTATATTTCATGTAAATGATAATTACATAAACCATAAAAAGTATTTACGTCTATAACATTATAATATGCCTCAATGAAATCAAATTTTGATGAAATCACTTACCTTGTGTTTAAATTTGGGTGAAAATTTTTTTTCGTACCATATAATGGTGTTATTTATATTTTTAACATATAATTAAACCATAATCATATATTTAAAATATATATATTTTCTTTTTTTAATATCTTATTACGTTTTGGTTAACAAACATTAATTAATTTTTCTATTTATCCTGTAAATTACCATGTTTATAGATCATGTATTAACTAGTTATTTATTGATCCTGTTAAGTACATCATGATTTCATCATTAAATTAAGGTTAAAATTTATTGTAAAATAATTTATATTTATTACATATATATTTAGAATAATCCATTAAAATTTGATATAGGAAATGAAATGTGTCGTTCATCAGGTCAGTAGGTCGTGCGTACTCATAAATTCTTCATCCATTTTATTTTCTTATTAAAAAATGTATAGTAAATGATGTATATTGTAAATAAATTATCATATTTATATCATATATATTCACATATGTTTATCAAAATCATATTTAATAAAATCTATCTATAGTGTGATTGAATAAAATCTCTTTGAAGAGGCAGTAGTCGGCACATCCACAAATGAAGTAAATGTAATCCCACAAAATGAAAAGAATAAAGGTATCTGTTATATAAAAAGTAATGTATCTATAAAATATCATAAATATTATATATATAATATAAAAATAATCAATACATAAATATTTCAAACCCTGAATTGTGCTCCATGGATGATCAAATGACATCAGTTCATGAGGAGGTAGTCCATTGTACACTTGATAAATGATTTTGTTTCCCATTTCATGGATGTTTGTGAAAGTATATGTTCAAATATTATAATTATAATATTTTTGAATGTTTAATATACTTATGTTATTAAATAATCATGGAATATAGATAATAGAATAGTCTGAGAAAGAAATAAAATGAAAGTGATCATTGAAGAATGTTACCTTCTTTTCAAGTAACTCGTTCTTATTTATACCAAAATCCAATCATAGTTTGAATTCTCCAAAAATGATAGAATATAGGATGTATGGAGGGATTTTTTGTGATTATTTGGATACAGTTTTTCTAATATAGAAAGATAAAAGTGGTATGGAGATGTGATCGACCTGGTTCCCTTTTATAGTTGAGGTAAGAGTAATTTTTGGAATCTCATGAAAATATTTAATTAATATAAATTATTTTTCAATTATAATATTCCTTAAATTGATTATTTTACATAAAATGAGATTATTTTTCCAAATCCATTGATCGAATAATTTTTTTACAAGTATAGGTCATGATACTATGCATATGTATCAGCTTTAACCATAATTAATCTTTTAAACTCTTTCTGGGAAAACATTTGTTTTTATTTTTTACATGTTTATATATTTACTCTAAAATTCCAAGAAATCATTAAACTGATCATTGATTATATATTTAACATTATAACTATCTTTCTCTTAATTTTAATGATTTTATAATTTTAAATCAATTAATAAAATATTATTTATTATAAAATTTAATTTGTATTAATTATGATGAGATACTTTTTGGGAAAATTTCAAAAAGTCATAAGAATAATATATATTAGAAAATAAATCATTAATATATCAATAATATTTCTAGTTCATCAATAAATTTTCATTATGATATTAATTATTTCTAGTAAGATTTATTTGAAAAAATTAATATCATTTATTTTTGATTTCCATTAACTAAACAATTACTACATCATCATTATGTAAGCCTTTATGGTAATTATATATTTTAGAAAAAAAATAAAATCATTACAGTGAATAATATAAACGTTTTAAATTTATAATTACTACTTATAGTTGAATATTTCAACTCAATATCCACATATACTAAATCTAATACTTATTATAATAACAAATATGACTTATTGGACTTTTATAGAACAAAATTATTAACAAATTCCTCAATTCGTCTAGGATTCACCAATATTCCATAAATTCATCCCAATGATAATTTTGGTCAATAATAAATTATAAAAATAAATCAGTACATGTTTTTGGTAAATTTTATAATTTTTATATTATTATTTTTACCATTTATTGCTCAATTTATTTGAGGGAGTATTAAAAATAATATTATTCTTATTATTCATAATGTCCTAAAATAATAGAAACTTATTTAAATAATTTAGACCCACCAATTCAAAATATGGAATCCATTTTAAAAAATTAATCGAACATACATTACCGTAATTTATATACAAAATAATTCTATATATAGAACATGATAAAATGTTTCTAATGTGAAAGTGATTAATAGAATAAAATGTTTTTATATCAAAATTCAAGGTGAAATATATTACAATGACCTAAAATATATTAGATAATAACTAATTGATCATATTATACTTTAAACCCAATTAAACATATAATTTAATACTATAAAGTGTTTAATCAAAAAATATGACTTCATTTAAAATACAATATATTATCCCCATTCTTATATAATTTGTTAAAAACACATTTTTGGAATGATTATATTGAAATTACCACTTAGAAATATCATAATATGCTCAATACTCTTCATTCTATCCAATTTAATTTCTAGACTATAATAATATCTTTTATTCGTTTAATATGTCTGTCACATGAAACATAGGCCATTGAAAAGATTAACATTAAAGAGGGACATACCATAAAAGCATGGGCTGTTATTTTATATGTATATATGTAATAATGATGTCAAAAGATATAATGTAGTGAAATATTTTCTTTTAATATCCCATCTTCTAATTCAATATATTAACTGTGTAGTTCTTCTCATGGATCATTTGTTGGTGGGAGGAATAAGCTATTGTGTTTTCATGTTTCACAATTACAAAACCCAAGATCTTTTAAGATGAATCATTCAGGGAAACAATTCCTCATTAAATGGTCGGTAATTTTAGAATAGGTTTAGTGATAATTCATTTCATCATCTCCATAAAATATTTATTACATTCATCATTCAAGTAAACTATTACAGACTTATGTGAAATATTCACCCATGGACATGAAATTCATGTGAATTTAATACAAAATTGATGATATTGACTTATTTATCCAATGGAAATATAGATATTGTTCATATAGGTTGGTCTAGGCCATCATAAAATTTCATTCATTTGTGATGGGATTACATATATCATTTTTCTAGTGATGAAATTCCTCGTTAATGGTTCATATTAAATCCCTAATTTCCATTTATTTTACATAAAATACATATTTACTTTCTACATGTTTATATGTACCACGTTAATATTTTCCTTTTATTTTTCCATTAATTTGAGTATATAAGATATATAATCTATAAATAAAAAATAAATATATCCGTGGTGATCTATGAATATTATATTCATCATGTTCTTAAATATTTCTTGAGAATTTGTATATCCAAATTGTTTAAACATGAACTCGTAGTTCTTATTAGTTGTATAAAAATAAGGCTTGTTGATGTACTCATTCACCACTTCTCCTTGATATTATCCCAAACAATGATACCCCAGAGACAAATATATAAATCCATTTCGTGATTATACAAATATTCAATAAATAGTGTATGATGCTTATTTTATGTTGTGATCTTTTTAAAATCACATTAATCAATTTAGAGGCTAATTAAACCATCATTTATCATGAGTAATATGACTAGTTCCCCCCCCCCATGGTAATGGATTTGTGTGTATGAACCTATTACATAGATTATCTTGTAGTTTCTTCTTCAACACATTATTTTTAGAAATATCCATTCCATACTGATTCTCATAATGTTATAAATATATCAATATAAACTCAATTGAGATGTTAACAATGTGGATAAAATGATGAACATGTAATTTATTGGAATACACATAAGAAATTTTTCATGACCTATCCCTCAGGGCCTGTGTCGTGGCTACCTCAAACCCACCTTCCATAGTCCAGGGGCTGGAGACTATCACCTAAAGGTGTATTCCCTAAAACGAGAAGGAATTGCATTTATAAATTGTAAACTCACACAAAACAAGAAAACAACAATATACAAGAACAAAGTAAACTATATAGTAAACATGGTGCATACAGAAAGTAATGGGGCCAGAACACAAGCCTGACTAGAATGTACCAAAAAACCTGTAAGAAAAAGTAAAACTATGTATAGCTTATATGAACACCCACCAAGGATCATACATTAAGGGTCAATACAAATCTCAAATGATAGTCTCTATGGATCACCCCGTAAATGGTCCACCTCTCCGTAATCTTCAGTCTAGGTACCCCCCCCCCCCTCAGTCAGCGATGTCTGTCGTCTACACAAGACACAATAAGGTGTGGGCATAGCCAGTGCAGGAGATAGTATAACAATACTCAGAAGGGACCCCAAGACCCCCAAAGTTCTCTCAAATCCCCAAAGGATAAACTAAAAGACATTGAAACAATAGTCAACCCTACATAATTTTATGCCCATACATATACCTAAGTTATCAAAAAACAAATACCCACCTCACACAGGAGTGAAGAATACCACATAGGTAATACCATAAAGGTTGATTATGACATAGGTAATGTACCACATATCATAACCTCTATCACAAGCACAAGGTTAAGACAGCTCACACTAGGATTTATTCTAGGGGTAGTAATAAGTAACGTCCCCCATCACTACGTCAGACACCTCAGCTACTGGAGAACTACTCCTCTATCGACAAAAGTGGGCCTACCACATCACACATAGGTGGTTCCCACAAACCATTGACTGCTGAGGTACTCCTCCAGTTAAATACCGTGGGTCTGCCGCGTAACATAGAGGTGCTTCCCACCATGGGTTTGCCATGTCTCGCAGAGGTGCTCCCCCTTATGGCCTGTTGAGGTACTCCTCTTGTCGAGTGTCATAGATCTGCTGCATCTCATAGAGGCTCTACCCATCATGGGTCTCCCGCGTCACATAGAGGCACTGCCCATTAGGCCTATCAAGTCACTCCGAGTTCTAATGGTCAGTAGTCATCAAGGCTCATCCAGTTGTAGGGTTCCGTAAGTAGCGCACTTGGGAGAACGGCTCCCCATGCCGTCATTCATACCTCAACCTCTCGAATCCCCATGAAGATTTATCCAAAAGGTATGTCATGTCAAAAAGGACATAATGCAAAAGACAACACGTAAATCAGATGCTCGGTCTATAAGTTATTATCATTTTCACTCCGAGGGCCCGATTGGATTCGGGATCCAATCCAACCTGGTCATACAACACCCTTATCCAAAATTCACATTGAGAATAACAAAATGACCTCATCGATCAAAGGAGGAAGGCACCACATATAGTTTGTAAAACTGAATCCTTGTTGTCATGTTATGGGAAAAATGAAAAAACTAGGTCCAGATGATCCGAGGTCGGTCGACCCGACTGGACTTGCCCGACCTGGTTCGGGTTGACCAGACCCAGTTCGGGTCTGGCCCGCTGGGCTGTGGTCTAGCCCAACCCGTGAAGGGGATGGCCTGGCGCAATCTGTTGGCGTGGCCCGGTGGTGTGGCCCGCCGGGCAGTGCGACCCACTGCAGTGCGGTTGACTGCGGTGTAACCCGCTGGGCGGACCCCATTGTTGTGTGGCCCACTCGGCCAGAAGACCGTCGAGGCTGGGTCCACCATGATCGAAACCCAGGGGAGCCACCCCTGATCATCTAGAATGGTATATGTACAATTCAGCTGCTCAAAACGGGACCCGCCGGGGAGTACCGGCTTTTGTGGCGAGGCTGGCCGGAAAGCCAGTCAGTTTTCCTCCCAGCGGAACAGTCGTGCACCGCTGGTCGAGCACGGTCAGCCAGATGTCGACCGCTTTCGTCCCTCATCACGGCCTGCCTTCTGCGGCCTCTTGCTCTATCGACGGAACAGACGCGCGTCACCGAACTGCCATGAGTATGGCTTGATGCTGGCCACCACACTGCTCCGCCACGACTGATGGGTCACGGCCTCTTCCTCAGCCGACGACGCGAATGCGTGCCACCCCACCTTCCTCATGGCCGACCAGTTGTTGGCTGTTGATTTCATCCGAGAGCCATCGCAGCTTCATACCAGGCCCACAAAATTAAATAATCACTTATTCGTGATCCAGGTGTCGAGGGCTCTGCATCAATATATCGAGCTCTGCAAAACTCTGTGTCTCCATCATCAATAAATATTTGGCATTGAAGAACGCACAATAAACATGTTAAGAATAGAAATAAAGAGGAGAAATGTTTATGTGAGGGACGATGTAAATGTTCATTCGGCCATCATCATCATGAATTTAGGATATGAATAATCAATAGAATAAAATTCAACGTATATAAATCCCTTACTTTAAACTGCATTAATTATTTCTAATCCCAGAGGAAAAAAACATCCACGGATCCACTAGTTAGTGAGATGATCCGCATTTTTTGTTTATAAGAGAAGAACATTGGAAAAAATAATCATATTGATTTAAACCCCTACAATGTTTTCTCTTTGGAGATGCCATGAAGAAGAAGACGAAGTCCTTGAATGGGACGCTGGCGTTTGTCACTCCCGCAACTCATCTCTGATTCGGCTCAAGCATCGTCCCCATCCTTTGTTGGAGAATCTCCATTGTTGGAGAATGTGTTCTCCAAAGCTCTCCCACCATTTTATGTCCTTTCCAACAATCACCCCAACCCAGAGAAAGATGAGGAGACAACTTATAAATTAAACTAATTAAGTTGGCACAATAATTACGTTTAAGTTGACACGATTAATTTGGGGGAAAACCAAGAGTCACCGCCCACATTAAAGAGGGATTTCAATTGTAGGGAGGACCCCACTATTAAATTTATAATGGGAGGTTTCAAGCTCATGAGGTCCCCACCACTTAATTCAAATGGGAGGTTTCACAAGGAAAAATAAAATTAAAGATGTCTTATTTTATTTTAATTATTTTTACACACCCCTGAAAAGTCTGAAAACTAGCATTCACCCTCAACCTACCGCAGTCAAGGTAAATGTATCATTTAGCGAATATCAGCCGTGCGAGATCAACGATGTCATCAGATTTCAATTCCATGCACCGGTTCAAATGTTACAAAATGCCGGTCACACGTTTAATGAATATACATGAAACAATGTTCATAAAATTATTAACAGTCACCCTAGACCCGTGCAGGATGAGGTTAGGCTCAGCCTCAGTGAAACACCCCACAACGAACCCAACATTACTCTTGGATTTCCAATCCAAGTCACTAATTAAATGTTATGGATTTTACAATAAAATAATTGCCACTTAATTATTTTATATACATCCAAATACTAACTGTCACTGTTGGCTCACATCGGCCAATGTTTGTATCTGTCTAAAGAAAGTATAACCTCACGAGTTCAGAGGTGGTCTCTGATTTTAAATATAAGTTACCATTTGTGAGTTATCAGCATTTAAAAAATAAAATAATTTTATTTAATAATTTTATTTATAGTTATTCCATTTTTGGGTTTTCTCACCATTGGCTTTCACCGACTAAACATAAGTCGCGCCTAAGGTAAACCCGCCATATTGAGCGCAACAATTACCTAAAGATTTTGATATGAGTAACCATTTAGAGTTATTCAACATTTTAGGAAAACTTCTTAGCCACAGTATTTAATGTTTAACAAAATTTCGAAAGAGCATTTTGGGAACTCCAAGCCTTGGAATCACGCGTCATCTGATTTCACACTCTCAAAAAAATTCCATATAATAATTAAAATATGGAATTTCTCGGACATTAGATTCTACACACATTAGGGATTTACATCCTCAAAATCCACAATAAATTAAAAACAACCCAAAGAGGGTATTGAGCATGAATCTGAACCTTCTTCTCCCATTTTCTCTACTAGGGATTCTTGTGATGCCAGCATACGCACACCAGAGGTTTTGAATGCCCATGAAGGAACCGCTCTTGTCAATTCTCAATCTCTACTATAACCTCTGTAAATGTCTCCCTATAATCTAAGTCCATCTCTTCATGGTCTATAATATGTGATGGATCACACACTCCTCTCCTCAGCTGTGACACATTGAAAACATTATGCACACGGTGCATCTATAGGGAAAGTGATAGACGGTATGCCACCTCACCCGCTCTATTGAGAACCTAGAGAGGTTAGATGAACCTCAGAGGTAACTTTCCACCCCGGCCAAATCTATTAAAAACTGTTAGAGGTGAGACCCATGATAAGACATGATCTCTCTTATCCAGTCGGAAAAAGTCTTCTGCCGACTGTGAGCAGTTTTCACTTGCTATCAAGTGAGGCATCGTGTTACAAAAACATCCATTGCTTTCTTCATTCCTGGCCACCATTGCTAACGTTGAAGGTCTTGGTACATCTTTACCACTCCCATATTTACAACCATAGGGGATGTATGAAACTCACTCAACACATCCTATTGTATTTCAAATGGTACCATGGTACGTACTCTGAAGAGGATGACATGTTCCTCATCCTAAAAAAAATCATCTGTTACGTACCCTGAGGATTTATGATCATGTTGATCCTCGTAGTCAGTGTCCCCAAGATGCGCCTCCCGGACTCACTGAAGGAGTTGGGGTGTGACTTTCATAGTCTGGATGTATTCATCTCCATTTCTATCCATGAATGATATCTCCAACGTGGCTAGCTTCTTTTTCGTTTCAATCAGGAACTACAGACCATACCTCCTGATTAGTGCATATGATACCACGTTCCCCTTACCAGGAGTATAGACTATCTCATAGTCATAGTACTGGGGGAACTCTAGCCATCAATGATGTCTCAGTTTTAGGTCATTTTGAGAGAAGATAAACCTGAGACTCTTGTGATCGGAGTAGAATTTAAAAAATTCACCCATCAAGTAGTTCCAGCACATCTTGAGTGAAAATCCCACTACTTATAACTCCATGTCATTGGTAGTGTAGTTATACGTGTTAGTATCTGACTCAGCTCCTGATAGATCTGCTGACAGTTATCTATCGACATGGAAGGCTCCTCCTTTTTCGTCAAACATGAAAAAGGTGTCTCTACCATGGAGAAGATAGGTACAAATCTCCAGTAGTACCAAGCCAAAATAGGCATCCCTCCTCCTTCTGGGAGAGAATACTGGAAAAATATTTTGAAAAGATTTCCCGATGCTCTACAAATATTGTTTGGAACTAAAAAAAACAACTACCACAACAAGGGTATGTCTGGCCAACTCAAGAGTGATCACATGCACCCTATTATGTATGAGTTTTTCATGTTCATCAAGGGATTCCCTTTTCACCGTCCAAGGAAAATCACATTCCAATGTTGTAGGTAAACGGCATTATTTTTTCATAATACAGTCAATTAGAGGATGAACTGTGGATGTCCAGTCCATACCCAAACTAAAGTCGTAAGGCCTTGATGCTGCCACCAAGAGGTGATAACTGAAACTCTCACCTCAAGGGTCAGATCACACCATCAGTGTTAGTGTGATTATCGAGTCTCCTCCTAAAGGTATCTCCAGATGTGAATTTCACGTCAATGGTTTAACTAGAAACTCTAGATTTTGGACAAGATTCATGGAAGGAAGGAATGATTTGTACCTATGCCTATTAATACAACAACTAGTAGTAGACACAGACCATTCATCAAATCATTCCTAGAGACCTTGGGTCGCACTCCTTCATAATATATTCCTACTCTATTCCCTTGTCCTCCAACTCCCTGGGCCTAGTGGGTATCACAAAGGGGGTGGTTGTAACATGTTGAAATGAACACCACCTCATGCTGATCTCATAACTATACTTCCACATCTATAGCACTGCAGATTCTTCTTTCCCTAACATTTATTCTTCCCGAAACATTTATACACGCCCAAGACTCTGAGACAAGAGTCAGTTTTCTACTTTCCCAATACTAACATTCAATAGTTGTATCCACTCAGCCAAAGAACATTCAACTAATAATATTCTCCATGGCACCCTAACATAGGTAGGAATTCATAGAGGAATATTGTTGGCTCGGACGTCCTTAAACACACTATGCTTGGGAGTCTGTGACCTGAAGCACTGATCGTATCATATTCATTGAGTATCCGGAATGGTTGGTATGCCTTAATTAACAGTCATCTATCGACTTGTCATCTTGTTGAAGCTGTAGAAGCTCTACAGAATGCTCATCTGCCTCCTCATGCCAGTCCTTAGCCACCTTTGAGTCGGGATTTCCTTAGAAACTGACAAGTATCTGATATTGATGCACTTGTAATGAACTAAGACTATATGTGTCCTCTAACAGTACTACCGGTTGTAACAGCAGACCAATGGGTGGTGGTTCTACTGGTACCCCACACAAAGGTGCCAACATAGTAAGAGGGCCCAGAAACAGAGCCTCATTGCTCGGTGGGCCGCCATCGTGTACTCTCTCAAGAAACATGGGTGGGTGTCTTTGTGGTGGAATACTGATAAGGAACAGGAACATTTTGGTCATTAAGTTATACCCGGTGAGTTGAATCCGAAGAAAAATCAAAAGAAGGACTTCTTAAAAACACATGCAATCAGTGTTTTCATGCACTGAGTTGGAAATCAGAATTTGGGGTCCCAGTGTATGGATACGTCAGCCGGCGCACAAACACTGGACATCCCAAACTAATAATCACACTCATAACACTTAACACTATTTCTTCACATAAAATTTCAGAGTTGTAGTTATTCGGTAGAACCGAACTCCTCTGATATCACTTTGTCACAACCCGTCCCTCGGGGCCCCTGCTGTCACTACCCCAAGCCATTCTTCCAGAGGCCAGGGGCGACAGACTAGCACCAAAATGTGTATTCCATAAAAAGGGAAGTTGTTGCCTTTATAAAATGAAATGTCACACAAACCAATCACACAACCAGATACAAGAAAAAAGTAAACTATATAGTAATCATTGGGCATATAGAATGTAAAGGGGAGAGAATACAATTCCAATTTGAAATTATAAGAAAAACTGGTAGGTAAAAGTAAAACTGAGTACAACTCTTGTGAACACCCTCTAGTTATTATATCTGAAGGGTAGGTACAACTCTCGAACGATCGTCTCTTTAGAACACCTCATCAATGGTACACATTTGGGCAGTCTCCAGTCCTGGTATCCTCGTCCTCAGTCAGTGTTGTCTGTCATCAGCACCAGACACAATAAGGTGCGGGCGTATCCCATGTAGGGGTGATTATAAAAATACTCAATAGGGACACCAAGACCCCCAATGGTCTCTCACATCCACAATGGATAATCCATAAAACATAGAAACAACACTCAACCCAACATAGGTATATGCCCATACATAATACTATGTTATCAGAAAAATACCGACCTCAAAAAGGAGGGATGGATACCACACAGGTAATACCAAGAAGATTGATTACGAAAGAGGTAAAGTACAACATAGCATAACCAAAATCACAAGAAGAAGGTAAAGACAAATCACACTAGGATTTATTCTAGGGGTATTAACAAGTAACATCCCCAGTTACAATGTCGAACACCTCAATTGCTGGAGAACTCCCCCTCTATTGAGTACAGTGGACCAGTCTATAGAGACCCAAGCTTGACATTAATGGAAATTAAATTAATTTTTCTGAATAATTAATACATAACAAAAACTGAAACCCAAGGATCGCAATAGTTTAGTGTCTTTGGAATCTCGGAATATAATTGTCAAATCAGGGTGAATGATCTTCAACATCTCCCATTAAGATATTCTCCTTTTGTATTCTTACCTAAAACTGTTATTTATTCCTGGGTAAAAGAAAATATATAATGGGTGAGATGAAATGCTCACTAATGGTAGGAATGGAGAAAATAAAACAAACTATATACATTTGAACATAAAAAATGAACATAAAGTTTAAACATCAAAATCATGAGTTGTGAAATAAATCTAGGCAGTTCGTAAGGCATATATCATAAAAAAACATTACTCATGATAAAATAGCATGAGGATAAAACATTTAATTGTGGAAAAAAATTAAACACCTGATATTATCTTCATAGTAGCCAAGTTATTGCTGACAAGACCTTCATTGTGGACAATTTCAATTACTGAACCGGGTTTACATGACATTAAATCCATGTATTACTGAACTAGATTTAGTTGTCATTCCAGCCATGTTTATCTCCTGAGAAAAAAATCTTTACCTAATGAATTTTAGGGAGATATATGTCCCATAAATCTCATAATGAAATTATTCTTTCTTGTGCCTCAAAATAAACATAAATCATTCATCATAACCCAATGAATAAAATGGCTTTCATTAACATCATCCCATCATAACATAATCCATTTAAAACAAATGGATATAATTTCATCATAAGAAAAATTAAACTATTTAAATAATAGAGACATTATACATGAAACATAAAAATACTAAATAATTTCATCTTAGATGGAAAATATTTTTGATAAAACAATTGAAATGAATTCTTGATGAAAATATACTTTCTTCTTCAAAATAATTTTCTTTTACCCAAATGTGGTGAAATTTTAAAAAAAATTGTTGAAAATATTCATGAAATATTTTAGAATAAGCTTCATGTAAATAAGAAATTATAAAATCATAAAAGTATTTTCACGCCGTATAAGTTAAAAAAACATTCCCCTTGTACTTTTGCCGAAAAAGTCAAAATGTACTTCGTATGGTAAAAAATGAATGATTCCTTCCATACTACATAGTAAAAGTCAAAAAAGGGGTAAACATGCCTTTAAACACACATGGAATAATATTAAACAATTTATGAAAATATTTTTATAAATTACAGATATGGATGATAAATATAACCCCAATAAATACTTAAGAATAAAAAATCTCGGATAGAAATGAGAGTGACAAAGTTACCCCGTACCTTAGGTCCAATTTCTTTTGTATGTTTGCTAGACTCATGTATAGTGGGTTTAAACATATTATTATCTTGTAAAAAACCATAATATTATTTATTATATCATATATGATTCACTTACGACTTTATATTACCCATTCATTTTTCAATTCATGTTAAAACAGCATTTTGTGTAAAATCGTTTCATATATCGTACGTGTTTTGACTTGAAATTATTAATATGATTCCTTACATCACGATTACTTAATTCCAGAGTATTTAAAATGATATATATATAATATATATTCAGCATATAAATATATATATTAGATCGATAAATGAAATGAAATACACTGTTCATGGAGACAATAGGTCGTACGTACGCATGAACACTGTTTTCGTTTCCTTATTAAATTGAATAGCAGTAGATGACATATATATACATATATACATAAATATAGTAGAATTATTATTTCATATATTTCATGATTACTTATTATATATAATATATAATCCTTCTGGAATAATTAATATGGAGAATGAATCTCATCGCATCGTGGAGACGGTAATCCGTACATACGCATGAGCGATGATATCATTCCCATAATTATTGAATGGTATTGTAGTGGATGATATAATATCTCAAAATTATTATCATGTTATAATAATAATATATGGTTATACATTACACCATTATACCCAACCATGTAAGGTGGTTGTGGAAAACAGATTACACCACGGTGTGGAGACGGTATTCCGTACGTACGCACGCGCGGTGATTTCATTTTTCATAGGATGGGTAGAAGGTGAAATAGGGTGTTTTCCTATTTATAATAACATATAATTATTTAATTTATAATGATTTTATTACTTTATAATGAAACAAGTAAATAAGGGGAAGTAGAAGAAGAAATTAATTTGAAAGAATCGGTAAATGATATTACCTGTTCTTCGAGACGCCTCTTCTAAACCTCCTCTTAGGTCACTAAAGATGGTCTTTTGAGAATACCATGACATCTATTATGTTTACAGGGATGTGTAGATGGAAAATGGTCATGGGTTGGCCGGGCGAGAAGGCTTAAAATGGTGTGAGGAGGAGAGGGAAGAGGTGCCCTTTTATAAGAGAGGAGAGGGGCACTTTTGGAAACCTCAAAAATATTAATTTTTAATAAACTCAAACCCCTCCTAAACCCCTATAAAATGACTCAACATAGAATATTAGATGATAAAATGTTGTAATCTCATAATCGATTAAAATTTAGTCATGTTTTATGTTTATTTTAAACCTCATAATTTTTATTTATCCTTATTTAATCTATTTAATGTTATTTGTGGTAATAATATTATAAATTCGAAATTGTTATAAATAGTTATTTATGTGTTTTGAATTTTACATAATTGGATACATTATGTAATTGTTGACCATATAAATTTAAACAATTTAATAATATGTTATTTTTATAAAATATCAATAGTGTCAATTTTGACACTATTCATTTATTTGAATTTGAATAAAATCCACACAGAAGATATGCTCGAAAAAAAATATTTTATAGATTCATAACATGTCATATTTCTTTATAAAATTCGTGGAGAACATTAATTAGTTCATTTAATATTTATTTTAATATTTTTAATACCAATTATTTTTTATATCTCTTAATAAAATAAATAATAAAACATTTTCATATAATTATTTAATATATTTATTTTTTGTATAAAAATTAAAAATAAAATACTATGATAAATTTAAATATATTATATTTAATAAGAATACATTTAGTTGAACTTATCTTCTATAACACCTAGCTTTTAAAATGATATTTTTATTAAATTATGATGGCGAAAACATTGACATCATTTAAAATAAAATAATATAAATGTCATAATCTGTTTTATAAGGATCTAAATGGTACATAAGTCAACACATGGATTATTAGGGTATATATATACTCAATAAATAAGGTTTCGTCAAGTTTCTAGTCCTTTTTATGGGTATTTTTGTTTAAAAAAACTATATTATTGATTTTTCCCGAAATAAATAATTCCTCCATCCTTAATGTATAAGCTATTAAAGTAATTATATATTTATAAAAAACCACAAATAAATTTCCATGATGAAGAAAAATATTTTCTCTTTCAAATGAGTATTTATAATCGAATTTATATTCGGTATAACCTTATATTAAAAATTCATTAATTATTAACGTTTGAGTGAGACATATTTTACTTTTTTTAAATAAAATAAATTAATGGTCTTAATCGCATCCAAGTTGGTTCCAATATATTCCACTTTTACCCAAGTATACATTATCGAAAAATATAATCATCCAATTATATTAAGATAAGTGTTACGGTAATTTCGTAATATTCTATTTACACTTAATTACCTGATTTACCTATAACTATGGTAAATAATATTTACCATATTTACTATTCATAATGCCTAAAAATTAAAAGTATCCTATTAACATAATTTGGACCTAATGATTCCAAATATGGAATCTATTTTTTCAATTTCAAAATACAAAATTTGTAGTATTTAATTTAAAATTCATCCACCTGTTGAGAAAACGGGTTTTAAAAGATAAAACATTACAAAAGATTGAAATTTTTTACCTATTAATTCAATGTAAAATTAATGCTAATGAAATAAATTATATTAAATGGTAAAAATATATTAATTTTATATTTTATAACCATTAAATATTATAATTAAACCATATAAATTTTCTAGATGAAAAATGTGGTTTTTAATTAAAATTTAGCGTACTTTTACTGTAAATCAAAAGAAGAAAATTATCATAAAAATATAAACAATTTATCCAAAGTAAATTTTTACATGAGGATTACTAGGAATAAGTTTAATTTTTCAAATTTAACTTATAAACATGTAAAAAACTATATTTAATGTGGGTGTGCCATCAAAAGGCGGTAAAACTACATTTTTTGAAAAATACATATTTTACCCGAAAAATTTATTTTGTTCATATACCATGTTATAGAATATGTGTTAGATGAATGATAATGTTATAAAATTAAAAATGCGATTAATAATATTCGTAACAGCTAGTTCATAATAATATTATAACAATATATCATTGTTTTGTGAATCTCAGTATTGCTTACAACAGAAGCTATCGAGGAAGGTCACTCTTGTGTGCAACACAAGCCAAGAATAGTGTTTGTGTATACTAAAAGATAATATGGTGTTGTGTATATCGCAATCTAATCTTGGTGTATCATACAACACAAGACATCAAAGAAATTGAAAGTATTATTTCTCATAAAATCTCGGGGTGTTAGTTTCTACCCGCCTTAAAATGAATTTGGCCCTCAAAATTCGTCAGGGGTTTTAACTGTTTACTACTCAAATGTTTCTTTCATAGAAACCAACAGCATAAAAAAGGTATACTAAAACTAAATTTTAAAATGTAATTTAGACACATAATGGTCACCCAAAGTAACTTAGCACGGGGTTTCCACATAGGGGTATATAGGTGAATATATAGATATATAAGAGAGATCTAACCATCATGTTCTAATGAAGAGTGGTAGAGAACATGGCTATGAAAAATCCAACAATCACAAATCCTTAAATTTTTTATGATCTATGGTACCATCTGATTCATTGGATATGAGGACACTAGGAAAAAAAATTTGGTTTTCAAGATCATTTCCCTAAAGTTGATGAATTTGAATTAGAAGAAATACTTACTTGATTTTGGTACAATATCACTGTTGGTCGTTCCTTGACAAATTTTCACTTCATATCTTAATGAAATGAAGATGAATTTTTCTTTTGTTATGTTTTAGCAGATCATGTGATAGAATGATGGGTCATTCCATCTGTCTCAAACAAAAGGTTAACAATAGTTATTAAATATACATAATTCCATATATGGTGATATTAATCTTTTATGGATCAAAAAATGGACTTATACATAATATATGATACCACTTAATAAACTAATTTGTACAATACAGAGACTTCTTGTGGGCCAGTGGTAGGAAATAAATGCTTGTCACACTTCGGTTGTTGGTTCAATTCTTGCAACCTTTTCTTATGTGACAGGTTGTCGCCCGTCCTACAGGTAGTCGTTTTTATAAAACTATACTATTATAACATTTCAGAAACAATAAAGAAGTTATATCCTTAAAAATACAATCTTATGTCTAACATAATATATTCCAATCATTAGGCTTATCCAAAATACTTCTTTCCAATATTATTGTATAAAGAAAATGATTTCTAGAAAGGTCATATAACAAGCATGTCAATACCATCAAATATCACCCATATATCATAAGACATATGTTTTTGATCACATTCCTAACATTTTAAGGACTTCATCATGCATCCTCTTGAAATATGATAAATACATAAATTACTATATATCCTTACTGACAACATGAATTCCTTAACAATTAGTCATTTTTATACACCAAATATACCAAAAATTCTATATACTCAAACCATGATATCACTATGTCCGTTCATCAATCATGAGCTCATTAATACTATAAAACATCTCATTATCCCTTTATCCCTTAATTATGCACATATCATCTTCTTTCAAAAAATATTTAAATCACTTTTCATGGTTACCAGTACTATATTCTTATGGAAAACCACAATGAAAAATACATAGATATTTCAATATACCATAAAAGTACCTCAACAACGTTATTCATGAATTCCAATACATAAGGCCTTCAATGCATCCTCTTCAATGATTGGAATGGAATAAGGCCTTCCTTGATTTATAAATAACATCATTGGTCAGGGAATTGAGTTGGGTAATGACCATGTTCTCCACAGATAATACATTGAACTCCATATAGTCTATCACTCCATGACCCTTTTCCCCACACAGATAACATCTTCCCCTCCATTTCAGGTATTCCCCAAGTATCTTCTTCACATCTTCTTGATATGTAGAAAGCTTCATCTTCCTTCATCTATGTTCATCTCCATGAGAACATGCATAAAATCCCATCTTCCTCTTATTTGTTGACTAATGAATACCACTAAAGTTCACCTGTAAATCATATATTGTGATAAATGATTTGGCATAATTATAATATCTTTCTCTCTAGGCAATATGCAATTTTTCTGCTCATAGTCACAAATTTTTCCATCATATTCAATTTTAACCCAATTCCTTCTGGTTCTATCAATTAACTAAAACCAGACACCATTGTGTAATAAATAGTTAAAATAATGAGGATCCACATAATCATAAAAAGTCACTTATGGGATTTCTAAATTATGACAAATTCTTTAATCCATGACACCTTAGGTTCACCCTAAGTTATGCATTATTTTCAATATAATTCTAGGACTGTAACCTATAGTTATACTAAACCTTGGGGACATCCCTAGACATACCATAGAAATATTTTTAGGGATCTCACTAATGTTTTCACATCATAGTTTCCAATGGTTAACTAAACCTTCCCTATGATACCAACTGTAGAGACCCAAGCTTGACATTCATGGACATTACATTACTTTTCCGGAATACTTAATACATAAAATAAGAGACACCCATGAACCATAATAGTTTAGTGTCTTTTGAAACTCAGAACATAATCTTCTAATAATGTTGAATGATCATCAACATCTCCCATTAAGATATTCCCCTTTAGTTTTCTTACCTAAAACCATTCATTAAATCATGGGGAAAAGAAAACATATAAAGGGTGAGCTCAAATTCCCAGTAAGGGTAAGAAAGGAAAAAATAAAAAAAAAATATACATTTGAACATAAAAACATGAACATATAGATTAATCATCAAAATCATGAGTTGCGAAATAAATATTGGCAGTTCGTAAGGCATAGATTATAAAGAAACATTATTCATGATAAAATAGCATGGGGATAAAACATGTAATTGTAGAAAACCATTAAGAACATGATATGATTTCCATAGTATCCAATGCATTGCTTCCAAGACGAGCATAGTAGACAAACTCCATTACTGAACTGGGTTTACTTCCAATCCCATCCCTATATTACTGAACCATATTTACTTGTCGGTCCAGCCATGTTTATCTAATGAGATATAAATCCTTACCCAATGAATTTTAGGGAGAAATAGGTCCTTCCCATATCATAATGAAATCATTCATTCGTGTGCAACAAAGTAAACATAAATCATTCATCATAACCCAACGAATAAAATAGGTTTCATAAATAGCATTCCAACATAACATAACCCATATAAAACAAATGGATATTATTTCATCATAAGAAAAATCAAAACATTTAAAAAATAGTGACATTATACCTGAAACATAAACATACTAAATAATGTCATCATAGATGGAACATAGTTTTGATAAAACACATGAAATGAATTCATGAGGAGAATATCGTTTCTTCTCCAAAATCATTTTCTCTTCTCCAAATTCCATGAAATTTTAAAAGGAACATTTTTTTTGAAATTAGTCATGAAATATTTTGGAATAATCTTCATGTACATAAGTCATTATGTAACTATAAAAATCTGTTCACATCATATATGTTAAGAAAACATTCCCCTTGTACTTTTAATAGAAAAGTCAAAAAGTACCTTGTATGGTAAACAAAAGAAGGATTCCTTCCAAACTACATAGTAAATGGAAAAGATAGGGGTAAACATGAATTTGAACATAAATTTAAGAATAGTAATATCATTATGAAAATATTTATTTAAAACACAAACACGGATGATAAATAAAACCCCAGTAAATACTTTCGAATAAAAAATATCGGAAAGAAACGATATTTCCAATGTTACCCCTCACATTAGGTCCAATTTCTTTTGTATGTCTTTTATTATGCTATATAGTGGGTTTAAACATATTATTTACTTGCTACAGATCCATAATAATATATAAGATATCATATATGATTCACTCATGACTTTATATTACCCATTCATTTGACAATTATATTTTAATGCTGCGTTTTGGGTTAAATCGTTTCATTTAACGTACGTTTTTTGACTTGTAAATATTCATATGGTTACATAGATCATGATTACATAATTACAGAATGTAAAACATGATTTATATATAATATATATTTGGTATGTAAATATATAAACTATATGGATAAATGAAATGAAATACACCGTTTATGGAGACGATAGGCCGTATGTATGCATGAACGCTGTTTTTGTTTCGTTATTAAATATAATTGAAGTAAATGAAATATATATATAAATATATATAGTATCATTATTATGTCATATATTTAATGATTACTTATTTTCTATACTTTATAATCAATCTTGAATAATTAAAATGGAGAATGAATCTCATCGCATCGTGGAGACGGTAATCCGTACGTACGCATGAGTGATTAAATCATTTCCATAATTATTGAATGATATTGGAGTGGATGAAGGAATATCTCAGAATTAGTATCATGTTGTAAAAATCATATATTGTTCTTCTATAAACCATTATACCCACCCATGTAAGGTCATAATCACATCCAACTTGGTTATAATAGATTCCATTTCGACCCAAGTATTATTTAGGGAAAAATATAATTAGCCAATTATATTAAGACAAGTGATAGGGTAATTTTATAATATTATATTTACCCTTAATTACCAGATTTACCTTTAACTATGGTAAATAAAATTTACCGCAGTTACTACTCATAATGCCTAAAAAAAATTATCCTATTAACATAATTTGTAACTACTGATTCTAAATTTGGAATCTATATTTCTCAATTAAAAACACATAAGTTGTAGTATATAACTTAAAATTAATCCCGCTGTTGAGAAAACGAGTTTTAAAAGTTAAAACATTGAAAAACATTGAAATGTTTTTATATATTATTTCAATGTAAAATTAATGCTAATGACATTAATTATATTCCATGGTAAAAATATATTATATATATACATTAAAACCATTCAATATTATAATTTATCCATATAAATTATGTAGATGATAAAAAGTTGTTTTTAATTACAATTTAGCGTACTTTTACTATTCATCAAAATAAAAAAAACATCAGAAAAATATCAATAATTTATCAAAATTAAATTTATATATAATGATCCAAAGGAAGAAGTTTAATTTTTCAAATTGAAGTTATAAACATGTCAAAAACTATATTTAATGTGGGTGAGCCATCAAAAGGCGAAAATACTACAATTTTTTAAAAATACTTATTTTACCCGATTTTGTTTTGTTTGCATACCAAGTACTACAATATGTGTTAGATTAATGATAATGTTATAAATTTAAAAATTTGTTTAATACTATTAATAATAGCTACTTCATAATAATATCATAACAATATATCGTTGTTTAGTGAAACTCGGTCATGTTGACAACACAAGCTATTGAGGAAGATCTCTCTTGTGTGCAACAAAATCCAAGAATAGTGTTTGCGTATACTAAAATCTAATATGGTGTTGTGTATAGCGTCACTTAATATTGGTGTAGCGTGCAACACAAGACATCAATGAAATTAAAAATATTATTTCTCATAAAATCATGGGTTGTTATATTATCATGTCACACAGAGGGGCTTCCTACTATCCATGTACTACTGAGGTACTCCTCCTGTTGAGTAAAATGGTTCGATGGCGCGACACAGAGGTGCTCCCCACCACAGGTATGTCGCATAACATAGAGGCACTCCCCCTCGTGGCTTGATGAGGTACTACTCCTATCGAGTACTATGGGTCTGTCGCATCATGCAAAGGCGCTCCCAACCGTGGGTCTACTGTGTCACATTGAGGTGCTCCCCACTATTCCTATCAAGTCACTCTGAGTCATAATGGTAAGATGTCATCATGTCTCAGCCAGTCGTAATGTTCCATACGTAGCGTGCTTGGGAGAGCTTCTCCCCAAGCCATCTTTCATACCTCATCGGCCCCAAATTTCCTCAAATATGTATCCAAAAGGTCCTTCATGTCCATAGGGATCCTATACAATAGATTTCACGTCAATCGGACATCTAGTCTGTAAGTTATTAGTGTTTATGCTCCAAGGGACCAGTTGGATTCGGGGTCCAATCCAACCCGGCTGAACACCAACCTTATCCAAAACACAAGTGAGTATACCAAAAGAAATGTCTCGATCCAAGGATCACGGCACCATAAAAGGTTCATAAAATAGATGACAGGTTTTTAAGTTATGTAGAAAATTTTAAAATTGTGTCCATACTTGGACCGAACCGACCCGATTCAAGTCGACCCTACCTAGTCAGGGTCCGGCCCGGTTGGCCTTGGCCTCGGCGGGCTCGGCGCACTGGGCCGTGGTTTGACCTGACCCACGAAGACGAAGACCCGTCCTTGCTCATTTGCGTGGCCCTGTGGCGCGGACTACTAGCCATGACCCGATGCAGTGCGGCCAGCTGTTGTGCGACCAACTGGGCATGACCCGCTGTGGTGCGCCCCGCTGGGCATGACCAACTGCGATGCGGCCCGCTCAGCTGGCAGTCCGCTAATGCGGGGTCCTCCATAAGCGACACCCAGGGGGAGGTTCCCCCCGGACATTCCGAACGGTTCGTGGATCATTTGGTTTCTTGAATGTGGGAGCCGTAGGGGTCCCATCCGGTGTGGCCTTGCCAGCCGGAAGGCCAGCTAGTCTTCCTCCCAGCGACACGGTCGCAAGCCTCTTCTCCACCATGGTCGGACAGATACCGGCCACATTCAGCCTCCGTCGTGGCCTAGGGGTTGTGGCCTCTTTCTCCATTGGTAGCGTGGATGCACGCCGCCGCTCCGCCACATGGCTGGCTGGATGCCCTCCACCACCTTGCTTCACAGTGGCCAATGGGCCACGACCTCTTGCTCAATCGGCAGTGTGGACGTATGCTACCCCAGCATCCTTGTGGCCGAATGAGTGCCAGCCGCCGATTTCATCCGTGAGCCATTGCATCTTCTTACCATGCAAGAAAAATTAAATGATCTCATATTCGCAATCCTTGTGTCGAGGGATCTGCCTCCATATATCATGCTCAGAAAAACATTATGTTTCTAGCGTCAATAAATATTTGGAGTTGATGAATACACGAATAACGCACAAAAAATAAAAAGAACGAGGAGAATGTTTTATGTGCAGGATGATATCCCGGTACATTTTTCCATCAATGTCATGAATTTAATATGTGAATAATCAATAGAATAAAATTTAACATATATAAAACCCATACATCAACCTGCAATAATTATTCCTAATACTGCAAGAAGAAAACATCAACGGATCATCTAGTTAGTGAGTTTATCAGCATCCTTCATTCAGAAGAGAAGAACATGGGAAATAAAAATCATGAACATTTAAATTGCTACATTGTTTTCTCATTGGAGATTTCATGAGGAAGAAGACAAAGTTGGTGTGTGGGACGTCGACGTTTGTCACTCCCGCAACACGTCTCCAATCAGGCTCAAGCGTCATCATTGTTCTTCATTGGATAATCTCCTTTGTTAGAGAATGTGTTCTCCAAATCTCTTCCTCCATGTGCTCTCCTATCAAACAATCACCCCATCCCAGAGAATGGTGAGGAGCCAACATATGAACTTATCAAATTGATTTGGCACAACAATTAAGTTTAAGTTGTCACAATTAATTTGGGGGAGAAACCCGAAGTCACCCCCCACATTAAAGAGGGAGATCATGTGTCAGGCGGTCCCCACCAATAATTTCATAATGAGATGTTTTAAGAACGGGTGGTACCCACCACCAAATTCAAATTGGAGTTTTTACATTGAAAAAAATAAAATAATTTTTTTTTATTTTTATACTTTTAACACACCAACAAAATGTCCGAAAACTAAATCTCACCCTCGACCTACTACTGTCGATCTAAAGTTCCTCTTAAGAAAATATTGATGCTGTGATTTCAATTGTGTCCTCATATTTCTATTCCGAGCACTGGTTCAAAAGATACAAAACACCACTCGCACGTTTATTGAACGTACCCAAAAAAAAGTTCAGAAAATTATTAACAGTCAGCCTCGACCTTCTTCGGTCGAGGTTAGGCTCTGACTAAGTGAAACACACCCCAAAAATCCCAACAGAGCTCTTGTATTTCCAATCTGAGTTACTAGTGGCCCACGCCATCCAATGTCAGTATCTGCCTACAGAAAGTATACCATCACCAATTCAATGGTGATCTCGAAATTTTAATCTGAGTTACAGTTTGTGAGTTATAATCATTTGAAAAATAAAATATCATTATTTAATTATTTTATTTACGGTTATTCCATTTTCGGGGTTTCTCACTATAGGCTTGTGCCGAATAAACTTAAGTCACACCTAGGGTAAACTCGCCATCCTGAGTGAAATAGTGCCCTAAATTTTTTGATCTGAGTAACAATTTTAGAGTTATTCCACTTTTTCTGGAAAACTGCTTACGCACGCTATTTTATGTTTAAAAGAACTTCGACAAACCATTCTGGGCACTCCGGGCCTTGGAATCACACGTCGTTAAATTTCGCGGTCTCGAAATAATTCTATATAATAAAAACAATTATACGGATTTTCTGAAAAATTACAAAATTAATAATATAATTTTATGTCATCAAGTAATTTCTTGTCTTCATCTCAATCATTTGAGCTACATATTCATTCCCATTGGTCTATAATATAAATTAATGAAATGATTATAAAAAAACGATATTCATCTATATTCTTTCACATATATATAATCAAATTAATATTCATGACTTAGATTGAAATTTCATTTTACAGGAAATTTATGTTTTCTATGCATAAATAATTAAATTAAATGAAAATTAAAACATTTAATTTCAGTGATGGATTTATCTTATGTTTTACGGGGAATATGATCAAATTTTTTCAATGGATTAGTTATATGAATGGGACTGGATAATTTCCAATTATTCATTTTCGTTAATATATATACTTCCATTCAATGTTTTTCTTTTTGAATATTTATACAAAACATTCATGGCTCGATAGAATGTGATGAACCAAAGACAATAATACTTTCATCCCCTAATTTATTTAGGTTCCTATAACTCACTAATTAAAAAATAAAATAGAAATTATTGTATTTAAATTATTATACACATTAATGGGAAATATGATATTTAATGGTTAAGTGATAAATGGAATATATACCCTAATCATTGAATTTATAGTCTTCAATTTACACTATTCATAATGTATTTCATAACAGAAAATATTATGGGAAGTTTTATTTATAAAATAATGGTTCATAATGATATTAGTGATTTAATAAAACATATACCCTATGAAATTTAATTATGGTATATAAAATAGTATTTTATTTTCAACCAGGTGGTGATCGAGGCCCACTAAATGTGCAATTTGATGCATTATTACCAATAGGTACCTTAGTACTGGACCCAATTTCCCTTCATGAACCCAAATAAGGATGTATTTTATTTGTTATCCACATATGCCTAAAATTAAAAAATTCTATGGATGTTTTATTATGTTCAGTATTGTGGCTAAATATTTCTCTATACATTTAAAATCCTAAACCAGAAACAACTAGAATATCTATTTATACCAACTTTGATAAAAAATATTAATGTCACTATAATTCTTGAGTTGTTAAATAATCATACATATTAAAAAAACCCAAATATCAAGTATCATAGAGAAATTGATAAATTAGAAAAATAACACATAAAAATGAAGAATGTATAAACCAATATTGTTGAAATATTACTAAACATGCTAATATAGTTTAAACATTTTTTTTGAACTATACTTGATAACATGAGGATGTACATAAGAAAGGGGAGACCTATTAACCATAGTAATGGAATAAAACAATAATATCATTATGTAAAGAAAATATTGTGATCCAAGGAGGCATATAAAGGTAACATACGAGTGATCAATATCATATTACTAAACAATGAGTAATGATATAATATTATAACATAAAGACAATAAGGTAATGCTGAAAAAAAACGTAAATCATTTCATAAAAATAATAAAAGGGTAAATTCCATGAAATCATAAAATGGTTTTAATAGTCCCATAATTTATTATTATTATAAAATAATACCATAAATGATGTCTCATGAGTCAAAATCATTACCCATTTCCATGAAATATTATCTAGACACATACATCATAATATGTATGTTCTCACATGTCGCACATAGATCATTCATCATATAATTGTTTTTAATCACATTTAATAAAATGATCAACTGGTGTGGGTTAAAAAATGTAATTAACCAATAAATGAAAAAATAGATAAATTATGGTGGATAATCATGATTAGAAATGTATATGGGAACTCACAATAAAAAATATTTGAATGCAATAATTAAAGGAATATTTTTAAATCATAACAGGGGTACATAATGATTCATGAATGATTCTATTGAGAGATAAAGAGGTCCATCATCACATGGAAATAACAAGGGCTTTATGAGAGAACTATGATGACATATCCAAACATGAAATAGTAAATAACATTAGGGTTTATAAAATTTTGTTTCATGAATAATGTGGAGAAGGACATGATACCTTACATTTAAGGGGAGCATATAAAAGATGGGGTGAGCTTTCTGAGAGTATGTGGAAACTTTTGAGGGGTGTAGAAGATGAATGGTATATTAATGTTATTATAAAATAGGTTTATGTTAATTAAAAATGAAAAACTACCAGGTTTATATATCTATATAGAATTTATTTCCTTATTAATTTTCAAGCATAGGTTTCATATTCTATATGATAATGCAATCAAAACCACAATCCATGACTTATTATTTTCGGGATTTTTCATCGAAAGAGGTTAGTAATTATTTATTTTAAATTATTATGAATATAAATGATTAAAATAATACCATTTGTAATTGGTAAATGTTTCATGGTTATAAATAGTTGTTTTAAAACCCATAAAATATAATATATATTTTGTAAGATTCATTAAGGCTCAATACAATTAATAAAATAACCACAAAAAACTGATTATTTTAAATTTTGATCATATAATATTGATATTTTATATATTTTATAAAATAAATTATTTAACTTCTACGAAATTATTTATTCATAAAAGTCCCCTAATATTTGTTCCAAATTTAATATTTAACAAAACATTCAACTATGTCTAAAAATTGTTAAAAATTGCACAGTTATGTTATTTGGATATGATTATTAAAAATAATAACATATATTTTATACAATTTATTCAACAAATATTTAACATGTTAATATTAAATTAAAATCTATAATTATTGACAAATTATACTTTTTTGACAACAACACTTTTATGTCCCCTATAAAAATTATATTTTATTTCCTTAAATTTTAATGTCATATAGATTTAATAAATATTAATTATTAAAAATATTTTTTGAAATTAAATTAAATTTTAATTATTTTTGTATTTAATAATATATATTATTGATTGAGATCGTATTTTTCTCATAATTTCAATTTTTTTTCATCAAATCGATATCCATTTTTTCCAAAAATTGTATTTATTAATTTTAATTATATAATAAAAATATATATATAATAAGTATATTTTTAATAAAAAAAAACATAAGGACATTACTGTATAAGGATGTAGATTTATAATCGTTTATTACACACACTATAACCCAATGGTAATGGATTCAATCAGTTGGATTTTCTTGAGGTGGATCATCATACATGGTTTGCATCATTATCTCGGTGTGGATAAACCTCTCACATAATCCATATCAGTCATGATATATTTTTTGAATCTCAACATTGTCATGTTCAAGGGAAAATCCCAATGATGTTATCTCCTTATAAATATAATATAAATGGGATTCATGAGGTAAGATCCAACTACTTGAGGACATCACATATTCTTTACTTGTCTGCAAGACATTACTGTAAACATTTACATATAAAAGTATTATTAAAGCTATTAAATGGATATATTATATAATGTGAAGATTATTACATGATATTTTCAATTTATTAGACAATATATCAGTCCACAAAAGCCATATTAGTGAATTTTTTTTCAATCACATCATTACTAGATGATTTATTTGACCATTGAAAAAGTGAATTTCATTTATAGATGATAATGGAATTATAGAAAATGTATATAAATGAAGTTTTTGACTCTAATTATCTATAATATAAATCATATCAATGATTCATAAAGGGTTCGAGATACATGTATGCTTTAAAATGAGCTTGGGGGAAATAATATATAAATAGAACATTGAAAAATATGAGTTTTCCATTACTTATGATGGATGTAAATTTAATATCAAATCAAAAACAATTATATAATTATATAATTGTTTGGAATCATGAAAATATAATCATGAACTACAGATGATTTCATATTAAAATAATATAGACATATGACAAATAAATCATTTTCAAATCAAATAAAAACATTATGGACACTACTGTCCACATCATGGAAATGATAGATATTATTAACAAAACTAAATACATAATGTCCATGCACATATATGAAAACCCAACTAACTACATTATTTCCTGGTTCAATAATGTGAACATATCTAACTACAACCTATCTATACATTAAATTACTATTTCATGTGATATAAGACCATTACCAATCAATTTGATGTATATAATTGACCCTAACTATAATAATTAAAAAATATGTGTTCTATATAAATTTAATTATACATTATATTCTGAATAATCAATAGAATGATATTTTTTTAACAAGGTATCTATATGGAGTCACATAAATTGGCCTCAGATAATACAAAATATGATCCCCAAACACAAATCGAAAAAATGTTTTATATCACTATGTAAATTTCATAGTAATTCATGATTCATAACTCCTTTAGATTTTGAATTTTGGAGATAAAACTGGATTCCAATCGATAAAAAAATAACATTTAAAATAATTCCATAACATTATCAAACGTGAGAAATATTGTGAGATATGTTATGAAATATATTGAATCATGATAACATATTTTTACAAAAGTTTATTGAATTCATTACCAAAAATTGATCCTAAAATGGGATGTTTTATTATAATTAAAATGATATGTATAAAATATAAAATATGATCCTGAAAATAAAAACCATTTCAATATTTTAAAATTCAATTATTTTAACCCAAATAAATACAATGGTAATAAAGAATTCATTTTATGAAACATAAAAAAATATAAATTTAAAATGATATAATGTACATTTATTTTTCAAAATAACAAAGATGAAAATTATTGTGAATAATGAGTATAAACAGAGAATAAAAAAATCCACTAATGTTGATAGTAATTTTTCATCATAATATAATACTTCAATTTGACAAGAACTTGAATTTTGAGAGGAATTTTAATATAAATAATATTTTCATCATATAAATTGATGATGTCCATTTTGATACATTTTTTTGGGGAAATATAACACACTGTAATAAAAATGTTCAATACTAATGATTATGACTCCATGAAAAGTAGTTGAGCTATGAAGAACGATTAAAATGTATCTCATATATCAAAATATAAACAAAACCTATATTATAATTCTGATATTCTCTATGTAACTGCTATGTTTTTTGTTGAGAAATTTTTTCATCTATTGAATATTTATGTAATTTTTGGAGTTAGTGATTGAATATTTCAATATTTAATGAGAACAGCCCATACACATTATCTAAAAAATAATAATAAGTTTATATGTTTTACCCATAAAATATGGACCTATTAGTTCCTATTGGGTTTTTCATTTAATAAAAATAGATTTTATTACTGTGTGACTTACCAAAAATACATTTAGGTTGTTTTTTTTGTCTAATGGATATCTCTCATTTTGGTCGACGTTTAACTGAATGTGTTTCCTAGTACATGTCCCTGATTTTTTTGTTTTTCAGAGGTGTGTTGTTGTCATATGATTATAACAAGGTCAACATCACAGTGTTTAATAAATGTGTGACTCTTATAGAATTCATAAAATTAAAAATATAAGATGATCCACTTTATCATTTTTTCTAGACATCCCATAACATCTCTTCTTTTTTAACTAACCACTCTTGGGTTCTATTTTGATTTCTCCACAGGGATTCTTTTTTATTTTCATTCTTTCATGGTGTACCTCTTCATAGTATGTATATATTTTTCATGTTGTCTCCTTCTCTTCAAAGATCATCTCAAGGTCTATCTTTCACTTTTTTTATCGGAACCAAAATAGGATATTATAGATACATAATTTTTTTGTTGGGGAATTGATGAAATTTGTTATAGATCTTGGATTTTGATGACAATATATCCAGATTTACAATAAATATTATAATAGGTTACGTGATTCCCACAAAACTTGAGATATTTTTTTTATAAAATGGTTATACCACATGGATTTCTTGATGATATAATAAATTTATTTTTCTTTAATTTGACTTATTTTATACAATGGAAGAATTTTTTAACGCATTTCAACGTTATTGGCATGAAAAATTGGTTTTAAAGGGGTTCTACTTTAAATGATGCTAATTAAAACTATTATTTGCTTAAAATTATTGAATTGTGAATTCACCACTAATATGGATGTTTAATCATGGGAGAGGTGGTCACATATTTTATGTTTAATCATAAATTTTGTTAATTTCTATTTTACATTTTTGAAAAAAATGGAACATTATGAACATTGGGTGAATCAAGTTATGGAAATATGAAACCTTATTGAGTGAGGAACCCGACGGGTTATTCTAATGATATCAATAGAATATGGAATAATATATTAAAGATATTGTTCATATTATAAATTTCATTGTTTTCCACAATGTTCATTACTTCCTTTTTTTGTAGATTGTAACCATCCATTACATTATTGTATATATGATTGTATTGTTTCATGTGTGTTTCCCATTAATATATCCAATTGTTATAAAATTGTTAATTTTTTTAAATAATTATTATATATTTTTTATTCATGAAATATTCTTGGTTTATGTAATTACATAATTAATTAAGATAGAATAGTGGAGGTTTGAAAATAATTATTTTTATTTGAAATTTTATTGAAAAGTTGTTTGTTATTAATGATAGAACTGACAGTTCTGTGGGAATATACGTTTTATATATTCATTATAGAATTCTAATTATAATTATTCATATATAGTACATATTTTATTTTATTTATATATAAATATTTTTTTATGAATGATCAATGGGATCTCTGTAATAAACCTCTCCAGCTTCTCATGGTTAACATCATCTTCATAATGGACTGGGATGCCGGTGTAGGATCGTCACATGGAGACACTTGTTGATATTTAATTGTTATATTTCTTGTATATCATTTTTCATGATATCTTATTAATTTTTGTTTTGTTATCTTTCCTTATGCGTTATACTCTTATTATTTATATTCTTTTGGTTACTCATTAGATATTCAAAGGTTTCGTCACATGATCTCTATAATTCTAGTAGTATGTGTGGATGGGTTTCTGGAAAACTCACGTCAGTGTCTTGATTTGTGTTACCATCATTGGTTTGGGATTATTTATCATGATTTATCATGGTTGATAAGATTATTTAAATGAACATGAAAGAGTATAATATTATTAATCATTTATATAATTATATTTTTACTCAAATTTATTAAATTGTTGTTATTCCTAAATTTATATGAGTTCAGGGATTAAATATTTTTTATTGATATTTTTCTATTTATATATTTATTTAAAACATAATAAATTGGGGGATTATATTGTTTTTATTAAAAAATCATCCTTTAAGTTATGTTATGAATATAAAAGTGGATTCCAAGATACATTTTGAATAGATGAACACTCAACTAAGATATTTTTTGTGGGAATATGTTATAAACACATTTTAGAAACCATTTTAGGAGGAAATTTTTAACTTTTATGATAAGTTTATAATTTTTCATAAATTCAATACGCATAATCCATCATTATTTTGTATTGAAAATGGACATAATTATTATAAAGAGTTTCCCAATTGCATAGAGAGTAATATCTGCTTGATTTAAACACTATAGGACACTATATTAGGATTATCCTCCTATATTCTTGATTGAATGTGAAGAAAATGGAAGTAATAAATTATTCATTATATGTTACATGGTGATCTAACATGGACTTTATTCAAGATTCTCTTAAAACAAAAAATAAATCTTGAAAAAAAATTAGTCACAATGACACTTGATATATTTAAATTGAAATAATGGGGTGAATTTATTTATGGATAATTCCACTTGTTTCTAAAATGTTGTCCACCTTTTACATAATCAAATTTCAAATTACTAACTTCACGGTAAAATGTTTTACATTGGTTTGATGCTCGTTATATATTAAACATTGATTAAATAAGGAATATTGACCTTAGTTGAGGTTTTTGATGTGGAATATATGGATATGATATAAATAGGAGGGAAAGATAATTTAGGTTGAGATTTTGTTTATACATGTGTTTTCCATTATGTTTCTTTTCTCTAGAATGGAATTCTCATGGGTGATATGAATTAATCATGATCATTTTATAGGTTGTTTAGGAAAAGAAATAGTTTTGTTTCTACTTGTGTGGGAGGTCCTTTCATACCAATCCTAACTATACCAAATCACCACTGACATATCATTTTTGTACGCAATACAATTATTTTATATGTTTCAATGGAATAATGTAGAAATTAATTTTAGTTAGGTCCACTCAATCCAAGGATTATCATGCTTTTTTTCTCATGGAATATTGTGGTATATTTTCATACCATTTTTTGATGTACAAAAATGTAGATAGAAAATATTAAGGTCGACGAAAGAAAATATTTCTCTATCAATTAAAATGTAAACGTGAGGAATACAAATTATGGCCTCATTTTATGTTAGGGTTTGTGTTCATTTCGTATTTTATTGTTATATAGTTTCTTCATATTGATAATTTTAAACCCATTATATCTTATAATATTGTTTACATGTCATACTCAACAATTGATGTTATGTATTTCTAGATGGGACATTCATTGTTCTTTAGGGGATTTTTTGGAGTATCATTAAATGTCTCTAGTTTTGGGTGGCATTTTTTGAAATTAATGTTATTTGGGACATCGTATATCATGTTTGTAATATATTTCACCTTATTCAAATAATTTACTGGATAATTAGTTTTAAGGCCTATACTTATTATTACTATCATTGTGTCCAAAATCTATGTTCTTATGTAGTTCTTTATGTACGTATGTGTGAGTGATACTATAGATTGTGATTGGTAGAGCATATTTTCAAGCATGATAGATTGAACTCATGCCAGTTATCAAAAAGTTATCTTTATATTAATGATCAACTATTTAATATTTCACTAATTTAGTTCTTTATTATCCTTCATAATGCCTTCCATAATTCTTATTATATTTTATAGCCTCAAAGATATGTTGTGTTCACTATTAACATAATTCATTGGATGTTTCCCATTTCAATTCAATTGTGTTTTCTGACATAGGGTGAGATAATTTATCCAAAATATAATATTTTGTATCTTGAGGATTTGTCAATTTTTGATCATATTTTGTCACATTGTACATTAATATATCTCTTTTAAAATAAGAGATAATGAACCCTCAAACAATTTATTTATTACTATATTATTTATCAAGTGATGGTTATAAATTAATACCCCTTTTATATGATTAATGATCACTTTTACAACCATAAATGAGGAAATTTTGTTTCTATTATTGACCTAACATCGTGTTACCATCTATTTATATTACAAATTATGTTTGTATATATGATATTGTGTGTAAGGTAGTATGAATATTTCAAGGCCCTAGTTCTCTGGTTTGATCCCAAAAATCTTCTCGAATAATTATACAATCATGAATAGAATAATTAATTACTTACTAGAATACATAACTATTGATAATGAGGACAATATTTTTATATAATCAATGTCATTGTCGGAACCAATGTATTATTTTTCATGTCATCCATTGAATCATGAATGATAATTGATTTCAAACATAACCTTTTATATGTGAATTTTGGATTTAATAATTTAAATTTATGATCCATTTATATATGAAAACTGTTTTTAGGCGGTCTTAAATTTTTTTGGAATAAAATTTCATAGAAAAAACAATGAAATATGTAATAGATTTAGAGAAATTTTTTTATAACTAATTAATAATAGGGATTAATTCAATGAAAATCTATTTGTGATGACCCAAACTATCTTGGTCCTTTCCTTTTCCAAAAATCTAGATCCTAAAGGGGTAGCGTCTCGGCGCGACCGATCGGTGAGACCGATCAGTGCGACTGCTCGGTGAGACAGATCGGTGTCTCCTGGCTTTGTCGTGGTTTTTCCAATCATGTATGCAAATTGAGTTTTAAAACCCTTATTTGACCCCCTTTAAGCTTGTTTTAAAGCCGGGTAGCACCCATAAATGTTATAATTAAATATTTAATAAATTAACCTGGTGTGTGCGTTGTTTTAAACAACCCGACCCATTTAATAACGTGTGGGGCCGTGTGGCCAACCCACGACCCCGTGCCATACGCGGGTTCGTGTTCTTGTATCAACCGTCTACGGCGCTTATAAATAAAGGGTTTTCCATGTGTTTCTTCGTTTCTCCATCACCCTATGTGAGGAGTACTTTTGTCCAGACGAGCTGATTTTCATGCATCGGGCGAGCCGCATCGTTATGTGTAAAGTTCTGCGCCAGGCCTAAGTGTCGATCGTTGATCAACAAGTAGGGAATTTCTTCATCTCTCGCTTTCATGTATCATGTGGGGTGGGCTTGCTTTTGGTTCTATAGAATTGGTTAAACAAGACCTAAATAAATATAATGAATTTATTATATGAATAAATAAGGGGTATGTGATTGTTGATGTTGTTTTATGTTGTGATCATCTTTCTGAATTGTACGGGATTACGCCTACTAAAAATCATGGACGTTGGTGGTCTTTCCTTGTGCCCTAATGAACCCCTGGGGATGTTTTAAATGACTTGTTTGTGGTTGTGAACTCCTGCTGTGAAAAGGGCAATTGGTTAATCACATACACCTGGGTAAATGAATTGAAAGCACCATGATCAATCCTTCTGTGATAACCCCCATTTAAAGCACACGAAATTGAAATCATGGAGTGTGTTAAATCTTATAAATATGAAAATACCGGAATGGACCTGATTTGTGTTGGTGGTAGTGGTTTGGTTGTTTTCTTTTATGGGCTGATTGCTGGAGATATGGGAGGGGATGAGATCCCATGTTGATATGGATTCGGTGGTTGTGAGTTTTAAGACCAGGTGATTACCTTGTTTATATCATGAATTGGGGTGGGATCCTCTTTTGATGTGAAACCATTTTGAGGGACATAGGGTAGTGTCTCGAGGGATTCATTGGTTCAAGTACTTCGTGGGATCTCACTTTTCCCCTGGTTGTTGTAACATTACAAGAGAACCGGGTGTGAATGTTTAAATTGACATTTGTCTGGATTCTTTCCTTGGTTATGCTTATGGTTTTAGTTGCCCAAGTAGGTGCATGAATGTATTTAAATATTATTACTGAACATGAAAACAAGAATTGGACAAACGAGTTTTGTTGGTGAGAATCGTGACTTGGACTTGAGTGCTATTGTGATCTGTAGGCTTTCTATATAAAAACCTAACTTTGGGTGACTGCTTGTTACCTATGTATATACTTGTAGTTTTGTGTTTCTTATTCGCGCCCCACCCTTGTTGAGAACATAGTGCCGAACACCCCCATTTCATGGGGGAGGGTGTTTTTCCCAACACTATTCTTAGTGGCTGGTTATTAGCTCCTTTTCTGCTCCCTTTCCAGGATAGCCCAAGTACTTTCGGGCAGGCTGTGATGGCCTGAGATCCATTATTATCCCATGAATCTTCGGGCGGGGTAGTGTGGTGGTTATGGCTCATGTGTGTGCAGGAAGGTAGTTTCCCAAGTATCTTTGGGATGAGGCCCAGGTGTCTTCGGGCGTGGCAATGGATATTCTAGCCCATGTGTCATAGGGTGTGGTGGCGGTGGTTCTGGACTAGGTGTTTGCAGGCTTGGTACGTGTGACAGTTGTGGCCCAGATGTTTGTTGGTGGGATTCGGTAGTGGGACTGCATCTGGTTGTGGTCGAGGTGTGTGCGGGCGGGTGTGGCAGTGGGACTGCGGTGAGAATGGCGGGATTGGTCCGATGCGTAGGATGTCTCAATAACTAGTGGGAAAGTGGCGCAGGGAACCCAAACATCAATGTTATCTTATTTTATATATTACTTGGTTTGTGTTACTTGGTGACTGTATCCGGTGAGTGGGATGGGTGAATGCCTTCATAGTAATGGTTGTCTGATTCTCACGGGACTTTAGTACGTTCCCCCAATTCTGCACGACAATCTTTGTTTTTCCCTACTGAGTGTACTTGTATGATCACCCTATGCATAAAAAACTGTTTTTAGTTTTCCAAGAGGACTTTGGGGATCGGGCAGGACTGTACTTTCTCGGATCTTTGGGGCAGTCGCAGTTTCTGTTTTCTTTCTTTGGTACTTACCCTTGTATTCACTTATCTACCATGTGGCTTTTACTTTTGGAACATGCAGGTGGGAATGGTTTACTTGGGGCTTTAATTGTCTTTTATTATTAGTGTTGTTGGGTTTCATCATATTATCTCCCGATCCTATAAAACAAAAAGGGTAATGGATTCCACTAGTTGTAATTTCTATACCCTTGATGCTAGTCGCCACTCTGGGACCTATAGAAGGCGGGTTTCGGGGGCCATTATCTCTCGTTCAACATAAAGAATGAAGGGCTTGGCAACGTGCTGACCCTTCACTGCTTTTGGTGAAGGCGGGTCATGACAGAATGGTATTAGAGGGCGGAGAGGTTGAGAGATAGGATGGAGTCTAGAGTTAGGCACAGTGAGGATTGCATGGGATGGTAAGGAAACAGTGAAGGGTGACCTTGGTGCGTGAATTAGGCTAGGGAAGACCAGCTATGACATGGGATTTTAGGGCCCCCTGTGATCTGATACAGGGACTCTAGTCCTACATAATGACCAAGTGAGGCCACGCTGAACGCAGGGTAGAGACCCTAGGAAGGGTACATGCATCATAAATAATGTTGTTCTCGTGTTTCTAGGATTTCTTCGGAATTAAGAATAAATGAAAAGTTTAAGAAATTTTTAAGAACAATATTCCGCATTACTTGGGATTAGGTGTTCCTTGTTTACCTTGTAGCTATGGAACCTAGAAGGTGACCATGTGTGGTACAGCCGATCGAGGAACCGGAGACTAAATTGGACGATCGGCAGAGAGCTGATCGAGAGGAAGAGGATGACCAGTGGGAGAAGACTCTTCAGGCCTTCCAGCGACAGACCCTCGAGAAGTACGAGGGCAGCACCCCTGACATGAAGATGGAAGGATGGCTAAAGGAGCTAGTGATAGCCTTCGGCCTGATTCGGGCCCTGACAGACTTCTGGGTTCCTCTGGTCGTCGGCTAGATGCAGGGAGCGGCGCGTCAGTGGTGGACGCTTTACCTAGGGGAGAGGAGAGAGGCTGAGGTTCCATGGGCTGATATTGAAGAAGGAGTTACAGGCGGAATTCCTCTCTTTGATGATGAAGGCGGAAAAGAGACAGGAGTTACTCTCCCTCCAACAGGGGAGTATGTCAGTGAGGGAGATAGGAATCAAGTTCAAGGACCTCATACATTTTTCTCCGAACAACTTTCCCGATGAGGAGTCTCAGGAAAGACGTCTAGAGGAGGCGCTCCGACCCTCCCTTCAGTATGCTGTTACACCCTTTACTCTACCGACGTACTTTGTGGTCCAGAAGAAGGCCAAAGTGGTGGAGAGGATGCACACTCTATGAGGTGTGTCACGAGAGGAGATCCAGCTGGGACCATAAAAGGGGAAAGCCGTCAGCACTAGGCCTCCAGCGTTAGGACCCTCCAGGTTCCGACCCGCAGGGAGCAGGCCACAGCAGTTTCGGTTTCGATCCCCCATTCCTCTCCCTTTTCCATAGGGCTAGAGACCGCGATGCTTCGTCTGTGGGAGCCATGGACATCTCCGGAGTCAGTGCCCGGACCAGGTATAGTAAGGTGGTGGCGGACAGCCCGACCACCTTCCCCAGCAGCAGCTTCCAGCCATGCCTTTCCAGCAACAGCAGCAGGGACAATGAGCTCCCACTCCTCCGAGGACAGACGTAAGAGGAGGGGGCCGACCTCAGGGCACTCCTTAGGGACCTCGACCAGGGCATGGTCGTTGAGGTGGACGACAGTTGAGGGGTAGAGGTGCTGGGCGTGGACAACTACACACTGCAGAGGCAGCAGTTCTAGCAGGGTCGGAGGTTGTTTGAGGTACGCTCAGTTTGTTTAGCACTCTTGCTTATGCCTTGTTCGATACCGGAGCTTCTCACTCCTTTGTTGCACCCAGTCTAGCCTATGCCTTGGGCCTAGATTCCAAGAGTCTTCCAGTGCCCCTAGTGTTGAGAACACCAGTGGGAGGTCAGACCGACTTTTTGTTTGTTTTTCGGGGATGCAGAATGATGATGTGTCCACATCAGTCGGATAGGGATCTTCTTCTACTACAGATATAGCCATACGATTTCATCCTAGGCATCGACTGGATATTTTCTGTGTATGCCATCATCGACTATTTCCAAGGAAGGGTTCTGTTCTCAGACTTGGGCGGCCAGCTTGTTACCCCCACCGGCAAGCAAAGCAATCAGAAGGGCAGCAGGCAAGAGGAACCCTTCCTCTCCTTGTTGGCTGAGCTGTCAGTGAAATCAGTAGATGCTGTGATGGTGGAGGTGTCAGAGGTTGTCCTTGAGTTTATGGACGTCTTTCCTGAGGAGGTAATGACTCTAAACCCTTGACGGGATATCGATTTCAGGATAGACCTGCATCCCAGTGATCGTCCGATCTCGATGGCTCCTTACTGGATGGCACATTCAGAGCTACGGGAGTTGCGGATCCAGATGGATGATATAATGAATAGGGGTATTGTTCGTCCGAGTGTGTCACCGTAGGGTGATCTAGTCTTGTTCACAAAGAATGATTATAGTGGTCTCAAGTTTTGCATAGACTACAGGAGGCTGAATCATGTTATGATCAAGAATCGTTACCCTCTTCAGAAGATAGACCATCATTTAGACAAGCTGAAAGGGGCTGGATGGTTCTCGAATATCGACATGCAGTCTGGGTACCACTAGTTGAGAGTGAAGGAGGGCGACATCCTGAAGATGGCATTCAGGTGTAGATATAGACACTTTGATTTTTTAGTCTTTCCCTTTGGTGTTACGAACGCCCTGACTTTGTTCATGGGGTTTATGAACTCCATATTACGGGAGTACCGAGATCAGTTCGTAGTTGTGTTCATCGACGACATCCTGGTCTACTCAATATCCAAGGATGACCATGCAGAGCACCTGAGGATAGTTCTGGTGGTCCTCCAATATCATCAGCTATATGGGAAGTTGTCGAAATGACTGTTCTGGACACGAGAAGTGGACTTCCTCAGGCACGTGGTGTCCGATCAGGGGGTAGCGATGGACCCAACAAAGGATGAGGCAGTTGTTTCTTGGGCATCCCCCCAGAATGTGGCAAAGGGATATAGTTTTCTCAGGCTGGCAGGTTACTATCCGAGGTTCGTACACATCTTTTCCTGAGTTGCATCCCCTCTGACTGCCCTGACCAAGAATGACCAGGTTTTCGTGTGGAGTGAGCAGTGTGAGTCATCCTTCAGCTATCTAAAGGAGAAGTTGGTATGAGCCCCATTGCTGAGGTTGCCAGAAGAAGGGGCGGCGTATGAGGTGTTCTACGATGCTTCAGGACAGGGCTTAAGATGTGTGTTTATGTAGCAACAAGGGGTGATCTCTTATGGGTCTAGGTAGCTACGCCCTCATGAGCGTAATTAAGCCACCCATGATGTAACACCCTGAGATTTTATGAAAAATATTGTTTTAATTTCATTAATATCTTGTGTTGTATTCTACACCAAGATTACCTTGAGCTATACGCAACACCGTATTATCTTTCCGTCTACGCAACGCATTTCATGGCTCTTGTTACACACAATTTCACGTTCGTTTGATAGAAGTTATTCTACACAACATTGAGTGTATATATATATATTTATTCAATGTATAAATAAAATATGGTTGGATTCTGTTATACGCAACAACAAAGGAGTTGGGCACTACACGTAACCCTGACTTGGCTTGCATTACACGCAATCACGACCTTCCTCGATAGCGTGTGTTGTACGCAATACCGGGTTTTACTAAACAACGATATATTATTATAATATTGTTATGAACTAGCTGTTATGAATAGTGTTAACTAAATTTTTTATTTTATAACATTATTATTCATCTTACACATTTCTAGAACATGGTATAAGAACAAAATAAAATTTTCGGGTAAAATAAGTATTTTTGAAAAAATGCAGTTTTGCCGCCTTTTGATGGAACACCCACATTAAATCTAGTTTTGACATGTTTATAAGTTCAATTTGACAAAATAAAATTATTCTTTTGAATCATGATATAAAAATTTACATTAGATAATGTTTTGATATTTTTCCGATAACTTTCATATTTTAATGAATAGTAAAAACACGCTATATTTTAATTAAAAACAACTTTTTTCATGTTAATATCTTATGTGGATAAATTATAATATTTAATGTTTTTAAAGTATAAATAGATTATTTTTTTAACATTTAATATAATGTATGTCATTATCATTGATTTTACCTTGAATTCGTAGGTTAAATCAATTCAATCTTTTGCAATGTTTTAAAGAAAAACCCGTTTTCTTTCGACAACGAGATTAATTTTAATTTAATTTCTGCATCTTTTGTGTATTGAATTTGGGTAAATGGATTCCATATTTGGAATCAGTGGGTCCAAATTATGTTAATAAGATACTTTTTATTTTTGGGCATTGTGAATAGTAACTGCGGTAAATTTTATTTACTATAATTAAAGGTAAATCGGGTAATTAAGGGTAAATATAAGATTATAAAATTACCCTAACACTTGGAAAAATCATATTGTATAGCTAAAAGTAGACCCATATAACCTAAAGGTCGGATTAGATTCATTTTATGGACTTTTGTCCATGAAAATAATTTAATTATTATTAAAACCAAAGAATGTGACAACATGTCACTTTCTTAAATCTTATAAGTATAATAATTTTAATTTAGTGATAAACTTCATGGAACTTCGAACATGGATAGTCTCCAGAAATCTAATACAATTATCTACATCAAAGTAATTTATTTAGAATTTTTAGGGATTAAATAATTATCATTTATCATGACACAAAGATTATGCAGTAATTGTCTTATTAATGAAATATTGACATAATTGATGTTATAAATGCCCAATTAAATGTAATTTGAGACTTTTTAGGCCTTAAATTAATTTTCTAGGTTAAAATGACATGTTATTGTTGATATATGTAACTTGGTTCGAACTTATCATTCTGTTATGAATTTCATAAAAATCATGTATCAAATAGTGTCAAAATTGACATAAATTAGTTTTTAAAAAAATATTATTTTATTAATTGTTATTTAATTCCTAAAAATCTAAGGATCGACCAAATGACTTAGATAATGATAGATATATTAATTATCAACAACTTGGGGTTATTTTGGCTTGTTATGGTATGTTAATCAACCATATACTGTAAGAAAACAAAAAGACACGGTAAAAGTTAAATTATTTAACTTAGAGTTAAATCTAATTGATAAGGTTAAAATAATAACATAAACTTGTCTAAATCCTATTGGATGAGAGGATTTCGACCCATCCCCACTTTAGCATCGAAATAAGGCCCTTTGGAACCATTATAAACCGAATTTTACCTTAATATAAAATAATATTTTGAGATTTTCCTAAGGTACCCCTCTCCTCCCTTATAAAAGGGCACCGTACCCCTCTCCTCCCTTATAAAAGGGCAACTCATCCCTCTCCCCCTCACACCAATTTGAGCATTCATGATCTTCCAACCCCTAAAAAAATCTCTTATCCACTTCCCTAGTATCATCCTAGAGGTCCTGGTCTTCTTGAAAGACCATCTTTAGTTCTTTAAGTGGAGGTTATGTGAAGGCGCATCAAAAGAGGTAATATCCATTACCGATCTTTTTCAATTTCATTCATTTTCAACTTCTTCTTATTTAGTTGTTTCATGATAAAGTAATATCATCAGTATTTATTATATACTGATATGTTATTATAAATATGAAACAACTCTAATTAAACTTCTATCCATCCTACGGAAAAAGGAAATCACCGCGCGTGCGTACGTACGGAATACCGTCTCCACGCCGCGGTGTAATCTATTTTCCACCACCACCTTACTTGGATGGGTATAATGGTGTAATTAATGACTATATATGACTATTATATAGTGATATTGATTCCAAAATAGTATACATACACTCCAATACAATTACACGATCATAGGAATGATATCTTCACTCGTGCGTACGTACGGAATACCGTCTCCACGATGTGATGCGACTCGTTCTACATGATCTTCATTTCATAATGATTATATAAATGAATTGATTGAATTAATATGATATATGTTACACTAATTTCATTCTGGAAATGAGGTATCTATAACCTAAAGAGAAGAATAAGAATTTATTCGACAAACACGCATAAGAACAAAGAGTAATAAACACCCGAATAATAAGTAGTAATGAAATATTTCTAATAAGAAGCTAAGAATATGACCATATATGATATCATAACAATAATTATGATTCTGGAATAAGTCAATAACATTATTTAAATCATTATACTGGAGGTTCGGACACTTACGAAGCATATCGGACCTAAGGTAAGGGAAATATCACAATCTCATTTTTATCCGAGATTGTTTATACTTTAGTATTTACTGGGGTGTATTTTATCATCCACATCCATGATTACTCAATATGTATTATTATTTCCATTCACATACAATTTTTTAAATCCTATTTTACCCTTCGATGAGTTTTTAGTAAATGATATGAAAGGAATATTTTGTCGTTTTTCGTACGAGGTACTTTTTTGACTTTTCTGACAAAAGTACGAGAAGAATGTTTTTTTATCTTATACGGCATGAATGGATTTTTAAAACATTATTTACAAGAAGATTGATTTTCAAGTTTTCAAGTTTATTTTTAATCAACTTCTTTTAGTTTAAAATTGTATGACATGTTAAGAAAGGAAAATTGTTTTTGAAGTAGAAATGATATTTTCCTCAAGAATGGAGTTCAAGTGTTTTATCAAAATTATTTTCCATCGAAGATAATAAAGGGTTCTGTTTTTATCCCTATTATTACATTGATTTGATTATGTTGTGATGGAATTATATTTTTATGAATTCCTTTATCTTATATGAATTGTTTTAAGATGTCATGATGTTTAAGATTCCCATTTGTATTACATGGGTTATGCAATGATGTATGATTTATTATTTTGTGGCACACATAAGAATGGTATCATTATGAGATAGGTGGGACCTATATCTCCCTCCAATGTATTGGGTAATGATTTTATATCTCATGAGATAGACATGGCTGGAACGGTAGGTTATACCGGTTCAGTGAAACAGGACTGAAACGAGGGTGACTCGGTTCAGAAATGGACTTTTTCCACTAAGATAGTCTTGGCAATGAGTCTTGACTAATAAGAAATTATTCTCTATGATTATGTGTGTATGCCACAAAGTTTCATGTTTTATGTTATGATTATTTGGATTACATTTCACTACTATGATTTATCCCATGTTATGAAATTATGATCTCTTTTGCAGGTTAAGATTTGCAAAAGATATGTTCTTACGAATATGATGTGATTGATATTTCTTTTGTTTACCCTTACTGAGCATTTGAGCTCACCCTTTTATGTTTTTTCCCCAGGATATAAAGAAAGGATTTAGGTTTTTTTAAAAGAATATCTTTATGGGAGATGTTGAAGATCTTTCACCACGATTAGAAGATTATATTCTGAGTTTCCAAAGACACTAAACTATTACAGTCCTTGTGTGTGTGTTTTTTTATGTACTAAGTACTCCGCAAAAGTAATATAATGTCCATGTACGTTAAGCTTCTGGTCTCTACAGTTGGTATCAGAGGCAATGGAGGTAGGAATGTATCCGATCCTTGGGAACTCTCACATGTGAGCATTGGACGAATCATGGCTCTCCACCCAAGGGCTTCATGTGGAAATGGTTGCCACTGGGGATGGTGTTGTGTCCCACCCAGGGGGTGTAGCCGCCCATGGAGTGCCCTAATAGGTATCAATTATAGTCCACTAGAAGTTATTCCAGACCTCTACACATGACCTAGAGCATCCAGCGGTCGTTTTTGTGCTAAAGTTATGGCGGCACTACCTCATCGTAGAACACTTTGTGGTTTTTATAGATCACAAAAGAATAAGATATATCTTCTCCCAGTGGGACCTAAACTTGCAACAGCGGAGATGGGTGGAGTTACTCCAAGATTACAACATCTAGATCTCTTATATTGAGGGCAGGGGAAATGTAGTGGCTGATGCCTTGAGCAGGAGGACGGAGAAGGATGTGGTCCGAGAGTCGGCGGATGCCTGGAAGGCGATGGAGGAGTTGGTTGCCTTACACCTAGATGCGAGGATGGATGGTGGTAGAGGTTGCCTATATCAGATGGTAGTGCGGTCATCTCTATTGTAGAAAGTGGAGGAGTCTCATTGGGGAGACCAGAGTGCGAAGTGATGTGTGACCGAGTTGACCAGGGCAATGCTCCAGAAGGATGGAAAGAGGATGGTCAGAACCAGATGTTTTTTCAGGGAAGGTTTTTGTTCCAGGAGTGATGTGCGGCAAGGTTCTTAGTGAGTTCCACAACTCACCCCTGGCAGTACACCCAGGTGTTTCCTAGATGTACCAGGGACTGAAGAGATAGTTATGGTGGCCCGGAGTGAAGCGTGAAGTGGCAGAGTTTGTGGCCAGGTGCTTAGTGTGTCATCAAGTGAAGGATGAACACAACGTTCCAGGCGGCCTACTGTAGTCTCTAGATTTCCCTGAGTGGAAGTGGGATGAAATCTCGATGGATTTCATCATGGGACTTTCCAAGGTCCAAGGGGAATATGACGCCATCGGGGTGGTAGTGGACCAGTTGACGAAATCGGCCCACTTTCTGGAGATCAGGGAGTCGGGAACTGCTTTCCATCCCCATATAGATGGAAAAACAAAGCGCACCATCACGACCTTGGAGGATATGCTACGGGCATGTGTTATGGACTCAGGAAGATCATGGGTGCGACACTTGCCAATGGTAGATATCGCCTACAATAATTGCAATCACTCTACCATCGGTATGTCCCCGTTTGAAGCCTTGTACGGGAGGCCATGGCGTTCACCTGTGTGTTGGGCTGAAGTAGGATAGGTAGTCATCCTTGGCCCGGAGGTGGTGCAGAGCACGACATAGAAGGTTCAACTCATACGGGAAGGGATGAAGGTGGCCCAGGACCGGAAAAAGTCGTATGCTAATACCAGGAGGAGGCCCTTGTAATTTGAGGTTGGAGACCACGTGTTCTTAAGGGTCTCCCCTCGGCGTGGACAATAGAGGATCAGCCAGGGGAGTAAGCTTTCTCTCAGGTTCATCAGGCCCTTCGAAGTGTTATGACGGGTTGGCGAAGTGGCCTATCAGCTAGCGTTACCACCGCTGCTACTGAGGATACATGATGTCTTCCACGTGTCCCAGCTCTATCAGTATCTACATGACGATTCACACGTCCTTGGCTGGGGAGATCTAGACATCGAGGACGATGTGACTTTTGTGGAGAGACCATTGATGATATAGGATCGAAACGAAAAGGTGCTTCATGGGTGAACCATTACATTGGTTTGTGTGTTGTGGACACATGGTAGGCTTGAGGAGAGTACATGGGAGAGGGAAGCACAGATGTGTGCCCAGTACCTATAGTTGTTTTTATTTTTGATCTGTTGTTATAACTGTTGTGGTAAGATGTTTTACCTTGTTGGCTATGGAATTCTAGTTTTATTTTTTTCCTCTGAATGTGTGTGAAAAGTCTTGGTTATGATAGTAGAGAGAACCCAACCCCTAATCAAGACACATTAAGGTGGATGCGATTAAACACATGTGGGCGAGTCAGTGCTGCCCAAAGAGGATAATATCTTGATATGGGGAAGGAGACTCCCCAACCCCCACATGCCTGGGCAGTTTGACATGATATGTTGAATGGTTCGTGACAGGAAAGTGTTCTTAGTTTACAATGAGGTTCACTCTTGAGAGGTATTTTTCGAGGTGGTTGTTCGGACCCGCTCATTCCTTCTCAGTTGTTTAAATTCTCGAGGGCGGGAATAGTTTGATAGGTATCTGATGTGATGAACCAGAATCTCTTTGTCCTTTCCTTTGCCAAAAATCCGGATCCAAAAGGTGTAGCGTCTCGGCGGGACCGATCGGCGGGACCGATGGGCGTGACCGATAGGTGAGGCCGAGCGGCGCGGCCGATCGGTGAGACCGACCGGCGCGACCGCTCGATGAGACCGATCGACGCGATCGATCCGCGCAACCGATCGGCACGACTGGTCGGTGAGACTGATCGGCGCGACCGGTCGGTGAGACCGATTGGCCTCACCCGGCTTTGTCAGGGTTTTTCTAGTGACGTGTGCAAATTGAGTTTTAAACCCTTCTTTGACCCCCTTTAAGAGTGTTTTAAAGCCCAGTAGCACCCATAAAATGTTGTAATTAAGTATTTAATAAATTAACCTGGTGTGTGCGTCGGTTTAAACCACCCGACCCCTATAATAACGTGAGGGGCCACGTGGTCAACCCACGACCCCGCGCCTTATGCGGTTTCATGTTCTTATCACAACCGTCTGCATCCCTTATAACTAAGGGGTTCGCCGTGGGTTTCTTCTTTTCCCGATCACCCTCTACGAGGAGTACTTTCGTCCAGACGAGCATATTTTCGTGCATCGGGCGAGCTGCATCGTTATGCGTAATGTTCAGCACCCAACCTAAGCGTCGATCATCAATCAATAGGTAGGGAATTTCTTCGTCTCTCTTTTTTGTGTATCATGTGGGGTGGGCGTGCTTTTGGTTCTATAGAATTGTTTAAACCAGACCTAAATAAATATAATTAACTGATTATATGATGAAAGAAGGGGGGTTTGTGATCGTTGATGCTATTTTATGTTGTGATCGTCTTTCTAAATTGTGCAGGCTTACTCCTATAGAAAATCAGGGCCATAGGTGGTCTTTCTCTGAGCACTAATGAACCCATTGGGTTGTTTTAAATGACTTTTTTGTGGTTTTGGACTCCTGCTGTGAAAACGGAAATTGGTTAATCACGTACACCAGGCTAAATGAATTGAAAGCACCATGATCAACCCTTATGTGATAACCCCCAGTAAAATCACACGAAATTGAAATCATGGAGTGTGTTAAATCTTATATATCTGAAAATACTGGCATGTACCTACTTTGTGTTGGTGGTAGTGGTTTGGTTGTTTTCTTTTATGGGCCGATTTTTGGAGATTTGGGAGGGGATATGATCCACTATTGATTTGGATTTGGTGGTTGTGATTTTTAAGACGAGGTGGTTAACTTGTTTATATCATGAATTGGGGTGGTATACTCTGTTGATGAGAAACCATTTTGGGGGACACGGGGTAGTGTCTCGAGGGTTTCTTTGGTTGTAGTACATCGAGGGATCTCACTTATCCCCTTGTTGTTATAACATTACAAGAGAACCGAGTGTGAATATTTAAATTGATGTGTGGATGGATTCTTTCCTTTGTGATGCTTATGGTGATAGTTGCCCTTGTAGGTGAATGAACTTATTTTAATATTATTACTGAACATGAAAACAAGAATGGGAAAAATGAGTTTTGTTGGCGAGAGTCGTGACTCGGACTTCAGTGCTGTTGTGATCTGTAGGCTTTCTGAAGAAAAACATAAATTTGGGTGAGTGATTGTTACATATGTATATACTTGTAGTTTTTTGTTTCTTATTCTTTCCCCACCCATGTTGAGCACATAGTGCCGAACCCCCCCCCCATTTCATGGGGGGTGTTTTTTCCAACATTATTCTTATTGGCTGGTTATTAGCTCATTTTCTGCTCCCTTTCTCGGATAGCCCAAGTACCTTCGGGCAGGCTGTGATGGCCTGAGGTCGATTATGAGCCCAAGAATCTTTGTCTGGGGTAGTGTGGTGGTTATGGCCCAAGTGTGTGCGGGAAGGTAGTTTCCCAAGTATCTTCGAGATGAGGCCCATGTGTCTTCAGGCATGGCAGTGGATCTTCAAGCCCAGGTGTCTTCGGGCGTGGTGGTGGTTATTCTGGACTAGGTTTTTGCAGGCATGGTACGTGTGACAGTTGTGGCCCAGGTGATTCTGGGTGGGATTCGGTATTTGGACTGCGTGTGGTTGTGGCACAGGTGTGTCCGGGCGGGTGTGGCAATGGGATTGCAGTGAGAATGGAGCGATTGGTCTGATGCGTAGGAGGTCCCAATAACCAATGGGAAAGTGGCGTGGGGTACCCAAACATAGATGTGATCTTATTATATATATTACTTGGTTTGTGTTACTTGGTTAGTGTAGCCGGTGAGTGGGATGGGTGAACAGCTTCATAGTAATGGTTGTCTTCATCTCATGGGACTTTTGTATGTTCCCCCACATGTGCACGAGAGTATTTTGTTTTCCCTATTGAGTGTACTCGTATGCTTACCCTACGTATATAAAACTATTTTCAGGTTTCCCTGATGACTTCGGGGATTACGCAGGACCGTACTAGCTCCGATCATTGGGGCAGTCGCAGTTGATGTTTTCTTTCTTTGGTACTTACCCTTGTATTCACTTTTTTACCCTGTGTCTTTTACTTTTGGAACATGCATGTGGGAATGGTTTACTTTTGGCTTTACTTTTCTTTAACTCTAGATGTTGTTGGGTTTCATCATCTTATCTCCCAATCCTATAAAACAAAAAGGGTAATTCCTTCCACTTGTGTGTAATTTTCATACCCATGGTGCTATTCGCCACTCCGGGACCTATAGAAGGCAGGTTTTGGGGGTCATTATCTCTCCTTCAACTTAAAGAAGGAAGGGATTGGAAACTTTATGACCCTTCACTCCTTTTGGCGAAGGCGGGTCGTGACACTATTATTGCATTTCTAATGAATCAATTAATATGTAAGCGTCTTATGTTTTAATGGAATGAAAATTATCGAAATAATTCTATGAATTAATGGTTAATGTTGACCTCATATCTATTTTTTATAATTTAGGACATTGTATTAGACAATGATTACTTCTATTATTCATTGAGTATGAGTTTGGGGGATTCGTGATGTGGGGAAAGCATGAGGTTGGATATGGATCTATGAAATTAATTAGATATGTGAAAAATTGGCCTACCCATGACCATGTGTTTGATTCTATTATTTTTATCCTCAATATAATTAAACTATATCACTTTTGGGAGTGATTAATTTTGTATTTGCATTATCAAATTTTATATTTTATTTTTTCATAGACGTATCTCAACATATGATAAAGAAATTTGTTAGAATGTCATTATTAATTTGTTTATCATTTTACATATAATATAGATATATGAATATGTTTGATGATTCGTTGAGAAATAATTTACTGACTCATTCCTTAAATGAATCATCAGTAAACATGTTCCATATGATTTTTCTTCATAGAGAATAGATTCATTGTTGAAGAGTCTTGTAAGATGGTTTTCTTATTTTTTGTAATTAATGATGTTTTATTAGATTAGTATATTTGATATTAAATGGGATAAAAATAAATTTACTATGTTTTATTACAATCCATAATAGTTTTGGGGCCTCAAGTGATTGGTTTATGCCTCCCTTATGTTCTGTTTTTTGAAAGAAGCTTTGTCATTCACGTATTTCTGTGGTAGATATTAATTGAAAATGGATGCACATATTGATGGTCCATATGATCTATTACAAATGATATTTTTCAGTTCCTGAAAATTCATTATTATAGTTTGGGTATGATTCATATGATTTATTATTTCATTTCACAATTCCTTACTTTCTACATGTAAAGGTGAAGCCTAATAAACCTTCTATTTTGATAAAACCTATACATATTTGAGAATATAGTAGTATAATATGTCCACAAACCTCATCATTTAGACTCAATAGACTCCTTGTTTGAGAATTTTATTTGGTTTTTCAATAATACAGTTATGAAATAAAATTATTTCAACCATAGTAATGATATTTTTTAGGTAGAGAAGACCAAGAATTTTTACATCATATTTGTTATGAAGTATCATAGTGTTACTTATATAATTGTTTTTGATAGGGACCTATAATAATCAAAATGGTTTTAGAGTGGTTAAAATTATGTGGTGGTACCTGGTTGTAATTAATAATTGGGTATTCCCCTTAAAATGATGGGCATACTGAGTTTGTCATCTAGTTTCCATAGCATATGATTCGGATTGCAGTCTTGATTTTTGTGGTTCATGGAAAAATAATCCATATTTCGTTTAATATTTTTATTATAGAATTTATAATTATTTGATTAAAGTTGTCCCTTTATGAATATTTAATTTTCATTCATATAGATCGATATTTTTTTAATGGAGCCAGTATAATTTGTTTTTTAGTTTATTTGGATGGTTCAAGAGGCAATGGAAAAAATAATAGTTGTTTTGGAAGAGTTTGATGAATAATTACTGTCATCGAAAATCAAATAAGAATATCATCATCAATAATTCATGTGTGAAATTTGTGATAAGTTAATTTTTTGTGAATCACATCCATATGTGAATCCTATAATTGGTATAGATTGTGTGTATTCATTGAATATTTTTTTCCCTTCCATAAACCTTGATTGTCGGGTATTGTTTTATTATCGATTCTGATTTATGTCTTTATTGATATTTAGTTAGTATATTCCTCGTGATTCTAAGAATAATAGGTATGAACTAGAACCTTTTAATGTGATTGAATTAGATGATATTTATCTTGAACCCAATATCAAATGGGAATGATAAACTACATCATATTATCAATTACTAGGACATGGTATTCATTAGTTATGGGATTCCATTATTATTTTACTATTTTTGTGTAAATAGATCCTCTATGAGATGTTTGGGAGTGAATTATAGATTAGGTAGCAGTTGATTATCCATTTTTGAAACCATAATCCTAATCAATTTTAGGGGGGAAATATCTAAATTAGATAGAATTGTGACCCCTTATGTTTTAGAGTTCTGTATTATTTTTAGATTTGATTTATTTTTTGTGGTTTTAAGAGATTTTTTTCTTGGGGGAAATTTAAAAAAATTTCTAGTAAAAAAATTATAAAACATGGTATGTTCATTGTATAGAGTAACATAATGGTAACCATGAATAAAGACACCATTAATTCTAGTGGAAATTCAAATATTTTCTTAGGGTATAAATAGCTATGATATTCAGTAAAACATTATACATGTTATTGGGAATTTTTCTAATGGTTTTCATAGAACATGAGAAATTTTAATATTTTTGTGAATACATCAAATAGAAATTGGGTTGTTTTTATTTTTTTGGGGATGAGTGTAACGCCCCGACCCCAGCTGCCCAGAGTCGGTGCATTATTACATAACATTGGCATGATCACAAGAAAGATCAAATCTCGAAAGACCGATTGGTTTAGTAGCCTTGGAAACACTAGATATATTCATAAGTTTTACATTACATAATAAAATGAAAAACTACTACAACAACATAATGTCTCCATAATCCACACTACTATCCCCTCATAATATCCCTGCAGGTCATTCATAATTTACTTCTTCACATCCTGGGGAAAAATAAAACATAGAAAAGGGGTGAGCTCAAATGCCCAGTAAGGATAACAATATAGTGGAAACTTTCATAAATAAGAATAAACATTTAAGGCAATGCATTACTAAAACAAAAGCCTTTTAAAATTGAACTTCAACATGGTATGGAAAAAGTAAAATGAAATAATGCCATTTACTTATTCACATGGATATTCTACTAATCGAATAATCACATGCAAAAATCAATAACCACTTTCATAATGTTGGAATGCATAATTCCAGACTATCATAACCACATAGCCAAGGCCTCGTGCCAAGACTACAAATAAGATTTTTTCAAGGCCTTGTGCCAAGACACTAGTTTGTCTCATGAGACCTACTGATGCATCGAGGAGCTATAGCGGGCTCCACCCGTCACTTATTAAGTCCAATGCATTCCCATATGAAAAGGTTTAAACATAACATAAACATTCGTATTAAAACTAGCATACGAAATGTCAATACTTTCACAATAAACTATGAATGGTATAAAAATAGCACATCCACAGTCAAACATATCACAAAACATTCAATACAATATAGAAGTTTTGTATCATAATAAATCAACTTCAAATAATCTTAAAATCCATCAAAGGATGTTGACATAGATGAAATCAAAATTCTTTTAAAAGAAATATCTCCTTTTATTTTGAAATCATTTAAGATCCATATAAAATAAAACATTTTCTTTGAAAATATTCTTATAAGCTTGTAATGGAAGCTTTGAAGATTTTATAACGGCGTAAAATAACCGCACCCGCCGTACAAGTTAAAAAAAATTCTTACCTCAATTCTGTCGAAAAGGTTAAAAAGGACATTGTTTTGAAAACGACGGAAAGATTCCTTTATAAAACTCTTATAAAAAGTCAAACAAGGGTATAAATGACTTTAACCCATATTCTTGTAAATAGTAAAAATGTTTTGAAATACATTTTTAAGAAACATGGATGTGGATGATAAAGATATCCCAGTAGATTATTACGTATAAACAACCTCGGATAATGAAGAGATTGTGAAACAACCCTTACCTTGTACTTTTCCTTCGTTGGGGTAGGTTAACCTCCTGTATAATGGTGAAATAATTGTTATTAAATTATACAAGAATCATATATATTAATATGATATCATATATGATCTTTTAATATTGGTATCTTAGTATTATCGTTGTTTCGGGTGTTAACTTACTTGTTTTCTTTCATATGTTTTGTTACGTAAGACATGTTTGTAAAGGATAGGTTGTATATTATTCATATCCAGAATGATATCAAGTCCTTAAACATCATTTTTAAATCATGAAATGATAATTATACTTTAATGGTTACGATGGAGAATGAATCTCATCGCGTTCGTGGAGACGGTAGTCCGTACGTACACACGAGTGACAATATCATTCTTTTGATATTAAAATAATATATAAATGGATGGTATATCATATATACAGAATCATTAACATGTTATATTTATTATTTACATGAGTTACACATCATTATTATACCCATCCAAATAATATTATATTGAATAACAATTACACCACAACGTGGAGACGGTAAGCCGTACGTACGCACGTATGGTGACATGTTATTCAAAGGGTGGATAGAATACTGAATATGATTGTACCATATTTATAATAACATCACAGTATATGTGAGATACTGGAGTTATTATTTCAGAATGGTAAGAACAAAGGAAGAAGAAGTGGAAGAAGAAATGAACTTAGAAAAGGGTGGTGAGATCATTACCTCTTCTTCGGGTTCTTCCTTTTGATTTGATCAAAAGGGCTCCTTAGGTTGGCTTTCTGATCAAACTAAGGCCTCTAGGTTGTATTGAGGGATGTTGGGAGAGTATTTGGGCAGAGTTTGGCCGAACCAAAAGGCTTTAGAGGTGTGAAGAAATGAGAATGAGGAGTGCCCTTTTATAAGAGGGGTGAGGGGCACCTTTGGAAAAGCTAGAAATATTAATTTATAATAAATTCATATTCGGTTTCTAAAGGCTCCAAAGTTGACTATTCAAAGGATGAGGTGGGGATAGGTCGAAAACAACTCATCCAATAGAATTTAGACAGGTGTGGGTACTTATATTAACCTTATCTTTAAGTATTAACTCTAAGTTAATTAGTTTCACTTTTACAATGTCTCTTTGTATTTTTATATAATATGGTTAATAAACTTACTATATACATCCAAGCGACCCCCAAGTGGTCCATTAATGAGGAACCTATAATAATATAAGTCCCTTGGCCGATCCTTAGATTTTTAGAAATTTAATATCAATTAATAATATAATATTTGTTTTAAGAACTCTTTTATGTCAATTTTGACACTATTCTATAGTTGATTTTTTTGAAACTCCTAACAGATGATTACTTCGAACAAAGTCAATTAAATCAATCCTAATATATCATATTATCATATAAAATTAGTTTAATTCATTAAAAGTTTCATATTATATTTATTTGGGTATTTATAATATCAATTATTTTAATTTTTCACTATTATAGTAATTACTGCATCATCATTGTGTCATAAATAAAATAAATTATTCAATGTCTAAAAATTATAAATAAAATATCATTATGTAGGAAATCTTTTTAGCTTTCTAATGAATATTTATAATCTAAAATCCAACATATATAACCCTATGTAAAAATTGTTCTTCTAAAAGATATATGCTTGTGTCATTTTTGTATTCATTTTAACTTAATTAAAATAAAGTGTCATTATCACTTACAAGTGGATCCATGGGGTCCCAAAATTGACACAAAGATGCCCATGGTCGACCATGTATCAACCAATAGGGTTAAGACACGTTTTAGGGTAATTTAGTATTATTATAATATTATTTTTTAACCCTTATTTACCGGATTTACCCTTAACCATGGTAAATAAAATATTTACCGCAGTAATTATTCAAAATGTCTAAAAATAAAAGTTACCTATTTACACAATTTGAACATCCTGACTCCAAATATGGAATCCATTTTCCTAAATTCAAAACACAGAAGTGGCAGAAATTAATTTAAAATTAATTCCCGCTGTCAAAACAAAAAGCGTGTTTTTAAGAGATAATAACTATCAAAAGATTGACACTTGTTTATGTTCGGTTTAATTGTATAATTATGTCCAATGACCAACATTATATTAAATGGTAAAAATATATTCTAAATATACTTTAAAACCACTCAAATTCACAATTTATCACTATTAATTATTTTGATTAAAAAAGTTGTTTTTAATTAAAATTTAGTAATTTTCACTATTCATCAAAATATGAAAGTTATCCGAAATGTACCAAATTTTCACCCTAGGCTAATTTTGATATTCAGAATCCAAAAATGAAGTCCATTTTGAAATATAGAATATATATGATTTCAAAAAGTAGGTATTACTATTCACAACGGCTAGTTTAATTAGTTGTGGTGTGTGTTAGAACTCGAGGTTGCGTACAACACACGCTATCGCATTATTCGAAGGGAAACGTACCATAGAAGCTTGGGGTGTTACATTCTCCCCTCCTTCAAATAATTGCGTCCTCGCAATTTCTAGGGTATTACTGCATAAAAAGACTCGGGTGGTTCTTCATCATAAGTTCCTCGGGTTCCCACGTTGCCTCTTCCATCTTATGATTTCTCCACAAAACTTTTACCAGACGCGTCGTCCGGTTTCTCAGCACTTGTTCTCTCGTATCAAGAATCCTGACGGGCTCTTCGCAATAAGACAGATCGGGTTCCAGTTCTAATTCCTCATAGGTGAGTACATGCGTTGGGTCAGGCATGTATTTTCTCAACAGAGATACGTGGAATACATCGTGAACTTTGGAGAGACTTGGCGGCATTGCCAATCGGTAAGCTACAACCCCAATTCGTTCTAGAATTTCGAAGGTCCGATGTACCTGGGACTCAATTTACCTTTCTTACCAAAACGTATGACTCCCTTCCACGGAGATACCTTCAGGAAAACATGATCACTGACTTGAAATTCCAAATCCTTCCTTCGATTATCGGCATAGCTCTTCTGCCTACTTTGAGCTGCTTTAATGTGATTTTGGATTACCTTCACCTTTTCCACCGTTTCCTCCACCAGTTCTGGGCCTACAAGTTTTCTTTCACCAACGTCATCCCAACAGGTTGGTGTACGACATCTCTTTCCGTATAACGCTTCATATGGTGCCATCTGAATACTCGAATGGAAGCTATTGTTATAGGAAAATTCTACTAGTGGTAAATATTGATCCCACATACCCTGAAAGTCAAGTGAGCAAGATCTCAACATGTCTTCTAAGGTCTGAATAGTCCGTTCTGATTGTCCGTCTGTCTGAGGGTGGTAAGCAGTGCTCAAATGAAGTTCAGTATCCAGGGATTTCTGAAGACTTTTCCAAAATCTTGAAGTAAAACGGGGATCACGATCAGAAACAATCGATAGGGGTACTCCATGAAGTCTCACAACTTCATTAATATATAGTCTTGCTAGACGTTCCAGGGGTAGATCTTCTCTTATAGCAAGAAAATGTGCTGACTTGGTAAGACGATCAACAATAACCCATATTGCATCGTTCCTTCTAGGAGTCTTTGGTAGCCCCATGACAAAGTCCATCGTAATATTGTCCCATTTCCACTCCGGTATGGGAAGAGGTTGCATGACTCCTCCAGGCTGTTGCCTTCCAGCTTTCACTTGTTGACAAACCATACATCTTGACACAAAATCAGCAATCTCCCTCTTCATGTTGTCCCACCAAAAATGTTCCTTCAAATCTCTATACATTTTGGTGCTCCCAGGGTGTATAGAGAAATTGGAACTATGAGCATCATCCAGCAATTCCCTTTTTAGATCAGGTATATTGGGAACACAAAGTCTCTTCCCGAATTTCAAAATTCCACCTTCACACGCAAAGTCTCTCAATCTCCCATCATTCACAGCTTTAATCTTCTTCTGAAATTCTTCATCATCGGTCTGAGAACTCTTAATCCTTTCTAGTAAAGATGGTTTGGCAACCATTTGAAAAAGCATTGATGTTTCACCTTCCCTGGTTATTCCCATGTCCATCTTCACTAGATCCATGAAAATTGGATCCCTTTCAATTCTCATCATGTTCAGAACTCCATGGTCTTTTCTGCTCAAAGCATCTTCCACCTTGTTTGCCTTCCCCGAGTGGTAGTGTATCGTACAATCATAATCCTTGAGTAATTCAAGCCATCTCCTTTGCCTCATGTTGAGTTCTTTTTGTGAGAAAATATACTTCAAACTCTTGTGATCAGTATAAATCTCACATTTTTCACCATAGAGGTAGTGCCTCCATATCTTCAAAGCAAAGATCACAGCTGCTAACTCAAGATCATGAGTAGGATAGTTTTGTTCATGAATTTTCAACTGTCGTGATGCATAGGCAATAACTCTATCATTCTGCATAAGGACACAGCCAAGTCCTTTCTTCGATGCATCACTATAAATAACGAACCCATCATTCCCCGATGGTAGAGTCAATATAGGAGCATTGACTAATCTTCTCTTCAGTTCTTCGAAACATTCTTCACACTCTTTTGTCCAAACAAATTTAACCCCTTTACGTGTGAGCTTCGTTAATGGGTTAGCCAATCGGGCAAAATTCTGGACGAAACGTCGATAATAACCTGCCAAACCTATAAAACTACGTACCTCAGTTATATTCGTAGGTGCTGGCCATTCTTGGATTGCCTTGGTCTTAGAAGGATCAACAGAGATTCCATCTTTAGAGACAATATGGCCAAGAAAAGAAATCTCCTGAAGCCAGAATTCACACTTGCTAAACTTTCCATATAATTCATGCCTCCTCAGAGTCTTCAAGATAATGCGCAAGTGATTTTCATGATCTTTGTAGGTTTTGGAGTATACCAAGATATCATCAATAAATACCACCACAAATTCATCGAGATACTCCTTGAAAACTCTATTCATCAGATCCATGAATACAGAGGGTGCATTAGTCAATCCAAACGGCATTACAGTAAACTCGTAATGCCCGTACCTGGTTCGAAATGCTGTCTTCGGAATGTCTTCCTTCTTCACACACAACTGATGGTATCCAGATCGAAGGTCAATCTTTGAAAAGTATTGAGCTCCATGCAGTTGGTCAAATAAATCATCAATACGAGGTAGGGGATACTTGTTCTTTATCGTTATAGCATTGATCTCCCTGTAGTCGATACATAACCTCATAGATCCATCTTTCTTTTTAACAAAAAGAACAGGGGCTCCCCATGGAGAAACACTAGGGCGAATAAATCCCTTATTACTCAATTCCTCTAGTTGTTTCTTTAGTTCGACTAGCTCTACAGTGGCCATTCTATAAGGGGTCTTCGATATAGGCCTTGATCCAGGAATTAAATCAATGGAAAACTCTACTTCTCGTTCTGGAGGATGTCCAGGTAAATCTTCCGGAAATACATCTACAAACTCTTTCACAATAGGTACATCCTCTATTTGAACATTTCTTTCCTCACCGACAGTTATTTCATTCTCTTCCTCCCCGATAATTGAATTAAGTTGAGCTACAGGGGGTGGATCTAAATAAGAATTAGGTGGTGACGATTCTGCTCTAAAAATAAGGTGCTCCTTATCATTATCATCAAGAATCGTAACCTCTTTCTTCTTACAATAAATCTTCGCATCATAGTCCGAAAGCCATTCCATACCGAGGATTATATCAAACTCAATCATAGGTATGACGATGAAATCAGCAGATAAAGAAAATTTATGTGCTCTAATGGGGACTGATTCACAAAACTTTGTTGCAACGATACTTCCCTTTGGAGTTTTAACTGACAACTCCCTTATTAAATCAAATTGGAAATATCTAATTTTCTTAGCAAACTGGGAAGATATGAAACAATGCGATGATCCAGAATCAAATAATGCATTTGCTAAACTTGAGGAAACCATTAAATTACCTTCCACCACGTCTTTCGGAGCTTCTACCTCAGCAGTAGTGATAGCATAAGCCTGGCCTTGATCCCTTGGCCTTTTCTGAGGTAAGTTCTCCTGACGCTTAGGACATGCATTTGCATAATGCCCCATCTCCCTGCAATTGTAGCACTGAACGTTGGTAGCTTCCTTCTTCCCCTTGCAATCATGAGCTTGGTGGCCTTTTTCACCACACTTGTAACAGACTCCCATTCCCTTCAGGCAAGCACCGGGGTGTTTCTTCCCGCACTTACCACAAGATGGATATTCAACCTTTCCCTTCTTCCCCTTATTTCCATTCCCAGATTGATCAGCAGGTCTCTTCTTCTCTTGCTTTGCTTTAAAGTCATAAGACTTAGAGAATTCCTTTTCGGTCTTTATAGCACATGAGACAATGTCTTCGTACGATGAAAAGGATTGTGAGACTAATGCTCGACGGAGAAATGGTTTTAACCCATCAAAGAAACGATCAATCATACTTCTTGGGTTGCGAATATAATCTCCAGCATACCTCGCTATCCTTGTAAAGTTAGCCTCATACTTTGTGACATTATCATCCTCCTTTTGTCTCAGACTCAGAAATTGTCTTTCCATATCTGCTCGATGGTCGCGAGGAAAGTATTTTTCTAAAAACAGATCTTTGAACTCCCTCCATTCCATATTTGATACTTCATCATCTTCCTTCGTATTTTGAATCAATGACCACCATTGATCAGCATCTCCAGTGAGGCGGTAAACTGCCATGATAACTTTTTCCCTTTCACTACTCCCCAAAGCCTGAAATATTTTCTCTAGGGAAAATATCCATTGCTCAGCTACTAAGGTATTTGTACTCCCATTGAACGTTGGTGGTTGTTGCCTCATGAATCGATCTAACATTGATCCTCCACGCTGCGGATCAGGGTGCTCCATACGGGTAAGGTTATTATTCATAACCTGAGTAAGTTTTCCCAGTACGGTGATTAGCTGATCAGCACCAGTTGCATCACCAGCCCCACTATAATTATCTTGAGCAGGAGGGCAATCCCTACATGGAGTGCGTGCATTGATACGGTTTCCATTTCTTCCACTAGGCGCCATTTCTAAACAATGGCATAAACTAGATCAGTTTATGAATCAAAATACATAATCCCATACTTATAAAACACTTAACATAAATTGAACTATTTATGGATATAATCCATAATCATAAAAATGTTTTCTTTGAGGAAGTATATACTCATAAACCCTTCATAATGATTTGTAAAGATAATGAGAGTTATCCTAAGCATATCCCCCGGGAGTGTCGTAACCAAGAGTGCAGCAAGGCCCGTTGTCGTGCACCAGTTCCCGTTCGAGTCTAGCTCAAAGCGGTGTTTTCGGGTATTACCCCTAGGTACATCTGTGCCAGAGCCGCCTCTACCTGCTCGTATCCAGACAGGGATGTATTGCTCGGAAAACTCACAAAATCTCTACAATACCAAAATTCTAGGAAGTTCTTCTATACTAATCCTCAAAGTTCATCTTAGGTCTACGTGCTCTAATCAGAGTTTATCTAAATCTAGTTTCCAAGGTTTGTACTAAACTTCCTCTGATACCAACTGTAACGCCCCGACCCCAGCTGCCCAGAGTCGGTGCATTATTACATAACATTGGCATGATCACAAGAAAGATCAAATCTCGAAAGACCGATTGGTTTAGTAGCCTTGGAAACACTAGATATATTCATAAGTTTTACATTACATCATAAAATGAAAAACTACTACAACAACATAATGTCTCCATAATCCACACTACTATCCCCTCATAATATCCCTGCAGGTCATTCATAATTTACTTCTTCACATCCTGGGGAAAAATAAAACATAGAAAAGGGGTGAGCTCAAATGCCCAGTAAGGATAACAATATAGCGGAAACTTTCATAAATAAGAATAAACATTTAAGGCAATGCATTACTAAAACAAAAGCCTTTTAAAATTGAACTTCAACATGGTATGGCAAAAGTAAAATGAAATAATGCCATTTACTTATTCACATGGATATTCTACTAATCGAATAATCACATGCAAAAATCAATAACCACTTTCATAATGTTGGAATGCATAATGCCAGACTATCATAACCACATAGCCAAGGCCTCGTGCCAAGACTACAAATAAGATTTTGTCAAGGCCTTGTGCCAAGACACTAGTTTGTCTCATGAGACCTACCGATGCATCGAGGAGCTATAGCGGGCTCCACCCGTCACTTATTAAGTCCAATGCATTCCCATATGAAAAGGTTTAAACATAACATAAACATTCGTATTAAAACTAGCATACGAAATGTCAATACTTTCACAATAAACTATGAATGGTATAAAAATAGCACATCCACAGTCAAACATATCACAAAACATTCAATACAATATAGAAGTATTGTATCATAATAAATCAACTTCAAATAATCTTAAAATCCATCAAAGGATGTTGACATAGATGAAATCAAAATTCTTTTAAAAGAAATATCTCCTTTTATTTTGAAATCATTTAAGATCCATATAAAATAAAACATTTTCTTTGAAAATATTCTTATAAGCTTGTAATGGAAGCTTTGAAGATTTTATAATGGCGTAAAATAACCGCACACGCCGTACAAGTTAAAAAAAAACATTCTTACCTCAATTCTGTCGAAAAGGTTAAAAAGGACATTGTTTTGAAAACAACGGAAAGATTCCTTTATAAAACTCTTATAAAAAGTCAAACAAGGGTATAAATGACTTTAACCCATATTCTTGTAAATAGTAAAAATGTTTTGAAATACATTTTTAAGAAACATGGATGTGGATGATAAAGATATCCCAGTAGATTATTACGTATAAACAACCTCGGATAATGAAGAGATTGTGAAACAACCCTTACCTTGTACTTTTCCTTCGTTGGGGTAGGTTAACCTCCTGTATAATGGTTAAATAATTGTTATTAAATTATACAAGAATCATATATATTAATATGATATCATATATGATCTTTTAATATTGGTATCTTAGTATTATCGTTGTTTCGGGTGTTAACTTACTTGTTTTCATTCATATGTTTTGTTACGTAAGACATGTTTGTAAAGGATAGGTTGTATATTATTCATATCCAGAATGATATCAAGTCCTTAAACATCATTTTTAAATCATCAAATGATAATTATACTTTAATGGTTACGATGGAGAATGAATCTCATCGCGTTCGTGGAGACGGTAGTCCGTACGTACGCACGAGCGACAATATCATTCTTTTGATATTAAAATAATATATAAATGGATGGTATATCATATATACAGAATCATTAACATGTTATATTTATTATTTACATGAGTTACACATCATTATTATACCCATCCAAATAATATTATATTGAATAACAATTACACCACGACGTGGAGACGGTAAGCCGTACGTACGCACGTATGGTGACATGTTATTCAAAGGGTGGATAGAATACTGAATATGATTGTACCATATTTATAATAACATCACAGTATATGTGAGATACTGGAGTTATTATTTCAGAATGGTAAGAACAAAGGAAGAAGAAGTGGAAGAAGAAATGAACTTAGAAAAGGGTGGTGAGATCATTACCTCTTCTTCGGGTTCTTCCTTTTGATTTGATCAAAAGGGCTCCTTAGGTTGGCTTTCTGATCAAACTAAGGCCTCTAGGTTGTATTGAGGGATGTTGGGAGAGTATTTGGGCAGATTTTGGCCGAACCAAAAGGCTTTAGAGGTGTGAAGAAATGAGAAGGAGGAGTGCCCTTTTATAAGAGGGGTGAGGGGCACCTTTGGAAAAGCTAGAAATATTAATTTATAATAAATTCATATTCGGTTTCTAAAGGCTCCAAAGTTGACTATTAAAAGGATGAGGTGGGGATAGGTCGAAAACAACTCATCCAATAGAATTTAGACAGGTTTGGGTACTTATATTAACCTTATCTTTAAGTATTAACTCTAAGATAATTAGTTTCACTTTTACAATGTCTCTTTGTATTTTTATATAATATGGTTAATAAAATTACTATATACATCCAAGAGACCCCCAAGTGGTCCATTAATGAGGAACCTATAATAATATAAGTCCCTTGGCCGATCCTTAGATTTTTAGGAATTTAATATCAATTAATAATATAATATTTGTTTTAAGAACTCTTTTATGTCAATTTTGACACTCTTCAATAGTTGATTTTTTTGAAACTCCTAACAGATTGATTACTTCAAACAAAGTCAATTAAATCAATCCTAATATATCATATTATCATATAAAAGTAGTTTAATTCATTAAAAGTTTCATATTATATTTATTTGGGTATTTATAATATCAATTATTTTAATTTTTCACTATTATAGTAATTATTGCATCATCATTGTTTCATAAATAAAATAAATTATTCAATGTCTAAAAATTATAAATAAAATATCATTATGTAGGAAATCGTTTTATCTTTCTAATGAATATTTATAATCTAAAATCCAACATATATAACCCTATGTAAAAATTGTTCTTCTAAAAGATATATGCTTGTGTCATTTTTGTATTCATTTTAACTTAATTAAAATAAAGTGTCATTATCACTTACAAGTGGATCCATGGGGTCCCAAAATTGACACAAAGATTCCCATGGTCGACCATTTATCAACCAATAGGGTTAAGACACGTTTTAGGGTAATTTAGTATTATTATAATATTATTTTTTAACCCTTATTTACCGGATTTACCCTTAACCATGGTAAATAAAATATTTACCGCAGTAATTATTCAAAATGTCTAAAAATAAAAGTTACCTATTTACACAATTTGAACATCCTGACTCCAAATATGGAATCCATTTTCCTAAATTCAAAACACAGAAGTGGCAGAAATTAATTTAAAATTAATTCCCGCTGTCAAAACAAAAAGCGTGTTTTTAAGAGATAATAACTATCAAAAGATTGACACATGTTTAAGTTCGGTTTAATTGTATAATTATGTCCAATGACCAACATTATATTAAATGGTAAAAATATATTCTAAATATACTTTAAAACCACTCAAATTCACAATTTATCACTATTAATTATTTTGATTATAAAAGTTGTTTTTAATTAAAATTTAGTAATTTTCACTATTCATCAAAATATGAAAGTTATCCGAAATGTACCAAATTTTCACCCTAGGCTAATTTTGATATTCCGAATCCAAAAATGAAGTCCATTTTGAAATATAGAATATATATGATTTCAAAAAGTAGGTATTACTATTCACAACGGCTAGTTTAATTAGTTGTGGTGTGTGTTAGAACTCGAGGTTGCGTACAACACACGCTATCGCATTATTCGAAGGGAAACGTACCATAGAAGCTTGGGGTGTTACAATGAGGGTGATGCATGACTATTGAATGGATTTCCTATTAATGAAGAATAATTGTGCACCCCATATGAGATAACGAAAATTAGAAATTTACAATGATTTTATTTTTTAATTTTATGGACAAGACTCTCAAAATACCTCATTGTACCAAAAACACTCTTGTACTCTCATGAAAGTTATATCCCTTGGTCATTAATAATTTCTCATTGGTCATAGTGGACCTCTCAAGGTATATATTGAATTTTACCAGTTCTAGACATCTTATCCAATATATTCTAATGATCTTTCTTGAAAAGGTTTCATTGGAAAACAAATATGAAATGAATTTGTGATCTAGTTTTTCTAATGGGTTATATATGATGTTTCTTATGGATAATGTGTTGTGGGGAATGAAACATTTCTCTTGAAATCACTATTCTATAAAAAAAGATAATTTTATTTTTTATGAATTTTTTGTCTTAGTTAATAGTTTCTAAAAAATAATTTAAATCATTTTTTATAAATTAAATAAAATTTTAATGTGAAATGGATTAATATGATATCAAGGAATAACATTTTTTAAAAAAAATTCATCATTATTTCCATGAAAAGTTGTTCTTGGGAGGGGTTTTATTTAAAATTTTTTTTTCATTTTTTTTTATGAAATGTCTCTAATAATGATTTTTAATATCAAAAATAATTTAGATCTTTATATTTTTTATTCTTTGATGTGAAAGTGTTTTAATACATTTAATCATTTTTATTTTACCGACTCTAAAAAAACTAACTCATTATTAGACAAGGGTTCATCATATTATGGACATATATTATTGTAGTGACTGTAGAACAAATAGATTTTATAAATGTGGTATCAATAGATAATGGATTAACTCAATATTTTTGAGACTAAACTTATATATATCATATTTTTACATCCAATGTCAATGTATATATTCACATATGATGGATCCCATAATTTTTGGGTTTAAAAATAATTTTATTGTTTTATTTTGGATTTATCATATTAATATAATTATGTATTTCTAGGGATACTTATGTTTATTAATTTATTTTTTCATTCCTGTAATTTAAATGAAAATTATTTATGTGAATATAATATTTATAAATAGAAAACAACTGATTTCTACAATTATTTTTTTATTTGAAATTGCATTCTAAATTGGTGATGTTTTAATGCTAGAACAAACAGTCTCATGTGCATTGACTATATATATATATTTCTTGTGGTATAATTTTGAGATTTTTAATAAATCCTTTTATAATAAATTATATTAATGGTTTTATGGTTTTATTGTGCATTGTTATTGGGAATGATGTTATGTATGTTGTTTGTATCCCTTAGATGACATTGTCTTCTTATTAGAATGGGATGGTGTGATAGTTGAACACATGAAAACATATTTTAATCATTAAATGACTTGAATTTCCTATATCCAATTAAACATTAAAAAGTATGTCTCTTGGTTTATCTATAATTTCATGTATTTTGAACTCTAGTTATTTATATTTTTTCTATTAATCAAGAGAAATGTTTTCCTTTCTTATTGATATCAACCTACATCATGGGTAATCCATTGTGATGTGGTATGGAGAACAATGTTAGTTAATTTAAAGATAATATCATATCCAATAACCTATTATAAGGGTGTTTAATTTACCTACTATTGTTAATGGTTTTATTATAAATATTTTTAGGATAACCATAATTCATCAATCATGTGTTGAAGGGTGGCTTCCCCATACACTTCTAGGTCTGATATAAAGGTACAAAATGTGTTCATGGATATTTATCATTCCTAATAACATCTTTGGAGTTTATTTAAATGAAAATGAATTGTAGTTTCTTTATATAAATGTATTCCATTTTAATTTTTTCTTACATTATTTAATCTATATGAGATTTCAATTCATGTATTTTAAATTGATTAATATGGAATCTAGATTATTATATTTTCATTTTGGGATTTTATCACAAAACAAATTGGATATTACCATTGGTGTTTACTATAAAATTACTCATAGAAGGTATCTTAAGTTAATAATATCTTGAAATACGAGTCATGATCCTTAGGGGAACCCTCCAAAAAACTATTCAATAGGGATTCATTATTTACATAAGTCATTCTCTTAAATATGGTGGTGTTAGAGACTAGGGATAAGTGGTAGATCATGACAAAAAATATACCAATCATGTTACACCTATATTTCATTATGATAAAGTATCATAAAAATATGGATACTGGATATAATATATTGATAGAATCACTCAATATTTAAAACACCAAAATGAATCTATAATGGTTTTTAGAGACATTCTTTCAAATTAAGGGGATGTAAATATTGGGAATTCATCGTTTTTTATATGTTATATTAGAATAATATAAATATTTTTTTCTTCTGTGGTTTAACAAAAACAATATCTGGAATAATTGTTTTTTAGAAATACATTGTAATATCCTAACATGGAAATTTGGGTGAATTTAGTTTTAGATCATGAAACTAATTTCATTAAATTGGACAAAAAACGACTGTGTTTATTTCTAATAACTAACATATAGTATATAGAATCAATATGGGTTTGAGGGATGATAGTCAACCAATTATGATTCTCTAATACCTTCCAAATAATATAATGGTGTTTGATAAAGTATTTATATGGTCATGGAAGACAAAATTAATACAAAATAATATTAGGAGCTTTGGTAACTACAATAATTATCAAGGGTCTCTTCTCTAACTAGAAATAATATTAGAGGTTATAAAATGTCAATGGGACTAGTATTGTGTCCTATGTTTGGAAAACATCAGGTAGTTATATATATGTGTGTGAAGTGTATTAATTACATTTATAATTTTATATAAGTACATGTGACATGGCATTGTAGTGGGAACATTGGTCATCAGTAGTATTTTTGTATAAGAATTCTTGAAGGTGTTTGACCATGATAAACTATTAATAAGGCCTAACATGAACAATTCAACATGTAAATGAATGGTGAATCCCTTTCTCATTAAATTAATTTTTAATAGGTAGGGAATATTACACAAAGGGAAGCTATGACTAGAAAAAAATTATATATAATAGTTTTTTCGTAGAGTAATGTGATGCAATACCAGCTACAATGAGAGTAATAATGATTATTTCATCATCTAGGGTTTTATCTTTTTTTATGTAGGCTAAAATATAAATATTTTATCTTATATGATATTTGAAGTGTTTTCTTAGATAAATATCATTTTCCATTCTAATTTATCCATTTCATGTATCCAGTAAAGGGGACATAATAGAACATTAATTTCCTCAAGTGTTAGGTCATAATTGATGACATCAAATTACTATGGGAATTTATAGATCATGTTCTTGATATCATCAACCATATTATTTTGAATTATTGGAAATGTATTTGTAGGTCCTTGATTAATTTTTATTACCATATAATTCAATTTTTTTCAAGATGGGGATCCTTAGTTAATTCAGGGACCATGGGACTCTGGATCGGTGATGTTTTGTCTTGTTATTATTCATTATGGAACGATACCATGTCAGTTGTTTGAAATGATTCTTCATCATGTGGATCAATTCATAAGAAGTACAGTTAGTGAGGTGATGACTACCTTCCAGGAGTAATTTGTAAAATATTTTTAAATGATTCCATCACATAGAGTTCCTGATAACATTATTGACATTAACTTTGGAATGATGAACATTTCAATTTAATCATATCAAATGTTAATATTTATGGTAAACAAGCATTAATTTTTGGAATATTATATATATTTTGTGGGATTTATTCCAAATAGTGTAACCCTATTGATTTATATAGTTCTATTTGTACATAATTATGATGGAATCAAAATAATATATGTCTCTTAATAAAATATTTATTATTTGATATTTGTGAATAAAAATTATATACCTATGATTGGATATTTTTTTGTCAAAATAAGAGGATCAGGATGGTTTTATATTATTATAAACCAATCATTGAACTATAATTTGAGATTAATAATATAAGATACATTTACTTTATCACTTAGGATCCAGAAAGGGAATTTAAAAATATAACAATTTCATTTGGCCTCAATAACATTGCAATATTTTCTATATCATTGAATAAATATATTGGTCCTCAATTACTGGAATCTTTATTACTGTGTTTGAAGTTCTTATTTTGGATTAAATTGTATTTGAGGGAGAATACGTGGATTATATAAATTTCATCCAAAAAATCATGAAGGAGCATCACTTGTATGATATGTTTTCTTAAAGTGAATATTTTATGTATGAAGAAAAATTTATGATCCATGTTACACCTAAGATGGGAATCATAGTAAGTATATAAAATATTAAAATCATATTGTAATCGTGGAAACCTATATGTATGGAAGGTATTAAATTATTCTTGGGATTAAGAAGATATTATAGGTTCTTTATTTTTGATTTTACTCATCATACATCTGTGATGATATAATTAGAATGTATGGGAGTTGAGATTAATTTAAATGGAAAGGCTTATTAATCTATTGACTAACAGAATTTGAGTTTAACCTCATATATATTTTTATACACATAGAATCAGTTTATTTGTTTGAATGATTCATTGTTTCCTTATGTATTGGTTGTGGATGTGTATTTATGTTTTGATTGATGGTTACGGACTATGGATATCACCACATAAAACAACATTTAAAGTATTATCATTTCAATGGAAATTAGCTGACTTTCGTAATGTATAATATCAAAACATGATTCCCTTATTTATTTTGGGTTTTATTTACAGTATATTGAGAACATATATTTGAAAAGTAATGTTTTATACCATGTTAAATAAAATTGTAATATTAAGGTTAGGTAAAATATCATAATAACTTACATTTTGATATTTCATAGACTAATGTAATAGAGAATGTTGTAATCAATGAATTTTACATAATTTTACCGAATCAGTCATTGAATGAATTAGGTAAGGAGTGCTCTTTATGGATTTTTTCTTTGAGATGTATTTTTTGGTGTAAATAGAGAGAGGGAAGGTTCAATAATAATGTGTGGTGTATGATTCATCATTAGTTGAGTATACTAATAATGAACATGAATAAAAGTATAATTTATAGATAATATATAAAATCATTAAGGATATGTAAACATATATTTATTGCTACAATTCTATCATTAGTAATTTTTCTTTTTGAGGTAGGATGGTCATTGTGTGTCTCTGAGGAAGGAATTTATTGAAGGTTTAAACTTGGCATGTTTCTCAATACTCCCAAGGTATTCCATGGTGTATTGGGATTTGATACATCATTGTTAGTTATTTCATATGATGTGATTTAATTCATTTTCCATATAATAATGTTATGCATTCAATATGTTTAATGAGGACCCCTTTCCACCATACATGTTTTTCAATAGTTACCCATTGTACTATGGATTTGGGATAAAATATCCAAGGGTATTATCATTATGTTACCTTGTACCCCTTGTGGGAAGGATTAGATTTACATGACCATGGATTTTCATTATAAACCTATATCATTTGAACAATATTAAGTAGAAGAAAAAATTGAATATCATGAGTCATTAATAATTTTATACTCCCGGATAGAATCATTTGTAACATGTATTTAAGGTAAATATCTAGTTCTATGGAAAGGTTGATGTGAGAATATGAGTTACTAGTTCAAATTGATCCTATATAATAGCCCCCATACATATTGGATGACTAATAAATCCATCTGGATTCATGAATATTTTCATCAGGTTCTCTTGATTCATTTTCATGATTCGTGGGGAAATAGAAAAAAATTTAGTGAATGTTTAATTATAATTCATATAATGCATAGATTTAAAGATATCCTTTCAAATCATTATATAATAGACAATGTAATTATTCAATAGGTTCTATTGAGTTTAGAGAAATTTTATTTTGGGGATGAAGTATGGTTCATGAGAAACAATAAAGGTATAGTTGTTCCATATGAAGTATTAACCTAGACAATTTTAAATATAGTTAAATTTTAAATACAGTAAACTCAATTCTATTTAATGATGTTATAGAAAACACAAGAATAGAATTTTTCATTTATCTTTATTATATGTTATATTCAATTGAATTTAAAACAATGGTATGACATGTAACCATTGATAATATAAATTTTTAAAATTCTCCATTATTATGAGTAAATATTATGAGTTATGAAAAATTACAATTGATAGCAGTTGAAGAGGTGATGGCTTAATCATGTAGGATCATACCCTATAAAGAAAATTTTTCTGAGCATCAATGAGAGCTGCTATCAATGGGATTTATCATTGAACAAACCCAATATTGAATTAATAAAATAATTCATATGAATTCACATTGATGGGAGAATTATATGATTATATATGTCATGGCCCAAACTATGTTTATCGAACCACTCAATGGATGTGAAACCATGATTCAACAAACCCCAAGTCAATATAATTTTATAATAAAGATTATTTATCTTGATCCTAACATTATGAAATTATATATTTTTAATTTTAATAAATTTATTATTATATTGACCCTTTTTATTATTACATTTTTCATGAATAAATAATGAGTTCAAAATAAGAATTTTTTATGTGATGTAATAAAAATTCTATTTTTTTGTAAAGTATAGTTTCAAAAATGAAACAAATATTTAATGAATTTATGGACTTTTGAATAATTGTTTTTAGTAAATATACCAGTTAAATAATATTTATTTATTTATAAGTGATACAATAACTTGATGAAGTTAAATATAATATTTATAATGCATAGAAACAATTATCATTATTAAAAACTAATTTTCAATAAATCATTATTTTTGAAAAAATTAATAACAATCTGTTCATAGAGAATTAGTGTATGAAAAAATATTATTTTTTAAATATTCTCATCGAAATTGCCGAATTGTAATTTTTTATAATATTCCGATATAGTCATAGTTTTTTTTTGTAAAAATCTATTATGGTTTTAATTATTACATCTTAAAATCAATAAACATATAAAATGGGACATATAATTTATTGAAATGAAAAAATATGTTTACCATTTAAACTAATGGGTTTTAAATTTATTTTATGAGTTATCTAGATAGTTAATTATTCCTCCAAATAATTTATTATATTTTATGTTTTTGTATTATTTATTTATATTCATGGCTCACATATATATTAGAGAGTGTATTATTTTTATTATTTTGGATAATATGAATATAATATATCGAATCCCACTCATATTTTGTAGAAAAATTATACTAGAACCTTTGTATTGTTAATATAGTACATAACCCATTTTTAGAAATTTAATAACAAAATTTCCCTCCCATCACTGTAATCACCCACCCAATCTCCCCTTACAATTCACAAAAATCCATTATTAGTAGTCGTTAAATTGTCTTTACCACATTATATCATTTCCCTAGATCCCGCATGATCATCAGTCATTGTTCTACTTCTTTAATAAATTCTCTATAATTATATGTGATTATCTATTCTTTATTAATCACACATCTTCTTTATATTATGCATTTCAATTTCAAAATTTTATAATAGTGTTATTTTTTTACAAATCCAATAGCTAGTTCATAGGATTTTAATGTCAATAAGGACCCATAAAAATCACATTATAAACTTCTATGATATATTATACTTCCCATATAATCTTCCATAATTATTCTTCACTTTTCAGAGAAAATAGTTTTTGTTTGAAATTTCCATCCAAGATTCCACTCAAGTGTATCAATATATATGTCACAATCATTAATTTATCAGGGAAATCTATTTATTGGAACCCAAATCCTTATTTATGTGATAAAATATTTTTAAATACGTAGTTATATTTAATGATCTATGTTACATACATATGCATTTACAATATATGTATGTATTGGGTGGCCAAAAACATATATCCTTCAATTGCATTGGGTAATGGTTTAATTTCATGCTATTATTTGTTTGGTGAATATGACGATATATTAGGATTACTATATTATTTGTACACTATGTTAATTATTTAATTATTTTTATGATGTAATGTTCATGGTTTATGACACATTCCCTTGTTACCATTATGTTAACATCATATATAATACATTGACGTTTATTTCTAAGACTCTGATATTCCCTTTTTAATTTTAATTTTCCTTTTGATTTACATATACTACATTACCTTATTCGATGATTTTTTTTAATCGATTTATAGAAAATATATATACCCTCTTTATTATGTACATATCCCGATTATCATGTGATGTTTTAGATGAGTAGTTTAATTGTAATAGAATCTTGTGGAGTTTTTAAATAGGGTTGTTTTAACCATGTATCAATTTAATGTGATAGGCTCAATAATTTCATAAAGAAACTAACCATCATGAAATTTAGTGACTGTATTATGTGTACACTTCTATAATAAGTAATGTATTTAGTTGGATTAAAATATTTTTTATAGTTAGTACGACAAGAAATTTGTGTTATTTTTATATATTAGGGTTTCAAAACCCCAGTGGCTTTTATATGAATAGAACCAATCATTGTAAAACATAGTTAAATTATTATAATTTATAGATTATTTGGTTTCAAGGAAAATATATCCATTTAATTAAACTGAAAAATATGTTTCACTAAAATAGATGTTTTAAGTGTAATAACCCTAAAGGGGGCGTATTGGGTTTAAATATATTTCCAATTTGATCTCGACAATATGTAATTACTACAAATTTTGATTTAGAGTCATAGAAGATATGAATTATTATATTAATGAGACCCTTACATACCATTACTAATGGAGATGTTTTCATTATGATTTTTTGTTAGTAAATATATCATGTATAACATATGTTGAAAACAAAAAAAAATCATAGGTTGAATAATATATTTATTTTATGAGACCTTCCATTAATTTTTATGGTTTCCAATTTATGTGTTTCATTGGTTAAAATAATCAATATTAATTTTCCCTGTATTCGCATATATATCAAAAAATAAGTGGAAAATAGTCCCCAACCACTGTGAGGGGGAACATGATGAGTGTAAAAATGATATTTCCAACCTAATGGGAGTTTGAGTATGATACATAATGATAATAAATTATTAGTTAACTCATATACTAAATAGAAACATCATTTAATGAAAAAACTTGTATACCCCTTAGAATAATAACATTTCATTTAATTCCATTATGAGAGAAAGTCCACAATAAATATTTTCATTTTATATACCTATAATCATAGTGGAATAGATCAATTCCATTGAAGATATATTCATCATCCATAAATATTTTGAAATTGAAATGATCATGTTGGATATTTATCATTTTGATGTAGAATCATGTCAATAATGGGAATTTAAAAAAAATATTAATCCTAAGGTGGAGTAATAGGATATGGGTAGAAATATCTCGAAGAATAACTATTTTTTATAAGTATTATCCTCGTAATACACAACATTTAATAGAGTGGGATTACATGATATCACAAAAAAAGAAGATGAATCCACTATGGCATATGAGGGTAACATTATAAGATATAAATAAAATTTCATCATCTTAGTAATTGACCTTGAAAGTCTTGTATACTACATATTTGGTGGAATAAATCAACATCTATGAAAATCCTTGGTTATTAATGGCATTAACCGATATAAATAAATTTCTTGATTTCCACTCAATATAGTAATGGATATTATAGAATCTTATAGGTTAAAAATGATTCGACATTTTAAGTGGAGTATCAATTTTAATCATATTTTTTTGATATAAAAATATCATTGTTTTAAGATATTCCAACATCAATTTTATGAAATGTGTGGGAATAAGTACCTCAAATATTACTTGAATGGGATAAGTAAGTGATTATGTTTAGAAAGATATGAAAACCAGCTAACAAATGCAGACCGTAGAAACTATCCATGTCATCAATGAATTTAATTATCTAATAAATCTTTTAAAATCAATAAATTTTTCTCCTATATATAATTTGAAATAATTTTAATAAATTCACTAATATAAGTTTTAATGTCAATAACTGAAGACCAGAACCACTATGTCTTAAATAAAAATGATGTGATTATTTGTCACTATAGGTTACGTGGATCACAATAATGATGTAATGAATATTATTCATGGTTTTCATTAAATGATAGTAAATAAACTATCTAATTCCATTTATGCAGAATGGTCTATATCATGAAATATTAGTAGAACTATTCAAACCCAAACTCCAAAATGGAAGTCGAGTTACTGGTTAAGAAAAAAAGTTGTAAATGGGTGCATCCCAAGAAAATAAATATCTCTTTTCATTACTATTGTGATGAATATTATTGATAAACATTTGATACTCTATTTATATAAATTTTATTTTAGTATTGGAATGTAATTAAATACCATGTATAGATACTATAAAAATTACCTGTTGAAGGAAACAACCCTTTTATCACAAATAGTCCTCTGATTCTATATAAGTCCAAGGAGGAAGAGTATACATAGTTGTCATCATATATATAGTGGATGTTATTTCCGTGGGATCAATAATATCTTTCTCAAATAATTTAGGATACGAAAATATTCACAATTGAGGAAAATCTAATTTTATTAGAACACAATGATGTCTTCCCAACATTATTTTCTAGTCTATCTACTAGCTGAGAGTTTGAGTTCTATATCAAATATATAAAAATGATTTTATAATATCGATGATTCCATATATATTAGACAAATTTTTAATTGAATCATAGAAGAATCAACTATTGAAGAATATATATAGTGGGTTTATATGACAATTTGATTCATCATGGGGTGCGCTGAACTATTTTTTAACTAACATGGATGGGTCAATGGGCCTATTTAATTTGTATTGTGAGACAAAAAATATGATGTTATATTAATAGTGTCTACATTCATAGATTGGTGAGGCATTTTATCAAAAATTTGGAACCCAATTCTTCACTATGGTTTGTTTTTCATCAGAATATTTAACTTTAAATTTGAAAGAATATATCCTAAAGGCATGTATTCATATTAGTTTTAAGGGTACTGTGTTCATAGTGATTAAAAGTTTTTGTCACTAAGGATCATATTATTTTAATGGACTAGATGAATAAAGTAATTACAGATTATGCCATAAATTTTATGGATTTATTTTTAGATTATACTCTTATATATATAAAAACAATGGATGAACATGAGGAAAATATTGACGATGTATTGGATACCCTATTGAATGAAACGTTAAAAATTTAAGTATTGTAAATGTTATTATTGGATGGGTAAGGTAACAATATCAGTTCATGTTTTATCATCAATGGGATATCAGTGTACCATACCAAAAATGAGGGAATTCAATAATGTAAAAAATCCAACATTTATGATGAAAAAATGTAGTTTCTTTGGATTAAATAGTTATAAATTGTGTTTTTTGGGAAATATATCCTAATTTTCATGCCCCATAAAAAATATAAATTTTATTGTAGTCATGTTTTTCTGAATTGCTGATTGTGAGTAGATATTTGATGATTTAATGAAAATAGTAGTCAATAAAACTTTAATCATGTTACCCCGCATTTGGGATGGATTTTGGATCTACAACATCGAATATTTTTTTGGATTGTTTACTCATGTAAGATGATTATATTTTATCCTTTAAACCAATAAATTATAGATCAAGGAGTATAAGAACACAACACCAGATGTATAATTGTGTATAAAGAAAAATATATTGTTGATTGGGAAACAATAACTCTAGGGGATGTGTTTGACATATATTTGGATCATAGAAACCACTTATTTATATTCATACAGAAGGAGATCTAATGAACTAATGAATGCGGATAAATGTAATAATAGAATGTTATTTTTCAATATATTAACATCCTATAATTTGAATCAAATAGGTAGATTCTATAAGTTGTAAAATTGATGCATTCCTATAACAATTTAGTATTTTATGGGATCAAATCATCATAGACATGTAGAGAATGAACATGAGGAATATAAAATGATACTCAATATACTATTCTAGAATAATTACTTAATATATTTTTTAATTAAAGGATTCTAGAGTCCTAAAATGATGATGATGTAATATAGAAATAGTTATTTAATATTTACCAGATCATATTTTGAAATGATATATTTACATAGATTGGATCTTGTAAATGTGTCCCCTAAAAACCACAGATAAAAGGGGATTTTTATGGGGATTTTTATTTCTGATCATTCTCTATTAAACTAAGAAGTATTCATATGATTAATAGACTAAAATAAAAATTATAGAATGTTAACAAGAATAGAGGTATTGTAGAATCTTTATACTAATGGATGGTATGACTAACATTCAATTAAAATAGGAATAAGTCTAAGGATATTATGTAACCATTTCTTATATGTGTATGAAAATGAGAAATTAGATCCACGTATTTCATCATTGGAATCAGAAATACACCTAATGAAAATAATGCATTCCATGAGGTAGAAGATTACCATACAAAGTAAATACATTTCATTTCTATTAATGAATATTACTCTCTTGAAAAACGCAACATGCTGGTTTTATGAGAACTGGTAACACTGCATGGAGTTCCCCTCTCTACTATATATGATCGAGATTTTAGTTTTATGTTTTATGTTTTTTAGAATCTTAAAACTATAATTGTATATAGATATGTGTTTTGGTAATTCTTATCACCCTTATATGGATGATATGTCTTAGAGAAACTATATTACTCTAGATGATATGTTTATATAATGAGCAATGAATTTAGAAGGATTTTGGGATCAGAAATGTCTATATCAGGAGTTCCCATATAACGACATTATCAATTATTTCAATCAAATGGAATCTTAAAGGATCTATTTTGGTAGTGATGCCAGATTATAACATACTATGATGAATATAGAAATATGAAGATGGCCCTCCCTAATCAGTTCAAATATATTATTGATAATTTTCAAACCATTTAATGTCCTATAATATCATTTCAAATTAAAAAGAGAATCAATGTTGAAAAATGTTGATGTGGTCTAGTTTTGTTTTAATATATAATTTATCCCATCATATATCATCATTGATTAATTTTACGAGTTTATTAATGAAGGGATAAATTACTAAAATATATATTTTCCCATCTGTTTTCCTTAATTTCATAAGATTTATGGATAATTGAGTCGTACATATACCTAACCAAATTTATATTATACAATTTCGTCCAAATATCTCTCATAAAAATGAATATACTAGACCCCTCACTTGTACCTAATCTATATGTATAAATATTGAATAATGGACTCTCAATTAAGGTGTATATTATGATACTCATAAAATATTGATTAAATGTTCTATAAAATGAGACAACTCAACAGGAAAGAGTACTACTTTCGAATCTCATATTGGAAGAAGATTAATGGGAATTTGAAGACATGATGAAATATATGTATTCTAATGAGTTGTTTTTTATATATAATTCTTCATTGGGGATATTTTTTATTCAACGAGAATGTAATGACATTATGTTTTATGAAATTATTTATTCAAATGAATAAATATCTTATAATGTAATGATGTTATTTAAAAATAATAAAGTAAATTGTTCATTTTTTATTATTATAAATTATATCTAACAAAATTTAAAATATAGTCAATAATCCTAACCATTGATAATATTGTATTTGTGTTTTGGGCATTAATAATAGTTTATATTAATGGTAAATACAATGTCATATTGATGCAAAATGATGAATCGATGTTCTAGACTAGTAGGATTGTACCCTTTGTTGAAATTTATCAAAATTTGTGGGGGATAAGGAATCATTGGGTAGTTCAGTTACTAATCCCCATTCCAAACATAACAACCAAATCAATAGAAAAACTATTTACTAGAGAAGATCACAGTTTTTATATCACGTTCCAAACCATATTTTTTGAACCACCATAAGAAATTGATACAATCAATCTCCTTACAGATATGGAATACATTGTTATAATAAGGTGTTATGTGTCTATACCAAAAAATTATGAAGAATACTATTTTTTTCAATAATATAATGATCATATTTTTCCATATTATTATAACTTTATAATAAAATAATTTAGGATTTTCATTAGAATTTAATCGTGGGATAGTGAAACAAAATTTATCTTCTTTGGAAAATATATTGTTTCATTCAAGACAATATTATTACTGAAATCAAGAATTTTAGGAATAAAAATTATTTTAATAAAATATTATTAATAAATAATATTATTTTAATTATAAATAATAATCAAGTGTTATGAAGTCAAATTTATAGTGTATATGGGCTATAAATAGTTTTCTTTAAATAAACTAGTTTTTTTCAATAAACATATATTACAAATTTAAACGTGTAAATTTATATATTTAGAGAATTAATTTGATAATATAATATCTATTTTATAAATTAGAACATTATTTTTACATCCATGACTTAATTTAAGGTATTTATTATTTAATTTAAATTCTTTCATTTCGGGTGGGGGGTTCCAATTCATTTCGGTGGAAATGGCGAGTTTTCCAAAATTTGGGACAAACCATTAGCCTATTTTTAGATTTAAAAATTATTTTTTTTTTCTTTTATAAATCCTTCATATTTAATCATTTTACACCCATTATACTTCCCAATTGGAAAACCCTAATATATTAAAACCACCATATCAATTTGGACTCCATTGGAATCCATAATAATGATGGATTTGGGTTTTTTATTAAGGTGTTGGGCCAGCTCGAAATCTCATTTGTTATGTAAAAATATAAATTATTATTTGTTTTAAATATCATTAAATTTTTATTGTATTTAGGTGATTACAACTCTCAACTAATTCCACACACCCAATTCACACTCCCACTCTCTCCTCACCCTCATTGGATCTCATATCCCCTACCGATTAGGTGTATCTTTCTTATTCATTCTCAAATCGCACAGATTTTAAGAGTTAAAATGTTTCTTTCATAACTCCTTCGAGTTTCACTCTTTTCCCACAAAATCCAGTCCCCATGTATCCCAATATGTCTTCTTATGTCCTCCCTAGTTGTTTTTGTTACTTCAAGATTCAAATATTGGTGGATTTGGGATGATTTCATCAAGATTTCTTCAAATAATTGTATCTCTCTTCATTTCCTTAATTCTTTTTAGGGTTTCCTCCCACTATCAGGATGTTATATATTTTTGAGAAGTTGGAGTTTGAATATAGGGTTTTATTTGTTGTATTTTAGGGCAAATTGTTGGGTTTTAGGTAGCATTTAAATTCCCTAAGGTGCAGTGGTGGTGTGGTTGATGTTTCGTACCAAGACATGAGGGTATTGATTCTAAAGGTAGGTGATTCCATGCGTAATCATTTTACTGATGATATATAATTCATTATTTAATTGGTTTGTATGTTCCTAATATTATATGAATTGTGTGAACACCATTTTTGATGGAGCTTCTGAAGCGTTTAATTTTATAGTTACACATTGTTTAAAATTGGGAGTTTTCCCTGCGTAATCCTTGTGGAAATATTTGGGCTGATGTTATGACTTATGAATGTTGTTTGTTAAATATTGTTTGGGATGAAAATTCTACTTTGGTGCGGTATTGGTGTTATTTTGGGTTTCAAATAGAGGTTTTGAATTGGTTTTATGTCTAAAACCTGGTTTCACTCTTTGATAGTGTTTTAAAAAAATGTGTGTTTTCATGTGCATCATTTGTGGCATAATTTTAGTGGATTTTATAGTACTTGATGATGGTTTAATAAATGTTTAAAGAGCTTCCAATTATGCATTATAAGGTTCTTTCTATGATTTTGGCATTGAAATGGGGTTTGAAATGGGTTCGTGTGCATGACATAGTTATACATCTTGGGATTTTTTTGTGAAAATTGTAAATGTTTTATTTTGTTAAAAAAAGTTGGAAAATAGTGTAAATGTAATATTTGGGTAAATGTGGGTTTTTGAAAGGAAATGTAGTGATTTATGATTCCAAACATTTTTTAGATGTTTTTTAAATTGCTGAAATGTTTTATCAAATGGCCAGGGAGAGGCGAAACACGGTTATGGGATGTTTTGTGTGGGTGTGATGTAGAAAATAATTTATTTGGTGAATGAATTATTATGTGATGTGTGTTTGGGCTGTTATTTGAGTTGGAATATCTTGGACTGTATTTATAAATTTTTTTAAAAGATATATGGAATTGTTAACAAATGAGAAAAACTCTTGTGGGATATTTTAGTGTGAGTGTGATTTAAAAATTTACTTGATTGAAAAAGTGGATTATGTGACTTGCGTGTATATATATGGGATGTATGATTAATTTGTGATGTGTAACTGGTATTTTAATGTCGAAGTTATATTTTTTGACCTGTTGAACATGTTTTAGAAGAAGTTGGAAACCTGAGTATCTAGGTGTGTGGACGTGTACTAGTATGATGGTGATCCCATTGGGTTTGGCCACAATTTCCCGTAGAAATTTTGACTCTTACAACACTAACTAAACTATGATTATGATGATTATGTGAGACCACTAGATTATGGGTATTCTCCCTACTAGTGGCTTGTGTGCATGAGAATGGATATTGTGATTGTTACTCTCACTGAGATACGAGGTACCAGGGACCCACAACAAGCTTGTGCCTAGAGGTTACATGTAACATCCCAAGATTATACGGTACACTTCTCTTTGAATAATGTAATAGCGTGTGTTGTACGCAACATCGAGTTCTAACACACCAAAACCAATCAAACTAGTTGTTATGAATAGTAACACCTACTTTTTGAAACTTATAAATTTTATTTTTCAAAATGGACTTCATTTTTGGATTCTGAATATCGAAATTATCCTAGAGTGAATTTTTGAAATTTTTCTAAAAAACTTCATTTTTTTGATGAATAGTGAAACCACTAAGTGGTAGTTAGAAAACTGAATTTTTCATAAAACATAATTTTACTGCTTCTTTGAGTGGAATTTTGAAAATCCAAGAGACATGGTTAATATCAAGGACTAAAATTTGGTTCATTGAGATGAAAATAATTTTTGGTGAATAATATCTTTTTACTTTTATTTACCACGGTTAAAAGTAAATATGGTAATTAAGGGTAAAAATGATATTAATATTACCCTAACACATGTAAAAATTCTAATGGACAAGTTTATCCCGACCAAAAAAAACCTTAGGAATAACATATTATCATTTTGGTCCTCTTGGATTACATTAGGACATTTATAATTATTTAATTCAAAGAAGAGTTAAAAGAGTTAAAATCAAAGTTTATTGACTAAAACATTTTTAATATAGGGTTATTTATAACATAAATTCGATTGTAAGTATTCATTAGAAAGCTAAAAATCTTTCCTACATAATGTTATTTAATTAATAATTTTTAGACAATAAATAATTTAATTTATTTATGAGAAAATGATGATGTAGTAATTACCATAATAGTGATAAACTAAAATAATAGATATTATAAATACCCAAATAAATAAAATTTGAGACATTGTATTAATTACACTAATTTTATATCTTAATATGACATGTTAGTAATGATGTAATTAACTTTTTTCTAAGTAATCAGTCTGTTATGATTTTCACAAAAATCAATTTTCCAAATAGTGTCAAAATTGACATAAAAGAGTTTTTAAAACCAATATTATATTATTAATTGATATTCAATTACTAAAAATCTATGGTTCATCCAAGAGACTTATATCATGATAGGTGTATCATTAATGGACTAATTGGGGGCCTCTTAGATATATATAGTATGTTTATTAACCATATAATATAAAAATACAAATATACATTGTAAAAGTGAAACTAATTAACTAAGAGTTAATACTTAATGATAAAGTTAATATTTTAACCCAAACATGTCTAAATCCTATTGGTTGAGTGTTTTTCGACCTATCCCCAACTTAAAATTTAAGTAATCCACTTTGGAGCCATTAGAAACCGAATATGAATTTATTATAAAATAATATTTCTAGCTTTTTCAAAGGTGCCCCTAACCCCTCTTATAAAAGGGAACTCCCCCTTCTCTTTAATTCACACATTAAAAGCCATTTGGATCGGCCAAACTCTACCCAAATACTATTTCAACATCCCTCACCTCATCATAGAGGCATTAATTTAGTCATAAATCCAACCTAAGGAGCCCTTTTGATCATATCAAAAGGATGAACCCGAAGAAGAGGTAATGATTTCACCACCCCTTTTCAAGTTCCTTTCTTCTTCCACTTCTTCTTTCATTGTTATTACCATTATAAAATATTTAATCCAGTATATCGTACAAACATATTTTTTATTCTATCCATCCTTTGAATAACATGTCACCATACGTGCGTACGTAAGGCTTACCGTCTCCACGTCGTGGTGTAATTGTTATTCAATAAATTATTATTTGTACGGGTATAATAATGATTTGTAATCCATGTAAATAATAAATATAACATGATAATAATTCTGTATATATGATATACCTTCCAATTATATATTATTTTAATATCAAAATAATGATATTTTCACTCGTGCGTACGTACGGACTACTGTCTCCACGAACGCGATGAGATTCATTCTCCATTGTATCTATTCAAGTATAATTATCATTTCATGATTTCAAAATAATGTTTAAGAACATGATATAATTCTTGATATGAATATTATAAAACCTATCCATGACAAACACGGCTTAAATTACAAAACATATAAAATAAAACGAGTAATTTAACACCCGAAAAAACGATAATACTAATATATTATTAACAAATCAATGTTAAAAGATCATATATGATATCATATTAATGTAAATGATTCTTGTATAATTTAATAACAATTATTTCACCATTATACATGAGGTTAACTTACCCCAACCAAGGAAAAGTACAAGGTAATGGTTTATTTCGCAATCTTTTCATTATCTGAGGTTGTTTATATGTAATAATCTACTAGGACTTCTTTATCATCCAAATCCATGTTTCTTAAAAATGTATTTCAAAATATTTTTTACTATTTACTAGAATATAGGTTAAATTAATTTATACCCTTGTTGACTTTTATAATCGGTTTATGAAGGAATCTTTCCACAGTTTTCCAAACAAGGTCTTTTTTTAAACTTTTCGATAGAATTAAGGTAAGAATGTTTTTTACTTATACGGCGGGTGCGGCTATTTTCCACCGTTATAAAATCTTTGAAGATTCCCTTACAAGATTAGAATAATAATTTCAAATAAAATGTTTAATTTAAATATATCTAACTCTTAAATGATTCCAAAATAGAAAGAGATATTTCTCTAAAAAGAGTTTTGATTTCATCTATGTCAACATCCTTTGATGGATTTTAAGCATATTTGAAGTTCATTTATTATGATAGAAAACTTCTATATTATATTGAAGGTTTTGTGATAAGTTTGACTGTGGATGTGTTATTTTTATACCATTCATGGTTTATGGATGAAGTATTTACATTTCGTATGCTAGTTTTAATATGAATGTTTAGGTTATGTTTAAACCTTTTCATATGGGAATGCATTGGACTTAATATGTGATGGGTGGAGCCCGCTATAGCTCCATGATGCATCGATAGGTCTCATGAGAAAAACTAGTGTCTTGGCACAAGTCCATGACAAAATATTATTTGTAGTCTTGGCACGAGGCCTTGAATATGTGGTTATGATAGTCTGGAATTATGCATTCCTTCATTATGAAAGTGGTTATTGATATTTCATGTGATTATTAGATTAGTAGAATATATGTGTGAATAAGTAAATGGAATTATTTTAGTTTTATTTCTTCCATAATATGTTGAAGTTCAAGATTAAAAAGCTTTTTTTTAGTTATACATTTCCTAAAATGTTTATTCTTATTTATGATAGTTTCCGCTATATTGTTATCCTTACTAGGCATTTGAGCTCACCCCTTTTCTATGTTTTATTTTTCATAGGATGTGAAAATGTAATTTATGAATGACCAGCAGAGATAGTATGAGGGGATAAGAGTGTGGACTATGGATACTATATTGTTTTAGTTTTCATTTTATGATGTAATGTAAACTTTATTAATGTATGTAGTTATTCCAAGACTACTAAACTAATCGATCTTTTGAGATTTGATCTTTCTTGTGATCATTCCAATGTTATGTAATAATGCACCGAATCTGGGTAACTGGAGTCAGGGCATTATAGATGGTATCATAGGAAGTTTAGTACAAACCATGGAAGCTAGATTTAGATAAACTCTGATTAGAGCACATAGATATAAGATGGACTTTGAGGATTAGTATAGAAGAACTTATTAAAATTTTGGTATTGTAGAGATTTTGTGAGTTGTCCAAGAAATACATCCTTGTCTGGATACGAGCAGGTAGAGGAAACTATTAAACAGATGTACCTAGGGGTAAAACCCGAAAACACCGCTTTGAGCTAGACTCAAACGGGAACTGGTACACGACAACGGGCCTTGCTGCACTCTTGGTTACAAAACTCCTGGGGGATATGCTTAGGATAACTCTTGTTTTCATTACAAATCATTATGAAGGGTATGTGTATATACATTCTCAAAGAAAACATTTTTTGATTATGGATTACATCCATAAATAGTTCAATTTATGTTAAGTGTTTTATAAGTATGGAATTATTTATTTTTATTCTTAAACTGATCTAGTTTATGACATTGTTTAGAAATGGCACCTACTAGAAGAAATGGAAACTGTATCAATGCACGCACTCCATGCAGAGATTTCTCTCATGATCAAGATAATTATTGTGGAGCTGGTGATGAAACTGGTGCCGATTAGCTAATCACCATACTGGGACAACTCACTCCGATTATGAAAAATAACCTTACCCATATGGAGCACCCTGATCCACAACGTGGAGGATCAATGTTAGATCGCTTCATGAGGCAGCAACCACCAACATTCAATGGGAGTACAAATTCATTAGTAGCTGAGCAATGGATAAGTTCCCTAGAGAAAATATTTCAGGCTTTAGGAAGTAGTGAAAGAGAAAAAGTTATCATGGCAGTTTACCGCCTCACTAGTTATGCATATCAATGGTGGTCATTGATTCAAAACATGAAGGAAGACGATGAAGTATAAAACATTTAATGGAGGGAGTTCAAAGATCTGTTTTTAGAAAAATACATTCCTTGTGACCATCAAGCAGATATGAAAAGGCAATTTTTGAGTATGAGACAAATGGAGGATGAGAACGTCGCAGAGTATGAGGCTAACTTTACAAGGTTATCATGGTATGCTGGAGATTATATACATAACCCAAGAAGTAATATTGATCATTTCATTGATGCGTTAAAACCATTTCTCCGTCGAGCATTAGTCTCACAATCCTTCTCGTCATACGAAGACATTGTCTCATGTGCTATCAAGACAGAAAAGGAATTCTCTAAGTCTTATGACTTTAAAGAAAATAAAGAGAAGAAGAGATCTTCTGATCAATATGGGAATTGAAATAAAGGGAAGAAGGTAAAAGTTGAATATCCATCCTGTAGTAAATTTGGGAAGAAACAACCTGATACTTGCTTAAAAGAAACGGGATTCTGTTACAAGTGTGGTGAAAAAGGCCACCAAAATCGTGACTGCAAGGGGAAGAAGGAAGCTACCTATGTTCAGTGATAAAATTGCAGGGAGATGGGACATTATCCAAATGAATTTCCTAAGAGTTAGGGTAACATACCTCAGAAAAGGCCAAGGGATCTAGGCCAAGCTTATGCTATCACTTATTCTGAGGTAGAAGCTCTGAAATACGTGGTGGCAGGAAATTTAATGGTTTCTTGAAGTTCATCAAATGCATTATTTGATTCTGGATCATAGCATTGTTTCATATCTTCCCAGTTTGCTAAGAAAAATAGATATTTCCAATTTGATTTAACAAGGGAGTTTTCAGTTAAAACTCCTAAGGGAAGTATCATTGCAACAATGTTTTCTGAATCAGTCCCCATTAGAGCACATAAATGTTCTTTATCCACTGATCTAATCGTCATACCTATGACTGAGTTTGATATAATCCTCGGTATGAATTGGATTTCAGACCATGATGTGACGATTTATTGTAAGAAGAAGGAGGTTACTATTTTTGATGATGATGATAAGGAATACCTTATCTTTAGAGCATAATTTTCACCACCTAATTCTTATCTAGATCCACCCCCAGTAGCTCAACTAAATTCAATTTTTGGGGAGGATGAGGATGAAATTACTGTGGGTGAGTAAAGGAATGTTCAAATAGAGGATGTACCTATTGTGAAATAATATTTATATGTGTTTCCGGACGATTTACCTGGACATCCTCTAGAATGAGAAGTTGAGTTTTCCATTGATTTAATTCCTGGATCAAGGCCTATATCGAAGACCCCTTATAAAATGGCCACTGTAGAATTATTTAAACTAAATAAATAACTAGAGTATTTGAATAATAAGGGATTTATTCGCCCTAGTGTTTCTCCATGGGGATCCCATGTTCTTTTTGTTAAAAAGAAAGATGTATCTATGAGGTTATGTATCAACTACAGGGAGATCAATGCTATAAAAATAAAGAATAAGTATCCCCTACCTCGCATTGATGATTTATTTCACCAACTGCATGGATCTCAATATTTTTCAATTATTTACCTTCGATCTGGATACCATCAGTTGTGTGTGAAGAATGAAGACATTCCAAAGACAACATTTCGATCCAGGTACGGGCATTATGAGTTTACAGTAATGCCTTTTGGATTGACTAATGCACCCTCTGTATTCCTGGATCTTATGAATAGAGTTTTCAAGGAATATCTCGATAAATTTGTGGTGGTATTTATTGATGATATCTTGGTATACTCCAAAAGCAATGAAGATCATGAAAATCACTTGCGCATTATCCTGAAGACTCTGAGAAGACAAGAATTATATGGGATGTTTAGGAAGTGTGAATTATGGATTCAGAAGATTTCTTTTCTTGGCCATATTGTCTATAAAGATGGAACCTCTATTGATCCTTCTAAGAACAAGGCAATCCAAGAATGTCCAACACCTATGTGTATAACTAAGGTATGCAGTTTTATTGGTTTGGCAGGTTATTATTGACGTTTCGTCCAGAATTTTTCCCGATTGTCTAACCCATTAACGAAGCTCACACGTAAAAGGGTTAAATTTGTTTGGACAAAAGAGTGTGATGAATGTTTCGAAGAACTGAAGAGGAGATTTTTCAATGCACCAATATTGACCCTACCATCGGGGAATGATGGGTTCATTATTTATAGTGATGCATCGAAGAAAGGACATTGTTGTGTTATTATGCAGAATGATAGGGTTATTGCCTATGCATAAAGACATTTGAAAATTCATGAACAAAACTATCCTACTCATGATATCGAGTTAGCAGTTGTTATCTTTGCTTTGATGATATGGATGCACTACCTCTATGGTTAAAATTGTGAGATTTATACTGATCACAAGACTTTGAAGTGTATTTTCTCACAAAAAAACTCAACATGATGCAAAGGAGATGGATTGAATTACTCAATAATTATTATTGTACGATACACTACCACCTGGGGAAAGAAAACAAGGTGGAAGATGCTTTGAGCAGAAAAGATCAAGGAGTTTTGAACAATATGAGAATTGAAAGTGATCCATTTTTCATGGACCTAGTGAAATTGGACATGGGAATAACCAGGGAAGGTGAAACATCAATGGTTTTTCAAATGGTTTCCAAACTATATTTACTAGAAAGGATTAAGTGTTCTTAGACCGATGATTAAGAATTTCAAAAGAAGATTAAAGCTGTGAATGATGGGAGAATGAGAGACATTGTTTATGAATATGGAATTTTGAAATTCTGGAAGAGGCTTTGTGTTCTCGATATACCTGATCAAAAAAGGGAATTGATGGATGATGCTCATAGTTCCAATTTATCTATACACCCCAGGAGAACTAAAATATATAGAGATTTGATGGAACGTTCTTGGTGGGACAACATGAAGAGGGAGATTTCTGATTTTGTGTCAAGATGTATAGTTTGTCAACAAGTGAAAGCTGGAAGACAACAGCCTGGAGGAGTCATGCAACCTCTTCCCATACCAGCGTGGAAATGGAAAAATATCAAATGGATATTGTCATGGGACTACCAAAGACTCCAAGAATGAACGATGCAATATGGGTTATTGTTTATCTTTTTACCAAGTCAGCACATTTTCCTGCTATAAGAGAAGATCTACCATAGGAATGTCTAGCAAGACTATATATTGATAAAGTTGTGAGACTTCATGGAGTACCCCTATCGATTGTTTCTGATCGTGATCCTCGTTTTACTTCAAGATTCTGGAAGAGTTTTCAGAAAGCCTTGGATACTGAAATTCATTTGAGCCCTACCCACCACCCTCAAACAGATGGACAACCAGCATGAACTATTCTAACCTTAGAAAACATGTTGAGATCTTTCTTACTTGACTTTTAGGGAATGTTGGATCAATATTTACCTCTGGTATAATTTTCTTATAACAATAGCTTCCATTCAAGTATTCATAAGGCACCATATGAAGCGTTATATGGAATGAGATGTCACACACAAACCTATTGGGATGATTTTGGTGAAAGAAAACTTTTAGGCCCATAACTGGTGGAGGAAACGATGGAAAAGGTAAAGGAAATCCAAAACCATATCAATGTAGCTCAAAGTAGGAAGAAGAGATATGATGATAATCGAAGGAATGATTGGGAATTTCAAGTCAGTGATCATGTTTTCCTAAAGGTATCTCCATGGAAGGGAGTCATACGTTTTGGTAAGATAGGTAAATTGAGTCCCATGTACATCGGACCTTTTGAAATTCTATAACGAATTGGCGCTGTAGCTTATTGATTGGAAATGCCGCCAAGTGTCTCCAAAGTTCACAATGTGTTCCACGTATCTCTGTTGAAGAAATAGATGCCTGAACCAATGCATGTACTCACCGATGAGGAATTAAAACTGGAACTTGATCTGTCTTATTGCGAAGAGCCCATCAAGATTCTTGATATGAGAGAACATGTACTGAGAAACTGGACGACTCGTCTGGTAAAAGTCTTGTGGAGAAACCATATGATGGATGAGGAAACGTGGGAACCCGAGGAACTTATGATGACGAACCACCCGAGTCTTTTCATGCGGTAGTATTCTAGAAATTTTGAGGACGAAATTATTTTAAGGAGTGGAGAATGTAACACCCCAAGCTTCTACGGTATGCTTTTCTTTGAAAAATGCAATAGCGTGTGTTGTACGCAACATCGAGTTCTAACACAACACAACCAATCAAACTAGCCGTTATGAATAGTAATACATACCATTTGAAATTTATAAATTTTATTTTTCAAAATGGACTTCATTTTTGGATTCGGAATATTGAAATTATCCTAGGGTTATTTTTTGGTATTTTTCTGAAAAACTTCATTTTTTGATGAATAGTGAAACCACTAAGTGGTAGTTAAAAAACTAAATTTTTCATAAAACTTAATTTTACCACTTCTATGAGTGGAATTTTGAAAATTCTAGAGACACGGTTAATATCAAGGACTAAAATGTGGTTCAATTAGATGAAACTATTTTTTGGTGAATAGTAACTTTTTACTTTTATTTACAACTGTTAAAAGTAAATAGGGTAATTAAGGGTAAAAATGATATTAATATTACCCTAAAACATGTCCTAATTCTATTATACAAGTTTATCTTGACCAAAAACAACCTTAGGAATAAAATATTTTCATTTTGGTCCACTTGGATTAGATTTGGACATTTATTATTATTTAATTCAAAGAAGAGTTAAAAGTGTTAAAATAAATGTTTATTTACTAAAACATTTTTAATATACGGTTATACATAACATAAATTCGATTGTAAGTTTTAATTAGAAAGATAAAAAGATTTTATACATAATTATATTTTATTTATAATTTTTAGAAAATAAATTATTTATTTTATTTATGACACAATGATGATACAGAAATTACCATAATAGTGAAAAATTAAAATAATTGATTTTATAAATACTAAAATAAATATAATTTGAGACTTTTTATTCATTACACAAATTTTATAGGTCAATATGACATGTTATTAATGATTTAATTAACTTTTTTGCGAATTAATAATTCTTTTATGAGTTTAACAAAAATCAATTTTCCAAATAGTGTCAAAATTCACATAAAAGAGTTTTTAAAACAAATATTATTTTATTAATTGATATTAAATTGCTAAAAATCTCACGATCGTCCAAGAGACTTATATAATTATAGGTGTGTCATTAATGGACGACTTGAGGGTCTCTTGGATGTATATAGTATGTTTATTAACCATATAATATAAAAATACAAAGATACATTGTAAAAGTGAAACTAATTAACTAAGAGTTAATACTTAAAGATAAGGTTAATATTTTAACCCAAACCTATCTAAATCCTATTGGTTGAGTGGTTTTAGACCTATCCCCTCCTTAAAATTTAAATAATCCACTTTGGATCCATTAGAAATAGAATATGAATTAATTATAAAATAATATTTCTAGCTTTTCCAATGGTTCCCCTCACCCCTCTTATAAAAGGGAACTCCCCCTTCTCATTAATTCACACCATCAATGCCATTTGTCTGAGCCAAAATCTTCCCACATACTCTATCAACATCCTTAAATTTATCCTAGAGGAATTCTATTAGTCATAAAGCCATCCTATGGATCCCTTTTGATCAAATCAAAATGAAGAACCCGAAGAAGAGGTAATGATTTCACCACCCCTTTTCAAGTTCCCGTGTTCTTCCACTTCTTCTTTCATTGTTATTACCATTATAAAATATTGAATCCGATATCTACTATATACTGTAATGTTATTATAATTATGGTACAACCAAATTCAGTATTCTATCCATCCTTTGAATAACATGTCACCATACGTGCATATGTACGGCTTACAGTCTCCACGTCATGGTGTAATTGTTATTCAATAAATTATAATTTGGATGGGTATAATAATGATGTGTAATTCATGTAAATAATAAATATAACATTATAATGATTCTGTATATATAATATACCTTCCAATTATATATTATTTTAATATCAAAAGAATGATATTGTTGCTCGTGCGTACGTACGGACTACCATCTCCATGAACGCGATGAGATTCGTTCTCCATCGTATCCATTCAAGTATAATAATCATTTTATGATTTAAAAATAATTTTTTATGACTTGATATCATTATAGATATGAATAAGATACAACCTATCCATGACAAACACGACTTACATAACAAAAAATATAAATGAAAATGTGTAAGTTAACACCCGAAACAACGATAATACTAAGATATTATTAACAAATCAATGTTAAAAGATCATATATGATATCATATTAATGTATATGATTCTTGTATATTTTAATAACAATTATTTAACCATTATACAGGATGTTAACCTACCCCAACCCAGGAAAATTAAAAGGTAAGTGTTTATTTTGAAATCTCTTCATTATCCGAGGTTGTTTATACGTAATAATCTATTGGGACTTCTTTATCATCCACATCCATGTTTATAAAAAATGTATTTCAAAATATTTTTTACTATTTAATAGAATATGGGTTAAATTCATTTATACCCTAGTTGACTTTTATAAGTGGTTTATAAAGGAATCTTTCTGTCATTTACCAAACAAGGTCCTTTTTAATCATTCGACAGAATTAAGGTAAAAATGTTTTCTTAACTTATACGGCGGGTGCGGCTATTTTCTGCCATTATAAAATTGTCGTAGCTTCCCTTACAAGCTTAGAATAATATTTTCAAAGAAAATGTTTTATTTTATATATATCTAACTCTTAAATGATTCCAAAATAGAAAGAGATATTTCTCTAAAAAGAGTTTTGATATCATCTATGTAAACATCCTTTGATGGATTTTAAGCATATTTGAAGTTCATTTATTACGATAAAAACATATTTATTGTATTTAAGGTTTTGTGATATGTTTGATTGTGGATGTGTTATTTTTATACCAATCGTGGTATATGGATGAAGTATTTACATTTCGTATGCTAGTTTAAATACAGATGTTTATGTTATCTTTAAACCTTTTCATATGGGAATGCATTGGACTTAATATGTGATGGGTGGAGCCCGCTATAGCTCCTCGAGGCATCGGTAGGTCTCATGAGACAAACTAGTGTCTTCGCACAAGGCCTTGACAAAATATTATTTATAGTCTTAGCGCGAGGCCTTGACTATGTGGTTATGATAGTCTGGCATTATGCATTCCATCATTATGAAAGTGGTTATTGATATTTCATGTGATTATTCGATTAGTAGAATATCCATGTGAATAAGTAAATGGCATTATTTTAATTTTATTTTTTCCATACTATGTTGAAGTTCAAGTTTAAAAGTCTTTTGTTTTAGTTATACATTTCCTTAAATGTTAATTATTATTTATGAATGTTTCCTCTATATTGTTATCCTTACTGGGTATTTGAGCTCACCCCTTTTCTATGTTTTATTTTTCCCAGGATGTGAAAATGTAATTTATGAATGACCTACAGGGATAGTATAAGGGGATAAGAGTGTGGACTATGAAGACAATATTGTTTTAGATTTCATTTTCTGATGTAATGTAAACTTTATTAATGTATCTATTTAATCCAAGGCTACTAAACTAATCGGTCTTTCGAGATTTTATCTTCCTTGTGATCATGCCAATGTTATGTAATAATGCACCAAATCTGGGGAACTGGGGTCGGGGCATTACAATACATTCCTATTACATGTTCTCATTAGTTACTTTGTGCTTTCCTTAAGCATATGGAATGGCTGGATTTAATATTTAATGGCCATTACATTAGTTATAAACGATTTTGATCATTAAAATATCCCACATGAATACTACTTTTATTTAAGTGGTATCATTTTGAAATTGTTACTAACGTTTCATGTCTTGAAAAATTGAATTATTTTCTTCACTAAATTTTTACCAAATAGAATATCCAAGTTTTGGTATCATTTTGGGCTCTTAATCACAACATACTTACACATTTGGGTTTTAGTAGACTTAGTTATTTTTTCCGCAGTTTTGGGTATAGAATTTGTGCCAATAGATCGGGTGTTTAGCAGTCCATCTTGATGCTGTGTAATGGGGATGGATTTAGTGCGGTACCAATCCCCATGTGGATATTATTGGGCTGTCATATTTGGTTTTATTAATTTGTTATAGTCTTTTACAGTTGTTTAAATCCTTGTAATACAGTTCTAAATTTTTGTAAAAAATGGGTTTCATTGAAAACCGAGATTTGTTTCTATTGGACATGCTTGTCATTTAAATTTTATAAACTCAAGAATATCAATCAAAATTTTTTTTTTATGATACCCGATAACTTATTCCAGCCCATGGTGAATGATAACACCATTCGGGCCTTGTCATAGGCCGGTCTTGGAGTCGGTTTTGATGCCGATCAGATTCTGTTTGTGACCAAATGGTATCAAAAGAGGATCGCTCTTCTAGGTCATGTTATGTGGGGAACTTTTAGGATAGAATAAAGTTAGGACATTCGATATTTGAAATAATAGTTATGGGTAGTTTTCCTAAGAAGCACACCCCATGATAGGATTTGAGTCGCTAGGGGAAGTCGGTATTTGTCTGAGTCCTTTGGTTTTCGTGGTTTGATGATGATTTGGGGAAATGAAAAGAGAGTTGGGTTAATGATCTTAGTGAGCTCACAGGTCATAGATAGTCATCTAGAGAAATGGATATAGCCCTAAAGAACTATCTATGATGGTAATGTTATTGGCATATGGCTGCCAACCATATGTCTCATTCACCAACTGAAACTAGTTTCCTCTCGCATTTTCAAGTGTTCTTTAGTTTTGAAATCATGGAAGTTTGGTTTAAAAAAATACTTGGTTTTATGAAGTTTAAAGTATCTATATAATTATTTTCTAATAAATATTGAATACTTTGATTTTTGAAATGGTGGAACCGAATATTCAGAATTTTTATAAAACTGAAAATGGTGTGTTTACTCCTCTTTTTAAATAATGAAATTATGCTATAGCTAGTGATGAAAAAGTCTTCCCAGTAGAGTATTATAAATAATTTTATGTTTTTTACATGGAGTGACATGTTTTAAAATTTATTTATATGTATTTAATGTTATTAATCATTTGAATTTTTGGGATTTTGATTTCATGGAAAGCATTCTTGAGAAAAATGAAGTATTGATTGATTGTTTTGGCATTGAAAAGTGGGAAGAATTTTTATTTTAACATTTGGTATTTCCATGAGAGACCAAATGAATGGGTCTATATAGGATAATGGATGGTTAATGTCATGACCGGATGGGTTCTGGGATGGATATGTGGAGGGTGTAGAGTGTGGCATATAAACAAGCTTGTTTGAGGCCCATGGGCTACCATTGGTGGATACACTAACCACTGAACTGTTTGTTTTTAAAAAAATGTTTTTAAAAGAAAACATGTTGTCTTGATGAATGGTTTTGTATGGTGTGTATTATTTGTTTTTTTGAAAAATTTTATGTTGTGGGATGTTTTGAGTCCCAGAAACACTCTTTTTTGGATCATGCTTTGCATTTGTGTTCAGTTGGCAAGTTAGGATAAAGGACCGGTTACTTGTCTCTTCTGAGAAATTTTTTGGTATGCCTTTATGGTTGTTCCATTTATGTGTTTGGATCTAGTTTGTTGCTCCAATTTACCAATGGAACATCTTGGTTGGGTCCTTGGGTTTTCTCATTGGATATGGTATGCCCTCATTAAGGGTTAGTGCACTAATAAATTGAAACCCTTATTGTTTCACTGTTGGAAAATCCCTGAGTTGATCAATATAAGGAATCATTTATCGATATTTGAATAATGATTCTACACCCTTTATTTTTTGGTTTTTTGGTTTCTCTTGTAGTGGATGAGCTCTCATGGATGGTTGAAAGAGACTGTAGTTTTTTATGTTGCCTGATTCATCGAAGGTGAAGCAGTTTGGGGTTGTTTGTATGGATGAGTATTTGGATGGTGTCTAAGAGGGCCTATGGTTCCTTCATTGTCTCTTCGAATCATAGGTTTATGTTAAACTACATGTGTTGGAAATCTGGTCATGAGAGGCTATTATGGACATTTTATGGAATTCTGTTATGTTTGGGGAAGTTGCATAAGGTCCCCCCTCAATGTATTGTTTCTAACAATCACATTGGTCTTGTTCGGTGATGCATTGTGATATTGCATACTATTTTGACTCTAAAGGTGAATTTGTACAATCTTTTCTAGGTATTTATTTTTTCAGAAGTGTGTCTCCTTTCATGAAATATTGACATCCTTTTTAGATTAATGTGTGTCTATATATCCTTTCCTCCCTCCATTTCACATCCTAAGAAACAAGGGGTGATGCGTGTGCAATTTCTATGCCCTTGATTCAGGGAAATATGAGGTTAAGACATGATGAGTTTGGAGTGTGTTATGTCTTGGTAAACATGTCTGGGATTGCAGTGTAGTTTTTTGTGGAACATAAAGAATAAGTTCCATATTGGGGTTTCCAAAGCCTAATTGGGAAGTAGAAGATGCTTCAATCTTTTGGGATCCATCCATAGGCCCTAGAGTGAAGCTAGTTCATAGTCAGAGGAAGTCCTAGGGTCGTTCAAACCCTTGTACAAAGTCCTATCCTCAGTAAAAAACATGGTAATAGTTTAAACCTCTGGTTTCATCAAATTTCCACTATTTTCACATTTAGTGGAAAGAGGTTGAGAATCAACTGCCCATGTTATCTCCCAATGTCATTCTTTTCCCCTTCGGTTAACATTGGGGTTTAGGTGTATGGTTGGGAATTTCGATAGATAGGTTGATCTTATAATTTGAATATGTTTATTAGTAACCATTATCTATAAATCCATGCAATTATATGGATCCATGTGATTATCCCCCAGTTTCTCAAACTATGCATATAAACCACGCATCCATCCAAACTCATTAAATTTGGGTTCTTCCTGTTCTGGCCAATGCTTGTCAGTTAAGATGGATGGTTTTTAGGATTGGGAGACCCACTATGATTTTCATGTATTCTATTGTTTAAATATAGAATGGAGTTCTACCCCTTGTACTGGGGAGACCATTTGGTCCTCCCCCTATTAGTGTCCCAATCAGGTCTTGGGAAAATTTGAGTTATTTCTTATGGTGCAGAGCTCATTTCAGTTTCCCCTTACTAGTAACTCAGATTTGCCTTTAGTATTGGATTTTAAGTAGGTAGTCTTGTGTAGAGCTATCTAACTACCTAAATCTTCATTGGGTAATATTTTGTACTGGATAATATCCCACAGTTTGGTTAGAGTAAGGTTATTCATTTTGGTAATTTGCTGGAAATTAGTTTGGATAGTGTTTGAGGAGATTTATTTTGGGATAAAATATGAATATTCTTAATCATTTCAGGAAGTGGTTTATGTTTTGGTTTTATAGAGTATTAATTCTTTTAATGGTCAATTGGAGGTTTTTTGGCCTCTTGGGGACAAGTGAAACTTGGCAAAAGAGTCCATTTTGGCCTTTTGATTGAGTTTGGTTTTTGCCTTTGGCCTTGTTGTGGATTTCCAAGGGTGGAAAGTTTCATGGTTAGAATAACTGTCACATCCATGATATCTTTTAATGGTATTTTTAATTTTATTTACATTCTTTCTTATTTTGGGGGTTTCCCATTCATTTTGGTTGAAATTGTGGGTTTTCAATATTATGGCCAATCTTTGAGCCTGTTTCCAGATTTAAAAATAAATATTGTTTATTTTATTACTCCTTCCTTTTTTAATATTTTACAAATATTCCACTTCCCAATAGGCATAACCTTTTATAAGAAAACCACCATCTCAATTTTTATCCCATTGAAATCCATAATAATGATGGATTGGGGGTTTTTATTAAGGTGATGGGCCCGCACGAAAGCCCATTTCCTACATTAATATATTTTTTTTATTTCATTAATATATCAATCATGATTTATGGTTTTTTGGGGTTAATTACTCTCACCCGAGCCCACATGCCCATGGAGTTCACCCAAACTCTCTTCCATCCCTTTGCAGCTCATCTACTAGTAGGATTTGGGCGATCTTTCTTAATCAATCTCAAATAGACCATATTTGATGATGTTGAAAGTTTCTTTCATAAATCCTGCAATATTAACACTTTTCACTTTAATTCTATCCCCACATGACCTAATACCACTCCATAGAGAGTCCCTACCATTTTTGGTTACATCATGACTCATCTATTACTGGATTTGGTATTATTAAATAAATATTTTTTCAATTAAGTGTTTCTATATTCATTTCTATCCTTCTCTTTAGGTTTTCCCCCCACTATCATGATGTTCTAAAATTTCCAGAAGATGGGGTTTGAATATAGGGGTTTATTTGGTGTTTTCTTTGTCATATATTTTGGTTTTAGGTTGGATTTCACTTCCTTGAGGTGGGGCGGTGGTGCGGTTGATGTTTCACACCATGATTTGGGGGTTTTGATTCAAAAGGTTTGTGATTCCTTGTGTAATAATTTCTTTATGAGTTATAATTTCTTGATTGAATTATTTTTAATGTTCCTCATATGATTTGAATTTTGAAAAAAAATCATTTTTGATGGTGTTAGTTAAGAAGTTACTTTTATAGTTGTATTTTTTTCAAATTGGGTGTTTTCCATGTGTAAACATTGTGGTAATCTTTGGCCTGATGTTATATCATATTCAAATGGTTTGATAAATATTGTATGCAATTCCAATTCTGCATTAGTATGGTATTGGTGTGTATTTGGGTTTAAAATAGGTTTTTTGAATAGGTTTTATGTGTAAAACCTTGTTTCACTCCTGAAAGTGTATTATGAAAATGTGTGTTTCTAATGTGTATCTTTTGTGGTATAATTTGAGGTGATTTTATAGTAATTTATAATGGTTTAACAAATGATTCAATGGTTAAAAATCATGCTTTGGAAGGGACACTGTGTTACTTTAGCATTGAAAGGTGGTTTTGAAATGTGTTTTTTGTGCAAGACATAGTTATACCCTTTGAGATTGTTTTGTAAAAATTGTAAATGTTTAATTTGGTTAAAAAAAGTGGGAATAGTGTGTATAGGAACTGTATGGGTGAGTTTGATCACCTAATATTGGTTTTTGAAAGGTAAACATGTAATTGAAGATGTCAACAATTTTCAAATTGTTTTATAAATTGCTTAAATGTTTTATCAAATGGCAAGAGAGGGGTGAAACACATTTATGGTCTAGTTTTTGTGAGTGTGATATGAAAAATGAATTTTGATGATAAAAAAAGTATTATGTGATGTTTTTGTGGGATTTTATGTGAGTTTTAATATCATGGAATGATTTTATAAAAAAAATTAATGGATTTTTAGATGTGTTAAAGAATTGTGAAAAGTGTTGTGGGATATTTTTGTGTGAGTATGTTTTCAAAATGTATAATGAAAAAGTGGATTATGTGACATGTGTGATATACATGTGGGATTATTGGTGAATGTGTAATGTGAAAGTGGTATTTTCATGTGAAATTATATTTCATGACTTGTAGAACATGTTTGATAACAAGTGGGAAACTTGAGTATCTAAGTGGGTGGATGTGTACTAGTATGTTAGGGATCCCATGGGGTTTGGCATCAATTTCACATAGAAATATTTATACCTACAACACTAACTAATGTATGATGATAATGAGGATGGGGGACTACTATGTTATGGGTATTCTCTCCACTACTGGATCATATGCACGAGAATAGATATTGTGATGGTTACTCTGACTGAGATACGAGGATCGTGGGTCCCACAACGAGCTAGTTCCTATGGGATACTTTCTCATTTCTTCATCTCATTTGTTGCACTCTCCTTTCTGTAGACATACATTGTGGATGGATGTAATATTCAGTATCATTGAAATTATTTTTAATTGTTGATTCATTAAAATATTCCACATAAAAACTGATTTTATTAAAGTTCAATATTTTAGAAATTGTTACTAGCATTTCATGTCATTAAAAAATGTATGATTTTCTCCATTGAAATTTTATCACAAGGAATTTGTTAGTGGTGGTATTGTACTGAGCATGGGATCACACCCTACTTAAACCTTTGGGAGTTAGTAGACATGGTTATTTTTTCTGCATGTTTGTGTAAAGCTTTTGTGCCAATAGATCGGGTTTTTAGATGTCCATCATTATGTATTGTTGTGGAGAAGGCTTGAGGGCAGCGCCTATCGCCATGTAGAGGTTCATGGGATGTATGTTTTGGTTTTATTAATTTGTTATATTACTTGACATTTGTTCAGCACCATATTATTTAGTTCTTATTTTTTTTAAAAATGGTTTGGTTTGAAAAATCATGATTCATTTTATTGGACTTTTTTGTCATTGTATGTTTATAAACTCAGGTAAATCATTTCGAATTTTTATTTTGTGATACATGGGCACTTCTTCCCGACCGTGGGGATCAACAATGACCTTTGGGGCTTTTCATGGGCCATGTTTGGTGCCAGATTTGATAGGGACCAGATTTGGTTCGTGACACATTGGAATTTTAAAGTACTATTTTTTTATATGATTATTTGATAATGGAATTTTTAAATAATTATTAAATTTTCTATAAATATATGGTATCAATATGATAGAATAAATGACCAAAATTGTTGTAATTGATACCAGAAATAGTATTCATGACCATAATTATGCTCCTGAATTATATAATGTATATTGGACTTTTATTTAATTTTATACGCCCATAATTGTTCGTCAAAAAAATATATTAGATTTTATTGTGTAAAAATTATAGCATTATAGACCCAAAAAACTACTACATCATCATGGGTATATTTTTTAGGATATTATTTCGTATAATTTTTAAGCATTGTGAACAATTCATATTTGGAATAGACGATGTGAAAATAACATGGAATGATCAGTGTGTCTGATTATTACACAAAAAATTAAAAACAATATGTTTTTAAATTAATAATGATTTCCCAAATAATTTTATAAAGAAAGCCATCCGACCTCCCACTTTACTATACCCCAAAAATAATTTATCATTATTTCACAATACAAATTCTATATAGAGAACTCCACAGGATTCTCTGTGATTTTATGAACCTCTTGCATAGTTTATCAATACAGAATATCAATGTAACATATCTATTTGTTCGCCTATAGAGTTAAGAAACATGATTATATTTATCATTTTAATTTACTATTTTACATTTTTGTTCTTTTTAAACACACTAATTATTATAATTATGAATAATATTTTAGTAGGTTCCCATTTCAACCTCATTAATCCCATATACTAACCATTATATTCCATTTTAATGTGGAAAAAAATTTCAACAAAAATTTCATAATTTTTTTTACCGAAAAACCATCCCCATTCCGACATAATGGTTTTCAAACCACTTAACTATATTTATTTATTCGTTAATTCCCAATATATAAATTTCAGTCCATTCATTTTTCATTAAAAGTAAATCCGTACATCGTTATAATGTATTATCTATGTGACAAAAATATAAATGAACATGACATGAATGTGACATGTTGTAATGTAATTGTAAATACCTACAATTGTGTGGGTAATTTTTTATCTCATAAGGTACCTTTTAAGGTGTGGAATATGTTATCTCAATCATGATATATTTTATTTCATTTTTAGTATTCCTTAAATTTTGTATATTATGTCATGTTTTTGGTTGTTTACACAATCACATGTCTCTTTTATATTAACATCTTAGATCATTCCTTAATGTTTTTTATAGGATTCCCACCACTAAAATATTTTATCAATAATATAATTCACAAACATATATAGATTCGTTTTAACTATTCATTGATTACATCATTTCTGGGATTTATAGCTAACCATGATCTTTGGTACATTCCCCAGTTATCCCTTGCTATTTTGAAAGTATTAGGGTATTTTAAGGGATTGCTGTTGGATTTTTAATAATATTTTTGTTCCAAGGTATCATGTTATTTTACAATGTAAATATTTTCCTAAAAATAATTATCATCATGATTTAATGGGATTGTACTATGTGTATATTTATTTAATAAATCGGGAATTATGGTGAGTTAATAATAATATTTCACATGGAATATGTTAGTAACTTATGAAAGTCATTATAAATATTTTCCATACTATTATCATTTCTTATTAGATATGGTGGTTAGTGACCAAGTCATTCAAATAGTTTCCCCTTTCAATTGTCACTATTTATTTAGTTTGCATGGAATGTTGTCAAATAGGATTTTTGACACTTTAATGATCATTGAAATACATATAGTGGTAGAATATCATTTTGAATTTTCAATTTAGTTATCTTCAGTTCATAATGTTTTTCATGTATTCCAAATGAGTATGTATCATTCAGACCCTTCCCCTGTGATTAAATTGGAAAATCTTTTTCATGAGTTAGACACCTTTGTGTGAAAAAAACTATTTCAGATCATGTATCAACAATATAAGGTACATCATAATAATACCATTATTTTGTTCTTTTTTGTGTAGTAATTCAGATAATATAACCATAATATGTGGATGTGTGATCAATTTATGAGTCATTTGTGGAATACAATTTTATAAAATCTAAAATCATGCGTTCATTATATGTATAAGACCATTTTTATACATTGGATAATTTTGAGTACTTATAGGTAGTTGGTAAATTTAAATTTGAACATGGAATTAATTTTTTAGGTTTTATGTTATTTTTAAATTGAACTGTGAAAATTTAGAAATTTTTAGAAAATAGTATTGATGTGTGGTCATTTAGTTCTCACAAGTTACCTTGTGGTACCAATGGAAAATGAATTTGTTGACTCAATTGGAAACATTAAACATTTAATAATGTGTTCATATAACCATCATGTATGGAAGAAAACCAATGATAGTGATTAGGTGTTTTTCTAGTGGATATCACACTTTTTAGCATGTTTGGACTAAACATGCATTAATCTACCGATAATTGTTTAGTTTTATTTCTGAGGGATAGTGGATACCACATGGTTAGATCATGGTTTTACTATTTTCTAAACAACTCATGTTCCAATTATTTAATTCAGAAAATATATTTTTATCCTAAATCACTAAATATTATTTTGGATTAATCCTCTTATAATCTCTCTAATGGTAGACCCAACAAATTTTGGATTATCTATATAGTTCCCTTATAGAATCCCTAGTAATATAAATTTGTTATATTGGATCTACCCAAGGTATGTCTTGATATACATATATTTTCTCACTTACATTCATCCTCATTAAATTCTTATAATAATTATTCTATACCATTGTAATGTTGCGAAAATTATCATCAGATTTTCAATATTTTTTTTGGTAGTGAACATGCATCCCCCTTTCTAACCAATGGTATTAAAAAAAATTTACCTAGATTTATTGATTGATGAATTACATATAAATAAATTAGACTCCTTAATAATTGTATTAAATGAAATTCTGGACATCCTTTTATTGTATGATATATGTGACACAAACATGAATGTACATGACCTGAATGAGACATGTTTTCAGGGAAATATAAATCCATCATATTAGTTCGTAAATTTATTTATCTCACAAGGTAACATTTAATGTGTATAAGAGATTATCTCAATCACTATATGTTGTAATTCATTTCCAGTTATCCTCGACATATATTTATGAGGTCATGTTTTATGTGGTTTCCACATTCACATGTCTCGTTTTTATAAAAATATTATATGATTCCTTAATATTCATTTCTATAATTACCTCCTCTCCAATATTATTATTGATAATACAAATTATTAACATGTATAGTTTCATCATAAGTATTCATTGATAACTACATTACCGAATTAATTGTTAACCTCATTATTATATACATTCTCGAGTTATCCCATTCTATTTTGAATGTGTGAGGGTATTCTAAAATATCATTGTGTAGTTTCTAAATAACGTTTCTGTAAACCTATATCATGTTATTCTACTGCACAACTATTTTCTTATAAATTTAATGAAAAATGATTTTATATGATTCTATTATGTGAAGATTTATGTAATAAATCATAAATTATGGTCTACTAATAAATTTGGTTTCATTTAATATGTTATTAACTTCTCATTTTCATTATAAATATTATACATAAAATTATCAATTTTCATTGGATATGGTTGTTGGTGACCAGGTCATTTTAATGTATATCCTTTCATTGGACACTATTTTTTTGGTTAGCATGAGGTGTTGTCACAGAGGATTGTCGACACATTAATGATTATTGAACAACATTGAATGGTGAAATCTCATTTAGAATATTAATTTCAGTTATCTGTAGTTCATAGTGAGTTTCATGAATTCCAAATGAGGATGTATTAACATGCCCCTTCACTTATGATTCAATTAGAATATGTTATTCATGAGTTAGACAAATTTGTGGGTGAAAAAACAATTTCATATCTTGTATCACCAATAGAAGATAAATCACATTAAAACATGTATTTTGGTTGATGTAGTTTGGTTAAGTAGATAGGATAACAAAAATACATCGAAGTGTGAACATTTTATGAGTCATTTGTGGCCTACTATTTTTTGAAATCCAAAATCATGAGTTTTTTATTTTTAATAGTCAATTTTTATACATGGGATAATTTATATTTCATATAGGTCATAAGTACATTTTTTCCGAACATGGGTTACCTTGTTTGAAGTTTTATGGTGTTTGGGATGTCTAGGGGTGGAAATTTTAGAATTTTTAGAAAATAGGATCAATGTGTTGTCTTTTGATTATTAGAAGTAACCTTGCGGTAACCATGGAAAAAGGATCTTTCGATTCAAGTGGAAACATTCACACTTTAATAATTGGGGTTTATAACCATGTGACATTCATGAAACCCCATGATGTTAATTGGGTATTGTTCTAGTAAATATGACACATAATTATCATGGCTTGAATTGTTATGCATCTATCTCTTGAGAATCATGTTGTATTATTTCTATGGGATAGTGGCTATCATATGGTTAGCACCCTGTTTTCTAATTTTCATAACTACTCATGATCCCATTACGTTATTCTTAAAATATTATTTTATCCTAAATCCATGCAGAATTATTTATGTATAATACTCTTATAATCTCTCATTGGCTCGACCTAACTTATTTGGTATACTAATGAGAGTTCCCATGTAAAATCCCTAAAAATATAAATTTTTGGGTTGGATCTACTCAAGGTATCTCTTTATTTCCACATATTTTCCAACTTACACCCAATATATTCACATGTTATCTGTTACCCTTGATTTACACATACATTTTCACAATCCCTTAAATACATGAAGGTATGGATTTAACAGGCACAATTTATGGGAATGGTTTTAGAAAACCAATTGGATTATCATTGTTCTTGTCGTCTTTGTAGTGTATTAGGATGGTGGTGATGGTTGGTCACTTAGAGGAAAATAATGATCCTATATTTTATTTAATTTTTTGACTCAGAAGTTATGGATTTATATTTTATGTTTCATGTATGGATATATTTTCTTCATCATTGAAATATTATTATTTATCTCATTTATTTAACTCATGAGACATTTTTGGCATTCCAATCGAACTCTAATAATTTTGTGTGTCATCCTAGGTGATATTTGAAGTCCACATAGGTTAGACGATTGAAAAAATTAATATAAAAAATATAAAATAAAATTAATGAACCATATTACCTATAATTAAATTTCATAAAAAAAATTACATTCATTCATCTCATTTTTCAATTAATATTAATTTATGGTATTAATGGGTTTGAAACTTACATTTTATGTTTTAGAATAACGGTTCACATGGTCACCCTATGTTTGTGAGTACTTAATATATAGAATTATAATGGAACTAGATAAAAATGTTCCATTATAAAATATGAATTTATATTTCCAATATAAAAAATAGCAGTTATTTAAAATTAAAAATATTGAAATTTTATTTGGTTCAGAATCCATTATCAGAAGAAAATTTATTTATTAATACTATGCTTAATGTATCATATTATCATTCCACAAGTTAACACAATAATTTATTTACATATGAATTCACATTATTAAATGAAAAGTTTACCCTTAACTATACAAGATAAAAATTCATTACATCATCAATGTTGTATTTAAAAACATCTCAAAAAAAGAAAATGGGAAAAATATCTCTATAAGCTAAATTATGGAATAAAATTATTATTTAATTTTTATTTAATAATTATAAATTAATATCAACTTTTAACAATTATAATAATGTTACTAGTATTCATTATTTCATTATAATTCAATATATAAAAAATATTAAAATTTTCATCTTGGTTGTAAAATCACCCATAATTGGGGAATTATTATAATTATTAAATCAATAATAGTGAGAGTTTAATTAATATTAATTTAAATTCTCAAGAAATTTATTAATTTTAAAAACTTTTAATATAGTTATTATTAGTTTATCTAAATTGGAAGAATAATAATAAACGAAAAAATTAATATTGTGTAGATAATTATTATATATGATATTTTAATCTTTTAATAGAATCCTTCTTAATTAGTAATTAATTTGGACAATATTTAGTTATAATATGCTCGATAGTAATATGGAGTTTTATTTGGGAATTAAATTATGAATGTTATTTATGATAATTATAATTACATTTATTTCCATGAAAGTTTGGATGATGTCCCATTTTACAATTCAGTTGGGGTATATCCTTTGAAAAAAAAAATCATAAAATAAAAATAAAACTCAAATTTTGAGGTATTTTGATCAAAATGAGACAATTGTACGACGAAATATTGGGGGTATGTTTATTATTTCCTCATATACTCATTATAATGTCATTTCATATGATGATCTAAATTTTATCCATAATTTCACTATTTTACACTTTTTTTTTGTATCGTAATGACTTTATTTACTTATGAAAATTATTATATTTGGATCCTACAATGAAATTTAAAAATTAAGGAAAATTAAATACTCTCCTATCAAATTGGATATATATTTTAATGGATTATATTTATAAATTATTATAATATTTATTCTCAAATATTAAAATCATAATTAATAATCAATTTATTATTAATACCCATATTTTAAAAGATAATTTTTTTTTTCAGAATTTATTATAAAGGATATGGATTTTCCTTAAATTGACCATTTTATTAACAAAAATATAAATCATTACATTTTTATAATATATCAAAAAAATATTCAATTTTAATTGATATATAAAATAAATGGAAAACAAAATTTTTAATTTTTTTTGAAATATTTCATTTTGATTCAAAATGAAAATAAATGGTTTTTAAATTTCAATATAATTATTTTTAAATCATTAATTTTATTTGTAATAGCATCAATGAATGAAAAAATTGATTTTTAATTTTTATGTTATTATTTTATAATTACAATTTGATATAATATATGAAATTATTAATAATTTTATTGGTTAATATTCAATTAATTATTAGAAATTATAAAAAAAAACCTCCCAGAATCTAGTTTATGATATTTTGGATATTCTCAATTAAAATAATTTCAATTTATCAAAAGAAAATTATGAAATTTATATATATATAATTAATATAATAAAAAAAATTAAATGAAAAAAGATCTATCAATAAATTAGATTTTATATTATTATATTTCTTTCATATTTAAAAATAAGAGAAAATATAATTTAATTTTTTGTCTACATTTGGGGATATTCCATTACCATTTAGAAAAAATCGCAATCACCTCAACATAAAATATAAGGGAACTATAAATAGTTGTGGTAGTCATATGCGGTGATTTAGCTTACATGGATCTTATAATTCTCCACAAGTTTTAAAGTCTCAATGAGATGAATTCACTAATTTAGTACATATAAAAGTTTATGTTTGGCTTATTTTAGGAATAAACCAAGAAATGTTGTTTCATTTTCAATAATGTAAACACCTCCTTCATAAGGAATACTCATAAATCGTGATTTTATTTATTATCCTTTTACTAAAAATTTCATAATTTGGATGTCTGTATTTAAAATTCACAATATTATGGTTATTTTATAATTGACAAATTTGATAATATAGTTTATTAATATTAAAAGTTTCAATTTTTTGTTATGAATTATTTATTTTAACATAATATTCATTTAAGATTAATTATTTAAAATATAAATTATCCATTCCTCAAAAAACGTATAAATGGACTTATTCAATGTCTAAAAAGGGATCTCACTACCCAAACATGGTATACAACAACCATTAATCAATTGAATGTTTGCAGTAACTATAATTTCACATTATTAAATAAATCTCAGTGACACCATGGATTGTTTTCATTTCATAAATTGTTATATATTCCTTGTCACACCAGTTATCTTAAATTAAATTTTTATTTTATTTAATTCTTGGCTCTGGGTTCTCGTGCCAGGGTCTGAGCTTGATCCTAGATTAAAATTTTTGTCGTTAAATTTTATTACCAGGTTTTGGGCTAGTGCATGGTCACCGCACTGTAGGTGGTAGCTGCACAATCACCTCAGGTGCTTGTGTGAATGCCCAAGCTATCTGAGTTGAGGCACACAACTTGCGCACGGTTTATTAAGTCATCTACTGAACGCGTTGTGATCCAGTTTTCAAAGTACTGTAAATAAACAGTTTAAAATTTTAAAAAAAGAACGTTCGATAATAATAATAATAATTTGACATTTTTATTTTTATTATTAATAATATTATTACTAGGAGTATTAATTTTGTTAATGATTTTTTTATTATTTATACAATTATTTTATTATTATTATTGTGTGATTATTATTATTATTATTATTATTGTGGTTTTTGTTGTTTTCATTATTATTATTCTTATTATTATTTTATTGTTATTATTTTTATTGTTAATAAATTTTATTAATGTAATATCTATTATTATTATTTATATTATTTTTATTATTATTATTTATAGTTTTATTAGTAATACTATTGTTATTATATTAAATTGAAAGAAAATATGTATAAACCCTAATTTACCACCCCCCCCCCCTCTTTCCCCTCCATCACCCATTGCGGCGCCCCCTTGTCGCCCAATAGCTGCACCCGGCGCTCCCTCCGCCTCACCTAGTAGCCACCCCGGAACTCCCTCCGCTTCTCCCCCCCCCCTCGCGGCCTCCTTGTGCACCCAGCCACCCTTCCTGCGTGGCCCCGACCACCTCGGATCTGCCTCACCCATGCTCTACATGACCCCACCCCCCCCCCCGGCTCTGCCTCACCCTACTCCGTGTGACCCCCACATTTACTAGTACCCCCATCGTCGGCCCGCACCTTCGGTGAGCCCCCGCTCTGGCCAGTGGCCTCCGCCCACCCCTTCCAGAATTCCGGCCCTCTTCAGCAACCTCTGGCCGCGCTCTGGTGAGCCCCAGCTTCGGCCACCGTTCCAGCATCTCGGCCCCCTCCGGTGACCTCCGACCAAGCTCCGGCGAGCCCCGCCTCCGTCCATCAGCCCTCCTGTCACCGTTCCGGCATCCTGGCCCCATCTGGCGACCTCCAGCCGAGCTCCGGCGAGCCATGCCTCCGGCCGCCGTTCCGACATCCCGAGAACTCCCTTCCTTTTTCCCAGTGCTCCTGCTTCCTCCGACGCGCATGTGATGCATTTCCTAACCACTTCACCTTCGTTTGGTCACATTTCGGCCTTCTGTGGTCCAGCCAACCACCTCCGCCTTGCGTCAGCCAGCGGTGCACCTGAAGGTTGGCGCGCGACCCCCGACGGTCTCCTTGCCTGAGCGTGCCTCCCCTTATGATTGGCGCGTGACCCTATGGGTCAAGCGTGTCTCTGTGCTGAGGTTTTTTTGTGACGTGAATCTGTTTGAGTTTATTTTATATCATTGTTTTGGCTATTTGGGTTGTTTTGGTGTTTCTTTCATCTCGTTGGAAGAATAATTCTGCAACGCAGCAGTCTTCGGCTAGCCCATGCATACCCGCCTTCGAGAGGTGTGTTACATCATCGAGTTCAGTTAGTGATTCGAGTTTGGTCTCCAACTAAACGTGCCTTTAAATTTAGAATTTATTTATTCCTTGCCTTTTTATTTATTTTCTTCAAATTTAAAGAAGTATTAAATAGTTATATTTAGTGTGGTAACCTGCTGAAAATGGAAGCTGTTTATTTCTTGCATTACAGTGGAATTATTGTTCTTGGGTTTTTATTCTGTGTCTTTATTGTGATATTTCTGAATGGGTTCATTATGAAATGTGAAAATCATATTGAAGTGTGTTTTGAAATGGTTTTGGTGTGTGTAAAATGGCTACTGTAATGTTTATGGAAAATGGTGTTCTTTTAAAACCATGAATATAGGAAATGCCCATTTTTCCTTTAAACCTGATTTTTGAAAACATTAAGTGTGGTTCTTGTTTGATGATTTTTTTTTTCTTTGGAACGTGAATAAATATTTGGATTTCATTTGAGAAATAGAGTTACTTAAAAATTTTATAAAAGGCACGTTTGGATCTTGATGAAATTGGATGCGTTTGGATATGGGAAAATGGTTTTACTTGTGACACCAATGTGTTTAAGTTTTACAATGCTGATTTGAATTTCTTAAATGAGGTTATATGTGTGTTTATAGTTTCCAACTGGATGGCGTGTGTTGCGTCTTTTAGAAATGTTTTGATATTAAATGGTTGTTGAGGCCCAGTTGGCACTTTAAATAAAAATGGTTTCATCAGGAAACCCTCCTTGGAATGGGTCCTCGCCTTGTTGGTTGATGAAGGATGGGGGTTACCATGGCTCGGGTCTTCCATTGTTTGATAATGGTCTAAAGGCGAGGGTCTTTTTCCATAGGTTACTCAGGGTTTTTTTTTGTGTGCATGTTGATCGTGTAAAATGGTGATATTTGTTTGATTTCTTGACTAGTATTTGTTAACTCACCACTTTTTAGTACATGTCATGGGAACATGGCATAGTAAGTGAATCTTCTTAGAACAATTGCTACACTAGTTTATATTAGGCCCTGGCTAGTGGCCTCATAGTAGGGGAAAACTGAGATATTTAAGTTATGGGGATTAGGCCCCTCGGTTAGGCCATGTAGGGCTATGTCGAGCATTAGGGCGTTTTGATGTCATCGAGTTAGGGCATGCCTTTAGGATGAGTCACACATATCATATATTCTGGATTGTTCATGAGCTCCTAGGTTTTACCCATATCTTTTGGCATTCATTTGTTAGTAGTGATTAGTGTAGTGTTGGTTTTTTTATACCTGCATTGCCCCATACTGTATGGTTTCTACTGTTCCTTTTGGTACTTTTTTCTTTTTGTGAAAGTGCTTTAGAATGAAAATGTTGTATTCTCTTTGGGTAAAATCTGAAATGTAACATCACTCCCTATTTGAAAATGATATTGGAACTAATGAAAGGAATAAAAATTTTGAAAATGAATAAGGGAAATGATTCATGTTTTGTTTTCAAGTGAAATATTTATGAGAGCATACTTTTATACATTGTAGTTAAAAGCTGGATTTGTGAATTCTTTATTTATTGGCAGCTCTTTGGGATTTTTTGTTGGGATCACCTACTGAGTACTTTTTTTGTAACCACAGCTATCTTTTACCATTTCCATTGCAGGTTCCTTTGTTCAGGATTCTAGGTTTATGTCGCTCAGTGTAGGAGCAAGGGTGGTCCTTTGTTTGGGTGGTGACCTGCGAGGTTACGTGGAGGTACGTTGGTCGCGTGGCTTTTATTTTATTTTTGTTGTTAGTGTTTGTTTGTTTTGTTTAGTATATTTCCTATTTTGAGCCTGGTTTTGATTGGGCTAAAATCATTCCCAATGATTAAATCTTCATTCTCGGAAATAGTTTCTAGCTCGTGGGGATCGTGAACGCCCTTCGTGCCATGCCACAGACCGGTTTGTGTGACCGGTTCAGGGTCGACCTAGGTTGGATCGTGACAAAATTGTATCAGAGGAGGCCCTTGTGATTTGGTTTGTCTGGTAGATGGAGATTAGGATCATTGTGACTCAAGAGGTAGGTACGGGAAAGAAATCATGAACCCTCGCCCGTTCCGCACCTCGAGTCGCCTGGGATAGTGCAGGAGTTGAGCCTTTTTTTCATCCTGCTTTGTTTTGGATTGGGGGATGACAATGGAGGTAAACCAATGTTACATCATGATCTGACATGGAGTAGTGACCCATGTGGAGTATGGGTACACGGTTCGAATTCCTCATAGTTGTTGGCGCTTACTTAGGGCATGGCCAACTACCATGTCTCTAGGTTATGTGTGACCGCTAGTCCCTCACTCCAGTGGTTTGATGCATGTTGAGTGTCATTTCCATTCTGGTTGGTGTAATGGCATTTTTTAAAATGAAAAAAATGGTTTTTGAAAACGGAACAGATTTCTTTTAAATGACTTTGAATTTATGAAATGTGTTTTAAAAATGAAAACCTTTGGTTTGGAAAAATGGTTTTTTCAGGGAAATTGGTCGAGAATGGTTTAGGGAGAAACCTCAGGTACTCCTTCTGATTGTTTGCACATGGGAGAGGATTCGTTGAAAGTGTGTGTTACTGTATATGAATGAAATTGGATGAATAATTGTGCAACGGTTCATGGGATTACCTGGGTGTGATTGAAATTAAAGTCATGACCTTGTTTTCTAAATTGTCTTTTAAAGATTAAAATGGTTTCAGAAAGTGATTTTGGATTGAAAAGTGGATTTGGTATTTGGAAAGTGGCCTGGAAAGAAAGTGTTTTTGAAAAAAAAAGGTTGTTTTTGGAATCTAAAATGGAACTGGAATTTTGGATAGGGAATTTTGGGTTGTGTTTGTGGTTGTTTCGTTTCTTTTGATCTGGTTCTTTTTAGATGAGGGTGATTTATTGATATTTCTTCAATTGATATCAATTTAGGATTGGTGTTATATATGTTGTTCAGAAATGCCGCCCAGAATGGTCCCCACAGTTTTGATGAGTCATGCCCAGTTTTTGGTCTTTCTCGGACGTTGTCTGTCCTTCATTGTGATTGGAGACTATTAGAGATAGTGCAGTGTCTTGAAGAGGTCGAGCACGTCATTAGGATATTGGGAACTCCCGATGTTGTTAGTGCATGTCGTTTTGGGTCTGTTCGAAGGTCCAGCTCTGGACGAGTAGGAGTTGTTCGACCCACCATCATTGCAAGTTGGGATAACGTAGGATTTCGTTAAAGTAATATTCATCCGATGGTTTGTACATGTATAGGGGAAGACAAAGAAAGTGTAAAAGTTCATGCGTATTGAACAGGGACAAGATACGGTGAAAGCGTGTGTTGACAATTTCCAGTAACATGTGCCATTCTCTAGAGGTAGTGTCACAGGATTTGATGAAGACTCCTCCCTTCAATAGGGTTCTTTGTCCACAAATCAAAGAATGGGTACTGCCTTTTTGGGTCCATCATTTTGAGAAGTTGGTACATGATGTGTTCTTAGCTGTGTTGGTCACCAGAGCACAGACGATTGGCAATCCACTGTATCCAGTTGCTCTTGAAGGCCCCCCATCTGGCATGAATAGTGTGTTAGATGAATCAATTTCTATAGAGTCCTCTATAGTGAATCTGGTTTCCAGTTCGTCGGATTTTCCAATGGTGTATCGTCGTTATGGACGTTTAGGGCATGAAAATCCATCATGTCGGACCCCACCAAGGACTTGACATCATTGCAGGGGTCCAGGTCATCTAGAGAATTTTTGTAGGAATCATCGTATGTGTAATACACTATGACAAGAATATTCTAGTGCCTGACTATGAGGCGGGAGAGGCTACAACAATCAGAGCCACAACAAGAGGTCTTGGGGTGATGCTCTCGCGTAGTCAGGAGTTGTCGGGGGTGTGGCGCCTCAGTTCGGGTTTCGTGTTCCGTGTCGGTAACGAAACATTTAATTTCCTACTATTCTTGTCTTTCCATTGTTAATGTTTTTTCATTGTTGTAGATTCATTTTGTTGTCGTGAGGTTGGGATGAACATGTTTGTTTGTAATCCAAACAGTCTTGTTTGTCTGATTATGGTGTTCTGGATCGTGAATTTTTCTTAAAAGTTTGTTTGGACATTGCGTGGGTTAATCTTGGTTTAGCGGTGTTTGTTTAAAGATGTATGTTCCTACGAAGAAGATAATGCATGTATTTATACTTGGGTTCACTATTGGAATCATGTCCTTCTTGGAGGATTTTCTCTTGTGTTCAGGTTTTCATTAGCCTGATTCGAGAGTTCCAGGTTTAGAGGAGGTTTTGTTTGGCTTGTGCTGTAAAGGTTAGTTTGGGTTAGTTGGGAGTTCCCGAATCCCCCCCCCCTCCCGAGGTGGTGTGTTTGAGTGTTAAATTTCCACACTTGTTGAGATCTTGTGGTGGGTAGAACCCTTTCGTGTTCTCTCGTTCTATTGTACTGTGGTTCCCTTCAGTTTCAGTCGAGCATGGATTCTTGCCTTGTCCATAGTCCAGCTGGGTGACTTTCTAAAGGCAGAAAGTGTCTGTGGTGGGGAGAATTGTCACACCCGCCATGTTAAATTAATTTTTTATTTTATTTAATTCTTGGCTCTAGGTTATCGATCCTGGGTCCGAGTTTGATCCTGGATTAAAATTTGGGTTTATAATTTTTTTAGTGGGTTTTGGGCCTGTTCACGGTCACCGCATGGTTGGCGGTAGCCACACGATCTCCCTAGGTGATTGTGTGAATGCCCAAGAGGTCTGAGTTGAGGCGTGCAACTTGCGCGCGGTTTATTAAGTCCTCCACCGAACGTGCGGTGATCCAGTTTTCAGAGTAAGGAAAATAAACAGTTTACTGTTTTAATAAAAAAAACGTTCAATAATAAAAATAAAAATAATTGTACATTGTTGTTTTTATTATTATTAAGGTTATTACATAGAGTATTAATTTTATTAATGATATTTTTCTTATTATTACTATTATTATATTATTATTATTATTGTGTGATTATTAGTATTATTAGTATTATTATTATTATTATTATTATTGTTTGAATTATTATTATTATTCTTATTATTTAATTATTTTTATTTTTATTATTAATAAATCTTATTAATTAAATATCTATTATTATTATTATATATATGTTATTATTATGATTATTATTATTATTATTTATAATTTTATTATTATTACTATTGTTATTATATTAATATGAAAAAAAATCTGTCTAAACCCTAATATACCCATGGGTTACCCCCTCTCCTTCCACTCTTTCACCTAGTGCGGTGCCCCCCTTGTCGCCCAAAAGCCACCCTCGACGCTCCCTCTCCATTTCCCAGCAGTTGCCCCCGGCGCTCCCTCCGCTTCGCCGAACTACCACCCACGCCCCCCCCCCCTCTCCACCTCCTTGTACACCCAATCGCCAACCTGTGCGTTCCTGAACCCCTCAACTCCACCTCACCCATGCTATGCTTGACCCCCGGCTCCACCTCACCATACTCCGCGTTACCCCCACAGCACCTAGCACCCCCATCACCATCCATCACCTCCGGCGAGCCCCCGCTCCAGCCAGCGGGCTCCGCCCGCTCTTTCCGGCATCCCAGCCCCCTCAGGCGACCTCCGGCCGAGCTCTGGTGAGCCCCGCCTCCGGCCAGCAGTGCTTTGGCCGTTGTTTCATCATTTCAGCCCCCTTTGGTGACCTCTGGCCAAGCTCCGGTGATCCCCTCCTCCTGCTAGCAGCACTTCGGTTGCCGTTCCGGCATCCTGACCACCTCTAGCAACCTCCAGCTGAACTCCGACGAGCCCCGCCTCTGGCCAGCAGCCCTCTGACTGTCGTTCAGGCATCCCGAGAACTCCCACCCTTTTTCCTGGTGCTCCGGCTTCCTCCGACGCAACTTCAGTGCATTTCAGGACCACCACACCTTCGTCTGGTCATGTTCTGGCCTTCCGTGGTCCGTCCATCCCCCACCGCCTTGCGCCAGCTAGCGGTACACCTCACAGTTGGCGCACGACCCCCGATGTTCTTCATGCCTGAGCGGGCCGCCCCTTATGAGTAGTGTGCGACCCAGTGGGTCGATCATATCTCTCCACCGAGGTATTATTTTTTTCGACTTGAATCTGTTTGTGTTTAATTTATATCATTGTTTTGGTCTTTGTTGCAGTGCGTTGGCGGAATAATATTGCAATGCAGCGGAATTCAGCTTGCGCGTGCATACCCGCCTGTGTGAGGTGTGTTGCGTCATCGATTTCGGTTGGCGAGTCGATGTAGGTCTCAGAATGCACTTTCCTTTAAATTTAGATTTTATTTATTCCCTTCCGTTTTATTGATTTTCTGTAAATTTAAAGTAGAATTAAATTGTAATATTTAGTGTGGTAACCAACTGAAAATGGATGTTGTTTATTTCCTGCATTGCACTGGAATTATTGTTATTGGGTTTTTATTCTGTGTTTTCCTTGTTATATTTCTGAATGGGTTCTTTATGAACTGTGTGAGTCATGTGGAAGTGTGTTTTGAAATGGTTTTGGTGTGTGTATAATGACTGGTGTAATGTTTCTGGAAAATGGTGTTCTCTTAAAACCTTGAATAGAGGAAATGCATGTTTGGCCTATAAACATGATTTTTAAAAACATTAAGTGTGGTTCTTGATTGATGAATAATTTTTCCCTTAGGCGCATGAATAAATTTTTGGATTTCTTTTGAGAAATATCATTCGTACAAAAATTTATAAAAGGCATGTTTGGCTCTTGATGAAAGTGGGTGCATTTGGATATTGGAAAATGGTTTTACTTATGACACCAATGTGTTTCAGTTTTAAAATTCTAATTTGAGATTCTTAAATGAGGTTCTAAGTATTTTTCTAGTTTTCAAATGGATGGAATGTGTTGCGTCTTTTGTAAATGTTTTAATATTAAATGGTTGTTGAGGCCCGGTTGGCAATTTAAATAAAAATTGGTTAATCGGAAAACCCTCCTTGGAATGGTTCATCTCCTTTTGGTTGATGAAAGATGGGGGTTTCCTTGGCTTGGGTCTTCCCTTGTGTGATAATGGTTTAAAGGTGAGGGTCTTGTTCCTTTGGGTAATCGAGGGTGTTTTGTTGTGTGCATGTTGATGGTCCAAGATGATGATGCATTTGTTGAATTTCTTGACTATTATTTTTTGACTCACCCCTTTTAGTACATGGCATGGGAACCTGACATAGTAAGTGAATCTTCTGAGAACAATTGCTGCACTAGTTTAGATTACGCATTGGCTACTGGCCCCATAGCAGGGGAATACTGATTTATTTCTGCTATGGCGATTGGTCCCCTCGGTTAGGCCATATAGGGCTATGCCGAGCGTTAGGGCGTTATGAAATCATTGAGTTAGGGCATGCCTTCAGGATGAGTCACACATATGGTATGTTCTGGATTGTTCACGAGCTCCTAGGATTGACCCATGTCTTTTGGAATTCTATTGTTAGTTGTGGTTAGTGTAGTGTTTGTTTTTTATACATGCATTTCCCCTTACTGTGTGGTTTCTACTGTTCCTTTTTCCATGTTGTTCTTTTTGTGAAAATGGTTTCCAATGAAAATATTTTATTCTCTTTGTGTGAAATCTGAAATGTAAAATCACTCCCCATTTGAAAATGCTATTGGCACTAATGAAAGGAATCTAAATTTTGAAATTGAATAAGGGAAATGATTTGTGTTTTGTTTTCAAGTGAAATATTTATGAGAGTATACTTTTATACATTGTAGTTAAAACCTGGATTTTTGAATTCTTTATTTATTGAAAGTGCTTTGGGATTTGTTGTTGGGTGAACCTACTGAGTACGTTTTTGTACTCATGCCTATCTTTAAACATTTCAGTTGCAGGTTCCTTTGTTCAGGTTTCTTGGTTTGTGCCGCTCAGTGTTGGAGCGAGGTTGGTCCTTTGTTTGGGAGGTGACCTTCGAGGTCACTTGGAGGTACGTCGGTCGTGTGGCTTTTATATTATTTTGGTTGTTAGTTTTTTTTTGTTTCTTTTCTGTTTTGATACTTGTTTTGTTTGTGCTAAAATCATTCCCAACGATTAAATCTTGATGATAGGCACTAGTTTCTAGCTAGTGAGGATTGGGAACGCCTTTCGGGCCATGCCGTGGACCGGCTCGGGTGACCGATTCCGGAACGACCTGGGTTGGTTGGTGAGAAAATGGTATCAGAGGACGTCCTTGTTATTTGGGGTGTTTGGTAGATGTAGATTATGATCTTCGGGACTCGAGAGCTAGGTATGGGAAGGACGTCATGAACCCTCGCCCGTTCCGCAGCTTGAGTCACTAGGGATTGTCCGTGAATTGAGTATTTGTTTCGTTCTGGTTTGTTTTGGATTGGGGGATGACAACGGAGGTAAGCCAATGTTACATCATGATCTCACATGGAGTAGTGACCCATGTGGAGTCCGGGTACATGGTTTTAGTTCCTCCTAGTTGTGGAATCTTACTTGGGGCACGAACCACGACCATGTCGCTTGGTTAAGTTTGACCGCTAGTCCCTCACTCCGATGGATTGATGCATGTTGAGTGTAATTTTTATTCTGGTTGGTGTAAGGGCGTTTTTTAAAACGAAAAAAAATGATTTTGGAAAATGGAACTGATTTCTTTTAAATGACATTAAATTTATGAAATGGGTTTTAAAACTGAATGGCTATGGTTTGGAAAACTGGTGTTTTCTTGGAAATTGGTCGAGAATGGTTTAAGGTGAAACCTCGTGTACTCATTTTGAATGTTTTCACATGTGATAGGATGCGTGGAAAGTGTGTGTTGATGCGTATGAATGAAATTGGATGAAGACATGTGCAACGGTTCATGGGATTACCTGGGTGTGTTTGAAATTATAGGCTTGACCTTGTTTTCTAAATTGGCTTTTAAAGAGGAAAATGGTTTTGGAAATTGATTTTGGTTTGAAAAGTGGATTTTGTATTTGGAAAGTGGTCTTGAAAGACAGCAGTTTTGAAAAAAGGGGTTGGATTTGGAATCTAAAATGGAACGGTAATTTTGGACAGGGAATTTTGGGTTGTGTTTCTGGTTGTTTGGTTTATCTTTGGGCTGGTTGTTTTGGATGAGGGTTCTTTATTGATGTTGCTTCAACTGATATCATTTTCGTCTTGGTGATATATATTTTGTTCAGAAATGCCACCCAGAAAGGTACCCGTAGTTTTGATGACTCATGCCCAGTTTTTGGTCTTTCTCATATGGTGTCTATCCTTCATGGTGATTGGAGACTGTTAGAGACAGTGCAGTGGCTTAAAGAGGTTGAGCGCATCATCATGGTATTGGTAACTCCCAAAGTTGTTAGTGCATGCTGTTTTGGGTCTGTGTGAAGGTCCAGCTCTGGACGAGTAGGAGTTGTTCGCCCCGCCATCACTGCAAGTTGGGATAACGTGGGATTCCATTAAATTTTTCTTCGCCCAATGGTTTGTACAAGAAGAGGGGAAGACAAAGAAATTGGAAGAGATCACGTGTATTCAACAGGTCCAACAGACGGTGAAAGCATGTGTTGACAATTTCATGGAACTTGTATCATTCTCTAGAGGTAGCGTCATAGAATTTGATGAAGACTCCATCATTCATCAGGGGTCTTGGCCAGAGATCGAATAGTGGGTCCTCCCTTTTTGGGGCCATAATTTCAAGAAGATGGTACATGATGTGTTCTTAGCCGAGTTGGTCTCCGGAGCACAGACGGTTGGAAATCCAACGTATCTAGTTGCTCGTTAATGCCCCCCATATGGAAAGCAGAATGTGTTAGATGAATCTGTTTCTAAAGAGTCCTCTATAGTTAATCTGGTTTCCAGTTTGTCGGATTGTCCAATGGTGTACCATCAGTGTGGACGTTTAGGGCACGAAAATCCATCATGCCACACCCCACTGAGGGTGTGCCATCATTGCAGGGGTCCATTTCTTCTTGATAACTTTTGCAGGAAGCGTCGTCTGAGGAATACAATGTCACTAGAATATTATAGTGCCTGACTATGAGAAAATAGATGCTTCACCCATCAGAGCCCCAACCATAGGTCTTGGGGAAATGCTCGCACGGAGTCTGGAGTTGTCGGGGGGTGTGATGCTTCAGTTCAGGTTTCATGATCCTGGTTGGTAATGATACATTTAATGTCCTTCTGTTTTTCCTTCCACTGTTAAAGTTTTGTCATTGTTGTAGGATCATTGTGTTGTCGTGAGGTTGGGATGAACGTGTTCGTTTGTAATCCAAATATTCTTCTATATCTGATTATGGTGTTCTGGATCGTTTATTTTTCTTAAAAGTATGTTTGGACCTTGCATGGGTTAATCATGGTTTAGCAGTGTTAGTTTGGTGATGAATGTGCCTGCGACGAAGTTAAGGCTTGTAGTTATACTCGGGTTCACTGTTGGAATCATGTCCTGATTGGAGGCTTTTCTCTGGTGTTTGGGATTTCATTGTCCTGAGTCTAGAGTTCCCTATTTTAGCGGAGGTGTTGTTTCATTCATGCTATAAAGGTTAGTTTGGGTTAGTTGGGAGTTCCTGCATCGCCCCCCCTACCGGGGTGGTGTGTTTGATTGTTAAATTTCTACACTAGTTGACAACTTGTGGTGGGAAGAACCCTTTCATGTTCTTCCGTTCTCTTGTTCTGTGGTTCCCTTCAGTTTCCCTCAGGCATGGATTCTTGCCTTGTCCCTCATTCAGCTGGGTGACTATCTGGGGGTAGAAAGTATCTGTGGTGGGGAGAAATTTCATACCCACCATCTTAAATTAATTTTTTTATTTAATTCTTGGCTTTGGGTTCTCTCTCTAGGGTCCGAGCTAGATCATGGATTAAAAGATTTGTCGTTTAATTATTTTTAGGGGGTTTCATGCCCATTACCTGGCACCGTACGGTTGGCTGTAGCCGCACAATCGCCCTAGGTGCTTGTGAAAATGCCCAAGTGGTCTGATTGAGGCTCGCAACTTGCATGCAGTTTATTAAGTCGTCCGTCGAATGCGCCGTGATCCGGTTTTCAGAGTAAGGTTAATAAACAATTTAAAATTTTAATAAAATAACGTTCGATAATAATAATAATAATTTTACATTGTTGTTTTTATTATTATTATGTTTATTACTAGGAGTATAAATTTTATTGATGATATTGTTATTATTATTACTATTATTGTATTATTATTATTGTGTGATTATTATTATTATTATTCTTCTTCTTCTTCTTCTTCTAATTATTTTTATTTTATTATTTTTATTTTTATTGTTAATAAATTTTATTAATGTAATATCTATTATTATTATATCTATTATTAATAATATTATTAATATTATTATTTATAGATTTATAATTATTATTATCATTATTATATTAAAATGAAAAAAATTTGACTTAACACTACTCTACCCACACCCCCACCCCTCCTTCCCCTAATTCACCCCGTGCGGCACCCCCCTTGTCGCCTAGCAGCCACCCCGGGTGCTCCCTCAACCTCACGCAGAAGCCGCCCCAGGTGCTCCCTCCGCCTCGCCCAGCCCCCCCCCCCCCCCTCACCTCCTTGTGCACCCAGCCGCGCTGCTTGTGCCTCCCCAACCACCATGGCTCCGCCTTGCCCATGCTCCTCTCTACCCCCCCCACCCCGGCTCCACCTCTCTATACTCTGCGTGACCCCCGTAGCGCCCAACACCACTGTCTTCGGCCAATACCTCTGGCGACCCCCGCTTCGGCCAGTGGCCTCCGCCTTCCCATTCCGGCATCCCAACCCCCTCTATAGACCTCTGACCGAGCTCCGGTGAGCCCCACCTCTGGAAAGCAGCCCTTCAGCTGCTGTGCCAACATCCCGGCCCCCTCCGGAAACCTCTGACCGAGCTCTGGTGAGCCCCGCCCCCAGCCAGTAGCCCTCTGGCCACCGTTCCGGCATCCTGGCCCCCTCTAAAAAACTCCGACCAAGCTCCGGCGAGCCTCGCATCTGGCCAGTAGCCCCCCAGCCGCCGTTCAGGCATCCCTGTCACTCCCAGCCTTTTTCTCAGCTCACCGACTTCCTCCTATGCGCATGCGCTGCATTTCTCGATCGTCGCACCTTCGACCGATGGAATCCCGGCCTTCCACGGTCCGACCAAACACTGCCACCTTACGCCAGCTAGCGGCGCACCTGACAGTTGGCGTGTGACCTCAGATGGTATTCGTGCCTGAGTGTGCCACCCCTTATGATTGGCGCACGACCCAGTGGGTCGAGCACGTCTCTACGACGAGGTACTTTGTTTTTGCAATGTGAATCATTTTGAGTTTATTTTATATCAGTGTTTTGGATGTTTGGGTTGTTTTTTTGTTCTTTTCAGTGCGTTGGTGGAATAATTCCCCAACGTAGCGGTCTTGGGCTTGCGCGGGCGTACGCGCCTATGTGAGGTGTGTTGTTTCATTGAGTTCGGTTGGAGAGTCGAGGTAAGCCTCCCACTGAACATGCCTTTAAATTTAGAATTCATTTATTCCTTGAATTTATATTGATTTTATGTAAATTTAAAGTAGTATTAAATAGTTTTTTTAGTGTGGTAACCTGCTGAAAATGGAAGATATTTATTTCTGGCATTGCACTAGATGTATTATAATTGGGTTTTTATTCTATGTATTTCATGTGATATTGCAGACTAGGTTCTTTTGGAAATGTTAAAGTCATGATGTAGTGTGATTTGAAATGGTTTTGGTGTGTGTAAAATGGATGGTGTAATGTTTATGAAAAATGGTGTTCTCTTAAAACCTTGAATAGAGGAAATTCCCCTTTGGCCTTTAAACATTCTTTTTGAAAACATTATGTGTGGTTCTTGTTTGATGAAAAATGTTTTCCATTGGAGTTTGAATAAATGTTTGTATTTCATTTGATAAATATCGTTCTTTCAAAAATTTATAAAATGCATGTTTGGATCTTGATGGAAGTTGGTGCATTTAGATATTGGAAAAATGGTTTTACATGTGACACCAATGTGTTTCACATTTTTAAAATACTGATTTGAGTTTCTTAAATGAGGTTCTAAGGGTGTTTTTGGTTTTCAATGGGATGACGTATGTTGCGTAATTTGGAAATGTTTTTATATTAATTGGTTGTTGAGGCCCGGTTGGTACTTTAAATAAAAATGGTGTCACCGGAAAACACTCCTTGGAATGGGTCCTCGCCTTGTTGGTTGATGAAAGATGGGGGTTACCTGGGCTTGGGGCTTCCCTTGTGTGATAATGGTTTAAAGGAGAGTGTCTTTTTCCTTGGGGTACTCGGGGGTGTTTTGTTGTGTGCGTGTGGATGGTGTAAGATGATGATGCATTTGTTGAATTACTTGACTATTATTTGTTGACTCACCCCTTTTTAGTACATGGCATGGGATCCTGGCATAGTAAGTGAATCTTCTGAGAATGATTGTTGCACTAGTTTAGATTACGCACTGGCTAGTGGCCCCATAGTAGGGGAACACTGAGTATTTACTGCTATGGGGATTGTGCCCCTCGGTTAGGTCGTGTAGGTCTATGCCGAGCGTTAGAGCGTTATGACATCATCGAGTTAAGGCATGCCTTCAGGATGAGTCACATGTATGGTATGTTTTGGATTGTTCACGAGCTCCTAGGATTGAACCATTTCTTTTGGATTTCTGTTGTTAGTAGTGATCAGTGTAGTGTTTTTTAAGCATGCATTTCCCCTTACTATGTGGTTTCTACTATTCCTTTTGGTACATTGTTATTTTTGTGCAAATGGTTTCAAATCAAAATTTTCTATTCCCTTTGTGTAAAATCTGAAATGTAACATTACTCTCCATTTGAAAATGCTATTGTCACTAATGAATGGAATATAGCTATTGAAAATTAATAAGGGAAATGAATTCTGTTTTGTTTTCAAGTGAAATATTTATGAGAGAAAACTTTTATACATTGTAGTTCAACCCTGGATTTGTGAATTCTTTATTTTTTAGAAGTGATTTTAGATTTGTTGTTGCGATTACCTACTGAGGGATTTTTTGTATTCATGCTTATCCTTTACCATTTCAGTTGTAGGTTCCTTTGTTCAGGTTTCTTGCTTCATGGCGCTCAGGGTTGGAGCGAGGTTGGTCCTTTGTTTGGGTGGTGACCTGTGAGGTCACGTGGAGGTACGTTGGTCGCGTGGCTTTTATTTTATTTCTATTGTTTGAGTTTGTTTGTTATGTTTAGTTTCTTTTTTGGTTTGATCCTGGTTGTTTTGGGCTAAAATCATTCCCAACGAATAAATATTAATGTATGGAACTAGTTTCAAGCCTGTGGGGATCGGGAACGCCTTTCAGGCCATGCCGCAGACCATCTCGGGTGACTGGTTCAGGGTCGAACCGAGTTGGTTCTTGACATTCCTATGAATATTTTTTGATGAAATGTATTTCATATTGAGGTATATTTATGATTTACCACTGCCATATTTTAATGATTAAACTGACACAATATCTCATATCTTTATCTTATGGTCCAAGTTTGTAATAGTTGTAATAATCATTACTCTATATAAACATAGATAATGAAACTCATAACATGACATGATACATTTCCATTTTATACATACTTTTATAATTACTTAGATAAGTATTAATATATAATTATTCATATTTGAATATTTTTCTATTACAATATCCTTAAAGTGGGTTTCATATATATTTTTCTAACATCAAGTGACTAATTTTTACATCGTTATACATTAAGAAACATGTTATAATGTATTAACACAATTATATTTTTATGTGGTTGACCGATGATATTTGTTGGTTTTATATGTGACAAAAATGTATTAGTATAGTTAATTATTTTGTTCTGGGTATATCAATCTCAGCTGTACATTGGGACACAAAGTGATAATCCCCTTCTTGTAGGCTTTTAGGAGTAAAAATGGGATACATAGTCTTCAAGAATAATGATATATAACATATAATATCAAAATCATTTTATAATGATGATAATGAAAGAAATATATTTCACTTAATAGTTAAAAATTTAATGAGGAATGATTTTTGTAGGATTTCAGTGTAAGATAAATTAGTACATTAGATGTAACACAAGAATAGAATCCTAATCCTCCTAATGTATACAATGCAATAATCATGTTGTGCATAGTTAATAATGTTGGTAGTACCACTATATAAGAATTATAAATATGATCAACATTGTTCAAGATATGTATGAACATGTAAGTGTTACATGTATTTATTGTTATCCCCTTGTAGTTTAATCTTGAACCTTTTCAAATTAAACACATTGAATAAATTTTAATATATAATAGTTTAAATTCATTATGAATTTTTAGTTGTCCATATGAAATTAATTAAATTCAAATTAAATTTATAAAAACATTAATATTGGGTTTTTAATTATTTATATTAGACCCATGATGTATTAATAATTTTATTCGGAGGCGTAGTCATGGCGAGCTTCAAATTTTTTTGATTTGATATATTCAGCTCGTATTCTATGATTTCATATTGAGAATTTTTAATTCATAAAAATTTATAATTTTTCCTATTATAGTTGGCATATATAATTCATTTTATTGGTCATTTTAGGTTTGAGCATGAATTCAATTTTTCGATGTCATATTCATTTTTTGACAGTAATTTTTATATATTAACGATTGATTTTATAAAGGTAATTTTAGAATATTATAAATATTACATTATCTCATTATTTTTTCGATTATTTTTATAAAATAATAAATTTACCATTATTACATCTGATTTCCTCTACTAATTTAATTATGATGAAATTCATGATTATTTTATTACTGATATGAGGATGTTTGTAAGGACAAAAGTTTTACATGAAAATATTATTTCTAAAAATAAAGAAATTTTCATTCAATGGAATGTAAGGGATAAATTTGTCATCTTTCTATAGTAGATGATCTCAGATAATATGTATGAAAACTCCATTGGTCCTAAAATATTTTTTTTACCTTGGGAACAAAGTCTAGTATATGTTTGAACCATTTAGAGTTTTTTGGAATAATTAATATTTATGATAAATAAATAATAAATTAATTTATTCCCATAGATTAATTTTGAGGAATATATTTAACGAACCATTTTACTAATATTTTATCTAAAATGTTGAGTAAAAAATATGTGGTTTCTTCTCTTTTGAGGAATAAACACATGTCTTCCATCAGGCCTGGGCCCTTTCCCACTTTTATTTTTCTTTTGTTATTATTAATTTTCATTTTATTCATTTATATTATTCATCAACTCCGGGCATTTTAGGTTCACCATATGGGATTCCCCAACACATGGACATTGGAATAAAATTTATTTGGATATATATAAAGATATATAGGGATAGTGAATTAGGAAGATTTATGTATGTTCCACCATTGATCAATGGAGGAGCCGAATCATCATTTAGCAGCTGTGGACTATGGATATGGCCAATGCCTCTATATAATATTCCTATAATTAGGTACTTATTAAAAAAATTTCATTAATACCTGTAGATGTTTTTATTTTACCCTTTATAGACCTATAGTCACGACCCGTCCTCGGGGCCGGTGCTGTGACTACCCCAGGCCCGCCTTCCATAGGCCAGGGGCTGGGGAGTAGAAACAAAGGCGTAAATCCCTATGATGTGAAGGAATTCCCTTTATGAAAGTAAACAAAAACAAAACAGTATGCTAGAGAAAGTAAACACTAAGTAAAACTGAATACAAAAGAGTGTGCTGAAAATTAAATGGGCCAGCATACAAACCCAACAGAACAATAGGTACAAGTAAAGGGACAAATATCTGAATTTCAAGAGAAGCTCCTGGATCGTCCTCTGGGAATTCCTACTATAAGGGTAGGTATAGATAGCCATCTCAACACCCATGTTCGTCAGTCTCCACCGTGTGCCAACTCGTCGCTAGGTCCACCACCATGTACCGTCCAATTGTGGTGCTCCTGGCCCCCGTTAGCGTTGTCCATCATCTGTATCCATCATAATGAGGGGCGTGCATAGATCGTGATGGGGTGAGTATAATGATACTCAGTAGGGACCCCGAGACCCGCATGGTCTCTCAAAATACACAAAGGATATACCACAGTAGAATGATACTATCACAAAGTATCAACCAACCCTACTAAGGTATATGCCCATACATACACCTAAGTTACCAGTCAAAGTTTGGCTCAAACTCTAGAGCTCAATCACAACCCATACCACACAGGTTGTAAAGTCAATCACATCAATGATAATGATTTAAAGTCAGTACTCATGTCACACATGTATAAAACTCTTGAATATAGATAGAGATGATAAGATGTAGTCACTGATTCATCTAAGATGTCGGACCCACACAAGATACTAGAAGAGTAGTCATGGCTGTCAAACCCACGGAGGATCCTAGTACAATAGTCATCACTTCCGAACACACGTAGGATCCCAGTATAGTAGTCGTCGCTGCCGAACCCAAGTAGGATCCCAGTACAGTTTTCGTCACTGCTGAACCCATGTAGTATCCCAGTATAGAAGTCGTAACTATCGACCCCACGTAGTATCCTCGTACAGTAGTCGTCATTGTCCAACCAATGTAGGATCCATGTACATTAGTCACTTCTGTCAAACCCACAGAGGATCTAGGTACAGAATTCTTCACTGTCGAAACCACATAGGATCCTAGTACAGTAGTCATCAATGGAGAACCCACATAGTATCCTGGTACAGAAGTCACTGTCGTCGAACCCACGGAGGATCCTGGTACAGAAGTCGTCACTATCAAACCCATTTAGGTTCCTGGTACAGTAGTTGTCACTGTCGAACCCACATAGGATCTTGGTATAGTTGTCACTGATGTCGAACACAAGAAGGATCCCAGTACAGAAGTCGTCAATGCCAAACCGATGTAGGATCCTAGTATAGTAGTTGTCACTGTAGAACCCACATAGGATCCTGGTATAAAAGTCACTGTTGTTGAACCCACTAAGGATCATGATATATAATTCGTCAATGTTGAACCCACGTAGGATCCTGGTACAGAAGTCATCTCAGCCGCAGCCAGCCCTAGGGTTCCCGCACACATCATTCTTGACTTTGGGAGGGTCCTCTCCCCGAGCCAAGTGTCAATACATCAACTATCATGAAGTCCTGAGTTGATGAATCCAGTAGTTCCATCTCATCATAAGGAACCCAACGTGACAGACGGTGCGCCAATCGGACGCCCGGTCTGAGAGTTATCAGTGTTTCCACTTCACGGGGCCGGTTGGATTTCAGGTACAATCCAACACAACCATACTCCAACCTCATCCTAATCATGTGTGGGGTATCCCAAAAGAACCGTATCATTAAAAGGAATCCAATTTTGTTGACGGAACATCAATCGGACATCCGATCCTTAAGTTATAAGTGTTACCACTCCAAGGGCCCGGTTGGTTTCGTGTTCGAACCAACCCGACCATACCCAAACTTTTCCAAAACCTTGATTTTAATATACTGAAAGTACCGTCTTGATCCAAGTAATCCTATGAAATAGACGGTGCGTCGATCAGATGTCTTTTTCTCATGTTATGGTAGAAAAACCAAAAGTAATTCGAAGAGGGGGGTCTGGGTCCGATCCGACCTGGACAAACCCGCCCTGGGTCAGCCCGAACCCGGGTCGATGTCCAACCCGGTAGGTCGCTGCCCGGCCCTGCGGCTGTGGCTCGGCCCGCTCGGGGATGGCCCGACCACCTGGCCAAGCACGGAGCGCAGAGCGGGGGGGGGGGGGGGGGCACCCCCCCCCCCCCGGTTTTGTAACGGCGGGACCAGCTGGCACCGCCCGTTCCACCCCGAACCCGCGGACGTAGGTTCCTTCCTCTGCCACGACCGGTGTTGCGGTGGCCTTCCATCGGTGGTGGACGAGGGGCGCCTCTACCCCCAGGTGGTCGGTTGGTTCCAGCCAACCTCTCCGGTCACTGGCGGCACCACGCCGATGACCCGTGCTGCCGTGCTTCTCCGTGGGCCACCGGAGTCGTTTTGGTGGTCCGTTTTTCCTGTCGTCTGCACCTATTGTCTCCTCGGGTCTTTCTTTTCACTACAACGACCTCAAAACTTCCTTTTCCTTCCATTCACCCATCACCCAACAAGCCACACATCACGAACAAATTGGTGAAGGGTCTGGACATGTTCGTTAGCCTGTGCCATCTACGTTTGAGGCTCAACAATTATCCAACATATAATCGCCCAATTATGAGGGAATAATTCATATATATATAATTATTCAAACCCCCCTACATTTTATTTGATGCCGCACGTTGACGAGTCGCGGAAGACGAGCGTCGCGGTAGTCGGGCGTCGCGGAAGATGATGTTTCTTAAGAGAGTTATCGTTATGTCAACGTCGGAATAAAATGTCGTTATTCGTTGGTGATGATCTCTCTGGTGTGTGTCTTCTCCCTTGATGTGGAGGAAGAGAAAAGAAGATGGGCGTTATTCTTGGGAATCACTGTTCTTTTTCAAAAGAGGGCTTCCTTCGTCATTGGAAGAAGGATCTCCCTCTTATCCTTCTTCTCCTTATCTATCCACCAAGAAGTTAAGCCAAAAATAATAGAGATTGTTCTCTATTATTTTTATGGCACAAAATTCAAGAGTTATACCTCATAAAATGTGACAACACATTAGATTAAATGTGGATAGATGGATTCAAAAAGATTTGGATTAAAATTTAATTAACTCACTTTATTAATGTTTGAGTGTTGGCAAGAATTAAAACATGGAATTCCAAGAGTTCAATGGGGTTTCATGGGAATTAAAAGGGATAGTGTTCATTTCGTCCCCACCACACATTATCCTCTCATGAGAGGTTATGTGGTGGTGGGCCCCACAACCAAAATCCATTTGGATAAAATAACTACCAACTAAATAAAATTGTGTGACACATCAATTTTATTTAATTTAATATGAATCCCCAAAATTAACTTCTGCTCTCGACTAAATGCAATTGTGGTAAAGGTCTCCTTAAAGGAATACTGGCACTTTGGTTTAATCGGTGTCCTTAGATTTCAATTTTGAGCACCGGTTCAAAAGAAAGAAAAACCCGCACGTAGGTTCACTGAATGTACCCAAACATAACTTCAGAAAATGATTTCGGGCACACCGGGCCTCGGAATCAGGTGACGTCCGAATCTACAGACTCATAAAATTCCAAATATTTTAAGAAAAAAAATTTCCTTGAAATGTCTGGGTCATTACATTACCCTCATCTCAGGAAATTACGTCCCTATAAAGCTATAACAGACACTAGGGAAACAAAAGAGGGTATTGAGCATGCATCTAAGCCTCTCACTCCCATGTGCTCACATGGAGGTTCCCATGCTTCTAGAAAACACGCACCAGATGAATCAATCATCCACACAGGACCCTCTCCTATCGATACTCGATCTCCACTAGGACCTTCATGAAGGTCGCCCCGTCATCGAATTCCAGCTCCCCTTGGTCAATGCTGTGGGACGGGATGTGCACATTTCTCCTCAGCTGAGATACGTGGAAGACGTCGTGCACCCAGTGCAGCTGAGGTTGATGTTCCAGACGGTAAGCCACCTTGCCTACCCTACTGAGGACATGGAATGGTCCTATAATTTGTGGAGATAACATGTCACCCCGGCCAAATCTTCATAGAAATCTTTGAGGTGAGACCCGTATAAAGATGTGGTCTCCATCCTTGAACTCCAATGGTCTCCTTCTTCTATTATAATATGACTTTTGTCTTCTCTATGCAGTCTTCATCTGCTCTTGGATGATCTAATTCCTCTTTGTCATATCCTAAACCATCTCTGGTCCTACATCTGCTGACTCCCCTGTGTCCGCCCAGAACAGAGCCGATCTACAAGGTCGGTCGTACAGTGCCTCGTAAGGTGAAATCCCGATTGGTGGAGTGGTAGCTGTTGATGTATGCAAAATCCGCCAAGGGTAAGTGATCCTCCCAGTTGTGACCAAAGTCAAGGACACATGCACAGAGCATGTCCTCGAGAGTCTGAATGGTCCTCTGGATGTACGTTGTAGCCCCGTCACAAAATCCATGGATTTTCCATCCCATTTCCACTCTCTGACCTCTAAGGGATTTACCAAGTCTTCTGGTAGTTGGTGCTCCGCCTAAACCTGCTGACAAGTGAGGCACCATGAGACAAACTCTGCTACCACCTTCTTCATACCCGGCCACCAGTGCTGTCGTATGAGGTACTGATACATCTTCGCCACTCCTGGATGGACCACTAGAGGGGAAGTGTGAAACTACCTCAGTACTTCCTCCTATAGTGCAATTGGAACCATGGTACATCCTCTGAAGAGGATGACGTGCTCCCCACATTCAGAAAACCCATCAAGTACCTGCCCTGTGGATATCGGAGCGTGTCGCGTCTCACAGTCAATGTCCCCATGTTGTGCCTCCCTGACCAACTGAAGTAGTGGAGAAGTGACTATGAGATAATGTAGAGATACTAATCCATCTCTATCAAAAAATATATCTGCAATGCGGCCAACTGCTCTGTCGCCTCCCCTAGCAGCTGAATGCTTGATCTCCTACTGAGATAATCTTCTACAACATATCCCATCCCTAGAGTATAGACTATCTCGAATTCATAGTACTGGAGGAACTCAATCCATCGCTATTGTCTCAGGTTCAGGTCCTTCTGCGAGAAGACACACCTGTGAGTTTTGAGATTAGAGTAAACCATAAACTATTCTCTCAAAGAACCATAGGTGTGATTAGCCATTTGTATAGAACTTGACTACACTCTTCTTCTCTTATGTCCTACAATAGGTGCTATGATTTCTCCTTTTCCAAAAAGAGAAATCCGGTCTCATCCCCTGGATGAACCATATCCCTTTCCTAATACTGTCAATCCTAACATGAATGGTACTATTTCATGTCATGGACGACGTCGTAAGTCCTCGACGCCACTACTAAGAGATCTAACTGTGACTCTCGCCTCCAATAGTCGAGTCACACTGTCGGCAGCAGTGTGTGGTCATTGGGTCTCCTCCAGTAGGAATGTCGAATGTGAGGGTCATGTCAACAATTTTTTAATTGGAACCTCTTAGTAACAACCACACCCAAAAAGGTAAGAATGTTGACATCACCTGGAAATGTGTCTTTTATTACTGTAGCTCAAAGTACAACGACACAAAGCAAACACAAAAAATGACATCAATGAAGCTAGAAGAATCATGAACAAAGGTCTCTATGCCACGAGATAGTCCCGCTCCTTTCCACCTACTCCCGAAGTACTATGGTCGTAGGCCTCAACTGCCTGAAGCTGTGATCTCCCCTATAAACCTATTCTTTGCGGTCGTGGTGGACTTTCTATTAGTGGTGGTGGTGGTAGGGAATCAAAACATCGTCCACCACCTACTGCTTTCCCATCTCTTCTTCCATGTCTGCCTGCTCCCGACAGACCACCACGGTTGAACCTCCGCCTTTTCCAGGGAGGTCCCTCTACCGACTACTGTTCGTCCACATGGCGGGGTGGGCAGTCCTGATCCATGTGACCCCGCCTGCCACATGAATAACACTACCATATCCTCATATAGTTGGCTCTATCTTGTGTTCCCTGCACAACCGAACCTATATCTTGGGGTCTCCCAACTGTTGGCCTAGTCCACTTGGACCACTCTGAAATCTGTCTACTGACAGCTACAAGAAGACTCCGCTACTACTGGAAAGCCCTGCGGAAAGAGTAGGAGCTCCTAATCCCACCCAGAGGGTAGAGTCGCAGGTACAAACTCCACCCATAAAAGACCCTCAACGTCTCCCTAGGTGATGGTCGCGTCATCATAAAACTAGAGCATCAGGATCCCCCACCTCTCAGCTGCTCTCTGAAAGAGACTAATATCTAGGTACACAATCATGTAAACGGGTGTCCCAACTGTTTTGAAAACTCATTCTACAACCTCCAGCCAGCACCCGACCGTCTAAAAATCTGTCATGCCTCGAAACCTCAGAGGCCTCTATCACAGGAACTCATGCAATGCGCTCAAACAGCACGCACCCTCTACTATTGGGGCTGGTGGAAATGGTATCCCAGTTGTTAGTGGTACTACTGGTGCCTCCGCTATGATGGGGCCATGCAGCAAGGCCTCATCGCTCGGTGGGATACCATCTCATACGAAACTTGGAACTCTAATTGGCTGCCTTCGTGGGGCCATTCTGAAAAGAAACAGGTGCACCATGTTTAGAACAGTATACCTGGTGAGTTGACATAAATTAATCAAAATGAAAACTTTTTCAACAGAAACACAGACATGCAATCAGTGTTTTCGTGCACCGAGTAGAAAATTAGAGGTCAGGGTCTGGGTGTATTGATACATCGGCCGCTGCACCAACACTGGACTCCCTAGACTGAAAACCACACTCAATACCCTTAACACTATTAATTCATAGAAAATAATGATCAGAGTCCTGAGTTCTACAGTAGAACCGACTCCTCCAATACCAATTTGTCATGACCCATCCTCGGGGACCATTCTGTGACTACCCCAATCCCGACTTCTATAGGCCAGGGGTTGGCGACTAGAATCAAAGGTGTAAATCTCTATGATTGGAAGGAATTGCCTTTCAGAATGTAAACAAACACAACAGAGTATGCTACAGGAAGTAAACACATAGTACAACAGAATTCAAAAGAGTGTGCTTCAATGTAAATGGGCCAATATACAACCCCAACTAAATAACAGATACAAGTAATGGGAAAAATAGTTGAATGTAAAGATCAGCTCTTGGATCGTCCTATGAGAATTCCTACAGGAAGGGTAGTTACACATGGCCACCTCAACACCCACGTCTGTCAGTCTCCACCATGTGTCGACTCGTCACAAGGTCCACCTCCGGGTACCATCCAGTCGTGGCCCTCCCGGTCTCCATCAGTGTTGTCTGTCGTCATCATCCAACACATTGAGGTGTGGGCATAGCCCGTGTTGGGGTGAGTATAATGAATATTAGTAGGGACCCCGAGACCCGTAAGGTCTCTCAAAATCCACAAAGGATATACCACAGTAGAAAGATACTATCACAAATTATAAAAAAACCCTACTTTGGTATATACCCATACATACACCTATGTTACCAGTCATAGTTCGGATCCAACTCTCATGTCCAAGCACAACCCAGTCCACACAGAATGTAATGTCAATCACATTGATGATAATGATTGAAATTCAAGACTCATCTCACACAGGAATACATCTCTTGAATAGCGATAGATATGATCAGATGTAGTCACTAATTCAACTAAGCTGTCAGACCCACACAAGATACTAGAACAGTAGTCATGGCTGTCGAACCCATGGAGGATCCTAGTACATTAGTTGTCACTGCCGAACCCACGTAGGATCCCAATACAGTAGTCGTCACTGCAGAACCCATGTAGGATCCTAGTACAGTAGTCGTCATTGCCGAACCCACGTAGGATCCCAATACAGAAGTTGTCACTGTATAACCCACTTAGGATCTTGGTACAGTAGTCGTCACTGTCAATCCCATGTAGGATCCTGGTACAATACTCACTGCTATCGAACCCACAGAGGATCCCGGTACAGAAGTCGTCACTGTCGAACCCACGTAGGATCCTGGTACAATAGTCATCATTGTCGAACCCATGCAGATCTTGGTACATAAGTCACTGATGCGGAACCCACAGAAGATCTCGGTACAGAAAACGTCACTATAGAACCCACATAGGATCCCGGTACAGTAGTCACTGATGTCGAACCCATGGAGGATCCCGATATAGAATTAATCACTATCAAACCCAAGTAGGATCCTAGTACAGTAGTCGTCACTATCAGACCCACATAGGATCCTGGTACAGAAGTCACAGCTGTCGAAACCATGGAGGATCCTAGTACAGAAGTCATCATTGTCGAACCCACATAGGATCCTGGTACAGAAGTCATCTCAGTCACCGCCAGCCCTAGGGTTACCGCACACAACAGGCTCGATTCCGGGAGGGTATTCTCCTCGAGCCATGTTTTGATAAATCAATTATCATGAAGTCCTATGTTGATGTGTCCAGTAGTTCAATATCATCATAAGGAACCCAATGTGATAGATGGTGCGTCAATCAGATGCTCGATCTGAGAGTTATAAGCGTTTCTACACCGAGGGGCCGGTTGGTTTTCAGGTACAATCCAACCCGGCCATACTCCAACCTCATATGAATACTATGTGGAGTATTCCAAAGGATCTGTCTCATCAAAAGGAATCCAACATAGTAGAAGGCATGTCAATCAGTCGTCTGATCCTTATGTTATAAGTGTTTCCGCTGCGAGGGCCCAGTTGGTTTCGAGTTCGAACCAACCTGATCATACATGAACATCACCAAAACTTGTATTGTAATATATTGAAATGACTGTTTCAATGCAAGGAATCCTATAAAACTGATAGTATGTCGATCGGAGGTCTATAGCTCATATTATGGGCAAAAAACCTAAAGTAATCTGAAGAGGGGGGCTGGGTGTGGTCCGACCCGGCCCCACCCACCCAGGGTCGGCCCGAACCGGGTCGACACAACCCGGGTCCAGGTATGGCCAAGCCCAGTGGCTGTGGCCTGGCCCAAGCATGGGAAACCCGGCCCGCGTGGCTGGCGTCCCAGCCTTCTGGCCGGCGGCAGCTAGGCCTGGTGGCCGAGCGCGGAGCGAGGGGCGCAACCCCCCAGTTTTTTTATGGTGGTGCCAGTTTGTGCCACCCGTTCCACCCGGAACCCAAGGACATGTTTTCCTCTCATCCATAGCAGACGGGGCCATGGCGGCCTCCTGTTGGCGACATGTGAGGGGAGCTGCTTCCCCCAGGAGGTTGTACCATGCCTGCCTCCATCTCCTGTCACCGGTGTCGGTCGCCGTCTCCGGTCACCAGTGTCGGCCGCCGTCTCCGGTCACCGGCGCTACGGCGCCGGCGACCCGCGCTGCCGCGCTTCTCTACGGTCCACCAGAGTCGTTTTAGTGGTATGTTTTGCCTCTCGTCTGCACCTACAACCTCATCAGGTCTTTCTCTTCACTGTGACGTCCTCAAAATGTTGTTACCCTTCTGTTCACCCATCGCCCAACAAGCCGCGCATCACGAACAAATTGGAAGAGGGTCCGGACATGTTTGTTAGCATGTGCCCTCCGCCTTAAAGGATCCACATTTATCCAACATATATTCACCCAAGTACGAAGGTACAAAATTATACAAAAACCCCTACCTCATATTTGACGTTGCACGTCAATGAGCCGTGGAAGATGAGCATCGCAGTAGTCGGGCGTCGCGGAAGATGGTGTCGCATAAGATGGATATCGTTCCGTCAATGTCAGAAGAAAAAGTCGTTAGTCATTAGAGATGATCTTCGTTGTCAGTGTCTTCTCCCTTGACGTGGAGGAAGAGAAAAGATGATGGGCATTCTTCATGGGTGTCGCCGTTCTTTGTTGAAAGAGGACACCCTTCGTCATTGGAAGAAGACTCTCCCTATTATCATTCTTCTCCTTAGCTCTCCACCCTGAAGTTAAGCCAAAAAATAATAGAGATTATTCCGTATTTTTTTATGTCACAAAACTCGAGATTTATACCTCATAAAAAGTGACAATACATTAGATTAAATGTGGAGAGACGGATTCAAAAATATGTGAATTAAAATTGAATTAATTTACTTCATTAATGGTATAGTGTTGGCAAGAATTAAAACATGGAATTCCAACAGTTCAAGGAGGGTTTCAAGGGAGTTTAAAGGGATAGTGTCTGTGTGGGACCTACCACACATTATCCTCTCCTGAGAGGTTAGGCGGGGGTGGGCCCTACCACCAACCTCCCATTGGAGATAAAAACTACCTACTAAATAAAATTTTTTAACACATCAATTTTGTTTAATTTAATATGAATCCCATGAATTAAATTCTTCTCTTGACCAAACACAACTATGATAAAGGTCTCCTTAAGAATATATCGGTTCTATGAGTTCATCGGTGTCCTCAGAATTCAATTCTGAGCACTGGTTCAAAATAGAGAATAACCCGAATGTACATTTACTGAATGTACCTGAACAAAACATCAAAAAATGATTCTGGGCACACCGGGCATCAAAATCAGGTGCCTTCAGAAACTGCAGACTCGTAAAATTAAAAATAATTTATGAAAAAACATTTCCATCAAATTTATGGGTCTTTACACCTATAATAACTTCCTACGACTGGTTCACTGTATTTTTATATCATTTGTGAGGTAAAGGGTGCTTTGAGCCAATTTGAGGGGTTTCTCATGTGAAATCCCAATCAAAAAATATGTATTTCAAAAGAACATGTTGTGTGTTCTTCTTATTTGATAATTTTAAAATTCTTGGAGGTAAATTAAACATATTGGGAATACACATCATATATTTTTACTCTTCTATATATCCTATGACCATTTTAGATAGCCCGTGTGGGGGAACATGGTTGGGTAGAGTACCAAAATTGACCCATTTGAGGGATTAAAATTGTGTATAGCTACACGAACAATATAAGAGAAATGGTCAAGTAAATAATAGGTACAAGGGAATTTACCATATGTATTGTACAATCCATGTACTTGTTATACATATCATTTAAATGGGTTTTACATACCATGTTAAGCTGAAGATCATACCCATTATATGATTTGAGGGTACACATCATGTATATAGTTATAAACACATTGTACACCTACCTTGATAGCCTTTTGGGGGAATTTCATATTTTATTCCTCATATTTGTTGATGGAAATATGTGTATCCATTTTTTAATTTGTATCCATGTATATAATCATGTAGTAATATTTGATGTGATTTGTGGCCTTAATGATGGTGTTTTAGTATTTTTACTAAATAGATAGTTTATTCCCATGGAAGAAAATTAACATATATATATATATAGTGACTCCATTATTCATTGGTTTTGTATGATCCATATCATATAATTATATTTTAGGTTATTTTCGTTTAGTGAAATGGGCTATCAAATATTTTTTCCATGTTTCACCCTTATAGGATTCTTCTATCTTATTATTAGTACCAAGGGACCCCCGATGTGATGACATCACTTACATGATAAACTAGGGAATCCCTTGTTGGATCCCTCTACATGTTTACTATTCATGAGGATCCAATGAATGATAACTATTTATAAATATATTATTATGATTTTCACACATATGAATCCATTTCTGATGTCTTAGAATAGAGGATCCCTTGTAGGATTCCTGTGTTAACTTAATATATTCCATGATACCATGAAGGGTTCATCTGGTATTTTATTATTTATAAGGATCCATAATTTGATGAATTCACATATGTATGAACACTGAGGATCCCATGTAGTATTCCACTATAGTCTTTGGAAGGAAATCCCCAATTAGAACATTGATATTTAAAAAATCATTACCATGTTTATAGTGGAAAAGGTAACAAATATAAGTAGGTGTCACCTTAGAATCATAAATATATTTTTAATCCCAAGGGTATTTGGAAATATTATTTGATTAGGTAGTTTTTCCACAGCTATTATTTATTTTTCAATTTACATTACTACTATTTATGGAGCTATGATTACCATAATTGCTACCATCTTTTTGGGAGATTAGCTTGATGTGATGCGACAATTACTTATTTGGATGTAGATACGTATTTAATGGGATACATTTTCTATGTCATTTTCCAGAATCTTTAAATTTCATTAATAGATATATTTCCAAGGATCATGTTTCTATGGATAATTATTTATTATCATTTATCTCGATGTCCATAGTTACTTATTATGTTCTAGCTTTGAATTATATTATTCGATGAGTGATAATTGGGTTATATATATTGAATTTAATGGATGGGATTATAAGATATTATTTCTTATATATTCGTTCAGTGATTCTCGTAATCTTATATAATAATTTCATGGACTCGCTCATAGACAATATGAGTTAATATTATTCCTTCACTTATACTTGGATATCTTTTAAAAAAATTCATCAGCAGAGTCATATAATAGATGAATTTATATTTATGAATTAGGTGATACTAATGTTCTATGTGTTAAATTTGAAGGATGGGATCGTAGGATGATTGATATAATTCTTTACATGAATAATAATTAGTTTCCTTGTGCGAAATGCAATGGACCTACATAGAGGTTACATGAACTACATTAATCCATGTGTGATACTTGTTTTTCCATGTATGAATTCATTTGATGGAATCATAATCAAGAATGGTTTATATAACATCAGTGATACATGGATACCTATACAGTAATACCTTGGATATAATCATATTAAATATTGAATAATCTTGTTCTTTGATATCATGGTATATAGAAACCTTGGTTATATACCTTGGGTGACATATTTATTTATAAATGTAAAAGTTCATTAACTATAGGATATCGGGTTTTACATGGATTTATATTTTTGATGATAATATGAAATTATGATCGACATTAATATCCAAATATTTATCCCTTTAAGGTTATATATCTAGGTCAGATTCATTTTCACCATTGTTCAAAGCCATTATTTTATATTGGAATCACATAACCAAGGATTGAGTTAATTATATAGGGAATTAGTGGTACAATATCCATCATAGAGACCCTGTAATATGAAGTCTATTTCATTTGATCTAGAACCATGGATTGACTGTGGATTTAGTTTCATTATGATATTTTATAGGATTTACTTGTATGTATGATATTTAGAATTGTAGTGGTCATGTATATATGTTTTTACAAAAAAAAATATGAGCATACTTATATATATAATTGATATCGTCCAAGGATATTCCATCGTAGGTTGTGCGATATAGAAACGATGGATCATTGATTTGTGGATTTACTGTGGTTTTATTTTATTTATCATTTCTAATTGTGGCTCGACATGAATGATCATATTTCACTACAATGTACTTATTATAGTAGATTTATAGGTTCACCATTCAGGTGTTCTATGGGGATTATTTCTTAACCCTTTACATGAATCATTTTTCACTTGGAGACATTATGTCTTCGATTTAGGATGAGGATAGTTTTCTTGATGGATAAGGATGTGTACTCCGTATTCATGATCAAGCAGATCCACTCATGTGAATTAATTTGATTATGATAGAGCATCTATATTGTGTTTTTATGTTTATTTAGGATTTATATATCAAATATGATAGGATATCCTTACACCATTATGTTATATTACATTATAAACACTTTCATATATGGGTGGTCATGTGAGTGATCGTCCTTGATTGTATGAAAAGGCTATTTCCGGATTTGAGGAATTTAACATAATACTGCAGGATGTGTCCTTTTCATTTTACCTACTGGTTCTTCAATCAGTATATTTATATCATTATTTTATATCTTGTTATTTATTATGTATTTTAATATTTTATGGGAGAATTTTATCTCCATGGACTCACTTTTGGTAATCAGTACTTGTCCACATTCTTTTTCATATAGAGTGGTGTGCTTGAGGCATTATCCCAAACATGCTCTGAGCACATGTTTAGTGGAATATGTTCTAAGACATTACAAATATGTGTTATATTATTTCATTTCTTGCATGGATACTTTTTATGACATTTTATATTGGAGTACATGTCATGTGTTGGAACCACTAATGATTTTCAGATTGATGGGCTATAAACAATCATTTTGGTTTAAAGACTAGGTTTTTAAGGATATTGGATTGATGTTCTTCATATGTGATGTTATTGGTTTTTATAATTATCACATTGAGAGATGAAAATGTTTTTTGGAGTTTTTATTTTTAAAATATTAAGAGATCTCATCCTATTGGTGTGATTCCAGTGTTGGATTAGTAAATCATTACCCATTTACATGAGTCTACTGGTTGATTTTAAATCCTAGAAAATGAAGAGAATTGACATACCATACTTCATGTTTGGAAAATAATATACACATATAACATTACTAGTTATTATTATAATTTTTGTTGATGACATAGTCTAATGTTTTAATATGTATAAATCTATATTGGAGTTCACCCATATAGGTTCATGGTTTCAAAATAATCGATTGAGATTATTTGTGTATATATTTCCTTTTGATGACAGTATATTTAGATCAATGGTGATATCATTTATAGTGATAATGATGAATCATTTCTCATGCATAGAAGGTGTAGTAACTTTATTAGATCAATAGGGCATATGATTCCCATGTTCGAACCCGCTGTAGTGTTTTGTTCCATAGAAAAAGTTATTGAAAGCGTCTGTAAACTCTTATAAAAAGTCTCCTATATATATCATGGAACAACATTATACTAAAAAAATATTTTCATTTTATACATAATGGATCATAAAGAAATTTTTTGTTCATACTATTGATCCTTATAGGTCAATGTAAGAAAATTACAATTTCATATTAATTTCCCTTTTCTCTCCATGTGATATCTTGTCAATAAACACCCAATAATTAATAGTGAACTGGACCTCTTGAAGTTTTTTCTATATATGGACACATGAACTTTTTAAATAGTATAAATTATCTATGGTAATATCATGTCCCTTCAGGGATTATTCTATTATGAGGATTCTCATAGAGTTTTGAAGAACTTATAATTAGATTTCTATAGTTTTGATAGGTGTATTTGGATGTTTTATTTACCTATTAAACATATGGATTTGAGAGTCATGATATATTCAATATATAGATAATAGTGTTTAGATGAAAACTGATGATATGTGACCATGATGAGATGTATTTAATTTGGAATAGGTTGTTAAACCTAGTGACCCTCAAATGATTATTTTTTACTAGGGATGGGTGGGAGACCTATAGGACCCTTGTTTTGAATTATATCCTCATAGGTATACATTTATCTTAATCATGGGAAACATGAAAGTGGGATTTACATCTATTTATGGATACCATAAAGGTAATTCTATTAGTTTTATACTTAGTTCAGACTGGTGTACTATTAGTGATCAAGTTTTATTGTATAAGAGTGATGATACATTCCATTTCAATTAAATCACATATTATGATCAGTATAAAGGATGGATTTGATGGGAATTAATGTTAAGGTGCCTAGGCTATATGTTTTTCCACTACAATAATCCTGTAATAGTGTGATTAAATAGTAGTGAATAAAATTATTCAATGTGTTAGTCGATCATGGGGTAGAGTGTGCCACAATAAAGGTTTTTAGTTTTATATAGGTGTTCTATGGGAGCATCTGGATTAATTATTAATTCATGATTTATAAAATGATCATCTAGAATTTATTGGTAGAATGATTTTTTGATTGTGAGTTTTTTTATAATCAGGTAGTTTGGGTTGTTAAACCCACATTTCAATATGAGATAGGTAAGGAACATTCCAATTTTTCCTAGTAGATATTGAATATTAACATTTTTTATGATCTTTTAAGGGATTTGAATTGATAAATTTAAGGTAATATTACAATATTAGTTTACAATAGTTTTGAAAAAAATGAAGAATTCCACTCCATGGAAGAATAGGGATCAACAATGGACTATGTTTCATGAGCGGACTGAAAGCAGTTTGGACATGGACACACATTTTGAGAGATGTGGTGTCAGGGATTTGTTAAAGGAAGTTACATCCTTGTTTGATGTTATAATGACCTGGATAGAGATTTAAATGAATTTAAGAGTCATAGTGTCTTATTATTATGTGAAAAATAGCCATATTTTTACATAAAATTGATTACACTGAGAGATCATAAGCCATATGATTGTTTCCTATTCACTAAATAATATTTTTAGTTTTAAAATGGAACATATTATGGACACTCTTAAGGATATATATAAGGAAATCCATATGATGGGGAGTGAACCATTGGCTATACGACGGAGGTGACCATATGATATGATGATATATATTTATTTTCATGGAAACCATATTCATTATGTAGTAATAGTCACTTTTTGGAGGATCCTATGTTGGTACTCCTGTATGAGTGGTTATGTCCACTCCAATCACTCTTTATAGTGATGAAAGGAGTGTTTGAATTTTACCATGGAATGTAGATATAGGGATATTATAAGGTTAATCCTATGGTGTGGATTATTTGATCGGTAAATCTTAAACGTATATCATGGAAATATTTATAGTGGTTAATTTTTTGGGAATGATAATTTTATTTTCATGATGGAGTACTTTTTTGGATGACCAGGATGATATCATAAATGTGATAAACCACAGATACATCTTGGGGATGTGAAAGGTTATTGTGGGAAAATTCTATTGACCTGTTATTTCTATAAATAATAATTTGAGATGAAATTTGAATTTTGGATTTCATGTTCTTATATATTTTAATATGTAAACTTTCCCAAGTCATATGATCAATGATAATATTTAAAACCACAATATTGATCCCAATGAATTGTGTTTATAATCTTATTTGTGTATGGTATAATTCTATTAAATTTAAATTTCTATGGATTACTTAATATATAATATAATTAATTAAATATTAATTTTGTTTTTCATAATAATTATGTTGTGTCATTTGAATATTGAATCTTATAGATATTATTTATCAACAATTGAGTTTGGAATATGGGGTTTTTCATTGGTGAGACATAAACTCATATTACGTTATAGGTCCAAACCTGATCCCTTTTCATTTTCATTTTGTTCAATTAATTTTTGTTTTTAATATTTTAGTTACTTCTCCTCCCATTGGGTTCTCATGTACACCCAATGGAATTATCAATCAACTGAGAATGATATAAAAAATGATAGGGAAATTAATTAATTGTTATATATAATGGGGGTGCCAACGTTGATCGTTGTGTGTGTCGGATCATTGTGTGGAAGCCCTGGACCCAGGATATGGGAAAAAACAGATTGTACCCAAAATTTTAAATTTTATATTTACTTCTTATATCAACATATAATTACCTCATTCTTTTTTTGATCCCCCATTATGACTACGTATCAACCCTTGATTGATTTTCTATAATCATTTCCAGGAAAAATAGGGTTTTAGTCTGAATTGAGTTGATTACGATTCCCAAATCCTGATCACACAATGTGTATTTTATGATGACCTGTCATTTTTTATTCCAATATAGAGAATATCATATTTTTTATGTAAAATTCATGAAATGTTTATAAACACCATGTTGTTCTACTCAAATATGTAGCTAAGAGCATTTCCAGACCACCTATAATGGGTGACCTAGATGTGTAGAGTACACAACCATACCTCTGTGTTTCTATCAATGTGTATAAAACTACCAGACATTGAAATGAAACATGTATTTGAACTACGTAGTATAATATAAGATTTCCCATTTTTGGTTCATGACGTCCACATGTTATACAATCCACATTCTTGAGTTTTACACAAAATGTCCTTTCGATGTACACACTGATTTGAGGATTTTAGGGAGCACACTGTGTACTTGGGTATAAACCCCATGTGATCCTCCCTATCATCATTTTTCAGGTTTAAATATTTATTTATTATGGAGTCACAATTAGACACATGAGTACACATTCGTAATTATCTTTTTGTATAGATCACGATGGTGAGTCCCTGTATATGATTCGAGGAACCCTATATTGGATTTTGGTATTTCTACTAAATTGATAGGTTGATCCATCAGTAATAAAATATTACTATCTCGTTAAACTAAAAAAATTGATTTGAGGTGGTCCATTATCCATGTCAATAGAATGGTATTCAGTGACATATCCTTTTAGACTAAGAGGTCATCTTATCTTTTAACATAATTGATCTTGTGTAGGATGTGTCTAGCTTCATATTTTCTATAGAAGGTCCCATGTGGGATTCCAACCCTTTCATCGTAAACTAAGGAATCCATTTTAGGATTCCTCTACTTGTTTACCCCTTAAATATGTCTCATTTACAATTCCCATTCTTATGTATATTGGACCACGAGTCCCATATAGGATTCTCTGCTTATTTATTGAACTAGGAGATCCCATGTATGAATCCAATATTTACCTTGTACACATGAAATACAATATAGTATACCTATTGTGGAATAATATTTCAATGGTTCTCAATAGGTTATTTATAGAAAATGTATATAAATCTATGATCCCATGTAGGATGAATCTCTAGTGTTTGACATGAGGGTCAATGTGGGTGCCCTGATTTATGATCGACCATGACAGTTCATGTTGTAGGTGTTGAGTGATATGATGTTGGGTGTTAGAATATTAAATATACAAAACTTTCACCATCATGGGTATGATCCAATAGTGTTTTGTTAAGGAATTTGGCCACCTTACTCCTTTATTTATTTATTCTTGTGATTACGATTAATGAGATATGATTTCTAGAGGTGATGCATTGTTTTATAATGATGATATTGAAATGTATTGACATTTCATTATGGTATAAAAAATATTAAATTCTTGTAATTCATATATTGAGACATGTTGTTGATTTTTTTATTGGGATTCCTAGATGTGTTTTCTTATATCTACCTTCTGAATCTTCACATTGAATATAATTTTTCAGGATTTTCAGAAGTACATTGTAAGATTTGACCCAATATTTTAATATTTTTTGAATGATTATTTGGTTCACTTTTTAAAATTCCAATGATATAACCATATTTTTTTTATTATATATTCACCAGGACTGACATTAGGTTCATTATATGGATCACCGTAGATTGGATTATAGGATAAAATAACTAAAAAAATAATTGATTCATAGTTGGATTCTGATGAAGGAATTTATGTAATGGACTCATAGACTATAAAGTAATATATATTTTATGAGTAATAAATGGATTCAAATGTAGTAATTTCATGTTCTTGTAGACAGGGGAAATGGAACTATATTATTTTTTATCATCAAGGAACTTAGATACCAGGATTATGTAGCTTTAGTCATAGCTACATATGTATTATATTTTATTCAACTACAGGATAACCTGTTTTATATAGAATCATTTTAAGGTGATTGGATCCAATTATGGTTTTCGAAAAGAATATCACATGTATTCCCCTATTCCAAAATATATTAGTCAGTGACATTTCTAGTTTTTTATAATGTTTTTATTATTGATCTACATTAAGAACCCATGGATCAACAAAATTGTACATTAATTTGGTGGTGAAAAATCATTCATAGAGATATTGTCATATTAAATCTTGTTGATAAGACCAATAATGATAGGATTGAATGTGGATTTAGTTTTATTATGGTATTTATCATGAATTCATTCTTTGTATACATCTGATCATTGTGGTTTCACATATATACATATGCATATATATATATATGGTCATATATTTATATATGATAGCTATAGTGTATAGAATATTTTAGAAAGGATGTGTAGTATGCTCAATAAGAATCATGAATCTGAGAATCGATTGTGATTTTATTGTATTTATTATTTACAATTTTGTACTGGTAATGATATGTGTAATCTGTTACATTGAACTAATAATATTATAATTGTATGTTATTCATTTGTGTGTCCTACATAAATTATTTCTCATCCTTGTATGAGATCAATGATGTACGTGTATAGAATATTTCTTCTTTTTTGGTGGAGAAATTTTAATATTATGGATAGGGATAAGGAATCGGTTTTCATGATAGTGAAGTGTCACTTATGTGGGTTATATTGATTATTTATAGTTTCTAAATAGTTTTTTGGTGACCAGGATTATGGTTTGTATAAGGTATTAGCCTTAAACAATATACAATATATTTAATTCCACATGTTTTCAATTCCTTACATTACAATATATCTTTTTGGTTTTGAGTTTTAAAAAGTTAATACATAACGAATACAAATCAACCCACAAGCATTCAATGTGGGTACCATTAAAAAATTATAATTTTAGTCAAAAACATAATATTTAAAACACAAATCATCAACATGATTTCTTTGAAAAAACATCATAACATTAAACATGACAACCTTATATATCAAACACATACTTATAACCTATGAAAACTATAAAAAACCATGTGTAAGAACCCAGTTTTTATTCTTGAGGTACGTGTTTCTTCTTTTCCTTTTCATTAAGTGTTTTGAGAAAATAAGGAAAATGGGAAAAAAAATCCCAAATTTTGAGAGTACATGCCGTGTACTATTCCACAGCTCGTGTACTTTGGCTGTGTGGGATGAGGACACATGGGGTGTAGTCCAGTTGGTGACGAAAGGTGTAAAAACTGACTACACACCATGTAGTGGGTATTTACATGCCATGTAGTCAGTTGGTAGGTAAATAGCAAGGTGGTGGAAGCAGCCACCAGGTGGTGATAGTACATTCCGTGTATTCTGGATTACACGCCATGTACACATGTCGACGGATGAACAGTGAAGTGGTGGGAAAAGTAGCCGCTAGAGGAACAATTAAATGAGAAAACTACATGTTGTGTAGTCAATTGAACACGCAGTGTAGTTTTAATTTTTTTTTTCTTAAAATGGGCAGTAGCCTCCCCTATTCACAGGGAAGGCTTAGAACCGGATAAGGACTTGGGAGAGATGTTCATACATTTGGAGATCACCCGAGCGAGCACCTAGAATCCGATTCCGCCTCTGTCGATCTCGTTGGAACCGTATGGGTAATCCCTTTCTTCTCATTAAGTAATTCATACCAATCCTTTCCTGAGGGAATGTTATTTATGTTTGAATATTATTTATTTCATCTCAGATCTACTTTGTTCATGGATGATCTGAGGAGCGTTGTTCACGTATATCGATCAGGGCTTTTTGTGGTAGGTGGCTTGGTGTTTAAATTCCAACTATTGTGCATTTTTGTGTACCATTTAGCTATGAACCCGTATTGGGGTGTCGTGTGAATGAGTTCTAGGCTATTTTGAATACCAATAATTGTATAGGTAATTAAATGTGATAATAAACTACTGTTTGGGGTCGATGCTAGGATCTAGGACCACCCTGGGGGTGCGTGCCTCTGTTTATCCATTTGGCCAAGATACTTGAGGGTATTCCATGTTTATTTAGTGCATTACTTTTTCCATGGGAGTAATTGTATATAAATTGCATTTTTATGCATTGGGATCACCCCAATTACTTGCGCCTGATGGAAGTGTTCTTTTTAGAATGAAGGCATGGATTGTTTAGACTGAAGGCAAGGTAATGCTTAGCCTGACGACATTGCTTATTTAGCCTGAGGGAAATATTCTTGATCACCTAAGGGTTTATTTTCAATTTGTCCTGAGGGGAATATTATATTTCTCCTGAGGTAAAGGCCTGAGGGAAAGGTTCCGAATGGCCTAAGGGATATATTCGATAGCCTGAGGGAAAGCCTGAGGGCGTGGTTAAAATATATTAGCCTGAGGTCCAGATTATGTTCATCCTGAGGGCTTGGTTATGATGAGAACATAATGATATTTAATTGAATGGTTAAATGAATAATTAAATGGAAATATAACTGGTAAAAATAGTTACCTTTTAGTATTTACTAGTTTACTGCATTTACTTTTTCACACTGTTGTTGCATATTTTCACACGGTTGGGCACAAGGATTTGGTGTGTGCCTACTGGGAATTTATTTCTCACACTCTATTTGGGTCATTTCATCAGCACCAATAGATATCGTTTCTATAGGTGTTGACAGGGAAAGGGTCCCTATACAGGTACAAGATTGTGGCAGAGGAGTTGGAGAGCATTGGATCGAGCTTAGGCTTGGGTTTTTGTTGAGTTCTTCTTGCACTGTTATGTTTTTCATTACAGAACCTTGTACCTTGAGCTGTATTATATTGTAATGTATTGTTGTGTAACATGTTCTGTCTGTTTTCTTAGAACTTGAGTCATGTTGCATCATTATCTAAAAACTGTTGGTTATCTTTTTACTACAGTTGTTCTTATTTAAATGTGTATAGTTTATTTCTTCCGCTATTGTTGTATGTTGTATATTTTATTCCACTACGCTACACTTGTCAAATGAGGGAATAGTCTCCCCACTATCAGAACTGGGCCCTCGATGCTAGTCGCCAGCCTCTGGCATTTGGGGAAATGCGCTTGAGGTCTTGTGACCAACCGGTTTCGAGGCACTCATTGAGTGGCACCCAGATCTTGGTCGTTACAATGTGGTGTCAGAGGAGTTTCTTTTCTTTGAATTACTATTGGGAGCCTTAGTTAGGGATAGAACATAAATTTTAGTTGGTAATAAGGTGTTCTAGGGTGTAGCTAACTCGTGTATAGGGAAAAGCCAGTGTACCTCGTATGTTTTCAATTCTTCTTATTTGGTAAATTTTACAGTTGATTTGATTTTCACCATTGGGTGACACACTTGTGATTGTGTTTTTTATGTTTTATACATGGGTTCTATTTAGTTTAAACGTTATGAGATGATGGTATGTGTAACAGCCCGAGATTTTATGAAAAATATTCTTTTTTATTTCACTAATGTCTTGTGTTGTACGCTACACCAAAAGGAGCTTGCACAACACGTATCCCTGACTTGCCTTGCATTACACGCAATCGCAACCTTCCTCGATAGCGTGTGTGGTACGTAATACTGAGTTTTACGAAACAATGATATGCTATTAAAATATTATTAAAACTAGCCGTTATGAATAGTAATAACCACTTTTTAAATTTTAGAAATTTTAGCTCTCAAAATGGACTTCATTTTTGGATTCGGAGTATCGAATTTAGCCTAAGGTGAAATTTTGGTGATTTTCGGATAACTTTCAGATTTTGATGAATAGTGAAAATTACTAAATTTTAGTTAAAAACAACTTTTTCAATCGAAATAATTAATAGTGATAAATTATTAATTTGAGTGGTTTTAAAATATATTTAGAATATATTTTTACAATTTAATACAATGTTGGTCATTGGATGTAATTTCATATTTAAAATAGACATAAACAAGTGTCAATCTTTTGATAGATATTGTTTCTTAAAAACATGCTATTTGTTTTAACAGCAGGATTTAATTATAAAATTAATTAATGAAACTTTTATGTTATGAATTTGGTAAAATAGACTTCATTTTTGAATTTGGAATATTAAATATAGCTTAGGATGAAATTTTGGCATTGTTCTGAAAAACATCAATTTTTTATGAATAGTGAAACTACTAAGTGGTAGTTAAAAAACTGAATTTTTCATAAATCTTAATTTTACCGCTTCTGTGAATGGAATTTCAAAAATCCAAGAGACATGGTTGATGTCAGTAAGTAAAATGTGGTTCAATGAGATGAAAATAATTTTTGGTGAATAGTAACTTTTTACCTTTTTTACCACGGTTAATAGTAAATAGGGTAACTAAGGGTAAATATGATATTACTATTACCCTAACACATGTCCTAATTCTATTGGATAAGTGTAATTCGACCAAAAACAACCTTATGAATATAATGTGACCATTTAGGTCCACTTGGATTAGATTATGACATTTAATATTATATTATTTAATGAATAGTTAAAATAGTTAAAATCAAAGTTTAATAACTAAAACATTTTTAATATGGGGTTATTCATAAGATAAATTCGACTATAAATATTCATTAGAAAGATAAAAAGATTTCCTACATAATTATATTTTATTTATAATTTTTAGACTTTAAATAAATTAATTTATTTATGACACAATGATGATGCAGTAATTATCTTATTAATGAAATATTGACATAATTGATGTTATAAACACCAAAATAAATGTAATTTGAGACTTTTTATGAATTCCACTAATTTTCTAGGTTACTATGATATATTATTGTTGATTTAATCAACTTGGTTAGAACATATAAATCTGTTATGACTTTCACAAAAATAATATATCAAATAGTGTCAAAATTGACACAAAATAGTTTTTAAATCAAATATTATATTATTAATTGTTATTTTATTCTTAAAAATCTAAGGTTCGGCCAAATGACTTAGATAAGGATATATATATTAATAATAAACAATTTGGGGTTCGTTTGGCATGTTATAGTTAGTGTATTAACCATATAGTGAAAGAAAACAAAAAGACACGGTAAAAGTTAAATTAATTAACTTAGAGTTAAATCTAATTGATAAGGTTAAAATAATACCCTAAACTTGTCTAAATCCTATTGGTTGATAGGATTTCGACCCATCCCCACTTTATCTTCTAAATAAGACCCTTTGGAACCATTATAAACCGATTTTGACTTTAATATAAAATAATATTTTGAGATATTCCTATGGTGCCCCTCGCCTCCCTTATAAAAGGGCACCTCCTCCCCCTCCTCCTCACACCAATTTGAGCACTCAAGCTCGGCCAACCCCTGCCATTTTCTCCTCTACACTTCCCTAGAATAATCCTAGAGGTCCTGGTCTTCTTCAAAGACCACTCTTAGTTCCCTTAGTGGAGGATTCAAAGAGGTGTTCCAAAGAAGAGGTAATATCCATTACCGATCTTTTCAATTTCGTTCTTCTTCAACTTCTTCTCCTTTAGTTGTTTCATGATAAAGTAATAACATCAGTATTACATACATACTGATGTGTTATTATAAATATGAAACAACCCTAATTCACCTTCTATCCATCCTATGGAAAAATGAAATCACCGCGCGTGCGTACGTACGGAATACCGTCTCCACGCCGTGGTGTAATCTATTTTTCCACCATCACCTTACAAGGATGGGTATAATGGTGTAATGAGTAACTATATATGATTATTATGAAGTAATATTGATACTGAAATAATATATATATATACTCCAATACAATTCCACGATCATAGGAACGATATCATCACTCGTGCGTACGTACGGAATACCGTCTCCACGATGTGATGCGACTCGTTCTACATGATCTTCATTTCATAATGATTATATAAATGAATTGAATGAATTAATATGGTATATACTACACTAATACCATTCTGGAAATGAATTATCTATAACCTAAAGATAAGAATAAGAATTTATTCAACAAAACACGCATAAGAACAAAAAGTTATAAAGACCCGAGTAACAAGTAACAATGAAATATTACTAACAAGAAGCTAATAATATGACCATATATGATATCATATCAATATGTATGATTCTGGAATAAGTCAATAACATTATTCAAACCATTATACAGGAGATTCGGACACGAACAAAGCAAATCGGACCTAAGGTAAGGGAAATATCACAATCTCATTTTTATCTGAGATTGTTTATTCGTAAGTATTCACTGGGGTGTATTTTATCATCCACATCCATGTTTCATCAATATGTAATATTATTTCCATCCACCTACAATTGTTTAAATCCATTTTTACCCTTCGGTGAGTTTTTAGTAATATGTATGAAAGGAATCTTTTGTCATACGAGGTACTTTTTGACTTTTCCGACAAAAGTACGAAGAATGTTTTTTTTAACTTATACGGCCTGAATGGATTTTTAAAACATTATTTCCAAGAAACTTCCTTTACAAGTTTTCAAGTTTATTTTTAATCAACTTCTTTTATTTTAAATTCGTATGACATGTTATGAAAGGAAAAATGTTTTTGAAGAAGAAAGGATATTTTCCTCAAGAATGGAGTTCAAGTATTTTATCAAAATTATTTTCCATCTAAGATAATAAAAGGGTTCTGTTTTTATCGCTATTATTTCATTGGTTTGATTATGTTGTGATGGAAATATTTTTATGAATTCCTTTATCTTATATGAATTGTTTTATGATGTCATGTTGTTTAAGAATCCTATTTTTATTACATGGGTTATGCAATGATGTATGATTTATGATTTTGTGGAACACATAATAATGGTATCATTATGAGATGGGTGGGACCTATATCTCCCTCCAATGCATTGGGTAATGATTTTATATCTCATGAGATAGACATGGCTGGAACGGAAGGTTATTTTGGTTTAGTGATATAGGACTGAAACGAGGAGTGAACTCGGTTCAGAAAGGGACTTTGTCCACTAAGATAGTCTTGGCAATGAGTAATGACTAAAAAGAAATGATTTTCCATGATTATGTGTGCATGCCACAAAGTTTCAAGTTTCATGTTATGATTATGGGGATCTCATTTTCACTTCTATGATTTATCCCATGTTATGATATTATGAGCTCTTTTGCAGGTTAAGATTTCCAAAAGCTATGTTCTTATGTATATGATGTGATTGATATTTCTTTTGTTTACCCTTACTGAGCATTTGAGCTCACCCTTTTATGTTTTCTTTTCCCCAGGATATAAAGAAAGGTTTTTAGGTAAAAAAAAGGGAAGATCTTTATGGGAGATATTGAAGATCTTTCCCCACGATTAGAAGATTACGTTCCGAGTTTCCAAAGACACTAAACTATTACGATCCTTGTGTGTGTGTTTTTGTTATGTACTAAGTATTCCGCAAAAGTAATGTAATGTCCATGTACGATAAGCTTCGGGTCTCTACAGTTGGTATCAGAGGAAAGGTTTAGTCAACCTTTGGAAACTAGGATGCGAAAACGTTAGTGTGATCCCTAGAGATATTTCTAAGGTATGGATGTCCCTAGGGATAAGTATACGTATAGGTTATAGTAATAGAATTACTCTAACGATCATAGAATTAAACCTAAGATGTTGGATATTGAAGGTACTCCCCCTTTATTATGTTGTTTTCCCTAGCATGATTTTTGCCTCTCACACTATTCTTTTGGGGTTTTAGACGATGGCTGGAACCCGAAGGAACCGTGTTGATCAATGCAATGGAAAATGCAATGATTGTCCCCCTGAGCAACCAAACGATATGGGAGTTGGAATGCAAAATCTTGTAGCCATGCTCACACAACTTTCTCAAGCTATGAATCATGCGGGACTTCCAAACGAGCAAAGGAAGGAGCAACATTCTGTTGAATCCTTCATGAGGCAGCGTCCGCCTTCTTTCAGTGGGTCTACTGATCCATTAGTTGCTGAACAATGGATTAGTACTACTGAAAAGATATTTTCAGTTCTTCAATGTTCTGAACATGATATAGTCATCTTAGCAGTATATCGTTTGGAAGGAGATGCTGATCAATGGTGGAATCTTATTAAGAATACGAGGCAAAGGGATGAAATTGAGTCTATGGAATGGGATGAGTTCAAGAACTTATTTTTCAATAAGTACTTCCCTCGTATTCTCCGAACAAAGATGGAGAAAGAGTTTCTTGAACTGAAGCAAAGGAATGATGAATCTGTTGGTACCTATGAAGTGAATTTTACAAGACTTGCAAGGTACGCTTCTGGTATTATCATCCAACCTGAAAGTAAAGTTGATCGATTTTTCAGTGGCTTAAAACCAAGTCTTCGAAGGGCATTAGCTATAAGAGACTTCAGTAGCTATGAAGAAATTGTGCGTTGTGCTATCAAGGTAGAAAAGGAAGTTGGTGTTACATATCCATCTCATGGTTTTGACAAGAAACGAAAGATGGAGTTCAAGGAGAAAACTCAGAATAATGGTGAAAAGAAGATGAATGTTTCCTTATGCACAAAGTGTGGAAAGAAGCATGGTGGAGATTGTCTTAAAGGGACTAGAAAATGTTTTCAGTGTGGAAAAGAAGGTCATCGAGCAGCTGAGTGTCGAAGTAATGGAAAAAGGGATTCTAATGAAGTGAATAAAGCAAACACTGCAGAGAACGCACAACCAACACTTCAATGCTTCAAGTGCAAGGAGATGGGACATTATGCCAATAAATTACCTAATCCAAGGGTTAGTGATGATCGACATGAGCAACCGCTTAAGGAAAAGGACAAAGGGAAGTCACATGCGATCACTATTGGCAATGTTGAATATGACAACGATGTGGTGGAATGATTAAGTTTTTATGTAATGGGATTCCAAAATAATGTTGTATCATGGAATATTGGAATATTTATGTATTGGTCTAATGTGGTATTCAAAGTGATTGAGATATTATGCACATAATGAAGGGAAAACGAGAAAATGAAATGTTTAACAGTATTCATGAGCTCATGATTGATATAAGGACTAAGTGATATCATGGTTTGAGTATATAGAATTTTGAGGATTTTGGTATGTGGAAAGTGTTAACATTTAACTGCATTCAAGTTTTCACTAAGGTTCAATGGGTATTCAAGAGAGTACAAGATTAAGGCCTATGAATGTTTGGAATGTGTCCAACAAAATATATCTTATGATATATGGGGATCGATGATGGTGTTAAATCTCTGGTAATCATTTTCACTATATTATGAGAGTCGACTGCAGTATTATGGATAAGCCTAAAAGATTGGAATGGATTATGTTGGACATAAGTTAGTATTGTATGTTTTTTCGATATTATTGATGGGATGTTATATAGTTTTGGAAAAAGGACAACCTGCAGGACGGGCGACAGCCCATCGCTTCGGACAAGGCTGTGGGAATCGAACCCACAACCGAAGTGCGACTGGCCTTTATCGCCTACCACTGACCTACAGGAAGTCCCTGTTTAGTAGAAACTAGTGTTATTATATTAAGCAGTATGATATATGAAGTATAAGCCCATTTTAGGAACCATATATGATTAATCCCACTATAGATCGACTTATGTATATAAATTTTGCCAACCTTTTGAGACAGATGGAATGACCCGTCATTCTATCACATGATCTGCTAACACTTCACGAATAACAAATTCAACTTCATTTATTTAAGAGATGAAGTGGAAATTTTTAAAGGCACGAACAACAGTGAGATTGTACCAAAATAAAGTAAGTATTTATTCTAATTCAAATTCTTTAACTTTAGGGAAATGATCTTGAAAACCAAAAATGATGTCCTAGTTCTCTTATACCTGATGAATCAGATGGTACCTTAGATCGTCACAAATTTATGGATTTTTGATTACTGGATTTTCTATAGCCATGTTCTCTACCACTCTCCATCAGAACATGATGGTTAGATTTCTCTTCCCTGTCCATATTTTCACCTATGTGGAAACCCAGTGATTAGTTTATTTGGGTAACCGTTAAGTTTCATACTTTTTTCTTAAAATATTGGTTTTGGTATTCCTTTTTACGATGTGGGTTTCTATTAAAGAAACTTTCGAATAGTAAACCATTTATAACCCCGACGAATTTTGAGGGCGGAATTCATTTTAAGGGGGGTAGAATGTAACAGCCCGAGATTTTATGAAAAATATTCTTTTTTATTTCACTAATGTCTTGTGTTGTACGCTACACCAAAAAGAGCATGCACAACACGCATCCTTGACCTGCCTTGCATTACACGCAATCGCAACCTTCCTCGATAGCGTGTGTGGTACGTAATACTGAGTTTTACGAAACAATGATATGCTATTAAAATATTATTAAAACTAGCCGTTATGAATAGTAATAACCAATTTTTAAATTTTAGAAATTTTAGCTCTCAAAATGGACTTCATTTTTGGATTCGGAGTATCGAATTTAGCCTAAGGTGAAATTTTGGTGATTTTCGGATAACTTTCATATTTTGATGAATAGTGAAAATTACTAAATTTTAGTTAAAAACAACTTTTTCAATCGAAATAATTAATAGTGATAAATTATTAATTTGAGTGGTTTTAAAGTATATTTAGAATATATTTTTACAATTTAATACAATGTTGGTCATTGGATGTAATTTCACATTTAAACTAGACATAAACAAGTGACAATCATTTGATAGATATTGTTTCTTAAAAACACGCTATTTGTTTTAACAGCAGGATTTAATTATAAAATTAATTAATGAAACTTTTATGTTATGAATTTGGTAAAATAGACTTCATTTTTGAATTCGGAATATGAAATATAGCTTAGGATGATATTTTGGCATTGTTCTGAAAAACATCAATTTTTTATGAATAGTGAAACTACTAAGTGGTAGTTAAAAAACAGAATTTTTCATAAATCGTAATTTTACCGCTTCTGTGAATGGAATTTCAAAAATCCGAGAGACACGGTTGATGTCAGTAAGTAAAATGTGGTTCAATGAAATGAAAATAATTTTTGGTGAATAGTAACTTTTTACCTTTTTTACCACGGTTAATAGTAAATAGGGTAACTAAGGGTAAATATGATATTACTATTACCCTAACACATGTCCTAATTCTATTGGATAAGTGTAATTCGACCAAAAACAACCTTATGAATATAATATGACCATTTAGGTCCACTTGGATTAGATTATGACATTTAATATTATATTATTTAATGAATAGTTAAAATAGTTAAAATCAAAGTTTAATAACTAAAACATTGTTAATATGGGGTTATACATAAGATAAATTCGACTATAAATATTCATTAGAAAGCTAAAAAGATTTCCTACATAATGATATTTTATTTATAATTTTTAGAATTTAAATAAATTAATTTATTTATGAAACAATGATGATGCAGTAATTATCTTATTAATGAAATATTGACATAATTGATGTTATAAACACCAAAATAAATGTCATTTGAGACTTTTTATGAATTCCACTAATTATATAGGTTACTATGATATAGTATTGTTCATTTAATAAACTTGGTTCGAACATATAATTCTGTTATGACTTTCACAAAAATCATATATCAAATAGTGTCAAAATTGACACAAAATAGTTTTTAAATCAAATATTATATTATTAATTGTTATTTTATTCCTAAAAATCTATGGTTCGGCCAAATGACTTAGATAAGGATATATATATTAATAATAAACAATTTGGGGTTCGTTTGGCATGTTATAGTAAGTGTATTAACCATATAGTGAAAGAAAACAAAAAGACATGGTAAAAGTTAAATTAATTAACTTAGAGTTAAATCTAATTGATAAGGTTAATATAATACCCTAAACTTGTCTAAATCCTATTGGTTGATAGGATTTTGACCCATCCACGCTTTATCTTCGAAATAAGACCCTTTGGAACCATTATAAACCGATTTTGACTTTAATATAAAATAATATTTTGAGATATTCCTAAGGTTCCCCTCTCCTCCCTTATAAAAGGGCACCTCCTCCCCCTCCTCCTCACACCAATTTGAGCACTCAAGCTCGGCCAACCCCTGCCATTTTCTCCTCTCCACTTCCCTAGAATAATCCTAGATGTCCTGGTCTTCTTCAAAGACCAATCTTAGTTCCCTTAGTAGAGGATTCAAAGAGGTGTTCCAAAGAAGAGGTAATATCCATTACCGATCTTTTCAATTTCTTTCTTCTTCAACTTATTCTACTTTAGTTGTTTCATGATAAAGTAATAACATCAGTATTACTTACATACTGATGTGTTATTATAAATATGAAACAACCCTAATTCACCTTCTATCCATCCTACGGAAAAATGAAATCACCGCGCGTGCGTACGTACGGAATACCGTCTCCACGCCGTGGTGTAATCTATTTTTCCACCATCACCTTACAAGGATGGGTATAATGGTGTAATGAGTAACTATATATGATTATTATGAAGTAATATTTATATTGAAATAATATATATATATACTCCAATACAATTCCACGATCATAGGAACGATATCATCACTCGTGCGTACGTACGGAATACTGTCTCCACGATGTGATGCGACTCGTTCTACACGATCTTCATTTCATAATGATTATATAAATGAATTGAATGAATGAATATGGTATATACTACACTAATACCATTCTGGAAATGAATTATCTATAACCTAAAGATAAGAATAAGAATTTATTCAACAAAACACGCATAAGAACAAAAAGTTATAAAGACCCGAGTAACAAGTAACAATGAAATATTACTAACATGAAGCTAATAATATGACCATATATGATATCATATCAATATGTATGATTCTGTAATAAGTCAATAACATTATTTAAACCATTATACAGGAGCTTCGGACACGAAAAAAGCAAATCGGACCTAAGGTAAGGGAAATATCACAATCTCATTTTTATCTGAGATTGTTTATTCGTAAGTATTCACTGGGGTGTATTTTATCATCCACATCCATGTTTCATCAATATGTAATATTATTTCCATCCACCTACAATTGTTTAAATCCATTTTTACCCTTCGGTGAGTTTTTAGTAATATGTATGAAAGGAATCTTTTGTCATACGAGGTACTTTTTGACTTTTCCGACAAAAAGTACGAAGAATGTTTTTTTAACTTATACGGCCTGAATGGATTTTTAAAACATTATTTCCAAGAAACTTCCTTTACAAGTTTTCAAGTTTATTTTTAATCAACTTCTTTTATTTTAAATTCGTATGACATGTTATGAAAGGAAAAATGTTTTTGAAGAAGAAAAGATATTTTCCTCAAGAATGGAGTTCAAGTATTTTATCAAAATTATTTTCCATCTAAGATAATAAAAGGGTTCTGTTTTTATCGCTATTATTACATTGGTTTGATTATGTTCTGATGGAAATATTTTTATGAATTCCTTTATCTTATATGAATTGTTTTATGATGTCGTGTTGTTTAAGAATCCCATTTTTATTACATGGGTTATGCAATGATGTATGATTTAAGATTTTGTGGCACACATAAGAATGGTATCATTATGAGATGGGTGGGACCTATATCTCCCTCCAATGCATTGGGTAATGATTTTATATCTCATGAGATAGACATGGCTGGAACGGAAGGTTATTTCGGTTCAGTGATACAGGACTGAAACGAGGAGTGAACTCGGTTCAGAAAGGGACTTTGTCCACTAAGATAGTCTTGGCAATGAGTCATGACTAAAAAGAAATGATTTTACATGATTATGTGTGCATGCCACAAAGTTTCAAGTTTCATGTTATCATTATGGGGATCTCATTTTCACTTCTATGATTTATCCCATGTTATGATATTATGAGCTCTTTTGCAGGTTAAGATTTCCAAAAGCTATGTTCTTATGTATATGATGTGATTGATATTTCTTTTGTTTACCCTTACTGAGCATTTGAGCTCACCCTTTTATGTTTTCTTTTCCACAGGATATAAAGAAAGGTTTATAGGTAAAAAAAAGGGAAGATCTTTATGGGAGATATTGAAGATCTTTCCCCACGATTAGAATATTACGTTCCGAGTTTCCAAAGACACTAAACTATTACGATCCGTGTGTGTGTGTTTTTGTTATGTACTAAGTATTCCGCAAAAGTAATGTAATGTCCATGTACGATAAGCTTCGGGTCTCTACAATATGCCATCTCATGAATCATTTAAGAACTTGCTGGAAATCACATGTCACACATTCTTTGATTCCATGTAGGTGCATTAGAAAGTTTTCATGTTGTTGTGATAGTTGTGCGCTAGAAAAGCATGTTGTTGAGATAGCTGCCTTAATAAATTTATGTTATGCGATAAGGTATTTTCTTGTAAGTCTGTTGATTGAATGGACACCAAAATTTGGTTTTTGGGGAGTATGGGCCCTCATTGATCGTAATTTGGTGAATCATTGACTGTTTATCTTATTATAACACATATAAGATTCTGAACTCTGATTCGTGGGGAGTATGGGCCCTCACGAGTCGGAATTTGGCACTTAGGTGTTGTTTTCCAGTGTTTAATGGGTTCTGTAGTAGTTTCATAGGCTTACTGTCTTGAAAACCTAGGATACACGCTGTGTAGTTCCTCGGACACACGATGTGTGATCTCTTATTCGGGAAGAAAAGAAAACATTTTAAGTACATGTTGTTTACCCTCTGTACATGCCGTGTAGTCTCATTCCGTGTCATGGACCCTGTGGGCGGGGACACTGGGAAGGGAAAGGCTTGGGGAAAACACACCATGTACTGGATGTACACGTCGTGTAGTGTTGACCTGGAGTCCTGCCGGGTAACTAAAAACATCGGTCAGTGAAATCTTTTCTTATACACATCCTGTCAATGATGAACATGACGTGCAGTCTGACCAGAGGACCCGGATGTGTATCTAACAAACACGGGTCGGTGTTACCTATTCTTGAACACGCCATGTCCCTGAGGGACATGTTGTGTAGTCATGACCGATGATAGACCTTGTGGACTTATAAGTTTTTCTAGGGAAATCAGGGTGGTGTACACGCAGTGTGCGGGAGTAACACGCCATGTAGTTTTAGCAGAGTAGTCGACCGTGTCACGAATGAAACATGAAGTCGTAATGTTAAACCATACACATCGTGTACATGATATAGACGCCATTTAGTCATGTTCAATGGTATCTGTGTGGCTAATCTGTGTAGAAGGATCCTGGCAGGGGAAGAAAAGTCAGGTACACGCCGTGTTGTGGGTATACACACACCGTGTAGTATTTTTTTGAAAATCTTGAATGCCTTCTTCCTCCTGTTCTCTTTTTTGTCCCCTCATTGTTCAGTCCATGTTAAATCTTGATCTATGGTGTTCGTTTGACCTTGTAGAGTCATGCCTCCATGATGACCATGCATTTTTCTTCAAGAGAGCAGCAACGATTATACTCCATAGATGGTAGGCCATGGTCAAACAGTGGATCCTCCAGCGGAGCCAGATGCGGCGCCATACATTATTCTAGACATAGGAGCTGAGGCATAGTTCTGTGAAGGCTTCATGCGGTTCATGCAGACCTTTCAGGGAGCACCTCCGGCTACCACATCTATGGATGAGCTGACTCGTATCTTCCAGCAGTAGCATCTGCCTACATTTTAAGGGGATGGTGGACCATAGGCTGTGGAGTCTTGGCTGGATTCTATGCATACAATTTTAGAGGGTCTGGAGACGCCTCTACGGTGGAGAGTCAATCTCACGACTTATATGCTGCGTGATTCTTCCAAGAGGTGGTGGGATGTTACCACTTAGTCAGAGCATAATAGAGACATGGCATAGGAAGATTTTCAGACAGCTTTCTACGATTTTCTCTAACCAGAGATTCTGAGGGCAGATCGAGCTCGAGAGTTCATGGATCTGCAGCTGGGCGCTATGTCGATGATGGATTATTCTACTCGTTTCACCAATCTTCAGTGTTTTCCACCCATTATTGTGGGTGGTGAGACATTGAGGGCCAGATGCTTTGAGGATGGTCTTCGATATGACATCCGAGCACTGGTGAATGTTTTCAAGTTACGTTCAGTAAATGCTATTATGAACTAGGTGCTGATTACAGAGAGGAACCATCAGGAAGCTAGTGGTGAAGGCCATGGTGGTTCGGCACCGGTTTCTTGTACTACTTCTTCTAGTTAGAGGAAGGGAGGTATGGATTTCTATCATGGTGGCAGTACTAGCCATAGGAACACTTCAGGTGGCCCGATCATGTGCTTCCAGTGTGGTAAAGAGGGGAATAAGAGACTGTAGTGTCCACATGATCTAGTGGAGTGTCGATCTTGTGGAAAGATGGGTCATATATAGCGGTTTTGTAGGGTTTTTCCACGAGTGGCTAGTGAGAGGGGTTCCGTGCAGACTCCATGTGAGGGAGCAGGACCAACAGCTTCTTACTAGTCATGAAACTAGAATACGTCAGGGCGTGAAGGCATAGATGGTGGTCATGGTCGTGGTATCCAGACACCAGGATCTCAGAGGCCGTGGGGCGGGATAGCTCAGTGTATCCAGGCTGTGTCGTAGGGACATGACACTGGGCAGGCATATGCTGTGTAATATACCCAACATGAGCTGGATCCTGGAAATTCTATTGTCAGAGGTACATTTCTAGTAGCTTCTGTCTTATCATCAGTAATTTTAGATATGGGTGATACACATTTCTTTATATCAATGCCCTATGTGGAGATCCTTGGGCTTTTTATTTCTTCTTCTTCTATTGTTATGAAGCTAGAAACTCCATTGGGAACTAGAATGGCTAGTGTGCGTCAATTCAGGATGTTCCACCTAGAGGTTGGTGGGTGTCACTATTTATGGAACCTCTATGTCTTAGAGACGATGAATTATGATGTCATTCTCAGGATGGACTTGTTGGTTCCCTTTTGAGACTTTATAGATTTCTATCATCGTAGGGTGAGTTTCATGTCACCAGATGGAGGAGAGTTTCTATACAAGGGTGAATTAGATGTTTAGGTGAGTCGAGCTAGACTAGAGCATCATGGGGGAGGTGGTGTGACAGCCCATATTGTGTGTTTATATCTGGATGATCAGGGGGCTTGTAAGGAGGATTTTCATCCAGTGGTTGATAGTTTTAGGTATGTCATTCTGAATGACTTTTCAAGTAGAACTCCAGAGTGTGAGGTGGATTTCTCTATTGAGCTTGTGCCAAGGGAAGCACCGGTGTCCATTTCTCCTTATAGGATGGCTACACTAGAGGTGTAGGAGCTCAAGAGACAATTAGAAGAGTAATAGGAAAAGGGTTATATCCGACCCAGTACTTCTACTTGGGGTTCTCCTGTCATGTTTTCAAAGAAGGCGGACGGTACCCTCAGACTCTGTGTGGATTATCGGAAGCTGAACTAGCTGACGGTTAATAATCGTTATCCCTTGGAGAGGATTATTGATTTTTTATCAACATCGGGGAGCACGACTGTTCTCGAATATTGAATTGAGATCTGGATATCATCAGTTACGTATTAGATCATCTGATATACCTCTCACAACCTTCAAGAGTATGTATGGTCTATATGAGTACTTGGTGATGCTGTTCGGACTCACGAACGAGCCAACAGTTTTCATGGCTCTGATGAATCATGTTTTCCATCCTTTCCTAGATTATTTTGTGTTAGTATTCGTGGTCGATATTTTGGTGTACTCTCACACTCGACACGACCATTCCACCCATCTTGAGATAATACTGAGTACAATGAGAGAGAATCCTTTATATTCTAAGCTCTCATATTGCCAGTTTTGGATGGACTAGATTTACTTCCTGGATCATATCATCTTAGAGGCAGGAGTTACAGTAGCCCCAATGAAGGTGAGAGTAGTAGTTTCCCGGGAGTATCCTAAGAACGTGTTTGAGATATAGAGTGTCTTAGGGATGGCTGGTTACTACAGACACTTCATCCAGAACTTATCCCGCTTAGCTGCGCTGTTGACGGGATTGACTAAGAAGGGTCTGAAGTTCGTTTGGATAGAAGCTTGTGAGACAGCCTTTCAGGACCTGAAGGGAAGGTTGACGTCAGAACCAATCCTGATACTCATAGAGCAAGGGAAGAGCTATACAGTTTATTGTGATGCATTATGTATTGGGATGGGAGCAGTGTTTATGTAGGGTGATTGTGTAGTTGCGTACAGGGCTTGGCAGCTGAGGCCACATGAGAGGAATTACATGACACATGATCTCGAGTTGGATGCAGTTGTTCATGCGTTGCGTTGTTGGATACATTATCTATTAGGAGAGAATTTTGTGGTTTTCACCAACCAAAAATGTCTCATGTATATTTTTACCCAGCGTGACTTGAACCTGAGACATAGAAGGTGGGTCAAATACCTTCAGTCCATCGACTTTGATAATGCCTATAAACTTGGTAAGGGTAATGCAGTAACTGATGCACTAAGCAGGAGGACTCAGATATAGGCGCTGTAGGAGGCTAGTGGTGAGTGGAAGATTATGTCTTTGTTCTCTAAGATTCATTTGGAGGAGCACGACTGTTAGGGGAAAAACTATCTTTCTTCCCTAGCTGTGACTTCTACTCTTCTAGATAGAGTGATGATGAGACAACTATCTGATTCAAAAGGCCTAGTTCTATGGGAGTCAGTGGGAAGTGAGGAACCTCCTCCTGGTTGGACGATATGCGATGATGAGGCATTGTGTTTCCATGGATTAGTGTGGGTTCTAGGGAATATACGTGATGAGTTGATGTGAGAGTATCATGATTCATCTTGGGCAGTTCATCCTAGATTTACCAAGAATTACAGTGACTTGAGACGTCTGTACTGGTGGTCGGGTATGAAGAGGGGTGTAGCTAGTTTTGTTACGAGGTGTTCCACCTGTCAGTTGGTGAAGGAGGATCATCAGAGGCTATCCTGACTATTACAGTAGTTACCCATCCCGAAGTGGAAATGAGATGATGTCACTATAGACTTTGTGACTGGGTTGTAGAGGTCACCTCGAGGCAATGATGTCGTGTGGGTTATTGTGGACAGACTCATGAAGGTACCTCACTTTTTTCCGATCAAGGATACCTTCAGTGTTGACACTCTCAGGATGTTGTATATCCGAGAGGTCATACGTCTTCATGGGGTTCCGCTTTCTATCATTTCGGATAGGGACTCCTTTTATACGTCTCGTTTTCGATACAGTTATCATAGGGAACTCGGTACACAGGTGCATCTGAGCACAACATACCACCCTCAGACCGATGGCCAATTAGAGCGTATGATACAGGTGCTTGAGGACATGCTGCGCGCATGCTTCCTATACATTGGGGGATCTTGAGAGAATCATATACACCTATTTTAGTTTTCCAATAATAATATTTTTCAGGAAACTATTGAGATGGAACCTTATGAGGCATTATATGGTAGGCCATGCCGATCACCCTTGTTCTGGTTAAAGGAAGGTGAGGCAGCCTTAATGGGACCACGTCTCCTGCAGGAGACTTCTGAGTAGGTCCAGTTGATTCAGAAGTGGATGGCTACCGCATAGTCTCATCAGAACTCTTTTGTTGATCGCCATAGATGACCATTGGAGTCCATGGTCGGGGATATGGTTTTCAATTGTATTTCACTGATGTTGTGATACAGACAGATCAAGAGACTTGGTAAACATTCACTGACGTATGTGGGGCCAATTGAGATTCAGGAGAGATTCGGGCTGATTGCCTATCGGTTGTTGTTACCATAGCGAAACTGGTCCATGCACGACGTCTTCCAAGTATCTCAGTTGCGCCGCTATCATTCAGACCCGTCTCATGTCCTTCAGCCGGAGGAGGTTGAGCATCAGATAGATGTTTCCTTTGAGGATCGTCTGATTCATACAATTGATAGGAGACCAAAGGTTCTTTGAGTATGGTTAGTTCCTCTCGTACGGGTGCTATGGAAGAATGGTCGAGTGTAGGATGAAACATGGGAGTGGGAGACTGATGTACGTGCTCAGTTTCCAGAGTTTTTCTAAGAATTATCTTCATCACCCTTGGAAGGGAAATTCGGGGATGAATTCCTTTAAGGGGGAAAATTTGTAAGAATCCGGTTCTTATTCTTGAGGTACGGGTTTCTTCTTTTCCTTTTGCTTAAGGTTTTTTGAGAAAATAAGGAAAATGGGAAAAAAATCCAAATTTCTGTGAGTACACACCATGTAATTTTCTACACGCCATGTACTTTTTCCGTGTGGGATGAGTACACAGGGCGTGTAGCCCAATCGGCGACGAATGGTGTATAAACCAACTACACGCTGTGTAGTGGGTATTTACACGCCATGTAGTCAGTCACCAGGTAAACAGAAAGGCGGTAGAAGCAGCTGCCAGCTGAGTGACAGTACACCCTGTGTATTCAGGAATACATATCGTCTACACATGTCAACAGATGAACAGTGATGTGGTGGGAAAAGTAGCCGCCAGTGGAACAATTAAATGAGAAAAGTACATGTCATGTATTCAATAGTACATGTCGTGTAGTTTGTTTTTTTCACTTAAAATGGGTATTGTCCTCCCATGTTCACATGGAATGCTTAAAACCGGAGGAGGACTTGGGAGAGACAGCCGGACCTTTGGAGATCACCCGAGCGAGCACCGGGAATCCGATTCCACCTCCGTTGATCTTGTTGGAACCATATGGGTAATCCCACCCTTTTCCTTAAGCTGTTCCTACCAATTCCTTACCGTGGTAAATTTATTTAAATTTGAACTTGATTTATTTCATCTCAGATCTACTTCGTTCTTGGATAAACTGAGGAGTGTCGTTCACGTATATCGATCAGGGGTGTTTGAGGAAGGTGGCTTGGTGTTTAAATTCCAACTGTTGTGTGTTTTTATGTACCGTTGAGCTACTAACCCATGTTGGGGTGTCGTGTGGCTAAGGACTTGGTTGTTTTGTATACCTAAAATTGTATAGGTAATTAAATTAGATAATAAACTGTTGTTTGGGATCACTGCTTGGATCCAGGACCACCTCGGGGGTGCATTCCTCTGTTTAGCCATTTGGCCAGGATACCAGAGGGTGTGCCATGTTTATTTTGTACATTAATTATTCCATGAGAGGAATTGTATATAAATTGAAGGTTTATGCTTTGGGCTCAGCTCGAATACTTTCACTTGAGGGAAATGTTCTTTTTAGCCTGAGGGCATGGTTTGTTTAGCTTAAGGTCAAGGTACTACTTAGCCTGAGGGCATTGCTTGTTTTTCCTGAGGTCAAGATTCTGGTCACCTAAGGGTTTCATTTCAGTTTGGCCTAAGGGAAGGATTCTATTTCTTCTAAGATCAAGGATTGAGGGAAAGGTTCTGAATGGCCTACGGGCAATATTTGATAGCCTGAGGGAAAGCCTGAGGGCGTGGTTCTATAATATTAGCATGATGGAAAGATTATGTTCGGCCTGAGGGCTTGGTTCTGATGAGCTCAAAATGCTATTAAATTGAACGGTTAAATGAATAATTAAATTTCAATATTACTGGTAAAGATAGATACTTTTGAGTACTTACTAGTTTACTACATTTAAATTTTCACATTGATGGTGCATATTTTAACACGGTTGGGCACGGGACTTTGGTTGGTGCCTACTGGGAATTTATTTCTCACACCCTATTTCAGTCATGTCTTCAACCCAAACAGATTACTTTTCTGTAGGTGTTGATAGGGGAAAGGGTCCCTATACAGGTACATGATTGTGGAAGAGGAGTAGAAGAACATGGGACCGAGCATAGGCTTGAAATGCTGTTGAGTTTCTGCTTCACTATTTTGTTTTCCTTTACTGTACCTTGTACCTTCAGTTGTATTGTATTGTACTGTATTGTTGTGTAACATGTTGTGGATATTTTCATAGAACATGGGACATGTTGCATCATTATCTAAAAACTATTGGTTATCTTTTTACTGCAGTTGTTCTTTTTAAATGTGTATAGTTTATTGCTTCCGCTGTTGTTGTATGTTGTATATTTTATTCCGCTGTGCTACACTTGACAAATGAGGGCATAGTTTTTTTCCCACTATCAGACCTGGGCTGTAACGACCCAAAATTTTGAATAAATCTTGTTTCCTAATTTTGTCTGTTATTTTATTTTATACTCAAAAAACTGTTTCATTTGATAAAATGAGTATATTTAAAATGATTCTGTTGGGTTTTGACTATTATATGACCATTAGTCAGTATGACCTTTGGAAACTAAATGTTGCGTTCATTGTCTATAAATACAAGTGATCTTGGTTAATTAATATAGAATGAAGATTCGATGGCCTCACCTAGTAGTCATGGACCGATCGAAGCTCATCTAACAGAACTTGTGAAGGTGGTAGCACCATTGGGATTTGCTCTGGACCAAACCCAGGACGAACATCATCATGTGATGCTAGAACGGAATCGCCTTTGCGAGAAGTTCAAACTGATTGAAATTACTACTCGTGCAATGTTGGCCGAGCCTCCCTCAGAATCTCTCACCTTAACACACCATACACTTAGGTCCTATTCTGGTTTGATAAGGGTCTATATAAAGAGACCGTAACTGCCTTGTGTAATCCTTTTTTAAATTTTTTTTTATTTCTTCTTATGATGATGTTTATGAATTTTCAAATGTCCGGATTAATATAGTATGCATATTTTTCATGAATTTTTAGAGAAAGGATATTTTTAAAAAAAAGTTTATGTAAACCTTAAATAATTAAAAACGTGTAATGATTTTCAAAAAATTGTTTTCTACAATTATGTTCAGTACGAAATTTAGAGTATAATAAGATCATCTTGATTTTTAATGAATAGTAAATTATGAATAGTGATTTTATGCTTAGGATTAGTAATTTGACCAAATGGATTAATAATCTCACTTAACGAAAGTATTAATATAATCTAGGAACCTTGATTAAGTAATGTAATTCAATAAAATGGTTAAATAACGGTTTCAAAAATTATTAGTAAAGTATTAGTTTTTTCAATTGAATATTGTTTTTTAATTAAAAATATAATTAAAATTTTTTAGAAAATTATTTTTATAAAATGGATTTCATTTTTGAACTCATAGCATCGATATTATGTTAAGGTTATATTTGGGGATTTTTTTGAGAAAGTTGAATTTTCGATGAATAGTGAAAATACTATTTTTAAGTTACGGGTGCTTAAAGACATCATTAAATGATGTATTAAGTATGTAATCAATATGGTCTACTTATGAATATTGAGATAAGTTATGAGGTGTCCCAAGGGGCCAATATAACAACCCATACTTTACATACATTGTTATTACTTCAAAATTGAAGCACACTTATAACAATATATAACAAAACCAAGAAAGGACCGTATAGGTATAGTGTCTTTAGAAACTGAGAAACATAAACTGCTGGTTCATAAAGCATCAACTTTTCCTCCCACTTATTTCATCATATCTAGAGTCCCTTTTTGGCATATCCTACTTAATAACCTACTTCTTGACCTGGGGAAAGAAAACATACAAAAGGGTGAGCTCAAATTCTCAGTAAGGGTAATCAAAAGAAATATCAATCACATCATATACATAAGCACATAAATTTTGGAAATCTTAACCTGCAAAAGTGATCATAATTTCATAACATGGGATAAATCATGGCAGTGAAATGTAATCACAATAATCATAACTTAAAACATGAAACTTTGTGGCATACACACATAATCATAGAGAATCATTTCTTGTTAGTCAAGACTCATTGCCAAGACTATCTTAGTGGACAAAGTCCCTTTCTGAACCGAGTCACCCTCGTTTCAGTCCTGTTTCACTGAACCGGTATAACCTACCGTTCCAGCCATGTCTATCTCATGAGATATAAAATCTTTACCCAATGCATTGGAGGGAGATATAGGTCCCACCCATCTCATAATGATACCATTCTTATGTGTGCCACAAAATCATAAACCATACATCATTGCATAACCCATGTAATAAAAATGGGAATCTTAAACATCATGACATCATAAAACAATTCATATACGATAAAGGAATTCATAAAATTAATTCCATCACAACATAATCAAATCAAAGTAATAATAGGGATAGAAACAGAACCCTTTATTATCTTAGATGGAAAATAATTTTGATAAAACACTTGAACTCCATTCTTGAGGAAAATATCCTTTCTACTTCAAAAACACTTTTCCTTTCTTAACATTTCATAAAATTTTAAACTAAAAGAAGTTGATTAAAAATAAAATTTAAAACATGTAAAGGATGCTTCGTGGAAATAATTTTTTAAAAAATCCATTCATGCCGTATAAGTTAAAAAAAACATTCTTCTCGTACTTTTGTCGGAAAAGTCAAAAAGTACCTCGTACGAAAAACGAAAAAAGATTCCTTTCATATCCTTTACTAAAAACTCACCGAAGGGTAAAATTGGATTTAAACAATTTTATGTGGATGGAAATAATATTACATATTGAGGAAACATGGATGTGGACGATAAAATACACCCCAGTAAATACCAAAGTATAAACAATCTCGGATAAAAATGAGATTGTGATATTTCCCATACCTTAGGTCCGACTTGCTTTGTAAGTGTCCGAACCTCCTGTATAGTGATTTAAATAATGTTATTGACTTATTACAGAATCATACTTATTTTTATGATATCATATATGGTCATCTTCTTAGCTTCTTAGTAGTAATATTTCATTGCTACTTGTTATTCAGGTGTTTATAACGTTTTGTTCTTATGCGTGTTTTGTCGAATAAATTCTTATTCTTTTCTTTAGGATATAGATACCTCATTTCCATAATGGTATTAGTGTAATATATATCATATTAATTCATTCAATTCATTTATATAATCATTATGAAATGAAGATCATGTAGAACGAGTCGCATCACATCGTGGAGACGGTATTCCGTACGTACGCACGAGTGATGATATCGTTCCTATGATCGTGGAATTGTATTGGAGTATATGTATACTATTTCAGAATCGATATCACATAATAATAGTCATATATAGTCATTATTTACACCATTATACCCATCCAAGTAAGGTGGTGGTGGAAAATAGATTACACCACGGCGTGGAGACGGTATTCCATACGTACGCACGCGCGGTGATTTCTTTTTCCGTAGGATGGATAGATGGTGAAATAGGGTTGTTTCATACTTATAATAACATATCATTATATGAGTGATACTGATGTTATTACTTCATAATTAAACAACTAAATAAGAAGAAGTGGAAGAAGAAATAAAGATGAAAGAATCGGTAACGGACATTACCTCTTCTTTTAAGTGCTTCTTTGAGACCTTTTAGGTAACTAAAATTGGTCTTTGAAGAAGACAAGGACCTCTAGGATGAATCTAAGGAAGTGTAGAAGATAAAGTGGCAGGGGTTGGCCGAGCTTGAAGGCTCAAAGTGGTGTGAGAAAGAGGGGGAGGAGGTGTCCTTTTATAAGGGAGGAGTGGGGCACCTTTGGAATAACTAAAACTATTATTTTATTATAAAGTCAAGTTTGGTTTTAAATAGCTCCAAATTGATATATATAGAAGCTAAGGTGGGGATGGGTCGAAATAATCTCATCCAAAAGAATTTAGACAAGTTTAGGTTCCTATTTTAACCTTATCATTTTGATTTAACATTAAGTTAAATAAGTATACTTTTACCGTGTCTTCTTGTGTTCTTATACTATAAGGTTAATAAACATACTATAAGCCGCCAAACGAACCCCAAGTTGTCTATAATTAATATATATAACCTTATCTAAGTAATTTGGCCGAACCATAGATTTTTAGGAATAAAATAACAATTACCAATATAATATTTGTTTTAAAAACTATTTTATGTCAATTTTGACACTATTTAGTAATTGATTTTTGTGAAAATCATAACAGAATTATTAGTTCGAACCAAGTTAATTAAATCAATACTAACATGTCATATTAACCTAGAAAATTAGTGGGATTCATAAAAAGTCTAAAATTACATTAATTTTGGTGTTTATAACATCAATTATGTCAATATTTAATTAATAAGATAATTACTGCATCATCATTGTGTCATAAATAAATTAAATTATTTAATATCTAAAAATTACAAATAAAATACCATTATGTAGTAAATCTTTTTATCTTTCTAATTAATATTTATAGTCGAATTTATCTTATGTATAACCCCTTATTAAAAATTATTTACTTATTAAACATTGATTTTAAATATTTTAACCCTTCTTCAAATAAATTAATAATAAATGTCCTAATCTAATCCAAGTGGGCTTAAATGGTCATATTTTATTCCTAAGTTTGTTTTTGGTCGAATTACACTTATCCAATAGAATTAGTACATGTGTTAGGATAATAATAATATCATCTTTACCCTTAATTACCCTATTTACTTTTAACCGTGGTAAAAAAAAGTAAAACGTTACTATTCACCAAAAATTATTTTCATCTCATTGAACCACATTTTAGTCCTTGATATTAACTGTGTGTCTCGGATTTTCGAAATTCCACTCACAGAAGCGGTAAAATTACGTTTTATGAAAAATTCAGTTTTTTTAACTACCACTTAGTGGTTTCACTATTCATCAAAAATTGACTATTTTCAGAAAAATACCAAAATTTCACACTAGGCTAATTTCGATATTCCGAATCCAAAAATAAAGTCCATTTTAAAAAATAAAATTTATAAAATTTCAAAAAGTGGTTTTTACTATTCATAACGGCTAGTTTGAATAATATTTTAATATCATATCGTTGTTTAGTGAAACTCGGTTTTGCGTACGACGCAAGCTATCGAGGAAGGTCACGATTTCGTGTACAGAAAGCCAAGAAAGTGTTGTGTAGAAAAATATTCCTTTAATGATTTATATAACATAAAAGTATCGGGTGTTACATTCTAACCCCCTTAAAATAAATTTCACCCTCAAAATTCGTCACATTGTAACAAAAAGATGAGGATACCTCTCCCTCATCATATCCTCAAGATCCCATGTATCTTCTTCTAATTGGTGGTTCCTCTATAAAACTTTCACCAATCGAGTGGTCTTGTTTCATAGGACTTTTTCGCTATGATCCAGAATCTCTATCGGTTGTTCTTCATAAGAAATATCTTTCTCCAGTGGGAAAACTTCTGAGCTGAGTACATGTGAAGGATCAGGTATGTACTTTCTCAGGAGAGATACGTGGAACACATCGTGAACTTGAGAGAGATTCGTTGGAAGCGCCAATCGGTAAGCTACATTCCCAACACGATCCAGTATTTCAAAAGGAATGATATATCTAGGGATCAACTTCCCCTTCTTTCCAAATCTCATGACCCTCTTCCAGGGAGATATTCGTAAAAACACTTTATCACCCACTTCAAACTCTAGGTCTTTCTTTCGGTTGTCGGCATAACTTTTCTGTCGGCTCTGAGCTGCTCTTATGTGTTGTTGAATAGATCTGACCTTTTCTGCCATTTCATCAATGAGATCAGGTCCTAATAGCTTTCTTTCCCCAACTTCATCCCAGCAAGTTGGAGTCCTACATTTCTTTCCGTAGAGAGCATCATAAGGAGCCATCTGAATACTGGAGTGAAAGCTATTATTATAAGAAAATTCCACCAAAGGTAGGTGTTGATCCCAACCACCTTTGAAATCCATAGAGCAAGCTCTCAACATATCTTCTAGGGTTTGAATTGTTCACTCAGACTGACCGTCTATCTGAGGATGATAAGCAGTGCTGAAACTCAACTCTGTATCCAGAGTATACTGAAGACTTCTCTAGAACTTCGAGGTAAATCTCGGATCCCGATCAGATATAATAGAAAGTGGTACTCCATGAAATATTACCACTTCCTTTACATATATCCTGGCAAGCTGATCCAGAGAGAAATCCTCTCTAATAGCAATGAAGTGTGCAGACTTTGTAAGACGATCAACTATGACCAAGATAGCATTATTGCCTTTGGATGTTTTAGGAAGTCCTATGACAAAGTCCATAGTAATGTTTTCCCATTTCCATTCGGGTATGGGTAATGGTTGTAACATCCCCTTAGACTTCTGTCTCTCAGCTTTAACTTGTTGACAAACCAAGCATCGAGAGACATATTCAGCAACATCTCTTTTAATGCCATCCCACCAGAAGTACTCTTTCAGGTCCCGATACATCTTCGTGATTCTAGGATGAATAGATAATGAAGAACTATGAGCCTCATCTAGTAGATCCTTCTTTAATTCGGGGATGGGAGGAACACATACCCAATTCCTGAACTTTATTATCCCATCATAATCAAGGTTGAACTCAGGAACATTACTCACCTTCTTTTGTAACTCGACATCTTCTTTCTGTGCCTCTTTAATCTTCACATGTATAGATGGTTGAACATTCATTTGAGAAAGATAATATTTTCCCCTTCCATTATAATTCCAAGATCCATCCATTGTAAATCCATAAATATTGGATCTTTTGTGATCCTCATCATGGATAAACTAGCATGGTCTTTTCGACTTAATGTATCTGCCACCTTGTTTGCTTTCCCAGGGTGGTAATGGATTAAGCAGTTGTAATCCTTAATCAGCTCCAACCATATTCTTTGACGCATATTCAGCTCCTTTTGTGTGAAAATATACTTTAAAATTTTATGATCAGTATAAATATCACACCTTTCACCATAAAGATAATGCCTCCAAATCTTTAATGCAAAGATTACCGCAGCTAACTCCAAATCATGTGTTGGGTAATTTTACTCATGGATTTTCAACTGTTGTGAGGCATAAGCTACCACCATATCATTTTGCATAAGAACACACCCTAATCCCTTCTTGGATGCATCACTATAGATCACAAACCTTTCTCCACTACAAGGCAGTGTGAGCACAGGTGCACTGGATAACCTTCTTTTCAACTCCTTGAAATTCGCTTCACATTACTCCGTCCAAACAAACTTAACTCCTTTCCGAGTCAACTTGGTGAGTGGATTAGATAACCGTGAAAAAATCTTTCACAAAACATTGATAATATCCAGCCAAACCAAGAAAACTTCGGATCTCAGCTACTGTTGTTGGTCTCGACCATCTTTCGAAAACCTCTGTTTTTGCTGGATCCACAGATATCCCCTCTCTTGAGATTATGTGACCCAAAAATGCAACTTTTTGAAGCCAAAATTCACACTTGGTAAATTTGGCATAAAGCTTCTCCTTCCTCAGGGTCTTCAATATAATTATCATGTGATCTTCATGTTCTTCCTTGCTCTATGAATAGACAAGTATATCGTCTATAAATACTACCACAAATTGATCAAGATATTTTCTAAAGACTCTATTAATCAGATCCATGAAGATAACAGGGGCATTAGTAAGACCAAATGGAATTACTATAAATTCATAGTGTCCATACCTTGTACGAAAAGCCATCTATGGTATATCCTCCCTTTTGACCCTTAATTGATGATACCCTGAATGAAGATCAATCTTGGAAAAGTATTGAGCTCGGCGTAGTTGGTTAAATAGGTCGTTAGTGCGCGAGAGTGGATATTTTTTCTTGATAGTGATCTTGTTATGTTCTCGATAATCAATGCACAGTCTCATTGATCCATCTTTCTTCTTAACAAACAGAACAGGTGCTCCCCAAGGTGACGCACTAGGGCGTATGAATCCCTTATCAAGATTCTCTTGGAGTTTCTTCTTCAATTCTTGGAACTAAATTGGGGCCATTCTATAAGGTGTCTTTGAAATAGGAAAATCACCCGGTATGAGTTCTATTGAAAACTCAACTTCACGATTCGGTGGAAGACCCGATAATTCCTCCAGAAAGACGTCATCAAACTCCCGTACAATGGGCATATTCTTAATCATGAGTTTTTCTCCAACCATTTGAGATAAATAACCTTCATTTAGTGGAATCAATACCCATAAAATGGAAGAAATTTCCACTGGAAGGTTATGTTCATCCGTGCATTGATAGACAATCATAGATTGATCTGGAATATGAAATGTGACTTCCCTTCTTTGGCAATTGATATGAGCTCCATATAAAGAAATCCAATACATGCCAAGAATCACATCAAATTCCACTATAGGAAGGATCACAACATTTGCAGGAAGCACTTTCCCACAAACATCGATCGGAGAAGAATTATAAACTTTTGATGCGACTGTTGTGCCATTAGTTGTTGTCACAGCTAACTCAACATCTAATTTTTTAGGTTATACGGTGATACCCTTAGAAAATTCTTCAGAAATAAAATAGTGGGTGGATCTAGAATCAAATAAAACATTTTCTACTTTAGAGTGGATGATAAGTGTACCTTTCACCACATCGTTATTGTACTCCACATCGCTGATAGAAATTGCATGTGACTTTCCTTTGTCTTTAGCCTTAAGAGATTGTTGACGTCGACCATCATCATCAACCCTTGGATTAGGGCATTTATTGGCATAATGTCCCATCTACTTGCACTTGAAACATTTAAATGTAGTAGGTTCATTCTGTGTATCCCTCCATGTTTCTTTCCACACTTTGAGCATAAGGGAAAGATCATCTTCTTTTCAGTGTGCTCTTTATATTTTCCATTGAATTCCATTTTCCTCTTCTTATCAAACACATATGACTGATGGGTTACTCCAATCTCCATCTCGACTTTGAGAGCACATCGAACGATTTCCTCATAGCTATTGATGTACCATATGGCTAATGCGCTTCGAAGACTTGGTTTTAAGCCACTAAAGAATCGATCGATCTTACTCTCTGGTTGGATAATAATACCAGAAGCGTACCTTGAAAGTCTTGTAAAATTTGCTTCAAAGGTACCAACAGATTCATCATCCTTTTTCTATAGTTCAAGAAACTCTTTCTCCATCTTTGTTCGGAGAATACGAGGTAAGTACTTATTGAAAAATAAGATCTTGAACTTGTCCCATTCCATGGACTCAATTTCATCCCTTTGCCTCGAATTCTTAATAAGATTTCACCATTGGTCAACATCTCCTTCCAAACGAAACCCTGCTAGGATGGCTTTATCATGTTCAGAACATTGAAGAACTGAAAATATCTTTTCAGTAGTACTAATCCATTGTTCAGCAACTAATGGATCAGTAGACCCGCTGAAAGAAGGTGGACGCTGCCTCATGAAGGATTCAACAAAATGTTGCTCCTTCCTTTGCTCGTTTGTAAGTCCTGCATTATTCATAGCTTGAGAAAGTTGTGTGAGCATGGCTACAAGATTTTTCATTCCAGCTCCTATAACATTTGGTTGCTCAGGGGGACAATCATTGCATTGCCCGTCGCATTCCGCATTAACACGATTCCTTCGGGTTCCAGCCATTGACTAAAACCAAGAAGAATTGTGTGAGCAACACTAATTATAATAGGAAAACCACATAATCAGGAATAAAATTTCACACTTAAGGTCTTATCCTAGGTTATTCATGGCCATTTCTAAAACACTAATATTGTGTTCTATGCTTATACTTATCCTTAGAGTTCTTACTAAGGATTTCACATCCTAGTTTCCAAAGGTTGACTATACCTTTCCTCTGATACCAACTATAACGACTCATACTTTACATACATTGTTATTACTTCAGAATTGAAGCACACTTATAACAATATATAACAAATCCAAGAATGGACCGTATAGGTATAGTGTCTTTAGAAACTGGGAAACATAATCAGCTGGTTCATAAAGCATCAACTTTGCCTCCCACTTATTTCATCATATCTAGAGTCCCTTTTTGGCATATCCTACTTAATAACCTTCTTCCTGACCTGGGGAAAGAAAAAATACAAAAGGGTGAGCTCAAATGCTCAGTAAGGGTAATCAAAAGAAATATCAATCACATCATATACATAAGCACATAACTTTTGAAAATCTTAACCTGCAAAAGAGATCATTATTTCATAACATGGGATAAATCATGGCAGTGAAATGTAATCACAATAATCATAACTTAAAACATGAAACTTTGTGGAATACACACATAATCATAGAGAATCATTTCTTTTTAGTCAAGACTCATTTCCAAGACTATCTTAGTGGACAAAGTATCTTTCTGAACCGATTCACCCTCGTTTCAATCCTATTTCACTGAACCGGTATAACCTACCGTTCCAGCCATGTCTATCTCATGAGATATAAAATCTTTACCCAATGCATTGGAGGGAGATATAGGTCCCACCCATCTCATAATGATACCATTCTTATGTGTGCCACAAAATAATTAACCATACATCATTGCATAACCCATGTATAAAAATGGAAATCTTAAACATCATGACATCATAAAACAATTCATATACGATAAAGGAATTCATAAAATTAATTCCATCACAACATAATCAAAACAATGTAATAATAGGGATAGAAACAGAACCTTTTATTATCTTAGATGGAAAATAATTTTGACAAAACACAAGAACTCTATTCTTGAGGAAAATATCATTTCTACTTCAAAAACACTTTTCCTTTCTTAACATGTCATAAAATTTTAAACTAAAAGAAGTTGATTAAAAATAAACTTTAAAACATGTAAAGGAAGATTCTTGGAAATAATTTTTTAAAAAATCCATTCATGCCGTATAAGTTAAAAAAACATTCTTCTCGTACTTTTGTCGGAAAAGTCATAAAGTACCTCGTACGAAAAATGACAAAAGATTCCTTTCATATCCTTTACTAAAAACTCACTGAAGGGTAAAATTGGATTTAAACAATTGTATGTGGATGGAAATAATATTACATATTGAGGAAACATGGATGTGGACGATAAAATACACCCCAGTAAATACCAAAGTATAAACAATCTCGTATAAAAATGAGATTGTGATATTTCCCTTACCTTATGTCCGACTTGCTTTGTAAGTGTCTGAACCTACTGTATAAAGATTTAAATAATGTTATTGACTTATTACATAATCATACTTATTTTTATGATATCATATATGGCCATCTTCTTAGCTTCTTAGTAGTAATATTTCATAACTACTTGTTATTTGGGTGTTTATAACGTTTTGTTCTTATGCGTGTTTTGTCGAATAAATTCTTATTCTTTTCTTTAGGTTATAGATACATAATTTCCATAATGGTATTTGTGTAATATATATCATATTCATTCATTCAATTCATTTATATAATCATTGTGAAATGAAGATCATGTAGAACGAGTCGCATCACATCGTGGAGACGGTATTCCGTACGTACGCACGAGTGATGATATCGTTCCTATGATCGTGGAATTGTATTGGAGTATATGTATACTATTTCAGAATAGATATCACATAATAATAGTCATATATAGTCATTATTTACACCATTATACCCATCCAAGTAAGGTGGTGGTGGAAAATAGATTACACCACGGCGTGGAGACGGTATTCCGTACGTACGTACGCGCGGTGATTTCTTTTTCCGTAGGATGGATAGATGGTGAAATAGGTTTGTTTCATACTTATAATAACATATCAGTATATGAGTGATACTTATGTTATTACTTCATAATGAAACAACTAAATAAGAAGAAGTGGAAGAAGAAATAAAGATGAAAGAATCGGTAACGGACATTACCTCTTCTTTTAAGTGCTTCTTTGAGACCTTTTAGGGAACAAAAATTGGTCTTTGAAGAAGACCAGGACCTCTAGGATGAATCTAAGGAAGGGGAGAAGAGAAAGTGGTAGGGGTTGGCCGAGCTTGAAGGCTAAAAGTGGTGTGAGGAAGAGGGGGAGGAGGTGTCATTTTATAAGGGAGGAGAGGGGCACCTTTGGAATAACAAAAACTATTATTTTATTATAAAGTCAAGTTCGGTTTTAAATAGCTCCAAATTGATATATTTAGAAGCTAAGGTGGGGCTGGGTCGAAATCCTCTCATCCAATAAAATTTAGACAAGTTTAGGTTCTTATTGTAACCTTTTCATTTAGATTTAACATTAAGTTAAATAAGTTTACTTTTACCGTGTCTTCTTGTGTTCTTATACTATAAGGTTAATAAACTTACAATAAGCAGCCAAACGAACCACAAGTTTATTATTATTAATATATATAACCTTATATAAGTCATTTGGCCGAACCATAGATTTTTAGGAATAAAATAACAATTACCAATATAATATTTGTTTTAAAAACTATTTTATGTCAATTTTGACACTATTTGGTAATTTATTTTTGTGAAAATCATAACAGAATTATTAGTTCGAACCAAGTTAATAAAATCAATACTAACATGTCATAGTAACCTTTAAAATTAGTTGTATTCATAAAAAGTCTCAAATTACATTTATTTTGGTGTTTATAACATCAATTATGTCAATATTTTATTAATAAGATAATTACTGCATCATCATTGTGTCATAAATAAATGAAATTATATAATGTCTAAAAATTACAAATAAAATACCATTATATAGGAAATATTTTTAGCTTTCTAATGAATATTTATAGTCTAATTTATCTTATGTATAACCCCATATTAAAAATTATTTACTTATTAAACATTGATTTAACTATTTTAACCCTTCATTAAAAAAATTAATAATAAATGTCCTAATCTAATCCATGTGGGATTAAATGGTCATATTTTATTCCTAAGTTTTTTTTGGTCGAATTACACTTATCCAATAGAATTATGAAATGTGTTAGGGTAATAATAATATCATCTTTACCCTTAATTACCCTATTTACTTTTAACCGTGGTAAAAAAAGTAAAAAGTTACTATTCACCAAAATTATTTTCATCTCATTGAACCACATTTTAGTCCTTGATATTAACCTTGTCTCTAGGATTTTCGAAATTCCACTTACAGAAGCGGTAAAATTAAGTTTTATGAAAAATTCAGTTTTTTTAACTACCACTTAGTGGTTTCACTATTCATCAAAAATTGAAAGTTTTCAGAAAAATACAAAAATTTCACCCTAGGCTAATTTCGATATTTTGAATCCAAAAATGAAGTCCATTTTGAAAAATAAAATTTATAAAATTTCAAAAAGTGTATTTTACTATTCATAACAGCTAGTTTTAATAATATTTTAATAGCATATCGTTGTTTAGTGAAACTCGGTATTGCGTACGACGCAAGCTATCGAGGAAGGTTGTGATTTCATGTACAGCAAGCCAAGAAAGTGTTGTGTAGAAAAATATTCCTTTTATGATTTATATAACATAAAAGTCTCGGGTGTTACAGCCAATACCATGGGCAAATACCATGGGAAAGCACATGGTTTTTCCAAAACCACTAATGAGGTGTCCCTTGTCCATTAATGCCTTGTCCCCTCACTTTCCCTATAAATACCAAGCCATCCTGTCATCCATTCGACTCCCAACTCTCCCCCAAAAAATATTTGGTCTCATTACCTACCAAGGAGTCCTCCAAAGGTTCCCCCAAGCCCTCAAGGTCCTAACCTTTGAGTTTTAAGAGTTACGTTTTAAGGTAAGGGATCTGACCTCTCTCTTTATTTTCAAGTAATCTCTTTTATGTCATTTCTTTTATGATACATGCTCTTATGTTGGAGGATGTTATTTTATATTCACCCTAATTTCATTTTCATGTTCATATGATGAGATTCCTCCTCTTTCTCTCATCATTTCATTTTAAGAGTGTTAAAGTGGCGCTGTTAGGCTGCCAAATTTTTAAGGGATTCTTTCACCCTTTTTCAACGTTCTACTTTCATGTCAAATATTTCAAGTTCCTTTTTATTTTGATGGGGTATGATCTATAAATCTATCGTAATGATCTTTTATGTTCATATGATGAGATACCAAATTTTATCTCTTTAATTCAGTATTTTGAAGACTTATGAGGCGCCGTTAGGCTGCAATATTTTTAAGGGATTCATTCACCTTTCTCATTTTTCAATGTTCTATTTTAATGTCAAGTCGTTCAAGTTACTTTTTATTATGTTGGGGCATGATATCTATATCTATCATACTGATCTTTTATTTTTATATGATGAGAGACCCTATTTGTTATAGTCAATTCATTTTTTGATGTTTAAGGGACGCTGTTAGGCTGCCGAATTTTCATAAGAGAAATATTATTTTTGTCTTTCATTCATGTTCTTCATTTAATATGTAATATCATTCAAATTTAATTACCATGTTAATATATCCTTCAAATTATGTCCCTATAAAATTTTATGGGTCATTTATGAATGTTTGACCCATGTCCCCTGTCTTTGTAATGTCTTCTAAAACCCCGAAACATAGTCGTTATGCTGCAGAATTTCGGTCTGAAAATGCCTCTCTATTTTTCTAAAGTTATTTTATATTATTAATTGAATACTAAAATATCTCTCTTATATATGTGTATTAACATATATAAAAAAATGTTTCATTTTAAATTCTGGGATTTACATACATGAGACCCACCTTTTTTTCGGTGGGTTTTAATGTGACACAAAGATCATGTCTTTAAAGCAATTTTTTTTAAAACGTTATGATTATGAAATGAAACCCATTACTTTTATGCTATATGGGTTGTTTATGAAATTATTGATGATGATATATGTTGCTCACATGATAATAAATACATTTCATGTGAGTGCCCCGATAGCGCTCCAATGCATTGGGTAAAGACTTAATCTCTAGAGATGACTATTTTTAATGACTCCTTGGTGAATAACCGTGGTAATTTTTAATGACACCATAGGGATGGACCTTGGTGAAACAGAAATGATTGTCAATATTAAATGTTGTAGCCACATATTCAAGTTATAAAAAATGTTATTTTTATTATGATATGCCTCATGATTTCTTTCTCATGCCTTAACGTTCTTTTTCATGACATTGTTGATGTATCTCATGTTCACATGTTAAATGTTTCCTCTCGTTTCCCTTACTGGGACTTCTTCTCACCCTTTCTTTTGATGTATGTCCCCAGGTTATGAGATGCAGTAATGAATCTAGGATGAACCTAAGGAGAAGCCTTTCATGTTTTTAAGAAGAATGTTTATTTTTGTTTCATGTATTATGCTCCTGGTTTCCAAGACACTAAACCTTAAAGATCCTCAGTTTTGTATAATGTAATGAAAGTTTATGTGACAAAAAGGCAGGATGATATAATTGGTATCAGATGATGGTTTAGTTATTTTTGGAAATTAGGATATGAAAACATTAGGTAGAAACCTATATAAAAGTTTAAATATAGGAAATCTTCCTGGTATTTTGGTGAGTATTGAGTAAGGGGTTCCCATGAAAATACATCCATGTCTGGATACGAGCAGGTAGAGGTGGCTCTGGAACAGATGTACCTAGGGGTAAGTCCTGAAAATGCCGCATTGAGCTAGACTCAAGTGAGAATTGGTACACGGCAATGTGCCTTGCTGCACTCTTGGTTATGACACTCCCGGTGGATATGCTTTGGTAAATTCATAAGCTTAGTATGAACCATTATTAAAGGAACAAAGATAAAATAAAATAATGATTCACATAAGAATATATGATCATGGATAACCTAGATTTGAACCTAGGGGATCACAAGATAGGGTATACATTTATTCTAAAAGTTATCCTTCTATGATTTATGTTCCTTTTAATGATTATTGGCTATGTATTTAAGCCCCTAATTGTACTTTCTTTTCTTAGTTAATGGAAGGAAATGAAAGAACATGTCCCAACAAACAATGTGATAGGAAATGTAATGATTTCCGTATTAATATGACAGAGATGATTACGAGATTAAAAGATGATTATTATTTTGGAAGACATTCACTATTTCAGGGACCCTATATGATCTAGGTAAATAGATTACTACGGTATTTTCAAAGAGGAGTAAGGTTGACTTATATTTTGAATAATCGATGAATTTAAGGTGGACATATAGTAATTTAGGTTACTTATGGAAATTATTAACCTATCTAGGGTAAAATATTTTTAGGTTAGCTACTTTTGTTATAAGATGTTAGGAGTGGTTGCTGTTGTGTGGAGATGAACGATGAAGTTTATTTTGGAAGACTATGTTATCAAATCCTTAATGTATTTAGATTTCAATATTAGTTCCTTTTATTTTTAGGAATTTTAAGGATAGTTAATTATGGAATGGTCAATGATGATATTTGGGTAGTACCATGCAACTTTAAAGATTTAAAAGATGTTTCCCTTCCAATGGGATTATTTATTTTTGAAGAGTTGTTTTATCTTTCACTTAATATTTTTTGGATAATAGAAGAAATAGATAGTTAATCTTTGGTGGATTCAGTGATTCTATAAATGATTATTCTTATGCTTTTGATGAGACCAATTGTTTTTTCTAAATGCTCATCATTTGGAGAGAAGATTAGTTTTGGTAGAGACTTATTAAAGGATAAAACTCTACTCGAAGGTAGGTATATTTCCTTATGTTTTATTCTATATAGTAAATGAATTACTCAAAACTATGAAAATGTACGTAAAACAAAAACGTTGTCTGTTAACATTTCCTACTGGGTAATCAAAGACCATTTATACACATCATCAGTTTGTGATTTTCTTATTATTAACACTCTCCTAATCATTTTTTCTATCACTCTCCCTCAGAACTTGACCCTTTGTTTTTTCTTCCATATCCATGTTTTCCGATATGGAATCCTAGTATGGGTTAACTCGGGTAGCCTTTGTACTTCCTTTTCTTTCTTTTAATGTAATAGTGCTACTAACTCTTTTTCCAATGTGGGACTTTCAATGAAATTTCAAAACCCAATTTTAAAAATTGAGAGGACGCATTTTTTTAAGGGTGGAAGATTGTAACGACCCGAAATTTTGAATAAATCTTGTTTCCTAATTTTGTGTGTTATTTTATTTTATACTCAACAAAACTGTTTCATTTGATAACATGAGTATAAATAATATGAGACTGTTGGGTTTTGACTATTATATGATCATTAGTCAGTATGACCGTTGGAATCTAAATGTTGCGATCATTGTCTCTAAACACAAGGGATCTTGGTTAATTAATATAGATAGAAGATTTGATGGCCTCACCTAGTAGTCTTGGACCGATCGAAGCCCATCTAACAAAACTTGGGAAGGAGGTAGCACCACTGGGGTTTGCTCTAGACCAAACCCAAGCCGAAATTCATCATGTGAAGCTAGAACTGAATATCCTTTACGAGAAGGTCAAAATGATAGAAATTACTACTCGTGAGATGTTGGCCGAGCCTCGCTCGGATCCTCTCACCTTAGAACAACTTACACTTAGCTCCTATGTTGGTGTGATTAGGGGCTATGTAAGGAGACTGTAACTGCCTTTCATAATCCTTTTTTGAAAAAAAAATTGATTTCTACTTATGATGAAGTTTATGAATGTTAAAATGTCCAGATAAATATAGTATGCATATGTTTGGTGAATTTTTAGAGAAATGATATTTTAAAAAAATGTTTATTTAAACCTTAAATATTTAAAAATGTGTAATGATTTTCAAAAAATGGTCTTCTAAAATTATGTCTACAACAAAATTTCTAGTATAATAAGATCAACATGATTTTTGATGAATAGTAAATTATGAATAGTGATTTTATGCTTAGGATTAGTAATGTGACCAAATGGATTAGTAATATCACATAAAGAATTTATTAATATAATCTAGGCACCTTGATTAAGTAATGTGATTCAATAAAATGGTTAAATAATGGTTTCATAAATAATTAGTCAAGTATTAGTTTTTCAGGTGAATAGTTTTTTTTAATTAAAAATTAAATTAAAAATATTTCAAAAATTATTTTTATAAAATGGATTCATTTTTGAACTCAGAGCATCGATATTATGTTATGGTGAAATGTTGGGATTTTTCAGAAAAAGTTGAATTTTCGATGAATAGTGAAAATATTGTTTTTAAGTTACAGGTGTTTAATGACATCATTAAATGATGTATTTAGTATGTAATCAATATGACCGACTTATGAATAGTGAGATAAGGTATTAGGTGTCCCAAGTGGCCAATAACATGGGCAAATACCATGGGAAAGCCCATGGTTTTGCCAAAACAACTAATGAGGTGTCCCTTGGCCATTAATGCCTTGTCCCCTCACTTTCCCTATAAATACCAAGACATCCTCCCATCCATTAGACTCCCAACTATCACCCAACAAAGCTCTGGTCTCATTAACTCCCAAGGAGACCTCCCAAGGTGCCCCCAAGCCCTCAAGGTCCCAATCATTGAGTTTTAAGAGTTACGTTTTAAGGTAAGGGATCCGACCTCTCTCTTTCTTTTAAAGTAATCTCTTTTATGTCATTTATTTTATGCTCCATGATCATATGTTGGAGGATTTTATTTTATATTCAAACTAATTTATTTTTCATTTTAATATGATGAGATACCCCCTATTTCTCTCATCATTTCATTTTATGAATGTTAAAGTGGCGCCGTTAGGCTGCCAAATTTTTAAGGGATTCTTTCACCCTTTTTCAAAGTTCTACTTTCCTGTCAAGTATTTAAACTTCCTTTTTTTGGATATGATCTATAAATCTATCATAATTATCTTTTATGTTCATATTATGAGAGACCATATTTTATCTCTTCAATTCAGTATTTTGATGTTTTAAGTGGCGCCGTTAGGCTGCCGAATTTTTAAGGAATTCGTTCACCTTTCTCATTTTTCAAATTTCTACTTTCATGTAAATTATTTCAAGTTCCTTTTTATTATTTTGTGCTATGATATCTCTTTATCTATCATTCTGATCTTTTATGTTCATATGATGAGAGACCCTATTTGATATGGTCAATTCATTTTTTGATGTTTAAGTGATGCCGTTAGGCTGCCGAATTTTATTAAAAGAAATCTTATTTTTTTTCTTTCTTTCATATAGTATATCTTTCAAATTTCATTACCATGTCTATATATCCTTCATATTCTGTCCCAATACTATTTTATGGGTCATTTATTAATTTTTGACCCATGTCCCCTGTCTTTTCAATGTTTTGTAAAACCCTGAAACATAGTCGTTATGCTGCAGAATTTCCGTCTCAAAATGTCTCTCTCTTTTTCTAAAGTTCATTTATTTTATTAAGTGAATACTCAAAGCTCTCTATTAATTATGAGTATTCATATATATACCAAAATGTTCCATTTTAAATTCTGGGATTTACATACATGATACCCACCTTCCTTTTCTGTGGGTTTTAATGTGACACAAAGATCATGTCTTTAAAAATGTTTTTCAAAACGTTATGATTATGAATTGAAACCAATTAATTTTATGCTATATGGGTTTTTTATGAAATGATTGATGATGATATATGTGTCTCACATGATAATAAATATACGTCAAGGTTGCGCCTTGATAGCGCCCTAATGCATTGGGTAAAGACTTAATCTCTAGATATGACTATTTTTAACGACGCCTTGGTGTATAACCTTGGTAATTTTTAATGACACCTTGGGGATGGACCTTGGTGAAAAAGAAATGATTGTCAATATTAAATGTTGTAGCCACATCTTTAAGTTATGAATAACGTTATTTTTATAATGATATGCCTCGTGATTTATTTCTCATTCCTTAATGTTCTTTTTCATGACATTGTTGATGTATCTCACGTTCACATGTTAAATGTTTCCCCTTGTTTCACTTAATGGGCCTTCTGCACACCCTTTCTTTTGATATGTGTCCCCAGGTTATGAGATGCAGTAATGAACCTTGGATGAACCTAAGGAGAAGACTTTCATGTTTTTAAGAAGAATGTTTTTTTTGGTTTCATGTATTAAGTTCATGGTTTCCAAGACACTAAACCTTAAAGATCCTCAGTTTTGTATAATGTAATGAAAGCTTATGTAACAAAAAGGAGGGATGCTATATGTGCCCTTGCTGCTAGTTGGCAGCCTCTGGCGTTTTGGTAAATGCGCTTGAGTCCATGTGACCAACTGGGTTTGGGGCACCCGTTGAGTGGCACTCAGATCCGGGACGTTACACCATGGATGAAACTAAAAATCTTAGTCTATGATATAAAAATAAGGAATGAAACATTTAATCCCTGAATACTTATAAATATATGAAATAATTTTCACAAAGAGGTAATTATAACACATAAATAATTACTTTGTGAAGTTTGTTACTTATATTAAACAACAAATAACATATATAAAACCACAAGGGTATCATGTGGAATTAAATACAATCCTCTTTAAAACTACATCATCTAGTAACTAACTAGAAACCTGTTTTGTGAGATCTCCATGTTACAGATGAACCGACCTAGCACAACCCATCAGGATATCCCACATTCCATGATGGATTTAATTGTCACCCTCAGTATACATAAAACATTTCTATTAAAATATCAATCCATGTGGTATTATTATGCTTCTAACCAATCCATAACCATAATCAAGTAAAATTCAAATAGGCCATGTATTTAAAGATCCCATAGAAAATGATACTCCTCAATCTTGTTGGAACACCCCTCGCACAATCATATATCTCTCAACCATACTCTCAGCTGTGTACATATCATCATAACCTCACTTACAAAATTGACATATAGGCTCAATCCATTAACTTGTTTTTTAGATATAATGGAAGAAGTGGAAGTAATATCAAATAACTTACTAGATAATGCAGCAGCTACTAGATTGGTACCGCTTACTATTGATGGTATGGCCTCACAATCCAAAATTGTAGGCTGACTGACAAGTAATTATCCTACCCCATTTATCTATGATGTCGTATAAGTCCCATGAGATGAACCACTATGTTAATATGGGAGCTCTGTCCCAGCGGAACCTTGCTCACTTCCTCTACCATACACTGTAAACCTCACTTTAACCTTATGGTGTAACCATCACATTTACACATGTAGTAACAATATAGAGGACCTACAACATACATATACCCCATTAATTAGACGGATGCATATATCCATCCCTTTTTCAAAAACAATTCCCATGAAGTAGAACATAATGATAAAACATTTATAATTTAATAAAAAAATTGCTTTTTTTATAAATTTGAATTTTAAAACATGATTTTTGAAGAAACAACCCTTACAAGATTCATATAAATGATGTGAGAAATAATCGAATATAATTAATATGTTTATACCCTGTAAAACCACAAAATAAAAAATTATATAAACAAAATTAATTACAGAAATAATCATAGAACCACATGATCAATGAAATAGAAGGTTATCCAAAAGAATGGAAACTAAGTCAAGAATTATCTTACCTTGGGTTATTCTTACAAAAAACCTGTTTAATCCTCATTTATAATGGTTAAAAAAGTGTTATTAATATTTTAATGAAACATATTTCTGTTTATAACACCTTATATGGTAATTTTATAACATCATTTCACCCATTTTTTAATAATATTTTTTTATTTCAATTGTTTCGTGCACATTTTTTACATGATTTCCATGGGTGGTTAGTAAAGGATTTTCTTGTTTAATAGTAGAGAAACAAAATAATTGGAAAAAATGGTGGTATTATGTTTTAATAATTTGTAATTTTTCTATAAAACGTTGGGATTATTTTTGATGATAATGAATCTTTACGTATATCATTAGTGATATTCTTTTTGATCATTTTGGATGTTCTTCAAAAATCAGAAACATGTTTCATCATATATTTTTAATATTATTAATATAGGTTAATTACCAAACATAAGATAGGTCATATCATACAGATTACAAAAAATTATAATAATTACATATTTTTACAACCATATTTGAATAAAGTAATAGAAATAGAAGATACATCATCCCCGATGTTGTTAAATCAACACATCATGGATGATGTTATAATTTTTAGAATAATAGGATTAGAGGATGAATGATGATTAATAATTATTTAAACATAATACAAATTGAGAATATATATATATAATACTAGAGATTTTATGCATTTTTGACTAGTATTTGATAAGAGTGGATTACAAAATAAAAAAAATTAGAAATAAAACAGAAGAAAATATAAGAGGATCTTTACCTTCTAATCAATATTAATCGAGATCTTCATTGAGGCCTTTTGTTTATGACTTTGGGTTAAAATGGATGCTATTAGACGTGGGTAAGAGCTTTGGGATAGTTACTGAGTATAATTTGTTCAATGATTAATTCATGGGAGGTGTTAGTGGAAGAGGGGTGAGGGAGGTATTTATATTGTAAGTGAGGGATTTCATACTTAATTTCAAAGGGCACCTCATTATAAAAATATTCAAAACCATGGGATTGAATATGGGTTTTCCAATGGTATTGGACACCTCATATATTATTTTAATCCAAAATAGTCTAATATATTGATTATATCATTATTATATCATTATTATGTCATCAAACACACTGAAAATATAAAATTGTATTATTACTATTCAACAAAAATTCAACTATTTGAGAAAGATCCCAAAAATTCACCTTAAAAGTTTATCAATGCTTAAAATTAAAAAATGATCTCCATTTTTTGAAAATAATTTTATATATATTATTGATTTTATTTTTAAAAGAAATCATAATTTTTTTGAAAATTAAAAATTTTAAAAATATAACACCGTTTATATCACCTTGAAATAATAATCCAGACCTGATTGTCTTATAAACATAATAAAATAAAATAATAATATGACTTTTTATTCATAAAGGTCATGTTACTATTCATATCACTATTCATATCACTATCCATATTACTATTCATATGGGTATATTAATATTCACCAACAAACAAGTTTGTAAAATATGATTATAAAGCACTTACTGATCACCAAAATATATGTCCATTTGTTGAAATTTAATTAATAGAAGAAGAAAAATTAGGTTCGAAGGATAATTTATAAATATACATTTAAAACCTTATTTAATTAATTAAAAGAATTAGTGTTCGAAGAATTTTAATTTATTTTTTGAACCATTGGGTGTTACATTTTCCCCACCATTCTATTAATTTTTAAAACCCTGGGGGTTACATTCTATCCACCTTCTAAAAATTGTTTTCTTGAAATTTTATTTATATAATAAAAAAATTGTGTATTTTTCCCTCATTATTATTTTTATATTCCCATGTTGGTTCTTCAAACATGTGGGTTCTACAAAAAACTATTACTAGATGGATTACATTATTCTTCAATAGTTTTTCTAGTTGATAAAAAAACAGAAAAAAACTTTTATTTATAAGAATGGTTCTCTTCCATTTGAACAGCTTCTAGGATCAAAACATGAGTTCAATCTGATACATACATTCTCATCATCAAAATAATAAAGACATTATAAATCTATGATAAAATTAGAGGCAACACTATTTGGTATAACACTATTCCAATTTTCTCCCAGATTTCCTATGGTCCAAGGAACTGTGTACGTAGAATTCATTTTTTCCCAAAAAATATAATACTTTTCCAGGGTGAGATTCTATGAAAAACATGATCACCAGACTCAAAAGAAAAATCATTCCTTCTAATATATGCATAACCTTTTGGCCTCTATGAGATGTCTCCATGTGTTGCTAAATCATTTTCACTTTCTCACCCAATTCCTTTAATAATTTTAGTCCCATAAACATCATTTCCCCCACATCATACAAAAACAAGGGGTGCAAAAAATTTCCCATATAATGCTTCAAACTTTTACCATTCTATAATGGAATGAAATCTATTATTATAAGAAAACTCAACTAATTAATGGTGCTGATACCCACATCCCTAGTAGTCCATTGAACATTCTCGATGCATATTATCCAATGTTTAAATCTCCCGTTCTTACTACCCATCTGACAGAGGATTAAAAGAGGTACTAAATTTTAATCATGTTCACATTGAATTCATTAGGTCATTCCAAAAATTTGATGTGATCCTAGGATCATGGTCAGATACAATGGAAATTGGAACTCCTGGTAACCTAACTATATCACTGAGGTACAAATGATAAATTTGAACTAAATACAACATATATCAAATTACATAGATTTGAGTAGATTTAGTCCATTGATCAATAATACCTCATACTGAATTGTTAACATGAGATGTATTTTGTAGTCTCACAATAATGTACAAGGATATATATTCCCATATCTAATATAGAATAGGAAATGGATTAAGTATCTCCTTCGTTAGTTCCGTCACTATATTAACATGTTATCATGTCAAATACTTAATGGTAAAATCTCTATTATCACGTTTAATTCCATCCAAAAAGTAATACCCATGGATGTATTGGTATATCTCTATGCATCCAGGATGAACAAAAAACAAAGAATAACGAGCTTCACACAATAATTTTTATTTGATGAGAATCGGAAGGCACAAATAATCTCTTTCTAAATAAAATCAGACATACTTTATCAATGATAAATTCTGTAAACATTCTTATTTTATTTAATTATACCTTTTTATATAACTCTCAATCTATATTTTATAATTTCATAATTATTTTTGATAAGGATTACTGAATTGAATACTAAAAAAATAGAGGAATTTTATGTACGAACAACTTCAAATCCAAAATTCATTAAATAATTGATCATAGGGTCTTGTTATAGAGGATACATTGTTAATGATTTGTGATGTTTTGAACTCAAGGAATCATCCAGTCTATTTTATTTTACATGATATTAATTGATCGTTAAATCATAATACATTAACAAATCAAGCCATCTTCTCCTCCTCATGCTTATTACCTTACGATTGAATATATAATTCGGAGTTTTTTTTGTATATATGTCACATCTGGATAAATATAAATTATACCTCAAAAACTTTAATGCTAAATCCATTTATCTATTTCTAAAATCATTTTTGTGAAAATTTAACTCAAGGGGATTTAGTTTTCGTGAATCATAATCAATTACCAAATCACTTTCATCAAAATACAACAATGTATATTTAATGAAGAATCACTATAAATAAAAAACATTACACTTATATATGTTTGGGTAATGACTGTAGAATTCAACAATATTCATTTCAATTCATGAAAACATTCATCAAATTATTCTTTCTAGATGAATTTAACTCTTTTTTAGTTAAATTATTCAGTCGACTAGATACCCAAGAAATATTTTCAACAATCCTGTTATAATAGCCATCCAAACTATGAATACTATAAATCTTTTTTATATTTGTGGGACTTGGCCATCCCCCAACATATTTGATTAGCATGATCAACTTTTATTCCATATTTTAAAAAAATATGACCAAAGAATGAAATTTGTTGCAACCAAAAGTCACAGTTTCTGAATTTTCACTATATTTTATTTTCATTTTAGGTATAAAAAACAACTCTTAGATTTTTTTCATGCTCTTATTTAATTATATTATATACCATAATGTCATTAATAAAAACAACCACAAATTTATCGAAAACACATAAACTATTGTATTCATAATATCCATGAATACACTCGTTGAATTAGTAATCTCAAATGGTATAACAAAAAATTCATATTTTCCACATGTATTTTGAACATGAGTTTTTTGCAATGTCATCTACCTTCACCATCAGCTGATGGATCCTAGATCAGAAGTCAATCATAGAAAAATACTGATCTCCATAGAGATAATCAAATAAGTCAAATATGTGAGGAAAATATTTCTTATTATTCAATGTAATTTTATTAATTGATCTATAATCAATGCAATGTCTCATGGAAGAATATATCTTTTTAACAAACAAGAATATATATCCTCAATGTGAAGTGATAGGATGAATGAATCCTTAAATAAAAAACTATGGAAACTGAGTTTTTAATTCATGGAGATCCATTTATGTCATTTGATATGTGGGTTTTGAAATTTTCAAAGTAGTAGGAACTAATTCAATTGTGAATTTATCTTCTTGATCATCAATAATAAAGGAAAACTCGAAATGAGGAACATAAAAATATTAATTTACCATTATGATATCATTAAACTGAATATTTCTCTTTTATTGAACAATATGACAATGGTAACTTTAATTTCCATAATTGAATATTTTCTCAGCTTACTAATTTGTTATCTATGGTATGGGTTCGTTCTTGTATACAAACATAAACTTATATTGAAAAAAAACTGCATTTTCTCTACAATCAGTCTTATCATGATAAACAAAACTCCAATGCAAACTTACAATGATGTGTAACTATACTAAGGGAAAACAATAATGTTTGTAGGTAATGTCTTTCCAAAGAACAAAATATGAATATTCTTAAAATTTGTTTTTTGAATTAAAATTTCTCCCTAGTGTTTTAACAATATGTTGTACTCTCATTTGTTGAGGTGATATTTCCAATTTTCTAGAAACATTCTTAGAATTAAGGGTATTTGTAAAACCCATATCAATAAATACATTATACAAATCAATGTAATTAAAAAAAGTACCCAATACGACTTCTTTGGATGGCCCAAAATCTATTTACATAGTATTAATGGATCAAACTACATCTTTATTTTTATATTATGGCTACTTTTAATAGCTCGAATAATTCTATGGAAAATAATCTGCATAATGACTCATCTCAACACATTTTAAACAATGTATAGTTTTATTACCATAACTAATTTTATGACCTTTGTCATTACAATATCAGCCCACATGTCCAAAAAAACCACATCAAAAACACTTCCCTGTTTTAGTAAGGATTTCCCTAGAGTGATTCTTAGAAAACTATTTACAAACTAGAATCTGATATTTCATACCATCAAATTTATTTAATTAATGTTTACACATTACATGCAATCTAGACCAATTATTCTCATTTCTCTCCGAGTACATGTGGTAATTAGAAATCTCCATTTCTACCATATCAGTAAATCATACATGTTTATCATAACATTTGAATTCTCGCGAGGCCAATTCCCTTCAATATATTGGTTGTAATCCTGAGTAAAAATGGTTGATTTTTATAACAAGACCCAGAATATGAATTGGAGAATACCATTCTAGCTCCATGAAATTTTCTTCATACGTGGCCACTGAATCTTCCTCCATTGGACATAATTCTATGAATTTCTTCTCAATCCTATGTCATACCACCTTATTAAAATATGCATGAAAGAAAAAAATTTAATTTAATACCACCATATGGGTTCAATATTCTCTCTATAAATGATATTCATGACCATAGAACACCGCTGACCAACTTCACAATCAGAAAAATAACTGTAAGGAGTAACCTTTTTATTATCTAGACATTCCACAACATCGAATATTTTTTCAAGGTCTTTAATCCATACTTCAGAAACTACGGGGTCATAAGATCCACTGAAATTAGGGGTGGTTCCTCATTAATAACTCATGTATATCAAGCAATAATCATATGATGTGGGAATCATTTAAACACTATTAATTTCATCTAGAACATAAAATGATTAACACAAAACAATAACATGAGATCTTTGAGAAACCATACTAAAATTTAACTTTGAATCATTATATCAAATACATTTTGATGTAACCTATTGAAAACATTTATTAAAATGGGGTGAACATAAAAATAATTTTAAGGGATATATATGGAAGGAATGAAACCACTAGTCCTCTAATTCTTATAAACATATTAAATCACATTCACAAATACATACATAAAACTATTTTATACATACTTTGTGAAACATGATATTTCTATAAAAAAATAAATAACTTATATAAAACAACTAGGGAATCATGGAGCATTAAATATTTATATTTTATCCATCATTTCTACCTTATGATTTGTAACCCTTATGGCTACCATATAATGTATGCCTCATGGTGCAACCATCACAGTTACAATGGAGTAACCATACGGCCGACCTATAAAATAAGTATACCAAATGCATTGGAGTGAGATATAGGTCCCAGAATTCATTATAAACAATTCCAAACAATGGTAACTTAATTTTAAAACATGGATAATTTCATAAAAATAATTTTTTTTGAATTTTGTAAAATATAAATTTAAAAGATGATTTTCAATGAAAAGACTGTCACAAAAATAATATAATGTTTTTTGAGATATAATAAAATGAAATGAATATTTTTATACAATGTAAGACAAAATAATAAAACAGAATAAAAAATAATTAATTACATATATAATTTTAGTACCCCGTAATAAATGTTATAAATGATAACCCAAATAATTGAATGCTGGATAATAATTCCCATACATGTGCTTCTTCTTACGAAAAACATGTTTAAAAGACTAGTATAATGGTTTAAAAAGTGATATTAATATTTTATAGAATTATAATACTGCTTATGAAGGATTATATAATCATTTTAAACATTATTTGACACATTTATTAATTATTATTTTTTTATTTTAGATGGGTGCTTTATATGATTTTCATGTTCGGTTTATAATGATTTTCTTGTGGAATGGAATAGAAACATTAGAAGTTGAATGAAATGGTGTTAATATGTTCCCAAAATATAAAATTATTACATAAATGTTTTTTGTAATTTTGTATTAGGATTAATCATTAGATTAATCGCTATTCATATTTGTTTAGATCATTTTTTCAGTTCTTTAATAATACCAAATTTCTTCCATAATATATCATTAATATTATGAGTATAAGTTTATTAAAGAGAATAAGAGATTTTACAACATTAACTTTATGAATTATTTTATCCTTAAAAATGTTTTTAAATATCTATTTTTACAACGTAATGAAAATTGAGGACACATCCTCCAAGATGACAGTAAATAGACAATTCCATGACGATGTATTTATTTTTAGAATAAGAGAAAGAGGAAAGGAATAACGATGATGAATGTTTTCATAAAATTTTTAACAATATAGAATATATATAATAATGGATCATTCATTCCTCTTGGATAAGGTTATTATACTGTAATATTTGAAATGAAAACCATTTAGAAGAAAATATAAGGAACTGAAGGAGGATTTAACCACTTGATCTATTATCCTTGAGATCCTCCTTATGGACTTTGGTTAACATCTTTTGGTATGAAAGAAAAGGTGTTGAATGTGGGTAAGATCATTTGGAATGGGATGTTGTAGATTTTAGAAAATTCTGAATTACTGAGAGGTGTGAGAGGAAGAGGGGCATGATATTTGTACTTATAGTGAAAGTGAGTTAATGTTTAATTATTTTCATAATGACACCCCATTTGTGGAGTCTGAAAAAAATTGGATTTCCAATAGTATTGGAATCATGGGAGACATCATATTATAATATAATCCTAAATAGTATATGATAATGACTACATCATGATAAATCATTTGATGTCATCAAACACACTAAACACATGAAACTATTTTTTACTATTTAACAAAAATCTAATATCATAGAAATATCCCAAAAAATCACCTTACTAGTTTATAATGTTTAGAATTAAAAAATTAAATAAATTTTTTGAATATAATTTTATACATATTATTAATATAATTTTTAAATAAAATCATCATTTAATTGAATAATAAATTTTTTAAAAATATAACTCATTTTAAATCACCTAGAAAAGTAAATAAAAATATCATACTTTTTTAACCGTAAGAATATAAAATAATAATATTATTTACTATTAATAAGTGTAATATTACTATTTATAATATTATTCTAAAGTGAATGTTTCTATTCAAAAAAAAACTAGATGGTTATATCATACTCCAAATAACTTTATCATCCCAACTGTAGATGCCATTTTTTTGAATGTAAAATCATAGAAGCCAAAATATTAGGATTAAAAGTTATTTTATAACTATCTCAATAGAAAAAGTTCCATTAATTAGTGAATACGTATTTCATTCATTACAATTTATTTTTAAAATGGTGGGGTGTTACAGTCAGGCTCAGAGTTAGGGGGAATCCAAATACTTTTATTTATGTTTCCATTTTGCACACTTACATGTATTGTTCACAGACTGGGTTACCACTGTTTTATATGTTACACATTTTTTTCTGGTATTCATAAAATATTATTTATTATTATATAATTTATCTATTTTAGTTTAATTACACCTTCTCATATATTTATATTTACTATGTTTGATGATATATAATTATGTATCATATTATGTAATCTATTTGAGGGAATAGTCTATCTATGATGAAACCTTAGGCACTTGATATTAGTTGGAATCTTTGGTAATATAGAGATTAACTCTTGATTCCTTGTGTTTAACTAGATTATAGAATTGATTTATTGGCATCTATGTCAATATTTTACAATATTATTATTCTTAGTATTTCACAAATGGATATTCACAAGTATTCTGATTTTATTTGTATTTTTTTCATTAAACTAGTTATATAACCCAATTATTTCATAATAAATTTATATAATGAAAATAATTTCATTATAACGTGTTTACCATATAAATATATGTGAAATTAAATTTTTAGTAGAACTATTTTTATTAATATTTTGATTAGAATTATATATTTCTATTTATTTAACATTATAAATTTTAGAATATAAATTGTTCATGAACAAAAATTTCTAAATTAAACTATAATGATAATTTATATAAATAAATATGTTTCATTAAAATTTAAATAATAATACGAAGGTGGTATTTTACATGAAAATATTAGTTCTAGAAGATCCGTAAGATATAATTATTTGAGTATATAAAACATGGAAATTTTTAAATACATGTAATTTTAATGTTTCATATGTTTTGTTTTTTGTTCATGGATTCATAATGTTTTATGAATTAAAATTTTTAAAGAAATTATGGATTACAGTTAGTTTATGGATTCTTGGTATTTCAAATTTGAATATTTTATTTAAGTGATATGTTATAGTTTCCTAATTTTTGTAATATTGTTTCTTATTCCTTGTTATATTAAATTGTTATTATATATAGAAGGGGTTTTAAAGAAAAATATTATGTTATAGGATTGAAAAATGGATTGAAAAATTGAATATGTGATTTGCGAAGCTTGTCTATTTTTTGGATCTTGGTTCATGTTTCACTGTTGATCTTTCGTATTTCGGATGGAAGGAGGACGATTGTGAGTCTTGGGAGGCGAAATGAAAGGATGTTCGATGAGATAGGTGTGCGACTCGCGGTAGGGGATTGACTATTGTTCCATAGGTATCGAGATGGTGATGTTGTTTCTTGAAAGTTGTAATTTTAATTGAATGCATCATTGTGTTTGGAATGTTTGGTTTCCCGCTTCTCCTTAAAGAGGCTTCTTGGAAAAGAAAAAAAAATGATTCGGCCTTTAACTTTTATGGAAAATAATTTTCAATGTGTGTTATTTCTAATTATAAATATTTAATTTTTTTTATTTCTAAGATTATATTGAAAAATCCACGGGATTATTAAATTTCTTTCATTTTATGTGTGTTATATAATTTATTTAAATATCAACAAAATGATTAAAGTGTTGAGAATTATATTTTTTCAAATCATTGATATATATTAAATCTCAATAGAATGTTGAAAAATGTTGACTATACTATGTTATGGGGTTATTTAAATTTAAAAAACTATATATTATGTTGGGTACATAGTGAGGTTTGTATAAAAAGGGAAAAATAGCGTGCCACTAGGTAATCACTATCATAAAGAAATGTTTTACTAGTTTTATTATTTTTTTCTCCCCCAAAATTATATTTCATTCTACCCAATCCCTAGATCTTTTTTTTAAATGGTAAAAGTGAAGTTATCTTTGGAAAACTACTTTTAAACTTTTTCCAAATATATTTACACTCATTCTATATAAGACTAATGTGAATGTTCTATCAAAATATAATTTACGATTATCTATAACTCCCCCTATTCTTAAGAGATTAATATTAATAAAATCATCTATTCTTGATGGGTATTTTGAAAATTTCTTTCACCCAAGACATACTAAATTCCATTTTTTGTCTATTAATTTCATTTATTTCAGATAATACACTTCATATTGATCGATTTCAAAAAAAATTATTCATGATTGTATATTTTCAAATTTTTAATGATTTTTATTAGGATTTTATTGAGCTAGTACCATTATTTAGTTATTTTGATTCTTATTAAATCCATTGTTTCAGTGAAATAATTTTTAACATTATTATTATTTATTCCATCATATGATTTGGATTGAATTTTATTTATAATTTTATAATTAATAAATTTTTTACTAATTGTTTTTTATGAATATAATATGATGTATTTTTAGAGGATGTTATAGTGTAATTAGAGTGTGAGGAACTACTCATCAACGTCATTATATTTATTGATGGTTTAGAGAAATATTAAAAATATTAAAATATTTATTTAATTTTAAAAAATCATGTTTTAAACGATTCTAACAATGACCCGAAATTATAAGTTTGTAAATTAATTAACTATATTATTCTGATATATTACATATTCTAGACTCTATTTTTTTAATGAACGAAAAATATTTTTCTTTGATAGATAACGTTTTTTGTTATTTTAGACAATATGGATACAATTTCTTGTTATTTTATAACCCATTTTAGTTACGAATTTTTATATAATGATAAAGGGTTCCATTATCCCCATATAATATGGATTATGTATATAATATGAATTAGTATGTTCATAACATTTTTTGTATCATATCCATCAATAATCTCTATATTGGATTTTAAATAATTATTGTTTTTAAAATTTTAATGATTATAACATTCCTGAATATATGGTTAAATTTTTTCAATAGAATTAGAAATCATGTTTACAATGAATGGTGAACTTATATAGAATATAATTTATAAAAATAATCACGATTATTTTAAAATAAATTTGGAAAAAATTATTGTGTATTGGGCATGAAAAAAGAATTTTTTTCAACATATTCATGTATTATGAAGTGTTTTATGATTGGTCAAAATTCAAAATTTACTAATAAATGTAAGAAATATCACTTGAATATATTTTATAATAACTTATTGGTCTTCTTCTAAGGTATATCCATTGTTATAAACCAATTTAATAATTAATATTATTAATTTTTCAATGGCTTGTACTAAATTTATTACAACATAAACCAGATAAATAATTTTACAACTGAGAAATAATATTTTATTCCCATATATAGTAGTGACTACATCATCATCCTCAAAATATTTTAACAATATTATATCCAAAGCATTTAAAGTTAAATTTTTTGTTTATATTTATTCAAATCCTTACCTAAATTATGTATTAGAAAATGATCCATTTTTTCTTTCGATTAAGAATGTTATTCTGTTGAGGTAAAATGGCTAGGTAAAAAACATCAAGGATAATAGGCTAGAAATTATGATTATTAAAAAAATTATTATTTTATAAATAGTGTTGTATATTTTCATTTGTGCTTACACATCATAAATGATTCATAGTTTGGTGGATATCATATTAATTATTCTTTATAGTGAATTTCATTCTTCATATTCACATTCAGGGTAAACCGTTTACTTCATAAACATTAGTTTCCTTCTAATTAGACTTCACACATAGTATTATATATGGAATGAATTTAATCTATTTAATTATGGTAATTTGAATTCTCCAATGTCATCAATGGATGTTTTCATCAAATGTTTAATGAAATAATTGAGCATTTAGTTTGTATAACATTGTTATAAAATAATGTAATATCCCTTATTTACATGCCCAATAATTGATATTATATCAATATTTTATTGATTAATAAAAATATATATTTATGTAGTCGTTTATTATTTAAAATATATATTTTTTAAAAATATCTAGTTTTTAATAAAAAATATTCATTCAGCCATGCCTAAGGGAAAAATTTTCATATCATACTATTATTAATAAAATGATGGTGCCTCATAATTATCAGAATATGGTACAGTGAAATTGATTTTTTTATATAATTGTTGTTGGAAAATAAATCACCTATTTTAATTTTTCTGATGAATTTTTATTTGGGTAGGAAAAATCTAATCATTTTTTTATTTGTTCCCTATCACATAGGAGACATTCAGAAATCAATATTCAATTTTGATAAACTATTTCGCCCCATATTAAATATTATTTCCATCCATACCCAGAATACATTCATATTTTTTGGTACATATTTTGTGATTATACGTGAAATATTTTAGTGTTAATATTACTTAAATTTTCGAAAGGAAGCGACAAAATATATCAAATATGAATCCATGCATCAATTTAGGTAAATAGATTATGTGGGATTACTATATTGGTAATTACAATTGAAACTATTGAAAAAACAATATATAATATTATATCGAGGATATAGTAGAAATTTATATTCATAATGTTTTTAAATTTTTTTTATCTCAATTGATTAGTGAAATTCCTGAACTTTATTATAATTTAGTAGTGTACAAAATAGTGGTTATCTGCTAAATGTAACTTTTCAATGATATTTATATACACATTTGTGGCTTTTAATATTCTTATATTAAAACATGGTAGAGTATTTAGTATTATATGGATGTATTCATTATTTTTTTAATAGTCAACTTTTTTTCATGTCATGGTCCAATTAGGGATGGAGTTGGAGATTGGGTATAGATTTTTTCACATTTCTAATTTTATTGGATGCCTATTTAGAATTTTCTTAAATTTACAAATTATTTTCTTCATTGACATATGATATTAATATTTATTATATAAATCCAATATTTCAAGTTTAGTTAATTAATCCATAGTTATTAATTTTCTCCCAAAAAACACATTGATTATTAAGATACATGTATCCAATCCTTGTGGATTAGTGAGTTATCCCTATGTCCCATGGTGGTACATGTTAGTTTCATTGGGATGACCTCGACATATTTATTATAAAATATAGTCATTGATTCTATATGAATAAAATTATAGTGGGTGATGAAATATCCTACTAAATTATTTATACAATTATATGCTTATTATTCCCAATCATAATTTATATAAATATATTTGTTAAATTATATATTTTTTTTCATGGAAATAATTGATGTTTATTAAAATCTCATTCCAAAAATTGAAAAAATTATCTACATAAGAATAATCTAAATATATGTTGAAGTAATTTTTACAACATGTAATGATATTTAAAAATTTAAAATTATTATATAATGTGTTTCATTTTGGTATATATGATTATTATTACAATGTAAGAGTAATATTATTTCTTTATATTTATTTTATTAATTATTGTAGCCTTAAAAGCATTAAAATATACATGATTGACGATTCATAATATAAAATTTACCCCAAGAAATTTTGGTTTGATCAATAATATTATTAAATATTTAATGTGAAAATCAAATTTTGGGTGATAAATGAATATTTATACCATTTATATAACACAGAACTAGGATTATTACTAAAATAATAGTTAATCATGAATTATTTTTTGTTACAGTAAAAAATTAATAATGGTTATGAATGAGTGAATTTTATATTATTTATAGAAATATTACAATTAGTGAAGGGATATGGATTTTATATAGTATTTTCCGATCTAATATGTTTGCAAAATATTATGTTTAAAAACTATAATTTTATTAAAATATAATGATGTAAATATAAAATTAAATTGATCGACGGACAATGATGGGGCTTTTTTTTCATGATCTTTAATATTTCAATTATTATATTTATTTATTTGAATAAATTTTAATTTTAAACCATTCCATGAGAGTTTATATATTTTTATAATAATGGTATTATATTTTATAATGATTTCAAAGTTATATAAGTGATGTTCTGGAAATCAATAACCAATTAATATGAAATGCAATTATTGAATTTTTATTATATGACATAAATTGGAAAATATGCAGCCAAAATTTATTTAATTATAGTTTTTTAAGATAATTTTTGTTATATTTGATGATATATTATCATTTTAAAATCAGTATTAATCTTTTATAACAAATCATTGTGTACTGAAACAATATATGAGTGTAATTATTTATATTATATCTTTTATCTGAATAAAATGTTAATGGTTTTTATAGAAAAATATATCTATAATATAATAATATATTGGATGAGATGGTATGCTGTGAATAATTTGAGATTATAGAGATATATTAGTTCCCATGTTCATTGATTTATAATAACATGTTGGATAAAACATTCTAAGAACTAATAAATTTTAATGTAAGTAATATATTAATTTCCCATTCAGTTATAAATACTTAATAGAATACAGTATCAATTATTCTTTAGAAAATATTGATGAATCGAGAATATATAAGGATATACGAGAATAATAGCTGAGTGAATTTAATTCCATATGAATATCAATATTTATATAGATTAATGGAAAATTAATTTCATATTCATTATTTATTTATGAAAATGAAAAATAATTATATGATGCCTATTTTTTCATTTAATTATATATCCTATTATCAAATTTGATTATGATATTTTCAACATTTCTTATGGTGATATTATTTGATAGTATCAATAAAAGAATATATTAAAATGCGTATAATTATAATATAATTATAATTGATTTATTTCACATTTTTTAGAGCATTTATGACAAAATTTTTATGATGCAGATTAATTTTTACACTAACAGCATAATGTTTCTATAAATGATTGATGTAGAACATTAATGTGAATGAAATAAGTTTATAGATCTTATTGAGCTTATAATTTCAATTTTTTTAGTAAGATTATTTATGATTTTTGTATTTATGTATTAATATATGATAAAAAGTTATGTGTACAACATAAATATATTTTTGATATGTTATCATTTCATGTAATACATTATTTAATGTTGTGTATTAATTTTTTTTAAATTGGGGTCTTATATTTTTTATATATGTTATTCATGAAAATTATTCACATTACAATATCATTAATTAGGTCATTATAATATGAAAAAAAAATATTTAAAATGAAAATGCAAAAAAAATTCAGGATACACTATATCACCCTAATTTTTAGGTTTAATTATTGTTATAATGAACCATCATGATAACTAAGATATATTATATAAAATCATTCTAATACAATCATAAACTGAATTTAAATCCATGTTTTATTATTTACAAACTATAAATCTTCAAATCAAAGATGTTGAAAAATATCCAATTATAGAAAAATAATAAGTAATCTCACATGAGATTAATTTATATAGTTTATAAATTTTTTAATTGGTATCTAAAATAGAAGTCTATATATTTTTTTTCTAAAATACAAATTGATTTATGGTTATTGATGTAATAAGTTAAAAAATAGTTTTTATGTATATATTTCAGATTTTATCTATAAAATTTTATGGTATATAAATATTCTAAATACATAGAAGTTAAATATTTTCACATTAAATAATACTAATTATGGTAAAATATAAAAAATAATTCTCTATAACAAATAAATTTAAATAAAATATAGTGATGATAAATGATTTTGTGGATGAGTTTTCAAATTGAATTATTTATGAATGTGAATTAAAGATGAACATGGAATAATAATTGAAATTTTTGATATTTTAATTTAATTTTTAGGGGTTTATATTGTGAAACTATTGTAATTTTGTAATAATATTTTTTTCTATGCCACAATAAAATAAAATTATGATATAATGAGAACCATATACAGAGTTTTATGTATAAATTCATTTGTGATGGGGAGATGAAAAATAAATTACCCATGTAATTGGGTCAATATATGTCAACTAGAAAATATATATTGAATAACCAAGATCCACATGAGAGTTTTATATTTAATGTACCCTATTATTTTCATTATTAGAGAAACGTATAAATATCAATGAGGGTAATGGTTATGATTTATTAATCTATTATATTTTTTTAAATAATATGATGAGATTTATTGAATGATTATTTAAATTAAAATGTAATAATTTAGTAATGTTTCACATTTATGATTATAGATGGATTATTTTTTAGGTGTTATTTATTATTATGTGTACAAAATGGATTATAATATAATTCCCGTTATATACATATTTAAACATCATTTCATAAATTATTATGTTATACATTGCTTTGTATATGAAAATATAGTATAATGAGATATAAAATCATATATATATATATATATATATGTGTGTGTGTGTGTGTATTTTAAATGAAAAATGAAAAATACATAAATAGATTGATGAACACATCCTCATGATAATATAAAAACAATACTCTAATGATGGTGATATATAGAGTGAATAAAATAAGATATATTTTGTTCATATTTTAATTATTATTATTTTTGGATATGATTTATAGGTATTTAATTTAAAAGGATATGACCATTTCATATTGATGTATATATCTGCTAGGGGTCTCATTAAGATCATCATTAAATATATTGATCGATTGGAATGAAGGATTATTATACAGTCAAAAATATATATATATATATATAGATTGATTATAATTACAAAATATTTATAATTGGATGTTGGTAATTCCTCTAAATTCAAATAATCACCGTTATTATTTATAATTTCATTCTAGAATTACAAATAATGTTGTTTAAAATTTTGGTCACTGATGATTAAAAATCCTTCATATAAAAAAATTTATTCTTAAAGGGACTTGTATATCATTTAAAATGTATAATATTTGGTTTATTTCATAGTATAAGATTTTTATTTATGGAAAACCCAAATATCTTTTTAAAAAAAATTTCTCACAAATGATGCAATTTAACAATGTTTTTAATATTTTTAATGATATAATAAGTAAATTTAATATTCTAAAATATTTCTTAAATATAAAAAATAAAATGTAATCGTAATTATTAAAAATTAATAATTATCATGATTTAATGTAAATGAATGTTTGAGTTTCGGTTTAAATAAATTAATTATTTGATTGTATAGAATAGATCGTGATAAATTGAAATTTTATTGGTAATATAATACATATCGGTAAATAAATATATTTATTCTATTTTGAATTGAAATTATGAAAATGAAAATTAAGAGATATATATATATTAACTTATAATGAATAAAATTATTATGTAAAAATATTATGATTTATTTGAAAATTTTATATTTAAAATATCCATATGATATTAGTATTTTAATATGTATTGATATTTAATATATTGAAAATTTTTTTATAAAGAATATGTATTAACAATATATATTAATTTATCCTTATGAATGATTAATAATATAATAATTGTTCTATTGCTATATTTTTGAAATTGAATGTATATATAAATCGTATAATATTAAAAAGTTAAATCTATCCTAGAATTATAGAAGATCATACTCACCATATAGATGGAGGAAAACCTTCAACCAATGTAGTGGAGAACGTGGATGTAGTAATTTTTGAGTGAGGAATGGTTATTGGATTTTCTAGGAATATATCACATGGGCTAGCAATGAATTCAAAGGTTTTTCCTCTAAATGAAATGGTCGACATACGAGGCCAATGAAGGGAACAAAATCTAATTGAGATTCCCTGATATGTGAGTTTGATATCAGAATAACTGAATGCTAGTGTTCTAGTGATTAAATATATTTTGTATAAATGATAATTTTTTATTGATCAAATATTTTATTAATAACCTCACTCATTACAATTTTACAACATTGTGGGATAACTACATCTTATCCATCAAATGATTTACCTATATATATCATTCATTCAATAATAACATAAAACTACATATGTAGGATTATTCTGGTGATAACACATCCCAAATAAGGAAATTTAATTATAAAAATCGTGTTTATCCAAACATACATGAGAACATATGAAATTATATAATGATAACCATATTATATAATTTTTTATGATAGTATATAACATTTTGGGGGATCATGAGCATTTTTATATATTGATTAGCAAAATTAGTGGAAAATGAATGAAGTATAAATCCTATAATCATAAGACCATGTTTCATTATTGTTCACACAATAGAATATTTTCATGATTATCAATGAGTCCATTAATATTTCATCCACCATTAATGCTTCACATTTTGACATTTATAATTCATTATATGGTTAGAAAAAATTATTTTTAAATGAATGGTCATACAATGATCATGGATGTAACAATGTACAAACATATCAATATATTAAGAGGTAATATTTGAGAATTTGATAACAAAAGATGATATTAATAATAATTTTTATGATGCGGTGCAGGTTTCATGAAATTGGGAAATTATTTTAGTGATAAAATTTAATTTAAGAACGTATAATATTATTTACCTTATTGTACAACATATATGAAAAAAATACGGTTTTGAATTATTTTTTAAAATAAATATCTCAAAAATAATCAAATGTATAATAATTAAATATTATTATATTTAATGTGGACATATATAAATAGGTGAACTAATTTTGAGGGATATGTCAATAAATATAATTTTTTTTCAAAATCCTCTTTTGAACGATGGTTGGAAACCTCATTGTATAATGTAGAACATTATAAAACTAAGAAATAAATCAATAAATTGTTAAATATAAGACTAATATTAGGGGAACCAATCAACCAATATTAGTCTCATTGAAGTTTATTTACCTTAGAATCTAGATCATATATGATAATATCTTCAAAATTAGTATCCACATTTTCGGAATTATAGATATATTCTACCAAATTGTTCTTCATTTCATTCAATCCTCATGATTAGATGATGTTTTTTGTCTATTCAAATTATATGGCTCACATTAATATCAACATTAATCATTCAATAGTGTTTTTATTGTCATAGAACGATGAATTTATCTGTAAACTTTACCATATATTTCATCCTTATAGTGGATAATGAGATCTAATCATTTTCTTTTCCTATATCCACCATTCCAACTATTTTCATAAAATCATTAGTACGACATTATACATGAAATTTAACTAACATATTTTCATTAACCAACTCTTATTCCTACATAATTCCTTCCTCAAGAATTTTTTCACTATTAATATGAATAACATTCTTATGAAACTGGTCATGTATAATTGAATTTCATTCAGTCAGCCTGTTGGCTGACTCATTTTTGTCAACCTTTCCTCTATGGGTTTACGAATGTTACAATATTCCTTAAATTCAATATATTTATTTCCTATAAAAAATATATTTCCTTATTACAGAGGTTCCCTTCTCCCATTCTTCCTCCTTGGGACTAATTTACTCTACCATGTATTCCCTAAAAAATGGATAGTATGAATTGACTGAATATATAATCACCAGTCTCTCCCTCATTAAATACATGATCGTAATTGTATTCTCCCATAGAATAAGTGTATTAGATTAAAATAACATCCACGTTGAACATTATTGTTGGTCGGAGTGGATACTCAAGAGGGGGGTGAATTGAGGTCCAATTAAAATTTCTGTTAAAAAAATATTTCTCTTAAAATCCCCCAATTTAAAAACAAAGTTAAACTGTAGTGAATCTATACAGAATTTAAAGGTTCAATTAGTTTCTCAATGATTTATTAGGTCTCAGTTAACTTAATTTTAAGATTAAATTAACTTTTGAAACTAACTTACTGGTTTCCAATAAGTATAAACACTTGCTAATTAAACTATCAAAGTAACTTTAAAATTGTTTTGTATTTCAAAGTAATAGCAGCGGAATATGTAAAATATATATGTAATAATTATAGACTGAAAATAAAATGCACAGCAAAGTTAACCAAGAGGTTCAGTATCAAGCCGAGACTTAGTCCTCTCAACAATTTATATAAATTGATCCACACACTGGATTGGGGTTAAACAACAGTACACTACTATCTAGGTACAAAGACCTCCACCACAGTTCTTCGTGCGAAAACAATAAATAGCACACAGGCTATTCAGGTCTTACTCGACCTCTACCACCTTCCACAGTGGAAAAAAAGAGTTATGGAGTTTCAGTGAGGATTTAAGAATCCTCCAGTTTAACAAAGGAGACAATGTGTTTGTAAAATAAACAGGGTACACATACTGATCATAAATGTAAAGATAGAATCACTAAGATAAGTATGATTGAGTTTAGAAATGCATTAGTGATTAGCAGTGCAGCTATGGACTCGTTTGGTTTATCAGAAAATCTTCTGAGTCCATATCTGGTTTTTATCAGAAAACAGAGTGTTGTTTTCTTCTTTCATTCTTGGTCCAGCTTAGCAGCCTTAGTGCTTGAAGTGTTTGTGGCAGTTCTTCACTGAAGATGTCGCTTGTGTTATACTCTAGAATAATTTTCTTTGTGTATGTCCAGGATTCTTGGAGTATGGATGTAGACTATAGAAAAAATGATCCACATTTGAATGCTTGTTCAGCTCTTGTCTCTTTCACCCTTCGTGTGTCTTCTTAGTGCCTTTCATGTAACATGAATCATTTTTATCCAATGTTCTCTTTCCATCCTTTTATAGCGTTCAGCTCTGGCAGAAAATAATAATCTCATTTTTCATGGGTACTAGGTACGGTTCCCTGACATGCAACAGAAATCATTAAATAATATTAACAGCATTAAAACCATCAAATGTATCTGTTAGCTAAATAAATAAATAGTATGAAGAGTATAGGGTTTGACTGGTTTGTCAAGCATTAGTAGCGTTCTATTGGTAGATGTGCACGGTGGATATTATGTCGTAGAACCTTCCATCTGTAGCTCTTTTGAACTTGAATCAGTATCTCTTATACCGGTGACTTTATTTCCATCGGTAGCTCTTGTTATCGGTAGTTGTTGATCAACCGGTAGTTGTCTCTACATCGATAGCTCTTTGCATCATCAGTATATCGGTAGACTTATAGTATCAGTAGGCTTCTATCGGAAGCTTGATATATCGGTGACTATACGTGTATCAGTAACTAACTGTGAACTGGCTCTATCGGTAGACTTATGTCAATCGGTAGCTCTGGTCTATTCTGTATCTGTAGCTCGGTAGACTGGTTCTATCAGTAGACTTTGTGTCTGCTTACCGATAACATTGTTTATATTAGTGACCTTAGTGTAACAGTGACTCTATCTATCAGTAGACTAAGTCTATTAGTAGACTGAGTACCGGTAGCTCTAGCTAATCGCAGACCAATGACTTAATACTTATATGTTTCATACACAAAATATCCGAATGTGTTAGAATTACATCAGAACTTATATAAACATGGATAAACAATTATTAAACTATCTCAGGGATAATTTTAATATTATTATCATCTTGAGCACATATTGAAAGAATTAATATATAGAAAAACATTAGATTGATATTATCAAAGTATATGAAAGCATAATTGGGATTATCAAAACACGTGAGGTAAAAAATCTCCACCTTTTTTATAATCACAACTTATGATATTATAATTTTGAAAAAAAATTGTATTAGAGGATATATAATTAAACTCAATTTTCTCAGAGACAACATTATGGTATAAAACATTATTTATCAGAGATAGAATTAAATGTATCAGAGATAAATGAAAAATGCATGATATCAATGGTAAAATTTAGTGATATCAGAGAACATCAGAGAACTAAATGAAATGATATCAGAGGATGAGAATAATGGAATTGGTATTAGAGGATGAAGTACCAAAGGGGATATGCATGATTGCTCTTAGATAAATTGCTCCCCCTTTCATTAATATTACACCCTCTGGGTGAATATATCATCCACTTTTGATACTTAGAGAGTATTTCTCCTCCTTTGTAAAATATTTCTCCTCCTTTGTGATAATCAAAACATGGGAAATAAAAAAGAGAAGTGTAACAATAGGAATAGAAGAATGTCACTAGTATTAAATGTGACAAAAAGGTAAAAAGTCAGAAAACAAAATACATAGGATTCCTATGAAACATTCCAGCCACTGGATCAATTCACATCCTCAACGTGAGATTTTCCCATGGGGTCAGAAGAGGATTCAGGTGGTGAGGATTCTGGTGAAGGCTTAGGAATTCCTGAAATGACCACAAAAGGATGAACAACTGGCATTGTGCCTGGAATGTATTGAGTAGTCCTTTGTGTGATCATAGGAGTAAGGCTGCATATGTCTTGGACATGAGTCATCTGAATTGGAGAAGCAGTGGAGGCAGAGGCAGGAAAAGTAGGAGGAACAATTACTTGACTAGAATCAACATGCAGAAAAGGCAGCAACAGATTTCTGAAATCCATAATGATTCCTCCCCTCTCTCCATAGAAGATATGAAGTTATCCTTGTTCTCCATAAACTTGTCCAATGCTGGAGTCAATTCTCTTAGCTTACTAACCTGCTCTCTGAGGGCTTGATTGACAAATGGTAGTTTCATATTCTCAATCAGAAGCATGAAATGACAGGTCATTTGGGTCTTTGTGTAAATTTTGGAGAAATAGGGGTCAAACTTTTCTTTCAATTCTTTGGGAGAGGCATAGGCTTCTCTCATGTAGTCTTGGACTGTCTTCATAATTTCTCTGGCTGAATCTCTGGTATAGAGAACAAATCTGCTCAGCTCAGATGAGTATACAGAGCCACTGGTTGAGGCAGAACCAAGCTCCTCATTCATTATATCTTGAATTTGATTTAAATCCATCGAAGGTTTAGATTCAAGAAAACCAACAGAGAAATATATAGTCTCTTTGAAGCTTTTGGTTATTCCACTGATAAGATTTTGAACATCGGATTCCTGGGTTTTAATATGATCTTTCATAGAAGTTTTGAAACCTTCAAGTACTGAAACCATTTGGCTTACTACACTCTTCACATAAACTAAGTCCTTAACTGCTTGGAAATTTGAGCTCATGTATGAATCTAAAGAAAAACAAATTCCTTTAGAGCTTTAAGATCTTCTTCAAGTCTAGAAACTTGAGCATGGCAGTCATTAACTTAGTCAACTATTTCTCCCATAAAAGTTGATAAATTATAGTCAAGAGATAGTTCAAAAGACCATTCCAACATTAAAATTTCTTCAGAAAAACTTTTCTTCATTTTAGCAACTGAGGCACAAAAAGATTCTTTAAGCTCATCCCTTAAGATATACAAATCAGCATTGGTAACCAAATCATCAGGTGAAACTGCTGTAGATGCTCTTTTAGAGGCTAAACTAACCACAGAGTCAGTCATAACTGATTGAATTGAAGATACCATAGAAACATCAATTTTCTTTACCTCTTCCACAAAACATTCCTAAAGGTTTTTCTTCAGCTTATCCAAGTCATGAATTCGGACCACATCTTCAGGAAATAACTCAGAATCAACATCATAAGTAATCATAGGTCTGTTGTGAGATGCCTCATTATCTGAATCTGAAGAGTATAAACCATAGACTACAAAACCAGGTTCTTCTACCCAATCATTAAATCCAACAGCCACGGTAAAACTTCCAAACTTATATTGATGCTCCTCATCAATGTGTTCATCCTCAAATACTATAATAGCATTCTCAACAACATTCACAGCAACATCCTCAGTAGGTCTTTCATCCTGAGGAGAATCTTCCACTATCAATTCTATCACTGTAGCAGCAAGAGGGATTTCTGGATTAGGCAAGGGTATTTCAACTTCATTTGATTCCTCAGTAGGTACTAATGATTGTCCAATAACTGGACTCAGGCTCAAATCAGCTGACAGAGATGCTTCACTCTCATGAACAACTTCTTCATTTTCTATAGCAGCCACTTCAACAACCTCTAAAGAAGCTTCTTCCTAATCTGATATATGTTGAACTAGATTTTTAGGAGCTGGGCTATGAGGGCAGTCAGTGTCTCCTCCTTCATTTGCAGAGGACTCTTACTCTTTTGAATCATCACTATATTCTGGCTCTTCTTCATCAGGTCCCAGACCTAGATCCCTCACATTATTTGGTCTTGAAGGATGATTTACAGGATTAAACTTGTTATTCACCCTCTGGTCACCATTGACACATTCTCCTCTACAAGGGATCCAATTTATTTTCATGTACTTACAAACTGTAGTTGTGATACAGAAGTTATTCTTTACTACCACTATCTCATCATGTGACTGAACAACCCCTTTTACCTTGATCATGACAGAGATTAAATTAGCAAAGAATAGGTCATTTGTCTTTGATTTAGGCTTAGTCATATCTTCCATAAGGAGAATCATCAATCTGAGAAAATTAACCTTTACACAATGTCTTAAGAGGTGCAGGAGATATATATCTTGATATCTCAAATTGGAAAAGTCTCCTCTCCTCAGTATCAAGACATGTTAAACATATTTGAACAGTAGCCTGTTCTCTCCAGCCATTTCTGCAGCAACTACTTATCTTTGACTTCCATCACCAATCAGCTCTTCCAAAGCAGTCTCATAATCGAAAATGTCACCGGTAGGTGGCATGGCTCTCACGACATATCCAGATACTCCTTCATGTGGAACATTCATGCACTTATCCCATTCAATATATGAAAATGACATCTCTTTTCAATTCACAAAAGTGGTTACTCGATTTTCATTCTCCGATTCTTCAATGGTTAAAAAATCGTAAAATCATTTCATTAATTTTGGAAAGTAAGGACCATTGTTGTTCCAAAAACATTCTACCCATTTTTGATCATCAATAACATCGAGCACTAAAGACCTGCAAGGCAGCATCCATTCTACACATAGTTCCTTTTCAATCACAATAACTCGATTTTGTTGATGAGAATTCACTGGTCGTCTCCCTGACCATGTTCTAGAAACACTTCCACTACCACTTGCTTCCTGCACGGTCCATTGCTTCTTTGTTTTCGACTCAATAGAGTCATCTCGGACGGTAGAAAGTTTGGTTTTTTCCATCGCTGGTTCGAAGGATTTAGGGTTCTCTAAAGATTCAGGAGCTAAGGTTCGATGGTTAAGGTTTGAGGCTCGGTGGATTTAGAAGTAGCTCAGACATTAGTTTTATCATTTAGGAATCATAAAATATATTAACAAAATGAAATAAAAGAAAAATGATTCAGATTCTGGTGACAGACATAAGTTTTCAAACATCGCACATAGCGGTGAGAATTTCTTTCAGTGAGGTTACATCAGTGAGGTTTTCTATCAGTGAGGTTACATCTTTGAGGTTTTCTATCAGTGAGGTTACATCGGTGAGGTTTTCTATCAGTGAGAATTTTACATCGATGAGAACTTAACATCGGTGAGAATTTCACATCGGTGAGAATTTCTACCGATTGAGGTTAGACATTACTCACTCATGTATAATGTAACATAACCTATCCAAACTCAACGGTTTAGTGAAAATGTCGGCTAATTGATGTTCAGTTCCTATAAACTCAAGAGTAATATTACCCTTTGGGTAATGATCTCTCACGAAATGGTGTCTTACATCAATGTGTTTGGTCCTAGAGTGAGTCACAGGGTTCTTTGAGATATTTATTGCACTAGTATTGTCACAGTTGATTGACACGTGCCTAAAGTCATATTTATAGTACAAAAGAGTGTGTTTCATCCACAGAATTTGTGCACTGCAACTACAAGAAGCAATGTACTCTTCTTCGGCAGTGGATAATGCTACAGAATAATGCTTCTTACTACACCAAGATACTAAGGACTTTCCAAATAAATGACATGTTCCTAAAGTGCTTTTTCTATCCAACTTGCAACTAGGCAAGTCATCATCTGAATAACTCATTAACTCAAAGGGTTGTACTTTTGGGTAAAATAAACCAAAGATTACAGTATGTTTAAGATAATTAAAAATTCTTTTAACAACAAGTAAATTAGATTCTTTTGGATTAGGTTGAAATCTTGTATAGATACACACAATAAACACAATATTTGGTCGACTACCAGTAAGGTAAAGTAAGCTACCAATCATACCTCTGTAATTTGTTTGATCCACTGGTTTCCCAGATTCATCTGCATCCAATTTACAAACAGTACTCATAGGAGTTTCACATTCCTTAATACTATCCAAACCAAAAAGTTTTAAAATATCCTTTGAATATTTAATTTGATTCAAAACAATACCATTTTAATTTTTAAACACTTGAAATCAATGAAAATATTAAAGTTCTCCCATTAATCTCATTTCAAATTCATTTTGCATATTCTTTGATAAATCAATACATAAAGAATGTTTAGAAGATCCAAAAATAATATCATCAACATATATTTGAACTATTAGAACATCTTTAGAAATTATTTTAATAAAATGAGTTGGATCAGAAATCCCTTTAGTAATACCTTTTGAAATAAGAAAATTACAAACTCTATCATACCAAGCTCTTAGAGCTTGTTTTAAACCATATAAATCTTCCTAAAGTTTAAAAACATGATTTGAAAAATTAGGATTAATAAATCCATGTGGTTGTTCAACAAAAACATCTTCATCAATAAAACCATTTAGAAAAGCACTTTTGACATCCATTTGATATATCTTGAAATTCATATGAGCAGCAGATGCAAGTAAGATCCTAATAGATTAAAATATGACTACAGGTGCAATGGTTTCTTCATAGTCTATACCTTCTTCTTGACTATATCCTTGTCCAACTAGTCTAGCTTTGTTTCTAACTATGTTTCCAGACTCATCAACTTTGTTTGAAAAAACCCATTTTATGCCTATTGTTAAAGTGTCCATAGGTCTGCCAACTAATTTCCAGAAATTTTTTCTTTCAAATTGAGTTAAAAATTCTTCTATATCCATTACCCAATATTTATAATTGATAGCATCATTGATATTTTTAGGTTCTAGCTATGAATGAAAGGCTTGATGTTCAACCTGGATTCTTAGAGAAACTCTAGTCTGTGTCCCTCTATCAAGATTACCATCAATAGCATCCAAAGGATGATTCTTTAGAATCCTTTCTGATCTAGTAAAGGTAGGACTAGAAATTTCAGGTTCATCTATAGGTTTTAGTTCCATAGAAGTAGATTCTGGAATATGTCCAGAACTGGATGTTTTTACAGCAGGTTATTTAGATTTATCATTAAGGTTCATAACACATAAATCTTCTTCAAGATTTTCAAGAGAGGTTTTAGGCTCATGTGGATATGTTTCATCAAACATGATGTGAACAGATTATTCCACACATTTTTTTATTTTATTAAAGTCTCTATAGGAATTTATAGTTAATGAATAACCAAGAAAAATTCCTTCATCACTCTTAGAAGCAAACTTATCTAGATTATCTTTTGTATTATGAATAAAAACTTTGAAGCCAAAGACTCTAAAGTAACTAACTTTAGGCTTTCTATTATTCCACAACTCATAAGGGGTCTTCTTAATAACTTGTCTAATTAAGAATATATTAATAATATAACAAGGTGTATGCTTAGCTTCAGCCCAAATGTAAATAGGCAGGTCATATTCATTAATCATGATTCTAGCTATTTCTTGAAGGGTTCTATTCCTTCTTTCTACTACACCATTCTTCTAAGGTGTTCTAGGAGCCAAAAAAGTTGGGATTATATCCATTGTGTGAGCAATAATATTCAAACTCTTGATTTTAAAACTCACGGCCATGATCACTTCTTAGAGTTTTAATCTTAAGTCCACTATGTTTTTCTACAATTTTGGAGTATTTAACAAAAAAATAAAAATCTTTACTTTTGTGAGCTAAGAAGTATACCCAAGTATATCTAGAAAATTCATCTACTAAAACATAGAAATAGTGCTACCCATATAAACTAGTAACTCTTGATGGTCCAAACAAGTCCATGTGAACCAACTCGAGAGGTTGAGAAGTTGAAACTTCTTTCTTTGATTTAAAAGAAACATTATGTTTATTTCCCTTTTGACAGGGATTACAAACCTTGTCAATTTGGAATTCATGTTTAGGTAGGTCTCTAACCAAGTTCTTCATAGTCAGTTTGCAATGTGAATAGATGTTTCAGTGTCCTAATCTTCTATGTCGAAGCCCAGACTCTTTATGAAAATTATTTAGGCAACTATCATTTTGTTTAGCTAAAGAGTTTAAATCAACTGCATAAACATTTTAATTTCATAAAGCTGTAAATACTAAAACATATTTTGAATTAAAAGCATTACAAGAATCATTTTTAAACTTCACATTAAATCCATCATCACATAAATGAGAAATACTTAACAGGTTATACTTAATTCCATCAACAAATATAACTTTAGAAATTAAAACTGAATCAGAGTTACCATTTTGGCCTAGGCCGATTATATTTCCATTAGAATTATCATAAAGGGTGAAATAGCCTCCATAAACCTTTATCAAACTTTTTAAGCATGAATAATATCCAGACATATGTCTTGAACATCCACTGTCCATGTACCATACCTTCTTGTGAGAACTCTTCTAGCATTTTTCCTACATAACAGATTTAGATAGGAAATGATTTTGGTACCCAGATCTTCATTGGTCCAGAAAGGTTAGCAATCAAAGCTTTAGGTACCCATATTTGTCTTATGTGTCTAATTTAATTTACATAATCAAAATATTTTGAAAGATAAAATTTATTTGACCTATAACCATATGAATAACTGGTTGAAGCATATGAATTTCCAGAACTTGAACTAGCAGAATTTTTTCCAGACTTAGGAATAAACCGAGTTTTAGTGAACTGTCTCTGTCCAGGTTGGTATCCTATTCCAGTAGTGTATTTTGGTGCAACTTTTTTTCCTATAATATTAGTCAGTGTGCCTTTCCAATTTTTAAACTTCTCTATGTCTTTTCTAATTTTCTCATTTGACATATTCAGTTCTGTATTTTCCTTTAACAGTTGAGCATTTTTCTATTTTTCAACAGTAAGCTCGGTTATAACAATAGTAGTTAGAATATATTGTTTCTTTAATGATTTGTATTGGACTATAAGTTCATTTCATATCTCCTCCTGTATATTACAGTATTCAAAAAAGGCATCTGTAGACATATTTTCATCATTTTCTGAGTGACTGTTACTTCCAAAATAATAATCATTTAGTACAGGGGAATCATGTACCTCAGAGGTATTGGAAATGAAACACATCTTGGCATGATTCTTCTCAGATTCAGAAACTTCAGATTCACTTGTAGGGTCCTATGAAGGACTCCATGTTTATTTCATATCTTTCATGATCATCTTGTCCTTATAATCATATTTATTTTTGACTTTTAACTTTGGAAAATCAGCCTTGATGTGTCCTTTCCTTTTACACTCATAGCAGACTATTTCATCATTCTTGTCAGCTTTCTTCCGATCCTTCTTCAAGTGTCCCTTGTTGTTATACTTTCGTATGTAGTTAGATTTTTTGAAGAATTTATTCTTCCTATAAAACTTCTTAAATCTCCTGGCTATTTGAGCCATCTCAGCATCACTATCTGAATCAGAATCTTCACTAGTTGAACTCTCAGTAGGTATTTTCATTTTCTCCTTCTCTTTAATCTTAGAGGCAGTAGACTAGAAAGCTACAGATTTTCTCTTTGGTTCATCATCTTCCTCCTTATTAACCTTGTGTTCTTCCTCATACATTATTAATTTACCAATAATCTCCTTTACTGGCAGTGCTCCAATGGCACATGACTCTCTGATTGAGATAGAGGTGGCTCTCCATCGTTTTGGAAGACATCTCAGTATCCTCATAATTTGTTCATTAGCTGGAACAACTCTTCCAAGTGAACTCATTGTATTGACTATCTCATTAAACCTGAGATACATATCTGAAATAGTTTCATATGTTTTCATTTTCAAATTGTCATATTTAATAGTATTAATATTCAATCTCATTTCATTAACATTTTTTGTTCCTTCATGAGAAACACTCAAAGTATCCCATATTTCAAAGTTATATTTTTATGCATAAATTCTATTAAACTCTTCATCTCCTAAAGCATAGTATAGAGCATTCATAGATTTACAATTATTATTGTAAGTAGTCATTGTAGGTTCATCCCAAGTTGTTCTTTCAGTTTCTAGAATTTTATATTGAGACTCCATAGCAGTCCAAATATCAAAACCCATGCTTTCTAAATGATTTTTCATTTTCCGTTTCCACTGGGCATAGTTTGTACCCTTGAAGAAAGGTGGACGATTAGTAGCAGCACCCTCTAGTCTATTATCCATAACTAGATTTTAGAAAATAGTTTTAAAGTGATAAAATTTTGAATTAACATAAATTTAAGATCTTTAAAGCTGCAACTAAAATCACAGTTGAAAAATAGAGTATTTCAAAATTCCTTTAACAAAAGAAAATCCTCTGATACCAAATGTTGGTCGAAGCGGATACTCAATAGGGGGGGGGGGTGAATTATGTTCCAATTAAAATTTCTGTTAGAAAGATATTTTTCTTAAAATCCCCCAATTTAAAAACAATGTTAATCTGTAGTGAATATATACAGAGTGTAAAGGTTCAATAAGTTTCTCAATGATTGAATATGTCTCAATTAACATAATTTGATGATTAAATTAACTTTGGAAACTAACTTACCAGTTTACAGTAAGTATAAACACTTGCTAATTTAACTATAAAAGTAGCTATAAAATAGTTTTTTATTTCAAAGTAATAGCAGAGGAATATGTAAAATATATATGTAATACTTATAGACATAAAATAAAATGCACAAAAATGTTAACCAAGAGGTTCAGCCTCAATCCGAGACTTAGTCCTCTCAACAATTTATATAAATTGATCCACACCCTGGATCGGGATTAAACAATAGTACACTATTGTCCTGGTACAAAGTACTATACCACAGTTCTTCAGGGGAAAACTAAGAACAACACATTAGCTATTCCGGTCTTAATCGACCTCTACCACCATCCACAGTTGGAAACAAATGAGTTATGGAGTTTGAGTGAAGATTTAAGAATCCTCCAGCTTAGCACAGGAGACAGTGTGTGTGTAAAATAAACAGGGTACACACACTTCTCAAAAATGTAAATATAGAATCAATAAGAGAAGTATGATTGAGTTTATAAATTCTTTAGTGATTAGCAGTGCATCTCTGGACTTCTTTGGTTTATCAGAAAAGCTACTGAGCCCTTCTCTGGTTTTTCTCAGAAAACAGAGTGTCGTTTTCTTCTTTGATTCTTGGCCCACCTTAGCAGCCTAAGTGCTGGAAGTGTTTGTTGTAGTTCTTCACTCAAGATGTAGCTTGTGTTCTCCCCTAGAATAAGATTCTTCGTGTATGTCTTGGATTATTGGAGTATGGATATAGACTAGAGAAAAAATGATCCAAATTTGAATGCTTGTTCAGCTCTTGTCTCTTTCACCCATCGTGTGTCATCTTAGTGCCTTTTGTGTAACATGCATCATTTTTATCCGGTGTTCTCTTTCCATCCCTTTATAGCATTCAGCTCTGGGAGAAAATAATAATCGCCTTTTGCATGGGTACTAGGTACGATTCCCTAACATGAAACAAAAATCATTAAATAACATTATAGGCATTAAAATCATCAAATGTATTTGTTAGATAAATAAATAAATAGTATGAATAGTATAGGGATTGTCTGGTTGGTCAAGCAGTAGTTGAATTCTCTTGGTAGATGTGTACGGTGGATCTTGTGTTGCAGAACCTTCCATCGGTAGCTCATATACCGGTGACTTTAGTTCCATTGGTTTCTCTTTTTATTAGTAGATGTTGATCCATCGGTAGCTATCTCTCCATTGGTAGCTTCTTCCATCAGTAGTCTCTCTGTAGACTTATACTATCAACAGACTTATACCAGTAGCTCGATATATTGGGGACTATACTTGTATCGGTAAATATCTGTGAACTGGCTCTGTCGGTAGACTTCTGTCTATTGGTAGCTATGGTCTATTCTGTATCGGTAGCTCGGTAGACTGGTTCTATCAGTAGACTTTGTGTCTGCTTACCGGTAACGCTTTTTATATCAGTGAACTTAGTGTAACGGTGACTCTATATATCGGTAGAATAAGTCTATCGGTAGACTAAGTCTATCGGTAAACTGAGTACCGGTAGCTCTAGCTAAACGCAGACCAATGACTTAATACTTATCTGTTTCATACACAACATATCCGAATGTGTTATAATTACTTCAGAACTTATATAAACATGGATAAACAAAGATTAAACTATATCAGGGATTATTTTAATATTATTATCATCTTTAACATAGATTGAAAGAATTAATATATATAAAAACATTAGATTGAGATTATCAAAGTATATGAAAGCATAGATGGGATTATCAAAATATGTGAGGTCAACACTTATCTTATCTATTCTTCTATATTCCATTCCCTTTGATCATTAACCAGAACATTAACTTCTATACCTTCAAAACAATTGATTATATTTATAGTCGTAGTGGGTTATCTGAGACATGCCATATTTTTTTCATTAACCTATCCCTCAATTGAAGTAGGGTGGCATTTATTGGGATTCAATGGGGGCATGTAGAAATAAGTACCTTCCTATCATGTTTCCTTATTCATTAGATCTTATTTAGAATCAAATCAAATACACACAATATTCGAATAAGATGTAGTATTTTGGATGAAAATGTTAAGGTTTAGTGAACATGATTCATAAACCTTCAAAAACCACCATGTCCATTAAAAAATTTACCACATTTTACATGATGATTAAAACCATCACCAAAAATATAATCCATACCCAGGTCACTTAAACATATTCTTCTACCTAAATCCAAGATAATTGTATCAAATGTATTCATACTCCAACACTGGATCACTGAAACCATGAATCCAAGTCTTTTTCGTGAAGACTATAAATAAACTGATGAAAAAAATATGATTCCATTTTTATAGAATAATTATTACAGAACAAAAATATTGACATATTTTTATTTATCTCTTGAAACATCAACATTATAAAATATTCATGGTGAGTTAGATTGTCCAATATGTATTATTTCACTGTCAGAATATATTTATTATCCAAAATATTACCTAACATATGAATTTTTAATGGATTATGAAAAATATAATGGATTTCATGAAAACTAACCTTTCGAAGTATATATAGAGTATTAAGATCCTTATGGAAAATGTAAGACAAACTGGATAAGTAAATGAAGGATCCATTTTTGGTATGTGGAATTCTGAACCAGACCAAGAGAAAATATGTATCCATCAAAAAATGAATAATCATATTCCGATTTTTCCAAACCATTTAAATTTACATCACATAAATCACATTGATTTGAAAACAAACATGTCAAAGTATTCAATTGATGGATGGTGTTGTTTTAGCGATCCACCAATGTCATATTCCAAGGGTCGATCATTCTCCAAAATCCACTTATGTGATCAAGAGTTGTGGTAAACCAAATATCAGTTCTATAATATTATGGTTTATCATAATATCAGTTATAGAATGATTGAAATTGGTGATAAAATTAAGGTAATTCAATGAGCCTAAGTGACCACAAAATAAAATGAATCACCAATAAATGGGGGAGGGACTAACATAACAACCATCACTACCTAGGTCATATAATTGCAGATTACATCCATTACAATATGATGGAGTATAAATTCTATTACTAAACAGGTATGACATAAGGTTATGTCATACATCCATCATTATTAGTGTAACTGCGTTGTTCTTGATATTGAGAGAGATAATGATATTTTAGAATCCATGTATTGAGGTAAATATCAAAGGAGTAATCAATTACAATTTAAGGGAATTGATTAAAATACATTTTTATATTTTATAAATTAATTTTTTCACAATCATTTATTAATGTTTTGAAAATTAAAACTATAATTACCCAATGTTTATATAGTACAAAATATTATTCTACTAAATTTTTTTCATTTAATAAATTTTTTACTGAAAATATAAAAGATGATATAAAATATAATAATTTAAAAATATTTTATTTTAATTTTTGAATTCTATTTGATGATATAATTCTAAAAAAATATGTTTTATTAGAATAATTATCATTTTTCTTTATTTATTATTTTTTATAAAGTATTTCAATAAAAACCCCTTGTGGTTTATCAGTGAATCTATTATTTTATATACTAAAATATGTCATTCATGAAAAAAATTATTAATCAATTTTATAAGTATAACTTCTAACTATTTCACCAATTGTTTAATTTTTTATTTATCTTAAATATAGTTTATATTAATTTCAATATAATTATTAAATTCTTAAACAAGAATAAATTTTAATTTGATAAATTCAATTAAATTATTTATTTTATAATTCCCACGATTTTTGGAAATTTGTATACATTTATGATGAATAATGTTAGTCATTAAATTTATTTATGTTCTGAAATAATAGTTAGAATATATTCATTAATGCGAGAATTGAGAAATTAACCATATCCTTTTGTGAAAAAATATACACTATGTTATTTTTTATATCTCCAAATCCCTCCAATTCATTGGGTAATGTCTATGGAGTTATGTAATTTTAGGTGGATCATATGATGTGGATGACTTAATTTAATTTTAAGTTACAAAATTGAACATGAATGATTTAATTTATTTTATGATAATAATATAATGTGTATAGAGTAAAAATATAAAATTCTACATCTATGATGTTATAGATTTAAGTGATATTTGTTTCACAATAATGGATTTATAAATTACAGAGTTAGGTGATTACTTTTTGAATGATGATGATTTTATTTGAAGGTGGTCTAATAATTTTTTAATTCATGAAATAGTCTATGATAATGATATATATATTTTACAAATTTATGTTTGTTTTTGTATTGTTGATATCTTAGAAACATTCATGTATTAAAATTAGTCATTTTATGTTATATAAATGGTGTAATTAAAGTAACGTCCTGACCCAGCTCACCTCTATGATTGTGGCTGAAACGGTGGGTCAAATAACCTAAAGAACATCTCCCCAAATTCCAGAGGCTGGTAACTAGAAGTGAGGTCTCTTTTGGTGTCTGTGGGGGAGACTATTACATTATAGGTAATATATAACATCACAACAGAAGTAAACAGTAAAAAATAATAAATAGACGAATCATGTGAATGAATAAACAACAACAAAAGCAATATATATAATCCAACTGAAAGATAATAATCAAGCGTGGAAGCTCAGAAAAATATGAAATGCCATGATGTTGGTCTAATATAAAGGTACGAAAAACAAAACTCAAACCCACAATCAACTAAAAGAAAATACACAGAGCAACAACTGCATCATGAGTAAGGTCCGGTCCTCTGCCCTAGTATCCATCCAATGACGTAATGAATAGCGAAGTATCAGAAGAAAGACGCTTCCCAATGTCAAAACCTATGAGAACATAATCTACTTCGGTGTCAACGATGCCCAAGCAGGGTGTTAGAAAAAATCTATGTAGGTCGGCAACCACAGTTTCTTAACCTTTCCATTTCGTGAAACAATAAAAATGAAGTGTGCCATTCTATAAAGATTACGTATAATTAATTTATGTGAAATGAAATAAATATGTTAGCCTTGGTTCCAAATGGAACCCGTTCCGAATCAACTCCTTCAGCCTATGCTAGTAGTCTGAAAAGTTATCTGTCATCTGAATTACCCAATAGTATATATATATATATATAACCCATAGAGCAATGTAAAACATGGAATTAGTATACCCCATGATTTTGATGTAACATGGGGGCTATTTCAAGTTTCAACCAAGTGAAATTCCACATATCAGAAGAATATCTCAAATCAGAAGAAAATCAAATGGAAATAATATAAAACTTAAGTGCATCATTATTAAGGTCTAAATTAAAAGTTTGATTTTGAGCTTTTTCCAATGGTATCACTATGGAACATCCGTCAATTTATCCAATACCGCTGAGCCCATCCAAGGAAATATTTCGAAATAAAATGTATATCTCAAGGCATAGATTTATCATGAGTCTGTCCTGATCTAAAAAAATGGGATCAAGTATCATCTAAGGTTGGCGTAGCCATATTGCCAACGGATTCGTCCCAATGGAACCTTTTGGAACCGGTACCACTCATAAGTATTAGAAATCCTAGTGAAGTCTCATTCAAGAAAATCCAGTGACACCGCCCCCCGGCACATAGAGGTAAAAAATCATGAATGGGGGGTCTAAGAGTGGGCCTTAATACGGGACCCACCTCTTTTTTCCACCCTGAATTTAATTAAAATTTTCATAGCTGTAGATATGACATAATCAATATATAAAGTTCTAGAATGAAAACAAACCAGATACACCCATGAATCACAAGGTATAAATTTAATATTACATCATAACAACATACAAGGAAATATATATATCGTATCAAAATTAGTCGTTAATTAACTTTTTAAATAAATAAATAGTTCTTCAATACAAGTTCTATTGATCTAATAATTCATGTTAATGTTCAAGGAAACTATATATTTAATTTAATATCAATAAAAATGCCTGTGTAATACCTGAAATTAATTAAACAATTACCTGAATAATATTAAAAATACATCAACCATGTCAGGACGCCCAAAGGGGTGTCCTACCTTGTTGAAACAATTCAAACAAATATTAATTTAATTTAACAATAATAAATAGGAGTTTCACAATAGTTGTATTTAATTAAATTATCATCCCAACTAACGAATAAAATACACCAACCATTTCCTCATGCCCAAAGGTGTGTCTGGCCTTTTTTAAACAATTAAATCATATAAATTTAATTTGATTACGGATGGAACCATTAAGAAAACCAATTAATGTAATTATGTTTGGTAAAATCTCACAAAGCGAGTAGGAACTGACTAATGGCACAACACTGCATTTTTATAAAATACAAATAAAAAAATGAAAAGTGAGTAGGAACCCTTCCTTGTAGTGGTAAATGACTCTAAGATCTGTGATATGCTTTTATTTGACCTAAAACAGAATGAATAAAATACTATTGAAAAACCACAAAATTGGGTAAATATCTTCCACAATGAACTGACCGCATAATACTCAATGGAATCGAATGATACCACTTGTGCAAGGTTATCCTTTCTTGAGGAATTAATGTGCAGGTAACGGCGAAGAGATCAGATGATGGATAGAGGATCTTTGGTCTTCTTAAGGGTGGTTAGAGGGGTGCAAAACCTAGAGGGGAAGATAGGTGTGACATGAGGGAAGGGAGAGGGAGAGAGGAGAGGGGAAAAAGAAAATAAATAAAATAACGAAAACAAAAAGAAATATAAAATAAAAGAAAAATACAAGATAAAGAAAGTGAGAAAATAAAATGAAATAATAAAATAAAATAAAAGGATTGAAATGAAAAATAATTATAAAAAAACGAAATTCCCCCATTTTAATATATTTTAAATTTTTCCGGTAACCCCATTCTATTTTATTTCAAAAACAATTTACACATTCATGCATTCATTTAAGTCATATTTAAATCTCTTGTTACTATTTTCGATTCATAATTATGTATTTTTAGTCACGTACATTGCGCTAACGTGCGAAATTACATTTTAAGAAAAACATGTTGAATAAATTTAAAATATATTAAAATAATTGCCTAATATATGTTCACATTTTCTTTGGTAATACTATATTTAATTGCATTAAAATAGTGATGTCCTAGCTTGGGTGACACTATAATCAATTCCCTAATCTAGATCACCACATTAACATAGGCATGCATCCCGCTATGACAATGGAATCAGACTAGAATTGTGTGACTAAGGAGGTATGATGGGGAGAAAGTAATCTCTTATAATATTTATATATCATATAAAAATTATAATTATAATTAAAAACCTATATAAAATGTTTTTGGAATATTATACAATATGTTCCTATAATAACCCATGTGATTCTTGAGACTACAATGGAGTATACACTCAACATGTTATTAAGTAATACAATAAAAACCCCACATAAAAAACTATGAATATCCGCAAACACTATCTTTAGTCCAAACTCAATCATGACATCCCATTATCCTACATATTGGCCCATTTATAATCCATAAATAATTCCCATGTTCTAATCCTTTACCTAGAAGAATTATCATATACTTGGTTACCCATGTGTCTTGTAGGTCTTAGTACGGTGTGGGTATGACTCATTAGGCCATGTCCAATGATTTATAATCCAAAAACCAGTTTTAAAAAAATTCTTATAGATAACTACATGAGAAAAAAATCAATAATATATGATGGATTCACAATTATAAATTTAATACGTTATCTTTTAATACTGATGGTTCCACAACATCACTAATCATCAAATCCCACCCCATTCTAGCTAGGATCCTAATCAATATACAGTAGGCCAAAAAATATTTATGTTGGAAATAGAAATTCATTTATCAATCCACCATGTATATACCATGTAGAATCAGTATCAGTACATATACCAGGGACTTGGAACACCATATCTGACCATGCCAATCTACAATAAGGATATCCTTGACCCACCCCATTATTATGATATGGACCAAAATGACCAAAATCTAGTCCTCATTAATGACCACTATTAATAACATCATTACTGTGGTGTTGACCTTCATCTCCAAAACATAATCCTCAACACCATATTGTGAACAACCATGACCAAATCCCAATCCATGATGTTTAACACCATGACGAACATCACTTCTATAGTGTGGACTTCCACTACAAACTCCCAAACCCATATTATCATTTATCTATATATTTCATAATTGAAATTTTTATAAAATTGATTTAACAAATCATAATGACACAATTATTTATATTATAAATCCCCATGAATAACTTCAGTATCTACAAATTATAAAACATATTTAATTCAATATATCTATATATACCATCAAAAAGGGTAATTCTTTATGGAATGCGAAAATAAGGCAAATGAAAATTCATTCAATTTATTTCATTTCAATGAAAACACCATTGAATTTTTACAAGGGTTAAGTCAAACATAAATATACAATCGTTATTTAAAATCCTACATTGAACCCCAATACATGTATCTTTGATGTAAACACCTCATTATTTTATATTATCACCCTTTATACATTGTTTTTCCTATATAAAAATCTATACTAGATCAACAAATACTGCAAAAAATAAAAAATATCAAAATCCTCCTATAAATTTCAATAAAATTTAACATATAAACCAATGTAATCATCCTAATTTTTATACCAAGTACACTATTGGTACCAGGGATTCATTTTTTTGTCAATTATGTTTCAATATGCGTTTTAAGAGTATGGATGAATTAGTGATTCATGGATAATTATACTAGATTTATCTAATGTAATTGTATGTCATTATTGGAAAATGATACATTTCGAAATGTGAGTATTTTTTACGATATTATTAATTTTCTAAGACATGAACCAGAGAATAAAATCAAAATATTTGTTTATTTCCATGCGGTCCCACAAGTTTCATGGTTTCCTATGGCACAAAATATAAAAATTTGGTGACATTCTATCCTATTTAAGTTCACATGATAACTATTCAAAATGATGATGATATGGTTTTCACATTGGGTTCCCAATTTATATTTCTAGTACTTCTGTCAGAGCCACCACTTATATTTTAATATGTGTCTACCTGATTTTTAACACACATTCTTTCTATCTATGGTGACCGCCATTCATAACTTTCAACGACGATGTATTCTCCTTCAATGAAATGGGATGTTGTGATGCTTGTTCCTCCTTCCATGGATTCCTCTATGGAAGTCATTGCCTAGTTCGGCTCTCTATTATCGAGTTATGTCATGTTCGTGGAACTCATTCCAAGTTCCATCTCTTATTGGATTCTGTTAAATTAAACTACTTCTATTTGTGAGTTATACTTGGTGTTGATAGGGAAGAATGCTTTGGTCATGTAGGTAGTCACATTGGGTAGTGTTGGCATGTATGAACCCTTGGGACATTATTCACATGTATTCTTCCTCATGGGAGTGAATATCATGGAGTTATCATAGGCATGAAAATTGAGGCATCATGTCTTGATCTTGAGGTGTCTAAAAATGAATGTGTATGTCTTATAATGGTTTCAACTCAGACATCATATGCTTTCCAGGATAATTTTGACACCCTGGGAACATATCGTCTGAGGATTTCCCCATAGGAATCTCATATTTTTCTCTAGGTATAAATTTGGGGATACAAGTTTAATGAATTATTGATTCATAGTTGGTTGACCAATCATCACATATAGATTGATCAAGTAGGTGTGTACATATGAGGGAAGATGTCAGACATAGAAGTTTAATAAAGGATGGATCCAGATTCACAATGGAGGATTATATGAGGTTTGTGTCCCACATATAGAATATGTGACACCATGAATTATTATTGAAACACCACTTGGGGTGGATGAGGGAGGTTTATCACATTGATGGAGAACCTGAATGTTTTATTAATGGATGTATAGAAAAACTCTATAGTAGTTGATATGTGGGTTTTCCAATAAAAGGATGATTCTTCACAAAAAAGGTGATCCGATCAATCAATGGGGTCGATTAGGGAGGTACAACCCTAGGATAGGTCAACATGACTTATAGTTGGTCCATATTCATCCTCAGTTAGGTGTATAACATACCATATTTATATGAATGTGATCAAGACCCATGTTTTTCATTTCGTCACTCTAATGATTTGCGACATTAATAATCCATGTAGTTAAGAGTCATGTGGGGAGGATGATCATATCACAAATGGTTAATTGACAAAGGATGGTGTTGGGATTACATATGAATAAATAATTTTTCGATTGGATCACCGTTGGTTGGATTTGGTGCAAGGATTACACTTTGAGATGGCCAATGAACCAGGGATAGGTGTAGTCTCCTAGTTTATTGGAATTATATTATTAGGTACGTTTCCTAGATGTAATGTTGAATGATTTAGATGTTGGGGGAGAACCATAGTGATTATTATTATGTATCCCAATTAGTTTGGAATTAAATCCCATGTTCTTCTATATTTTTTGGTCTGGCACGTTGTTGTGGGATATGGAAAATATGTGATTCTAGAATATACCACATAGTAGGACTATAGGGGGAGGATGAGTGTATTTCAGGATCACTATTATCCTCTAAACAATATGAGTCATTATCCGTGTGAGAAAAAATAAATAGTAGTATACCGAACTATAGTGTTGTGAATTAAGCACCAATTTTCAATTTTGCTGGGTTTACTTATGGAAGGTTTCAAAAGAGGATCTCATTAACTTGGTGTGTGGATTATGCATTTATGTTGTATAATGTCAGTAGATCACCCAGTAGTGAGGGAGAACCCATCATCCCATGATGATTGTACATAGGGAATCTTATATAAGTCGGATAGGGTGATTCCACATATTAACATCATCATCTCATGAAACTGATGATAATAAATTTTACCTCAAGAAACATATTTGTGGACGGGATGACTCCCCATGTCATGGGAATATGTAGCTATATATAATGCACCTCTCGGTGGGTAATGACTTTCTCACATCTAGGTTCTATCGATGGGATGATTGTATAATCATGTGGTCCATGTTATGGTCCCTATGATGATAATAAAATGGAATTACAGTACATATGTTGATATTATAAAGGTATGAAATTCATGCATTAAATTCATAGGGGACATCAAATGAGGGACCATGAAATTGTCTAACCCAATCCTAGAGGGGTGTGCACCATAGGTGTATGCATTATATGGGATATCGATATATCAACATGCTAATATAACACTTGGGTTTTCAACAGAGTATCAATGAGGGGGGTGGTCTAAAAAATATTGGGGATTTAACAAATGGTGAGGGATACACACAAGAAGATCCTTTGTGTGCACCTAGCCAAGGATAAAAAATATTGGGGTTGATTGATCAAATGTGGGTCCAATCAATTATGGACCCAAATGGAACCTATAACCCAATATAAATAACTTGATTTTCTATTCTTCCAATTTGTAATGAAATGCTGGTCTTACTCACAGTTGATTGATGCTTCATCATCTCAAGATTCACCCCTATGATGAGGTTTGAGAAACAATTTATTGCCAAAATATAATTTTATAGTTGTAGAAGGTTTCTTTTGAAGACGTTTACTTATGCACAACACCTTTTTGTGGTGATAATCCACAAAAGGGGATGGTTTGACTTTGTATGTTTCCTTGAATAGGTTTTCCTACTGGTTGTTTTCATATGAGAATCATTGATTTATTGAACACATCCCATATTTGGCTTGAAAAAATTCCTTGGCCATCTAGGTGGAATTTAGGGAAATAAGAAAAAATTATTCCATATTCGATGTTCAAGTCTTCTTATCATGATCTTCGATCTTGTGTGCACACACTAAAACATTCACACAACACCATAATAATTATTAGAGTGGACTGACGAGTCAGATGGTGGCTTTAGTTTTCCAAATGATCGACCATTACAGATTTAGAATGATTTTTTGCACAAACATTATTAAACCTGTGGAATTTTAGTTCCAAATATACCTACTTAATACCCAGTCAATTGGAAAACAATAACATCACTAATATGTATGGGAGACTATGGCCACACAAATATATGTGGCCTGTTTTTTATTTATATTTTATTTATATCGGAATAAGGATATATTAAGTGAATATGTATAATATATTTAAAACAATTATACTTTTTTAACTATGATATCACATGAACATTATTACTTTATATCCTATGGTTGATTCCATAATTTCATTCATGTCTACATTGGGTTGTCTTATTGCGAAGCAACGTGATTCGTTTTTCACTAAGACATTTCATGGAAGGTTATTAGGGGAAATCTGATTAATATATGTTATATATTAGAAATAATTATGACTTTATATTGGTAATATATTAATTATATTTCTTTCTGTTTATTATTCTAAAAAATTTCAACAATGTTAATGCATACTAATGGCCTTTCATTTCCAAGAACAATGTGTTTAATTTTCTATTAAAATCATTCACTGATTAATATAAATAAATTTATAATGAATTGATAAGATATATTTTTATTTTATAAAATTCTATAAATAATGATTCCTAGATTAGTGTAAACTAATCAAAAACACCATACTAAGATATTGGTGACAAATTAAGCAGTTATTACCCAAAACACAATCTTTATAAGTAATTATTATATTATAAGAATTGAAAAGTTCTTATTAAATAAAATAAGGTATGATTAATATATTTATGGTTCTGTAATAAATGTATAATAATTTTGTTTATTTTTATATACGAGTTATGAATATGTACTATGTAATTAGTTACATATGGTAATAGATATTTAGTATCTATTTTATTTCTGTGAGATATATGGAAATTACCCACCAATTTAATTTGTGGGGTTTTATAAACATCCCCTTTAACATGTTATCTAAATAAAATAATTATTTTAATAATAGTTATTCAGTCATTTAATTTTTTTTATTTATCAGTTCTAACAATTCCACATACTAAGAATGTGAAAAGGGATTTTCCATCTACTTTTTAATAATTATATAGTTATTTGAATTCAAAACCAATTTATTTTATATTATATTTCTCCCATTACATTTAATATAATTAATCTCTTTTTATTTTAGTTATTTTCATAGTTTCATTTGAATTTTTGGATTTAATGCGGATTCTAATTCAATAGAATACTTATATGGTATTTTATTTATGTGTCACGTTTACATTATGTGGGAAAATATACATACTCACAATGTGTCTCTTTTATATGATGATATAAACCCCATGATTTTTTTAATATTAATACCTTGAACTAATTTATATTTAAAATTAAAATTGATTATTTTTCATTATTTGGGCTTATAATTCAACATTATTAATGTGGAGATGGTTTTAGGATACAATCCCATCCTTTATTTAGATTGTTTATGAATATCTCTCTAATGATGAAATATCATACTACATCTATAAATAAAATCATTAAATCAATTCCCATATTTTGTAAATATGAGAATATATGTTTTATCTTCATTGTCATCTCTTTATATAATAAATATTTGGGATGCATTTTTTTAATGAAAAACAAAATAACTTCAATCTCGAGTGAAAAATACTTTTTCATCCAAATATTATTTTTTATTAATGATATAAAAAATGTTCATTAAAATTCCCAAAATGTGTTAATAAATACATATTTACCATATTTCATTTTCTACAAAAATATTGAATGCAATATTTATGTCTTTTTCTAAAAAAATCATATTTTTATCACAATCACTCTGAAACGAATCTTTATTTTAATATATATCACATGAATGTACTTTTTTAAACACAATGAATAATAATTTTTTGAATATTACATAATATTTTTTATGGTTATATGAAATTAAAATTATTTTCTGAAATAATTTATTAATTTTTATTTTTATAAAATTTATTTGAATAGAATCATTATTTTTTCAAGAAGCATTCCATGTGATTTTTCATTGAAAATGATTTTACATTTTTGATGAAATATAATAATATTACATATTCATTATTGGGTTTCTGATCTGAGAATAACATTATTTTAATTTCTCTAAATGGTTAATAGTTATGAATAATTTAGTATTAATAATTTACTTATTTTCCATGGGATATATATTGATGAAATGATGAAATTATCGTGAAAAAAGTTTTATTTTCACATTTATGTTATGATAATATGTTCCAGAAACACATTTCATTTCATTTTTTATAATATGAGGAATTATTTAACATTTTTCTAAATATTTATGCATTGGTTGTTTTACAGGTGGGTCTATATCACACTCAAATTCATTGGGTAATGATCTATAAATAATGAGTAAATATTATATGAGTGTACCGAATTACATTTACAAAATGTTGTGCATGGACATTATTACATGTTCACAATGTTATTAATGGAACTGATGTTCATGCCTATAAGGTTATGGGAAAAATAGGTTTCATGTCCATGACTTTATATGAGGTTTTGATTTCATGTCATTAATATTATAAGTGATTCTATTTCTAGTTGTACATGTTAACAATGATATATGATTACGTGTATAACAAAAATATATACCTTAATCCAATTTTTTTATTCTCGTGGTTTATGATATTTTATTTAATTAGGATTCATTTCTTATGAACATTAATGATATATATTATGAGTCATTTTTTTGATCTGTGTTATAAATGTTATGTTTTTTAAATGTCACTATCAAGGTTTTTGTACCCTTATGCTCCCATATTTACCCTGGATGGGCATATTGGCTCACCATTTCATATATTAGTTTTCCCTAAGTATTGATGAAATGTAGTATGATTGATATTTCAATGTAACGAAATGTTTATTAAGAATATAGTGGGGGATGACATAGCTCACTTATGGTCTACTTTTTTATGATTCCATGTATCCAAAGAATCATAGCCTAAAACAAACTATCATGGATTGTTATGACACGTATTTAATATATTTTTTACAAATATTTAATATTGATATATGTTATGTTTTTGAAATTGAAGTGGATATTACAGTATGCATGAATTATCCCTTATAAACTAAGACGATAAATAATATTTAAATACCTAGGGATATTACTTTGGATGTGTTTAGGGATATATCTGATTGGAACTATAAGGAGGATTCAGAGTATAGGAAAACATCTTGGGATTTTGGTAAAGTATTGATTGAGTGGTATATATGAAATTAAATCCCTATTGGATATGGCAAGTAGACATGGATCTGAATAATAGATACCTAGAGGAAATAACTATGAAAAGTGATCATTTAGCTGGACTCGATCATCACCTTTTGCATGACAACATGACATGTAAAAAAACTAGTTTGACAATACCATGGAATATGATATTGAAATCCAAAAACACTAAACAAACCATTATATCAGCTATATATAGATGATAACGCTGAATGGCCGATGATAAAGCAATATTGTCTTAGATAAATTTTTTTGTGTCGTGTTATAAACATCCTATTGATATTATATCTAAATTATTTGGTTTACCACCATGATTAATATTTCTCACACTATGATTTTTGGTTTTAATAAATGGGTAGAATATTGTGGAATAATATTAATGTTGATTTTAAGGTAAAATTTGATGGTTTTCCACATGAAAATCCAAAAATTATGTGAAATGTAATGAAATATTTTGTTTTCATTGTCACAATCAAATTAAAAAGATATAAATACTATTGATCAACCCAAAGGTAAATGGAATGAAAAATGTTTTTTATAGTCCATCGTAAGATAATTGCACCTTATTATAATGGTCACAATAATCAACTTGTAGCTGAAGAATGGATCCACACCATTAAAAAAAAATTATGTCTCCATTTTTTGGTATAGGAAATATTCATTTTGATTTCCTAGCATTTATATGGAGAATAAGATACATGGTATACTATTATCAAGAATAAAAGTGAACATGATAAAATTGAATACATAGAGTGAGATGAGTTTATGTATTTATTTTTTAATCAGCATGTCCCTCTTATTCTTCCTATTAAAATATAGAAGGAATTATTTGAGTTATAGAATAACCATGATGAATCTATTGGTATATATATAGAAAATATTAGATGACTTTCGAGTTACGCATCTCAGATTATAATCCTACCACAATGTACCATTGATCTATTCGTTGGGGGGGATAAAAACATGTATTTTAAGGTAATTTTCAAAAAGGGACATTTGTATTGATGAATAAATCAATCGTTGTTATATCATAGAGGAAATAGAGATCGAAGATACCCATCAAACTCATTGGTGTCACAATATGTGGATTATGTGGTTCGATGGAAGATCACATGATATGTAACTAGGAGGAAAGAAAATGTTTCAAACTTTTATCCACCAAAACTAAGGGAATGATTAAATAGGTGATTTTTTGAATGGAATAGGAAGGTGTTTAAACTATAGTAGTCCAATCCATAACTAAAAATAATTATGTTACAATTGAAGAATATATCAATTTAATGAATTAAAAGAAATCACAAAATAATATACCCCCACAGTATAATGTGTCTTATGAATGTGGTTTGATAATAACGTAAATCAATGCAGCAATCCAATATATAATGTGAATGATAATATAGAACAACCTCTAAAAACAATGGCTAAAAAGAAACACCATGAAATCAAAATGGATGAAATGTCTCATGATTATTATGGAATATAATCCTCCCCAGCTTTTTTCTTAATTTTATGTTTTATTATTTATTTACGAGCCCTATGAAAATAACTTTTTTCACTGATTAATAAAATTTCATGTGATTCATTCCCAATATAGTGATTTTGGAATTGTGAATCAACAGTTTGTATTCAATCTGTAGAAGGATAATCATATTCATGTATTGAATTATTTTATATATAATATAAGACAATTTATAAGTAAATCATGGTTAATAAACATTTTAATATTTATATGTATCCATGTAATATGAACATAATTATTACCATCGTGGGTTTATGAGTGTGACAATTATCATATGGTAAATTTCATTAAAACCAATTTTGAGGTTTTAATTGATGATATTTTATCTATGAATATGATATTTTAAGATGCAATTATGGAAATATAACACATTGGATTGGTATATGTTTTAGAAAAGAACTTATATTTGGTGGAATTCTATAACACTTTGAGGAAAGCTGGATAAATATACAAGTGAACTCTAGGGTTTATCTGATCATTTATATTGACTTATTTATGGGATGTAGTGGAAAACCATAATAAGTTACCAAATATTTTTTTTAATAAAAAATAATTTCTATCTACATCTAAATTACATAAAATAAATTAATGAAATAAAGTTCAATTTATTACCAAATTCAATTTTATCTGGTATAGATCCAAATTTACAATAACGTTTTCATGAATTCCTCAAAAAGAAATTTGTATAATGTTATATTTCAGAATTTTTTTTCGTACTCATACATAAGGCTAGTTAGATAGAACAAATCAAGCCATAGATGATATTTTATATGTATTTAAAAGGTTTTTGGGATTAAAACCTTCCTATTGTTGATATTTCATACAAATATAGCTTTTACACATGAATTCACATTTCCCCTTATGAATCGCTTTAAAGAAATAAGTGTAAAAATCCAACATACATGAATTATTATATAGAATGAATTTTATTGGTACATGGTCATGCTGTTGAAATAGAATAGAATGTTAAATTCATTCAGTGACACATATGGTTATCACTATGTGGAAATAATTTTTATGAGGATAATCATTATAACTTTCTAGAGTTTGATGTTTGTGAGAAGTAGTTTCTAAAAATTTATTCAAGGAAGAATAAATTTATAACTATTCCCTAGACTTATTAGTCCCTTTTAAATTATTTATCATGTTGGGATTGTATATTATCACTTGTATTTTCCACTGAATCCTTCTTATGTTGATGTTGTGTTCCACGTATCTCTCCTATAGAAGTACATACATGATCCACTACGTGCATTAAACTCAAAGGTAATGCTATATTAGAATGATCATTATTATGATGAAAAATCACTGGTGATTCTATATCCTATTGGGAATTTTATATTAAACAAAACCAATCAAATGTTGAATGATTTCTCGTGAAATGGTTTTCTTTAAAAAGCTACATGAGAACCAAATAATGTAATGAAGTAGATCTATCCTAATTTATTATAACCAATGAGATGAACATAAAGTGAGAAAATCATAATATGGGGGATAAAATGTCATAGTTGAAACTTTTATGATTTATTATTTTTATTTGATTACAATAAATTCTATTTATTTCATTCATTTCACATAACATTGAGTACAGATTTTTTTACACATGACACTAAATTTTAACAGAACATGATATATTATTAATATTAATTTCGTAAATTGACCTTTATAAACTACCCATTAAAAATATAAATATGAATATTAATGAATAATATGTAAATATATGAATAATTAAACTACTATAGAAGCTCAGTCAGAGGCAAGCCTCTAACCATTTATTAATGAAAAGAAAATTCCAATACACAAGTAAAACATAGTAAAAAAGTACAATTACATATCATAATAGTCTGACTCTTCACCATACCCATGATAGGTTTCTTCCTCCACATTAGCTGATTCCCACTCTAAACTATCATGGTGAATTAGAATCTCGACGTACTTACTTCTACGATTGAAATTATCTAAAGAAAAAAATTATTTAGAATAATTTTTATCCCATCCTTCCCATCCATCCGAAGACCTGGTGTACATCGGCTTTAGAAGATATCAATAATCTTTCCCCAGCCTTCTTTATGGTGGGACAATCATCACTTCCTCATTCTTAGACACCTTTTTTTCCACCGTGGACTACAGCATTGTAGGAAGTCCAGACCATCCACCATCATTGTCCTTGTCACTATCAAGAGAATCTCCCCATTTTCCAGATATGCGCACTTGTTAGTAACCCTCCTCCACTCCTTTTTCCTACTGGGGTTGGCTGTTAATGTCAAACATAGTAAGAAAATGTGATTGATCCATGATTTTTGACCAGCATGAATCCCTTTTTTCACAATGGATCCTCCATCAACAACCTCTAGAGAAGCATTTAAATCTTCATATATTTAAATACCCTCCTCAACCTTAGGGATATTCCAATTAACCAGTTCTTGTGAGCATTTACTATTGGGATCAGCTACGAAAACAACCTCATTACCATACTCCAACCCTTACAACTGAACAAAACCGGCACCTAGATCTTCACAATGTTGTCCCTCAAGGACTTTTTCTCCCAAAGACCCAACCCCATATCGGTCAAGATCCAATTCATCAATCATCGATCCATCAAAACGGTTACCAAGCTCGATGTTGGCCACCTTCTTCACAGAATGTGGCTGCATCCCAGCTAAAGACTCCACTCGTGCAACACTCCCAGCAAAAACATGCTTCACATAAGCCATTAAATTCTTGTTTGGATGAAATAATCCACAACCCATGTACTAAAGAGTGATGTCTATATCCTCCTGAACCAACCCAAGGGAACCTTCACCATTGGCTTGTCCAGCAGAAGTCACAACCTTTGTTGTAGGGTCACCCACATTCCCTAAAGAGGGAGAGACTTCACCCCTGACTTGACTACCATTTATTTCACCCATTCCCACCACATCTCAAGATGGTTCAACATGATCATCATTAGACTCCGACCGCATTTTTAGTCACTCACACTGAGTACCCAACTTGGTACTCCCCACATTCCCTCATGTTCTTGCCCCCATTGAGGAAACCTAAATCACTGAAGACTCATGAGCACCCCCTGCAACAATATGAGAAGAAGAACCACTACGAGGCCCATTTCCACACATAGAACCATTCTCCCCCAAATCCACCTTCAGCCACGCAAAAATATCCTTAACCGGTTGTCCAATAGGCACCACCTGAGACTGTTGTAGTTCATCTACTTGGCCCTTCTCCTATAGTTGTAGATGCTCCATAGTAGATCTGTCACAGTCAACCAAATATTCATGCTCCCTCTTGCACATCTTCCTGAGAGACCCATTCTGGATAGTCGAATATCAATGAACCAACCCATTGCATGAATCACAGAAGGATGTCCATGACTCAATATTCATATCCTGCCTCCACCGGAAGTCATTCCCATCAGTAATCCACAACCAATCAACCATAGGATTGGATATATCAAACTACACATATGCAACTGAAAATTGGATGGAACCCAATGTCAGTTTTGGTGTCAGAACTCAGGTAACGCTCGACCAAGTTACCAGGGATACCCAAAATAGAGGGGTTCTGGAAGGGTAGAGGAAGACCAGGAAAACATACCCAAATCACCATGCTCATATTTTCTCTCTACATATGAAACTTAAATTCCCACCAAAAAAGATAAAATGACGATCCACAACATCTTCTATTGGCTTAGACTATACAGTAATGAGATCATCCATCGATCCAAAGCAGATCATGGTATGCCTTCGATCAAGAACTCCAATGACCGCACGATCTTGGAGATCCCAGGAATCAAAAACAAAATGGTCAAATACATCGACCGAGGGACACCGCTGGTGAAACTGAGCCACCAAGGATAGCTTGAACAGGTCTGAGGAAGAGTTGAATTTTAAAGGTGCTAAATAGAGTTGGGGAAATCCACAATACAATTCTTAGACTTTCGGGCATATCAGGATCTGCAAAAATAAGGGCAGGAACTCTGGGATGGAGAAGGGGACAAAGGTGGGGAGTCCTATCAGATGCAATGAACGAGAAAGAACTCCCCACTCTGATGGGTAGTGGGGAGGCAGAACTGCTATTGTTGGATATAGGTCATCAGCGCAAGCTTATGGCAGTGCCCCGAGAGCTCATATTTTTTTTATAATTAAATAACTATGTAAGGAAATTTATAATTCAATAATTAATATATATATTGATGAAATTTATATAATAATATTAATAATTTTTTTTCATTTATTTATAAGTTTCTCAAATACTCATTTATCAGAAAAGTGTTTCTATAAATTTTATTAATAAATAATAAAATTAATTGTAATAAATATTGAAAATCATTTTGATGAAATAAAGATAATTTTTGAAATTTAATTGTCAATTTTTTTTAAGTTTCTTTTTTTGGGATATTTCTAAATGGACATCTTTGTCGATGAATACTGAACAATGCATGTTTTTATTCAGAATTAACATTCCAATTAAAAAATTTAAAACAACAAATAAGTATTAAATTAAGTTTTTATGTAAAAATATTAATATAATATATATCTGTTATTCCTACTTATTTCATAATAATTAATTTTATATTGATTTTCAATTTCAAATGTATCCACACTTGAAAATTTTCTATCTCAAACCCAACATTCTTATCGCATTTGCTGGTACATATTGAAACAACCATTTTTCTAAATCAAAGAGTTGAGATTTTAAAAATGAATTATATAAATTTAAACTAAACTATTTATACTATATAATAAGGTATAATTAAATTATTACCAAAATGAATATTAAAAATAGTAAAAATAATATTCCACTGTATACATAAAAACTGATTTATGAAGCGTAATCTAAAAATATATTGTTTAAAATAACTCCAAACTATTTAAACCTAAAATTTATGTTCCTTTTTATACATTATATCTTTTAAAATACATAATTTCTCATTTTTTTTGCCTTTTTGGGTGTAAAAAACACGGGTACATAGTTTTTTTAAAAAAATTTGAAGTGTTGAACTAACCACACTTTTAAAAGACCCCCCTCTACCCTCCAATTTACACATAGAAAAACATTTGGATAATCAAATAACTAAAAATAACTTCTTTATTTCTTTTATATAATACTATAATCCATAATGTTTTAAAAATCCATTTTTTAATCTTTTTTTGGAAACCAATAGACGTTCTATGAATAAGAGGTAACAACCCTATCAATGATTTATATTATATTTCCTAACCCACTACATAAAATATTTGTTATGTTATGATGAAATAATAACACTATTATGTAATTTTATTTTTATTTTATATTGTTAATTTAATTATATATGTCCATATCCTCTTCCATCAAATGGGAAAATGGAAATATATTTTTTATTTATGGTGGACTGCCTTCTCATGAGTTGATGTTGTTCGTTTACCATCATAGCCTATGATGGATAGATATAATGCTAAATTTTATGTTTATATATTATATTGAAGAAATTATTTTACTATAAGGATTATAATAGAACATCTACTTTCTCACATCAAGATTTTTTGGAAAACAATAATGTCGCTTGTGTGTATGGTGGATTACCACCTCGAGAACTGATCACATGTGTTTTTCAATTATTTTTTACTTTTATTGTAATAATTAATGATGAAATGAATATATATGAAATATGTATCATAATTAAATTCATAAAATTGGTATATTACATATTCCTTATTACATTCAATTCCCTAGGGATGTGATATGTCATTTGGGGGTATGGCTGACTACCGCCTTGTGATGCAATGTGATTTATTTAGCTCTAACTCATTGAACATAAGGTTATTAGGGTAAATTTAATGAATATATGTGATATATATGACCTAAAAAATATTATATAATGGTAAAATATTATTTCTATTACTTAATTTTTTAATAAAATGGATGAATTGTTCATGTGTACATATGGCTTATCGTCTTCATTTACATGGTATTTAATTATTTATTTCTATAGTTTATGGATTAATATAAATAAATTTTAATTAAAATTTTATAATATTTATATCTATTTTAACATTATTGATGTTATTTTACACTGATCAATGTAAAAGGACATAAAAACCAAACTAGGTAATACATGAAAAATGAAGTAGTTATTAACCAAAAGGAAGTCTTAAAATGTTACTATTAATTCATTTCCTGTAGACTTATAACATTACATAAAACCCAGAAAAACTACTTGGAACTTCTCCTCCAAAACATTATCATCGTGAAATCAGATCTCCACCATCGCATGGCTATTCCTCTAGGATTTTCCATGCATACATAGGCTTGACCTAATGGAAGGTGCCATACCCTCTCATTCTTGTAATCTATATAGCTTTTTCTATGATGAAAGCTTCTTTCTCCTCCTCCTTTTGAAGCTTGTACCTTGTAGTATATATGCTTTTAATATTCACCTAAGGTGACCCAATGTCCTTGAGGTGGCACAAAGGCCTTGAGGTGGCCCAAGGGCCTTTAGGTGGCCCGAAGGCCTTACTGACCCGAAGGCCTTTGTGGCCCGAAGACCATAAAAGACTCAGGGAACAAATCGGTGGCCCGAAGGCCCAAATGAGGGAATATTCCCAACAGCTACAGTGACAAACAGTGCCTTCTATATTCCCGCTGCATTACTTGATACAGTACTGCTACAATACTGGAAATTCGCATATGCCAGCTACAGTACCTACTACAGTACACAACATGGAGTTTTAATACATCGCGACCAGTGAAACTAGCTGTTATAAATAGTAATACCCTCATTTTAAAATTTTATAAATTTTATTTTTCAAATTCGACTTCATTTTTGTATTAGGAATATCAAAATTATCTTATGGATTTTTTTTGGTATTTTTCTGAAAACATTAACTTTTTGATGAATAGTGAAAAACACTCCATTATTGTTTAAAACCGAAATTTTATTTAAATAATTTGATTTTTTAATTTATTTTAGGTCAAAATAGATACATAATACCTGTATATGTTAAATTTAATTCATTTGATTAATTTTATAATAATTTTAGATATATAATTTTTTTATGAAATTTTTACGTCTTTTTATCTACCTTCAAGGTGATTTTACGAATTTGAATAATTCATAATTTTGCTACTTCTTTGAGTTGAATTTCAAAAATCATAGACAGGGTAGACATCAGTATATAAAATTATATTCAATAATATGAAAATAATTTTTCCTTTTGAATATTTACTTTTGAATTTTATTTACCATAGTTAGAAGTAAATAGGTTAATTAAGGCTAAAAATGATATTATAATAACCCTAACACATGTACAAATTCTATTGTATAAGGGTAATTTGACCAAAAACATCTTTAGAAATAAAATATGATCCTTCTGGTCCACTTGGATTAGATTAGGAAATTTATTATTATTTTTATTTAAATAATAGTTAAAAGTGTTAAATTCAATGTTTAATAACTAAACAATTTTTCAATATAGGTATACACAGAATATAAATTTGAATATAAAAATTCATTAGAAATATAAAAATATTTCCATCACAATTGTATTTTATTTATAATTTTTATATATTAAAAAAATTTATTTTTTTATGATTCAATGATGATGTAGTAATTACCTTATTCATGAAATATTAAAATAATTCATATAATTTTTATTCAAATTAATTGTAATTGAGACTTCTGATGAATTAAAATAATTTTATATTTTCATATGACATGTTAGGGTTGATTACATAATTTTTTTTCGAAGTAATCTGGATGTTATGATTTTCACAAAAACCAAATACTAAATAGTGTCGAAATTGACATAATTGAGTTTTTAAAACAAATCCTATATTATTAATTGATATAATATTATTAAAAATATATAGTTCAGCCAAAGGTCTTAGATATGGTTATATATATTAATAATTAACCACATTGGGTTCGCATGGCTTGTTATAGTATGTTTATTAAACATATAATATAAAAATACAAAAAGACATAGTAAATGTCAAAATATAAAACTAAGAGTTAAATCTAAAAAAAAGGTTGATATGGTTACCCAAACCAATCTAAAACCTTTTGGTTGAGAGGTTTTCAACCCATCCTCGCCTTAGCCTCTAAATAAATCATTTTAGAGCCATTAAAAATAGAAAATGATTTTATTATAAAATAATAGTTCAAGATTTTATTTAAGTGACCCTCACCTATCTTACAAAAGGGTTCTTCCCCTTCTCTTAATTTCACACATTCAAATCCATTTGGCTCGGCCAACCCCAACACAAATATCTTCCAAACATTCCTCTCTTCATCCTAGAGGCCTCCCATTGTTTAGAATTATAACACCCCCACCCCTCTAGGCTGGAGCCGGTGCATTACTTGTGATATTGGCATAGTTAGAATAAATTAAAATCCCGAAGTAACGACCAGTTTAATAGTCTTGAAGAAACTCGATACATATATGTAACAATAATTACATTCAAAAAGGTTACAAGATAAAATACATAACAAAACTAAAAACTGCAACCACATGAACTCAATAAAAAACCTTCTCTTCATCTTCTGTTGAAGGTAAACAATGAAATAGGTGAGCTCAAACGGTCAGTAAGGGTTAAAAAAATGGAAGCATGAGTACAATAATAAGTGAATCACAATCAATCTGACATAATAAATATGGAAAAGTAAATAGATGAATGACTAATGCCATTAATAAACTGAGAATGAAAATGCATCTAGAGATTTTTTTATAGTGAAAACCTCGTGGATAATAATAATAACTGATAATGAATAAAGATAATTTTTATTAATTGGACGTCATTATCTGGCACATTAAACCATAATAACATAAAAATGGTTTAGTTATATGGGTAGAAACCCATCCGATTTTTGGTAACAAAATCGAAGGGTTTGTCGCCAAACAGATTTTTCTCATTAGACCTACAGATGCATCGAGGGGATATTGTGGGCCCCACCCACCACTGCATTTCCAAAGAATTATTTTTACATTGATTAAATACATGAGCAATATTCCTTTTCAATATCCATATTGAGTATAGTATATATATTCATCTATATTTCCTTAACTAAAATTACTTTCGAAATAAACACTGTATGTAAAATGGTATAAGGTTTAAAACAAAACATATCCATGATATGAGATTATGGATATTTAATATAAATATAATTTCAAATGATAATTGATCTCAAATGGGCAGTATTTTTACAACAAAATTATTATTAGGTGCAACATACAAAGTTAGTCACAACCAAATAGAAGTTGATACAAAGTCTCTTACCACAATGTAATCAGTTTAATAATATGACCAAGATCAAATGAATCATTGAATAACAAGAATATAAATAGAATAATGTTTTTTATAAAATATAAGTACACTTATACCACATATATGAAATAAGTGGCGAAAAATGAAAATCTCACAGAAATGAAAGTGAGATGAGAAACCCCTTACCTTTCGCTCGAGTGTGTTTTTTATTGTTCTTAACAACCTGAATAATAAAATTTAGATTCATTAATTAATAATTCCAGAACCTAATCAACATGTAATTGATATGGTATAACGTTATTAAGTTCTTTAATGGCCTTTTTTATGGGTTTAATAGATTCAATTTTATTGTTTTGGAAGCATTTTCTTACATGGTTTCATGATTTGTTTACTTGTATTCATGAATGGATGTTGGATTGAAATATGGTTAAACATACAGAATTGTTAATATACATTATTAGTGAAAATAATGGGATATAAATTATCTTATAATTAATCTAGTTATATACCATGAGGATGAATCATTCGATGAGATTAAATTAAACGCTTGAATTTGGCTTGGTAGTTTTGTGCTCAATAAACATGTTTTGTATTATCATTCCATATTATATACGTGTAAAGATTATAGAACATTAAACAAGATAAAATACATATATTATGACTTGGTTCAAACATAAATATTGTTTCATTACCAGTAATGAAGGAACGATTGATGAACGAAACTTCATCGTCCACGAATGTCATAAATTGGAACCTCATGGACATCGATTTCGTTTATAAAAATAAAATGGAGGGAGATATCATATTGATGATGGTTCTTCCATTCACATGATAGAAATACATTATATAAATTATACTAGAGTTATCATTATCATTTTTATGGAGGAGGTGAGGAGAGGATAACAAATGAAGATAAATTGAAATGAAACTAAAAGAAAAAAGAAAGGTGTTTTACCTCTTGAAATATCTTTATCGAGAACCTCCTTAAGGGAAAGAATTATTGTTTTTTGGAATGACCAAGAGCATCCCGGTCGTGGGGATGACTAGGGTTGGGTATTTGGGATGAAAATTGAGGAGCTTCAAGGCTTAGAAGAGTGAAAAAAGATAGTAGTGAGGGGTTTTTATAGTGGATGAGAGGGGTAAATTTTGAATATTTAATTCATTATTTTATTATTTCCCTCAAGAAAACCAATAGTGTTGTTTCATGTGACCCCTAATATCAGTAAGTGCATGTGAGTTTTAACCAAGTGGCATTATATAACTTATGATGTCATAAATATTGTATCTAACTGATAATTTGTGTATATGGTATTTTAACGTATTTTACTATTCATCAAAATTTCTTGAATATCAGAAAAATCCTTAAAATTTACCCTACCAATTTTTTAACGTGTAGAATTCAAAAATTAACTCAATCATTCATAATTAATTTTATAAATATTATGAATTTAAATTTTAAATAAATTCATAATTAATTTGAAAATTAACAAATCTTAAAGGTGTAATTAGTTTTATTTATCATTGACAAACTAATTAAGATGTCATTATCTTATTGCCTTAAAAAAAGTATTATTGTTATTTACTATTCATTATGTTCATATTACTATTCAAAAGGGTATGTTACTATTCACCAAAAATCATGTTTGTTCTAACAGACTCCAAATGACTTACTGATCACAACTCTAGATGACCATTTTTTGAAATTCAAAATATAGAAGTGGAAAATTTATATTTAATTTCTTGGTTTTTACTCCCTTTTAAATAACCTAGTGTTGTTTCAAAAGAACACAATGATGAATAGAATGTATTTAATAGAAGCATACCATAAAATGTTTGGTGTGTTATATTATTCCCTCATTCAGAAATTTCATCCTCGAAATTCTATATATAAATCCCACCAAAAATATTTTGGCGGTTCTTCTTCATAAATCCTCTGGTTCCCATGTTGCTTCATACATATTTCGGTTTCTCCAAAGAACCTTTAGTAGATGAGTTGTTTGATTTCTCAATACCTGTTCCCTTGTGTCCAGAATCCTGATAGGATTTTCACAGCATGAAAAATCAGGATCCAGTTCTATTTCTTCATATATGAGTACATGCGTTGGGTCTGGCTTGTACTTCTATTACAATGATACATCAAATGCAGTATGAACTCTGGATAGATTTGGCGGAATTGTTAAACGGTATGGTACAACTCTGATTCATCCAAAAATTTCAAATGGTCTGATGTACCTGGGGCTCAATTTCCCTTTCTTACCGAATCTTAAGACACCATTCCAAGGAGATACATTTATAAATACATGATCCACCACTTGGAATTCCATGTCCTTTCTCCGGTTGTCAGCATAACTCTTCTACCTACTTTGGGATGCTTTAATATGGGATTGAATTTTCTTCACTTTTGATGTGGTCTCTTCAATAAGTTCTATGCCTATAATATTACTGTCACCGACTTCATCCCAACAAGTTGGAGTTCGACATCTCTTTCCATATAGTGATTCATGTAGAGCCATTTGAATACTAGAATGGAATCTACTGTTGTATGAAAATTCCACTAATGTCAAGTATTGATCCCACATACCTTGTAAGTAAAGATAACATTACCTCATCATATATTCTATAGTTTTAATTTTCTTTTCAAATTGTCCATCGATTTGGGGGTGGTATGTGGTACTCACATGAAGCTTAGTATTCAAAGCATTCTGGAGACTTTTCCAGAATTTTGATGTAAACCAGGGATCCTGATCAGAGACAATCTGTTAGGTCCACATGGTTGAATACCCTAAGAGGGGGGCGGGGGGGGGGGGGGGTGAATCAAGGAATGAAAAATAAAAAATTATAGCCCATTCTAATCTTGATCCGCACTTATAAAAAACCATCTTCTCTCTATTTCTTGTTGCACAATATAAATAGAATGTTAATATTGCACATGACAAACCAATTTTTACTTGGTTCACCATCACTAGACTACGTCCAAGGAGCATACAACGACGGTGTGCCAATGTAACGAATTCAATAAATCACATTTTTGTTTACAAGGTTCGGGCTAGATCACTTCTATTCCAAGGATAACTGTATTTACAAGGATTAGTGTAAGCTCACTCCATTACCAAGGGTCACTCCCTATTTCTATCTCTCTGGCTCACTGCCAGTGGAGATGATCAACATCATCCACTTCCCTCGCTCCCTACTCTAGAAAGGATCTACTCACAGTTTATAGACATGTAGGTCTCTTCATCATCATAAATGAATACAACATTTGTTTTATGTAGATTCTCTATTGAAGTCCAACTTTCACCCATAGATGAATCTCACTTTGCCCCGAAGGTATCGAGCCACCATCCAGCTTTCACGCAACCCTGAATAGCCACCGTGAATCCACCTTAATTGGTGTGAGAGTCTATCCTGGCACGTAAGTATCGGTGCGTAGGTCACAACTAGCGCGCAGGTCCTCCTCAACCACCTGCGTGACACAACCTTCTTCAACTCCAAACCTGTGTGACTCTCTTACTTCCTCACCCAAACTGCGTTCGGTGCACAACCATCACCTGGAACACATGTCCTACTTCCGCGACCACACACCACTTGCGCGACCACCACACCTGTGCAACGGGAACTCTGAATTTTAAAAGTGTTGAACTCGTTGAGAAATGAGGAGGGATGGTTCTATATTTATAGGAATTTGGTCAGCCTACGCAATGGCATGCAAGTCTACCCTCAGCGCACAAGTAGCAGCACCCAGGTCTCTACCCTTGAAAGTGACTTACGCGACCAACCAAATACTTTCACGACCCTCATTACTTTTCTATATTTTGATCATCTGATCTTGAAAAACAACAGGCACACAAGTTCTCAAGCATCGAAGGCATTGGCGCGCAAGTCTTTTCATGTCGCGCATGTCACTTGTGCGACCAAAACAATACCTGTGTGACCCTCTTTCCTTTGCCATATTTTGATCTTCTGATCATGAAAACACATGGCGTGCATGTTTCCCTGACTTAAAGTACACTATGTGAAAGTGCCTTTTCCATAAGCCACTTGTCTTAATTTGTCAATTTTCAAGCCCCAAATATTTGGAAAACACTGGAAAATGGTTCCACCTTGTATCTATTCGTTTTATACCGCCTCCAGATCATCCTGTCCTTTTTCGACATTCTTGAATCAAACACAGATCGTTGACCACAGCTCTTGAACTCGACATTTCACCATGAAATCTCCTTTGTCAACAAATTTGTATGTCATGGTTTTCTTTGTCAATAATCATAGCACAGTTGTCGACTTTGTCAACAAACACAATAACCTAAAAATGCTTCAATGATACCATGAGGGATTTTTGCCCAAAAATCTCCCCCCTTTGGGTTTGTTGACAACTCTTCCATAAAAAGATACATCATTAAACCTTCAGAAACTATTCACCTATTGCGATTCCAATAGCGATCAAGGATTTACTCAACAAATACTCTAAGCCCACATGAGAAATGCTCAACGTGAGAAACACGAGTAAATGGAAATTTCATCAATGAATCACTCCAAATCTAACACCCAATGTTGACACAAAATGGATACCAATTTATGGAAATATTTTTACCACATTCCAACACCACTCTTATTCTTTTATCACAATCCTCACCTATCGTGATATGTATTCATTAATCGGTCACTTCTAGCATTATCAGATTTAATACGCTCCCCCTCTCTCATTGATGTCCCCCTATATCACTGGTCCACCAGCTTATCCCCGTATCAGTCATGATTTATCAAGTATCCACACTGTCTTCCCCTTGAACAATCATGTGTCTCCCCTGGAACAATCAGTACATACTCCCCCTTTTTCAACGAACATAAAGGTCACTCCTTTGCATTCTATAAAAAATTAGAGAACACATACCAGCACATTAAGGAACAATACATCATACCTCGGGGAGAGGGGGCTGTTCCACGTCCACAATCCATCAAGTGTGGTGAGTCGACTGAACTCCCATTGAAAGTTGATGCCTTTCAAACGCTTCCTTGGGTAAGGCTTTTGTCATAATATTTGCAACCTGTAGCTCTATAGTCACATACTCCAACTTCACAATCACTTGCTCTAGCTTCTCCTTAATGAAATGATATTTCATCTCAATGTGCTTTGTCCTGGAGTGATGAATTGGATTTTTTCTCAGATTGATAGCACTTGAGTTATCACACAGGATTCCGATCAGAGACGTATCTTTAACTCCCATATCTTCAAACTAGTGCTTTATACAAAATAATTATGTGCATTCTTGAGTGGCCAAAATATACCCAGCATCTGTGGTGCTCAATGAAATGCAATCTTGCTTCTTCCGTAGAAAAGAAATACACAATCCACCAAGGCAAAACAAACCTTCTAACATTGATTTTATGTCATCTGCTTATCCGGCCCAATCTGCATCTGTGTAACCCAATAACATGGTCTGAGATTTGTCATTATATGTCAAGACGAAATACTCCATGACCTTGATATAACAATGTATTCTTTTCATTGCAAGCACGTGGATTTCCTTGGGATTACTCTGATATCTCGCTGCTTTTCATGTGGGTAAAACAATGTCAGGCCTTGTTGCGATCAATTATAGAAAATATCCAATAATTTTCCTGTATTATGTGATATTAACTGCCTTTCCATCCTCGTATTTTGATAATTTCATCTGGGTAGCAACTAGAGTCTTCATTTCCTCAGAATTCTCCATTCCAACGCTTCTTGGAACCTCCTTGGAATATTTTTATTGAGAAATGAAAGTTCCATTACATCCATGTGTCACCTGTAAACCTAGGAAAAATGTTATCTCTCCAATCATTGACATTTCAAACTCATTATTCCTGAATTCGGAAAACTACCTACACTGAGCTTCATCGGATCCGCCAAATAGTATGTCATCGACATAAACCAACACCATCATCCTTTGATAACCATCGTTGCTAAATTAATAATTTTAATCAACTCCCCCATGCTGGAATCCAAGCTTCTTCAAGTAATGATCAAGCCTTGATTACCATACTCTTGGTACTTGTTTCGGCCCATACAATTCCCTCTTCAGACAGCAAACTTTGTTCTGATACTCATGAATGAGAAAAACATCTGGCTGCTCAATGTACACCTCTTCTTCCAGAACCCCATTCAGAAATCCAGATTTGACGTCCATCTGAAACACTTTGAACATTATTTGCACTTCTATGGAAAAAAATAATCTGATTGTCTCCATCCTTGCATCCTGTGAAAATGTCTCATCAATATGTATTCCCTCTATCTGGGAGTTTCCCTTGCACACTAGTCGTTCTTTGATCCGAATCACTCTACCATCTTCATTCATCTTGATGCGATAGACCCATTTAGTCCAAATTATATTCTTATCTGCTGGCCTTGAAAAAATATCCCACATATGATTCTTATCAATATGGTCTAATTCATCATTCATAGCCTGAACCCAGTACTCATCTTTAGCTACATCAGAAAAAAAATTCGGCTCCACATAAGATAAAAATGATGTTTGCTGTGATGATTTCATTCTTTGAGTCTGAACTGAAGCTGACTCGTCACCAATGATATTTTGACTATAAATTTCAGCTTTATTCTTTGTCTTCTTATCAGATTCATATTTTATTTCCTCTTTCTCATCATCGATATCTTTTTCAGAGCCATCCTCTGTCACTTATAATCCCCCTATCGTTCTTACCTCATCGTCACTTTCATCCAGAAACTATTCACTATCTCTTTGATCATTTTATTCAATTTTAACTATAGTGACATCATTGCTCTCAATAATTTTTCCATGCCTTTTATTGAAACATTTATATGTTTTTCTTTTTCCTATGTAGCCAAGGAATATCCGCTCATCTCCTCGTGACTCAAACATCCTGTGATTGTCTTTGTTGAGTATGAAATAGTTACTCCCAAATATTCTAATGTATTTCAATGTTGTCTTATTTCCATACCACATTTCATACGGAGTCTTCCCTTCCTTCAGACACAACAGAGACCTATTCAAAATATAGACCGATGTCAAAATTGCTTCCTTACAAAATTTCTCTAGTAGTTCCTTTTCAATAAGCATCGTTCTGGCCATGTTGTTGATGATCCTATTTATCCTCTCAACCATTCCATTCTATTAGGGTGTTCTCACTGATGAAACATGATTCCTTATTCCGTGTTTCTTAAGATAGTCTTCAAATTGATTATTTGTGAATTTTGTTCTATTATCAGTATGAAACTTCTGAATTTTAGTCCCAAACATTCTTTCTGATTCCCTTCTATACTGCTTTATGCAACTCAACACCTCTATTTTATGGGTAATGACAAATACCCAAGCCATTCTTCTATAATCATCTATGAACAGAACATAGTACCTTTTCCCATTTATATCACATGGTGAGATACGTCCACATACATCAGCTTGCTCCAATTCAAGCACTCTGGTTGATTTCTGTTCCTTTGGCATGTATATATTTTTGATTATCTTCCCTTGTTGGATAAAATCACACGTATGAGTGCGATCGCGTGATAGTTTGGATGGTCTCTAGCAGCATCACACATTACCAGATATTTCATGGATGGTTGGAAAAGATGACCAAGTCCCTTATTCCACAACTGGTTTTCTTCCTCTCTAGATAAAAGGAACCTATCTTCCTTCCCACCTACAAGGTAATGATTTCCCTTTGTGCCTTTTTCCCTATAGAAAACTACTCTATCCTTTCCTTTACCAACACACATATTCTTGGTAAATTGGATAGAGTGCCCAGAGTCACATAGTTGACTGACACTGAGCATGTTATGAATATGAACCTGTACTACCAAGACATCATCACGTCTCATTTCTTTTCCCCCAAACTTGGCTTTTCCTGAGCCAACAGTCATCAGGCCTTCATCGTTTCCAAATTTGAAAACTCCTTCTTTGTCATATTTTATGCCTGTAACAAGATCCTTATCACCTGTCATGTGAGATGTGAAACCACTATCAAGGATCCATTCACAAGAGTGATCTGATGCCTTCAGGGAAATTTCTGCCACCACAACCTTCTCATTTTTCCTCTTCTTGGTACATAATTTTTCCCTCACACTCGTAATGGATTTAGAATTCTATTCTTTCTCAGAGTATGATTGACCAGATTCATCATGAAAAGACGCAAATCTATTCTGAATTTTTAAATCACTTGTTGGATTATTGATTTGATGATAGAGAACATTTTGATTCTGCTTTGGCACATTTCTCTGTTTTGTCAAAGTGCATTACTTAGCCATGTGCCCAAATCCTCCGCACCAGAAATAGTGTCCTTCGAAATATGTTCTGGAAAACCGTTCTCTTTTTGGCTGCCTCCTCTTTTCTTATTCCATTCGGTATATCTTGGATATGGAACACACATAATGTGAATGACCCATCTTTCCACAATAATAACACCTGATATAAGGTGAATTCCTTCATGTAATTCAGCACTATGAGTTTCCCCTTGCGATCTCTGAACATTCTGATTCTGCTATGTGCCCAAATAAACCTTCAATCTCAGGATGGGTGCTTGCGGTCTGACTTCTATTACCACAGATTTTTTCTTCTGATCAAGCCTTGAATCATTCTTATCGTCTAAGCTCAATTGCTGCTTCTTTCTTGTTGAACTACTAGCCTCATCAGTCATCTTTTCTGTCTTCATAATGACATACTTTCCTAATATCAAATTGGAGGTCAAGAGTTTTTCTTGATCCTTCACTTTTTTTCATAGACTAACAACTTCTTCATCAAGCTCTTTGATACATTTGACCTGCTCCTTTCCTGTGTTAGTCAAACAGTTGATTTCATTCTTTGGTTCCTCAATTTTAAGCTTATACTCAATGATATTTTCTGATCTCTCTGTTGTTGAGGATTTTAGTCTTCCAATTGCTTCAAATAGATCAAAATTTTCATCATCTTGTTGTTCCAGATAGAGTTTGGCATCATGAACAACATTATTTGATTTCTTTGTTTTGTCTCTCCAAACATCTATCTCCTCAAGAGATGCTTCTAATTCGGCTTCCATATCAACTCCTCCTTCAACATCATCTTCTTCTTATTCTCCAACATCTGTTTCATCCTTTTCCTGAGAACTACCAATGACTGCCACCATATAATTTTCTCCTCGATCTTTAGAGTTCTCTATTTCCTCAACCTCTTCAACCTCATACTCATTTGAACTATCTATTTCATGTGAAAGAAGATTCTTCTTCTTGATGAAATTTCTCTTGAACTACTTCTTCCAATTCACATAGGATGATGATCTCTTCATTGAAATTTCAACTTCATCTTCATCATTTTCATTTTGAAACATTTTGGGGAACTTTGCAGCATGATGAGAAACTTTTCTACATCTAAAGAAAGCAAGTGGAAGTCCCCCTTTGAACATTCCTTTTCCTCTTTGTAGATTTGAAGAAAGAAATGACATCACCTCATCTTTCTCATCTTCCTCCCAATAATCTTCAATGGTGAGATTTTTCATGGCCTTAAATGCCACATATTTGGATTTCCCCTTTTCTTTAACGTCGTTATCATAATTTCTCATTTAACATGCAACAAGAGTGTTGTGAAGGTTATCTGATGTCAGTTCTTTCGGGTCTTTGTCTTCCAAAACAGAAACTTTCGGATTGAACCGAGGTGGATGTTTTCTCAAGAAGCGCTTCACAATTTTTATGTCTTCAATAACATTACCAATACCCTACAAGTCTTCCACAACAATATTTTCCCTATCGAAAAATGCATCAATAGATTCATTCGGGCTCATTCTCATATCTTCATAATTGTTCCATAGAACGTGCAGCTTTGCCTCTCTGCCTTTTGTATCCCCTTCATATATATTCAATTACTTTTCCCACATGGCATGTGATGTTTTTCAAGACATCACCTTTGTATATATAGGATTGTATAGGGCTCCCCCTCGGTCATTAATTGCTTTGGAATCAGCATCCAACTCTCTACGCTCAGCTTCTGATAATGCACCACTGTGGATGTCATCTATTATACCATGAATTGCTGTTGTGAATACATCCATTCACATAGATCGGAAGTAGTGTTGCATCCGATTCTTCCATAGATAATAATTTTTCCCATCGAAGATTGAAATTATATTAGGATTAGTGACCTCCATTGAGAGAAGAACTAATATCAACATGCCTCTAATACAAATTGTTAGGTCCACAAGGCTGAATACCCTGAGAGGGGGGGGGGGGTAAATCAGGGTATGAAAAATTAAAAATTATAGCATGTTCTGATCTTGTATCGCTGTTAAGAAAAACCCTCTTCTCTCTCTTTCCCATTGAACAATATAAACAAAAAGTAAAGCATCACAGGACACAAAAAATTTTACTTTGTTCACCCTCATTGGGCAACGTCCAAGGATCATACAATGTCGATGTGCCACTATACCAAATTCACTAAGGCACACTGATGTTTAAAAGGTTTGGGCTAGATAACTTCTATGCCCAGACTCACTACGTTTACAAGGTTTAGGGTCAGCTCACTGCTTTTCTAAGGGTCAATCCATGTTTCTCTCTCTCTGGCTCACTGCCTGCAGATAGGATCACCTTTTCCTCTTCCTTAAATCGCTAATCTATAAAGGATCCACTCATAGTTTATAGACCTGTAGGTCTCTACATCATTATAAATGAATACATCCTCTGTTGTATGTAGATGCTCGGGTGAAGTCCAACTTTCACCCAAAGATGAATCTCAATTTGAACTGATGGTCTCAGGAAAACTTCCAGCCTTCATGCAGCCCCGAATATCCACCATGAATTATCCTTACATGGAGTTCAAGTCTAACCTGGTGCACAAGTATCGGCGCGCAGGTCAGAACTAGCGCGCAGCTCCACCTCAACCACCTACGCGACACAACCTTCTTCAACTCCAAACGTACGCGACTCTCTTCCTTCATCTCCCAAACTTCCTTAGGCACACAATCATCACCTGGCATGCAAGTCCTACATGCAAAACCACACACCACTTGTGCGACCACCACACATGCGTGACGAGAGCTCTCATTTTTCAATGATTTTAACTCACTGATAAATGAGGATGGGTGGTCCTGAATTTTTTTGCATTTGGTCAGCCTACACGACGGCGCGTGTAACGACCCAAAGTTTCATTAATGGAAAATCCCTCTTGATCCAGTTAAATGTTTCTTTATGAAAAATGTTTTTATAAGATATCAACTTTTTTTGTTTTACTTTAAGATTTGTGACCGTTACTTTTTTAGCCGTTGAACAGTGATCATCTGAGTAGTATAAATATAAGGCTTTAACGCACCCATTTCTACTCAGACAAAGGAAGTGATGGCCTCATCCAGTAGAATTGCCCCTTACGAAGCCCATTTTTCAGATCTCGGAAAAGAGGTGGCATCTTTGGGCTTTTCCCTTGACCAAGCCCATGCTGAGCTTTATCAAGTCAAGCTCGAACGTGATCGTCTACGAGAAAAGTGGAAGTTGATTGAAATTACCACTCGAGCTATGTTATCCGAGCCGCCCCAAGAGACTGTCACCATCGCGCACCATACCCTTAGGTCTTATGCGGCTATTTTAAGGGGTTATGTAACAAATAAGTAGCACCATGTTCATGTACATTATTTTTTTTGTATATAATAATGAATATAATTTCTAGTCATTTTTGATACATTGTAATTAGTTTTTAAAGTACAAATGGTGTTTTTAGTTATTATTTAATTAAGAAATATATTTCATTAAATTAAAGGTTTTTTGAATTAAATAATATTTTAATAAAATATTATTATTAATATTAAATTAATTTTTTTATTAAGTATAAATGATCTTATAATTTTATGAATGCAATTAAATTTTTTATTAAGGTTTGAAAGCCATTTCTGTCAAAACCCGTGGATTTTTTTTATAAATATCGGTTTTTATTTTAAAAGTGAAAATTCACTTATTTAGAAAATTATTTAGATAAAATAAATATTATTTTTGGAATCAGGACGTCGAAATTATCCAACGGTGATTTTTTCATAATTTTCTGAGACAGTCAAATTTTTGGGTAAAAATTAAATACCATTTAAATATATAATGTGTTTTATGACATCATAATGACCCAATGGTGATGTAATAAAATACCCTAATCCTTATGTTCGTCCAATATGTGTTTTATCATTAAAATAATGAGGTTTTGGGTTTGTTTGACTTACTTTTCAAAACATTAATGGAGCCCTCAAGACTTATTCAACACTTTGCCTTTTTAAATTAATTTCCGTGGGAGGGTGACTCACCTCCACATAAACAACCCTAATTTTTTAATAAGTTAAAACCTTGGCCTTGTAAAATGTTGTTTTCCTTTTTACTTTTCCAGAAACCATGGGCAAATACCATGGGATGGTTTGTGGATTGGATTATTTTAATATAAGGGGTCCCAAACCTAAATAATAAAGAATTCCCTCACCTTTCCTATATAAACCCACCCAAGCTCCCACTTCCTCCCCACTAAAATCCCTTGGAGTTCGTCCAACCTCTGACCTACTCTCTCAGGAATCCTCCCAAGGTGCCCCAAGCTCCCAAGAAGCCTCTCACAAGCCTCTCTCTAGCCTTTGGAAGCACACTTCCAAATAAGGGGTTTTCTTCCTTTCTCATTTTTTTCAATTTTCTTTAAGTGGAATTGCCCTTTTATTTTCAATTATGAATGTTGGGGTATGGTTTAACACCTCTCCCATACTGCCCTCTTATTGTTTGAATGATGGGAGACCCATTTCTCTCTCATTAAATGCCTCCCATATACACCCGTTACTATGCCGAAATTCCGAAAGGAACCTTTTTCCCCCATCTATATTCAAGCAATACTTTTGTATCATGAATCTAAATTCCTTTTCAATTATTGGGACATGTATCTATATGACCTCCTTACCATACATTACATGTAAATATGATGAGGAACCCCTTTCTCTCTCATCAAATTTTTATTATGAATTCTTATGTCACACCGTTACGCTTCCGAAATCACACCGATTTTCTAAGCCAATATCATTGTGTAGTGAATACCATGCACATGTCTCCATCAAGGGTATTCACCTTTATGCACATATACTAATTGATTATAAATTTTCATGTATTAATTCCACAGTCCTTTATCGTGGAATAAATGATTATGTTTTATGAATCCATGTTTTATGATCCTTGTGGCACACTTATGCATGAAATGAAATGTTTAAGAAGGGTGCGCCCCTTATAGCGCTCCAATGCATTGGGTAAAGTATAGTATCATGATACGTCATGTGCAATGAGTGTTGACTCATGCTAATTCAAGTTCAATGAGGGTTTACTCGTGGTTCAAGTGCAATGAGGGTTTACTCATGCTCCATGTGCAATGAGCCTTGGCTCATGCTAATTCAGTGTTAAGTGTTGTTGCCACATTTCCATGTTATGATTATCATGCTTTATCATGCCTTTATGTTAATGTTACTCTAATGCTCTATTGATGTTACTATTGCCTAACATGTATTTTACTCCTCATGTTATTCATTGTGTACTCCCTTACTGGGCTTTATAGCTCACCCTTTTCTTATGCATGTCCTTAGGTTACCCCATGCAATGCTAAGTACGAAGGAATGTAGTGGTCATGTAAAGGAAGTTTTCAATAAAGCTGTTGTATTTGAAGTTTAAAGTTTTTATGTAATGATCCTAAGCCCCAAAGACACTAAACCTCTCGATCTTATTTGTTGTATCAAGTGATGTTTTATGTAATAAAGCATGCATAAGTTGTAATAAAAAGCAGGGTTGTCATAGTTGGTATCAGAGGGAGGTTTAGTTATTTTTGGGATTAGGAAACCCTAGTAAAGCCTTAGATACAAGACTAAGCATAATAAAAACATCCCTATGTTTTGGTAAAAACTTAGTAAGTGGTTTATCAAACAAATACATCCCAGTCTGGATATGAGCAGGTAGAGGTGGCTCTGGCACAGATGTATCCTAGGGGTAAAACCCGAAAACACCGCTTTGAGCTAGACTCGAATGGGAACTGGTGCACGACAACGGGCCTTGCTGCACTGTTGGTTACGACACTCCCGGGGGATATGTTTTGATAAATTCACAATCTTAGTATGAACCCTTATTAAGGGAAAAATGCCCCTAAGAATATATTTTAGAAGGAAGATCATGAAAAGCCAGGATTGAATCCTATAGACTCGTGAGTTAAAGAGATTAAAGTTTATTTATAAGTCATAAACTTTTATAAGGCCCCAGCCTTAAACCTTACTTAATCTTGAGTTATTACAAGATTACACATTGAGGATCTTTTCGGGTTTAGATTTTTAGAGAATTAGATCATAAAACTTGCATTACATTCCACATATAAACAAAGTGGTTACATAAAGATAGTATTCTTCATTCCCCTCAATGGAAACACATTTAAAATAAAACATGGATTATTTCTTGACACATCCTTGACTCTATCATCTTATCATGTACCTTTCCCTTGACCTGTGAAAAACATTTCAAAAACATGGGATGAGCATAAAAACTCAGTATGGGTTATAAAAAAAACATGGAAAGGAAACATGATTTCATATATACATAAGAATGAAATCATAATTTACCCATAAAACATAGGCACATTAACATACCTCATAAAATCATGAATAAATCATAGAAATCATAACACATAAAGGAAACTTGAGGCATTCATAACATTCTTACGTAGGTAGTAACCCTCTTGGTTACGTTTGGAATACCCATCACAGTATATTCCCTAAAATCTCTTTGGAGAAACCTTAACGTTTCACTCCTTCGCGTTACCCAATGCATTGGAGAGCTATAACGGGCTCACCCGCCCTTAGTTTATCACGGAACCACCCGTCTTCGTAATAATGCCCAAGAACCATAACATAATCATATCACATAAAACATGCATAAAAGAAATATAACATATCCACATTTCAATCACGAGATATCAATACAACACATTGATATAATAAAAAAATTATGAAAACCATTTTCAATACCGAAGTAAAAGAAAAGTAAAACATGGTATTTATTTTTCTTTTAAAAAAAAGGTATGGCTTGTAGAGGAAGCTGACACTCAAATAATGGTCAAGATGGCGGAGAATTCGTTGTCGCCGCATACGTACGACAAAAACATTCCCTTTTTTCGTTTAGTAAACGCTTCGTAAAAAAAATATTCCTTTTGAATAAACGTGAAAGTCAAACGGGTTTATACACCGTATAAAAGAATGTTGTGTATAAAATCAAATATGACTCAATGAAAGGAGATTGAGACGAAGTCCCATACCTCATATCCGACTTGACCCGACCGTTCTTTAATCTCCTGAATAATAAACTTGAGTTAATCTCTACTTTATTATTAATCTTTTTCAAGTTCATTATTCCTTTTATACCATGTTATGAACATCATGTAATCAGTTAAGTTAATAATGTTCATTTTGTCGGTATTTGGTTCTTAAGTCAAAAATAGACTTCTTACACTTACATGTTGTTAATTTGGTCAAAGGTTCATTATATCCAGAATGGTATTAATGATGTAGATATCATATACGTCATATATATCCAGTACATACATGCATTTATAATATTACATAATCATTTAGAGGTAAGAAATGAAATGCACCGTTCATGGAGACGGTAAGCCGTACGTACGCATGAACACTACTTTCATTTCTATTTCGTATTTTATAGAATGGAATCATAATTATATAAAGGTATATAATAATTCCAGTATAATATCATATATAATATCATAGTTACATACTTTATATGTCCCACATATGGTATTTAACGAATCAAATCACTTTGAGGGGGCGGTAGTCCGCACTTCCTAAAATGAAGATATCGTGGTTACCCATAATGGAAACCATAAATGTATGCCCAAAATGAAAAAAAACAGAAGCTTAAGGAAAACATAAACATATTATATATCATATATAAAAATAGTGACATCATAATGGCCACCTTTGAAGGTGTTAAATGAGTGTTGAACAATCATCGTTTCGGGAGGCAGAATTTCACCATCCACGGAAACCGTTTGTTCTTTAACCATTTGATTTAGTTGTGTGAGAGTGTAGCTCAAATAAATATTATAACAACATCCTTGTATATTTTAGATACTGGTGTTGTTACAAAATAAGTAAATAAAAAGAGTTTAGGGGGTTGGAGAAACAAAATAAAACAAATGAACATGAGAGAATGAATTACCTTTAAAAGTGTAACTCCTTTTGATTTGAGCCTAAAGGCTTCTTTTGAAAGGATTCTTCCCAAAGGGAATCCTCTAGGATTAGGAGAGGGATGTGGAGAGAGTAAATGGGCAGGTTTTGGCCGAGCCAAAGGCTTGAGGAGTGTGTGAAATGAGGTAGAGGTGGGGGCCTTTTATAAGAGGAGAGGAGGGGCACTTTTGGAAAGTAAAGAAATATTACTTTATTTGAAAATGAGTTTCGGTTTCAAAAGGTTTCACATTGATATAATTCGTTGATAAGGTGATAAGGGTTCGAAATCCACTCATACAATTGGTTTTGTCCATGTGTAGGTTTTAGATTTTTCATTATCTTTCCATTTTATTTAAATCGTCAAACAATGATGTCATCGCTGCATCATTATTATGTCATACATAATTTAATTTATTTAATGTCTAAAAATCATAAAAAAAATACTATGATGTAGGAAATCTTTTTATCTTTCCAATTACTATTTGTAATCAAAAATCTGATCTTTATAACCCCATGTAAATTTTTTTTTCGTAAAACATATTATGTTTGTGTCATTTTTACTTTTACATTAAATAAAAAGTTATTTATGTAATTTCCCAACCAAAATGTCTCCATGGGGTCCCCAAGTTGACCCATGGATTTTCTTGGTCGGCCATTACACAACCAATAAGGTTGGGACATGTTTCTAGGTCATTTCATATTATTAAATCATTATTTATACATTAAACTACACTAATTACCACTAATCGCGATTAAAAACATAATAAGTTACTATTCACCAAAAAAATATTTTAATCTCATTGAACCACATTTTACTTCTTAATGAAAACCATGTATGTCGGATTTTCAAAATTCAATACACATTAGTGGTAAACTTTCATTTAACTGAAAAATCAGTTTTCTTGATTACCACTTAGTGGTTTCACTATTCATCAAAAATTGATGTTTTTCAGAAAATTACCAAAAATTCACCCTAAGCTATATTTGATATTTAGAATTCAAAAATGAAGTCTATTTTACAAAATTCAATTCATATAAGTCACATTAATTAATTTAATAATTAATTCCCGCTGCCAGAGCAAATATTGTGTTTTTACAAAACAATAAGTATCAAAAGATTGACACCAGTTTATGTCTAATTTCAAAGTGAAATTGATTCCAATGAAAACCATTGGATAAAATGGTAAAAATATATTCTAATTTCACTTCAAAACCAATTAGAAACATAATCTAATCATATAAATAAATTAGACTAAAAAATAGTTTTGATGTAAAATGCAGTATTTTTCACTATTCATAAAAAAATGAAAATTGTCAGAAAAATACCAAAAATTCACACAAGGTAAATTTTGATGTCCCAATCATAAAGGATAAGTTTATTTTGACAAACATAGCTTATAAAATTGTCAAAAGATAGATTTAAAAAGGGTTTTCCATCATAAGGAAGTAAAACAATCTTTTAAGAATATTAGTGTATTCCATGCATAAGATTGTATTTATTTTCATTTTAAGCCTCTATAACACTATCTTAATCATTAATAAACATAGATAAAAATATCTATTATTCATTACTTACTTGGGATGTTACAACTTTTGTCTTTGGATTACCCTTTATGTGTTACCCCTAACTTTCCTTTTATTCCAGCCAATGGTCGGTAATAGGAGAACTCGGGCTAACAACCATTGTGAAGATCAGTGTGATGATTGTACTTATGAGATTCCCAATCCAATGGGAGCGGGAATCGCGAACTGTGTCACTATTCTCTCTCAGCTAACTCAAGTTTCGAATAGAAACACTGGTCAAGCGGAATGTTCAACCCCCCTAAGAAAGAACAAGTCGCTATTGAAAGCTTCATGAGACAAAGGCCTCCTACTTTTAGTGGATCATCCGATCCCACGATCGCTGAACAATGGATCAACTCCATTGAAAAGATATTCTCCATCCTCCAATGCTCTAAAAAATAGAAGGTTCTCCTGAAGGCTTATCGTATGGAGGGTGAAGCTGATCAATGGTGGACGTTGATCAAAAATACGAAGCCTGATGAGGAGATCGAGGCTTTGGAATGGAAGGAATTCCGGAAGATGTTTTTCGATAAATATTTTCCGCGCAACCTCCATCTTAAGATGGAAAAGGACTTCCTTTCCCTCAAGCAGAAAGATGAAGAATCTGTCGGAGCGTATGAGGTAAACTTCACAAGGCTTGCACGATACGCTTCCGGCTTTGTCGTTACCCCCGAATGCAAGGTTGCCCGCTTCTTTGGTGGGATGAAGCCTAGCTTGCAGAAAGCATTAGCGATCCGTGACTTCGATAGCTATGAGGAAATTGTCCGATGTGCCCTCAAGGTTGAAATGGAGATCGGAGAATCACAGGGGTATCATGGGGACAAGAAGCGGAAGGTGGACTTCAATGCTGGTGGTCCGATGGATAAATCCAATTGCGCTAAGAAATTCCAGCACCCCACTTGCCAAAAGTGTGGAAAGAAGAACCCTGGAAATTGCCTTAGGGGGACAAGAAAATGCTTCATGTGTGGAAGAGAAGGGAACCTAGCTGTTAACTGTCAGCAAGAAGGACCCGCAGCTACGACAGAGGAGAGGAACGCTCCGTTCGAACCTCAACGCATTGTTCAATGCTACAAATGCAAAGAACCGGGTCATTTTGCAAATCAGTGCCCTAATCCAAAGGTTATCGGAGGCAACCATCAACCTTCAAGACAGCAAGGAAGAAATTTTTCCATCACTTCTACCGAAGTGAACCCTGACAATGACGTGGTGATAGGTACGCTGGTTATTCAATCAAGAATAGCGAACGTACTTTTTGATTCAGGTTCTACACATTATTTTATATCTCAAAATTTTAGTAGAACAATCCCTACACCACCACAAATCATGGAAGTAAAGATGTCGGTGAGTACGGAAAATGGGGCAATCATTGCATCCCATGAGTATAAGTCTTCCCCTGTTATAATCTGTGGATTGAATTTTCCGGCAAACCTCGTCATACTCCCTTTGGTGGAATTTGATGCAATTCTTGTCATGGATTGTCTTTCCTTATATAGAGCCAACATAAATTGTCGGGAGAGGGAAATCACACTCCATATGGAGAATCGACCCCCGATTCTTTACAAGTGTCCGGAGGAAGATTAATCTCTTTTAGCTCCATCATCTCAAGAATGGATATTACTGCCTTATGAGCACGCATATCTGGCTCAGATGATTGAGTCCAAGGAAGAAACCACCCTTGAAGAAATGCCTATTGTGAGGGAATTCACGGATGTATTTCCCGAGGAACATCCTGGTCTTCCTCCAAGAAGAGATGTTGAGTTTTCAATTGAACTTATACCTGGGGCGCTACCAATATCCAAGACTCCATATAGAATGGCTGTTGTTGAGCTTTAAGAGCTGAAGAAACAACTACAGGAGAATCTGGATAAAGGGTTTATACGCCCAAGTGCATCACCATGGGGTGCACCAGTCCTCTTCGCCAAGAAGAAGGATGGGTCAATGCGGCTTTGCATCGATTATCGTGAACTTAACAAAATCACGATAAAGAACAAGTATCCTCTCCCAAGAATTGATTACTTGTTTGATCAGCTGCGTGGTGCACAATACTTCTCCAAGGGGGACTTGCGGTCGGGATATTATCAAGTAAGGGTGAAGAAGGAAGATATCCCCAAGACTGCTTTTCGTACAAGGTACGGGCACTATGAATTCATAGTAATGCCTTTCGGACTCACCAATGGTCCAGAAATATTCATGGACTTGATGAATAGAGTCTTTAGAGATTACCTAGACAAATTTGTGGTAGTCTTTATAGATGATATTCTAATATACTCCAAAACCAAGGAGGACCATGAGTAGCATTTAAGAATTGTACTGGAGACTTTGCGCAAGGAGAAGCTCTATGCCAAGTACAGCAAGTGTGAGTTCTGGTTGAAGGAGGTATCATTCTTGGGCCATATCATCGCAAGCAATGGGATATCTGTGGAACCCTCCAAAACAGATGCAATTGAGGGATGGCCGAGGCCATCATCGGTAATTGATATCCGTAGCTTCTTGGGGTTAGCTGGATATTATCGACGATTTGTGAGAAATTTCTCACAATTGTCCAACCCTCTTACCAAGCTAACTCGAAAGGGAGTAAAGTTTTCTTGGAGTGATGAATGCGAAGAAACCTTCAAGGAGTTGAAAAGTAGGCCTATCACTGCACCCGTGCTCACTTTACCCACAAGTGGGGAGCTTTTTGTGGTATTCATTGATGCTCCGAAGAAGGGCTTAGGATGTGTGCTGATGCAGAATGATAAAGTGATATCCTATGCCTCAAGGCAGTTGAAAATCCATGAGCGAAACAATCCAACACATGATCTGGAGTTGGCGGCGGTGATCTTTGCCTTGAATATCTGGCGGCATTATCTCTATGGAGAGAAATGTGAGATATATACTGACCACAAGAGTCTTAAATATATATTCACACAGAAAGAGCTTAATATGCGCCAGAGAAGATGGATAGAGCTCATCAAGGATTATGACTGTTCAATACATTACCACCCTGGGAAAGCGAACAAGGTGGCGGATGCCCTAAGTAGAAAGGATCCAGCTATTCTATCAATGATGAGAATTGAGAAGGATCCAATCTTCTTAGACTTGATGAAGATAGATGTGGGAATCATAAAGAAGGGAACATCATCAATCCTTTCACAAATGATTTCTCAACCATCTCTTTTGGAAAGGATAAAGGATGCTCAAAAGGATGATGCATGAATCCAAGAAAAAGTGGAAGCTATCAAAAAGGGAAAATCCTCAGAGATTAATGTTAATAAAGAAGGAATTGTGCTGTTTGGGAAAATACTATGTGTTCCATCAAGTTCGGAGCTGAAGAAAGAGCTTTTGGATGATTCACATAGTTCAAATTTCCCTATTAAACCAGGGATCACAAAGATGTATCGAGATCTCCGAGAAAACTTTTTGTGGGATAATATGAAGAAGGATATCGCTAAATATACATCAAAGTTCCTGGTGTGTCAGTAAGTGAAGGCAGAGAGGCAGAAGTCTAAGGGGATGATGCAACCATTGCCCATACCAGAATGGAAATGGGAGAACATCACCATGGACTTCGTCACTAGACTTCCAAGGACATCCAAAGGCAACAATGCAATCTGGGTTGTTGTGGGTCGTCTTACAATGACTGCACACTTCATTGCTATTCGAGAGGATTTTTCTTTGGATAAACTGGCACGGATATATATCAAGGAAGTGGTACGGTTGCATGGAGTACCACTATCTATTGTGTCTGACCGAGATCCAAGATTTACCTCTAAGTTTTGGAAGAGTCTTCAACATGCTCTGAATACTGAACTGAACTTCAGTACGGCCTATCATTCTCAAACTGATGGCCAATCCGAGTGGACTATCCAAACACTTGAAGATATGTTGAGAGCGTGCTCAATGGACATTAAAGGAGGATGGGATCAACATCTTCCTCTAGTTGAGTTCTCTTATAATAATAGTTTCCACTCAATCATCCAAATGGCACCATATGAAGCCCTGTATGGGAAAAGGTGTAGAACACCGGCATGTTGGGATGAGGTCAGTGAACGTAAGCTGCTTGGACCAGAAATGGTCGAAGAAATGGTGGAGAAGGTGAAAACCATTCAGCAGCATATCAAGGCAGCCTAGAGTCGACAAAAGAGTTATGCAGATAATCGTCGACGAGACCTTGAGTTTAAAGTCGGAGACATGGTGTTTTTACGCATATCTCCGTGGAAGAAGGTCATGAGGTTTGGAAAGAAAGGGCAGTTAAGTCCAAGGTACATCGGCCCCTTCGAGATTCTTGATCGTGTTGGGGCTGTGGCCTATCGACTAGCACTTCCACCTACTATGGCCAAGGTGCATGATGTCTTCCATGTATCCCTCTTAAGGAATTACATACCAGACCCTTCACATGTACTCTCTTCGGAGGTGGTACAATTAGAAGACGATCTTTCTTATGAGGAGCAACCAGTGAAGATCTTAGATCGTAGAGAAAAAGTTCTACGAAATAAGACAATGCCCTCTCGTCAAGGTGTTGTGGAGAAACTACATGTCTGAAGAGGCAACATGGGAGTCGGAGGATATGATGAAGCTAAGTTACCCACATTTGTTTTAGTGTGGGAAAAGGAAAATTTCGAGGGCGAAATTTCTTAAGGGGGGAATGTTGTAACGACCCAAAGTTTCATTAATGGAAAATCACTCTTAATCAAGTTAAATGTTTCTTTATGAAAAATGTTTTTATAAGATATCAACTTTTTTAGTTTCACTTTAAGATTTGTGACCGTTACTTTTTTAGCCATTGAACATTGATCATCTGAGTAGTATAAATATAAGGCTTTAACGAACCCATTTCTACTCAGACAATGGAAGCGATGGCCTCATCCAGTAGAATTTCCCCTTACGAAGCCCATTTGTCAGAGCACAGAAAAGAGGTGGCGTCTTTGGGCTTTTCCCTTGACCAAGCCCAAGCTGAGCTTCATCATGTCAAGCTCGAACGTGATCATCTACGTGAAAAGTGGAAGTTGATTGAAATTACCACTCGAGCTATGTTATCCGAGCCACCCCAAGAGACTGTCACCATCGCGCACCTTACCCTTAGGACTTATGCGGCTATTTTAAGGGGTTATGTAACAAATAAGTAGCACCATGTTCATGTACATTATTTTTTTTGTATATAATAATGAATATAATTTCTAGTCATTTTTGATACATTGTAATTAGTTTTTAAAGTACAAATGGTGTTTTTAGTTATTATTTAATTAAGAATTATATTTTACTAAATTAAAGGATTTTTGAATTAAATAATATTTTAATAAAATATTATTATTAATATTAAATTATTTTTTTTATTAAGTATAAATGATCTTATAATTTGATGAATGCAACTCAAATATTTATTATGGTTTGAAAGCCATTTCTGTCAAAACCCGTGGATTTTTTTTATAAATGTCGGTTTTTATTTTAAAAGTGAAAACTTCACTTATTTAGAAAATTATTTAGATAAAATAAATATTATTTTTGGAACCAGGACGTCGAAATTATACAACGGTGATTTTTTCATAATTTTCTGAGACAGTCAAATTTTTGGGTAAAAATTAAATACCATTTAAATATATAATGTGTTTTATGACATCCTAATGACCCAATGGTGATGTAATAAAATACCATAATCCTTATGTTCGGCCAATATGTGTTTTATCATTAATATAATGAGGTTTTGGGTTTGTTTGACTTACTTTTCAAAGCATTAATGGAGCCCTCAAGACTTATTCAACACTTTGCCTTTTTAAATTAATTTCCATGGGAGGGTGACTCACCTCCACATAATAAACCCTAATTTTTTAATAAGTTCGGACCTTGGCCTTGTAAAATGTTTTTTTCCTTTTTCCTTTTCCAGAAACCATGGGAAAATACCATGGGATGGTTTGTGGTTTGGATTATTTTAATATAAGGGGTCCCAAACCTAAATAATAAAGAATTCCCTCACCTTTCCTATATAAACCCACCCAAGCTCCGACTTCCTCCTCACTAAAATACCTTGGAGTTCGTCCAACCTCTGACCTACTCTCTCTAGAATCCTCCCAATGTTCCCCATTCTCCCAAGAAGCCTCTCACAAGCCTCTCTCTATCCTTTGGAAGCACACTTCCATGTAAGGGGTTTTCTTCCTTTCTCATTTTTGTCAATTTTATTTATATTGTATTTCCCTTTTATTTTCAATTATGAATGTTGGGTTATGGTTTTGCACCTCTCCCATACTTCCCTATTATTGTTTGAATGATGGGATACCCCTTTCTCTCTCATTAAATTCCTCCCATGTACACTCGTTACTATGCCGAAATTCCGAAAGGCCCCTTTTTTTCACCTTCTATATTCAAGCAATACTTTTGTATCATGAATCTAAATTCCTTTTTAATTGTTGGGACATGTATATATATGACCTCCTTACCGTACATTACATGTAAATATGATGAGGAACCCCTTTCTCTCTCATCAACTTGTTTTTATGAATTCTTATGTCACGTCGTTACGCTGCCGAAATCACACCGATTTTCTAAGTCAATATCATTGTGTAGTGAGTACCATGCCCATGACTCCATCAAGGGTATTAAACTTTATGAAAATTTTATAATTGATTATAAAGTTTCATGTATGAATTCCACATTCCTTTATCGTGGAATAAATGATTATGTTTTATGAATCCATGTTTTATGATCCATGTGGCACACTTATGCATGAAATGAAATGTTTAAGAAAGGTGCGCCCCTTATAGCGCTCCAATGCATTGGGTAAAGTATAGTATCATGATACATCATGTGAAATGAGTGTTGACTCATTCTAATTCAAGTGCAATGAGGGTTTACTCGTGCTTCAAGTGCAATGAGGGTTTACTCATGCTCCATGTGCAATGAGCCTTGGCTCATGCTAATTCAATGTTAAGTGTTGTTGCCACATTTCCATGTTATGATTATCATGCTTTATCATGCCTTTATGTTAATGTTACTCTAATGCTATATTGATGTTTCTACTGCCTAACATGTATTTTACTCCTCATGTTATCCATTGTGTACTCCTTTACTGGGCTTTATAGCTCACCCTTTTCTTATGCATGTCCTCAGGTTACCCCATGCAATACTAAGTACGAAGGAATGTAGTGGTCATGTAAAGGAAGTTTTCAATAAAGATGTTGTATTTCAAGATTAAAGTTTTTATGTAATGATCCTAAGCCCCAAAGACACTAAACCTCTCGATCTTCTTTGTTTTATCAAGTGAAGTTTTATATAATAAAGCATGCTTAAGTTGTAATAAAAAGCAGGGTTGTCATAGCACGCAAGTCTACCCTCGGCGCGCAAGTCTCACGCGCAGGTCTCTGCCCTTGTAAGTCACTTGCATGACCAACCCAATACTTGTGAATGAATCTTTCCTTTTTCATATTTTGATATTCTTATCTTGAAAAACAATTGGCACGCAAGTTCTCAAGCATCCAAGGCATCGTCGTGCAAGTCTCTTCACGACACGCAGGTCACTTGCGCGACCAAACAAATACCAACATGAACCTATTTCCTTTGACATATTTTGATCTTCTGATCATGAAAAAACACATGGCACACAAGTTTCCATTCCTTCAAGTACACGGCGCGAAAATCCCTTTACCAAAATCTACTTTTTCATTTGTCGATTTTCAGGCCCCAAAAATTTGGAAAACACAGGAAAATGAAACCACCTTGTATCAGTTCTTCTTATACCACCTCCAGATCATCCTTTCCTTTGTCTGTGTTCTTGAATCTAACATGGATCATTGACCAAAACACTTCAACTCAACATTTCACCATGAAATCTCCTTTGTCAACAAATTTTTATGTCATTGTTTACATTTTCATCAATCACAACACAATTTTCCATTTTTTCAACAAACACAATCACCTAAAAAATTCTTCAATGATACATTGAGGGATAAATTCCCAACACAATCGATAGAGGTGCACCATGTAGTCTCACAAAATCGTTAATATAAAGTCTTTCCAGGTGCTCTAGTGGTAAATCCTCTCTTATTGGAAGGAAATGTGTTGATTTAGTGAGACAATAATCAATTACCCATATTGCATCATTCCTTCTAGGTGTCCTCGGTAGTCTGGTGAAAAAATACATCATAATGTTATCCCACTTCTACATAGGAATAGGTAAATATTTCATCACTCCGTTGGGATGTTGTCTCTCTGCCTTCACTTGTGGACAAACTAGACACCTTGACATGTAGTTAGCAATTTTCCGCTTCTTGTTATCCCACCAAAAATATTCCATAAGAACTATATACATCATGGTGCTACCTGGGTGTATTGAGAAATTTGAGCTATGAGCATCATCTAATAGTTACCTTTTTACCTTAGGTACCGATGAAAAACATAAACACTTCCAAAAAATCAGAACTCCTTCTTCATACACAATGTCAGCCAGTCTCCCATCCTTGACAACATTAATTTTCTTATGCAGATTGAGAAATTTTTATCTTCTCAAGAAATGATAGTTTAGAAATCATTTTAAAGAGGAGTGATGTTTTCCCTTTCATAACAAATCCCATATCCATCTTTAGTAGATCCGAAAATACAAGATCTATGTCAATGCTCATTTGAGTCAGAAGTCCTTGATCTTTTCTGCTTAATGCATCTGCCACCTTATTCTCCTTTCCTGGGTGGTAGTGTATTGAAAAATCATAATCATTGAGTAACTTGAGCCATCTTATTTTCCTCATGTTGAGTTCTTTTTCCGTGAAAATACATTTCAAACTCTTGTGAACCATATAAATCTCACATATCTCTCTGTCGAGATAATGCATCCATATTTTCAGAGCAAATATTAGGGATGCTAACTCAAGATCATGTGTTGGATAATTTTTCTCATGAGTCTTCAACTGTCTTGATGCATAATCAATGACATTATCATTTTTCATAAGGACTCAACCCTATCCATTCTTTGATGCATCACTGTATATTACAAATCCATCACTTCTAGATGGAAGTTTCAAAATTGTAGCATTGACCAATCTTCTTTTCAATTCATTGATGTATTTCCACATTCTTTTGTCGACAGAAACTTGACTCCTTTATGTGTGATCTTGGTTATCGAGTTAGCCAGTTGGGAAAAATTCTGAACGAAACGTCGATAATAACCTGCTAATTTAATAGAACTGCGTACCTCAGTTATGTTTTTTGGTGTGGTCCAATCTTGGATTAACTTTGTCTTCACATGATCAACTAAGATTCCATCCATAGAGACAATATGGAACATGAATGAAACTAATTGAGTCCAGAATTAGCACTTGCTAAACGTCCCATATAATTTATTTTTTCTAAGAGTTCTCAGAATAATTCGCCAGTGATTCTCATGGTCTTCATAGCTTTTTGAGTATACGACGATATCATCGATGAATACCACAACAATTTTACCAATATATTCCTTGAAAACTATATTCATTAAATCCATGACAACAGAGGGTGAATTTGTCAGTCCAAAAGGCATCACTGTAAACTTGTAATGCCCATACCTGGTTTGAAATGCTATCTTAGGAATGTCTTCCTTCCTCACACGCAACTGATGATATTCGGATCAAAGGTCAATATTTGAAAATTTTTGAGCTCAATGAAGTTGGTCAAATAAATCATCAATCCAGGGTAGAGGATACTTATTTTTTATTTTAATAGCATTTATTTCTCTGTAATCAATTCCAAGCCACATGGATCCATCTTTCTTCTTGAAAAAGTGGACAGGGGCTCCCCATGGAGAAACAGTAGGTTGAATAAATCTTTTTTCACTCAAATACTATAGATGATTCTTTAGCTCCACCAATTCCACAGTGTCCATTCCATCGGGAGTCTTTGATATAGGTCTTTCATCAGAAATTAAATCAATAGTGAACTCAACTTCCCATTATGGAGGATTTCTAGGTAAATCCTTGGGAAATACATTAATTTACTCTTTCACTATGTGCACATATTCAATTTGAAGATTTCTTTCCCCTCCCATTGATATTGGATTATCTTCCTCTCCAATTATTGAATTTAGTAGAGCTACTTGGGGTGGTTCTAGATAAGAATCAGGTGGAGATGTTTCTGCCCTAAATAGAAGGGAATATACACCATTTTCAAAAATTGTAACATCCTTCTTCTTATAATAAAATATCGCATCATAATTTGACAGCCAATCCGTAGAGAGAATTATATCAAATTCAGTCATCGGTATGATGATAAGGTTAAAAACTAGAGAACATTTTGGCGTCTGGAGGGGGACTAGTTGGCATGCCTTTGTTGCAATGATATATCATAGGGGAGTTTTAATTGACAACTCCTTTATTTAATCAAATTGGAAATATCTCAATTTCTGGGAAAACTAAGTGGATATATATGAATGTGATGATCCAGAATCAAATAAAGTGTTGGCTAATTTTGAGGAAACAATTAACGTACCTGCCACCACGTCAGTAGGATCTTCAACCTCTGTGGTCGTAATCGCCTGGGCGTTCCCTTTATCTCTTGTATTTTTCTGAGGCATGTTACGTTGGCTCTTAAAAAACTCATTTTCATAGTGTCCCATCTCTCTGAAATTTTAGCTTTGAATAACATTGAATTGTTTCTTGTCCTTACATTCACCATATCTATGACCCTTTTATCTGCAGTTATAGCAGACTCCCATGCCATTAAAACATTTCCCGAGATGATTCTTTCCACAATTCTTGCATAATGGGAATCTATTCATTCCCTTGATCTTATTTGGTGCCTTTCCTTTTCCTTTTTTAATAGAGTATCGATTCTTATATTGGATTCCTTTGAAAAGATTTGATCTAGAAAATTCCCTCTCTGTTTTGATGGAACTTGATACAATTTCATCATATGATAAAAATGATTGAGAAGCCAGTTCCCATCAAAGACATGGATTATGACCTTCAAATAAATGATCAATCTTATCTGCCGAGTCACGTACATAATCTAGAGTATACCTGGCAAGCATTGTGAAAGTAGCCTCATAATCTACAACAATGTCTTCTTCCCTTTGTTTTAAGCTAAGGAATTTCCTCTTCATTTCTGTTCATTGGACACAAGAAAAATACTTTTTGATGAATATTTCCTTAAAAGTCATCCATTCCATATCATCTATCTCTTCTTCCTTCATGGTATTTTGAATCGGGGACCACCATTGATCAGCATCGCCCTTGAGAAAATATACTCCCAAGTATACCATTTCATTTTTATTACTTCTTACCGAAATGAATATATTTTCAAGGAACTTGATCCATTTCTCATAAATTAATGGATTCATAGTCTCACTGTATGATGGGGGATTCTTCCTCATGAAACGATCCAACACATGTTTGGAATAGTTATTCCGTACAACTCGAGTAAGTTGTCCCAATATGGTCATGATCTGATCTGCTCCAACGTTGACTGTGATGACTTGATCAGTAGGGAGATCCCTACATTGCCCATGAGTATTTATTCCCCTTCTTCCAGTGAACAACACTTCTAAATAATGGGATAAACTAGATTAGTTTATGAATCTTAATCAAAAAATCAGTCAGTATAGATTTAAATTCTATGAATAACTAATATTATTAACATGGTTCCTCTGAGGAAACATTTACACTAACTCATTCATAATGGCTTGAAAAAAATATGAATTATCCTAAGCATATCACCCGGGAGTGTCATAACCAAGAGTGGAGCAAGGCCCATTGTCGTGTACCAGTTCCCGTTCGAGTCTAGCTTAATGTAGTGTTTTCGGGTTATACCCCTAGATACATCTGTCCCAGAGCCGCCTCTACATTCTCATATCCAGACAGGCATATATTGCTTAAAATATCCACATAATCTATTAATTACCAAATACCAGGACATTCTTGTATATTTATCCTCAAATACCAGCTTTTGGATTTGTTCCCTACTATACATTTCCTACTCTAGTTTCCAAGTTTTCTACTAAACTTCCTCTGAAACCAACTGTAACACCATGACCCCTCTAGGCTTGATCCGGTGCATTACTTGTGATAATGGAATAGATATAAGGAATGAAAATCCCGAAGGAATGATTAGTTTAGTAGTCTTTATGAAACTAGATACATAGATGTAACACAAATAACATTGAAAAAGGTTACAACATACAATACATAACAAAATAAAAAACTACAACCACACAAACTCAATAAAACACCTTCTCTTAATCACCTATTGAAGGTAAACAATGAAAGGGGTGAGATAAAACGCTCAGTAAGGGTTAAAAATAATAGAATCATGAGTACAATGATAAGTTAATCACAATCAATCTGACATAATTAATATGACATAGTGAATAAATGAATAAGTATTTCCATTAATAAAAAGACATAGAAACTGCAACCATAGATTTTTTCATAGTGAAAAACATAATGATAATAATAATAACTGATAATGAATACAGTGAATAATTTTTAATTTGAGATCATGTATCTGGAACATGAAACCATAATACCGTAAAAATGGTTTAGTTCTATGGGTAGAAAGCCGTCTGATTTTTGGAAACAAACTCGAAGGGTTGGTCGCCAAATTGTTTTGTCTCATGAGATCTACTGATGCTTCGAGGGGCTATAGCAGGACCCACCCACCACTACATGTCCAAATAATTCATTATACATTGATTCAATACAAGAGAAATTTTCCTTTTAAATATCCGTTTAGAGTAGAGTATAATGAATTCATCAATATTTCCTTAACTAAAATAACTATCCAAATAAAAATCATACGTAAAATGGTATACGGTTTAGAAAACAAACATATCCATGATATGAGATTATGGATATTTAATATAAATATAATTTCAAATGAAAATTGACCTCAAATGGGTAGTAGGTACACCACATAAGGATTATTGGTTGCACTATACAAAGTTAGTCACGACCAAATGGAAGTTGAGACAAAGTCTTTTACCACAATGTAATGTGTCGAATCATATGACCAGAATCAAATGAATCATTTAATAAGATTAATATAAATAGAATAATGTTATTTTATATCAATTGATGTACACTTATTCCACATATACGAAATAAGTGGTGAAAAATGAAAATCTCACAGAAATGAAAGTGAGATTGGAAACCCCTTACCTTTTGCTCGAGTGTGTTCTTGATTGTTCTTAATGTCATGAATAATCAAATTTAGATTCATTAATTAATAATTAAATAACCTAATAAACAGTTAACTGATATTTTATAACCTTATTAAGATCATTAATGGCTTTTTTGATGGATTTAATAGATTCAAATTTATTGTTTTGGAAGAATATTATTACATGGTTTCATGATTTGTTTACTTATATGCATGAATGGAAGACGGATTGAAATATGGATAAACATATAGTATTGTTAATATAAATTATTAGTTAAATTAAAGATATATAAATGATATTATAATGACTCCGGTTATATACCATGAAGATGACTCATTCGATGTGGTAAAAATAAACGCTTAAATTTGCCTCAGTAGTTTTCTGCACAAAAAAATTGTATTGTATTATCATTCCGTATTATATACGTGTAAATATTAAAGAACATTAATCAATAAAAAATACATATATAATGATCTATTTCAACCATAAATATGGTTTCATGACCAGTAATGGAGGAACGATTGAAGAACATAACTTCATCATCCACAAAGGTTATAAATTTGAACCTCATGGACGTCGATTTCATTTAAAAAAATAAAAGGGAGTGAGTAATAATATTGATGATGGTTATTAAATTAAATTTAAACAAATCTAGTATATAGATGATAATGGAGTTATCATTATCATTTAGATAGAGGATGTGGGGAGAGGATAACAAATGAAGATAAATTCAAATTAAGCTGAAAGAAAAAGATTTGTGTTTTACCTCTTGAAATAACATCCTTGAGAACCTTTTTAAGGGAAAGGGTTTTGGTCTTTTTGAAAGACCAAGATCTTCCTGGTCGTGGTGGTGACTAGGGAAGGGTATTTTGGCAGAACATTGAGGAGCTTGAATTCTTATAGTAGTGAAGAGAAAAGGGAGTGGTGAGGGGTTTTTATTGTGGATGAGAGGGGTAAATGTTGTTGTTTAAATTCATTATTTTATTATTTCTCTCAAGACAACCAATTGTGTTGTTTTATGTTACCCCTAATAGTAATAAGATCATGTGAGTTCGAACCATGTGGCCTTACATCACGTTTTATGTAATAAATAGTGTATTTAATAGTTAATTTTTGTATACGGTATTTTACCGTATTTCACTATTCATCAAATATTCTAGAATATCAGAAAAATCCCAAAAATTTACCGTAAACATTTTTCGACTTATTGAATTCAATAATGAACTCCATTTTTCAAAATTAATTTTTTTTAAATATTATTAATTAATTTTTTAAATAAATTCATAGTTAATTTTAAAAATAACAACCTTAAAGGTGCAAGTAGTTTTATTTCTCATTAAAAAACTAATTAAGATCTCATTATATTATTGACTTAAAAAATAAAATAATAATAATAGTTACTATTCATAAGGTTCATATTACAATTCAGAATACAATTAATAAGGTTATGTTACTAGTCACCAAAAATTATGTTTGTTCTAACGGACTCTGAATGACGTACTGATCACAACTCTAGATGACCATTTTTCAAAATTCAAAACATAGAAGTGGAAAATTTATATTTAATGGCTAGGTTCTAACTATATCCTAAATAAACTATTGTTGTTTCAAAGGAACACATTGATGAATATAATGTATTTAATAGAATCATACCATAAAATCTTCGGGGTGTTATAAGAATTCCAACCTACGATGCCCATTTCATCAAATCAAAATGAAGATCCCACAGAAGAGGTAAATATTTCATCACCTCTTTCAAGTTCTTTTCTTCTTACACATCCTCTTTATTTATTTATTATATTCTAAAATAATAACTCCATTATATTCTATATACTATGATGTTATTATGAAAATAGTAAAACCATATTCATTATTCTATACATCATATGAATGATAAAGTCACCATACGTGCGTACGTACGGCTTACCATCTCCATGGTGTGGTGTAGTTAGTTATTAAAACAATTCATTATTTGGATCGGTATAATAATGAGTATAACCAAAGTAAATAATATATATATAATGTTTAGTATTTATTATATATGATATAACATCCAATTATATACTATTTTACTATCAATAAAATGATATAGTTACTCGTGCGTACGTACGGATTACCGTCACCACAAAGGCAATAAGATTCATTAACCATTGTAATCATTAAAGAATAATATTCATTTTATGATAAAAATGTTTATGAATATTATATAATTATGTATATGAATCAAATACATCCTATACATAACAAACATGGCTTACGTAACCATGTATATAAATGAAAACTAATAAGTTAACACCGGAAACGATAATACTACTAAAATAATATTAACAACACAACATTATAAGATAATATATGACATCATATTCATGTATATTATTCTTTTATAATTTACTAAAAAAATTACTATTATACAGGAGGATAACATAACATCGACTAAAGAAAAGTACAAGGTAAGGGCTAATTTTACAATATCTTTACTTATCCGAGGTTGTTAATACGTAAGTATCTACTGGGACCTCTTTATCATCCACATCTGTGTTTTTATAAAAATTTATTTAAAAACATTATTACTATTTAATAGACTATGGGTTAATGTCATTTATACGATTATTTGCCCATATATTTTTATAAAGGATTCTTTTCATCGTTTTCCAGACAAGGTACATGATGGAATTTTCATCAAAATTAATGTAAGATTGTATTTTTTAAACTTATACAGCAGGTGCAGCTACTTTGCACCACTATAATATCTTCTAAGCTTCCCATACACGTTTATATGAATATTTTCAAAAAAAATGTTTTCCTTGATAATTATATAACATTTAAATGATTTCAAAATAGAAAGAGATATTTCTCTAAAATAGTTTTGATTTCATCTATGTCAACATCCTTTGATGGATTGTAAGCTTGTTTGCAGTTGATTTATTATGATACAAACCTTCCATAATGTACTGAATGTTTTGTGATATGTTTGAATGTGGATGTGTTATTTTTACACCATTAATGTTTTATGGATAATTTATTGAAATTTCATATTCTAGTTTTAATATGAATGTTTATGCTATGTTTAATCCTTTTTAGATGATGAATTAATTGTACTTAGTAAATGATGGGTGGAGCCCACTATAGCTCCTCGATGCCTCGGTAGGTATCATGAGACAAACTACTATCTTGGCATAATGCCTTGAGAAAATATTATTTATAATTCTAGAACAAGGCCATGACTATGTGGATATGAAGTCTGGCATTATGCATATCATCATTACGAAATTAGATATTGATATTGTTTGTGATTATTCGACTTGTAGAATATCCATTTGAATAAGTAGATGACAATATTTTATTTATATTGGCCATATTATGAAGAAGATTATGTTTAAAAGGATTATATTTATGTCTTATGAATTGCCTTATATTTTATGCTTATTTATAGAAGTTTCATTCATATTGTTATCCTTACAGAGCACATAGCACCCACCTTTATATGTTTAATTTTTCCCAAGATGTGAAAAAGTATTTTATGGTTGACCTGCAGGGATAAACTAAGGATATAAGTGTGTTCAATGGGGACAAAATTTTGTTGATGTTTTTAGTTCATCATGTAATATAAAACATATGAATGTATCTTATACTTCCAATGCTTCTAAACTGGTCTTTCTTTCAGGACATGATTCCTTGTATCATGCCAATGTTATGTAATAATGAACCAACTCTGTGTAACTAGGGTCAGGGCATTACAGTTGGTATAAAAGGAAGTTTAGTACAATCCTTGGAAGAAAGATTTAGATAAACTCTGATTAGATACCATTACCCTAAGATAATCTTAGAGGGTTAATATAGAAGAACTTCCTATAATTTTGGTAATATAGATATTTTGTGAGTTTTCCAAGAAATAAATCAATGTATGGATACGAGTAGGTAGAGGCAGATTGTACATGGTTGTACCTAGGGGTAAAACATGAAAACACCACATTGATCTAGACTCGAACAGTAACTGGTGCATGGCAACATGCCTTACTGCACTATTGGTTACGAAACTATGGATGGATATACTTTCGATAATTCACATTTTTTTTACAAACCATTGTGAAGGATATATGAGTATATACCTCTTAAAAGGTAGAATTATTATTATTATGGATTAAATCCATAAACTATTCAATTTATGTTAAGTGTTTTACAAGTTTGAAATTTTTTATTGAGATTCTTAAACTAATCTACAGTATGCCATTGTTTAGAAATGGAAAATATTGGAAGGAATGGAAACCATATCAACATACGTAATCATGTCAGATATTTCCCTCGAACTCAAGATAATTATAGTGGAGGTGGTGATGCAACTGGTGCTGATCAGCTGATCACCATACTAGGACAACTCACTAAGGTTGTGAATTATAGCCATACATGTATGGAGCACCCTGATCCACAATGTGGATGATAAATGTTAGACCACATAATGAGGAAAAAACCACCAAAATTCAGTCGGATTACAAATAAATTAGTATCTATGAAATGGATAAATTCCATAGAGAAAATATTTCATGCTTTGGGGAGTAGCAAAACAGAAAAAGTTTTCATGGTAGTTTATTGCCTCATGGGAGACGCTGATCAATTGTGGTCATTAATCCAAAACACAATGGAATATGAGGAAGTATAGAAAATTGAATGGAGCGAGTTTAAAAATATTTTCTTATAAAAATAATTTCATCGTGACCATCGAGCAGATATGGAAGGGAAATTTCTGAGTCTGAGGAAAAACGAGGATGAGAATGTCGCAAAGTATGAGGCTAACTTTACAAGGATAGAAAGGCGTGGAATAGATTATATACATATCCCATGAGTAAGATTGATCTATTCTTTGATGGGTAGAACTCATTTCTTTTTTGGGCCTTAGTCTCAAAATCTTTCTCATCGTATGAAGATATAGTCTCATGCAGTATCAAGATAGAAAAGGAATTCTCTATGTCTTACGACATTAATGAAAATAAAGATAAAAATAGATCTACTGACCACCATGGAAATGTAAATAAGGGGAATAAGGGAAAAGTTAAATATCTGTTCTGTTGTAAATGTGGGAAGAAAAACTATGGTACTTTCTTGAAAGGAATGGGATTCTGTTACATGTGTGGTAAAAAAGGCCACAAAGCACGTGATTTCTAGGAGAAGAAAGAGACTGTCAATGTTAATGCTAAAATTGTAGATAAAATTGGAATCAATCAAATGAATGTCCAATGCGGTAAGGAATATTACCTCATAAAAGGCCAAGGGATAAAGTCCAAGCTTATGTGATCACTACTTCTAGGGTTGAAGCTCCAAAAGACATGGTGGCAGGTAATTTAATGGTTTCCTTATGTTTAGCCAATGCTTTATTTGATTCTGGATCATTTAATTGTTTCATATCTTCCCATATTGCTATTAATATTGGATATTTTCAATTTTACTTAGCAAGGGAGTTTTTTGACAAAACTCTTAAGGGAAGTATCTTCACAACAACGTTTTTTGAATAAGTTCCCATTATGGAAAATAAATGATCGTTATTTGTTGATTTCATCATCATACCCATGATTGAATTTGATATAATCCTTGGAATTGATTGGATTTCAGACAATAAGGTGAATATTTATTTTAAGAAGGAGGAGGTGACAATTTTTGATGATGATAAGTAGTACCTTATCTTTAGAGCAGAAACGTCACCACCTGATTCTTTGCTAGATCTGCCCTAGTTTTTCTACTAAATTAAATTATTGGGTAGGATGAAAATGAAAAAATTATGGGTTAGAAAAATAATGTTTGAAAAGATGAAGTACCAATTTTTTAAGAATATGTTGATGTCTTTCCAGAGGATTTACCTTGACATCTTCGAGAATGATGAATTGAGTCTTCCATTGAATTAATTCCTTTTTCAAGGCCAACATTGAATACCCATTATAGAATGGCCACTATGGAATTAGTGGAACTAATGAAACAACTAGAGTAATTGATTAATAATGTAAATACTAGGAATCTCCATCTATTTTTTTACATTTATTGAAATTTTATGAGTCTGTGAAAATTGATAGCACATCATTTTGAGGCCTAGAGTGTCCGAAATGAATTTCTGAACTTTATTTCAGTTACATATGTAAATGTGTGAGCGGTTTTTTCTATCTTTTGAAAAGGTGATTGGAATTGAAATCTAAGGGAACCATTGAACTTATAGCACATGTTTTCTCTTAAAGAGACTTTTACCTCGACGACAGATGGACGAGGGAAAATGTTAGTTTTTGGGTTATTCATAGAAATAATAAAATAAAATAATCTCAAATTTTATTTGTTTTAACCGCCCACCATGTGGATGTTCAGGGGTTGGGTCCACTAGAACTAAACATCGTATTCTTGTTTTATTATGGTGGGGACCACCCGAGATATCAAAACTCCCATATTAATGGGAGGAGAGGAAAACCTCTCAAACCCCCATGTAAATGTGGTGGGAGACTCTTAAACATCCCCAAAATTATAATTGTGCCATCTTAGTTAATTGGCATGAACCTTTATATATTATGTCACAACGTCGTTGGAATATAGGAAGGTTCCTAATAAATGAACTGTCATAAATTCCATGATCATTACCTAATATCCTCCTCTCTTATATATAGGGAGCATGAGAGGAGGATTTGGGATAGTATCCCCAAGTGATGAAGCACTGTAAAAGTGGTGTGATGTCCAACACATGGAGGATTACGCTCTCTAATGAAGAACACTTCCTCCACAAAGAACACTTCCTCTACGATGAATGCTGGTGAGGAACATCTTCAACTTCTTCCTCGGAAGCACCCTGTAGAGGCAACCGAAGTGGTATGTCTATGACGAGTGACTATACCTCCTCATCTTCTTCAATGAACAATATGAGGTAGGGGTTTAATGCTATTTGTTTATCACATTACATGCACCCCCTTCTTTTTCATTGGAGGTTGGGAAGAATATTTACGGGTGGTTTTGATGTGCTTTATTATAGTGAACCTCTTGCTACTGCTCTAATGCGCAGAGTGCGGGTGAAACTAACATGGCCCATCCTCTCGGTAACCCTTATGTTGATTTGAGGAGTTCTATAAAATAGAGAAAGGAATCCAAGTTGACAAAGGTGATGAAGGAAATAGTACTACCACCCGTGGCCACCACGACCCACACTGCCCCTGCGGCGGCTTGACCTTCCATGCCAAACCGGCCCCGCGCCACCAGCTCGCGCCGCCCTCCAGCCAAACCGGCCACGCCACTACTAACATATCGACCTTCTGTGACCCTCACGGTGCCCCGGCCAAACCGGCCTCCCACTCCCCTCGAGGGGCCCTGGTCGAACCGGCCTGGCGCCGCCGGTTCACGCCACCCATCGGCCGCAACGGTTGCGCCACCCCAGTCCTCCCAGCCTCTGGCACCCCTCACGTTGCCCCAGCTGAACATGACTACTGCGCCCCATGTGGTGCCCTAGTCGAAGTGGCCTTCTTCACCCTTCGAGGCGTCCCAGCCAAATCGGCCTCCCGGCCTCGGTCACGCCTCTCGCTAGATGAACATGCCCTGGTAGCGCCACCCTAGCCCCCAGGCTGAGACGCCCCAAGCCGCACCCCCGTGGCCCTCCAAGCCAAACCATCCCCACACCCAAGGCGGAGCCGCCCATCCAGTTCCCTCCAGGATGAGCCGCCCACAAGGAGCCCTCCGGGACGAACATCCCTCGCACAGACCTGCGACCGGTCTGTGCCCTCGTGGCTGGTCCGCGCCCTCACGTCTTTCTGTGTCCCCTCGTGGCCTGCTGGGTGGGCCCAGTGGGCCTGGCCAAACTGAATGGGCTGGCCCACCGAACGGGCCGGGCCATACCCAATGGGTCAGGCCTGGTTGACCTAAACTTGGTCGGCCTAGGTGGGGTCAGGCCGGGTCAGACCGGACTTGGGCCAACAACGACCCTTTACTTTCTTTTGGCCATATCTTTGGCACCAGATGTTCGTTTGGTGAACCATCACCAGTGATGGTAATCTTAGACTAGGCCAGTCACCTTTGAGTATTCCCCAATGGTTTTTGGGGTATAGTTGAGATACATTTAGGTTAGACCGTGAAAGAATCTAACTGGGCCCCAGGACTAAAACACTATTAACTTATAGACCGGGCGGCCAATTGACGCTTCGTTTATTGCGTTGAGACCCTTATGACATGGAAGACCATTGAGATACTTCTTCATGGGACATCGTGATAGATCAGTTATCAAACAGTAGCACGTCGATTGGATCCTCCTAGAGACGAGTGATCGTAGTGCGGAGACCTAGTAGCTAGCTGAGATATGACGACTGCTGAATGTTTCACTCAGAGTGACTGTACTAGCCCAGTGGGGAGAACCATAGTGTTACGAAGACCCGCAGTGGGGAGAGCCTATGTATGAGGCAGTCGACCCATGGTACTCAATAGGAGAAGTACCTCAACAGTCCAAGGTTAGTGGGAAGTTCACTTGTTGTCACAGCAAGCACACTCTACTAAAGAGAGGAGGAGTTCTCCGCATCCGAGGTTTCAATAATGTGACTGGAGATGATACTTGATAATAACCCTAGAATAAAATAATGGTTGAGCTGAGTTAGTTTTTATGTGTTTTCCTCTTGATTAAGATGGATCACTTACTAACTTAGGTATATGTATGGGCATATACCTAAGTAAGGTTATATGTTGATTTCATAATTTTTGGTTATCCTTATTGAATTTTTTGATACCTTGAGGGACTCAGGGTCCCTAATGAGTATCATTATACTCACACCTACAAGGGCTATGCCCGTACATTGTTGTTTTGGATGCAGATGACAGACAGAACTGACTAAGGCAGAGAGTACCAGGACTGGACAATACCTAGAGGTGGACCATACGGCGTGTCGGTACTCAGATGAGACTGACAGAAGTGGAGTGCTAAGGAGGCGGTCTATACCTACCTTTCAGTTATGAATTTCAGAGTAAGATCCAGTGGGTGTATTTTCTCTTTCTTCAGTTGTATATCATTTCAGTTGTACTTGTACCTTTACTATTGGGATTGTATTCTGGCCCCTTTTAACTGTCAACACTATTTTGTTATACAGTTTACTTGGTGTTTTGTCCAACTGTGTGCTTGTTTTTGTGTGTGTTAATAGGTTATAAAGGCAATGAATTCCCAGTTTAAGGGAATTTCTCCTTTGGTGCTAGTTGCCAGCCCTTGGCCTATGGAAGGTAGGATTGGGGTATTCATGTCACGGGCCCCGAGTGATGGGTTGTGAAAAATTGGTATTAGAGGAGTCAGTTGTACTACAAAACTTAGGACTCTGATATTTTCTATGAAGTAATAGTGTTAAGTGTTGTGAGTGTGGTTTTTAGTTATGGGAGTCTAGTGTTGGTGTGGCGGCCGACATATCTAGACAGAAGGACCCTGACTACTGATTTCTAAACTAGTGCACAAAAACACTGATTGCATGTGTGTTTCCAAAATTTTTCATTAGGTCTGCTCACCAGGTAAGCTCACCAGGTATAACCTTTAGACCGTGTCACACCTGATTGTTTTACAGATTCCCCCACGCAGACAACCGGCTAAAGATTCTAGAGATTTACGTACTGATAGACCACCGAGCAATGAGGCCCCGATGCATGGCCCTTTTCCAGAGGAAGCACCAGCGGTACGTTTCCCTGTTGGGCCATCGATGCCACCATCCCCAGCAGAAGATGGTGCATGCCGCTCGAGCGAATTGCATGAGTTCCAGTACCATAGGACACCCATGTTCAGGGGAGAGACAGGATCAAAGGTAGATGGGGATTAGATGGAGGTTGTAGTGAGAGTCTTTCGACCGGTAGGGACACCAGCAGACCTTATGGTGATCCTTGTCGTCAGCCTTCTACAGGCAGTAGTGGGCAGATGGTGGAGCATGATCCTCTATGTTCATGACGAGGTGATGCTTCTCTGGAAGAATTTGAGGTCATTTTTCAGTTAGTGTTTGTCCCAGTGAATCTTTATGATGTGAACATTCTAGAGTTACTTTATCTGCAGTGGGGCAGTATGACTCTAGCTCAGTACTCAGCGACGTTCACTGACATCTCATACTACTCCACCAATATGGTGCATGACAATTATCCAGTACCTGAACCTTCGACCAGGAAAATGGGTGGGAGATCAGGGCTTCGGTGATCTAACTCAACATCCCAACGCAGGCAGGGGTGTTAAAGAGAGCCCTCCTGGTGGAGAGTTTCTTAGCTGAGCAGTTTCTAGTAGTGAGACCCACCACCAATCGACACGTAGTGGAGTATTCTATAACTAGAAGTACAAATATGTCACAGAGGTCCAAGATCACTAGAAATACAGGTGGATGACCTCATGATTCAGAGTCGATTGTGTGGGGCACCCGAGGTGGAGACCGACCTGCCCGGAGCGGGTAGTGTTACTCAGGCGGCGGGTAGGGTCACATGGCTCGTGATTGTCTGACCCTTCGCTCAGATGATTAGTAGACGGTCCAAGGACCTCCCAGGCAGAGATAGATATTCGATTAAGGTGGTCTGTAGGGAGCAGGCAGACATGGTAGTGGAGTTGGTCTTGCAACTGGCGGTGGGCGATGGTTCATGTTATTACCACCACCACCACCACCAGGAGGTCCACACTGACCACAAGGGGAAGGTGCACAGGGGATAGCTTATCTCCAGGCAGGTGAGGACTATGATCACAAATCTCTAGATATGATAATAGATATGATCCGTGTATTCTCCACTATAGCTACTGTACTTATAGACACATATGCTATTTATTCCTTTATTACTACTGCCTTCATTCGGAGCTCGGGGATTCCAAAGAGGCTGTTGGCTCTATCCTTATGGCAATAGACTCTTACGGGAGTGGAATCGACGATTATGCACTGGTGCCGGTAGATGGAACATACTCCATGAGGTTAGAGCTTCGGCTGGGATATCCTAGTAGCGGCGTCGATGCAATATGACGTCATCTTGGGTATGGACTAGTTATCTACAGTCCATGCTTAGTTTTATTGTATTTAGGTGAAAAGTGTGGTGTGACCATGCGGATGGGGCCAGGTTTACCTTCATCGGTGATAAAAGATCCTTTTTAGTGCAGGATGGACTTGATCGAAGGAGAGTGCAGCCGATCACTCATCAGTTGGATAGCATTACCCTCAGAGTTGTTGATGTGGAGAGTCTGAATTATCCTGTAGTGGTGGACCGGTACGCGGATGTATTCCCTAATGATATCCTAGATCTACCTCCTCGCAGAGAGGTAGACTTTCACATTGAAATGTACCCCTGGATGGCACTTATATCTATACCAGGGTATCAGATAGACCTCACGGTGCTTCGTCAGTAGCAGGTATTTCTAGAAGTCTTGTAGGGGAAGTGATTCATCTATCCAATTGTTTCCCCTTGGGCAGCCCGAATTCTATTCTCCAAAAAGGCGGATGAGAGCTTGAGCCTTTTTGTAAACTATCGGTGCCCTAACTGGGTGACCATGAAGATCAAGTACCCACTACCGAGGAGTGACGACCTATTCAATTAGTTGAAGGGAGCACGATGGTTCTCGACTATAGGCCTCAGATCAGGCTATCACCAGCTCAGAGTTCGAGACGTGGATGTGAATACAATGACTTTTAGATGCCAGTATGGCCACTAAAAGTTCTTGGTTATGCCATTTGGGGTAACCAATGCTCCAACTGTGTTCATGGGACTCAGAAACAAGATCTTTTAGCCATACCTTGATCGCTTGATCATAGTCTTAATCGAAAACATTCTGATTTACTCGACTAATGAGGAGGAGCATGCCTACCATTTTTGGGTGCTACTGGACACACTCCGATAGCACAAGAATTATGGTAAGCTATCAAAGTGCCAGTTCTGGATCTCAGAGGTTCACATTCTGGGAAATGTCATCTCGAAGGCTGGAGTTGCAGTGGATCCAGAAATTATTGAGGCAGTACTTTCATGGGAGAAACCCAGGAGTGTGACAGAGGTACATAGTTTCCTTAGTTAGGCTGGATACTAGTAAATATTTTTTCCATATTTCTCCAGAGTTTCATCACCACTACCAGCCTTGATGAAGAAGGTGAAACCCTTTGTGTGGTCGGATAAATGCCAGAAGAGCTTTCAATAGCTGAGGTAGAGACTGACTAGTGCCCCGATCATGAGGCATCCAGTGGAAGGCATTGGGTACGTAGTCTACAGCGACACATCAGGGACCGAACTCAAATGTGTCCTAATGCAATAATGAGTAGTGATCACATATTGTTCTCAACAGCTGAGACAACATGAGCAGAACAACGTTTCCCATGACCTGATGTTTGCAGTAGTGGTCTTCCCCTTGATGATGTGGAGACAGTACCATATGGGTGAATGTTTTAAAGTGTACTCTGATCACAAGAGTCTCAGGTATATCTTCTCTTATAAGGACCTGAACCTGAGACAAAAACGATTGTTTTAGTTCCTCCCAGACTATGATATCGAGATAGTTTTACTCATTCGAAGTAGAACATTGTTTCTTATGCACTCAGTTCAAGATTTGGTATACGGCTGCTAGGTGAGGCGGCAGAGCAGCTGACTACTTTGTATATATGCTTTTTGGATAGAGATGGATCATCTTTTCTTTAGTCTCTTACAGTCACTCCCCCACTTCTTTAGCGAGTTAGGGAGGTGCAACATGGGGATTCTGACTACGAGACAAGATGTGCTCAGATATCCATACGACATACACCTAATGGATTTTCTGAAGGAGGGGATCATTTCATCCTCTTTAGAGGATGTACTATGGTACCAGTTTCACTTCAAGAAGGAAGTGCTGATGGAGTTCCACACATCCCTTCTAGCGGTACATCCAGTAGTGGAGAAGATGTATCAGGATCTCCGACGATAGCACTGGTGGCTGAGAATGAAGAATGTAGCAGCAGAGATTATCTCTGGGTGCCTCACTTGTCATCAAGTGAAGGCGGAGCATCAGGTACCAGTAGGATAGTTTCATCCATTAGACATTCCTTAATGGATGTGGGATGGGAGATCCATTGACATCATAACAGGTCTTCCACGTACATCCAGGGAACATAACTCATTTTGGGTGATCGTCGACCATGTCACCAATTCGGCCCACTTCATACTGATCAGAGAGTAGGGTTCAGTAGAGATCATGGGATGCCTCTATGTGCAAGAGATTGTGCGACTACATGGAGTACCCAAAATGATTGTCTAATATCGTGATACACATTTTACTTCTAGGATATGGAAGGGGTTGCAGGAGGCTTTTGGGACGTCGTTCGTTTAAGCATCATCTTCTATCCTCAGAAGGATGGTTAGACTGAGCGGACCATTCATAAACTCAAGGACATGTTGTGTTCTTGTGTCCTAGACTTCGGTCTCATCTTGGAGGATCACTTTCCTTTGGCGGAGTTTGCGTACAATAATAGATATGACTCCATCATTGGGAAGGTACCTTTTGAGGTGTTATACGGGCGACCATGCAGATAACCCTCATGATGGAATGAACCAGCTGAGTCAGCACAAGTGGGACTAGAAATAGAACGTGCTACCACAGAGAAGGTGAAGGTCATCCAGGAGCGGATGAAGACTACACAAAGTAGGCATAAGTCATATGATGATAGGAGAGGGAGATCTTTAGAGTTCAAGGATGGTGACCACATCTTTCTACGGATCTCACCTCGACGAGTTTTGCGGAGATTTGGCTAAGGTGGAAAGTTATCTCCATGGTTCATCAGACATTTATAGGTCCTCAACAGAGCTGGTGAGGTGGCATACCACTTACCTCTTCCACCTCAGTTGCATCAGGTGCACAACATTTTCTACGTATCCTAGCTGAATAGATACGTGCATGACCCTCATCACATCATCAACCATGGAGATTTGGACATCGATGATGTGGCGACATTTATGGCGGTTCTAATGTAGATTGAGGTTTGACAAGAGATGGTCTATCATGGACAGTCGATACCTTTGGTGCGAATTTGCAGGCAACACGGGAACCTCCGGGAGAGCACATGGGAGCAGGAGGCTCAGATGCATGCTCAGTACCCCCAATTGTACCCTTAGTTTGAGTTGTGGCATAAGGGGACTTGAATCCTGAGGATGGGAGAATGTAAAGAACTAGAATTTCTTTGTAATTTTATTTAAATATATAGGAATTTTATGAGTCCGTGAAAATTGACAGCTTGTGATTCTGAGGGCCGTAGATCCCGGAATGAATTTCTGAAATTAATTTCCTGTACGTTCATAAATGTGCATGCGGTTTTTTCAAACTATTTAACCGATGCTCAGAATTGAAATCAAAGTGGACCGTTGAACTCACAGTGCCAGTTTTCGCTTAAAATGACATTCACCTCGATGGATGATAAACAATGGTGAAAGTAAGTTTTTGGGTTTTTTTTGGAAATAATAAAATAAAATATTCTCATATTTTATTTTTTTGTAACCACCCACCATGTGGATGTTCAGGTGTGGGGTCCACCAGAACTAAACCTCCTCATCTTGTTTTATTCTGGTGGGGACCAACCAAGATCTCAAAATCCTCCTATTAATCGTAGGAGAGGAAAACCCTTCAACCCCCTCATTAATGTGGTGGGAGAGCCTCTTCAACACTTCTCAAAATTTTAATTGTGCCAAATAAGTTAATTGGATTGAACCTTTACAAATTAAGTAACATCGTCGTTGGAATTTAGGAATTTTCCTAATAAATGAACCTTCATAAATTCCATGATCGATACCTACCTTCCCCCCTCTCTTATATATATGGTTCTTGGGAGGAGGATTTTGGATGACTTCCCCAAGAGAAGAAGCACTGGTAATGTGACGTGATGCCCAAAACATAGAGGATAATGCTCCCCCAATGAAGAATTATTCCTAAAAGAAGAACGCTTCCTCCATGAAGAATGTCAGTGTGGAACGTCTTCGATTTCTTCCTTGGAAGCACCTTGCGGAGGCAACCGACGTGGTACGTCTTCGACGACCAACCTTCCCTCCTCATTATCTTAAAAAAACCATAAAAGGTAGGGGTTTAGTGATATTTGTTTATCACATTCCATGAACCACCTTCTTTTTCGTTTGAGGGTTGGGAATAAGCATTGCGGGAGGGTTTGATGTGATTTGTTCTTATGAACCTCTTCCTACTCCTCTAATGCAGAGAGGGTGGGACAAACAAACATGGCCCATACTCTCCATAACCCTTTTTTTGATTTACGGATTTCATCAAAATAGAGGGAGGTGTTGAAGATGATGAAGGCGACCATGGAAAAAATGCCACCACCCGCGACCACCGTGACCCGCGCTACCCCCACAACGCTTTGATCTTCCGTGCTGAACCGGCCCTGCGACGCCAGCTCGCACCCCCTACTGGCTGATCCAGCCGTGCACCCACCAGCCTCCCGGCCTCTGGTTCCCCTCGCGGCACTCCAGTCGAACATGCCTGTTGCGCCCCTCAAGGCGCCCCAGCCAAAACGGTCGCACACTGTCGGCTCGTGCCTCCCACCGTCTGAACCGGTCACACCCCTGCCATCTTCATGGCCTCCGGCCCCCCTCATATCTCCTCAACCGAATCATCCTCCCATGGCCCTCGCGGTGCCCTGGCTAAAATAGTCTCCCATGACCCTCGAGACGCCCTAGTCGCCCCACCCCCAGCCCAAACCGGCCCCGGCCGCGCAACCCTGGCCCCAAGGCTGAGTCACCCTGGGTCGCACCCCCAAGGCTCGACGAGCCAAACCGGCCCCATGCCCTGGGCCGAGCCACCCACGCAGTGCCCTCCAGGCCAAACCACCCTTGGGGTGACCCGAGACAGGTTCACGACCTCATGGCCAGTCCACGCCCTCATGGACTTCTGCTGCCCCTCGCAGCCTTCTGGGATAGGCCCAGTGGGCCGGGCCGACCGAAACCGGGTCAGCCCCAGTTGGATCGGGTTGGGTCGGTCCGATCGGGTCGGACCGGACTCGGGCCCACTACGACACGTTACATTCTTTTGGCCATACCATTAGCACCATACGTCCATTTGATGAACCATCAGTGGAACAGGTAATCTTAGAGCATGAAGGTCCATTTGAGTATACCCCACTAGAGTTTGCTGTATTTTTGAGATACGATTACGTGGGATTGTGCACGAATCAAACAAGTACTGTGGGACTAAAAGACCAATAACTCACAGACCGAGCATATGAATGACGCGCTGTTTGTTGTGTGGATACCCCTATGATGTGGCCGACCATTGAGATAATTCTTCATGGGACTTCATGTTAGATGGAGTATAGACCAGTATCATGTAGAGCGTGTCCTTCTAGAGATGAGCGAGCGTAGTGCGTAGACCTAGTAGCTAGCTGAGACCTGATGACTACTGACTGTTTGACTCAGAGTGGTTCTACTAGATCTCTGGGGAGCTCCTTGGTTTCACAGTAGACCCCCGGTGTGGATCACCTCTGTGTGATGCGGAAGACCAATAGTACTCGACAAGAGTAGTACCTCAATAGTCCAAGGTTAGTGGGAAGCGCACATGGTGTCACGGCAGGCCCACTGTACTCGATTGAAGAGGATTTTCCTATAGCTATGGTTTTGATAATGTGACTAGGAATGTTACTTGATGCTACCCCTAGAATAAAATCCTGGTTGAGCTAAGTCAGTTTTTCTGTGTTTTCCTCATGATTGAGATGGATCACTTGATAACTTAGGTCTATGTTTGGGCATATACCTAAGTAAGGTTATCTTTTGATTTCATATATTGTGGTTTATCTTTTTTGGATTTTGTAAAACCTTGAGGGTCTCGGGGTCCCTAGTGAGTATTGTTATACTCACCCCTACACGGGATATGCCTGAAATTCGTTTTGTTGGATGTAGACGATAGACAACGCTGACTGAGGTAGAGGGTACTAGGACTGGATGGTACCTAGAGGTAGAGCATACAGCGTGTCTGTACTTGGAGGAGACAGACGAATGTGGAGTGCTGAGGAGGTGATCTGTAACTACCCATCAGGTTGGAACCTTGGAGGACGATCCAGTAGTTGTATTTTCTCTTTCTTCAGTTGTATTTCATTTCAGTTGTACTAGTACCTTTACAGTTGTGCTTATATTATGGACCCTTTTTACTTTCAGCACTCTTTTTTTATATAGTTTACATGGTGTTTCATTTAATAGTGTGATTGCTTGTGTGTGTGTTTACAAGTTATAATGGCATGTTTTTCTTAGTTTTAGGGAATTACGCCTTTGGTGCTCGTCGTCAGCCCCTGGCCTATGGAATTTGTGCATGGGGTAGTCATGGCACGGGGCCCGGGGGACGGTTTGTGACAAATAATGGATTTATTCTCCCTACTGTTTCTCCATGGGGATCCCCAGTCGTTTTTTTAAGAATAAATATTGATCTATGTGGTTTCGAATTGACTACAAGGATATCATTGCTATAAAAATAAAGCACAAGAATCCCCTACCTCACATTGATGATTTAATTGATCAACATCATGGAGCCCAATATTTTTCAAATATTGAGCTCCGATCTGGTGACCATCAGTTGAGCTTAAAAGAGGAAGACATTCCAAAGATTTCATTTCGAACTAGTTTCGGGTATTAAGAGTTTATAGTAATGCCTTTCGGATAGACTATTTCAACATATGTCTTCATGGGTCTAATAAATATAGATTTCTTGGAATATCTTGATGACTTTTTAGTGGTATTTATTGATGATATCTTGGTATACTCCAAAAGCTATGAAGATTAGGATAATCACATGGGCGTTATTCTAAAGACTCATTGAAGAAATGAATTATATGGGAAGTTTAGCATGTGTGAATTCTTACTTCAATAGATTTATTTTCTTAGAAATATTTTCTCTAAGGAATTAATCTTTGTTGATATTTCAAAGACCAAGGCAATCCAATAATGGCTAACACCGATGAGTATAATTAAGGTATGTAGTTTTATTAGTTTAGTAGGTTATTATTCACATGTCATTCAGAATTTTTCCCGATTGGATAACCCTTTGACCAAGATCATATGTAAAGGGGTTAAATTTTTTTGGAAAAAAGAATGTGATGAATTTTTTTAATAACTGAAGAGAATATTAGTCTACCCTCCTTTCCTGACTCTACCATTATGGAACGATGAGTTTGTTATTTATAGATATCCATCAATGAATGGACTTTGTTGTGTCCTTATGCAAGATAATAGAGTTATTTCTTATGAATCACGACAACTTAAAATTCATTAGAAAAACAATAAAAATTATGATCTTGAGATTGCATCTGTAATATTTTCTTGAAAAATATGGAGACACTATATTTAAGGTGAAAATTTTGAGATTTATACTGATCACTAGAGTTTGAATTATATTTTCTCACTAATAGAACTCAACATGAGGGAAATAAGATGGATTAAAATACTCAATTGTTATGATATCACTATACACTACCACCCGGGGAAGGAAAAAATGTGGAAATTCTTTGAGTAGAAAGGATAATGGAGTTTCGTATAAGTTGAGAGATGGAAGGGATAATATTTTGATGGATATTGTAAATATTGATATAGGAATAACCTTTGAAAGTTAAACATAAATAAAATTTCAAATGGTTGACAAACCTTCTTTACTGGAATGGATAAAGTGTTTTAGACTGATGATGAAGAGTTTCAAAAGAAGAGTAAAGATGTTAACGATTGGATATTGAGTGACTTAATATATGAAGATGGAAGTTTGAAATTTGGGAAGAGACATTATTTTCCTAACATATGAAATATAAAAAGATAATTTTTGGATGATTATCATAGATCCAATTTCAATATACACTCTAAGAGCACCAAGATGTATATAGATTTGATGGAACATTTTTTTTTGGATAATTTGAAGAGGAAGATAGCTGATTTTGTGTGAAGATGTATGGTTTGTCAACAAGTGAATTCTGGAAGGAAACAAGCTATAGAATTCATGAAACCTCTTCCCATAACCGATTGGAAATGGGATAATATTACAATGGACTTTTCATGGGACTAACAAAGACTCCTAGAAGGAATGAGGCAATATGGGTTATTGTAGATCGTCGTACCAAGTCAGCACATTTTCTTGATATAAGAGAAGATTTAACACTTGAACGTATAGAATGACTATATATTAATAAATTTGTACGACATCATGGAGTACCCATATTGATTGTTTCTGATCGTGATCGCCGTTTTAAATCAAGACTATAGAAATGTCTTCAGGAGGCCCTAGATACTGAACATCATTTTAGCACATCCTACCACCCTCAATTTGATGGACAATCAGAATGGACTATTCAAACATTAGAAAACTTGTTTACATCTTTCTCATTTGACTTTCAAGGTATGAGGTATCTGTATTTACCTATGGTAGATTTTTCCTATAAAAAATATATTCCATTCAAGTATTCAGATGGAAACCTATTAAGAATTATATATAAAGAGATGTCGCACATCAACTTGTTGGGATGATGTTGGTGAATGAATACTCATAGGCACAAAAATTATTGAAGAAACAATAGAAAAGGTGAAGATTATCCAAAACCACATTTAAGCATCCTAATGTAGGAAAATGATCTATGCCAAGTGCAGAAGGAAGTATTTGGAATTTCAAGTAGGAGACCATGTTTTCGTAAAGGTATCTCTATGGAAGGTTGTTAAACGTTTCAGTATGAAGGGTAAATTGAGCCCCATGCACCTCAGACCTTTCAAAATTCTATAATTAATTGCAGTTGTATCATATAGTTTGGAAATTCCTCCACGTCCTTCCAATGTTCGTGATATGTTCCACGTATCACGATTGAGAAAATACAGGCCTAACCACTACTGGAAATACACTATTTCCCAACGGTTGTGAACCGTTGGGAAAGCCCCTCAAACCGTTGGTATATAATATACCAACGGTTCTCCCAACCATTGGGAAGTAAGCCGTGGGGAAAACCTTTCCCAACGGTTTACTGGAAACTGTTGGGGTAGGCTGACAGAAGGCACTCTATCCCAACGGTTTGGGTGAACCGTTGGGATAGTTTTTCCCAACGGTTTCTCCCAAACCGTTGGGAAAAACCAAATATACCTTAACTATCCCAACGGTTTTGAAGAACCGTTGGGATAGTTTTCCATGGGTGAACTCTTTCCCAATGTTTCTAAACCGTTGGGAAAAGAGATAGTTACCAACGGTTCATTGAACCGTTGGGAAAAACTTATTTAGAATTATATTCCAACAGTTTAAAACCGTTGGCATACCATATGCTGCAAATTGCAGCAGCCTGCAATTTGACAGCCCCTCTCCCCTGTACATCAGGCACCTCTCATCTTCAGGCCTCATTTTCACCTCATTTTCGATCCAACTATTGTACCTGTAATAAAATAAAACATACATATACAATTACGAACAAATTCATACACATTTAACATATAATGGATCCTGAAAGTATACACATCCATAATTAAATTACAATTCATAAACATTCATAATTCATATAGAATTCAATTTAAAATTTAGATGACAATTATATGTGGAATCCGATTGAGATGGGGATGATTGGTACACGTCACATATGACCCATGGATCGTTCTCCTAAAGTTTCAATGGAAACCGAATGCGTTTGGTCGGTTCTGCATATGCCAGTTCTTTTCACTTATAATCCTACCCATTTTAAACAAAACAGACACAGTTAGAGCGGTGTTGGCCACACCGCGCCTCGAATTGGGGCGGGGATGATTTGTACACCTCACATATGACCCATGGATCGTTCTTCTAAAGTTTCAACGAAAACCGAATGCGTTTGGTCGGTTTTCTGTATGTACTTAAAATGATGTCCATTTTAATCAAAAGAGAGCCACTTAGACTGATCCCGGCCACACCATGACTCGGATTGAGCCTGAGTGGGCTCGAACATGTCACATATGACTGATGGATTGTTGTGATAAATTATCAACAGATTCGGAATGCGTTTGGTCGGTTTTTCGTATGTCAGTTGTTCTTTTCACTTATAATCCTGTCCATTTTAAACAAAAGATACACAGTTAGAACGGTTTCGGCCACATCGCTCCTCGGATTGAGGTGGGATTGACTCGTACACGTCACATACGACCCATTGATCCTTGTTCTAAAGTATCGACACAGTCCGAATGCCTTTGGTCGGTTTTTCGTATGTCACTTGATGATTTTCACTTAAAATGACGTCTTTTTGAAACAAAAGACCGACGCTATGAGTGGTGTCGGCCACAACGCGTCTCCGATTGTGGCGGGGTTGATTCGTACACGTCACATATGACCCATGGATCGTTCTCCTAATGTTTCAATGGAAACCGAATCCGTTTGGTCGTTTTTTCCGTATGTACTTAAAATGGTGTTCATTTTAAACAAAAGAGAGCCGCTTAGACTTATCCCGGCCACACCACGACTCGGATTCATCCCGGGTTTGCTCGTATACGTCAAATATGACCCATGGATCGTTGGGATAAATTATCAACAGATTCGGAATGCGTTTGGTCAGTTTTCCGTATGCCAGTTGATGCTTTTCACTTAAAATGACGTCCTTTTGAAACAAAAGATGGACACTTTGAGTGGTGCCGGCCACACCGCGTCTCCGGATTGAGATGAAACCACCGTGCAAAATTCTAATTATTTTTCGTGATGTGTACGCGCATACGTCACGTCAATCGGACGCGCGGTTTGAGCGGTACGGCTCAATATTCGTGTTTTTAGTGATGCGCGCGCTTCGTAAACGCGCGTGAGGTGGGTCCAAATGGGACGAACGAAGTCGGAATGACATGAAATCAGTCCAAAAATATGGTTGAGTGATTTCTGAAGGGGTCGAGCAGACGGAAAGTCAATCGTACGTGCCGTGTGCCTGCGGTGACCGACAACGCAGTTCTGGTGTCATAAACGGCCAAAACGGGCGTCCAAAGGTCAAATTCATAGCGGACGACCTCGGATTGAGCTGAAACCATCGAGAAACATTCTAATTATTATTCGTGACGTGTACGCGCAGACGGCACGTCAATCGGACATGCGGTTTGCGCGGTACGGCTCAATATTCGTGTTTTAAGTGATGCGCGCGCTTCGTAAACGCGCGTGAAGGGGTTCCAAACGGTCCGAACGAAGTATGAATGGCCTGAAATCAGACGAAAAATACGGGAAAGTTATTTCTGAAGTGTTAGAGCAGACGGCGCATCAATCGGACGTGTCGTGTGCCCGCGGTGACCGACAACGCAGTTCTAGTGTCATAAACGGCCAAAACGGGCGTCCAAGGGTCAAATTCATAGCGTCCGACCTCGGATTGACCTGAAACCACCGGGAAACATTCTAATTATTATTCGTGACGTGTACGCACAGACAGCACGTCAATTGGACATGCGGTTTGCGCGGTATGGCTCAATATTCGTGTTTTAAGTGATGCGCGCGCTTCGTAAACGCGCGTGTGGGGGGTCCAAATGGGCCGAACGATTTCAGAATGGCCTGAAATCAGACAAAAAATACGGGTGAGTGATTTATGAAGTGGTCGAGTAGACAGCACGTCAATCGGATGTGCCGTGTGCACGCGGTGACCGACAACGCAGTTCTGGTGTCATAAACGGCCAAAACGGGCATCAAACGGTCAAATTCATAGCGGAAGACCTCGGATTGAGGTGGGGTTGACTCGTACACGTCTCAAATGACCCATGGATCGTTGTCTTAAAGTATCAACACAATCCGAATGCGTTTGGCCGGTTTTCCGTATGCCAGTTGATGTTTTTCACTTAAAATGACGTCTTTTTGAAACAAAAGACATACACTTTGAATTGTTCCGACCACACCACGCCTCGGATTGAGGCGGGGATGACTCGTACATGTCACATATGACACATGGATCGTTCTCCTAATGTTTCAATGGAAACCGAATGCGTTTGGTCGGTTTTGTGTATTCCATTTCTTTTCACTTATAATCCTACCCATTTTAAACAAAACAGACACAGTTAGAGCGGTGTTGTCCACACCGCCCCTCGGATTGAGGCGGGGATGATTCGTACACCTCACATATGACCCATGGATCGTTCTCCTAAAGTTTCAATGGAAACCGAATGCGTTTGGTCGGTTTTCCGTATGTACTTAAAATGATGTCCATTTTAATCAAAAGAGAGCCACATAGACTGATCCCGGCCACACCGCGACTCGGATTGAGCCCGAGTGGGCTCTTACATGTCACATATGACTGATGGATCGTTGTGATAAATTATCAACAGATTTAGAATGCGTTTGGTCGGTTTTGCGTATGCCAGTTGTTCTTTTCACTTATAATCCTGTCCATTTTAAACAAAAGATACACAGTTAGAATGGTGTCAGCCACACCGCTCCTCGAATTGAGGCAGGATTGACTCGTACACGTCACATACGACCCATGGATCCTTTTGCTAAAGTATCGACACAGTCCGAATGCCTTTGGTCGGTTTTTCGTATTTCACTTGATGATTTTCACTTAAAATGACGTCTTTTTGAAACAAAAGACCTACGCTTTGAGTGGTGTCGGCCACACTGCATCTCCGATTGTGGCGGGGTTGATTCGTACACTTCACATATGACCCATGGATCGTTCTTCTAAAGTTTCAACGGAAACCGAATCCGTTTGGTCGTTTTTCCGTATGTACTTAAAATGGTGTTCATTTTAAACAAAAGAGAGCCACTTAGACTTATCCCGGCCACACCGCAACTCGGATTCATCCCGGGTTGGCTCGTATACGTCACATATGACCCATGGATTGTTGGGATAAATTATCAACAGATTCGGAATGTGTTTGGTCGGTTTTCCGTATGCCAGTTGATGCTTTTCACTTAAAATGACGTCCTTTTGAAACAAAAGACGGACACTTTGAGTGGTGCCGTCCACACCACGTCTCCGGATTGAGATGAAACCACAGTGAAACATTCTAATTATTATTCGTGACGTGTACGCACATACGGCACGTCAATCGGACGTGCGGTATGAGCGGTACGGCTCAATATTCGTGTTTTAAGTGATGCGCGTGCTTCGTAAACGCGCGTGAGGTGGGTCCAAACGGGACGAACGAAGTTGGAATGACATGAAATAAGACAAAAAATACGGGTGAGTGATTTCTGAAGTGGTCGAGCAGACGGCACGTCAATCGGACGTGTCGTGTGCCGGCGGTGACCGACAACGCAGTTCTGGTGTCATAAACGGCCAGAATGGGCGTGCAACGGTAAAATTCACAGCGGAAGACCTCGGATTGAGCTGAAATCACCGAGAAACATTCTAATTATTATTCGTGACGTGTACGCGCAGACGGCACGTCAATCGGACGTGCGGTTTGCGCGGTACGACTTAATATTCGTGTTTTAAGTGATGCATGCGCTTCGTAAACGCGCGTGAGGGGGGTCCAAATGGGCCGAACGAAGTCGGAATGGCCTGAAATCAGACGAAAAATACGGGACAGTGATTTCTGAAGTGTTCGAGCAGACGGCGCATCAATCGGACGTGTCGTGTGGCCGCGGTGACCGACAACGCAGTTCTGGTGTCATAAACGGCCAAAACGGGCGTCCAACGGTCAAATTCATAGCGGCCAACCTCGGATTGACCTGAAACCACCGGGAAACATTCTAATTATTATTCGTGATGTGTACGCGCAGACGGCACGTCAATCGGACATGCGGTTTGTGCGGTACGGCTCAATATTCGTGTTTTAAGTGATGCGCACGCTTCGTAAACGCGCGTGAGGGGGGTCCAAACGGGCCGAACGATTTTAGAATGGCCTGAAATCAGACGACAAATACGGGTGAGTGCTTTATGAAGTGGTCGAGCAGACGACACATCAATCGGACGTGCCGTGTGCGCGCGGTGACTGACAACGCAGTTCTGGTGTCATAAACGACCAAAACGGGCGTCAAACGGTCAAATTCATAGCGGACGACCTCGGATTGAGGTGGGGTTGACTCGTACACGTCTCAAATGACCCATGGATCGTCGTCTTATAGTATCAACACAATCCGAATGCGTTTGGCCGGTTTTCCATATGCCAGTTGATGTTTTTCACTAAAAATGACGTCTTTTTGAAACAAAAGACATACACTTTGAGTTGTTCCGACCACATCGTGCCTCGTATTGAGGCGGGGATGACTCGTACACGTCACATATGACCCATGGATCGTTCTCCTAAAAATTCAATGGAAACCGAATGCGTTTGGTCGGTTTTGCGTATGCCAGTTCTTTTCACTTATAATCCTACCCATTTTAAACAAAATAGACACAGTTAGAGCGGTGTTGGCCACACCGCGCCTCGGATTGAGGCGGAGATGATTCTTACACCTCACATATGACCCATGGATCGTTCTCCTAAAGTTTCAACGGAAACCGAATGCGTATGGTCGGCTTTCTGTATGTACTTAAAATGATGTCCATTTTAATCAAAAGAGAGACACTTAGACTGATCCCGGCCACACCGAGACTGGGATTGAGCCCGAGTGGGCTCGTACATGTCACATATGACTGATGGATCATTGTGATTAATTATCAACAGATTCGGAATGCGTTTGGTCAGTTTTGCGTATGCCAGTTGTTCTTTTCACTTATAATCCTGTCCATTTTAAACAAAAGATACACAGTTAGAACGGTGTCAGCCACACCGCTCCTCGGATTGAGGCAGGATTGACTCGTACACGTCACATACGACCCATGGATCCTTGTGCTAAAGTATCGACACAGTCCGAATGCCTTTGGTCGGTTTTTCGTATGTCATTTGATGATTTTCACTTAAAATGACGTCTTTTTGAAACAAAAGACCGACGCTTTGAGTGGTGTCGGCCACACCGCGTCTCCGATTGTGTCGGGGTTGATTCGTACACGTCACATATGACCCATGGATCGTTCTTCTACAGTTTCAACGGAAACCGAATCCGTTTGGCCGTTTTTCCGTATGTACTTAAAATGGTGTTCATTTTAAACAAAAGAGAGCCACTTAGACTTATCCCGGCCACACCGTGACTCGGATTCATCCCGGGTTGGCTCGTATATGTCACATATGACCCATGGATTGTTGGGATAAATTATCAATAGATTCGGAATGCGTTTGGTCGGTTTTCCGTATGCCAGTTGATGCTTTTCACTTAAAATGACGTCCTTTTGAAACAAAAGATGGACACTTTGAGTGGTGTCGGCCACACCGCGTCTCCAGATTGAGATGAAACCACCGCTCAACATTCTAATTATTATTCGTGATGTGTACGCGCATACGGCACGTCAATCGGACGTGCGGTTTGAGCGGTACGGCTCAATATTCGTGTTTTAAGTGGTGTGCGTGCTTCGTAAACGCGCGTGAGGTGGGTCCAAATGGGACGAACGAAGTCGAAATGACATGAAATCAGACGAAAAATACGGGTGAGTGATTTCTGAAGTGGTCGAGTAGACGGCACATCAATCGGACGTGCTGTGTGCCCGCGGTGACCGACAACGCAGTTCTGGTGTCATAAACGGCCAAAACGGGCGTCCAACGGTCAAATTCATAGCGAACGACCTCGGATTGAGCTGAAACCACCGAGAAACATTCTAATTATTATTCTTGATGTGTACGTGCAGACGGTACGTCAATCGGACGTGCGGTTTGCGCGGTACGACTCAATATCGCCCTCGTCATCGTCCTCCTCATCGTCCTCACCCTCCGCAGTGCCTTCCTCCTCGCCTTCACCCTCCTCCTCGCCCTCCTCATCTCCCTCCTCTTCCGCATCAGACTGCTCGCCATCATCATCTTCAAGCTGGACATCGGCCTGACCACCACTAGAACTGCCACCTGGTGCACCATATATAGAATGTATCAACGACATCTATTCATCAATCGCTGGGCTGGCCTCTGCTGGAAGTGTTGGACGTAGAACTTCAATAAATTTCATAAATGCTCTGTTTTCCCTAGCAGACTGTTATGCCGTCTCTGTGGCCCTTTTCTCAGCCTGTTCTGCCTGTGCCATAACTTTCTGCAGCTCGGTGGCACTACAACTCGTACCTGAGGCAGGCCAATACCTCGTCGGGGCTATCCTAGGTCGGCAGCGTACTCTGCCAGAATGATCCTCTCCCAACACCTGATGTAAGTGATCAGATGGCCCAAAATTGTCTGCTTCTTGGGCATTGAGGGCCTCTAAAGCATCCTGTTACAAATATAAATATATTATTAAGTTACGAAATAGATATTAAAATATAAAATCAACAGATTAAAACTTACAATCTGCTGCTGAGTCGCTTCGTTGACAGCACTTCCATCCTTTTTTCGTCTACTCGAGCAAAACAGTTTTTCTCGAGGCACACATCCTTCAATATTTTGTACTTGCCTCTACAATGACATTGAAAACAAAAGTTATATAAAGACTTCAGCAAATAATTAAATAATTGAGGAAACAAAAGAAAATGTAAGTCGTAAAGAAAACTTATAAACAATTGTCATACCTGCTGCCTCTCATGATCCGACATCGTCGTGCGTCCTAGTGTATGGAGGTATTTTTTTGCATCAATGTTTTTTTTATTTTTTCCAGATGATTCCTAAATAAAATTCGATAATGAAAAGGATAATATTAATGAAAATCTTGAAAGTTATTATTTAAATACCTCAAATGTAATTCATACCTTAAACTGGGTACTCGTCCAATGAGTAATCATCTGACGATACTGCTCTATAGGACAATCATCCACGACTGGTACCACCTCTAACTCAGTGCCAACTCTAGCACGCCAGCCAATATACAGCTCATGCTTGTAGGCTATCCAAAGATCGCCTAAATCCTTTAGACGTTCCAGTCGTGCACCCTCACCATCAGGAAAATTAAATCGAAGCTGAAATGAAAATATTAATTTATATAAATACGAAAAAAATTCATGGCATTAAATACAACAGATTTTTTTACCCATATCTCTGCCCAAGCTCTATATTTGACCTCATGTGGCAAATGTCTCCACGACAGCGGGCTAACGGGAATGATGTCGGAGTATTTGGCAAGCATCGCCATAAAACTCCGACATTGCTGCCCTGTTTTCTCAACCATCTGATTGTCTTCATTATATTCCACCATAACCTATGTGCGACGGTTCCACACTGAACACATGCGTGTACGACCCCACCCCCGCCTCCTGTCAGTAGATGTATCTGTCATGAAAGAAAAACAAATATTGTATCAAAACATGTTATAATGAAAATAAATATTGCTATAAAAATTTGTTAGGGTTTTATAAATATACCTGTGCTAGTCTGATCAATGAGTGGCGTCGGATCCACAGAACCTGATGGAACACCCTCTGGTGGAACAGGAGTCGAAGACGATGGAATATAAAAGCTCGGAGAGACAGAAGTAGAAGGAAAAGAAGATGGAACAACTGTATGACCTGATGCTGACTGGGGAGTGGGAATCATCATGGGATGTGAAAATGATGGGGCAGAAGATGCATAAGGTAGCGAAAACATGGGAGGTCTAAATATCCCGTGTGTCCCTAACGACACACCGGGATCAGAATGTGGGAATGCTGAAATGTCAGTGGGAGGGGCAGGGTCTAGTCGGGCACGCACAGCTCTATGTCCACCTCTGGTACGAACCCTCCTCGTACCACCGGCCTGAGTACTAGGACCAGTACTAGGCTCCTCGTTGAATAACTGTCGACGTAATGGTGGATCCTACAAAAAAGTTTACAAAAAAAATTAATCACATGACATTATATATTCTGTAAATATATATATATATATATTTGAAATAAAGTACTCACTGTAGGCACTAATGGTGGAATTCCCATCTCCTCCATCCGACGATTGTTGTCCGCCATTTTTTTTCTTCGTCTCTCTTCAATTGGCTTCATTTCCTGCATTGGAAAACAAATATGTAATTAATTAGAAAAATAAAATTAATGTGTAAACCAAAAAACTAAATATATGAGGGAATGAGGGGATTCATTGGTAATTTAGCTATCAATTGTTTTAGAAGAGCTTGAATGAATTTAATAAAACATACATGTTTTAATGTTCACCAAGTTAGAAATATTGTTTGATTTGGTTTGAATACAGTTCAAATCCAAATTAGAAAATGCAATTCAAATAAAACAGCAACCAATAAACATTGAAAATTCACATAACGGTCAAGTCAACTAAAACATATTTGTGATCAATACTAAATAAATATGAATATTACCAACCTTAACAACCGAACTTGAGGTGAACCAAAAGAATTGAGAACATGGATGAATGATTCTATATATTTCTAACCACAACATTAGGTTCAAAATCAACTCTGACAATTGAGCTATTGGAGTCATCAAAAGAAATAAATGGATTGGTTCCAATGGCAATAGGGACAGTGTCAATTCCATCATCAGCATCATCAAAAATATGTCTTGGAATTACTTCAACTATGACACCAAATTCAGGTTGAAGTTGATCTTGGACATAAAAAACTTGTTTAGCCATTGATGCCAAAACATATGGTACTTCGGTTGCAAGAGTGCGGGTCATATTAATTACTCGAAATCCACAATCATCAATAAATGTGCCATGTCTCGTCATCGAATCAAACCAATGGCATTTCATCATTGTGACTCGTCCATGAGAGTAATAATCCAATATTATTATTTTCTCAACGACTCCATAATAACCCACATTTTCAAGTCGCGGTCTACTATCTGATGCACTGGCATAACAATCTGTTGTGGAAGTAACCATAATACCATCATGTTGTGTTCTCATGTTTTTGGCTCGTTCAGTGACAATAAATATGTACCCATTGATAACAATTGATTTACAGTCACGAGCAACGGTATTAGGACCAAAAGTCAAAGCTCTTATTTCCTCAGAGACAGAGTCAGCAGACAAACTCAATACCTGCAATATAAATGACAGTTAATCTTAAGTAAATATTGAAATAATTAATTTAAACAGTAATATTTTTACCTTCAATTTTAACCAAGCAGAAAACTCTTTGCTATGCAAAGTCTCTATCCTTCTCAAAGATAAAGAACGATGCTTCCTATTTATCATTGTTTTATGTTCCCTATAGATAAAAAAATATGAATAGTTTAACAGATATATATGTAAGATATACATATTCAATTTTGTTACCTGATATAGTCATAGAACAAATCACAGTTGAACAAAACTGTGTGATGTGCCATCTCCCGCTCTTCATGGCTTAATGTCTTCAATGTATATGATCCAGGAATTCCTCCTATTTGAGGAAGTGATGGAAAACTGGGTTCAATTTGCTCATATTGTTCTTCTTCATTTCTCATTGGTCTGTTCATTCTTGTAGTAAGATCAGACAAATACATTGAACAGAAATCCATACATTCTTGAGCTAAGTAACCGTTCACGATAGAACCTTCGGGATGATTCTTGTTTCGAACATAAGACTTTAATATGAACATATTTCTTTCAGTTGGATACATCCAACGAAAAGAAACAGGTCCTCCGAGAAGTATTTCAGTTGGAATATGGACAGTCAGATGCATCATGCATGTGAAAAATGATGGGGGAAATATTTTCTCCAACTCACACAAAATTAATGGGGCCTCTGTCAACATTTTTTGTAAGAAAGACTTGGACAACTTCTTAGCACAAAGATCTCTAAACAAATGGCACAACCGAATAACACCCACCCTTACATTATTGGACAAAAGATGACGGATTGCTATTGGAAGCAAGTCATGCAGTAGAACGTGATAATCATGAGTCTTCAAAGATTTTAGCTTCAACTCCCTTTTGTTGACCCATTTAGATATGTTGCTTGAATAGCCATCAGGAACTCTAATAATCTCTAATACTTCCAAAAATTGTTTTTTTTTCAGTAGGTGTCATCACATAAGAAGCACATGGAAGTTGCCATTTCTTTTCACTGATACGCACAGGATGCAATTCTTGTCTGATGCCCCAATCCACCAAGTCACGTCGACATCGTAAATCATCTTTTGTCTTCCCCTTGACATTTAGAAGAACTGAAAGCAACATTTCACATATATTCTTTTCAATATGAATTACGTGTAAGCAATGACGTAGAAAATTGGTTGACCAATAAGTGAAATCAAAAAAGATACTCCTCTTCCTCCAATTGTAACAGGTTTCTGTGGAAACATTCTTTCTCTTTCCAGATTTCATTTGACCCTTACCGAACAAAAAACTGAAATCTTTCAATTCATTAAGCACATCAGTTCCAGACATACGCTGAGGTGGATCATCGGTCTCTATAGTATTATCAAATCTTCGACGATTCATTCTATATGGATGATCCTTTGGAAAAAATCGTCGATGTCCCATAAAACTGAAACTACAACGATGTTTCAGTCTTCTGGATCGTGTATTCTTCATACAAAATGGACATGACAGTTTCCCCTTCGTGCTCCATCCACACATCATTGCATAAGCCGGAAAATCATTGATTCTCCACATAAGCGCAACGCGCATCTGAAATATGTCTTTAGAACATGCATCGTATGTGCGAACACCCACATCCCAAAGAAGTTTCAAATCTTTTATTAAAGGTTGCATGTATACATCAATATCAATGTCGGGATCAGAAGGACCAGATATGAGTATACTCATGAAAGTGAAAGATTTTTTCATACACAACCATGGGGGAAGATTATAAATGTGTATAAAAACGGGCCATGTGCTGTGCGAAGTAAGAATCTGCCCAAACGGATTAAAACTGTCGCATGAAAGACCCAGCCTCACATTACGCACGTCAGCTGCAAAATCAGGATGTCGAGCATCAAATCTCTTCCATGAAAATCCATCTGCAGGATGAACCAACTCACCATCAGTCTTCTTTCTCTCGGTATCATGCCATCTCATTTTTATTGATATGTCATCAGACATAAAAAGATTCTGGAGTCTGGGGATCAATGGAAAGTGCCACATTACTTTATGTGGAACGCGGGATGGTGTTCCATCAGATTTTGAATTCCAGTGGGATGTGCCACATTTTATACATTCATTTCGTTCAGCGGTTTCCTCCCAGAATAAACTGCAATCTTTCGAGCAAGCATGAATTTTGTTTCTTGAAAATCCAAGTTCCTCAACTAACTTCCATGCCATATAGTGGTTTGAGGGAATATCTGCATCATCTGGAAGTAAATCCTTCAAGAGGGTAAGAATGTAATCGATTGCTGTATTAGAAATCCCATACATAATTTTCCCATGAAATAATCGGATTAAAAATTCCAGCTTTTTCATTTTATCGCATTGTCGATATACTGGAGTCGTGGCAGCATCATTCAATTTTTTCACCCTATCAATATCATCATTTTCACTAGATGCATCAGCTGTCCTCATATCGAATTCTTCTTGAGTCGAAATCCTTTCTTTTTCATGATGAAGAATAAACGGAAACCGATCATCTAACAAATTCTCCATTCCAGTCTTTTCATTTCGATCATCACCAATTTGAGATTTAGTTTTCTCCCCATTGTGATACCACAAAAAGTAGTTTTCTTGAAACCCATTTTTGGTTATGTGGTAGCTGACTTCTTCACGGCTCAACCAAGGTCTACCAACACAATTGGAAGATGGGCAGTGTATGCTACCACTATCTGAAGCATTGTGAAATGCAAAATCTATAAAGCTCTCCAAATTGTTTTGAAAATCGTCTGAGATCCGATCGGTTTCATACATCCAACTTCTATCCATTCTGTAAAAAGAATTTATATAAGTCATTTTGTCATAAACAATTCAATAGGAATTAACTATAATAGAAAATACATTTAAGTAAACGATAAAGGAAGAAAATAATCAAGGTATCAACTACACATGTCTAAAAAACATACAAATGTGTTATTGAAAAAATGTAAAACCAACAAGAACTTAATGTGTTATATCACATAACAGCATGACTCATCCCATATCCATATTAGTAGGGTATCATGAACATGAATAAAATCAACCTTGTGCCATCCTCCTACCCTACATGACCCCAACCACATGCCACATCTTATTATAGCCTTATCACATCACACCTCACCGAAAAACACTAGGGAAATCATAGTACATCTCACCTGAAGACACATGGACAATCACATCGCATCTTGCCTAAAAACACATGGTCAATCACTTTTGAAGGAAGATTAGGGAAGACATGGTAGCTATCCAAACATATAACCACCATCCTAGATATTAGAAAAAATACTCATAACTCAAAACCTCTGATCGTTGGTAAGTTTATCCAACTCTTGTTGGGAATGTGTAGAAATAACATAAAAATACATGATATATAGATAGCAAAAAATACTCATCCTATGGGTTCACATTAACTACATAATCACACACTTCACTACTACCATAAAACACATAAACCACGCCACCACCACACATGACGCATAGCATTGGAATATAATTCTACATTCAATAAGTCTATCTATGGAATTATCATAAGAATCTATGTATCAATTGGAATATAATTCTACATTAAATAAGTCTATCTATGGAATTATCATAAGAATCCATGTATCAATTGGAATATAATTCTACATTCAATAAGTCTATCTATGGAATCCCTCCCTTGGATCCATGTATCACCCATGGCTTAATCAATATTCAAAGAAATGAGTCTATCCGTGGAATTCCACTGTGAATCCATTTATCACATAAAGCGTATAAGTTAATAAAAACAAGATTATATACCTGGCATCCTAATAGAATCCATGTATCACTATTTACTATTAATCATTTAATGAATTCCATTTCATTTAAACAATTCATTAAACATACCAAGGTCAAAAACAATGGTATTTAATACAACTCACCTCAAAATGGTGACTCAATCAAATAATAACCTGAAAAGAATGAAGCTTCATTTACTCATGTTGTAATGACAAGATAATGATATTACCTTACTTAATCAATCAATTCCATATCATGGTCTCAACATAACTCATAATGGCTAGCAATTCAATGAAAATTCAAGCACTCACATGGGAATTTTTAATAGAACACTCCTAACAAGACTATAAAGATATCACATGCATTAGTTATAATATATCTAACATGGTAACATAAAATATAAGATAAATTCAATCCAACTTCATAGATTCATAGCATAGTCTCTACTTTACTCACATTGGCAAGGCAATACAATTAAAACATGTGTTAAAAATAATTGGCCTTCATGTGTTAAAAGGGGAATGCAAACCATAAAATACCCTTAATTAATTTAATTTACAATTCAATTCAGAAATCGAACAATCAATTTGATTTATATAACCTTTCAAAAATGACATCCCATGTTCAAGGGGTAAAATCCAAAAAAGAATTTTCAAGAAAACTCACCCTTAGGCTGGTCCGGCCGGCAGTAGCTCCAAAATCGTCTAAACTGATGGGAAAAATGAAAATACGTTTAAATACTATCCAAACATTTGAATACGTTTTCAGATAAAGAAGAAGAATAACTTGAAGAAGAGCTGGAAGATTCAAGGTCCGGCCGACAGTACCTCCAAAATCGCCTAAATCGGCTGCTGCTCCCGTTTTAGGGTTGTGTATCGCGAATGGGGGAGAGAACAAGAGGCTGGGAATTTGGGGAGAACTTTGCCAACGGTTTTTAACAACCGTTGGCATATGTATATCTATCCCAACGGTTCTAGAGAACCGTTGGGAAAAACCTCCCCAAAGCATACATCTATCCCAACGGTTCATGAGAACCGTTGGCAAAAACCTCCCCAAAGCCATCTATCCATACGGTTCTCATGAACCGTTGGGAAAAAACCTCCCAGGGAACATCTATGCCAACGGTTCTAATGAACCGTTGGGAAAAACCTCCTTCACCAACGGTTCTATGAAACCGTTGGTATGTAACTGTGGGGAAAACCCAACATTCCAGTAGTGTCGACCCAACGAATGTACTCACCTAAGAGGAAATTGAACTGTAACCTAATATGTCTTAGAGTGAAGATCCTCTCAAATTTCATTACATAAGTGAAAATTTTCTAAGACACTGGGCGAATCATCTGGTAAAATTCATATAGAGAAACCATAAAATAGAAGACGCAACGTGGGGACTTGATGAACATATGACGAAGAACCACCTGATTATTTTTATGCTGTAATATTGTAGAAATTTCAAGGACAAAATTATTTGAAAGGGCAGATAATGTAACACCCCATGCTTCTATGGTACATTTCCCATTGAATAATGCAATAACTTGCATTGTACGCAACTTGGAGTTTTAAAACACCAAGACCAAGGAAACTAGCATTTATAAAAAGTAATACCCACTTTTTAATATTTTATAAATTATAATTTTCACAATGGACTTTATTTTTTGATTCAGAATATCAAAATTAGCTTAGGTATAAATATTGGTATTTATTTGAAAATTTTCATTATTTGATGAATAGTGAAAACACTTTAATATATATATATATATATAATTTTATTGAAATTTTTACTGTATTTCACCCACCTTCTAGGAGAATTTTCAAATTTTCATAAAACCCAATTTTACAATTTATGGGAGTTGAATTTAAAAAAATCCGAGAGACATAGTTGAAAATAGTAAGTAATATGTGGTTCAATAAGATGAAAATAATTTTTTGTGAATAGTAACTTTTGGATTTTTTTACCACAATTAAAAGTAAATAGGGTAATTAAGGGTTAAAATGATATTATAATTACCCTAACACGTGTCCTAATAATATTGGATAAGTATATTTGACTAAAATCAACCATAGAAATTAAATATTATCATTTTTTCCACATGGATTAGATTAGGAAAGTCATTATTATTTTATTTAAAGAAGTGTTAAAAGTTTTAAATTTAATGTTTAATAACTAAATCATTTGTTCATATAGGTTTTCACAAAATATAAATTAAACTATAAATATTCACTAGGAATATAAAAATATTTACTACATAATCGTATTTAATTTATAATATGTATACATTAAATTAGTTATTTTATTTATGACACAATGATGATGTAGTAATTACCTTATTAATAAATAATTAAAATAATTGATATTATAAATTTCCAAATAAATGTAAATTTAGAATTTATGATTAACTCCACTAATTTATTGGGGTAATATTACATGTAAGGGTAGATTAAATAATTTTTTTTTGAATTAAACATGTTGTTATGATTTTCAGAAAAACCAAATAGAAAATAGTATCAAAATCGACAAAATTGAGTTTTTAAAACAAATACTATATTATTAATTAATATAATATTCCAAAAAACTAAGGATTGTAAAAATGACTTATATAATAATTTATATATTAATAAAGAACCACTTGTGTTTTTCTTGTCTTTTTATAGTTTTATTATTAACCAAATAATATAAAAATACCAAGGGGCAGGATAAATTTCAAACTATTTAACTAAGAGTTAAATATAAAAGATTAGGTTATTATGGTAACCTAAACTTATCTAAAACCTATTATATGAGATTTTTTATAACCATACACACCTTATCTTATAAATAAATAATTTTGGATCTATTTGAAACCGAAAATTATTTTATTATAAAATAAGATTTCAAACTTTTCCTAATGTGACCCTCACCTCTCTTATAAAATGCTACTTCAGCATCTCTTAATTTCACACCTACAAAGCCATTTGGCTTGGACACCCCTGCCCAATTATCCTCCCAATATCCTACCTTAATCCTAGAGTCCTTACTTTGGTTATAAAGCCAACATAAGGAGCCCTTTTGATCAAATCAAATGGAACAACCTGAAGAAGAGGTGAATATTTCATCACCTCTTTAAAATTCTTTTCTTCTTCCACTTCTTATTTCATTACGATTTCCATTCTAAAATAATAAATCCTATAACTTCTATATACATTGATGTTATTATAAAAATATTACAACCATATTTATTATTCAATCCATCATATGAATGACAAAGTCACCATACGTGCGTAAGTACAGTTTACCGTCTCCAAGTCGTGGTGTAGTTTGTTATTCAAACACTTCATTATTTAGAGGGCAATAATAATGAGTATAACTGATGTAAATAATAAATATAACATGTTAATGATTATTTATATATGATATACCATTCAATTACATACGATTTCACCAACAATGTATTGATATTTTCGTTTATGTGTACGTACAGATTATAGTCTCTACAAACACGATGAGATTCATTCACCATCGTAAACATTCATGAATAATTTTATTTTATGATTAAAAGTAATTTTTATGAACATAATATAATTATGTATTTTAATCAATTACATCGTATCCATAAATAGCATGGCTTCTGTAACGAAGAATAGAAAGGAAAACGAATTAGTTATCTCCGGAAACGATGATACCACTAAAATATTATTAACAAATAAATATTATAAGAACATATATGATATCAAATTTATGGACATGATTCAAGTATAATTTATTAACAATTTTTAACTATTATACAAGGGGGTTAACAAACCATAAACTAATGAAAAGTACAAGGTAAGGGTTTATTCTACAATATCTTTATGCATCTGATGTTGTTAATATGTATGTATCTATTGGGTCATCTTTATCATGCACATCTATGTTTTCATTAAAATGTAGTTCCAAAAATTCTTACTATTTAGTATACTATGGGTTGAAGTCATTTCTATCCTAATTTGACCATATTTGTTTTGAATGGATTCTTTCTGTAATTTTCAAAATAAGGTACTTTATGACCATTTCGTCAAAATTAAGTCAAGAATGTCTTTTTTAACATATACGGAAGGGGAGAATATTTTTCACGATTATAACATCATTGAAGCTTACCATACAAGCATATAAACATATTTTCAAAATAAATGTTTTGTTTTTTAATTACATAGCTTTTAAATTATTTCAATATAGAATGAAATATTACTCTAAAGAAGTTTTTATTTCATCAATGACAACATCCTTTGATGGATTATAAACATGTTTGAAGTTGATTTATTATGATAAAAAAATTTCTATATTGTATTGAAGGTTTTGTGATATGATTGACTGTAGATGTATTATTTTTAAACTATTCACAGTTTATAGATAAAGTATTGGAATTTCGTATGATATTTTTCATACGAATGTTTAAGTTATCTTTAAACCATTTCATATGAGGAATGTGTTGTACTTAGTAAGTGACGGGTGGAGCCTGATGTATCTCCTCGATGCATCAGTAGGTCTCATGAGACAAACTAGTGTCTTGGCACAAGGCCTTGAAAATTTTTTATTTTTAGTCTTGGAACAAGGCCTTGACTGTATGGTAATGATGTCTGGAATTATGCATTCCATCATTATGAAATTTTCTACTGATATGGAATGTGGTTATTAGACTTCTATAATATCCATGTGAATAAGAAAATGACATTATAGGGTTTATATTGGCCATATTATGTAGAAGTTTATGTTTAAAAGGATTATGATTTAGTCTTATACCTTGGATTAATTTTTTACACTTATTTATGAAAGTTTATGCAATTTTTTTTATTCTTACTGAGCATCTGAGCTCATTCCATTATATGATTTATTTTTCCTAGGATGGTAAGAATTAATTTTTGGTTGACCTAAAGGGATGGGATAAGGATATAAGTGAGGTAAATGGGGAAAAACTTTTGTTGCAGATTTTATTTCATGATGTAATGTAAATCATATGAATGTATCTAGTATATCTGTGTCTACTAAACCGATCGGTCATTAGGTACATGATTCTTTGTATCATGATAATGTTATGTAATAATTCACTGACTATTGATAACTGGGGTCTGGGTGTTACATATAATTTTTCCCTTGATGTTTTAATTTATATGGTCTTATGATTAAGAATATTACTAAATTGGTATAGTATTATTGTATCTATTTTATTTTATGGAAGATATTTGCCATATTCACTAGGTTTATTTATATGGTATAAATACTTCTCATGGAGTTATCATTTGATTAATAGCGTGATAATTATTATTATTTAATTATAAATTTTAGTAAATTTCTTTCATAAATATATGATTCAATGGTTACATAATGGTAATGATTTTATGGCATTGTCCCATTGTCTATCAATATTATTTATGAATATGTATCTAATAATTGACTCATATGATCCCTCACTCCTGAAACACAACAAATTAATTCAAATATTTTTATATGATTATAAAACATTATTACCATTTATTTTTTCACATCATGTTTTAAATAGTTCATAACAATTTTTTTAAAAAAACATTCTTTATTTCTCTCGTCAATTGAAAATAATTTTTTCCAAAATAATTTTTTTTAAATTTAATTGAAAAATGATTTTTAAAATTATAAAAATGTGTAATTTTTTATATTTTTAGCCATTATTGTATTAATTTTCAAATTAATTGAGTCATCATATTAATTTTTACAAAAAATGCATTGTCACATTCTATCAAAAATGTATTCAGAATATTTATTTTAACATTTATTACATGTAGAGAATATCTCAATATTGTGGATATTGTTTTTATTTGAATATTAAAAAATATTTTTTAGGTTTCTATAAAACTATTTATATTTCCAACATATTTAATAAATTGATAAATTTATTTAACTTATATTAAAATAATTTAATATTCTCCGATGTATCATTAAATGTGATTTTTTTGAATAATTAATTTCCCATCAATGATAAAATAAAATTATTTTATTTAATAATTAATAGGGATTGTATTATTGTTTTAAAAAAAATGATAATTCTTTGAATATTTCTTTATTCGAATCATATGATTTATATGAAACCTACTAATTAACCTTGAGTTATGAATTTTTGAAATTATAAAATGTATATGAATCCAGTTTCTTTTGTACAAGTAATTTTTTTATGAAAAGATTATTAAAATGATTTTATCATTGGTTATTATTTTAAGAATATTATATGACAAGTTTTGAACTAAGATGTCCGTATTTTATCATGGTTGGAATTAATATCCCACACTAATTCATTTTTCAAATATGGATAATTAAATAGTTAATATTATATCTGTGATCCGAATAATAGGTTCACAATGTTATAAATTCAGATAAATACATGTTCATGGAATTATGAGTGGACCAAAAATTCATTTCCATAATATTATTTATGGACCATGTTTCGTTTCCCTTGGTGTATTTGATGAAATTATATCATCTCATTAACTTAACGATTGATCCCCACTCTAGTAATATATGTTCACAATGTTATATGAATAATTCTATTCTATTATTCTATCCCATAGGAAACTTTTATGGTATCATGTCTCAAGTTATTTGATTCCATTATGATACATGTCTGATGAATAACTAATATTTTATTAGTTCATCATGTTTATGATCTATATAATGAAGGAAATTGTTTCCAATTTTTAATATCATTTTTGAATACCCTTATGATCTTCCAATGTTGATATATATCTTATTTAACCTCAATTCGCACCCTTGATCACCCATTCTTATGTTTCCATTCTCCCAGATATGATATAATGTTTCATGTATGTTATGTATTAGAAGGGTTTTAGATATGAAGTACATTGTGGGAGATGATGAATATCACTTCTTTAAAATATTATTATGTGTCAATTTTTTCAATGGTTCTAGAAAAATAGGATTTGGGAATTGATAAATAGGTTAGTTAATTAATATTAATATATTAATACTTAATATTTATTTATGATAATTTTGGGTCATCATAGACATGTACAATGATTGTAATAATAACCATCTCCTTTTCATAGTACAAGTGATTTGAAAAACTACATTCAATCACAATGATTCACTATTTTGAAAATAATTGTTCAGGGGTCTAACAAAGATAATGTAGACATTGAGATATAAAAGTCTCATTTAGATGTTCCTACTTCCAGGTTGAGTTTAGATGCTTTCCATATTTCACATATATATTCATTACCTGAAAGAGTTAGAAAAAAATTAATTCGTGGTTTGAAATTTATGTACATCTGTTATTTTCTGGTTCATGATAGATGTAACGTCATTAACCATAACTTTTTCCCCAATCACAGTTTCTCAGTAATCCATTCATTGAATGAAAATAAAATTGTTTACTTAAGTAATTCATAGACAAATATTTTTTTATAATATATATATTATGAAAACAAATGAGAGGATTTCAAATTTTTTGATAACTTTACATTAACTAGTGACGACTTAGGTTCAATTAATATTAAGAATTGTTTATCAATATTTAATATAGTTAATATAATAATATATTTCTGAAAATAAAAAAACTAAACCAATTATTGGTTCCCCCTAATGTATCCTAGTTGTAGCATTATTTTTATTGTATATATATTGACAAATATTAAATCATTTTTAATTTAAAATGGTCTTATAAGTCATAAAATTTTAAATTCTTTATTATATATTCAAATAATTAATTTTTTTCAGGAATGATCTCATATATATCTCATAATGATCATCTAACATACTAACCGACTATTACATATACATTTATTCCTTTATTTATAGACTATGAAATGTAAAAAACCATGTGTGAGTTGATATGCTCAGTAAGGGTAAACATGGAAGATATCTATAAAAAATTTTATGTTTCAAAAAAATAAGTCTAAAAGAAAATAATAGAGTTCATGAAATAAATTAATCATACTCTGATAATCTTTTTTATAACATATGAGTCATTATATATACACATTCATTACATGAATGATGGTATTTAAAAAATTCCAAAATCATGATCCTGAAAAAATGAAACATAATATTCTTGTATAACATGAGAATGTGGAATAATTTTAATCCTTAGATATCAAAAAATTAAGGATCATATAATAATAATAAAACGAAATAGCATAATATATCTGTAATCACAACTAATAACCCATTTTATAATAGACCATGAAACATCACCAACATCTTTATGTACAATAGAATAAGAATTATTAAATTTTTCCCAAAGTATAATAAATAAGGTATTATAATAAGAATACCTTAGAATAATAAATTCATCATTATTATTAATATATTTTAGTAATCCCATTATATATAATATCATTTCCAAATGTATTGTACGAATATTGAATACTTATCCATCATATAAGGATTAACCATAAATATGTGTTCCATAAAAACATAACAATCATTTAAATTATAACTAAATTAATAAGATGAACCTAACAAGATTCAGGAAAAAATTAAAAATTATTCATCAAAATATATGTTTAAATATAATATGGATTTATTAATTTGAAAATATCAATATGTATAAGAATAGTACATACATTATATTATCATGGATGAAAAAATTCAATTTCAAAATCCCATGAAATACACTTTAAAAAATAAGGAAATATCCGTTGTTTTTGGAAACATTGGAAAACATATTATTCATATAATAAGGGGAATATTGTACTATTTATAAATAATTAAATCATGTAAATTATGTTTAATTATGAAGAATGTAAAATATGGTCATAAATTTAATTCAATTTAAAATAATAATTATTTTTACACTGTTGTAAAAAATCAAATGTGTGACATATAGAAATAATTGAATAATTTCATTTAAGAATTTATAATTAATCTATATTTTAGTATAAAATCCCACTATCAATCATTTATTTATTAGAAATAACATATATGAAAGTTATATTATACTTTTTTCGGAGGATAAATATTCTATAACAAAATAATGGAATCTAGTTTATCCTTTCTAAAAAAACATCCATTATGTTTTTTTGTGTTACATGTGGTGGAAGAATTTTAAAAATATTATAATATACTAAAAAATATACTTATCTAAAATGGAAGAGGATTACGGGGAAAATAACGTATAATATTTATTAAAATAAATGTAAATCATATCCCAACAGATTGATAGCCACAAAATAATTACCTCATTTCCTTACATGGTTCATTAATTCTCTTCCCTTATATTCATGGAGTGTCTTCCATTGTATTAATCATTATGAATTCATATTATATCCATTTAAAAATAAATTAATACCTATATTTGAGGAATAAAATTGGATGAGATTCTAGTAGGGACTAGCTAATCAAGTGTGCATAGTTTTTATGAGAAAGATAGTATGAAAGGTACCATTTATAAGTGATCAACATCTAAGTAATGTAAGTATTAAGATTATTTAAAATAAAAACCTATTGTTAATGTAATGATACCCTAAATATGAATATTTTAAATATAAGTTGTGAGGAGATAGAAATACTTTATAAATAATTAATGGTCATTTTATGAATTTTTTAATACATGAAACATAGGTAAACCTATTTTACCCTTTAAAACAATGACTTAATGTCTCTCATTGTATGTGATTATTGTGACATAACTCCAATTGAAAATAAAACAACATTTTTATTTGTAGATTAAAATTTTTTAATCTATATTAGAGAATTCATTTCCTATATAGGTGTATAAACACATTCTTACAAACACAAAGAAAACATGTAAAACAATTTATTTAAAACATTTATTTTCATCATAATTTTTTTTATTATTATCATTACATTCCCAATAATAACCCTAAAATTAATTTAAATATAGTTTATAAAATATTATGTCAAAATATTTAATTCAAATCTTTCATCAATATATTTATATTAATTTTTTATGATAATATACTTTGAGAAAAAATGATATTCTAAACAACACATCCTTATTCCTTCAAATTAATTTATCATTACCACTAATATGTTATTTATAAAATTATATATGATTTTTAAATTTTATATATACATTAGCAATAAATTTCACAAAGTATTGGTATTTATAATTATACAATATTTAAAAAATATAGTTATTATAGAATTTTTTCTTATAATATTTTACTCTTATAATTAAAATTTTAATATATATTCACTTATATTTTATCAATAAATATTCTAAAACAATAATCATATATATATTTTCAAACCATTTCATCATATCCATTTCATCTTACATAATAAATTATTTTAAATTATCTCTTTTGAAATGGAAATATTCAATTGTTATTAAAGCATTGTTGTTGTGTGAAAACAATGATATAAAAACATTTGATTTATTTTAATTAGAAACATATAAAAAAATAGTGGTATTGTAAAATATCCCAAATATTTATTCCAAACCATTATATCAATTATTATAATGAAAAAATATGTATTATCTCATGTGATACCTATTAATTATATTGACCACTCATAAAAATTAGTGTCTAATATCATTTTTTCAATTTGGTTTTAAATTAATGTATTATGAAAATATTATATGTATAACCCTTTATGTTTATATATTTTCCTTCCATTAAACATCTACATTGAATAACTATTGTGTATTTGTCAAGGATCCATTATTTTTATTTCATATAATGTGATTCCTTAGAATTTTCCAAATTTATCCATCATGGAGACACTTTTTGAAAATAGCATGTATATTGAAACAAAAAAAAGTTGATTATTACATAATTTTAGTGATTAATAGCTTCAAAAAATTATAATTCCAGGGTAAAAGTGTTACTCTATTGGGAAACATGGACCATACATAACAATTACGTAATAAATAATAATAATTTTTCCATTCATCTCTAGAATCTTAATGGACCCCATGTACTACATATTATCTGTAGTCAAATGGGGATATAAATCAGAGAAATAGATGAGATAAATTCTCAATAATAGTTTAGATAAGAAAAAAATAAATATATCATGGGTGATAGTATTCATCATCAGCATAACATAATCAAGTGATAAGAACAATAATCATGATATTAAACATAAGACTAATGCATGGAATGTTGAATTGCATAAAAATGAAACATCAGGTTTTAATATTAAAATTCAATAAATAATTGGGATAAAAAATAACATGTTCAAACATACAATATGTGAATATTCATAACATCTAATTGTAAATAATTATAGAATCATGTATAAGTACATTTCACCTTATCTAATGAGACACATGACATTACCAAATGAATTGGAGTGATATGTAATTTTTTGTGCACCCGTCGCGTCCTGACATTAAGATAATCATGCATGTAATAGAAAAGTTATATCTATATTAGACATAAAATATCCCACCTAAATAATGTGGTTTAATTTCCAAAAATAGATGTTCGCGATAAATATTAGGGTATCCAAAAAGGGAATAACATAAATGTATAGGAATCCCCAATCTCTTGTGAATAAGAAACAATATCAAGAGAAGTAAAAGAAGTTTTTTCAGGCAGTGTTATTTTGGAAAATATTTGTAGTATTCAAAAATACTTTGTTGATAAATTTATATGAAACAATATAAAAATTAAAAGTAATGAAACTATATTTATCAAATATTAAAATAACAACGAAACTAATATTTGGCACCAAGTATGAAAAACCCATGGAAAAGTAGTTGGGTACGAGAAATATAATTACCTTATGTATGAATGATTTCTTAATATTAATTTCATGGATGATAAAATTATATTCATTAATTAATAAATCTAGATAAAAAAATATATTTAATTGATTTATTATAATTTTATTAACTTCATTTTGGGTCATTTTTATAAGTTATGGAGTTCAATTCATTCCTTTAGAGAGTGTTACTTCCACAATTTTCATGACCATTTCTCTTGTATAAATATATATAAGTAAATAAAATATGATAATTATTCTAAAAAACTAAATTACCTATAATTAGACCACAACAAGAATATTAATTGTTCTAAATTTTTTTTCTAGATAAGATGATGACATATTAGATAAAATGTTAACAATAAATATTTAGATTGTTTTTGGTTGTTTTCAATCCGAACCAAATAAGTTTTGTTCTTTATTTTATTTTTTGTTTATATTATATTTCCAAAACATAATGAAGGTTATAACATATATTTTTTTTAAAATAATTTCCTCTATTTTAATGGTTTTATGAACATCCTTAATAGTGGAAATGAAAAATAGAAATGTCTCATCCTCGAAGGTGATAAATCAACAAAATAAGGAAGATGTTTTCATTTTTTTAATAAAAGGTAGAGTATAAGAAGTTGTATGATGAAATATTATATTAAAATAATAACATTATATTATATGTGAGTATAAGGGGTGGTGAGTGTGGTCTTTATAGAGGAGGAGAGTGGTGTTTTTGAACTATTTAATTCATTTGTTTTTTATGCTCAATAATCAAAATAGTTTAGTTCCAATGACTAAATACATTAAATAGTGATGGAGAGTTTAAAATAATTGTTCTTAAATATTACATGCCATAAAATGACTCAAAAATCCATGCCTTTAGCATATATATTAAATTATCGTATGTAACAATTCACCAAAACATCAACTATTTTAGAAAAATCCCATAAAAATCCGCATAACCATTTGTGATGTGTAAAAAATGAAAATGAACTACATTTTATGAAAATAATTTTATGAATATGAGAGATGTAGTTTTCAATTAAAATAATCTCATATTAAAAAAATACCAATTTAAAATTATATGTGATTTTACGAATCATTGAACATTTTATTAAGGTCTTATATAATTAACTTATAATTATAAGACAATAAAATATTAATTTATCTATCTATTTTATGATATTTAATTTTCATTAAGATCATATAATTTTTGATAAATTTTAAATAAAAATTTATGTTTTAAAAAAATAGAAACACTTAATTAATCATATTTTTAAAAATTGTTATAGTATAAGATAATTTTTTCATGTATTCATTTATAAGATTGATTAAATTTTTTATAAATTTTTACATGAGGTTACTATTAAATATAATGAATTAATATGGTCATATTAAAATTCAAAAGTTCATATAACTATTTATTTGGAATATGTTAATTAATTAATATAAATACCACTTATATAATTCTTAATTTATGAAAATATTGTTTCTATAAGGTGATTTAGGATGTGTATGTGTTTTATAAAATATATTGTTATTGTAAAAAGGAAAAAAAATTAATTGATTGATGTTTGGGTCATTACATTCTTCCCCTTGTTTAATTATTTTTTCTCTAAAAATTTAGTTTTATATAAACAGGTTATGGTATTTGTCCTTCATCACTTCCTCTAGTTCCAATGATTCATTTTTTTACTTATGCTTCTTCCATATAACTTTGACCATGTGAATATTTTTCTTGCCCGGAACATTATCTCTATGATCTAAGATCTTTACCAGCTACACATCAAAAGAGAAATAATTTTCCAAATCTACCCCACTAGTTTTTTTACATGAGAAGGATCAGGTATTTTTACATGGAATACATTGTGTAGTTGTAAAATGTTACATGGATGTTCTTTTCGATATGTCATAACAATGACATGATCAAGAATCTCAATCAGGATTATGTTCCTCGGACATATCTTTCCATTCACCACATATCTCATGATCCTCTTCCATGGAGTTAATGAAGAGGAATACAATGACTAAAACATCACTATATAGGTCTTATTGATGATTGTATACATTGTCCTTATGTCGACTATGGGGTGTCATGATGTCCTCCAAAATAGTATTCAACATTTCTATTATTTCGTTGACTATTATAGGTCTAATCAGCTAATGGTCAAAATCTCCATCCATGTATGATGATGCTCTATATATTTTTACATAAAGGAATGCGTATGTGGATATTTGGATTTTTGAGTGGAAACTATTTTTATAATAAAATTCTTATAGAAGAATAAGTTAGTCCCATTAAGCTTTTATGTCCCTCGCACTCTCACTCAATATGTATACCGATGTCTGAATAGTCTGCTTGATGCACGCCTGTCGTAGGGCGTGGAAAAACAATTATTTCCTAATTTAAAATGTAGTAATGTGGTTGACCTAGGATGTCTCCCGAATAGGAGTGCACACAAAATGGGTTGTCACTTTAAAACGGGGGTAAAAATGTTATGAAAGGAAATTTGAAATTCAAATGATTGAAAAACAATGAAATTAAAAGGGTGATTAGGTCGGGGTTGGTTTCCTAATTATAATGCTATCTTTGTTCAATTTAATTCAAACATCTTCTTCTTAGTTGATTAAAGTGAGTTTCCACAATCGTTTCCTCTCAATTCCTTGGTGAAATTGTTATTGTGAGAGAAAACCTTACCAAGATCTCGGTTTGGTCAACTCTCCTTCCATGTGTAAAAAAGTTGTATTGAATATCCTTAATTGAAATGGGCAATTCCCGATCGGGTTTTGTTTATCCCAAACAATCAAGAACATTCACTACACCATTTACACGTACTGACGATCGTTGAGTACTTCACCACTAATTCCTAGTTTATTCCATCGTATATAAACCAGAAATTAGTGGAGGGAGATATTGATTATTTTACCAAGGCAAAAATAAATAACGGAATTAATATTCAAGAACGATCGCACTTGATTATAAAATCCGCTATAAGAAATTGAAAACATCTTTGAAGAAGAAAGAAATTTATTCTATTACGTCCAAGAACTCAAGCATTACAATATAGAAAACCAACCCTTCCCCAATCACTCCAAAAGTTTACCCCACCATGGTAAGGGTAATCGAGTTGAATGGGGAAGAAGAAGGCATTAACCAACTATGAAAAAGAAAATAAATAAAATAGAAAGCTGATAAGTTCTCCTTCTTGGTGTCCCGGAAGGAATGGGGTGGAGAACGGATGGAGAATGGATGCTTTGAGAGGGTGGAGCTCTCCTCCTTTTATAGCCAGAATGATTCCCCCGAATGTAGACGCGTTGTATCCCCATTACATGACATCTTCACGCGTTGATACCTTCTTTAATGTTGTTCATAATTACCTTGGCCGTGTCCCCTAAAAATTTCAGCGGCTTTGGACATGTATTCCGAGAGTTATGGCCGTTTTACAATGATAATTTATTCTGTCCAGTCAGACACTCCAAGACGAAATCCTCCGGATTAGGGTGCTTTAATGGCACCATAAACGGCCACTTCACTCGGTGATTCCTTCATAAAAGATTCTCCAAAACTCCTTGCGCGTCCACCCACCGAATTTCAAAATTTGTGGGCCCACAGTGGATGAGTTATGGATCCCACATCATAACTAGGCAGAACTGAAAACAGTTTTATTGAGCAAACTTGTGAGCTTCTTTTGAGCTTCCATATGGCCGATTCAGATTTTGGTCCAAATATATTAAATTAATCCCTGGATGTTTATAATATGAAAAAGAATGAATGTTTCAATTTGGATCAGTGTAGATAATGTTATGGCCAATCTACCGAAATAATTTAAAACTGTTAAAAATCCAAAATGGCCAATTTTTACTATTCAGCTCAAAATAACACCATTATCAAAAAAATGAAACAATTCATCTTAGAGGAACAATTTTGTGGGTTTAAAACAATGATATTAAATATAAATTAATTGAAAATATTTGCTCTATCAACTCCCCCACACTTATCACTTGGACTCCTGGACAAGTAAAAATCAAATCAAATCAAAATCAAAACACATACAATGAGATCAATCAAATCAATTTCAAGAAACAAAAAGATATCATGCCTCAACAAAAACTGTTATTTAAAGTTCTCCATTTAAGATTTTAATATATTTCCACTTAATTTCTTATCCCATGCACACAAAACACCTACCTCACATGAATTTTCTCTCATCTCACAAATGTAAAGGTTGAACAAGGTTTTTCTCATCCAAACTCACACAAGAGTCACCATAGGTTTGATAAATTCATACTTCTCCACCCGATGTGAGTCAAGAACATGTGTTTCTCATGAGGACTTTTCAGGGTTGTTCTGTGGCTTCCGGTTGGTAGGATTTAGATGTTAAAAGTTCTGAGGCCGAAAAAGGAAGGCTTGACTCTTATTGAAGCAAAATTGCATGATTCTAGTTTTCACTCAAATATGGTCTCCTTCACATCCCCTTTGTTGAAAATAGGCTCCATCATCATTCAATCAGCTCAGCAGAAAACATTTCAATCTTTTCAAACATGATTTTTTTTAAAGCTCCAGATAGGCACAACTTTCTTTTTACATTGGCAGCTCCAGAAAGGCACAACTTCTCTTTTCATAAGAGCTCCAGAAAAGGCACAACTTTCAACAGAATAATTTTTCAGCATCACACACATCTCTTCAACAATTTATTTTCCACCCAAATTATAACCAAATGAGGTAGTACACCACAAGACATCTTCCTCCACACTTAAGTTCAACTAGATCATGCAATTTTACTTCAAGAGCCGGTATGATAGGGAAAAATGGCTTGTAATGTGGCTAACCTAACAAACAATTCATGGATACTAGGGGCTACAATGAAGGATAAATGTAAAGGTGGGCCATAATGAAAAGGATTATTTTTAAAAGGGGGCTTCAAACAAAATAATTGCCTCAATCATTTAAAACACATGTACCCCAACCCTCAAGTTTTGAAAGGAATAAATCAAATTCTGGTTAAAGCAAGCATGGTCTGGTTCTCTCAAGAAATGAGGTGAATGAAAAGAATATGACAAAAATGGTTCAGAAGCCTCACAGGAGTGTTATTTCAAAGATATAGACAGTGAAATATGGCATGAGATTCAAAAATCAGTGTAGTTTTCATGAAATTCCAAAATATTTGATCTTGAAACAAATTTATTTCAGCAATCATTTAAACTCAGTTTCATGGAATAGATTGGTTCACTCATTGAAATGAGTTTCAAAAATGGTATTGATAATCATTTCAGCTCAAAAGTTTCAGAAACACACCAAAAATTGAAAAATAAACAAACACAAATTTGAAAACACACAATTTTTTTTTGAAAACAAACATCAAATAAAAATCCTATACTACAAAGGTTCCCTCCCCCACACTTAAATGATAAAGTGTCCTCGATGCATTCAAGTGGATTTAACATATATGTAGATTTCTGATTGAATCACAACAGCTATGTAAGTATAAAGGAGAGGTACAACCTGACTTATTGGCAATGCAACGTTGAGTTTGGATCCTAAGTGTTTCTCTTTGAAAACCTAAAAAAAGTAAAAACATAACATAAGAAATATATTAAAAGAAATGAAAATAGAAATAGGATGAGAAAAGAAGGATAGATCTTGGTTTAATCCCCCAAGTGGGCCCTGGGTTTTGACTGCCTCCAGAGGGCAGTACCAGCTTTTATCCATAATCTGTTGGTGGATGAAGCTTCTTTGATTTAAACCACCACATGTGGCTCTTTCCAGCTTGATGTTCTTTGTTCTTATTGAGGAAGACTCCATAGATAGAGTATACCAGATCCACCCCCTTCGCAATGTGGTACACCGTGCATGGTGGGGGTAGGATGAAGTACAGAGCCTCCTCCTTCTTGGGTTCCGCATGAACAACATCATATTTACTCTCCAGTGGTTGATGATGGCATGATACATTAGGGGAAAAATCAAAGGGAATGTCAGAGTTTAATTCTATTTGAAAAAAATTAAAGCATGAAGAATCAATATCAAATTCTTCCCTTTCAATGTATGTATCTTGTGTCTCATTTTCCACAAGAAAATCCACTTTGATCTTCTCTTGTACTCCCTCCATTAAATGTTCAACAGGTTTGGGGAGCACCAGATGTTCCTCTTCAGATGCATATTCACCCTCCAAGGAAATACAAGTGTTGGATGAATCTGAAAAATTAAAACAAGGGGAGGTAATACTCAATTCAGTTTCAACAAAATCAAAAGATAATGAGTTTATGAAAAGATTAACTCCCTGAGCCTGTTTGGATTCAATTTCTTCTTCAAAGGGATGTGGCTCTTGGAGTTGAATTTCCGTAGATAGAGGTAGGTAGTAAGACTCCTCTATCTTCTCTTCAAATTCCACTACTTGGTTGGTTTCTTCCTTCAATGTCATTGAATCATCTACATTATTAGGAATAGTTGGATCAAGAAGTTCCTCACACTCATTCCAGAAGTTATCCAGATCCTTTTGATCTCCAATATGCATTTCAATAGTTAAATCTTCTTCATCACTCTCCTCTAACATTGATTGAGTTCGGCTCAATGGATCTTCTTTTAAATTCATCAAGTCCTTCATGGGTTCTTCAACCTGAAAGATTTGTGGGGATACTTCTTTCACCAATTTCTCTGGTTCTGGTTCTTGTTCTGGATCCATTTTTGGATCCTGGGATGCATGTACTTGTTCCGCTATCCACTGTATTGAGGTCTCTAGGTTTTGAACTGTTTGACTAATTCTTTTAAATTGGGATTCAATATCCTTGTGAACTTCTGCTTCTTGGTCTTGTACATTGATCATTTCTTGATAAAATTCTGGAAAATAATCCTGAAGTTCAATTAATTTTCTTGACAAACCCTCCAACACTGGGTATTCGAGGTTCTCTTTAAGGTTTTCAATGAGATCCTTGAATTCATCCTCAGTTACGATTTGGATTCGAGCTCCCCGAATTTGTTTAGCCAAGAAAGAAACTTTATACTCTATAGAGAAAGGTTATTCAATAATTGTTTCTCTCACTAGTGGGTAATTGTTCCATGAATTAAAGAAATAATCATTTGAAAACTACATGGCAAAAGAATTTTTTTAATATTTTTTTTAATTGAAAAAGTCAAATATTAACAATTAGTTTGTGGAACTATCTCCCCGGCAACGGCGCCAAGTTTGATGCACGCCTGTCGTAGGGCGTGGCAAAACAATTATTTCCTAAGTTAAAATGTAGTAATGTGGTTGACCTAGGATGTCTCCCGAAGAGGAGTGCACACAAAATGGGTTGTCACTTTAAAACGGGGGTAAAAATGTTGTGAAAGGAAATTTAAAATTCAAATGATTGAAAAACAATGAAATTAAAAGGGTGATTAGGTCGGTGTCGGTTTCCTAATTATAATGCTATCCTTGTTCAATTTAATTCAAACCTCTTCTTCTTAGTTGATTAAAGTGAGTTTCCACAATCGTTTCCTCTCACTTCCTTGGTGAAATTGTTATTGTGAGAGAAAACCTTACCAAGATGTCGGTTTGGTCAACTCTCCTTCCATGTGTAAAATAGTTGTATTGAATAACCGTAATTGAAATGGGAAATTCCCGATCGGGTTTTGTTTATCCCAAAAAATCAAGAACATTCACTACACCTTTTACACGTACTGACGATCGTCGAGTACTTCACCACTAATTCCTAGTTTATTCCATCGTATATAAACCAGAAATTAGTGGAGGCAGTTATTGATTATTTTACCAAGGAAAAAATAAATAACGGAATTAATATTCAAGAAAGATCGCACTTGATTATAAAATCCGCTATAATAAATTGAAAACAACTTTGAAAAAGAAAGAAATTTATTCAATTACGTCCAAGAACTCAAGCATTACAATATAGAAAACCAACCCTTCCCCAATCACTCCAAAAGTTTACCCCACCATGGTAAGGGTAATCGAGTTGAATGGGGAAGAAGAAGGCATTAACAAACTATGAAAAAGAAAATAAATAAAAGAGAAAGCTTAAAAGTTCTCCTTCTTGGTGTCCCGGAAGGAATGAGGTGGAGAATGGATGGAGAATGGATGCTTTGAGAGGGTGGAGCTCTCCTCCTTTTATAGCCAGAATGCTTCCCCCGAATGTAGACGCCTTGTATCCCCATTAACTGACATCTTCACGCGTTTAGCCTTTCTTGAATGTTGTTCATAATTACCTTGGACGTGTCCCCTCAAAATTTCAGCGGCTTTGGACATGTATTCCGAGAGTTATGGCCGTTTTACTATGATAATTTATTCTGTCCAGTCAGACACTCCAAAACGAAATCCTCCGGATTAGGGTGCTTTAATGGCACCATAAACGGCCACTTCACTCGGTGAGTCTTTCATAAAAGATGCTCCAAAACTCCTTGCGCGTCCACACACCGAATTTCACAATCTTTGGGCCCACAGTAGATGAGTTATGGATCCCACATCAAAACTAGGCAGAACTGAAAACAGTTTTCTTGAGCAAATTTGTGAGATTCTTTTGAGCTTCCATATGGCCTATTAAGATTTTGGTCCAAATATATTAAATGAATCCCTGGATGTGTAGAATCCGAAAAAGAAACAATTTTGCAATTTGGATCAGTTTAGATAATGTTATTTCCAATCTACCGAAATAATTTAAAACTGTTAAAAATCCAAAATGGCCAATTTTTACTATTCAGCTCAAAATAACACCATTATCAAAAAAATGAAACAATTCTTCTTAGAGGAACAATTTTGTGGGTTTAAAACAATGATATTAAATATAAATTAATTGAAAATATTTGCCCTATCACTTCTCTATTTGTACATAGGTATGAGGTTGATAATTCATACAGAAGATAAACTAAATTATTGGATCATTTTGGATTCTTTTACAGAACATAGTGGTTAATCTATGAACTCTATTAGATATAATCATCAACGGTACATAATTCATCCTTACAACTTAATTTATGTATATCATTGAATTTTTATCTAGTGATAAGTCTTACATTGTTTTGATAATGTGAAATTCCTTTGTAAGGTGATCTAAAATAACCCATTTGGACATTTTCTTCAAGATGTATATAGAATTTCAGGTGAAAATGTCCATAGTTATGTTTTCCCATTACCATGATTGTTTGGGTAATGGTTACATCATCCCCATAAATTTTTTCCTTTAGCCTTCACTAGATAACATACCTAGAATGTTGATTTATTATATGTGATATCATTCTTCACATTGGATAACCAATTGTTCAATCAGAAATCTAAATACATCATTATTATCTATTAGTGAATCAAGATGAATGACCTAGATATTTTACTCATAAGATATATTTTTTATATGGATTTTATGGTACACATAGTCATGACAGAAATCTTACTACTCCATGCTCATCAAATTTAATGTTTAAGGACTTACCCATTCTAAAGGATTTCACCTTCATTTGAATTTACAAATTATTTCATTGAGATTTAAATATTTTCACTGTGAGGGATGGTGGATAAATTTTTTGATATAGGATTGATTATTTTCCATCCATAATGATTCACATGCACATACGTTGAATGTATAAAAAATGGGATCATTTTCAATTCTTATCTTTGAAAATATTTCCAAAACATTTATACTTAGATCCTCTTATAGTTATTCTCATTATTACAATGGTAGTGGATTGAGAAAACACAATCCTTGATGAACTCTAGGCATCTACATCAATTTATATCAAGATATATGATTCTGGATGTAATATTTAGGCTCTTATGATTAGTATATATTTTACACTTATCCCCATTAAGATAAATCATTTGGATTATAAATTTCAATATCACATAATCACACACTAGTTCATGTGTGGGGTAGTTTGTCTCATGAATTTTCAACTGCCTTGAAGCATAGAGAATAAATTTATTAATTTTCATCAATACACAGTCTAAGGCCTTCTTTGATGCATCATTTTATACCACAAATAGTTTCGCACATGTAATATCTGTGATTACAGGGGATGTTATAAGTGTCATTTTTATCTATGTTATGTAGTCTTCACCTTCATAGGACTGTGAAAACATTTCTACCTTCCATGATAGCTTGGATAGTGGCTTTGAAAATTGTGTGATGATAATTAAAAATTGGTGGTAATATTTATCAAGACAATGGAAATTACAAATCTCTATAAAATATTTTGTCCTTGGGCACTCTTTGATTGTGTTTTCCATCTATGGAACCACAAATAATTATTTTATAGTGATAAAAATCCCATGAATGACACATCCTACATCCAGAAGTCACATTTACCCTACTTTTCATTTTTTTTGTCCCTGAACAGTGCCTTTATATTAGTATTCAAATTCAACTCATGACCCATGTTTCTCATAGATTATATAAGAATATAATCAGCAATTTCTACCAACAATATCTCAAGGTAATATTTACTGATTCAATTCAATAATTACCTGAATATTTAAGGATTCTTAATTTTTCCTAATAGAATCTATATGAACACAAAATTTCCATACACCATTATAAATGTATAATTGTGAATATATTTCTAAATCACCATTAGGTTATGATATCCCAAATGATGTTACACCTTATATAGATACATGGTACAACATTGTCGATCGAACCATCCATATATCCATGTAAATAGGTTGTTGTTTTTTTCTATTTTTTATATCATTATAATTAATGTAGAGGCTCATAGATCCATCCTTCTTATTGAGGAACAAGATTGGGGAACCCCATGGTGAAGCACTCAAGCATATTAACCCTTATGTAGATTCTCTTATAACTACTAAATAGGATCCTCTAACTCAATTATGTCAATTATAGAACTAGTATTTGATATAGAAATTGATCCGAGAAAATATTCAATTTAGAACATAACATATTAGTTAGGGGTAAGACTAGTCAATTCTTTAGGGAACTCATCAATGTAGTACATCCCACTGTTGATGTCTCCAATCATGATTATCTCCTTTGTCTTAATCATTTGAGATAGAAATGATTTTTCATAATGAAATATTATCAACACTTGAGACAAGGATTATTAAAGAGATTAATCATCATCATAACACTTATATTGAATTGGAGTATTCCGTAAAATGTTTAGAGAGATTTCTATTTCTCAATAATTGATATTTTATTTGTACAATGATATCTAGTTTGTGCCCAATATTTCATCAAAATATATATAGAGAAAATAATTATATATTTAATAAGAGTTTCATTATACATTCATTGACATGAGGAGTTATATAATTTTTGTGTTATAATTTGTTCATTTTCTATTCTCAGGGATAACTAAATCATTATATTTTGAGGTGTTTTTTGAATATTTATACTAAAAATTACTGATATTAATGAATGTAGAAAATTCGAATCAAATATTATGTTAACGGTTCTTGATTGAATTACTAGAAAGCATTTCCACACAACATTGTCTAGAAAAACACTAGTGGGACTGATGGAATTATAAATCTCATGCTCCTTTGGATTTTTTGGTTATTGACATTAAGAACCCTCTAGGATTTAGTGTTCAGTTTTCAATCATTAACAGTTTCATTTCTCTCTTCATTTGAAGAATTGTACCATTGGTGGAGGTCTCTATTCTTCCACCACATTGTCATGTTTCCTCGTGTTTCATTGAAATTCATGAGATTGGTGTCATAAACTACTATAGTAGATTCGTTTCCCTATCCCTTTGAGGAAACTAACATGATTCTTCTTCAAAAAAAATTACATGTGATTGGCTCAATTTCTATTCCAACATTTTTAGTATATCATCAAATATGAATCTCCCTATTTCTCCTCTTATATCTATATCCATGAAAAATTTCTCAAAAATCCATCTCCACATTGAGATCACATCGAATGTCCTCTTCATAACTCAAAATTTCTCAAAATTATATAGCCTTTCGATGGTGTGTTTCTCAACCACTACAAATTAAATATATTATTATTGAATTATTAATAACGTAATCCGTAGAGAACCATCATATAATAATAAAATTGTTTTCTTATTCCATGATTGATTCACCCTCCTTTTACTTTAGCTATATAAATTGTCTCTCCATCATCAAACAATGTGTTTGAGGTAAATTCAAGTAAATAAAAATCCACTTAATGTATTTACAAGCCACAACAAAAATTTATTTAATTTTCATGGTGCTCTTAATAAACTCCCACCATTGGTTTTAATCAAAATATAAACTAAAAATGTCTATAGTCAACATCTCAATCATAGAATAATTAATCACATAATCGATCCTCTACAAATATTTGACCCAATATTCCATGACTAGTGGATAGGAAGATCCACTAAATTGTAGTGGTTGTTGCTGCATAAAGGACACGAAAAGTAGTTTACCCCTCTTAGGTGAATGTGGAAGTTAAATATTAGTTATGTTTCTATTCATAAACTAATAAATCTAGTTATGCAACACAATGAAATTTTGAACTCCATCTACCATGGAATTTGGGATTTCATTTATGCATTCACTATATTTTCCCCCTCACGTGTTGTTTCCCTTGTTTCTTATGGATACATACATTTTCTATATTAATAATTGTGTGAAAAAACATCTATCAAATGGTAATGAATAAATAATTTATTCATTTTAGTACTTTACTATAATGGAATATATTAAGGTTACCATATATTTATTTTTTTAAGTTAATGAGTCATGTGTGGAAACATAGCATCATTCAATGGGCTTTCCCTAATGTTCTCTAACAAAAATTCATAATTTAACTCAACCATGATAGAAGAATTTGTGTTTTGGTCAAATTAATTAACTGGGGATATGCATCATATAAAATGGGTAAGATAACTTACAAACAAGAGGATACATAAAAATATGAATCAATATAAAAAGGGTGAGAATAATTAAAATAATTATATCATAATAATGGTATAATATCCATAATCAATATATAAATCATTATATAATGACCTGGAATTTGGTAATGCATAAGAAGGAAGCATAATATCTTATTGGTCAAATAAAAAAATAGTTCATATAAAGCTATCATTATAATCACACATAACATATAGAATAATCATAACATAATCATTGTGAAAAAAATATAGCATAATCTTTAGGAATATTTCTCCTTATCATGTGACATATATCACATTACCGAATGAATGTTTCACTTTATAATTATAGTTTAACTCTTCATATCATAAAATTTCTATAATAATGAATGAAGAATAGAACATATATCAACATTAGACATATAATAACCCATGTAATGAAATCTGTTTCATTTGATAAATAAAAAATTTATGATATATATTTATGGTTCCCAAAAGGTAATAGATCACTGGTATATGAATCATAAATTGACAGTGGCTAAAAAATCACATGAGAATCAAAATATATGTTTTATTAAGGAAGATATATTTGGGAAATATTTTTATTTATCATAAATCTTGATTTGATACATGTATATACCAGAAATGAAAATGTAATAATAATAAATGTATATTTGAAGAATTTAAAAATAACACCCAGTCAAGACCCATCCCAGTGGGGCCCGCACTTCGACTCCCCAAGACCAAAACCAATAAGCCAGGGGATGGTGACTTTCACCAAGTAGGAATATTACTAAATGGGAGAAATTTCGTAAGTACATGTACCCATGAACACATATTTAATCCCACAAATGATAAATTTTGAAAATACACTAAGAAAAAAATGCTTGCATACAACTAAACCCAACCAACATAGTACAATGGGATGTAATGTACTGAATGTAAACTGGTCTAGAATTCACGCCCACCAAAAACAAGAGTATGAAAACTACAATGTCCAACCTGTAAAAGAAATAGGCATTTGTACTACTGCTTGTAGCCGTAGGAACACCTCAGCCTGTAGGGAAGTCAAAAAGCTCGGTCTTGTCCCAGTCCTCGCTGGACTCCATCAAAAGGCTTATCATCTTCACAAGACATAATGCATGCGGGAAAACCCCGTGTAGGGGTGAGTATAACAATAATCATAAGGTGACCCCAAAAACCACAATGAAAATTCACAAAGTAAAGGTATAGTTTTCTCTACACATTATATGTCAACTAAACATATATCATGAGTAACCCAATCCTGATATACTCAAAACTCATACCCGTAGTCTAGAGGCATATCAGACAACCATATTCCCTCGCTAGGGATTCATTTTGAAGAATCCACGAAGCACTCATTCAGGAGAACTCACTCCAAGAGTCTGATAGCTCTGATGATGTCATCCATGAAGTACTGTCTGTTGGGAAATTCCACGAGAGATAGAATCACTCCTTTCGGTAGAACACACTCTTGAGCGAAGAAAGACCACGATACATAGATGAGGATCACTACTAGTGCATTGGAGGATACCTCTACTTATCCAGATTCATTTACTATGTAGAGGATGAACACCCTGTGGAAATAGTCATGTAAATCCATGATTGTACCTAGGGTGAATAATGGATAGAGGATCTCACTGTAGGCCTCTCGTAGGTATACCTGAATCTATCTTAGAAAGTCCTGCTGAAAGGATCACACTCCTAAAAAATGAAAAAATACATGTTCTTCAGGGGAATGAAAAAAATGTGAACTAAACCAAAAAAACTTGTCCATGAAATAGTGGAAAAGAAGATAAAGCATGATACTAAAAAGTACACGGCTTGTAGATGTGTCACACGCTGTGTATTCTGTCCCCGGGTACTCCCTGTGTACTATGGCCTGTATCACAAGGCTTGTTGTGTAGAATGGTCAGTACAATGCATGTAGTTATAATAACACACCATTTCTAAGTAACTGGGTTTGGCCCCATGTACATGGTCATGTTACCATACATGGCTTTATCACATGTGTGTCATCCTGTGTAACTCGTACACGGGGTAACCCATTCAGCCGGACTAGTCTGGCCGTGTGGTGGAGTACATGATTGTGTACTCCATAATGTGTTCAGGTATCACCTGGGATACACACCGATTCCCCCATAAGGACCCACATGTAGTCTTCATAAGGGAACCTGTTGTGCCATCTCTTCGTGCATCAAGGATTCACAGCTGCCGCTATGCCGGGCCCACACGGTGTGTTCTTTGGAATACATGACGTGTTCTTCTGAAATTTCCATAAAGGATTCCCATCACTACCCTGCCCTGGTTTCCCCTCCAATCCTTTATCCGGCCACCCGACCACCCTGAAACCCAAGGTTTTAGGTCTCCACAACATTTGGGAGACGAATTGGTCAGTTTCGGGCCTCCGATCGGCCTTGAAAACATGCTTTGATTCACCCGTATGAAGAACACTTGAAGAACAAGAACTATAGAACCATGTCGATTTGTATGCCTCCATTACTATCACACCTCTTCTAGGTTGTAATGATGTCAGATTTTTGATTTGGGATTGATACATTTCAGAACTTATGTGCAATGATAAATTGTTCATTTCCCCGTGGAGAACGTGAAGAACACAGATAAAAAGGGAGATAAATCCAAAAGTAAATCGAGGAAAAAACCTATTCTGTCATTCATCATGGTGTTGATTCACTCCTGTTATTAGGATCAAACTGATAAGAATCAATACAAATGAGAATAATATAGCTTGTATTAATTCCCTGAGATTAACCCAATAAAAAACCCTCCCGCAAGAATACACGAGTCCACTGATCAACCTATTCGTGGGGTGATCCTCGTTCGTCATTTAATTGAATTACGGGGAAGAATTAAATCCAAATAACTGACCCTTACCTAATTTACTAATGAAGAGGGAGATTGATGGTCAGCTGGTATTTGATCTCACATTGCAACGATCCATGCGTCATTGTTCGTCGGTGTTCATAGAAAATCCTCCAAGGTTGGATCCTCTCTAAAGCTCTAAAGGATTCTGGAGGAAAACTCCTAGGTTATCAGTCTAACGCATCTATCCTAATCATTTAATGAAAAATAATTTTTTTTTCTTTTTAGAAACATTTTAATAAAAAAAATTATCAATTTATTTTATTTCATCTAAAATGTTTCCTCTAAAACGCCCAAAAACTATCTTTTGTAGCCAACATGTGACAGTCATTGTTAGGCCATTTTAAGGTAAAGATGCAACATTAAATTAAATAGTGCTATTAGATCTCTGATCCGGGTATCCGTTAAAATTTTATTGCACTTTTTCCAGAAACTCGCTCGCGTGCGCTTTTTAAAGTTTAAATTAATTCAAATATTTATTCTAAGAATGCTGGGCCTCGAAATCCCACATCGTCGAAAGGTATGGTCACAAAATAAATCAATATAATATTTAAAAATAATAAACAATAAATCCAACACATTAAATTCTCCCCACCTTAGGGCTTTGCATACCCAAAAAGCCAAAACAAGGGCTACTCAAAAAGATTAGGGTAATGGGCACAAATCTGTGTCTCCCGCTCCCATGTGCTTTCTTAAAGATTCTCGTGCTGCCACCAAAAAAACACCAAGGTAATTGATCCCCCATGAAGGATCCCCTCTAGCCAATCCTTGATCTCCAATGGGTACTCAGAAAAGGTAACTCCATCATTGATGTCCAGCTCACCACAGTCGATGACGTGCGATGATCTTGCATGCACCACCTCTACTACGACACGTGGAAGACATCATGTACCCGATGAAAGTGTGGTGGTAGATCTAGGTGGTACGCTAGCTTTCCAACTTCGCACAGTATCTGTAAGGGTCCGATGAACCTCAACTATAGCTTGCCACAACAGCCAAATTTCTTTAACCCTCGTCTAGGTGAGACCCAATGAATGAAATGTTATCTCTCCTCAAACTCCAGAGGTCTCCTGCACCTATCACCGAAAGACTTTTTCCAGCACTGAGCAGTGATCATCCTCTCTCGGATGATTTTCACCTTCTCGGTGGTAGCTCGAACCAAATTTGGACCCATGAGTGCTGAATCTCTAGGGTTATTCCAGCAAAGTCGTGATCGGAAAGGTCTCCCATAAAAAGCCTCTAATTGGGCCATACCAATGGTAGAGTGGTTTCAATTATTATATTCAAACTCCACCATTAGTAGGTGGTCCTCCCAAATATGACCAAAGTCCATGATATAAGCCCATAACATATCTTCCAAAAAATGAATGGTTATCTCCGTCTGACCATCTATCTGGGGATGGAACACCGTGCTCAAGCATAGCTAAGTTCCAAAAGCATCCTACAATCCCTTCCACAACTGGGATGTGAAGTGAGCATATCATTCCGAGACTATAATCAAAGGGATACCATGAAGCCGAACTATCTTCTACACATAGGGGCTTCCCAAGCTCTTTATGGAACTCTCCTACATGATAGAAAGGATGTGGGCCAACATGGTGAGTTGTTCAATGATCACCCATATAGAATCAAGCACCATCGGAATTCGTGGTAGGCCCGTCACAATGTTCATCGTTATTTCATCCCACTTCCACTGTGGAGATTCTAGGTGGGAGATAATACCATGGGAACATGGTGCTCAACCTTCACTTGTTGGCACATAAGCCATCGAAAAATGAACTATACTACAAACTTCCTCATGACTGACCACCAAAACTATTATCTAAGATCCTAGTACATCGTCACCACTATAGAATGTACCTCTAAGGGAGATGTATGAAACTCCCTCATGAACTCCTCATATAATGACACTGTTACAATACTACGTCCTCTAAAAAGTATTTTTTGTTCCCCACCTTGAAAAAATCCACATGGAGTATGTCTTGTAGATAATAGAGAATGTAATGTCATACAGTCGACATTCCCAAGTTGTGCCTCCCTGACTTGTTGTAAGTGTGGAGGGGTGGCAACCACCGACTAAAGGTAAACTGCATCCTCATTTCCCATAGAGGATAACTATAACAAGGCCAACTATTCTGTCACCTCACTCAGAAGTTGTGAGCTCGATCTCCAGCTAAGAGCATCTACCACCTTGTTCACCTACCATGATGTTTAGATAGTCTCGACATCATTGTCCTGGAGGAACTATAATGAATGCCTCTATCTCATATTCATACCCTTATTCTAGAATATGTACTTGAGTGTATGGTTTTCAGAGTAGAAGATGAACTGATCTCCCATATGGTAGTGTCTCCACATATTTAATGTGAAGACTAATTCTGGAAACTCTAGATCATGGGCCTCATAGTTCTTCTCATGTGGCCTATGCTAGCGTGAACTATAAGCATTCACTACCGATCTCTGCATCAGGACGTAGCCAAGCCCAGTCTCTGAAGCATTGTAGAAAACTACATACTCGACACCCTCCTCCGGTAATCTCAAATTCGGGGCACTCATAAAACATTACCTCAACCACTTGTAATCCATCTAGCACTTCTCCATCCACATGAATGGTTTCCACTTCCTGGTCAAGGATTTCATTAGTGATGATATTAGGGAGAACTCAAAAATGAATCTCATGCTATATCCTTCAATCCCATGGAAGATCCGCACCTCCATCTTGATCTGAGCTGGCTCCCATGCTAACACTGCCTCCACCATGGCTGGGTCCCTAGCTACTCCATCTGCCGAAATGGCATGTCGCAGAAAGTGGAACCCCTGAATCTAAAACTGGAACTTTGAGAGCTTCCCATAAAACTTGTTCTCTCTAAGTACATCTAGAACCATCCACATGTGTCTCATGTGATCCTCCTTTGACACTGAGTACAGTAGGATGTTGGCGATGAAGACCACTACGAACCACCGAGGACTCTACACCTATTTACCTACTACTGACTTCTGTCCGCTGTATCTCGTCATCCATGAATCTCTGAATCACTAAGTCTTTCTTGATCACTACAGCATATTTCAAAATGATTAGAGGCATGACACTAGCTCAGATGTCCCGTCGTAGACATCTCTCGAAGGTCTGATCTCTGATGTAATGATCCCGGACCATATCCATCGACTTCATGGTGAGGTTGGTGAACCTCGAAGAATAGGAAGGAATCGAAAAACTGCCATACTATAGCAGAAGAAGCTCTTGGATACACACTTCTCTCAGTATAACTGGAGAGAAAAACTCCATAATGAGTTGCTCAAACTCCATCCACGACAGAGTCTCCTCTTCGTGAGTCTCTGTGGTCATAATTCACCATCGACCCACCGAAACCTGAAGAAGGATCTCCCATAGGATCTCTATCAAGTCCTCTAGTGTCCTCATGAGATGGAAAACATTGGTCACTGCCTCAGGCCAGTCCTTAGCTGCCAGAGGTATGGGATCACCTCATAACCTTAGGGGTCTCTATCTCTGTATCTCATAGAGTGCGCTCAGTCAACACCCCTCATATTTTGTTACTATAGGTACCACAGGCTACTCCACTAGTGGTGGTATAATAGGTACATGAACAGAAGGTAACTCCTAGGGAACTAATCCATGTATTGAAGCCTCTTTTCTGAGTAGATCATCCTAGTGATCGCACTGCTGAATCCATGTGGGATTCTGTTGTGGACGAATCATGTAAGAAACAAGATGTACCATTTTCAATGAGTGTATCTGGATAGTTTTCACAATGAACATGGAAAAAAAACCCATTCCTATATAATGCATGTACCAATCTCTTATTTCCCATGCAACTAGTGTTTTCATGTACCAAGAAGAAAATTAGGTTATCAGAGTCATGGTGTATCGATACATCAGCCGCACATACCAACACTAGAGTCTCTGGCCTGAAAGCTGAGCAAGAAACACTTAACACTACTTAATCAAACCAAACTCACAGACTCTTTGTTCTAAGGAAGATCCAACCACCTTTGATACCCATATTTCATGACACGTCCTTGTGGGGCTAGCACTGTGACTCCCGATGCTCGCCTCCAATAGGCCAAGGGATGGTGACTAGCATGGATTAGGCATATTACTAACATGGGAGGCATTGCCTATGTACATGTACACACAAACACATCTCCAATACCCCAAATGCAGTAATGTAAAAAAACTAAGGAACTAAATGAATGTATACAACTAAACCCAACTAACATAGTACGATCGGATGTAATTTATTGAAAGTAAACTGGGCCAGAATACAAGACCACCTAAAACAGGTGTCTGAAAACTAAAAAGTCCTTCTTGTAAGCACAAAGTGTCCCTAGGACTGCTGCTCATATAAGTAGGAACCCCTTGGCCTATAGGGAAATAAAAAAGATCAGTCATGTCCTGGTCTTCCCTGGAATCCATCAAGATGATGCTCATCTGCATAAGGCATGATGCGTGTGGGGAAAGCCCGTGCAAGGGTGAGTATACCAATACTCTGTAGGGGCCCCAAAAACCACAAAGAAAATAAAAAAAGGAATGGTATAGTCAGAACTAAACAATATATGTCTACTGAATATATAACAAGAGTAACACAATTCAGATATACTCAAAACTCAAACCCGTAGTCTATAGAAAAGTCACACAACTGCATTCCCTCGCTAGGGATTCAGGTAGAAGATTCCATGAAGTACTCATTCGAGAGAACTCACTCCATGAGTTTGATAGCTCTGATGATGTCCATCAGAGATGTACTATCCATCAAGAAATTTCATGAGAGTTATATGAACTCATTCCGGGAGAACACACTCTTGAGTGGGGAGTGATCATGATACAGAGATGAGGAACACATCCAGGGCCTTGGCGGATATCGTGACTCATATGGATTCACCTGATAATTAGTTGATCGGTGCCCTGTGGAAAATGTCATGATGATACCCGACTCTTCCTAGGGTCATGAATTGATAGAGTATCTCGCTCCAAGCATCTCAGAGATATACCATACTCTATCATGGAATGTCCTGCTGAAGGGATAATACTTCTGAAAAAATAAACGATGTATGGCCTTCAAGGGAAAGAAAAATAGGTGTCCTAAGCCATATAAAATATATCCACGATACAGTGGACAAGAATATCAAGCCATGTACTGAAAATTACATGGCGTGTAGAAGTGTCACATGTCGTGTCTTCTGACCTCGGGTACTGCTCGTGTACAACAGATCATGTCGTAAGTCTTGTCTTGTAGAAAGTTTAGTACATAAAATTTAGTAAAGATCACATGTCGTGTCCAAGTAATTGGGGTCCGCACCAGGTGTGTGGCTGTGTGCCCATACATGGATTTATCTCATATGTGTTATCCCATGTAACTGATATACATGATGTCACGTGCAGCCAGCCGAGTCTGGCTATATGGTGGAGAATGCAGTTATGTACTCCATACCATGTCCATGTGTCACCAGGGATACATTCCATGTCCCTCGTAAGGACCCACACACCGTGTTCTTAATGTAAAACACCATGTCATCACTTTGTGCATTGTATATTCCCAGCCACCACTGAGCCAGTGCCACACGACGTGTTCTTCGGAATACGAGCCTTGTTCCTTAGGAATTTTTAGAAACTATTCCCATCACCACAACACAATAGTTTCTCATCCAATCCTTGACCCAACCACACAATCATCTCGAAATACAAGGGTTTATGTCTCCCTGACCCTAGGGAGTCAATTTCGTCAGTTTGGGCCACCGATCGGCCTCAAAAACATGTTTCGATTCATGAACATGAAGAATGCTCAAATAATAAGTACTCCCAAACCCTATTGATTTGTCTACCTCAATTTCCCTAGAACCTTTTCTAGGTCATCACGATGTTAGATCTCCAATTTTAGATTGTTGTGTTGTAGAACCAATTCCCAATGATCAGTTGTTCATTGCCCTGCAAAGAATGAAAAGAACACAAGTAACAATCGTATAAATCAAAATGAAAATTGAGGAACAAACATACGCCATCATTCATCATGGTGTTGATCTTCTCCCATTAGTAGGATCAAATGGAGTAGAATCAATACAACCAGGAATAATCTTGCAAGGATTAATTACTTGAGATTAACCCAATAAAAAACCTCCCGCAAGAAATCATGAGTCTGTGGATCAACATGTTTGTGGGGTGATCCACATTATCGATTTAATAGATAAATGAGGAAGAAATAAATCAAAATAAAAAACCCATATCTCAGTCATCGTTGAAGAGGGAGATCAGTCATTGGTCAATATTCGATCTCTCTATTACACAATCTATGTGTCATTGTTCGTCGGCTTTTGTCAAAAATCCTCCATGATAGGATCCTATCCAAAGCTCCAGATGATTTAGAGGAAAAATTCAGGGTTATGAGTCTAACCATGAGCTCCTTCTCATCTCAAAAAATAATCATCGATTCATTATGGAAACATTTTAAAATAAAATAAATAAATAATTTATTTTATTTCTTTTAAAAATTTTCTTCTACAATTCCTGAAAAGTAACGTTTGCATCCGACCCACGTTGGTTAATGTTTGACCCTAAATAAGGTAAATTCGCCAATATGAACACTATGGTGTCCTCAGATCTCTGATGAGGGAAACCATTTAAAATTTATTCGAATTTTTTTAGGAAAAATTCTTGTAGGCACTGTTTAATGTTTAAATTAATTCAAGCATTTATTTCAGGCACTCTGTGCATCAGAATCGCAGGCCATCAAAATTTCTAGTCTCAAAATAATTCCATATCATATTTAATAATAATACACAAAAAATCCGATATATTACCTTCCCACTCTATAATTTTTATGAAAAGATGAATAAACCAATGAAATGGAGTTGATTTCGAGAAAGCACAATACCTTATACAAATCATTTCTTCACTTTAATATCATAGATCATACAATTAAATTAATTGATAAATAAATACATAACTTCTTATAAATTTATTATATTTATTATAACGTAGTTATGTTCATTTATGACAATTATAATGTGGTATACATGTCAATTCCATCATCCTCGGAGTGTTTATTTCTTGGTTTACTAGATCAGTTGACTTGAATAAAACAATAAATGTTCATGTAAGGAAGGAATAATTATAAAAAATTGAAAATAATGGTTTTTAGTAATAATACAGAATTTTAATTAATCAGATATATTTTTTCATATATGATGATGAAACATTATATAAAATGATTATTTAATATCATTTAGATTTGTTTTTTTTCTTTTGATCACAACAAACTCATTTTGTTTCATTATTTGATATGATGAATATATGTTAGTTATAAAAAATAAAAAAGTTTATAAGATAAATTTTCAAAAATTATTTATATATTATAATGGTTTTACGGCCATCCATGAAGGACGTAAAGGAAAATAAAAACAATTAATCCATGAGGAAGATAAATTAATACCTTACAAGCGATGTTTTTATTTTTAGAAAATAAAATAAAGGATACGAGAATTGATGATGAATTATTCAATTTACATAATAAAATTATAGTATGTATAATCTAATTTATCTATCATTCTTCATGGATGAGGTGATGGTAGTATAAATAATAATATAAATGAACATGAAAATAAATTATTAGAAAACCAAAGTAGATTTTATAACTTTAACTTATTCAATATGAGACCCACTGATGTTACTAATATTTTCATTACTTATTTTATACCCACATTACTTATTTTATATGAAATGTGCATAATTTTTGTGAAATATTAATTTTTTAATATTAAGTATAATTTTTGAGCATTTTTAGAAGTAGTCCAATTGAGTCTATGTACTGTTTTAATTATAACTATCACTATAATAATCCAAATTGTGTAGTTCTTCTTTATTATGATTTCCAATTAAATATAAAACATTTCTTCATAAGGTACCATGATCCAATTCTGGCATGTGAAGGGTCATATGGTCCTCACAAACAAGACCAAAGAATCTGTAACGAAACTGGAATATTCATGAAGATTGATTTACAGGGCTCAATACAAAAGTCTAAATTCAATTTTTCTCCACCATATTTCGGCGGAGAATTTAAGGAGTCCATAATAATAATTTCAGAGCCCAGATCTAAGAATAAGGGGCCCAAATGAAGATTTGAAGTCCATCCCACCATTCTGGCTAAGAAATAAAATCAATATAGTATTCATGACATATCTACTGCTTTAATCATCAAATCAAGCTGAGATTTTTCAGTGAGAAACAAGAGATATAGTTGAAAACTTTTTTGAAGTAATAATTCATCTTTGAAGGCATCTTCTTATTCGAAAACCCTTTCACATTTTGGACTTCAAAAAACTGGATTGAAATTGACAGTTTAACGTTGTTTAATCAACTGGCCATAAAATTTGATCCTTAAGTCCAAATGACTCCAACTTTTTAGAGTATTCAGAAAACATTATTATATACAATTTTAAGAAGGATATTTCTCATTAACCGGCTATCTTATTAGCCAACATGGCGATGAATGTGGATGGACAGATTGGGAATGGAAACAGTCCACTCCTTGGGCTATAAGTACTCTCCCCTTATCTCATTGAGAGGGGCTAGCATTTCAGAAGAGAGGAGATCATATTGTCACGAATAAAGACGTGAAAAAGTCTTGGGAGGACCTTCAATACTCAAATTTTTTACTTGAGAGACCATTCATTCTCTTTTTGTTTTCACATACTTTCGTGTTATTCATTTTTGTAATATTGTAATTCTCTTTCTTTGTAGTTCTGTGTTAATGAAAGTTACTTATTCAATATCTCTTATTCTCAACCACCTTCTGTAGTTTAGTATTTATTCTCATAAAATAGTTTAAATTCAGTTTAATCTCCATCCCTTCTTCTGCTTCCTCATTCAATCAAAAATCCATTTTTAATTTTCTTCATCGTTTGTGTGTGTGTTCGGCGCACTACTCTTATATTGTCCCTTTCTTTTTATTCTCTTTACAATTCATCACCATAAAAATATATTACCATATTAATAACCATATTAATGGATGAGTAAATATGTCATTTGGGTGAGTTCTAATTTAGGTATTTTAAGAGATTGAGAGCTTTTTCTCGATGAGTATTTGTTGAATTAATATTGTGTATGTAGGGCTTAGCATGTCATGGATTAATGACTTGTGTTGGTTAATGTGTGGTTTTCATGGATTAATGGAACCATAAATAAACTACCATAAACAAGTTAGGATCAATATTAGAACCCTAATTTAAGTTAATACTTGGATTAAAGCCTTAATACATGGGAATTCAAATCAACGTCAACTTGTGACATGGGTGTTAATTTAAATGCAATATAAATGAAAGCTCAAGGATATCACAAGCTTAACTAACCTAATGATGAAGTCACCCCAATCATTTTAAATTTGTTAAATCAATCATAATCAATTAGTAATTTCAATTAAGATCTAAAAACAAACCCCCCCCCCCAATCAGGATATAATCAACTAAAAACAAATGACTATTTCAAAGTATCATCTCCGAGGATTCGACCCGAGTGCTGCTATACACATTATCAGAGCACTGGAACATTGACCGATCTATAGGCAAAAATTCGACATGCATTTGAAATGGAACCATTTTGGGGGATGGTGCTTTAAGTGGCCATTAGTTTCTGGTTATTGAAAAAAACATATTTTTAAAAAAATTTGGAAAAAACTCAAAGAAAAACATGTTTTCCTCTTTCCTAAAAAAACTAATTGAATTTCTCTTAGCCTTCCAAACAATCCGCCGGATTTTTTTGACCCAGAAATTGAGTGAAAACATTGCCAACTTAGGAGGATAATTAGAGATAATCAAATAATTCAAGAAACAGTCCTTGTCCAACCAATTGAAGTAGATATGGCCAATCCTAGGGAACAAAAACATAAAGAACTCACTGCCCCTGATATGAATTACCAACCTCTTGGTATTCAAAAACCAAACATAAAGGCTAACTAAAAACTCAAACTGGGTTTGATTCATCTTCTTCCTCATTTCTATGGGCTACCCAGTGAGGATCCACATCTCCACCTTAAAGAGGTTCAAGTAGTGTGCTCTACAATGAATTCTCAAGGGGTTTCTGAAGAAAAAATCAAACTTCGAGCATTCCCTTTCTCCCTAGTTGACACTGCTAAGTCATGGAATTATGACCTACCTCCTAGTTCCATAACCAAATAGAATTACATGAAGAGACTATTCTTATAGAAATTATTTCCTTCTTCTCGTACTGCTTCTATTTGAAAGGAAATAAGTGGTATCCATCAGTTCTCACGTGAATCACTCCATAAGTACTGGGAGAGGTTCAAAAAGTTTGTTGAAACATGACCACGCCATAAAATCCATGGCCAAATATTGATCCAATACTTCTATGAGGGGTTATTGGCTATGGAGAGAACTCAAATTGATGCCGCAAGTGGCAGTGCTTGGGTTGATAAAACTCTTGCAGCAGCAAGAGATCTCATAATTAACATGGCTGGAAACACACAAAAATTACATACTCTAGCACATGCTCAAGTCATGAAAGCCCCAGATAATCAAAAAATTGAGCCTAACAAGATGACCTAGTGGATGAGGGAACTTATAGGTCTTGTGGTACAACTAGTTGTGGCTACCAAATCCAAAGCCTCATCTTCTCCACAATCAATGTATCATGGACCTATCAAAAACAATGGAATCTACAACTCTCCATCTCATCGAACTGACACATGTACACAACATCAAGAGGATCAATCTTATTCATCTGGACCAATGGAGCTCAATGCAGCATATGCTCAGCAGAACACCAACCATCAACTATCAGGTCAGTTTTTTAGAAACTTCAACCAACCTCACTCCGAGCCCTTCTCGTCTTCCTATAACCAAGGCCTTAGGTATGGTAATCTCATATCTCATCCCCCTCAAGTCCCTCCTCAAAACCCAAACAAGTTCCAATATGGTCAAGGTGTTTGTAACTTCTAGCAACCTTATCCTTTTCTTCCTCACCCTCAAAGGAACAATCCTCCTCCTAGATTACATTATCCTAGTGAGCCTTCCCAATTCCAAAACCAATAAAATCGCTTTCCCATAAACCAAAATCAAGGTAATCCCAATCCGGGACAAGCCTCTTCTTCCATGCAACCATGCGAAGGTGCAGTGGAAGATCATTCATCATTCACCCTTTGAAGCCTCAGGAACATTGAAACCCAAATTGGTCAACATGCATCCCACCTTAGTCAGCAGCTACCATCCAATTATTCCCAACTTCCAGCTCAACCATTACCCAACCCCAAGGGTAATGTATGTGAAATTGCACTTAGATCGGGAAATCATATTTCTATGCCTCAATGGAATTCCTCCAACCCCCAATAAATGTTGACCTAGAAAATTAAAAGAAAAAGAAACTTGAAAAGGAACCTGAATCCATTCCCTCACCTCATTCTATTCCACATAGGAATCCAATTCCTTTCCCACATCCTGTCTATAAGCCAAAGAAGTCATTTGAAACCGATCATGAAATGCTCGACATGTTTAGACGTGTTGATGTCAATATTCATCTCTTTGATGACATCAAACAAATTCCTTTGTATTCCAGGTTTCCTAAAGAATTGTGCACCCACAAGAGGAAACTTAGGACCTTTGAAAATGTTTCCACCCAGCAGTCTATTCCCATAATGTGAAAAGATCCAGGGACCTTTACGGTTTCATGCCAAATTGGAAGTTCCAACTTTGATGATGCACTCGTAGACCTAGGAGCCTCAATTAATGTCATTATTAAATCCATATTATACAACCATGGTCTAGGTCCCTTGCACCCAATGGGTGTTTTCATTCCGTTAGCCAATTGAAGCACAACCAGTCCTGAGGGAATAATTGAGGATGTCCTTGTTCGGGACAATGATCTTATCTACCCTGCTGATTTCAATGTCCTTGACCTGGAAGGTGAGACTAAATCTTCTCGATCTCCCCTAATTCTAGGAAGACCATTCCTCATGAATACGAGGACCAAGATTGATGTCTATTCAGGCATCTTATCCATTGAATTCGGTGACTAACTGGTGAAGTTCAACATTTTCCAATCCATGCGATATCCATCAGAGAATGAATCTACATTCTCTATCCATTCTTCTAAAACTCTCTCTGAGAGGGTATTAAATCCCAATCCATCATGTTCTTCATGTTTTAATAATACATGAGTTTGTGAATATTTCATCCTTATTAACCAAGTCATAAATAGAGAAGTTGATGTTGACATTACAAATGAAAACTCCATTGATCTAAAGGATCTTGAAAAATCTTTTGAATCTCATCTTTCCCTTGACACCCACTTCTCCATCTTGGATGATAATGAAGAAAATGAACTATAATTCTTATTTTTTGATTTATATCAGTTTATCCAACATTCATCATTTCCTATATGTGATTATAAAAATTCTGTTATATGTGAGGTTAACCCTAAAAAAGTGTGTTTATCTTGTCCCAATGGGAGTTAAGGTTGTCTGATATGTTCTGTAATTAATAAATTGATCATTGGTTAGATTGAAATTTTCCATTATTTGGAGAATAACATTGAAATAAAGGGTATTGAAAATTGTATTCAGTCTTATGAATCCACAGATCCCCATTACTCTAAATCAGTAAGTGATGAAATAAATGGGTAAAAAACAGTTGGGATCTCATACTGTGGTTTTGTGTTATCTGATCCTTATATAAATGAACCATCAGATTTGAGCCATCTTCCTGAATTTCCAAGCATAGAAAACCAGAACTTTGTGGATAACATCATTCCTCAGGTTGAAGACCAAAGTGAGGATAAAACCATTCTCTTTCAACCTCCATTGAATTGTAAGAACACCTCCATGGATAGGAAGAAATTATCTAAGGAATCATCAGGCCTCCCAAAGAAAACGTTTTTCTGGAAGCACACTGATGTTGAGAAAATATGATGGCCACCGTCAGACTATGGGTAGTCCAATACAACTATCTAGTTGTAGACAAATAAATGCAGAGCTTTTTGGGAGGAAACCAATGTTTTCTTTTACTATTATGTAATTTTAATTTATTTTTAGTTTTTCATCTGATGAATAATGAATTTTCTTTTTCAGGTAACTTCTCAAAATTCTAGATAAACATCAACTTTCATTGGATCCTAAACTTCTGTAGTCAACCCACCACTAGATGGAGATGGCGACCCACCAAATCCAAACTAGGGGCACCTCTTTCCCTTTAACTCTCTCTCTATCACTTCCTCTCTCTACCTTTTTCTTCTTCTTCCTCTCTCTTTCATTTTTTACCAATTTCGTCATGAAAACCTATATTTTTCTCTTTCTTTTGTGGGTGTGTATTTTTAAAAATCCATACAAAATAAAAAAACCAAAAAAACACATTTACATAAAAAAATACAAAAAAAGAGTCATGCTTACTCACCATCGAGTATTGAAATTTTTTCCAACCATTTTGGGGATTCAACAGACATAGTTTAATCTAAAAAATTGTGTGTTTTCATCATGACTTTTGATAATGAATTTTGTGTCAAAATTATCAATTTTTTAATGCTCAATTTTTTATTTGAAAAATGATTTTCGCAAACTGCGATGAACAACATTTTCTTTCATGCCAAGGCCACCTATGGCCATCCTTTCAAAATGTGTGTTTTCACCCCCATTTGTGAGTCTTGAGTTTGTGGACCTTCGAGATGAATTTCCTACATTAGCGTGCATTAATATGATAGAAGCATTTTGACGAACCACATGAGAATTATAATATCCAAATAGCCTCCCATTAACCATACATTAATCCTTCTTTTGAAATCCCCATCGATCATATGAAAACCTTTTCTTTGATAGCCACATTACAAGCCCAATACCTTTTCCCACCCAATATCAACATGGCTTTTAATTGCATAATTTTTCGAAATTTAAGTGTGGGGGGGATGGATTTCATTTTGGGTACCCTTTTTTTATTTCACCATTTTATCATATGCTTGAGGGAAAGCATCCATTTCAATTTGGGGGAGAGGTTATCCATCAGTTTGTGTTGGGGAATATAATTTTCTTTAATTTTATTAATTTTGTAAATGTTATTGACAAGTGTTCCAAAAAAATGATTAAAAAAATCCAAAAAAATTGAAAAAATGGGTTGTGTCTTGGGTAGGTCAAAAATCACTCTTCCTCAACCTTTGATCTTGTTATGACTATTAAAATTAGTTTCGTGAGGAGATCAAACATGGGTTGGGATATGAGTGTGAGATCTTTTCCATGTTCAACTTTCGAAAAAAACAAAGAAAAAAGGAGAAGAAGAAAAGAACGCTTGCATTATATTCTTATTGGGAGAAGTTCTATGTTTTGTAAATATTTCATCATCTCATTACATTCATATTTTCTTCCTCTATTGTTTCATTCTTCACACAGTCCTTCCCTTGTAAATATGTGTTTTCATTTCCTTCCATGTTTTATTTCAAAAAATGTGCATTGCTTTCTATGTTGGTATTTTAACACTCTTCTTCTCTCCCTTGGACATTATATCACATCCGTCCCATAGCCACAGAAAAACCCATTAAAAAGACCACTTTATTCTTGTTCTCTTTGAATAGGTATTGGAAGCTAAGATCTCCTTTCAAACTCTAAGATTTTCACTTTTGGTTGGTGAAAGATGGAACCACCACAAGTAAATTTTATCATCTTGAGAGGTGTGAGTTTTTAGTGTCCACATTTTCCATTTCAATGTTTGAGCATGATAAAATGAATTAGTTTTGGAACACTGTTTCTATAAGAACTTGTGGTGGATTTAAAAATGGATGAGTGAAATAGTCTAAACCTCCCCTGATTGAAGAAAATAAAATTTTAATATTTTTTGGTTATTGAAAAAGATTTTTTCATGTTATTATATTTGTTGCACAAGAGGACATGCACAAAACTAAATGTGGGGGAGTTGATTTTATTAATATTTTAATGACCTATTATATACTCCCTTTACTAATTTTATATGAAATGTGCATAATTTGTGTGAAAGATTAATGTTTTAATATTAAGTATAATTTTTGAGCATTTTTAGAAGTAGTCCAATTGAATCAGTTTACTGTTTTAATTATAACCATCACTATACTGATCAAAATTGTGTGGTTATAGTTTTTTAGGATTTCAAATTAAATATAAAACATTTCTCTAGAAGGTACCATGAGCCAATTCTTCCATTTGAAGGGTCATATGGTCCTCACAAACAAGACCAATGAATCTGTGAGGAAACTGGACTATTTATTAAGATTGATTTATTTGGAACAATACAAAAGTAGAAATTCAATTATTCTCCTCTATAATTCGGGGAACAATTGATGGAGTCCAGGATAAAAAATTCAGAGCCTATCTCTATGAAAAAGGGGCCCAAATGAAGCTTTGAAATTTATCCCACCATTCTAGTCGATGAATAAAATCAGTATAGTATCCATGACATATCTCATGATGTAATCATACAATAGAGCTGAGATTTTTCACTGTGAAGGATGAAATATAGGTGGCCTAATTTTTTGAAGAAAAAATTCTGATTTGAAGGCATATTACTATTCAAAAACCCTTTCAAATGATAGACTTTAGAAAGACTCGATTGAAATGGACAATTTAACATTGTTTAATACACCGGATATAACTTTTGATCCTTAAGTCCAAATGACTCCAAATTTTTAGATTAGTCGGAAAACTGTATTATTTACAACTTTTAAGAAGGATATTGCTTGAGATTCGGCTGTCTATTTATCCAACATGGTGATGCAAGTTGAGGAACAGATTGGGAATTCAAATAGTCCACTCCTTGGGCTATAAATACTCTCCCATTCTCTCCTTGAGAGGGGTTGGAAATTCAGAAGGGAGGAGATCATATTGGCACGACCAAAGCCTTGAAAACGGCTTGGGACGACCTTCCATACACAGGTTTTCATTTGAGAGACCTTTCCTCTATTCTTTGTTTTCACTTACTTTTCTGTTCTTCGTTTTTGTAATCTTGTAATTATCTTTTATTGTAATTCTATTTTAATGAAAGTTAATTTTTCAATATCTATTATTCTCTTAAAACTTCTATAGTTTAATATTTATGTTCTTAATATATTTTACATTAAGTTGAATCCCTTTCCCTTCTTCTGCTTCCTCATTCAATCAAAAATCCATTTTTAATTTTCTTCATCGTTTGTGTGTGTGTTCGGCGCACTACTCTTATCTTGTCTCTTTCTTTTTATTCTCTTTATAAGTCATCACCATAAACATATATTACGAGATTAATAACCATCTTAATAGATGAGTAAATATCTCATTGGGGTGAGTTTTAATTTATGTATGTTAAGCAATTGAGATCTGTCACTCGATGAGTATTCATTGAATTAACATTGTGTATGTTGGGCTTAGCATGTCATGGATTAATGACTTGTTTTGTTTAACGTGTGGTTTCCATGGATTAATGGAACCATAAATACACCACCATAAACAATATTTGATCTAGATTAGAACCCTAACTTATGTTAAGGCTTGGATTAAAGCCTTAATACATGGGAATTCAAATCAACATCAACTTGTGACATGGGTGTTAATTTAAATGCAATATAAAGAAAAGCTCAAGGATATCACAAGCTTAACTAACCTAATGATGAAATCACCCCAATCATTATCAATTTTTTAAATCAATCATAATAAATTAGTGATTTCAATTAATATCTGTAAACAAACCCTCCCAATCAGGATACAATCAATTAAAAAAACGAATATTTCCAAGTATCATCGATGAGGATTCGACCCGAGTGCTGCTATACACATTAGCAGAGCACCGGAACATTGACCGGTCGATAGGCGAAAATCGGCTGTGCGTTTCACCCACCATAGGGAAATTTGATTTAACCATTTTCTAAGAAAAAAAAGGACATAGACATGGGTATGTTAATAGGGATATATTTAGGTAAAATGTGGAGAAATCTATGTTTTTTGGAGGTGTGTGGCTAATGGGGGGTGAAGGTTGTATTTCAAGGGGAGGACATTGGTGATTTTGATTGATTTATTTATTAGTTTATTATTTTTTCTCCAAACTATGAATATTTTTTATTCACAAAACTAAATATAGTAAATATAGATGAATATTTGATATAAGTGTCCTTACATAATAATTACATCAATAATGACTCATAAATTAATGCATTTATATTATTCGTATATTGTTATACATCACTGTTAACAAAAAAAATCAACTATTTTAGAAAGACCCCAAAAATATAAATCCTTACAATTTTTAATTTGTACAATTCAAAAAGTAAAGCTAACTGATGAATGTTTTTATAAATATGATATATTTCATTTTAAATTAAAATCATCATTTATTATAATAATATGAATTTTAAAATTATAACTGATTTTATGAGACCTTGTAAAATTAGTTATGTCCTTATAAATGTATGATATAATAATAAAAAAAATGATATATTAATTTATTAATCATTTTTATAAAAATAAATTTTCATTTAAATCATTATATTAATTATTAAACTCTCAATAAAAATTTATATATTTAAAAAATATCAACACTTTATTTAATAGTTTTAAAACATTTATTTAATTTTCCTCTCATGTAATTATATAATATATTCCTTTATATTATGTTGTAATTTTAATTTTACTACAATTTGATAGTTAACTTTTTTGTCGGCCGATTTACTATTTCTGGTGTCCACATTAATATTCCCAATATAAAGTTATTATTCAATTAGAATAAGTTCATTAATTTTTAGGAATACCACTTTTTTCATTCATAATTCATGAAAATAATGTATTTATTTGCATCTCTATGATATGATTGTTTATTATGTTATATAAAATAATTATAATATGGGGAACAAGTCCCTGGAAAAATATTTGTGTCGTTATGTTATAACTTCATATCTTTAAAAAGAAATATATTTTATAAAATCAAACTATTATTATTTTTCAATGAATATCCTCTTTATTATTAAAATACCTATCCCTTTTTGAGTTCTATTTCATGAATAACCCTCCAAATTCACATACAAAATGATCTTTCTGGGTTGTTGAGTTTTTTGTAAACAAAACAAATTTGATATTTTTTCGTATATGATAAATTATGACATTTCATGAACCACATTCCCATTCTATTTTTTCAAAATAATATGAGAAATGATTTGTTTATTTTAAAACAAAAATATAAATATTATCATTAGGTTTTAGATGGGGTCCATTCACTCCATCTAATAAATTTTCCTTCATTTTATATCGATTAAAATAATGATGTCATGTATGGAAATGGTGTGTATAACTATGATATCATGATTTTGAGGTACATGATGTAGTTATAGGTGATAAAATATTTTAGCATGGACTTTATGTGGTCATCTATGATTAAATAAATAAAAATTAAAAAATATTGATCATTTTTTACAAGATTGATAATTTACATTATTTAGTAAGTTATTTTTAAAATAATGTTAATATATAGGATATAAAATGTTAAGATGATTTTTTTTATTTTCAATGAAGACTCATAATACACATTTTAATGTTATATACTTTTTATGATACATAGACAAAATTTTTTCAGGTGGTTAAAAATTATTATTCAATGGTATATGAGAGATCATTTGAAATTACATGTCCTTATATTATACCTTATTTAGAGAACATTATTTTCAATGTTATTTTAATACAATATTTCATCCAATGTCATATGTTATCAAGTGATGATGATTTCAACATAGATGAAAGATCAATAATTTTTACATATTGAGCAATTTTGAACACTCATTCAAATGTATTCCCATTCCCCAGTTCATAATGATTATGTTAACTTATGAAATATCATGATGTTCTATGTGATTATGGAGAAATGACCATCATAGTTTTTTTCATAGATAATATATATTTTCATGAAAAATTTGTTTTCTCAGATTGTGGGACCATTAATGGGATTAAATGTTAACAATATGGAAATATAATTATGATCATACTATTTTTTCTCACAAAGTATAAATAAAAGAGTTAAATGTTTGAAAATAAATAAATATAGGATTGTGGGTCCAATCCATCATTGTTGTAATTAATATATGCACAATATATTTTTATAGATTAGTTTAAATATGTTTTTTGGATTTATTTATAGATATAATATTTGAAAACCTAGTGGATGACATTAAATAATGAAAAATAATTTAAATGTTTTTGTAATGAATAATATTTATATTTTTCTACCAATAAAATACACGTTTGGATACTGCTATGTTGATTTATTTATGGTACTAAATTATGATACATGTACCAATATTGGATATGTTTTTTTAGTATTCAATCCATCATCACATATTTCTTCACATGTGGGACCAACTGCACTCTTATATTTAAAATCATGGATATATTATATGGTTGATTAAAAGTTTATTTATATGAAATTTTAATGTTCTAAAATAGATGATAATTATGTAATACTGTGAATATAATGTGGATCTATCCATGGAAAATCCATCGTGAACAAATGGGGTTATTAGTTGATCGAGTTCATCCATTGTTGAATTGAAGGTATCATATTATGAAATGTAATTATAAAAGAGACCAAATCATCTGATTAATTTATAATATTAATAAGATCATTTAATATGATTTCATTGTACTTTTTGAAAACTTTTTTTTGTATTATGAAATAGGATCATAACATTAAAAATGTGGATATTATGTATTTATAAACTAACAATATATATAGACACATGAAGTGGAAATTTTTAAATAAATTGTATAAAATTTTAATATATTCCCATTTCATGGATAAATAGGAGTCTATAGTCATATCCATGATATTTAGTATGATTTATTAACATAAATTATTCCATGTGTCTAATATATCTTTTATATTGTCTTTTAATTTTTCAATTGTGTGTTATAATATAAATTCTTAGGGTGATTTTATTTATGTGGGTTTGAATGTAACTCCATAACATCATAGTTTTAATTTCCATTTATAAAAACATTTTATTATATATTTTAATGATAAAATTATAATTGAAAAATAAATAGTGAACATTAAATTATGATAAAATTTTAATAATATGTAATCCTATTATAATATATCTATTATTAAAAAGAATATAAATAGATGCCAAAATTATGAGAATTATGTGGAGTAATGAAAAGATATAATTTGTTGTATTAGTTAATTGTAAAATTCGATAACTATTGATAAATAATAAATGAAAAAATTATATACATAAAAATACATTTTACTGGAAGTCATATTTAAATAATTATTTAAATATAGATCTCAACAATAATAGAATGTATCCACCAGATCATAGTTATTATTATGAAATTAATTAATTGATTTTATGCTTAGATGGTATATTTTTTTCTCAAATTGTTTTCATTTATTTCATTCACTAAAAAAGAATATTTATTTTAATAAATTATAGAAATTTAATCTGTTAAAATGATTACTGTACATCAAAAAATAAATATAAAATTAGTTTATAAAAGAAAATCCACTTTTTATGATTAATAATATGTTATTGACATTAATTTTAATGATAGAAATATTTCTATAAGGATTAGTATTATTGAATTTTTCAATAATTATACAATATATTTTATCTAAATAAAATAAATTTTTTTAACATAAACAATTAAACAAATAGTCTTTTAATAATAAATAAAAAATTAATAATATTTATTCAATATATAATAGGAAATAATGATGAAAATAATAATTCATAAACAATTTTTTTTAATGAAATATGATTCATTCTATATCTTATTCATTAGAATAAATTTTACTTATATCATATTTAAAAAATGATATTCATTTGTTCGTGTAAAAAAATTTATTTATAACAATGAAATTTGTTTAGTGTTTCTCTTATATTCTTTAATGAAAAAATTATTTCCATATTTCATATTGTAGTTTTGATTTTTATGTTTAAAAATGGGAAACATAGTATGACATTAATTTCCATAATGTTTCCGAAAAAAAAACAAGTTATATAAGACCCTTGAATGGTTTGAATGTCACACCAACATGTACCACCAACTGTTCATTATCTAACTCTCTAAACATCCATGAGATTCTATATATACATATCGCCGATCATATAATTCTTTATAAAGGTCCATGATTTCACAAATGTAATGAGATAAATTCCTTCCACTTCATTCTACAAATACATTTATAACTCCACATAAAAGCCATAAAATTATTCCTATCTTAGAATCCTATTATAAAATTTGTATACATTGGTCTTTTCCTTGTTAGTTTCAGACACCCTCAACTAATATGAATCATAACATATGAATATATTTTAATAGGTATTATTGGTTTCTTTAACTGTTATTATATTTATGATATAACCATTATGTATTTTTCTCATATTCATTCCAAAATTTAAAACATCGCTCATGTTTAAATGATGAAAGCATCATCCAAGGACGACATGATTTATTTTTCAGAGACACTTTTAATAGATGTTAGCATGGTTGTGTTTACTTAATAAATCTAATATCCATTAAAAAATTATTATTCTATAATTATCTATAATAAATTTAGTTCTTCTCATCTCATTCATTGAACATGTCAAATACTGGTCATATGTATAAGAAATCTATAACCTATACACACCCCATGATTCAATAATCATCACCTTTTTAAAATGGTTGTTCTAATTTTTTTTTACATTTATAAAATTGTTATTCAATACATATAAATATCATGAATAATACTTTTAATATATTTTTATAATACCCATAGTCATTGCATAATAATATATTTATATTAGTAAATTTCCCAAAAAGGTTCTTAGTAATTTTCACAACACAAATCATGACAAACAGTATCAAAAAACGAAATTAATACATTACAAATAATATTTGAACATAAATTCAAGTTACATAAATAATATATTATTTGTGAACATGGAATCAATGTTCATGAATCTATATCAATATTTAATCTAAGGATTGAAAAAGTAAAAATCCTATTAATTTGATAAATAAAATAAAAAATAAATAACTTTTAAATTTAAATCAAATGAGTGTATATAAATATTAGAAAGGGTATTACAAGTTCATGTATGTCTAAATATACATCATTATGATGACTATTATTTAAATTTTAGTACAATGAGATTTTGTGGATTTCAATAGATAATATAAGGATTTTTCCTAATCAATTTCATTTAGTTGGGATATATTTAATTTCCACCACATATTTTATTTTGTTTCATGTATATGCAATCATATTTATAAACTATGAAATAAAATTTCTGAAAAAATGGTGATCAATAATCCATCACATGATCACATTTTCTAGAGATTTTGATTAATATGTTTTTAATGCCTTATGGTTATTTCATAACATTATTTATGCTCATTGACTAATGATCACTATTAATCAATAATATTTTAATATGATGGATACAACCAATAAAATGATAGAATACTATTTTGTGTAATCCCATTTTTATGGATATTAATTTTTCATTCTCATGATATATTTTTTAAATTGTTGTTATCTTAGTTATTTGATATGGATGTACTTTACTCTCCATTAAATTCAAAAATACTGTGAAAAAATAATCATAGTTGATGGTTTATTATCATTAAAGTAAAAATTAATTCATTCAAATAATTAGTAACATTCTTATTTTGAAACCCAAGTGTTTATTATCACATTTAATGTTTTAATTTCATCTTAATTTATTTCAATATAATTTTTCATTATAAATTTATGATATATGTTTTTAAAAATATTGTATAGAAAATAAAAAAATTATATCCCATCAAAATTTACATTATTATCATCTAGAAAACATTTACTATTATTAATCATTGATACTTTTTAATGATCTGTTGTTGATATTATGTTAATTTTTTTTTTCTAAAAATTGATTCCATGGTATATTTTATGACATTAGTTTTGCTAATTGATCATAACATAATTCTTTTACGACAATATTAAGAAATATTCTCTAAAACATATTTTTATTATTTCACATCCATTCCAATATTATCTATAAAATTTGTATTTGATAAATATTTATTTTTATGAAAAAACTACAAAATTACCTTATAAATGAATCAAATTTAAAAATATCATTTTCTTATATCTACCAATCTAATTATTGATATTATTATTTATGGTAAAATTTTAAAATTTACCAAATCATTTCCCATTCAGATAGTTAATAAGATTTGATATATTTTATATTTAATTTGGAATAAATATATTATGGTATTTAATATGTTTTGGATGGATAAATATTTCACAATAATATTAATTTTCATGTTTTTATATAACATTTGACAATAATGTTGAGTGTGGACATAATAATGTTACGTATGTTCACCCGATTAAAAATTCCCAGGATGTATTGATTATTCTCATAATATTTAGTCATAAAATATTCAAATATCTATGTTATTCATGTTGAGAATTGATGTGATGTGGTTAGTTCGATTAAAAATAATGAGATGGATCTTGATATACATGAAAATGTTTATAATATCGAATTTGAAATTTATACCATTATATATTGTGACATGACTTGATAGAGACATAATTTTGTATAGTTTAATAAAAGTGATTTTAATTTATATTCTTCTACTGATAGTGGATTTCTATATTATTTAAATTTTACATGGTCCATGAATCATTATTTTTATTTCATGATTCAATATAATTTCACCATGGTATATTCTTTATTATTTCATATTACCAGTCCAACTGGTAGTCCATATGAACTTCTATCATTATTAGATATCTATATAATAATAAATCTATTATATGATCATGTTCCCTAATATGATTTGGATCTAATATAAGATAAAAAGACTTTTTATCTTTTATTTAACGTGTGTTTGAGATCAACCCTTACATTTTTTCCATCCCAAAAGATATGATTATGATTAATATAAATGAAATGTATATAACTATATTGATTTTATAGAGATTATAGAGAAATTTTAGAAATATGGTTTATATATATCTAATATTCTATGAAACAGATCCATTGGGTTCTATGATAAATTTCTTTTGTTATAGATATCATGGTTTTTTAATGGTTGAGTATATTCTAAAGAAACTAGATTATTTCACAAGAGATAAGGGCAACTAAATGGTGCAGTAAGAAACCATTCACATCATGAATATGATATTCACTACAAAAAATGGATTCAAGGGGATCCATTAAAGTTTAATGGATGTAAAAACCTATATTGTAAGAGGAAACAAAATGTTAATGGGAATATTGTAGGAATCAATCAATAATCTTTTTTGAGATTATTTTATTAATATTAATGGTTCAATCCCATCTTTCCATCAGATGATAAATACATGTATAGTAGGGCTCTACTGATGAACCCCTGCCTCAAATATACTTTTATTAAAGTGGTACAAGGGGATATTAAATTGAAATGGATGCAAGGATTATCCTTTTCCCAACTTATGATATTAATTTTCCGTATCATATCCTATTTTATGGATTTTTATTTAAGAAATTGTTTATTATTTTTCTATAGTATCCTAGAATATAACATTTTAATGGTTATTTCCCTCATTCTACATAATGGATAAATTTGGAAATGAAAAATATTTTCATTTAGAATCTCATAGAAATTACATCTTCGAGGTGAATAGTTTTAGTGTTGATAATTCAATTAAATTAACAGGGAACTTGTATTATTATCGTCTGGTAGGGTGTTTTTGGGAATGATGTTGGATGAATGATACATACCATATATGGTTGGTTGTTCATGGTTCAAGGTAAACGTTGAAATATTTTATCTACTTCGTACTGATTGATATCATCTTTTTTATTATTATTTCCTTGTAAAAATTTATGTAATTAGAATTTACATATAATTAACTATGTGGAATTATTGGGCACGAGTATAATTTATTTGAGATATAGGGGGGCCAAATATAATTCGATGAATTATTGAATTTTGTATGGAGTTTCATGGTTGAGAGTTAACTCTATTAGAGATAGGTGTTCTTGAATAATCCATTCTATTGTATTATTTATTGTTTATTGGACAGTTTCAGGGTGTAATCTACATTTAAAAAATATAAATTAACATATAATTATGAGTTTAATGAAATTGAATACTCCTTATTTTATTGATCCAAACAATTAGATTGAAAACCATTATTGTATTTATAATAAGTTAATTATCATATTATTTTACCTAATTAATTTAATATATCTAATTAAATAATAGGGTTGAAAGAGACACTTCAAAACTATGGAATGTCATGTTTCTTAACCACCAATGGATGATGCATGATAGGTAATATAGTAATTGGAACAATATAAATGGTTGATGACATGCCACTGAATCTGTATCCCATGAAACCATATATTGTGTATGAAAACATATGTGTTATTATGTAACCATGTGAGACCTATGATTTGTGTTTGACTAGATATGGTGAGTTTGAGTATCCCTAGGAAGCATATTATTGTAATTTGATTGCATGTTTTGAGACTCTATCTATATAAGACACATCATTGATGATTTCCTACAAACATATTTATGATGACTAATGCCCTTTCTTGTTATGATGTGATGTTTGATCTATCCTATTTCATTATTTTCCATTTGATTTTCTATAGTTTCTTTTCTAGTTTAAGACATATGGATGATTTATTTAGAATGAAAGTTCCATAAATTGGTTGTTTTGTAACTAGTTTATCCCAAACAATAGGATGTGTTTAATATTTTTTAAGAAACTTATATCATGGGGGTGTGTCAGGAAGCTGGTTGTAGGTTATGCTGGTTGGAAAATCCCTCGCAATTTGAATCAATTATATTTTGTGTCATCAAGTATAAGTAAATTCCCAAAATGAGGGATGTTTAAAACATATATTTAACTATCTATTGAGTAATGAATTTTTTTCAGAAATTATGGGATCCAATACATTTATATTAGGAGATATAGAACACATAGTTGGTGTTTTTATATTCTTTTAAGGCACACATCCACATTTCAAAACAACATAAAAATGAAATTATTATCTATAAATCACTTTCAAGGTAAAGTTATTAGACAAAACTAGTCAAAATATAATTGTGATAAACACATAAATATTTCACCAAAATTTTTAAATAAAAAAATTTAATTGGAATAAAAATCTATATATAATCCCATATAATGTTTAATTACGTACCTATCTATACCATCCGTGATAAGATATTAAAATTTATTTCTATCTTGTACCAAGTAATGATATATTCCTCAAATTTGACCTTCCTTTCATAGAATCATCTCACTAAAATGAGATATTTTTTTGTGGTTCTACCCCAATTTACCCTCATTAATATCAAATCAAATCATTATATATTAGATTTTTATATCAACGATTTATAGGGAATTTATCTTCAATGATCCTTCTATAATATCATATATTGAGCGATGAGTGAGCGCCAACCATTTTTATTTTTCTCTTTCCTTCTTTAATGCCAAGATACTCATGAATTAGACAAAAAATAATTATTTGTCTTTGATAATGTATTCAGGTGCTTTATTGGCCTCAATTAGATCATACGAACTCAGATTAATAGATACATGATTAAAGACATAAAAAATTATTTATTTAAATCTTCTTATTTATGTACAAATTTTCTTTATCGTACATATTAATATTGTTAAAATGTTTTATTTCTAAATTTTAGTAATATTCAACAGTAATTGTGGTCCTCCCCCATTTGAGATGAAAAATACCCAAAAAATATCATCTATAATTCACAAACTCAATCTAGAACCAAGATTCATAAAAATGGGGGAGACCTACTGATAGTGTTTCATAACACATTCATGGCCCTATTAATATTATTCCATTCATAGGGAGCCTGATTATTTTTCACTCAACTCAATATTCCCAAAATAACATGACATAAAATTCTTTATTTCAAATATTTGAATGTATGGTCTCAATAATTTACTTTCATTATTCTCCAATTAATTTAATTTTGAATTAGATAAATGTTTTTGAATATGATTTTTCAATAAAGAGTCATGTTTATTAAGAAAACCCCATCTTATAGTCAATTATTCATTCAGTCACATCACGTACATCACACATTCTATACTATCTTCCTATAAAATATCATTATAATTAGATATATTTCTATTTATCACTTCCACCTTATGGTATTCATCCATAAAGGAATTTATTGTATTCAACTACATTATTGAATTTACCCTCTCAATTTCATATGACAAATACATGTCATGCATTTCCAATTTTTTCCCAAAAAAAATCACATATCATTTTTTCACATGCATCCATGAATATCAGTTCATAATACAATATGTTTTCCTATTTCGGTATGGGATCATCTTTTATTTGTTTTTTCAAACACAATTGGTTAGCATTCAAAATTGACCTTACATTAATACATGACGATTAAAATTCATTTATCCCTTGTCTGTATTATCCAATCTCAATGTGTAGGATCCTCTCTAGTGTATGCTACTACCAAATTAGAAGAATATTTATCTTATAAAACGATTTAGTCAAGAGAATGTCCAAATTAAACATGTTCCTTCATACCTCCATGAAACATAGGCATGAGACCATTTCCATGAATATATGAGCTCGAATCCACATCAATATACTCATTGAGGTTAATGAGCCGAATCTTACACAGAACCATTTTGTTTTGAAATATCATTCATGAGAAATAGAATTCAACCATATCTGAAGAAAAAAACTAGTTTCTCGTATCATAACACTTCCCCAATCGTATCTAAAACATCTTCTACCATCATTATTGAATGATAAAAAAGTTAAATATAAATTCGGTTTAATTTTTGGTGGAAAAGATAATAAATTCTACAATATAAATACATAATTAGGCAATCTATACTCTATCTAATTCAATTAATTGTAGCATTATGAAATGAATGGGAGGTTCAATAAATAAAATACAATTTACCATGTTCAGGGTATCGTGTATCATGTGGAAATAATAACATCACCTATATATGTAGAAATTGTATTCATTTCAAAAACCCAGTGATCTGGACCAGGACATGATCATTTTTTCTAAGGTGAAATGTGAATCATGATTTCACTACATTCTAGAAGATAAACATTGGATCATCCATGTAATCCCCATGATGAATAAAACATATCAAATGATAACCAAATAAATTAAGTTGCTTAAATCATGTAACAAGGTTTCTATTTAGACGGGATTGGAAATTTTTTAACTCTAAAGATGAGGGTGAGAGTTGTAGTAATCTATAGAAAAAGGTTGTAACTTTACCGCTAATAATCATATTAGTAATGGGGAAATTGAATATGTTTTAGATAAGGGGAAAAAGAAAAATGATAGACACCATAAATGGTATGATACCATGTGGGTGGTTCCATATTGAGTTGTACTTCAACCCTACACTATTAGTCATGGATCCTGTGTACCAATGAATTCCACAATTTATGAACCTACATGTATAATCAAGGAATGAGTTATTTTAATTTTTATTGATATTAATCATGGATTTGTCAAAAATTTGTTAAAATGCATAAATTTATCCATGTATGATTCAAATTTTATGCAAGTTTCTTATTTTTTATTATACTAACGATGAGGGAATTAGCTGTTATTGTCAACTATTTTACCTTGTTTATTTATGTGTTTTATTTATGAATGTATATTTATCATAACTCATATGTGTTTCCATTTTGGATTGAAGACCATTTTATTAGGGGTTTTGGTGAACTATGGAATTGGTAATGTCGTCAACGATGATATAAAAGTAGAATAAAATGATTACCCATTCATTGTATGTATTATCTGTTTAATTTTTGTAGATATTTCATTTTTTTCAATTATTTAACTTAGTATAGAACCTCGTAAAATTACCGATTTTATTGGTCCAATGGATTATATTTCCTCTTGTACCCTTCGTGGAGTGATCCAAATATATTGTAAAATTTAGTTCATGTGAAATTTCCCTTCATTGTTCATAGAGTTTTTTTGGGGTTAATTCTTCTTGAAAAATCTCAATTTTTGTATGAATATGAATCTCAAGGATGTATGTACTTTTAGGAGACTTAATGTAGGTTTTTTTGTAAATAAATGTGTATTTATAAATGTGTTTATGGTTATGAGTGATCTATTGAATCATGAAGTGTGATGTTTACATCCGTAAATATATTCCTTATGAAGGAGAAATCATGGATAATACAATTGGGGTGGTCTTAATTATCTATAACAATATGTTCTTTTAAGTAACCTATATTTGATTTAATGTATGGTCTTGCATGTTTTAGTGAATTACTAGATTATTGTGAGAAATATATTCTAAAAATTGAGATACATGGTTGGGTTTCACTTTTTCTCTTACTCATGGGAATTAATTATTGGATTGTGATTTTTATACAATGATTTTTTATAAAGAAACACTCATCAAATGTCAGACAATGATCCTAGGTGGTCAGAACAAGGATGGATAAATTAATGTTAAATCCTCAAGGGTTTTCACTGAGGCTTGTTTGGTAGGTGGTGTTAATATAACCTCATTAAAATATACATCTAATACAAATATTTAGTTTTATGAGATCTTGAGGTGGGGTTAATGGACCATTATGGTCCATTTAGCATAATTAAAATCTGATTTTGGATTATAGGTTTATGACTATGTTCAAAAATCAGCTATTTAGAGTAATAATTGTCTTATCATAGCTCATTGAGGTAATAATTAATTAATTAAAATTCATGTAGAGGTAACAAATGGAGTTAGTGTAATAATTGAATAAGTTAGGAAAGTGAACCATTGAATGTTTCAATGTTCTATTGGTGAACTTGAAATAGCAATTCTTTGTTAGTCACTGCTGGCTTTGGTTTTAGGTGAACCTAAAAACTAATAAAGAGTACATTTCTTGTAGTGTAAAAACTCTTCCTTATCCCTTAATTACTATGAAATGTTAAATTATAAAATCATGGAGCCATGAACTATGATAGAATGGGATTCCAAGGATAAGGTCTCCAACAAATAATTTTGGAAAAATGTAAAATATATTAAAAACTAGGCTTTTTATTTTTCCTAAAAAATTATATTAAATATTACTAGGTGGTTTTTATTTAATAACTATGGTATTTTTTTAGATCAGAGTATCAGTTATACCCTAGTAGTGACTTATCCTTGGGGAATATCTGACAGTCTAATTGGAATTATAAAATATATAAATAAATTATTTATATTTTAAGGGATGCAGATATATAATTTTTTTTCAATAAATATAAATCTATGTATACGTATCAAGGTTATCCACATAACCCTAGATCCATTATAGAGTTAATTAGAATATTTTTTATAGATGATCATGGATTAGAGTGTGCATCATCAATCAATGTGAAATGGAATTTTAGGATCAAACAAATAAAAATGACACAAATACATTATTCATCAATGATCGATCAAGCATGAGATAAAAAAATCAATATTATATATAATTTCTCATTTTTCTTATCTGATGAACTATTTAAATTAATTTACCAACAAATTGATTCATTGTTCGATCATATTTTGGTTGCATACATACTCTGCATGGATTATTGAAAGGAATTGTTTATTTTATTATAGATCTTAATTTTTCATTATAAAAATTGCAGATCAATGAAAACTTTAACATGGAAAAGGTTAATTTATTTTATGTTTCATGGTATTTTCAAAAATTTATTTATACAGTCATCAGTGATGATTTATTTTTTTAGTTCTTTGAAAAAAACCATGAAATCAGATTTTCTTTATCAATATTTCATGGAGTAATTTATGGATATTGTATATTTTTGGTCAATATGATATGGGTATTCATAAATGATGAAAATAATATAATATCATTTTTTGGGGTCACTAGTTGTGGTATGGGTGTGTGGCTACCATAAAGAGTGATGGATGTGATTTTTTCACATTTATTGGTGTTTAGATTCCAATGTGAAAAGATGGAAATTAATTTTTGGGACATTATCCTTGGTTATCAATGAGATTTAAGATGGAACCATATGTCATGGTGGCAGTAAAGAACAAAGAAGAAGAACATGTAAGGTGTGTGATATCATATGATACATAGAATGTGTTTTAGACTTACATGTCATCTGGGACCCACTATGTGGCATTAGATATTCATAATAATAACATTATCATATAGAATGTGACCTTTATCACATGGTCTACGATCCATACCTAGAGGATCTCAATGTCCCCATGGAGGTAATCCAAAATTTTAGGGAGTTAATTGGCTCGGACACGCCACATACACAAGCATGGACATGGCCAGCTGAACATGGACACAGCTAGCCAGTCACAAATATATTAATGATTACATAGGCTCAAAAACACAATGTACTTAACCACGCACCCAATAATAGGAAAATATATAAGGATATGACCTGGTCCTAAAGAATCATGTCATTCACTACTAGTACCCACCAAAACCCCTTTAAATATTCATTTTAGAAATTGTCCTCTTGATCTTGCATGTGTTTCATTATGGTACATTCCCTTGATCCATTGTCCAAGGGATTAAAATATCATTTCACTGTTGGTGTATCATTTATATACCCTATAGAAACTATTAATATTTCAAACTGTTTTTCGATTACTTCTATTAATATGATAGTGAGATCCTTAGTCGTGATCATTTCTTTATATGGGGTTCTGCTTATCATCATGACCATCATTATGTTGGAATCAATACCCTACATAATTTTTTAATTCAGATTTGACTGTTTTTATCCCCCATATGTCTTGGTGTAATCCTTTTCTATGTATCATTTTATTCAAACTTCTAATTTTAATTTTTCTTATGGAAAGACACAATAACAATGCCATCTCGGACAAATTTGATCAGTTCTATGTAACTCCTAGGGTGAGTTCTCCAATATGTGTGCAATATGGAAACATTGAGGAGAAATAATATTTTGTAATTAATGTTGTGAATTTACCTTGATTTGATGTTCTTATGTTTATTATATCTTGATTTTCTTATTATAAGTCATTAACTTATTCTTGTGATGATCTGAGCATTGATTTTGATGTTATATTCTTATTTATTCCATCCATTACCATAGGGAATTTTTATACACTCCCATACATATATATTTCATGAATGTGTCAGGTCTTATTAATATTATATAACATTTTATGGGTTTATAGAAGCACTAAGATAAGGAAAATATTACTGATGAAGAATAATTGTGGGACATAGTGACCTAGTTGAATAATGAGGTGACTCTTGTATAGACATAGTTTATGTACCATTTTAGAGATTAGTTTTACGCATGAAAGATGATGAATTTTTGCACCATTCTAGGGTGATAATGTGTTCTATGGTGGTCAAATTTTATTTGCTGAGAATAAATATATTGTTAATGCAAATCGTGTGAACAAAAGAGTTGATACTTAAGTGGGAGGTAGAAGAAAACAAACATTGGGACCTGGGCTTGTGAGAAGTTTAATGTCGTGATCACATGATATTAGTTGTTATGTTAAGGGATAAAATAATGGATATAGTCATCATACGAGAAATAATTTCAATTCTTAATATGGTCAGAGACATCTTTTTCAAGAATTTATGAATCATCATGAATCTATCGAAGAGGTCGTGAATTGAATAGATAGGTAGAAACATCTACCAGGGAAGTCTATCCATAGGGAAGAAAACATTGAATAGTATCTTAGTAAAAAATAGGTAGTTGGGAAAAAATATGAATTTTTTCCACCAGCACTATGTGGTCTATGCCAGGATCATGGAGCTATGCAACAAGGGTGTGGGAATCTACCGATGGTAGATGATTAATATCCAAAGGCTACAAAAATGATACAAAATATAGTCTCTGTATTTTATACCTTTTTGAGGAATTAATAGACACTGGTGATAGTTATTCATTTATTTCCATATCTCAAGTTCAATTCATAGAGATTATTCTAGATCCATTGTCTTGAACATTATTCATGGAGACACATACTATAAGTGACGTAGTGAGTAGCCATGTTATCCAATTACGTGACCATACTCATGGAAGATTGAGTTTTATTTGGGATCTATTTATAAATGTGGAGGGGCCTTATGATTTCATATTAGTGATCGGTTGGTGATCTACATTTCATTCCCTCATATACTGTCTCATATAGAAAATGTTGTGTTTCTATTGATATGTGATAATATTTTTTGGTAAAATGTAATCATATGTAGAGATATATGGATTAATGCATCAAAGGGTGCATCTGAATCATTATTTTTTTCAAGAAAGACCTTAGTGAAATATATGTGATGAGTTTTAATATTAATACTATGGTTTCTAAGTATGAGTACATATTTCTAAAATATGTGTCATGATTACCAACAAATAAAGAAATATACTTCTACATTGGACTATTAAATGGGGTGACTCGATATCTACACCATCATATTAGATTGATATTGCAGAGATTCCTGTGCAGACCTTGTAGTTAGAAGACACACAAAGGAAGGGACTTATCAATCCCATTGATTCCACTAGTTATCCCAAATATTGTTCACCAAGAAGTAGGATATTTGTTTTTGGTATTGTTTGGATAAATTTATCCTAAACCACCAATCATTCAATAATAATTATCCTATCTAGAGAATAGAGGGCATCATTTATTAGCTGATAGGTGCATATTGGTTCTCGATTATTTACGTCAGGTCATGCTATCACCAATAGTGACTATATAACGAGGATAACCCAATGAAGGCTTTCTAATTATGTTATGATTACTGCGATTTCATGTTTATTCCTTTTGGTGTGATGCATTTACTATCATTTTTCAAGGGACTGAGGAACCAAATTGTTTAGCCTTTCATATTGTTTTTTGGTAGTTTTCAATGACGATATCCTAGTCTACATGGTAACCATGGAGGAACACCCAATACACTTAAGTATGGTTATATTAATTGTCCATGTGAACAGAAATTATGGAAATATAACAATGTTAATGTAATAGATTATGTGGGTCCACATTATTAAACATGTTATATCAACATACAATGTATTAGTGGATGTATCAGTAGCCATGAAAATGTTATCTTGGGATTAAAACAAGATACTAACTGGGGTGTAGAACATCCCTTGTCTGTATTATAATTTTTATGATTCATGCAATCTTTTTGACGAATATTATATACATTGATTGTATAAAAAATAAATGGGAATTCATTCATGTTAAAAAAATTCCCAATAGGATTTCCAGGAGTTGAGAAAGAAATTTAAGTTAATTTCTATTTTAATATTTCCTAAGGAAGGTGTTTGTTATTTATTTCTCTACGATTGGATTTGAGACTGGGCATGGTTGTGTTATGAGGAATCGGTTTTTGGTTATTTCCTATTGTTCACATCAGTTGATAGATCATGTTCTACACTATGTGACCCACGATCTAGAGCTATTTTGGGTAGTCTAAAAATTGATCATTTGGATAATCTACATAATGGGTGGTCAATTTTTAATATATTTTTACTATAACATTCACATGTATATGTTATCATAGAAGGTAGTTAACTTTATTGAGAAGAAATAACTGAATTTTAACTTAGATTTCCACATCAATATTGTTTATACTTCTCTGAAGGGAAATATTGTAGATGATTAAACTATAATTATAACTTTTCTGACATTACTGAGTGAAGAATTAGACTTTTTATCCTCTTTTATGATATATATTATGGATGTGGATGGAAAATATTACCTAAATTAAATGGTTTATTATCCTCTTATTTTATGGTGAGGGAGGGAGGCACTTCTTGGGGATACCAAATATGATACCCTATGTACATAAAAATATATTAGACATACTTATGATGAATTATATAATGGTGAGGAGCATGTATTTTTTTTTCAAATGATAGAAAATTGTTACAGATTTATTAAGTGATTTTTTTTAGGGAGATCAATTATTAGAAATAATGGTACAAAATGTTTAAAAAAGATTTACCATTACATTTGGTTAAATTTTTAATGGATAGAGAAGAATAATGATATTTCAGTGATTGTCTCTCAATGCCTTACTTTTCACAAACTAAATACTGAGTCCCATGTTCTAGTGGGTTTATCTTAACCCCTTGATGTTCCAATGTGGATATGGTATATGATAATCATAGATCTTGTGATAAGGCTACCACATACATCTATATGATTATATTCAATATGGGTGATCATAGGCTGACTCACAATTTTTGTGAACTACCTTTCTAACCAATAAAAGCAATCAGTAGAGAGTTTTGGACACCTCTATGAGTGAGAGATATTCTGAATCCATGGAGACCCCTTAACAGAAATTTTAGATCATGAATTTTTCTTCACTTTATGATTACAAAAGGGTTTGTGGGATGACATTGGTAGATAGTTTCATTTGATAGTATCATTTCACACCCATGTTCATAGATATAATTAGTGTTCCATTCATGTTCCCCAAGACATTTTATGTTCATGCATGGTAGAATTTGTACATGGATTTGAGGATCAACAAGGAAAATTGGAATTTGAGTACAACAATAGCTATTAGTCCACCATTGGTATGAAACCATTTTGGGAATTGTTCGAGAAACTATATAGGTAACTACTATGATAGAAAAATACGTAAGATTCATCCTTTATGGTCCTGATGTGTTCATTAGAAATAAAAAATTATGTGAAGATCATCTAGGTGGGGATGACAATGTTACAGATCCATCATAATCCCTATTCAGACTAATGATGGAGGCCTTTTGAGTTCATGTATGAAGGCCATGTATTAGTTGGGGTATCAAAACAATGGTGATTATAGACATTTTATTAGGGAGGAATGATATATATGGGATTTATTTCTATTTCTATAGAATATATAGATTTTCAGAGGTGGAATTCTACATAGAAATATTTTTATAGTTATACTGGGTACAAAATGACTTCCATGTGTCTTATATGAGGATGTATGTACATCGACAAGAAGATGTCATCAAATGTTTAGAGTTGTACATAGAGGATAGTGATACCTTATATAGTACCCAATATATATTATGGATAAGTTGGATTGGATCACATATGGGTGTGTGATTCCCTTAAATTTTTTCAAATGGCAGCATTATGATCATTAGGAGACCACCTGGGAGTGGGAGACACATATTCTAACTCAATACCCATATATCATATGGTAGACATCATTTTTAATTTCTAGATGAAAATCCCCATGGTTGGAGGAATCTAATGACTATTGTGTTACCATTTATTTCTTTAGAATATTAAGTTGTTTAATCATGGATCTAGGAATTGAAACTGTGTGACATTGTGAGGCCCAAATAACATATAATTAATATTTATATATATTATATTTAATAAATATCATAGATATTAAATATTAATATAAATGATTAAGACATCCTAACCGAATGAAGAGGTGATAAATATGAGGCTTTTATTGCATTACAAGGGTGGGTTTTACTCTAGAAATTAGTCATCCTTGAAACATGAAGGATGATTGGGTAGACATCTGTTGATGGAAGATCAAAATAATGTATAAATTAAATTATTTACTTTATTATTTGAGGATATAACCTAATTGTTTTTCTCTATATATATTGAAATAAATAAACAGATAGGTTAGTCATTTTGACCTGGATTCATTGGAGAGAGTGTTGATGGAATCTTTATAAAATAACAACTCTAGATCAATGATATTTGATTACTGTAAAAAAATAATTTGAGGATCTCAAAATTGATAATGAAACAGATTCATTCAACATTATGGATTTAACCACCTCATTGTAGGATGTTTTTATTATATATATATATCCATATTTTCTTATCCTAAATAGAGAAAAAATCAATTAACCAAACGTATTTGTTTTTTAATCAATTTTATTTCAGATGAGATCATGTTTATTCAGGAATTTTTTGAGGGATTTTTTATTTTAGATGGATTATTATTCATTATTATATCATAATTGGATCAATATGAAGCCAATAATGGTCCATGTTCATTCATATTTTCTATTTTTATTTGTTTTCCCCAATCATTCTGCTTGTCTTCACCAACAGTTATTAATTTGCCCATGGTTTGGACTAAAATACCAAGATATCAATCATTGTGGAAACAATTTACCACAAGGGATTGATATTTGTAATAATTTCATTATATGTCATGGGGGAAACAAATAAAAAGAAATTAAAATTGTTTATTATTGATTTTGGGACACTAGTTTTTGTTTTAGAATTTATGTACTATGATGAGAGAGGTAAGAGGTTTTCCCATATGAATATATGTCCAGATTCCAACAAGCATTGAATGAAATCATCTACCAGGACACGATACTTGCATATTAGTGAGATGAAATGTAGAACCATAGGTTACTGATTTATAGATAATTCAGATGAAGAAACAATGGGATATATAAAAATCCATGATACATGGAATTTATTTCAATGTTATACATCGTCTGGGACCCATATATGTCATGATTGGATTTTCATGAGAGTAAAAGTATCACATGCCATTTCCCATTCCACATAGTGTGAAACACATGACAAGATATTTGACATGTACCCAAGGAGGTACATAGACATGACCAACAGTACATGAGATCAGACACGCCATGTACTCAGTAACAAATATGGCCTACTGACATGAACATTTTCATGAAAACCCAATCTAGTATAGACCATGAAATCAGACATGGTCATGTTCATAGAACATGGTAAACAATAATATCTCATGAGAAATTGTAAGTACATGATTCCAATGGGATAGAAAATGTACTAACAATACACACATTTTTCCCCTTGAATGATTTCATGGATACATTATCCTCATTATCATTGAAATATTTCACTATAGTTTGTTCCCTTGATCCCTTCCCTAAGGGTTTAGAATGGATTAATGTCTTAGAATTAGATGGTGATCCCCTTTAAAAACATCACTCTTTGATAGTGTTTTTGGAATCCTTCCATGAGGCCCGTATTTAAATCATGTAAAATCATCATTACCATTGGATGTGTGTTTGGAATCATCGTGACCATCACTACCTAGGAAATCAACATCTACATAGTGGGTTAATAATTATTTGGGTTTTGGTATACCCCTTGGATCCTTGAATGATCATTATCAATGTATCAATATCTCCATACATATAGGATGTAGTTTGTTATGATGATACATGAGGATCATTCACTCTTGGATGGACATCATCTATGCTATTTTACTCATGTAGTGTTTCCCATATAATGATATCTATTTCGAACCATTAAACACGAATCAAAGGATATAATAATGGTTTGGAAATTACATAGAAAATGTGGGTCTATTTGTAGTATATTTGGATGTTACAATTATATGACATTAAAATAAACCAATGGTATCTTGTTTTAAATCGTGATGATATATGTTTTTTGATTTCAAAGTGTCATTGTGGGTGTTGTTATACTCACCTATATAAGGAATTTTACCAAAAGTGTCTTGTCTTATGAAGAATATCAACCAAATTATGGTATAATATAGGGACCCATATTAGGTGGATCTTAGTGAGCCAGGTAGACCATGGTGTGTTCCTATGGTTACATCGATTGATTTCATTATTGAATTTAAATGTTGAACGTGGGTTTATTTTCATTATTGTGGGATTTTATTAGTACCAATTTTAGGGTAGTTATTCATATTATATGATATTGGGATTAAAGAGGATTATTATATAAGTTATTTATAGTTTATACAAATCAAAAATATATGGTCTTGAAAATGTGTGCATATTTTAATGTACATTAGGTTGATCACTCCCATGTGTGTGGTATTCCTACACAACACTTGACGTTGAAATCATGACTATTGGAGGTTTATTGTGGGTTTCATGGAATGGGACTTCTTGGGATGGGTACTGAAATGATTCTCACTATGATTGGTAGTGTATTGGTTGTTGTGAGTGGACATGCCTCCTTGATAGATTTCAACATTGAAAATGGATTAAGGTAACATAGTGTAGTAATCCATAGGTTTTCAATGGTGGGGATATTATCACTAGGCTAATTGTCTGTTGCATGTACATGAGACAGAGTTAGATCAAAATTTCTAACCAATGCATGTGATATTGTAGGATGTTGTGTAAATAATGAATGAATAATTGAATATAATAGAATATTGAATCAAAAATCCATTTTAGGGCTGGGTACAGTGTTTTTCAAGCCATTTTGATTGTATGGAGAGACTTATTTGGTCACTGTACTATGTGATGAAGTAATCATGGGATGAGTTAATAATTGTATACACAATGAGGGAGGATATTATTGATACTCCATTCCTTTGGAGGAATCACCTCATTGAATGTGATGTATTCACCTATGGGAAGTATTGTGGTCTTTTGTTTGATAGACCATTGAACTGTAATGTGTATTTATATTATTGTTGTGTAATACAATCAATTTTTATAGTTCCACATGAGATTTATTGAGTTTTATTTAAATTTAGTTATTTTTAGAGACCTTCTTCAGGATTTGGACTATGAAGAATAGTTTTTAGACCGTCTGTGAGTCATATCATCAGTGGATTGATTCCCTATGGTCATCTCTGTATCTACTTCGAATGATTGATGAAGAAATAGGGATATTCCATCAATTATTGTTAAATTTTTTTAATGGATTATATTTAAATTTTACATTACCATTATGGTTTAAGGAACTTGGATCTCTACCTTTATAGAGAGTTTTTTGTTTTTTTCATGTAGAATTTTAGGAAGATATCATAAAGATAAAAGAAAAGTGTATCTCAATGATCTAATATAAAGAGAATTATAAGTAATTTTAGCTCCTCATATATGGTATAAATAAACTTTTTATGAATAAATTGGAACCATTTTGAAAATGATATTATGACTATGTTGTAATGATTTAGTGGTGACTGAATGACTTTTCTTAGAGTTAGGAATGAGGTTTGGGTCTCCAATATTTATCGTGTGTCTTGTGATTGATTGATCATGAATGAACTGAACTACCATAGGCATATCGTTGGAAAAAATTAATATTGTCAATGTGTAAATTTCATTGGTTGATAGAACCATTATAAATTGAGGGAAATTAGTTTAGGATTCTTTAACGTGTTGAGTTCAATGGGTGTGGTGATCAGTATATCATTGTTTGGTGAATGTGGGTGTATGTGCTGACCAATAACTCGGATCATTTTGGTTTTCAAGTATGATAATGTTGGGATATCAGAATTTATCATGAAAATTTCTCGTGGTTAGTTTTCATTCAGGGATATAATATAATGATATTAATTTAAATGCTAATTGTGTGAGATAAGGAGGTGTAATTTTTATTATACTGAAACTAATTTATGACCAGAAGTGTAATTATGAAGATATTATAATATTCCACACCATTATTTTCAAAAATTTAACAAGGGATTTTCCCCATTCAATTTTGATAGATATTTTTTCATAGAACAGAGAATTTGAAAAAGAATATGGGAGTGAGATAATAAATAAATGTATTTTTTAGAAGGTGATCAATGATTCAATGCTGAAACACGGGTTTTAGAATCCTCTAAAGGATTTTCTTGGAGCCATGGGTATCTGAAAGGTGTAGTCAAAGTCCATTCGTGTTAGTGGTAGGGCATTTACAATGTGAAATGGATTCTTGGGGGGAATATAAAGGGACAAATAGGTGAATGTGTGTCTTTCTAGTGAAGCATGAAATTTAATTGTGTGGAATAATGTTTCAAATTGTGGTATATCTGTAGAATGGGGTTTTAATTAAAATAGATCATATTGGAATTGCATTTCCTCAGTTGAATACTAAATGTATAAGACACCTTAAAAGGATAACCCTTCCCAAAATTTGTCTCCAACTTCGATGACTCTAGGTGTGAAAAGATGACATTAATATTATATATATTCCTCCTCTATATATTTAGGTTGATTTTCCCCAGTGTATTTGATTTCTGTACCTTAAAAAGATGGGATAACAGTTGATGCCAATATAATTTTGTGGAACTTACCATATTTTTTGGCGGTTTTCTATCATCCTTGAAAATATATATCATTTGGTGAAGAACATATAATTTTGATGAGATCTACATTGTGGATATATTATCAAGTTAAATTACTATATAGTTTATAATTTATTTCTAATAAATTACCACTTATATATTTATATACTATGGATAATTTTCCACAATGATGTATAATGAATGCTAAAGAATTTGCATGGACTGTTTTTTATATAGGAATCTTGGTGGTGACATCATATATGTCACTCAGAATGTATTATTTTCTATATTGAATGTGTTATTCATTATTATCATTAAATTATTAATAATTAATCTATAAATAATTATGTGGAATGGATGATGATTAATAGATCCTTGTGGATGTTGATGTAGGTAAAATTTACAATGATGACTAGGAAAAAACTATTATGTTTTTATTAGTTGATAGTGGAATCCATTTAAGGTATATGGTACAATAATATCTACAATATTGGGTTATGTATTGAATATTGGTTGGTGATTGGGGTTTTCCACATGGGGATCATTATTAATGATTAATTGTGAGATAAATTAAACATTTTACAATATAATTGATTGCCAAAACCATTTATAGTGTGAGATCGTGATAAATTATTAATTAGTTAATAAGAGTCCAATATTACCAAATTTTAGGATTATTCTTATTTAATAACTAATATGATATGGGACATGTTTAGAAATTTGTGATGAATTTTTTCTTAGACGCCAATGTTCGAAGATAGAATGGTAAGGTATACGTGATATCGTGATTGATATTTTATTTCATTTTTTTCGAGTGTATAAATTGAAATAATGACTGACAATTGATCACATGTGTATGAACATTTTCCCCATGAGGCCTATGAAATTTTATTAACTACCCTTGGTGTTCCTTTTCCACACTTTATAACTTATTCTTGGTGTTTTTTTGGAAGTTATGTTTGTATGTACTTGTTTACAATACATATTATTGATTTTTTAGCACATTGTTATTTTTTACAATTATGAAAATATATTATTATAAGGTGATGGTTGATATTTGATACATTAAATTCTTATTTAATGTGTGGTTTCACTATCTTATAAACATAATAATTAATGTTGATATACATATAATATTCCATTGATAGTAATTGTCATACATTTTTCATCATGTAGATGGGTTATCTAAAACACTTAACTATATAAAATGTGATTTCTAACTATACCATCAAGGGGGAATGTGTGAGGTCGATAGTTGTAGGCCAAATGAAATATATTTTCTCTAGTAGCAGGTTCGTGACAAACAATGTGTCAGATTGTACATGGACTATCCTAACTAGAGAATCATGTCAAATGTGTTTTTAATTATACCATAATTGGAGGGATGTGTCAAACATGGATGTTTTTCATTATTTATAGTAAAGATATGATGTATGTATGTATGAGGTTTGTAATGACTTGGTAAGTGAATTTTTACATGGCATATTAATGTTGAACTATTTTTACATTGTCCATTATATGTTCATCATGTGTAGATTATGTATTTCTTACTTATGTTTTTAAAATCATACAACAACTAGGATCACAACATTTTACAGGTTGTTCTTGGGACTGTTTGGTTGGTACCATAATGAGTTTTACAAACACCTTAATGGGTCAGCGGTGGTAGTTGGGAACCCTTGTAGCCCTAACATGTGGTAGGTATAGCTTGGTTTGAGAAGTAGGATTGACCATTTACTGAGATAACTAGTTGTGTGTCTATATCCCAATATGGGGTGATTCTTGGTAATATAGAGACTCTTGTTGTTTTATTCCTTAAATATATATGTTTTTATCCTAATTATGGGATATAAGTATAATTTTATTTATTTAGGATTTTGTATTATATTATCCTAAAATGTATTTATATAGATTTTATGACTATAGATCATATTAAAATCATTTCATTTTATAGTAATGATTTTTTCATATTTATTTTTTATGGTAACTTCTAATTTATATTACATATTGATTGTATAATAACATAGACCCATATTAATATTCATTATTTTTAGGTGTATGGGTTGGAGGTATGGAGTTCATGTATTATTTCATCTCAAAGTAGTAGTTTTGGTTCGAGATGTTACTTTAAAACCAAAGTAGAATGATTTCAAAATTATTTTATCACAAAGGGTAGAAATTAATAAGTTCACACTTCTCATTAGAATAAAAGTGTATAAATTTTGTTTATACGTGTGGGATGGATACATGTGTATACATGATTAATCACATGTTTATTATTTATTTCATTTTATTCTAATGTAATTAATGGATTAGTGTCATATATAATATTCATTAGAATCAATAAATATAAATATAATTGGTATATAATTAATAATACTATCCTAACATAATAGTTTTTTAATTATTAATAGTTCAATATCCACTATTGGAAATGGACATTTTCCCAACGGTTCAAAACCGTTGGGGAAGCCTGCAGAACTACTGGTATAACTTATACCAACAGTTCTGCAAAACGTTGGTAAGTAAGCCGTTGGGAATTCACTTCCCAATGGTTTACACAGAACCATTGGGATTGCATAGAAAAATGAAGCTATCCTAACGGTTGTACCAATTCGCTGGGATAGTTTTTCCGAACGGTTTTTCTTGAACCATTGAGAAAACCTACAATAGGACTTCTTACCCAACGGTTTAGAATCCGTTGGAAATGTTTTTTACAAATAGTTCTCTATGAACCTTTGGTGAAAAAAATACTCAGAATCCTATGCCAACGGTTTGAAACCGTTCGCATAGCATATGCTTTGCGAATTTCACAGAAGACTGCAATTTGCATAGCACGCTGCAATTTGCACAGCAGCCTCCAATTCCCTCTCATTTACAATTATTGTACCTACAATAATCAACAAACTCATACATATACAATTACCGTACCTACAATAACCAACTAACACATTCAAATACAGAACAAATTTATACACATTTAACATATAATGCATCCTGGAACTATACACATCCAGAATTAAATCCGAATTCATAACGTAATTATAAACATAAATAATTAATTTAGAATTAAATTAATAATTTAGATGACATTATATGTGGAATACAGAATTCAATTCATAATTTGATGTGTTTTTCATATACCATATTTTTTACTAGAATTGATGTTCTTTTTAAACAAAATACATACATCTAGAGTGATATCGGCCACACCATGCCTAAGATTGAGGCAAGGTTAACTCGTACATGTCCCAAATGACCCATGGATCATTGACCTAAAGTATTAACATATTTCAAAACCGTTTGGTCGGTTTTCCGTATGGCAGTTGTTGTTTTCACTTAAATTAATGTGCTTATTAAATAAAATAGAGACACATTGAGTGGTTCCGGCCACACCACACCTCGGATTTAGGAGGGGTTGACTCGTACACGTCACCAATGACCCATGGATCATTTTTCTATAGTATCAACACAATCAGAATACGTTTGGTCAGTTTTCTGTATGTACATAAAATGTTTTCCATTTTAAACATAACAGAGACACTTTGGGTGGTTCCGACCACACTACGACTCATATTGAGGTGTGATTGACTCATACACATCACATATGACCCATAGACCATTGTCCTAAAGTTTCAACAGATTCCGAATGCGTTTGGTCAGTTTTTCATATGCCAATTGTTATTTTCACTTATAATCATGTCCATTTTAATCAAAAGAGACACAGTTAGATTGGTACCGTCCACAACGCACCTCAGATTTAGACGGGGTTGACTCGTACACGTCTCAAAAGACCCATGGATTATTTTCCTAAAGTATCAACAAAATACGAATGCATTTTGTTGGTTTTCCATATTATAGTTGATGTTTTCACTTAAAATGATGTTATTTTATAATAAAAGAGAGACAATTTGAGTGGTGTTGGCAACACCATGCCTCAGATTGAGGCGGGGTTAATTCATACATGTCAAATATCACCCACAGATCTTTTTGATAATGTATCAACACAATCAGAATCTGTTTGGTCAGTTTTCCATATGTACTTAAAACGTTTTCCATTTTAAACAAAAGAGAGAGACTTTGAGTGGTTCTGAACACATCGTGCCTCAGATTGAGGCGGTTTTGACTCGTACACGTCATATATGACCCATGAATCATTTTCCTGAAGAATCAACACATTCTGAATGCGTTTGGTCAGTTTTTCGTATCCAGTTGTTGTTTTCACTTAAAATGATGTCCATTTTAAATAAAAGAGAGTCACTATGAATGGTGCTGGCCACACTGAGCCTCATATTGAGGCGGGGTTGACTCGTACATGTCACATATGACCCATGAATCATTGTGTTATAGTATCAACACAATCAGAATCCGTTTGGTTGGTTTTTCGTATGTCAGTTGTTGTTTTTACTTAAAATGAAGTTCTTTTTAAATAAAAGAGAGACACTTTGAGTGGTGTCAGCCATACCGCACCTCGGATTGAGGCGGGTTTGACTCGTACACGTCAAAAATGACCCATGGATCGTTGTGAAAAAGTATCAACAAAAACCGAATGCTTTTGGTCTGTTTTCCATATGTACTTAAAATGTTGTCAATTTTAAACAAAATAGATACACTTTGGGTGGTGCGAGCTACACCATGAAGTATATTGAGGCAAGTTTGATTCGTACACATCAAATATGACCCATGGATCGTTTTTCTAAAGCATCAACACATTCCAAATGCTTTTGTTCAGTTTTCCATATGACAGTTGTTCTTTTCACTTATAATACTTCCCATATTAGACAAAAGAGATACATTATGAATGGTGCTGGCCACACCGTGCCTCGGATTTAGGCGGGGTTGACTCGCACACGTCACATATGACCCAAGGATCGTTATGATAAATTATCAACCCAATCAGAATTTGGTTGGTTGATTTTCGGTTTGTTAGTTGTTGTTTTCACTTAAAATGAAGTACTCTTTAAATAAAATAGAGACACTTTGAGCGGTGGCGTCCACACCATGCCTCTTATTGAAGTGGGGTTGACTCTGACACGTCACATATAACCCATGGATGGTTTTGATAAAGTATCAACACAATCAGAATCTGATTGGTCATATTTCTGTATGTCAGTTGTTGTTTTCACTTAAAATGACGTTCTTTTTAAATAAAAGAGACACACATTGAGTGGTTCCGGACACACCGCGCCTCGAATTATGGTGTAGTTGACTCATACATGTCAAAAATTACCCATGGATCATTGTGCTAAAGTATCAACAAAAACCCAATAAGTTTGGTCGGTTTTCTATATGTACTTAAAATGTTGTCCATTTTAAACAAAAGTGAGACACTTTGGGTGGTTCTCATCCACACCGTACCTCAGTTTGAGGAGGGGATGACTCATACATGTCAAATATGACCCATGGATAGTTGTAATAAAGAATCAATGCATTAAGAATGCATTTGTTCAGGTTTTCGTATGCCAGTTGTTCTTTTCACTTATAATCCTATCCATTCTAAACAAAAGAGAGACACCAGGAAAGGTTCTGGCCACACCGCGTCTCATATTGAGGTGGGGTTGAGTCATAGACATCACATATGACCCATGGATAATTGTGATAAAGTATCAACACAATCAGAATCTGTATGGTCAATTTTCTATATGTCAGTTGTTGATTTCACATAAAATGAAGTGATTTTTAAATAAAACAGAGACACTTTTAGTGGTGGAAAACACACCGCACCTCATACTAAGATTGGGTTTACTCGTACACGTCACATATGACCCATGGATCTTATTTCTAAAGTATCAACACAATCAGAATCCGTTCGGTCAGATTTCCCTATTTCAGTTGTTGTTTTAACTTAAAATGAAGTTCTTTTTAAATAAAAGAGTGACACATTGACTGGTGCTAACCACACCACACCTTGGATTGGGGCGGGGTTGACTCGTACACCTCACAATTGACCCATGGATCATTGTGATAAAGTATAAACAGAAACCTAATTTGTTTGGTCGGTTTTCCATATGTACTTAAAATGTTGTCCATTTTAAACAAAAGAGAGACACTTTGAGTGGTGCTGGCCACACCGTGCCTCGGATTGAGGCGCGGTTTACTTGTAAACGTCATATATAACCCATGGATCGTTTTCCTAAAATATCAACACATTCTGAATGCATTTGGTTGGGTTTTCGTATTCCAGTTGTTCTTTTCACTTATAATCTCGTCCATTTTAAACAAAAGAGAGACACTACGAATTGTTCCAGCCACACAACGCCACATATTGAGGCAGGGTTGACTTGTACATGTCACATATGACCCATGGATTATTTTAAAAAATTATCAACACTATCAGTATCTGTTTGGTCGGTTTTACATATGTCAATTATTGTTTTCACTTAAAAAGAAGTGCTTTTTAAATAAAAGAGAGACACTTTGAGTGGTGGTGGCCACACCGCGCCGCAGATTGTGGCGGGGTTGACTAATACACGTTATATATGACCCATGGATCATTTTTCTATAGTATCAACACAATTAAAATCCGTTTGGTCAGATTTTAGTATGTCAGTTGTTGTTTTCACTTAAAATGAAGTTCTTTTTAAATAAAATAGAGACACTTTGAGTGGTACCAGCCAAACTGTGCCTCAGATTGAGGCGGGGTTGACTCGTACACATCAAAAATGACCCATGGATCATTTTTATAATGTAACAATAGAAACCAAATGTGTTTGGTTGGTTTTCTGTATGTACTTAAAATGTTGTCCATTTTAATCATAAGAGAGACACATTGGGTGGTTCCGGCCACACCGTGCCTCATATTGAGGCATGGTTGATTCGTACATGTCAAATATGACCCCATGGATCATTTTCCTTAAGAATCAACACATTCCGAATGCGTTTGGTCAGTTTTTCGTATGCCCGTTGTTATTTTCACTTATAATCATGTCCATTTTATACAAAAGAGAGACATTATGAATGATGTTTGCCACAATGCTCCTCGGATTGAGGCGGGGTTGACTCATACACGTCACATATGACCCATGTATCGTTTTACTAATGTATCAACACAATCAGAATCCGCTTGGTCGGTTTTTCATATCTTAGTTTTTGTTTTCACTTAAAATGAAGTGCTTTTTATATAAAAGAGAGACACATTGAGTGGTGGCGGTCACACCGCACCTCGTAGAAAGGCGGGGTTGACTCGTAGACGTCACATATGACCCATGGATTGATTTTCTAAAGTATAAACACAATCCTAATTTTTTTGGTTGGATTTCCATATGTCAATTGTTGTTTTCACTTAAAATGAAGTTCTATTTAAATAAAAGAGAGACTCTTTGAGTGGTTCCAGCCACACCGTGGCACAAATTGATGCAGGGTGGACTCAAACATATCACAAATGACCCATGTATCGTTTTTCTAAAGTATCAATAGAAACCGAATTCTTTTGGTCAGTTTTCTGTATGTACTTAAAATGTTGTCCATTTTAAACAAAAGAGAGACACTTTTGGTCATGTCGGCCACACCGTGCCTCAGATTGAGGTGGGGTTGACTCATACACATCAAATATGACCCATGTATAATTTTACTAAGGAATAAATACATTCAGAATGCGTTTGGTCAGTTTTTTGTATTCCAGGTGTTCTTTTCAATTATAATCCTGTCCATTTTAAACAAAAGAGAGACACTATGAATGGTTCTGGTCACACCGTTCCTCGGATTGAGGCAGGGTTGGTTCTTACACGTCACATATGACCCATATATCATTTTGATAAAGTATCAACACAATCAGAATTCATTTGGTTTGTTTCACGCATGTCAGTTGTTGTTTTCACTTAAAATGAAGTGCCTTTTAAATAAAAGAGAGACACTTTGAGTGGTGGCGTCCACACCGCACCTCGGATTGAGGTGGGGTTGACTCTTACACGTCACATATGACCCATGGATCATTTTGCTAAAGTTTCAACATAATCAGAATCCATTTGGTTGGATTTCCGTATGTCAGTTGGCATTTTCACTTAAAATGATGTCCTTTTTAAATAAAAGGGAGACACTTTGAGTGGTTCCAGCCACCCCGTGCCTCTGATATAAGTGGGGTTGACTCGTACACGTAACAAATGAACCATGTATTGTTTTTCTAAATTATCAACAGAAAACAAATGTGCTTGGTTGGTTTTCCATATGTACATAAAATGTTGTCCATTTTAAACAAAAGAGAGACACATTTGGTGGTGCCGACCACATTTGTGCCTCAGACTGATGTGGGGTTGACTCATACACATCAAATATGACCCATAGAACATTTTCCGAAAGCATCAACACATTCTGAATGTGTTTGTTCAGTTTTTCGTATGCCAGTTGTTCTTTTCACTTATAATCCCATCAATTTTAAACAAAAGAGAGACACTATGAATGATGATAGCCACACAACGCCTCAGATTGAGGCGGGGATGACTTGTACATGTCACATATGACCAATGGATCAATTTTCTAAAGTATCAACACAATCAGAATCCATTTGGTCAGTTTTCCTTATGTCAGTGGTTGTTTTCACTTAAAATGAAGTTCTTTTTAAATAAAAGAGAGACACATTGACTGTTGGCGGCCACGCCGCGCCTCATATTGAGGCGGGGTTGACTCGTACACATCACATATGACCCCTGAATTGTTTTTCTAATGTATCAACATAATCAGATTCCGTTTGGTCAGTTTTCTGTATGTCAGCTATTGTTTTCACTTAAAATGAAGTGTTTTTTAAATAAAAGAGACACTTTGAGTCGTGTCGTCAACACCATGCCCCGAATTGAGGCGGGGTTGACTCTTACATGTTACAAATGACCCATGGATCGTTTTCATAATGTATCAATATAAATAGAATGTGTTTGGTCGGTTTTCCGTATATAATTAAAATGTTGTCCATTTTAAACATAATAGAACACTTTGGGTGGTTCCGGACATACCGCTACTCGGATTGAGTCGTAGATGACTCGTGCACATCACATATGACCTCTGGGTCGTTGTGCTAATATATCAACACAATAATAATCCATTTATTCAGTTTTCCGTATGTTAGTTGTTGTTTTCACTTAAAATGAAGTGCTTTTTAAATAAAAGAGAGACACTTTGGGTGGTGTCGGCCACACCACGGCTTTGATTGAGGTGGGGTCAACTCGTACACGTCAAATATGACCCATGGATCGGTCTCCTATGGTTTCAATGGAAACCGAATGCATTTGGTCAGTTTTCATTATGTACTTAAAATGTTGTCCATTTTTTTAAAAAATAGAGACACTTAGAGTGATCCTGCCCACATTGTGCCTCATATTGAGCCCGGGTTGGCTCGTACACGTCACATATGACCCATGGATAATTGTGAAAATGTATCAACAGAATCCGAATGCGTTTGGTCGGTTTTTCGTATGCCAGTTTTTCTTTTCACTTATAATCGTGTCCATTTTAAACAAAAGAGACACAGTTAGAGTGGTACCGGCCACACCGTGCCTCAGATTTAGACGGGATTGACTCGTACACGTCTCAAATGACCCATGGATCATTTTCCTAAAATATCAACACAATCCGAATTCATTTTGTTGGTCTTTCGTATTACAGTTGATGTTTTCACTTAAAATGATATCCTTTTGAAACAAAAGAGAGACACTTTGACTGGTGCTGGCCACACCGCACCTCGGATTGAGGCGAGGTTGACTCATACACATCACATATGACCCATGGATCGTTGTCATAATGCATCAACACAATCATAATCCATTTGGTCTATTTTCTGTATGTACATAAAATGTTGTCCATTTTTTACAAATTAGAGACACTTAAAGTGATCTCGACCCCACTGAGACTCGGATTGAGCCGGGGTTGACTCGTACACGTCACATTTGACCCATGGATCGTTGTAATAAAGTATAAATAGAATCCAAATTAATTTGGTCAGTATTTCATTTCCAAGATGTTCTTTTCACTTAAAATCTCGGCCACACTGCTGGGGGCTGTCTGGGGTGCAGTCTGGGGGGTGTCTGGGGGGCTGTCCAGGGTCCAAGGAAGAGGGTGGGGGGGCTGTCCGGGGGCTATCCGAGGAGTTATGAAACACATATAACTCTATAAACATGATCATGATACACCAAAACCACTAAAAGACATCTACATCAATGAAAACAGACAATATATAATAACAAATCAACTCTATAACTATACTACGAATCTAGATAAAACAAACAACTAGAATAGATTAAACATTAAATCTCGTTAATATTTGTCAAAAATGTAACAGATCATCTAGTCCAACATCTCCATCACCATCATCACCATAATCATCACCCTCTTACTCATCCTCGTCCTCCTCAATTCCATCCTCCTCTCCCTACTCTTCGCCATCCGCCTCACCCTCCTCTTCTCCCTCCTCTTCCCAATCAGACTCCTCGCCATCATTATCGTTAAGCTAAAACTAATATTGACCACCACTAGAACTGAAACCCGGAGAACCATATATAGAACGTATCGATGAAATATATTCATCAAAAGCTTGGCTGGCCTCTGGTGGAAGTGTTGGATGTTGAACATCAATAAATTTGTTAAATGCACTGTTTTCCTTAACAGACTGTTCTGCCGTCTCTGTGGCCCTTTTGTCAGCCTTTTCTGCCTATGACCTAACTTTCAGCAGCTCATTGGCACAACAACTCGTACCTGAAGAGGGTTGATACCTTGTCAGGGATATCCTAGGTCTGCATCTTACTCTGCCAAGATTCTCCTCTCCCAAAACCTGATGTAAGTGATCAGTTGGCCCAAAATTGTCTACTTCTTGGGCATCGAGGGCCTCTAAAGCATCCTGTTACAAATATAAATATATTATTTAGTTAAAAATAGATATTAAAATATAAAATCAACATATTAAAACATACAATCTGATCCGGAGTCGCTTCGTTGATGGAATATCCAACCTTTTTCCATCTACTCAAGACAAACAGTTTTTCTCGAGGAACACATCATTCAATATTTTGTATTTCCCTCTACAATGTCATTGAAAACTAAAGTAATATGAAAACTTTAACAAACTATTAAATAATTGTGGAATCAAAAGAAATTGTAATTCATAAAGAAAACTTATAAACAATTGTCACACCTGCTTCCTCTCATGATCTGGAATCATAGTACGTCCCAGTTTGTGGAGGTATTTTTTTTGCATCAACGGTTTTTTTATTTTTTCCAGATGATAACTAAATAAAACCTGATAATTCAAAATATAATATTAATGAAAAACATGAAAGTTATTATTTAAATACCTCAAATGTAATTAATACCTTAAACTGGGTAGTTGTACAATGAGTAATCATCTGACGATACTGCTCTCAGGAAAATCATCCACGAATGGTACCGCCTCTAACTCAATGCCAACTCTAGCATGCCATCCAATATACAACTCATGATTGTAGTCTCTACAAAGCTCTCCTAAATCATTTAGAGGTTCCGGTCGTGCTCCCACACAATCGGGAAAATTAAATCAAATCTGACATCAAAATAATAATTCATATAAATACAAAAATAATTCATGGAATTAAATAAAACATATTTTTTTACCCATATCTTAGCCCGAGCTCTATCCTTGACCTCATGTGGTAAATTTCTCCATGCTAGCGGGCTAACGGGAATGATGTCGGAGTATTTGGAAAGCATCACCAAAAAACTCCAACATTGCTGCCCTGTTTTCTCAACCATTTGGTAGTCTTCATTGTAATCCACCATAACCTGTGTGTGGCAATTTCACACTGCACACATGCGTGTAGGCCCCCTCCCCGACCTCATGTCAGTAGATGTATCTTCCCTGAAATAAATACAAATATTTTATGAAAACATGTTATAATGAAAATAAATATTGCTATAAATTGTTTTTAGGGTTCTATAAATATACTTGTGCCAGTCTGATCACTAAGCTCTGCTGGATCCACAGAAACTAATGGAACACCCTATGGTGGAACAGGAGTCGAAGACGATGGAATATAGATGCTCAGAGAGACAAAAGTAGAAGGAAAAGAATATGGGACACCTGTATAACCGGATTCTGACTTGGGATTGGGAATCGTCATGGGATATGAAAAATATGAGCCAGAAGATGCAAAAGGTGGCGAAAACATGGGATCCCTAAATACCTTTTGTGTCCCTAACAACACACCAGGATAAGAATGTGGGAAGGATGAAATGTCCGTGGGAGGGGCAGGGTCTAGTCGGGTATGTGAAGCTTCTCATCCACCTCTGGTATGAACCCTACTCGTACCACCAGCCTGAGTACTAGGACCAGTACTAGTCTCCTCATCGATCAACTGGAGACGTATAGGTGGATCCTACAAAAATGTTTACAAAAAAATTAATCACATGACATTATATATTCTTTAAATATATATATTTTAAATAAATTACTCACTGTAGGCACTAATGGTGGAACGCCAATCTCCACCATTCAAAGATTTTTCTCCACCATTTTTTTCCATTGCCACTATTCAATTGGCTGCATTTTCTTTATTTGAAAACAATTATGTAATTAATTAGAAAAAGGAAACTAATGTGTAACCCAAAAAACTAAATATATGATGGTATAAGGCGATTCATTGGTAAATTAGCTATCAATTGTCTTATAAGAGCTTAAATGGATTTAATAAATCATACAACTTTTAATGTTCACCAAGTTAGAAATATTGTTTGACTAGGTTTGAATACTGTTCAATTCCAAATTAAGAAATGAAATTCAAATAAAACGGCTACCATTAAAAATTGAAAATTCACATAATGGTCAACTCAGCTAAAAAATATTTGTGATCAATACTAAATAAGTTTGAATATTACCAACCTTAACAACCCAACTCGAGGTAAACTAAAATAATTGAGAACATGGATGAATGATTCTATATATTTTCAACCCCAACTTCAGGTTCACAATCAACTCTAACAATTAAGCTATTGGAGTAATCAAAAGAAATAAATGGATTGGTTCCAATGGAACTAGGGAAAGTGTCAATTCCATCATCACAATCATAAAAAAAAATGTCTTGGAATTACATCAACTATGACACCAAATTCAGGTCGATGTTGGTCTTTGACATAAAAATTGTGTTTACCAATTGATGCCAACATATATGGTTCTTCGGTAGCAAGAGTGAAAGTCATATTAATTACTCTAAACCCACAATCATCAATAAATGTACTCTGTGTCGTCATCCAATGAAACAAATGGAATTTCATCACTGTTACTCGTCCATGAGAGTAATAATCCAATATTATTATTTTCTCAACAACTCCATAATAACCCACATTTTCAAATCGTAGTCTACTATCTGATGCACTGTCATAACTATCTATTGTGGCAGAAACCATAACACCATCATGTTGTGTTCTCATGTTCTTTGCTCGTTCAATGATAATAAATTTGTACCCATTGATAAAAATTGATTTACAGTTATGAACCACAAAATTAGGACCAAAAGACAATGCTCTTATATCATCAGAGATAGATTCAGTAGAAAAACTCAATACATGCAACAAAAATGACTATTAAACTTAATTAAATATTGATATAATTATTTTAAATAGTAATACTTTTACATTCAATTTTAACCAAGCATAAAACTCTTTGCTATGCAAAGTCTCCCTCCTTCTCAAAGATAAATAACGATGCATTCTATTTATCATTGTTTTATGTTCCCTCTAGATAAACAATATGAATAGTTTAACAGATATATATGTAAGATATAAATATTCAATTTAGGTACTAGATATTGTCATCAAACAAATCACAGTGGAAAAAAATTGTGCAATGTGCCATCTCCCACTCTTCATGGCTTAATGTCTTCAATGTATATGATCCAAGAATTCCACATCTTTGAGGAAGTGATGGAAAACTGGGTTCAATATCCTCATACTGTTATTCTTCATTTCTCATTGGTCTGTTCATTCTTGTAGTAAGATCAGACAAATACATTGAGCAAAAATCCATACATTCTTGAGCCAAGAAACCGTTCATGATAGAACCTTCGAGATGATTCCTGTTTCGGACATACGAATTTAATGTGTACATATTTCAATCATTTGGATACATCCACCGAAAATAAATAGGTCCTCCAAGAAGTATTTCAGTGGGAATATGGACAGTCAGATGCAGCATGCATGTGAAAAATGATAGAGGAAATATTTTCTCCAACTCAAACAAAATTAATGGGGAATCTGTGAACATTTATTGCAAGAAATAATTGGACAAATTCTTTGCACAAAGATCTCTAAACAAATGGAACAACCAAATAATAGTCACTCTTATATTATTTGAAAAAAGATGACGGATTGCTATTGGAAGCAAATCATGTTTTAGAACGTGATAATCATGAGTCCTTAATGATTTTAGCTTCAACTCCCTTCTGTTGACCCATTTAGATATGTTACTTGAATATCCATCATGAAATCTAATAGTCTCTAATACTTCCAGAAATTGTTTTTTAAGGCGTAATCACATAAGAAGCACATGGATGTTTCCATTTATTTTCACTGATATGCACAAGATGCAATTTTGGTCTGATGCCCCAATCCACCCGGTCACGCCGAGATCGTAAATCATCCTTTTTCACCCCTTTGACATTTGATAAACCGAAAGAAACAGGTCACATATATTCTTTTCAATATGCATTACTTCTAAGCAATGATGTAACAAATTGTTTGACCAATAAGGAAAATAAAAAATATACTCCTCCTCCTCCAATTGTAATAGGTTTTAGTGGAAACATTCTTTCTCTTTCCATTTTTCATTTGACCATTCCAGAATAAAAAACTGAAATATTTCAATTCATTAAGCAAATCAGTTCCAGACATACGCTGAGGTGGATTATCGGTCTCTATGATATTATCAAATCTTTGACAATTCATTCTATATGGATGATCCTTTGGAAAGAGTCATTAATGTCCCATAAAATTGAAACTACATTGATGTTTCAGTATTCTAGATCATGTATTCTACATACAAACAGGACATGAAAGATTTCCCTTCGTGCCCCATCCAAAAATAATTTCATAAGCAGGAAAATCCTTGATCATCCACATAAGCAAAACACGTATATGAAATATGTCTTTAGAACATATATCGTATTTGCGCACACCCACATCCCAAATAAGTTTCAAATATTTTATTAAGGGTTTCATGTATACATCAATATCAATACCGTGATAAAAAGAACCAGATATTAGTATACTCATGAAAGTGAATGTTTTATTTCCTACACAACCATGGAGGAAGATTATAAATATGAATAAAACTGGCCATGTGTTGTGCGATGTATGTATCTATCCAAACAGATTAAAACCGTCACATGAAAGACCCATCCGCACATTATGCACATCAGCTAAAAAATCAGGATGTCGAGCACCAAATCGCTGCCATACAAATCCATCCACAGGATGAACCAACTGATCATTAGTCTTATTTTTCTCAGTATCATTCCATCTCATTTTTGTTGATATGTTATCAGACATTAAAAAATTCTGGAGTCTGGGGATCAATGGAAAGTGCCACATTACTTTCTGTGGAAAGCGGGATGGTGTTCCATCAGATTTTGACTTCTAGTGGGATGTGCCACATTTTATACAATCATTTCGTTCAGCAGTTTCCTCCCATAATAAACTACAATATTTCAGCCAAGCATGAAATTTGATTCATGAAGATCCATGTTCTTAAACTAACTTTCATTCCATATATTGGTTTGAGGGAATATCTACATAATATGGAAGTAAATCCTTCAATAGGGTAAGAATGTAATCGATTGCTGTATTAGAAATCCCATACACAGTTTTCCGATTAAACAATCAGATTAAAAATTACAGCTTTTCCATTTTATTACATTCTCGATATAATAGATTCGTGGCAGCATCATTGAATTTTTTGACCCTAACAATATCATCATTTTCACTAGATGCATCATCTTTCCTCATATCGAAGTCTTCTTGAGTCGAAATCCTTTCTTTTTCATGATGATGAATAAATGGAACCTGATCATATAACAAAGTCTCCATTCCAGTCCTTTCATTTCAATCATCTGCAATTTTAGATTTCATTTTCTCTCCATTATGATACCAAATAAAGTAGTTTTCTTGAAAACCATATTTGGTAATGTGGTAGCTTACTTCTTCACAGCTCAACCAAGGTCTACCAACACAATTGGAACATGGGTAGTGTAACACTCCGAGATTTTATAAAAAATATTCTTTTTTAATTTCATTAATGTCTTGTGTTATACGCTACACCAAAAGGAGATTTCACAACACACATCACTGACCTGGCTTGAATTACACGCAATCGCGACCTTCCACGATAGCATGTGTTGTACGCAACACCATGTTTCGCTAAACAACGATATGTTATTAAAATATTATTAAAACTAGCCGTTATGAATAGTAATAACCACTTTTTGAAATTTTATAAATTTCATTTTTCAAAATGGACTTCATTTTTGGATTCGGAATATCGGAATTAGCTTAGGGTGAAATTTTGGTGATTTTCGGATAACTTTCATATTTTTGATGAATAGTGAAAATTACTAAATTTTAATTAAAAACAACTTTTTCAATCGAAATAATTAATAGTGATAAATTATTAATTTGAGTGGTTTTAAAGTATATTTAGAATATATTTTTACAATTTAATACAATGTTAGTCATTGGATGTAATTTCACATTTAAACCAGTTATAAACAAGTGTCAATCTTTTGATAGTTATTATCTCTTAAAAACACGCCTTTTGTTTTGAAGACGGGAATTAATATTTAAATTAATTAATGAAACTGATATGTTTTGAATTTGGTAAAATAGAAATCATTTTTGAGTTCATAATATCAAATATAGCTTAGGCCTAATTTTTGGTATTTTTCTGAAAACGTTCAATTTTTGATGAATAGTGAAACCACTAAGTGGTAGTTAAAAAAACTGAATTTTTCATAAAACTTAATTTTACCGCTACTGTGAGTGTCATTTCAAAAATCTGAGAGACACGGTTCATGTCAGTAAGTAAAATGTTGTTCAATGAGATGAAAATAAATTTTTGGTGAATAGTAACTTTTTACTTTTTTTACCACGGTTAAAAATAAATAGGATAATTAAGGGTAGAAATGATATTATTATTACCCTAACACATGTCCTAATTCTATTGGAAAAGTTTAATTCGACAAAAAACAAACTTAGGAATAATATATGACCATTTAGGCAAACTTGGATTAGATTAGGACATTTATTATTAATTTATTTAAAGAAGGGTTAAAAGAGTTAAAATCAAAGTTTATTTACTAAAACATTTTTTAATATGGGGTTATACATAAGATAAATTCTACTATAGATATTCATTTGAAAGATAAAAAAATTTCCTACATAATTGAATTTTATTTGTAGTTTTTAGACATTAAATAATTTAATTTTCTAATGACACAACGATGATGCAGTGATTATCTTATTAATGAAATATTGACATAATTGATGTTATAAATACCCAAAGAAATATAATTTTAGACTTTTTATGAATTCCCATAATTTTCAAGGATAATATGACATGTTAGTATTGATTTAATTAACTTTTTTAGAACTTATCATTCTGTTATGATTTTCACAAAAATCAATTACCAAATAGTGTCAAAATTGACATAAAATAGTTTTTAAAACAAATATTATATTATTAATTGTTATTTTATTCCTAAAAATCTAAGGTTCGGACAAATGACTTAGATAAGGTTATATATATTAATAATAAACAACTTGGGGTTCTTTTGTCTTCTTATAGTAAGTTTATTAACCTTATAGTGTAAGAACACAAGAAGACACGGTAAAAGTAAAATTATTTAACTTAATGTTAAATCTAAATGATAAGGTTAAAATAGGAACCTAAACTTGTATAAATTCTATTGTAATAGAGTATTTCGACCCATACCCACCTTATCTTCGAAATATATCATATTGGTGCTATTTAAAACCGAACATGACTTTATAATAAAATAATAGTTTTAGTTATTCCAAAGGTGCCCCTCTCCTCCCTTATAAATGAGCACCTCCTCCCTCTCTTCCTCACACAACTTTGTGCCTTCAAGCTCCACAAAACCCTGCCAAAATCTTTTCTCCACTTCCCTATCAACATCCTAGAGGTTCTGGTCTTCCTCAAAGACCAATTTTAGTGCCCTAAGAGGAGGTCTCAAAGAGGCGCTTCAAAGAAGAGGTAATTTCCGTTACCAATTCTTTCACCTTTATTTCTTCTTCCACTTATTCTTCTTAGGTTGTATCATTATGAAGTAATAACATCAGTATCACTAATATACTGATATGTTATTATATGTATGAAACAATCCTAATTCACCATCTATCTATCCTACGGAAAACGAAATCACCGCGCGTGCGTACGTACGGAATACCCTCTCCACGCCGTGGTGTAATCTGTTTTTCCACCAACACCTTACATGGATGGGTATTATGGTGTAAAGAATAACTATACATAGTTATTATAACATCATAATTATTCTGATATATTGTATCATCCACTCCAATGCAATTCAATAATTATGGAAATGATATCATCGCTCGTGCGTATGTACGGACTACCGTCTCCACGATGCGATGAGATTCAATCTCCATGTTAGCTATTTAAGAATGATTATAAAGTACATATAATCAATAATAATGAAATATAGGACATTATAAAGCTAATGGATTTATGTGTATATATATGTATGTCATCTACTTAATTCCACTCAATTCAATATGGAAACGAAAACAGCGTTCATGCGTACATACGGCCTACCGTCTCCATTAACGGTGTATTTCATTCCATTTATCGATCCATTATATATATGTATATTTTGAATATATATTATATATAAATCATGTTTTATATTCTATAATTAAGTAATAATGATCTAAGAGTATGAATAATTACAAGTTAAAACACGAACGAAAAATGAGACGATTTTACCCAAAACGATATTTTAACATGAATTTACAAAAGAACGGGTAATATAAAGTAATAAGTGAACCATATATGATATAATAACAATGAATATGATTCTTTAATAAGTAAATGAAATTATTTAAATCATTATACAGGAGGTTCGGACACTTACGAAGAAAATCGGACCTCAGGTAAGGGAAATATCACAATCTCATTTTTATCCGAGATTGTTTTTACTTTGGTATTTACTGGGGTGTATTTTATCATCCACATACATGTTCCCTAAAAATGTAATATTATTTCCATCCTTCTACAATAGTTTATATCCAATTTTACACTTCTATGAGTTTTTTGTAAAAGATATGAAAGGAATCTTTTGTCGTTTTTCGTACGAGGTACTTTTTGACTTTTCCGACAAAAGTAAGAAGAATGTTTTTTTAACATATATGGCCTGAATGGATTTTTAAAACATTATTTCAAAGAAGCATCCATTACAAGTTTTCATGTTTATTTTTAATCAACTTCTTTTAGTTTATAATTGTACGACATGTTAAGAATGGAAAAGTGTTTTTGAAGATGAAAGGATATTTTCCTCAAGAATGAAGTTCAAGTGTTTTATCAAAATTATTTTCCATGTAAGATAATAAAGGGTTCTGTTTTTATCCCTATTATTAAATTTATTTGATTATGTTATGATGGAATTATTTTTATGAATTCCTTTATCGTATATGAATTGTTTTATGATGTCATGATGTTTAAGATTCCCATTTTTATTACATGGGTTATGAAATGATGTATGATTTATGATTTTGTGGCACACATAAGAATGGTATCATTATGAGATGGGTGGGACCTATATCTCCCTCCAATGCATTGGGTAAAGATTTTATATCTCATGAGATAGACATGGTTGGAATGGTAGGTTATACCGGTTCAGTGAAACAGGACTGAAACGAGGGTCACTCGATTCAGAAATGGACTTTGTCCACTAAGATAGTCTTGGAAATGAGTCTTGACTAACAAGAAATGATTCTATATGATTATGTGTGTATGCCACGAAGTTTCATGTTTTAAGTTAAGATTATTGTGATTACATTTCACTGCCTTGATTTATCCCATGTTATGAAATTATGATCTCTTTTGCAGGTTAAGATTTCCAAAAGTTATGTTCTTATGTATATGATGTGATTGATATTTCTTTTGATTACCCTTACTGAGTATTTGAGCTCACCCTTTTATGTTTTCTTTTCCCCAAGATATAAAGAAAGGTTTTAGGTAAAAAAAGGAAGATCTTTATGGGAGATGTTGAAGATCTTTCACCACGATTAGAAGATTATATTCCGAGTTTCCAAAGACACTAAACTATTACGATCCTTGTGTTTGTGTTTTTGTTAGGTACTAAGTATTCTGCAAAATTAATGTAATGTCCATGTACGTTATGCTTTGGGTCTCTACAGTTGGTATCAGAGGAAAAGTTTAGTCAACCTTTGGAAACTAGGATGTGAGAACTTTAGTGAGATCCCTAGAGATATTTCTAAGGTATGTCTAGGGATGTCCCTAAGGATAAGTATACGTATAGGATATAATCCTAGAACTATGGTAACGATATTAGATTAAACCAAATATGTTAGATATTGAAGTTACTCCCCCTTTATTATGATTTTTTCCTCTCACACTATTTTTTTGGGTTTTAGAAAATGGCTGGAAACAAGATGATTCAAGATAATGGAGGATATGATGGACAATGGAATGATATTCTTCATGAGCAAGCAAATGAAATGGGATTTGGAACTCCAAACATCATTATTATGCCGAATCAGCAATCTCATAATATGATCAATAAAGTAAAATTTGGTAAGTTTCCTGAGTCAGATAATAAGAGAAAGATGGAGTTTCATGATGATCATAGAGGAAAGAAAGCTCAATTTCCCCTGTGTAAATCATGTGGGATGAGGCATCAAGGAGAATGTTTCAAAGGATCTGGAAGATGCTTTGGGTGTGGAAAATAAGGACACAAAGTCAGTAAGTGCAAAGGAAAAGGTTCAGTTAACACCATGGATGAGGATAATGGTATTGCTACGACATAAACAATGGTTAAATGTTTTAAATGTGGAATGTATGGGCATTATGCAAACCAATTCCCTAAGGGAAAGTCTCATGAAGAGAATCAGTATGGTCGTATGGGTAGTATTTATATTGATGATGATGATGAGACGACAAATGATATGTGAGATGAAAGAATTGTTGAAGCTCGGCCAATGGTTTAAGAAGGTAGTCGAATGATTACATGTTTATCAAGTGTAGTGTTGTATAAGTAATCTCAGGGTACTATGAAATAAAGAGACATCTAAGGATTGTTACACTGTTGTCTTTCCTTGAGTTTTGAAATTGTATTATTAATGGTACTGGTATCCATGAAAGGTTATTCAGATATTTTTGGAAATAAGATGATATGCGCATAATGAAGGGAAAACGAGAAAACGAAATGTTTTACAGTATTAATGAGCTCATTATTGATATAAGGACTAAGTGATATCATGGTTTGAGTATATAGAATTTTGAGGATTTTGGTATGTGGAAAGTGTTAACTTTTAACTGCATTCATGTTTTCACTAAGGTTCAATGGGTATTCATTCTTCAAGAGAATACATGATTAAGGTATTCACATGTTTGTAATTTGACCAACAAGATATATCTTATGATATATGGGGGATACATGATGGAATTCATGTGATTATTTTGTGACATTTCAAGTAATCATTTTCTTTATACTATGAGCTTTGACTGAAGTATTTTAGATAAGCCTAAATATTAGAATGGATTATGTTGGACATAAGTTAGGATAAAACGTTTTTCGATATTATTGATGGGATGTTATTGTAATATATCTTTAGAAAAAGGACGACCTGCAGGACGGGTGACAGCCCATCGCGTCGGACAAGGCTGTGGGAATCAAACCCACAACCGAAGTGCGACTGGCCTTTATCGCCTACCACTGGCCTACAGGAAGTCCCTGTTTAGTAGAAACTAGTTTTATTATATTAAGCAGTATGATATATGAAGTATAAGTCCATTTTAGGAACCATATATGATTAATCTCACTATAGAATGACTTATGTATATTTAATAACTTTTGCTAACCTTTTGTTTGAGACAGATGGAATGACCCATCATTCTATCACATGCTCTGCTAACACTTCACGAATAACAAATTAAACTTCATTTATTTAAGAGATGAAGTGGAAATTGTTCAAGGCATGAACAACAATGATATTGTACCAAAATAAAGTAAGTATTTATTCTAATTCAAATTTTTCAACTTTAGGAAAATGATCTTGAAAACCAAAAATGTTTTCCTAGTGCCCTTATATCCGATGAATCAGATGGTACCCTAGATCATCACAAATTTATGGCTTTGTGATTTCTGGATTTTCCATAGCCATGTTCTCTGCCACTCTCCATCAGAACATGATGGTTATATTTCTCTTCCATATCCATATTTTCACCTATGTGGAAACCCAGTGATTAGTTTATTTGGGTAACCGTTACGTTTCATACTTTTGTTTTTAAAGATTGGTTTTGGTATTCCTTTTTACGATGTGGGTTTCTATTAAAGAAACTTTCGAGTAGTAAACCATTTATAACCCCGACAAATTTCGAGGGCGAAATTCATTTTAAGGGGGGTAGAATGTAACACCCCGAGATTTAAGGAAAAATATTATTTTTAATTTCATTAATGTCTTGTGTTATACGCTACCCCAAAAGGAGCTTTCACAACACACATCTCTGACCTGGCTTGAATTATATGCAATCGCGACCTTCCACGATAGCGTGTGTTGTACGCAACACCAAGTTTCACTAAACAATGATATGTTATTAAAATATTATTAAAACAAGCCGTTATGAATAGTAATAACCACTTTTTCAAATTTTAAAATTTTATTTTTCAAAATGGACTTCATTTTTGGATTCGGAATATCGAAATTAGCTTAGGGTGAAATTTTGGTGATTTTCGGATAACTTTCATATTTTTGATGAATAGTGAAAATTACTAAATTTTAATTAAATACAAATTTTTCAATCGAAATAATTAATAGTGATAAATTATTAATTTGAGTGATTTTAACGTATATTTAGAATTTATTTTTACAATTTAATACAATGTTGGTCATTGGATGTAATTTCACATTTAAACCAGTTATAAACAAGTGTCAATCTTTTGATAGTTATTATCTCTTAAAAACACGCCTTTTGTTTTGACGACGGGAATTAAATTTTAAATTAATTAATGCAACTGATATGTTTTGAATTTGGTAAAATAGAAATCATTTTTGAGTTCATAATATCAAATATAGATTAGGCCTAATGTTTGATATTTTTCTGAAAACTTTCATTTTTTGATGAATAGTGAAACCACTGAGTGGTAGTTAAAAAAACTGAATTTTTCATAAAAATTAATTTTACCGCTTCTGTGAGTGGAATTTCAAAAATCTGAGAGACACGGTTGATGTTAGTAAGTAAAATTTGGTTCAATGAGATGAAAAGAAATTTTTGGTGAATAGTAACTTTTAACTTTTTTTACCACGGTTAAAAGTAAATAGGGTAATTAAGGGTAGAAATGATATTCTTATTACCCTAACACATGTCCTAATTCTATTGGGCAAGTGTAATTCGACCAAAAACAAACATAGGAATAAAATATGACCATTTAGGCCCACTTGGATTAGATTAGGACATTTATTATTAATTTATTTAAAGAAGGGTTAAAAGAGTTAAAATCAAAGTTTATTTACTAAAACATTTTTTAATATGGGGTTATACATAAGATAAATTCGACTATAAATATTCATTAGAAAGATAAAAATATTTCCTACATAATTGTATTTTATTTGTAATTTTTAGACATTAGATAATTTAATTTATTTGTGACACAACGATGATGCAGTGATTATCTTATTAATGAAATATTGACATAATTGATGTTATAAATACCCAAATAAATATAATTTGAGACTATTTATAAATTAAACTAATTTTATAGGTTAATATGACATGTTAGTATTGATTTAAATAACTTTTTTAGAACTTATCATTCGGTTATGATTTTCACAAAAATGAATTACAAAATAGTGTCAAAATTGACATAAAATAGTTTTTAAAACAAATATTATATTATTAATGGTTATTTTATTCCTAAAAATCTAAGGTTCGGCCAAATGACTTAGATAAGGTTATATATATTAATAATAAACAACTTGGGGTTCGTTTGGCTTCTTATAGTAAGTTTATTAACCTTATAGTGTAAGAACACAAGAAGACACGGTAAAAGTAACATTATTTAACTTAATGTTAAATCTAAATGATACGGTTCAAATAGGAACCTAAACATGTATAATTTCTATTGGATGAGAGTATTTCGACCCATCCCCACCTTATCTTCGATATATATCAGTTTGGAGCTATTTAAAATAGAACTTGACTTTATAATAAAATAATAGTTTTAGTTATTCCAAAGGTGCCCCTCTCCTCCCTTATAAAAGGGAACCTCCTCCCTCTCTTCCTCACACAACATTGAGCCTTCACGCTCGGCCAAACCCTGCCAAAATCTCTTCTCCACTTCCCTAGAAACATCCTAGAGGTTCTTGTCTTCCTCAAAGACCAATTTTAGTGCCCTAAGAGGAGGTCTCAAAGAGGCGCTTCAAAGAAGAGGTAATTTCCGTTACCAATTCTTTCACCTTTATTTATTCTTCCACTTCTTCTTCTTAGGTTGTTTCATTATGAAGTAATAACATCAGTATCACTAATATAATGATATTTTATTATAAGTATGAAACAATACTACTTCACCATCTATCCATCCTACAGAAAACGAAATCACCGCGCGTGCGTACGTACGGAATACCGTCTCCACGCCGTGGTGTAATCTGTTTTTCCACCAACACCTTACATGGATGGGTATAATGGTGTAAAGAATAACTATACATAGTTATTATAACATCATAATGATTCTGATATATTGTATCATCCACTCCAATTCAATTCAATAATTATGTAAATGATATCATCGCTCGTGCGTACGTACGGACTACCGTCTCCACGACACGATGAGATTCAATCTCATTGTTAACCATTTAAGAATGATTATAAAGTATATATAAGAAATAATAATGAAATATAGGACATTAAAAAGCAACTGGATTTATGTGTATATATATTTATGTCATCTACTTAATTCCACTCAATTCAATAAGGAAACGAAAACAGCGTTCATGCGTACGTACGGCCTACCGTCTCCATGAACGGTGTATTTCATTCCATTTATCGATCCATTATATATATGTATATTCTGAATATATATTATATATAAATCATGTTTTATATTCTATAATTATGTAATAATGATCTAAGTAATCATATGAATAATTACAAGTTAAAACACGAACGACAAATGAGATGATTTTAACAAAAATGATATTTTAACATGAATTTACAAAAGAACGGGTAATATAAAGTAATAAGTGAACCATATATGATATAATAACAATGAATATGATTCTTTAATAAGTAAATGACATTATTTAAATCATTATACAGGAGGTTCGTACACTTACGAAGCAAATATGACCTAAGTTAAGGGAAATATCCCAATCTCATTTTTATCCGAGATTGTTTTTACTTTGTTATTTACTGGGGTGTATTTTATCATCCACATCCATGTTCCATCAATATGTAATATTATTTCCATCCTTCTACAATAGTTTATATCCAATTTTACCCTTCTATTAGTTTTCTATAAAAGATATGAATGGAATCTTTTGTAGTTTTTCATACGAGGTACTTTTTGTCTTTTCCGACAAAAGTACGAAGAATGTTCTTTTAACTTATATGGCCTGAATGGATTTTTAAAACATTATTTCAAAGAAGCTTCCTTTACAAGCATTCAAGTTTATTTTTAATCAACTTCTTTTAGTTTATAATTGTACGACATGTTAAGAATGGAAAAGTGTTTTTGAAGAAGAAAGATATTTTCCTCAAGAATGAAGTTCAAGTGTTTTATCAAAATTATTTTCCATCTAAGATAATAAAGGGTTCTGTTTTTATCCCTATTATTAAATTGATTTGATTATGTTATGATGGAATTATTTTTATGAATTCCTTTATCGTATATGAATTTTTTTATGATGTCATGATGTTTAAGATTCCCATTTTTATTACATGGGTTACGAAATGATGTATGATTTATGATTTTGTGTCACACATAAGAATGGTATCATTATGAGATGGGTGTGACCTATATCCCCCTCCAATGAATTGGGTAAAGATTTTATATCTCATGAGATAGGCATGGCTGGATTGGTAGGTTATACCGGTTCAGTGAAACAAGACTGAAATGAGGGTCACTCGATTCAGAAATGGACTTTGTCCACTAAATTGTCTTGGCAATGAGTCTTGACTAACAAGAAATGATTCTGTATGATTATGTGTGTATGCCACGAAGTTTCATGTTTTATGTTATGATTATTGTGATTAGATTTCACTGCCATGATTTATCCAATGTTATGAAATTATGATCTCTTTTTCAGGTTAAGATTTCCAAAAGTTATGTGCTTATGTATATGATGTGATTGATATTTCTTTTGATTACCCTTACTGAGCATTTGAGCTCACCCTTTTATGTTTTCTTTTCCCCAGGATATAATGAAAGGTTTTAGGTAAACAAAAAGATCTTTATGGGAGATGTTGAAGATATTTCACCACGATTAGAATATTATATTCCGAGTTTCCAAAGACAGTAAACTATTACGATCCTTGTGTGTGTGTTTTTTGTTATGTACTAAGTATTCCGCAAAATTAATGTAATGTCCATGTACGTTACGCTTTGGGTCTCTACAGGCAGTGTTTGTGACCACTACTTTAAGCAATGTGAAATGTAAAATATATAAATCTCTCCAAATTGTTTTGAAAATCGCTTGAGATCCGATCTGTTTCATACATCTAACTTTTGTCCATTATGTAAAAAAATTATATAAGTCATTTTGTGATAAACAATTCAATATGATTGAACTTTAATAGAAAATACATTTAAGTAAACAATAAAGGAAGATGTTTCTAGTCGACGTAGTGAACTATTAAAATAATGTAAAGAACAAGTACTCAAAAAATAAATTAAAATTTATTTATATTAATTTTCATTTGGTCTATAAGATGAGCATGACTCAAGTCCCATTATGTGTTATAGGAATCCCAAATCATTCACTCATGTTCAATAACTCATTATTGGAACCTCAATGGCCATACCGTTCATTACCCAATTACATCTCCAAGTCAAGCACACATCATGGGTGAATAAATTTTAGGCTTCTACACTAATAGGTTGTCCATGGCTTGTAAACAGATTTAATTTCATAAAGTATAGACAAAAACATTTATTTCTAAATTTTTGATTAATAATAAAGTATGTCAATGATAAAGACATTACTAAATTAAACATGTGACTTATCTAACATTTTTATGGATGTCTACACATGCCAGCATAGCTAGTGAAAAGCACCTCACCCCCATGAAAGTGAGTATTGGCCAAGAATAACACATAATATAAAACGTACAATCGCAACCATATTTAATTGACCCTAAAGTTATATTTGTACAGTCATATTGGGGGAAATGGAATATATGATCATGGTTAACTGATGAATTCAAAATCTCGTATTCCATATGTTGGACACTATATAAGGTAAGAAATCATGTGACGATGGGTATACATCATTCAATTTCTTAAATCCTAGTGAGAATGAAGGCTTGAATTAATTTCTTTAGTTTACTGATTAAATGAGGGTAGAGGATTCATAGGATGTGTAAATAGAATGGTTAAATCAGGGTAGAGGTTGCATGCACTGTGCATGGTGGGGGAGTCTCAACCAATTTAGAAACTAAAATAAATTCTATCATATGTATCAATAAGAAACAGCAGCATCAAAAGAAACTCAAAATAAAAAAGGACTAAAAACATCAAACACATTTTATGTTATCCCACCAAAAAATGATCACGAATGTCCCTATAAATTTTCATACATCCATAAGTTATAGAGAGTTTATATTTATGATCTTAATCCACCTGCACACCCTTCCCACCCCACTTGGATAGCCGTACCCCCACCCCACTTGGACAACCCAGCCCCACCCCACTTGGATATCCCCACCCCGCCCCAATTGGACAACCCAACCCCCACCCCACTTCGACAACCCAACCCCCCCCCCCCCTCACCCCACTTGGACAGCCCTACCCCCACCCCAGTTGGACAACCCAGCCCCCCCACCCCACTTGGACATCCCTACCCCAAACCCACATGGACAACCCAAACCCCCACCACCCCACTTGGGCAGCCATACCCCCACCCCACTTGGACAGCCCCACCCCACCCCTATTGGAATACCCACCCCCACCCCACTCGGACAACCCTATCCCCACCCCACTTGGACCGAGCCCCCCCCCCCCACGTGGACATCCCTACACCAACCCACTTGGAAAACCCACCCCCACCCCACCAGGACACCCCTACCCCCCCCCCCCCCCCCACCCCACTTGGAAAACCCAGCCCCCCCCCACCCGACATGGAAACACCCTACCGTCACCCCACATGGACAACTCTACCGTTACCCAACTTGGAAAACCCATCCCCACACCCTACCTAGAAAACCCCTCCCCCACCCCACCTGCACACCCTCCACACCCAACTTGGACAACCCTGCCAGGACACCCTCCCCACCCCACCTACATACCCACCCCCACCCCACTTGGACAACCCATCCCCCACCCCATGTGGACCGCCCTACCACCACCCCACTTGGAAACCCAGCCCCCCCCCCCCCCCACCCCACCTGGACATCCCTACCGTCACCCCAATTGGACAACCCATTCCCCCACCCTACCTAGGCAGCCCCTCCCCCACCCCACCTAAACACCCTCCCCACCCCACTTGGATAACCGTATCTGGACACGCTCTCCCTCCCCAACTACACACCCTCCCCCACCCCATTTGGACAACACAGCCCCCCCCCCCCACACCAGCTGCACACCCTCCCCATCCCACTTGGACAACCCGGCCTAGACACCCTCCCCACCCCCAAACATCCCTACCCCCACCCCATTTGGACAACCCATAACCCTCCCACACCTATTTAGGAAACCCCTCCCCTACCCCACTTGGATAGCCCTCGACATCCTCCTCCACCACATCTGCACACCCTCCCCCACCCAAAATTGAAACATAAATTCATCCAAATCAGAACACACAAAAAAAATACATAGATTCATAAATCCAAATCAAAACAATAAACAAAAAATCATAGAATCATAATATCAAATCAAAGATAGCATGTACCAACTTACCTATTTGTAGTGTAGAACAAGAAAAGTATAGATTAAAGAAGATGGAAGGAGTTTCTGAAAGTGTGTAGTGAGATAACTTCGGGAGAGACAATGAGCTAGGGCAGTCGCGCACTGATAGGGAATTGGGGGTTCTCTGTATTTGGAGGGAAACCGTTTGGAATGGTATTCATTACAAATAGTTTCTCTAAATGTTGGAAAATGATGTTAAAATTAGAGATTTCCCAACGGTTTGAGGACACCATTGGAAAAAATGATCTAATGAGAGATTTCCCAACAGTTTCCTTAAACCGTTGGAAAAAATGAATTATGCCAACGGTTTTCTCAAACCGTTGGCATGAAACTGTTGGTATATCCCACCATTCCATTAGTGGTTTTTTAGACATATTATTATGGTGGAATAATTATGATTACAAATTGTGTAATTACATTCATGTATATTCATGATGGAAATTGTCTAAGACAAAACAATGATATTTAATCTTTTTAAAAAATTAAATGTTATAACACTTATAATAAGAAAAAAAAAAATTCAATGATCATTCTACCATGGAAAATTATTCTATAATTGGGTTTCAATTTGTTATATTGATTGATTCAAATTGTAATTTGGTGACGTAAATTGTTAGGGTAATCTTTCATTAATGTCTCACTGTGATATTCAGTCCTATTAATCATTCTATTTTATGAACCAAAAGAATGGAGATGAATTTTTCATTAATATAGATTGGAGAAATAATTTTCATCACAATCATCCAAATTTCATATATGAAATTGTTTGGATATTTATTTACCTGTGTTTATAATGAGTAAATTTTACACCAAATCATTGTATATGACATAGTTAAATATAGATAATTTCCCAAGGAAAATTATAATGTCTATAAATAAGGGTTATTATTATTTTTGGAATTCATTTAATGATATTATATATATATATAAATATAAACAAGAAAAAATCCTCTATTATGGTTATATTTCATCTACATCATCATATTTTCCATTAATATCAAATAGAGTATATCCATCTATGCTGTCAATAATCATGAACATATAAATAAGAAATGAAATAATATATGATAGAAAAAATATATATATTAATTTATTATTTTCAAAATAAGGTTTTATATTTGTCAAAAAGTTAATTTAAATATCTTTATAAGGAATAAACGAATTCACATAAGGATTAAAGGAATAATGCTGGTGATTTCTAATGGAATTTAGAATTATACTCTAATATAGAGTATGGTTTGATATGATAATCAATGAAGATATATGAGGTTTCCATTAATTGTTACTTTTCCTTTTAAAAACGTTATTGATGACTCTTTGGATATATCAAAAAATGTTAATGTGCTGAGGAAATGATTACACTATTTTATGAATCATTTGATCTTACATGAATATTTACTGAAATTTATTGTCTCAAGAAATTCATAAATAATGAAAATAGTTTAATGTTAAAACAATAATTAGAAATGTCAGTATAAAAGTCCATAATCAATTCTTCAGTTTTGATGACAATTACTTTGAAATAACAATTTTATTTCTATAATGGATTATATTTTTTCAAAATTATATAATCTAATGGGATACATGTTTTTAATTGTGAAACTCTATTGAATATATATATATATTATAAAATTAATAGATTTATTTATTTTTGGTTTGTTAGTTGTATTTTTTACTAAATTCCACAATTACATGTTTCTTGGATATACTGATGTTCGAATTAAATTATGGGTTCACTGGGATCATTATTATAAATTCATGTGATTGAGGAAAAAGAGTCGAAAAAATTTATTATAGTGAAAATTATTTTTTAAATCCCTAGTATATCGTAGAAATGTTTTTGGATTTTCATGTTATTTTTATCAAAAACTTGTTTGAATATTTTTATAAAGGTGTTATTATGAACAATTTTGGTTGATGGAAATAATAAACAGTGTTTATGGATAATCTAATTATTATTAATATATTGCAAGTTTGATGAATATAAAAATATATTTATCAATAATTAATATATTCATGAAATAAGTATTTTGAATTATAAGGGAATACCATTTCACAATAAAATAATGGATTTTATTGAGTAATATAGTATTTTTTAAAATATTACCTGAAAAGACATCGAATATCAAAAAAATATTCAGATAGAAATGTCCATCAATTAATTTTCCCAACAATAGAAATATACATTAATTCATGAACATAGTGAGATGGGTTTTCGTACCGTTTTGTAATAAATAGAATATTTTCATTTACTAGATGATAGTCATTGTCTGTTATAGTCATTGGTATGCTAAAAGATAACAAAAAACACTATTGTAGACAATGTTTGATGTGAATATCACCTAATTTTAAATATGGTTTAGGTTAAGACTGTAAATATATTTTTATAGATTTATATTTATTAATAATAACAATAAGGATGTGGTAGTATATCCTTAAATAGTATTGAATTTTTTAATGAATATTTAACGATAAGAGAAAAAAAATCTATGAAAGAGACTAAATATTAATTTCAAAATGGAATGTTCTAAAAAATATAATGATGATGTCTATTTAAATTATATTAATAATACAATTTAATTAAGTAGCATTGTAACATTTCATGTTGAAATGTAATGGTGTTTTAATACATTTTGAAGGAATTATTCATTTATAATTTGATTTATACAATAACCCGTTATTCAAAATCTCTTTCATTGTGGATACTAATAAGTAAATTATTTTGCATTTTTTTCATATTTTTAGATATTATATTGAATAATTACAATATATATAATGATTTTATAAAATCCAAAAAATAGGGAAAACAAAATAATAATATGGTAGTTTATCTTATCACATATTAGTAGAAATGAAATAATATTAAATAAACCTCATTTTGAAAATTTAGTATTGATAATTCATTTACATCATTACGGATATATATATTTCATAAGGTGAATATAAAAAATAACCACCCATTGATGGACATTATTTTATACCTTATAGATGTTAATAGATTTTTATAGGTTGTGATGTAATATTGATCCTAATATGTGTAGATTATCATGAAAAAATTGATCTTGTATGATAGATAACCACATAATTATATTCCACATATAGTTATGTATAAAATTTTTTTAGATTATTTTGGGTTCATATTTAATAATATTATTTATACAAACCATAATTTTGTGAGAAATAATTCTGTTTAACCATCATCATTGGATACTATTCATATGCAACCCACATGGCTATGGTAAATATGGGGGAATTGTGTTTACTTTTTACAATTCCAATAGATTGATCATAATCATGAATTGGTTGGTTATGTCATGTGTTGTATATTACATTTGTGACATAAAATGTGATAAATTAATATTTTAATTGTTATACCAATATTTTAAATTTTATTAATCTCCCAAGAAAAATGGAAGGGTTAACACAAATGATTAATTTGACCCCTAAATCCCTACCCTAATAGAACATGATATAATTTCTTCTGATGTGGGTACCAAAAAACATGATGTTTTACAGAAAAATCAAAATAATATTTACTGATTATAAAAATATAAAACAATAAATAATAATGGATAAAAACACACATTGAATGAAATTCATTATCTATACATGTTATAAAAAAATAGAAAATTGATAAATCATATTTTAAGAAATCATTAGGAGCCCCGTGCCATGAGAATTTATTTTCTGATTTGTTCACAAAAAACATCCATGAAATCTAAAAATATCATTTATATGTAGGGTTTAAAATACATATAAACTATATTGGATTGTCCAAAAGTCCAATCATGAAATTTTGGAAGAATAAATCTAATACCAAAACAAACCACTATAATAACTATCAAAAATATTTTTCAAGATAATAATCCCCAAAACCCACTCAGGGTCCCATAGGAAATATTAAATACAAATATAATAAATTATTATTTAATGAAATTATAAAGAATGAAACACCAAAAAACATCCATATTTTCCCCTTAGTATAACACCCATTGGGTAATTTATTGTTCCCCGCATCCATTACACATAACAAGACATGAATAAGAACCATTTTTCAAATATTCACTATAATTATTTTATATTCATAAATATATACCATATGACTCAATTAAAAAATAAATACCACATACTACTAATACTTAGCACCATACACTTAACAAAAATAACATACTCATCACAATAATGAATCTTTATCCTAGAGAAAATCATCCTCAATTCCTCTTTTTAGAATTAATAGACTCAATAATGTGCCCCCAACATATAATTCAATATAACTTCTTCAATAAATCATTACAATATCATATAATATATATGCTAAATTTTTTATCACAACCATTGTTCAGTCACCCATGACCTGTAACATAGTGTCATGGTTTGAAACAGAAAATAGGAATTTTTTGTAACTATGTATCTAATTTTTAACCATCATAAATATTTGGTAAAACATCATGAATTGATAAAATAACAACATAAATGATGTTATGAAACATTGGTAGGGTGTATATGTAATAAAAAATGTATAAAAATATCAATGTCACATAAGACACATCAATGACTTATGTAGATAAAATGATTCTAATATTACCCATAACTATCAACACACAACAGATTATATCTGTAAACAACCAAAAATATAAAAAAAACAAAACAATTAGCATACTTTCCAAACTAATAATACTTATAATTTTATTTTCCCTAAAAAATAAAGTTAAATGTCATTATATGAAATAATTTTTTAAAATATTACATTTATTATATAATTTATTTCTGTATATAATTAATCACACCATTCAAATGATGAAACAATTATTATTTTATCCATTAATTATTTACATTTGTTGTAAAGAATGCATTTATAGTCTCTAATTATATTACCAAACCATTACCGAATATATTGATCATTATATCCTGCCATATTAAATTATTTCGTGAAACTATGTAAGTACCCAAAAATAAACTAACCAATCACCAAAATTAAACAATTTTCAAATCCAAAGGACTATAAAAATACTGAATTGGGAAACCATAATATCTATTTACCTATATCCCCATTATTAATTTAATATTCTTCCCCACTATATCCACAAAAAAATCCTTTCTATATTACCACCCATTTTACCAAACCCCTAATGATGAAAATCCATTCATTACGACTACATCAATAATCACCTCTCCCCAAATAGAACTTGAGTAAAAAATTCCAACTAATAAAACACCAAATCAATTATCTTGATACCATATCCTCACCCCATGAACACACCATTTTTTAAAACATCACTAAAGTACTCTTAGAAAAATTATTAAAAATTAAAAATTTATAATAATTTAAAAGAACAAAAATTCTTACAATAACATATAAATATTTCAATGTTTATAAATATCATCATATGAGATCAATATTACTTAAATGAGAAGAATCAGTAAATACCAATTTTAAAATAACTATCTAACAACCATCATTTATATATCAAAACTTTATGATATGTTATCCCATCAATCAAGTCAATGAAATAATAAATATGTCATATAAGAAACCATTTTCAATGTAGCACTCTGAAATGTACGTCAATAATATAAAAATCAATAAATCATAAAAATTAATGAGAATCAACCATGCCCAAAAATATCATATATGGTATTAATTATATTTATAACTAGTTAATCCCTGTTATCCACATAATGAATTAAAAGTAATGATACATCCAAAAATACCCATAAAAATGAAAGATATTTCTCAAATCCACAACATCAATCTGGCCTTTTATATTCACTATAATGAACAAGGAGTAGGAGATTGTCACACTACCCTGTTCTTGAAAGGAAATCCTACAAAAAATACTTAATATAAATCTCTATCAAGTTCATTTTCTAGATTTCAATAATTTTGAGGAAAAACTATTATTAATACCTATTCAATAAAAATGATATGAAGATAATAAAAATGGAATGTTGAGTGGATCACATTGAATTACCATGTTTATGTGATATATATTATGAAGGTTGATGCTGATCAACATGGTCTGAATGAAATCCTTGGATGAACAAATAATTTCAATGTATTTATAAAAAATTGAAGGAGACCAAATAATATATTATATGCTTCATATATTGTTTAAAAAAATTGTTGGGAACAAGAAAATAGTTATTGGTCATGAAGTAATGTATCATTGTCAAATGTAATTCCCTAATTCACATACAAATAAATATTATCTCTAAAAATTCAATTATAATCCAACCCTACCAATATGATATGATTAAAAAATTTCACATAAACCCCAATATTGTCGCACCATGAATATGATTAATGTAAAGGGCATGTTAAAAAAATGAATAAGGACTTGTTTCAAATGAATCCCTAAAATGAAATGTAAATGAATGAAATGATAATTAATTCTGATATCCTTGTGTTCACATAATGATAAATACACATCACATTATGACAGATAATATATAAAAATCATTAGAATGTGAAATTATAAAAATTTATCTATTTCCCTCTTATACGTAATGATTCATTATATTTTCCAAAATTCCTTAAAACAACCCTTTTTTTTGTCAATTTCATCCTAAAAATGATGGATTTTCATAAGGTGATGTATAAGGAAAAAATTATTAATGTTCAATCCAGTAAAAACACACCCAACCAAAACGAAATTCCCTATTGTATGACCAAATTATATCACTCAATGACTGAGACTCCCCACTCCATGAAAATACATATTCTATGAATTATCATGAAAAACAAAACTATAAGAACTCACAGTCAATGTCATTAATTAAATTGAACTAATGAAACATGAATCATCATGCATCAATATAACATTCATGAAAAAATACATATGTATCATATTGAACACTATTATCTGACATATAATATGATGTTAAACACAAACAAACCTACCATGACACCACCATTAATTATATAATTTCCTTTTTAACCCAAGAACCATTCAATCAATGGTCCCTTATAACATCTAGTTACTTTTTTCATGATGATATAGACCCATTTTTTCATGTTTCAGTGAGGTATTTCTATTAAAACATTAGGTAAAATTTTAATAATTTTGAACTTTTTTGGCAATGTATGGTTGGCCCAGGGGTTTGCTAAATCGTGTTTCTACCTAGTGTAAATAGTGAAAATCTACAATGTGGTGTTTTCAAATTTATACACAATTTTATTAAATAAACACCCTCTATGTTGAAACAATATACCCCAATATAGGGGTACACTTTTAGGGGGCATGGTTTTGGAATCTGTGTGGCCCTTCCCATCTAACCGTAAATGCCGTACATTTTAATTTAAATAATTTATTTAAAATTTATCAAACCCCCTTATAACCTATAGATAGACACTAATACCTAGTATTATGATTTTATTGATATTGGTAGATATAATGATCCCAATTTTATACTTTTAATCGATTTCTAAAGTTGATAGAAGATTGGTGAATCTCATTCAATCCCTCTTTGTAAGAGATCTTCTCCTGTTATTTCTCTCAAATATCTTCATATCTCCACCGTACTGTATGTTTCTTTATAATTTGATTGATTTATAAAATTTCATTTTTTAATCATAATTTTTTATTCATTTTTTAGATACATAATTTCCTCATATGTAATTGTAAAAATCTATTGTGGTTGTTGTATTATCAGGTGACCATGAATAGGTAGGTGGTTCCATTGATAATTTCCTTATAATAAACAAATGATTTTCCTAATTTAAATTTAATTTCATTAAATTTAAATATGCATGGATAATTTTATGGTATTTGTAATTTTAATTAACATGGTGTTGATTTTTTTGTGGAAACCACAATTCTAATGAATTTTATTTAAGGATCTTCTTTGGAAATTGATGGAAACTATAAACTTGTTTAAGGTTTCCTTTTAGAAATTTGATAAAAAAAAATTTTATTAAAAAATATTTTTGGGTTTCTTTAGAAATTTTATGAATTAATGATATATCCAATACTATGTTTTGAAAATTATTTTGAATTTTGAAATGATAAATTGGGAAATTAAATTGTAAATGCTATTTTGATTTGAAATGATAGATTTCCAATTTTGTTGAATTTCTAATTGTATCATTCCCTTATGTGTGTGTAGGTGTAATTTTAAATTATGTGGTAGTAGATGTAATATTACATTAAGGGGGAGTGCATGCAATTTCCCCTTATATGGGAGTGGATTAAATTTTCACTTTTGTTGTGGAGGAATTAATTTTATAATATGTTGGGGAGGTTTGAAATTTTTGATTGATATGTAGATATTCCATTTATTATAATGTAATATAATAATTCCTACTGATTTATATAATAAATATTATATAAATTTTTTATTAATACATTAATGGGAGTATTTCCATCAATTGAAAAAATGATGTTTTGTTTTATATGTAAAAATTTTCTACCAATCCCTTTTTATATAAATTTGAATGAAAGATTTGGTATTTTATTTTTTTCAATCTTATAATAGATCATATGGTGATACCATAATGGTATTTTAGATAAAATATTTCCCTTTCCTTTATGATTATATAGTTTTTCAATTTCTATGTTCAAGTGAATTGATGTAGCCACTTGATTGAAGTGGTTGTTTTAAACATGTTTTCTTGGACTGTTGTAACCTTTGAGATGTTTGAGTTATATCAAGACTATTTTGAGTACATATATTTAATTTTTTTTACTTATAGAAGTGTTTCATTTGGGAGTTCTATCTATGTATACTAATATGTGTTTGTTTCTTCTTCTGTTCATGTAGAAAAGTAATTACCTTTTATCTTATATTATTCTAGATGCTAGTCACCAACCCCAGGGAATAATGAATACCCTTCAGTCTATATTTATATCAACAGAGGTATCAAGGCACTAGGGTATCTCGGTTGGATCATAATATTTTTATCCAAGGTACATCTTGTGAATCATTCCATCTTGGCAGTATGCATTTGAGAAATAACATGGGAACATATGATGTAGTTGTGAGTGAATTTCTATCCAAATCCCATCATAATAATCCTTATTTCACCAGGGGTGGTTTGGAAAATATTTCTTGAGGATTATTTCATATCTTGTCCCTAATATTTATTTTTGAAATGTTAAATCCAAATATTTTTAGCCTATGTGATGGGATGAATTTACCTATTTCTCTTTCTTATGTATGGATATTCTTAATAATATAATGGATTCATTATTGGTTTCTGATGTTTTGTAACATAATTACTCTGAGAAGATAAATTTATATTTCTTGGAGGAATCTTATAATAAACCATTGATAAAAAAGTATCGCATGGAATAGAATCTTTTTGAGGTTATATTGTGTTCTTTTCATGATTTTGGGGCATACATATGCATGTAGTCTCATTGAAAATCATGGTATGGTCCATCATATGTATTTTTTATGGAATCATTATTTATATTTCATTTTATGAAATCCACCAACATTAGAAAGATATCACTATATTCATGAAGATAATGATTTTTTAAAAATGATTAATATTTTTTTGAGTTCCTGAAGATTCTAGATGTGATCATGGTTAAATATACCAACTTCATGATGAAGGCACAAATCGAGAGATGGTGGGACATGATGGTGAAAAAACTAAGAATGAGGATTATAGTAGAAGAAATTTAATGAAATATTCACCAACCATTTCATCACAGATTCTATGTAATTAGATATATATATAGAGATTTTTAAACATGGGAAATATAATAGTATTGTGATAGACTATGAATACCTCTATTATATAGTTGTAAAATTTCCACCAATGATTGTATGAAATAATAAGATGAATACTTGAAGGATCAAGATGGGGATTTGATCTTATATTAATTCTCATGATTTCTTATTTTTATCTCATCTTATGCTGATGTTGTAAATACCTATTGGCTGATTGAGCTTTATCTATTTGTTATATTATGGTTTCGATACTTCATTTTTCTCACAGTTGAGGATATATGAAATACCTCATAGGAAAAAGGAAGTGTGATAACTCTAAACGTGGTTGTCAATATAATGGTTATTCTAACCCTCATATAGTGATGTATTGATTCCATTCAGTTTTTTATTTGTGTGAAAAATCATAGTAATTCAAAACAAGTTAGCAATAAAGAACCTATGATATGTGGTTCCTATAGACGCTCCTATAATTTGAATATGTTTTTTCAAATATATAATACACCAAATAGTGGAATAATATCATCATCAATTTAATTTAATATGGTGTAATAATATGCATTATGATCTATGGTGTTCCTTTTATAGTCATCCAAAATGAAGCTTCTTCGTATAGTGGAAGTGTTTACAAATGTTGTAGGTACATGTCATGAAACATTAAAATTTACCTTCACTCTAGATTCAACTACAATGATTGCATGATTTGATACTAGTTCAATTTATTATTTCTTTTAGAATAATATTTTCAATCTAATGAGTCATTCTAAATATATTTTATCATATGAAATTCATATTACAATAACATTAGGAACGAAGAGAGAGTAGGGTAATTGTTGTCTGGCTCATTCCTTCTCCTCAGAAATGACCGATCATATATGGGATTTTATGGTTTTTAGTATAAAACATCATGAAAACATGTTCTATATGGATTGGATAATTTTTCATTTATATTGAATTAAAATCAATCTTTTACTAATATCTTTTAAAATGCCTGATGGGGTGGTCCATTTCATTAGACAGAATAGGACTCAGGGTAATGTAGAGGCATACTTTTGATCAATATTTAGGGAATAAACTATCATTGTTTTCATTTGACCTGTAGTGTGAATCATTGAGTCATGATATACATCTATTTTTTATTACGATTCCTAGAATTTTTCCTTCTTAATTCTATATTTTTTTTACCTATAAGGGATGCATAGTTTTCAACAAGTTTAGCTCCTAGTAATCAGACAATATTTATTCCCTATAACCTCATGGAATCAGATAAAAATAATTTTTATAAGTCACATTTTGTTTATCATATAGAAAATAGATTTATATTCCCATGTTTTCTACCATAGGTAGCAACTATACTCATTTTTATGTATGATGATGGAAGACCTTGCATATGTGTTCATTACCAAAATATCAATAAATTCTGGGCAAATAACATGAATCCATTTCAATATATTAGTTAAAATTTTACCAGCTTAAATGGGTGAAGTGGTTCCCAAGGAATGACCATCAATATGGTTATCAGTAGTTGAGAATAAATTAATTATAATTTCCAAAATCATCCATTTGGAAATTGTTTATGACATATGTATTAACTTTTCATTTCATTTATTCTAACTAATTCTCTTATTGAGTTTTTGTCTTTGATGAATATGATATTATATATGCATGATTATACATTAGTGGTGGTATTTGTGGAAGAAATCACTATATATTCTATGTATAAGGAGGTTCTTGTTATTCATTTTATATTGGTTCTAGAATTTTTTATAAAATTATAAATTTATAGCAAGATATAATGATTTAATTTCTAGATTTTGGTATTAATGTTTTTGGTATATGTTATGTGTAAACATTGAATCATAGTTGATCCTATAATGTGAAATCAATTATGTCTTGTTATAAAGTATAAATATTTCTTGACATTCATAGGTTCATGTGTTTATCTAGACGTTACAACTGGTTTATAAATAACTACTCGATGTTTAAATCACTAACTACTACTCTCACATATAATAAGATAATTTTTTTAAAATATGAGTATATAAATGTTCGTTTTTTCAGAAAAACCATCATGTGATTTATGTGTTAGTATTGAAACTCTATGAGAAAGGTTATGTGGGTGTTCTCTTTTATGAATCATCGGGTTTGGTTTTGGGCTTTGTACTCTACACAATGATCATGTCATTGCTTATAGATATTGATAGATGAGGACGCATGAGGTTATTTATATGAAAAATGACAATGAATATGAAGTTATGATATAATTACATAAGAGTTTTTATAATAATATTTATGGTGAATGATTAATCATGTATTCAAACCACAAGTTATGAAGATATCTCTTATCAGTTTTTTTGAATATCTATCATAGGCATTGGGTGGAGTCCCTACAATTATTTTATTTGGAAAATTCCTATACCCCGTGGAAAGGGAATGCCATCAGAGATTCTTTGAGCATGAAACTTCTAACCAAGGCCATAAAATAAATGTTAGATTTTTGGATAATGACGACTACTTTATCAAAGTTTCATATTATATTTCAATAATCCAGAGTTGAGGTACACTTTTCTCGTGTTTAGTTTACATCATCACATATTGAGATTCATATTTTGTAATTTAATCTTGATGTGTGGTTATATTGTATTAGTGACTCTTTTAATATTGTAGAGATAGATTTTTAGTGATCTTTCTCCACAAAGGTAAAAAAAATTCCAAAATATTAGTTCGTTGTCTGTGTTAAAATATGTTATGGGGGATTGCCCTAATTCCAAGTGAATAGTTAACCACAGAACCAAAGAGAGGTTTCATGACATGCAAAAACAATCTTGGTGGCCATCATTGAGACTAGGCCTTACTAATTTTGTCTCTCATTGTTATGTGTTACAATATGTCAAGGTAAAGAAGGAAAGAACATTTGGTATTCGTCAGCAAATTCAAGTTCAAACAAGGTTGTGGGTTGCGATATCTATGAAATTTTATGGATGGGTTTTCATGCACTTGGGAATGAATATTTTGATATGGGATGTCATCGATCAGATGAATAAATTGGAAAACATCATACCAATTCATGATACAACCAATTTTGATTCTTCCGGAAAACAGTAAGAGGGGTATTATTTATTCTTTTCATGGAGTTACATATAAAAAATTCCCGGATATATATCCTCATTTTACTTCTCGCATTTGGAGAGGAAAACGAGAATCAATTGGATCTTATGTTCATTTGACTATAGTATATCTTCAATATACTAATTTCTATAAAAATAGGGATATTGATTAGTGATATCATGGATTTCACCTATTTTATTTATTTGGGTGATTCTTGGTATGACTAATTGGGAATAATATATTTTTCGTTAATAATAGTTACCAGTATGAGATCAGAATGACACTTTTTGAGGCTTTTTATGGGTAACTATGTAAATATATATTGTATTGGTCTATGATTAGTGAATGTTATTATTAGAGAACTAATGGTTCAGGAGAATAAAACAATGATTTTTTTTGAATCAATGGAGAATTTTTGTCTCATTGGTCTAGTATTACTCTTATGTTTATTATAATCATACCCTGTTGGATTTTTTATTTGATGTCTAGGTGTTAGTGAAAGGTTATCCTCATTAGGTTCATTGATCTCTTAGGAGAAAGGGGAATCTTCCCCCTAAGTTTGTGGGTAATTTTTGGGTTTTGCATATGGTAGGGAAAGTTTTATAGTATTTTTGAAATCAAACATAGATGATATCAATATATAATGTTATCTATGTATCACATATATAATAGTATATTTTTCATCAGTCTAAAGATATGAGTTAGATTTATCTTGGCATTGGGCCTAATTAATTATTGAATGAGAATACATTCAGGATAGTATATTATTATAAAAAATTGTATTTAAAGGGAGTATAATATGTTTGATCCATATCTACTGTAGAAAGATTCTAATAATATTGAGACTTGGGATAGTGAGGCACTAATGGGAGTGATGTGGCCTCATTTTTTTGACATTCATAATTCATCACAAGATTACTTAAGGTTGAAATTACATATTTTGGGGATTATGTAACATCACGTTAATATTTTTAGGTACTACTCAACCCAAATTTTGTTAATTCATTTATTAGGATTCATTTTAGGTTAGTTCAAGTGTATTATTGAGAATTTTGGAATTTTTGCGGTGTGCATTGTTGGTGCATGGTTTTCCCAAACGGTGTGCCCACAAAGTGTAAATGGTGAAAAAAGTGGGTGTTTTAATGGTTGGTGTAATGATTGAAAAATAATACCCTCACCATGTGGAAACCATGAACCATTTTAGAGGGTTACATGGTTAGATCACACTGTATTTTGAAACAAGCCATCCCTTCCTAGAAAATTATGTGTTTGTGACTTATTTTTCTAAAATTTATTTAAAATATATGAAACCACCAAATAACTAACCTCACACCCCTAAAAAATTTTATTATGGATTCTTAGGTATATGAAGCTCTCAAGATCCCATTTTTGATCCTCCAAAACTATTTTGGACTATATTGATGTTTGGATAATCTCAATTGACCCCAAAATAATAAGAGATCCTCTCTCACAATTTATCTCTCGATATATCCATCTCTCATCAATAATTATTTCTAGATAGTATAATAATTTATGGTTCTAAATTATGTTATTTAAATGATTTATCCTAAATTAATATTTAAGATATTGATTAATGTTGTTCGTCATTGACAAATCGTGTTTTAGGTGTTTTATTACATGATCCATGTAAAAATACATTGGTGGTTCCATTGAGAATTTCTATATGACATACAGTTACATTTCATGATTTAAATAATTGAAATTTCAATATAATTATGTAAAAAAAATTATTTAAATTTTAATTTGAATTTACTTGGAATGGGTTTTTTGGAATAGCCCTCAATTCAAATGAAATTGGATCTTTTGGTGTGAATTTTAAATTGATTGAAACCATAACAAAATTTGAGATTTGATTTTATAAAATTAATAAAAATAATTTTTTTAAACATATGATTTGTTTTATATTTAATATTCATGAATGTATGAAAAATAAATGATTTTTTTTGACATTGTCTTGGTATGATGAATTGTGAAATAGTGAAATTGAATTGTAAATGAATTTTCATTTTAATTGACTGTATTCTAATTTTATGACTATGAAATTGTATTTTTACCTTACGTAGGAGTGGATATACTCTCTCTTTATGTGGGAGTGGGTCAAATTTTCCATTATATAAGAGTGTATACAATTTTATCTTATGGGGTAGTGGATAAATGTTTCCCAGAATTGGGGGAAAATGTAATTTTCCCTTTAGTGGGGGATCAATGACTATTCTTATGTAATTATTACATTTAGTACGTACTTATTTATTCCATAATATTAATTTCAACAAAGAAATTTTTTTAATTTTTTTAGTTATTGTTTTATGTTTTTAAATCATGTTAAACGATTAATTTTTTAGAAATAGAATTTCTACATTAGTTCATATTTTATTAAATTTTAAGGGAATTATTTTGTACATTATTTTTTTGGAATCTTATAATGAAAAACATCGTAAAACCCTATATGAAATTATCTCACACACTAACATTACCATAGAATGTTTTTATATTTTCTATGAATAGTTTGGAGTAAAGTTACAATTGCTCTGGGATGATGTAGATGTTCATTACCTTTGGGCATAGAGTGTTGATACATTTGGGATGTTTGTTTTTTATCTCAATAATTCATAGTACATGTTGATTGATTATTTGGGTTTGTTATTATTTATTTGACATGTGATAAATATTCCATTTGGAATTATCATTTAACATTCTGATATTATAATTTTTATTCTATATTACATGTGGGAATATTTTTCCATTTTTCTTTTATGGTGCAATGTGCTTGTCACCAATCAATGGGGATGACGAATTCCCTTTATTCCATGTATGGATTTTCTCATGTGTTAGGGTACCAAGATATCTTGTCCTATTTAGGACACCACCTTTGTCATCCATCACCCACGAAATAAAAATTCATATTATATCAACTGATAATTAATAACATTTTATTCATATCTATTGATTTAAATTTTCATTATTCCAAAAAACCGAAAGGATAGAGAAATCCAAACCCAAAAAATATATAAGAGATACCAATGATGTAGATAACCTTGTATATTTAGGCAACAATACAAATAATAATAACCAATAATATTAAAAAAATAGTAAATAAGAATCTCATTATTATGAAAAAAGATGAAAATATAATAAAATATATTTGGTACTTCTACACATTTTTTCCAACACAAATTCTTCTGAAGAGTAGTGTCTCAAAAACCTCTAACAAGGTTTATAACACTCCCACATAACACATTCTACCAATGGTCCTCATTTTCACCATGGAGCACAATAAACATAATATTAACCAATATATATCAATATCGCATTCTACATATCAAATATTACCATTCTATATGATAATGAAATTCCAGAAATGTGGGAGAAATTATGGATCTGATACTATTATAGGGGATGTAAAATATGATATGACCTCACTTATATACTCAAATAGTAAAAAGCGAAAATATTTTAGAGTGAAGAATAAATATTTTATTCTATCCTCTACTAAATTTTTGGATTATGAAACCACTTGAATAGATGCTCCCAATACATAATATTTGATATATTCTTATTTGATAAGAATAATAATTGTAAAATTACTCATCCATAATCTATGGAGCATTATATACCTTCTCCAACAATATGAATAACAATTGTCTTATATGTACTACCATTTCTCGAACCTTATCTTAGTTTAATATATATCATAAAGGTCACCCATACAACACCTCAAATTATGAAATTACAATGTAATGGTAGTAGATAATATTGAATGAAATCATAACAAATATACGGTTCCTTAACCATGATCCACTCAAATAAAAACATTACATCAAAATACATCCTCTTATGTCTATGTGGATATCTATAAATAATCATTCATATAAAGAAGGATGTAAATAATTCGAATACCTAAGAGATAGAATCATAATAAAGACCTAACCATAAATAGAAGTTAATGTACGGATGTTGTTCTATGATTGTGTTCATAATATTTCAATAATGAATTAATATCTCTGATATTCACTTTGTATGTGATAACTGACATCGAGTAACTCTATAAATTGTAATACATGTGTTTAATTCATTAATACTTCAAAAATCACGTAAATAATTATAAATATTTATTTTTTCAGTAAGAAAACTAGGTACGAAATATATTTAAATGAGCCCCACATCAACTTGAGTACTATATTTATATCATCGAAAATTCGATACCCATCGAACAGGTAGCTAGATTGGTGGGTGACATGACCACATGCCCATATCCTTAATATCTAGAGGCATTGGACTATAAGTGATGGCCTATGGTGTGTTTGTGGGGAGACTATAAACTTAATGATCTGGGTGTTCACATCAATTTACAATAGATATTTGATAGAAAAATCATAACTAGATTAGAAAATTTTAGAAATAGTAATAAATAATTGAAAAAGATGAGGAATACAATAATTAAGAAGTTAAAATAAATGTCCAACACAAATTATACAACAGATGAACACATTTCATGATGATGATACATAACTGAAAGTTTTAAATAATATAGGATTCTTTACAAGACATTACAGTAGTAAATAAAGGATTGAATGTTCCCACAGGTGATCTCTATGAGCATCAAAATCTCCAACTTGGTCCTTTTCTCATATCAGAAATGTACATGGAATAGAACGATAAATATATATCGTACAAATATAATATCTACTCAGGTACCATGGGTACCCGAGAAGGGAATTAGATATAGATTTCAAGAGACCGGAACCGAATTGTTTTTGCTCAATTCAGAGAATGAAATATAAATTATGATGTGTAGCATATAAATTAATTTTAGATTGAGGGAAATTGATTTTAAAAACATGGTTTGGGTTACTAAATGGAAACTCTCCCCATAAGACCAGTTTTAGGATAATAAAAAAATTACAAAGTAGTTTACCATGAAATAATAATATGTGTAATAGCTCCAAATGAAACAAGGAAACAATTAAGGTGCACCACCAAACTTGTTCTTCGGCTGGGGGTCTAATTCCCATGACATTATGTAAGTAATCTAAAAATAATGAGTGAAAATTCACAAGGGAATTCAATAATATTAATTGTAGGAACATGTAGATAAAAAAATTAATAAACCCAATAAATCAATGGAATTCAATAAATAAATAAAATATAACAGTGGAGTCTAAGCCCATCCCAGATGTATTTATATGGTACATTGATTCAACATATACAATTCAACTGATCCTATCCAGGGAGATCCTTTATAAGGTCCAATTATCACTCAAGGTATGGTATCTATGAGTTTATCCCGAGATTCACACACATGGGAAATTGTATCACCAGAGGCTTGGCATAGAAATCTCATTGATGGGCTTGTCCTCGATCCCCACAAATAAAACTTATATCAGACTGTAGTATGATAAGAATCCTTGGGTAACCCTACACTGGTGAGCCTAAAACACTACATCCATGGTGTGTTGTGGTATAACCACCTGATAACTGGTTATAATATATGAGTCCTTAATATAGAACCCATGTTCTCCCTTATATCATATCAAGTGAACCATAGATTCCACGTAACCATGCATGGAAAATATCAATACATAAATCACTTGGAAAACATATACAAAAATCAAGCTACCAAAAAATTACAATGATACAAAAGTTATTCATGTAATCATGTAAAAAATTACAATCCATCAACATTTATAATAGGAATTTAGAACAAAAGAAACCAATGGATATATGAAATATCACTATGTAATAAAAAATAATCATAATCAAGGATCAATAAATAGTCTTAGCCGGAAGATATACTCTCAAACAATGAAATGAAACTAATGAAAGATTGAATAAGGATTTCTTTAACAATATTTCATCAATGAAATATAATGATATCTTGCTATCATGATTGAACATTTAATATAAAAACCAACCAATACAATTTGAAAAAAATATATTTACACACTAAAATTCATAGGGATAAACAATAGAAACGAGGAAAATACATTATCGATGTCACATTCAACTGTTCAGTTTTGAATTATTTTAAATCATTATAAAAATGTAGGAAATTAGTACATGGTACCAAACACTCACCAAATGATGATACAAAACTAAAGGAATTAAGAAAAAATTCCAGTTCGGTATGGCACTCCCAAAGGAGTGTATATGAGGAAAAGTTAACACCTACAGTTGGTTTAACTATAAGAGATGGCTCAAACTAACATGATAGAACAAACCAAATAATTTTTATTTGATAAAAATGAATCACCAGAAGGTTTTAGTGAGCAGTAAAAACAATGTTACTTTAAATAAGAGATGATGTAAGGGGAAGGGGATAGAAACCCTACACTGGTAAAATAAATTAAAAGTTGGGCAACACACTTTGGAGGTTCCTTTTCTTGTCTATAATTTTCAAAGGGATGAATAACAATTTACAAATATCAAAGAATGGTAATGTATAATCATTCCATATATATAAAAAATTAGTTATGTATTAAGTAATATCTTAAGAAACAATTCCATGATATATAAATTAAAATAAACTACCATTGTATGTTTTCATAGATATTGCATGTCTATTGGAGGGGTTCTATTATAAAAGTAGGATTTGTTTATCAAACAGAACATTTATCATAATTAAACATATAAAATCATGTGATGTAAATATGTATACAAATTAAGTTCATTTGTTTTCCAAAACTCAATACATCATCTATAAGAACTCAAAATTAATGTCCGAAATATGAAAAAAACAACTAATAATTACCAAGAACTCATAAAATAAAATAACCTCATTTTATAATTGAACACAAATATGAGTTGAAGAATACCCTTTCCCAAAAAAATTGGCAGCCAACCGAAACACCCTGAACCATCTCACCATCGGTAGAGGATTCTGGAACACACATAAGGTAGTTCTAAAGGGCTTATGCACTACCCAATAATGGATGAAACATAAGAAAATGACAGTATCTCAAAGCACTTGGTTCGAAATAGATATGTATGGGGATGATGAGAGTAAATTTTAGCTTGAAACAGATTATATAAGGGTAAGGAACGTCTTTCATTATGATTCGAATAGGAATGATGATGAAATCCATTAGATATGGAATGTAGAGAGGGAGCCATGAAGAGGTGGTCACTAACCTATGGGGTTCTGATGAAGGTGTGTTCCCAAGGAGAGTATGTTACCCCTGGTAAAGAGAAAGGTAGTTAATCCCCTTTTTGTTTTCCATAAAACCTAAATTAAAAATAAAAATAATAATAATAATAGAAATATGTATACTAGTAATAAAAACAATATAAATAATAATAATATTATTACCAATATTATTGTTATTATTAGATTTTTTTTCTCTTTTATCATTTATTTTTAATAAGAAATTAATTAATTTAAATTTCATTAAAAATAACTCATTGCATTCATGTCTTAAAACTTATGAAAATTCACTCAAAACCCACATTTTAAAATCAACCTATTTAATAAATAAATATTTTTAAATTCCCCTAGATTTTCTTTCATCCGGTTCAAAAAGCGGTATGTTACAACATTCCCACGGTAGATATTCTTGTTCCAAAAAAGCCTTTGAGAACAATTAAAATGTCACCAATACTACTACAGTCAATAAGTCTCATTAAATCGGTCATGTTTCATTTACCAAAACCCAAAACACCTTTAAATACATCTTAAACACATGACACAAATGTTATAAAGCACGAGGCAACACACATCTTTCCTGCCGAAAAACTAAGACGACACATACCTGAGCCCATTTAGCTTGAGGCATGATCACCTCAAAATATCATTAAACATAAGGCCAAATTTACTTCCCACCATTGTATATAACAATAGAAAGGGGAAAATAATGTGATATGACACCCACCACAATCAAAATTGATTAAAAACATGAACATATGGGTTTTTCTGATTCTTATAGACTAGTTTCTGAAAGGGTTTATGTGGAAAATTCCTCATCGACATTAAATCCAATGTAATGATATATTATCTAGAAAATCAATGGCCAAAAAAAACCACACTCATCATATCTGACGACCTATCGGAAACTGACCATAACTGATTTAACTTCATAATAATCGAGAAAAATATAAGTGGCACTTCATCTAACTATTAAACAAGAATCACATCATATATGGCTGGTTTTTTTATGAAGTAAATGTGATGCATTCATAAACATTATGTAGCATTCACCACATACACATCTACTATAGTCTATATATATAAAGATTAGTGATGTTCCTAGATTTAAGCTTCACGAATCCTAAATAAAAGTATTGGATAACATCCTATTTGAATAACTGGAGAGGAATGAATTAAGTAAATGTAGTTCATACTCATTGTTTATGACTGAGTCATTGGTACAAAGATAGGAAACCTACATTAGAACATTGATCGATCCTATAGTTACTTCGGCCTATCGTTCAAGTTTGATGAAATGAATGGTGATCAAGTGTTCTTCCACGGTATTCCTACATGGTAATCCAGGTTTCATTCATGATTATCCAAGCGTCAATATGAACTATGAGCTCATATGAAACATCATTGATATTATCCAACTTCTTTTAAAATTTTAAACAGCGTCAGACCAACACTCTCTTACTACATCAAGGACGATGTCAATATAAGGGATGTGATACTCAATAAAACATAATACCCTATGAGGATTTTTTATATATTACCTTAAGTAAAATAAGTGAACCACTACCAGAGGATACCTTAGAATAAAATCGTCGTCAATTGTCGATGCACATTCAATACCTGATCATCGTTACTTTACCACCAAAGGCATCCCACGATCAATCTGGCCTAACCACTGTAGTCTACCCAGGAAAAACAATGATACCCATGGGTTTCATTTACATCTAAACACAACATCATTATGTTGCTGAGCAAGCACCGACACAATTAATGTTCACATTCCCTCTAAAATTAGCACGGATTTTCTGTTGTAAGGGTGACATCTACAACGGGATAACCTATTAAGAAGAAAAATAATTGACCCTAACAATATTACATGTTAAAATATATCACTATGATCAATATATGATCATATAAGGCATTGATAAATTAATGATAACCTATATAAAATGCTCTCAATTCCATTCCAGGGAATCTGAAAGAAGCTTTATATGGTATTAGACAAGAGTTTTAAACTAAGGACACCACTACAGGTTCCATTTCTAAGCCCTTAATATTTATAAAAAAATCATATTAGAACATGAATACATTCAATATTCTCGTCATATGGTCATCCATCTACTAATCCATAAAGCACTCATTCACATTGCAGGTGGAATTTGGCTTCCATTTAATTTTATCCAATCCATATAGAACATTAAATGAATTATATAAAAAAACATCATTTCATCTCAAGTAGCTAACACATGGAAGATATGCTATAAGAATAGAACAATTCCATATTAACACCTAAGAAGGCTATAAAAACAGGAAAGGTAACCAATCATAAAAACATGGCATTCATGGATCAAAATCATATCAGTAGGAATCCTATAAATATAACAAGCTGGAATGGAATATACACGAAATATGAATCCAAATGTGCGTATTATAATGCAAATAATGCTTCATCCTTGCCATAGTAGGCCAAAGAAAAAATAGAATAACTTCATAATTATACCTGTAGTATAAATTTCTCCAATCACATGGGTTGAAATCATATCATCTATAATATCGAAAGGATTGAACATCAATTCCCATAATTGGTCACATGGTCTTTTCATGTATTTGTGGTGATTAGTCCCATGCACCAATATTAACCAAGAGACATACCATTACAAGTCACTTGTATAAAATACAAAAATAGTAAGGAAATGTAAAAAACAAACTTTGATATCAGATTTAAACATCCTGACCTAGCTGACCATCAATCTGGTAGCCATACCGGTGGGTCACATGAATTCATGCACATATCCCCAAATGAGAGAGGCTTCTGACTAGTAGTTAGGGAATTGGGAGTGTCTTTTGGGAGCCAATTCTCTTATAGATCAGAGTATTGAAATTTATGAACAATATATAACATATATCATAAGAATAATTTGAAGATACATATGTCTAAACAATAATAAATAATTGAAAACCCATCAAAATACAGTAATTGACAATTTAATTAATGTATATACACATTGATTATTCAAATGATTAATGAATTTCATAGTGATTATACGAAACCGAAATAAGTAAATAGTTCAAAATGATTTACAACATAATAATAAAATAAATAATTGACACAAAATCCCCGTGAGTTATCTTCATGAGAATCTCTAGATCCAACTCAGTCCTTTGCTCCTAACTCCCTAGTACAAGCAATACAGAGATCAACCAATATCCTCAAATATATGGTCTACACTGGTTTCAAGGGTACCTGATATGGGCATGAGATATAAATATCAATAGGATAGCACCCACGGTGTATAACCCAATCAAAATAATGAAATATATATGATGATGTTTTCTTTATATAATTAATGAAGATATATAAATAATAATATAAACATGGTTAGGGTTCCTAAATGAACACCCATCCCATATAACCCTATTTGGCCTAATCCAGAAATTATAAAGGAGGTATAGATGAAACCATAATACATGTACCATTCCAAAAGATACATGGAAACACACAAGGGCTACCCCAAGATTGTTCATAGGTCTGGGATATCATCCCCAAGTCATCATATAAGTATTCTAATATACAAGAGGAAAAATTCAAAATTTCATTTTCTAATATAAAAAGAGGCTATAAGTATAAGATTAGAAATTAATCAATGAAATAAATAAATGAAATTAAATAAATATTTTGAATCAATTATTAGTGTGTGATATCATCCTAAAACTATCAGTATGAAAAATCCATTAAAAATATTTAATGATATCGACTGCATCCAAGGAGATCCTTTCAAAGGTCCATGTATTAGTCGTTGTATGGTAACCATGTGTCTATCTTGGGAATCAAAAGGGACCAATTATCACACAATACTTTCGGTTTCCATCATTCCAATGGTTATATACTCGGTATCCCCTCAGGGAATCGATATCACATAATAGTATAATTGAAATCCCAAGGGTTCCCTTTCCGGGATATCATAAAACATCACATAATAATGAATAACTGATCAAGGATGAAATTATATCCCTGAGTCCATAATTAAGAAAAATTGATCCCGCCAAGACTATATATAGTAAACCATAGTTTCCAAGGTACATTTTAAGCTAATCATGAATACATAAATCACATAAGAGGCATATACATATATCATGTTATTAAATGGGAATCGTGAGCCATAAGATATTCATGTTATCAAGTAAAATAATCTTATCCATTAATATGGGACAATTAAATTAGAAAAAAATTTAACCAAGGCTATATGAATGATGACAATGTAATAAAAAATAAACATATTAATGTTTTAAGAAAGTGTCTTAACAACAAGGCATAATATATAACAATGATATGAAAATAGACTCACATGGAATTAGATTGACATTAACAATATGTCATCTATGATGAGTCAATTTATCAAGACATCAATCTTGACCATGCATTTTATATGTAACACCTCATGTTTCCATGGTACGCTACTCTTGGAATAATATAACAGCTTGCGTTGTAGGTTACTACAAGTTCTAGCACACCACGACCAATCAAACTGGTCGTTATGAATAGTAATACGCACTTTTTGAAACATTATAATTTTTTTAAAATATGGACTTCATTTTTGGATTCAGAATATCGAAATTATCTTAGGAGAATTTTTGGAATTTTTCTGAAAACATTCAATTTTTTTATGAATAGTGAAAAACACTACGTTATTGTTTAAGACCAAATTTTTATAGAATTAATTAATTAATTATTTTAATTTTTTTATGTTAAAAGAGATACATAATACATATATAAGTTCAAATTCAATGATTGGAGTCATATTATAATATGATTAGATATATAAAATTTTATTGCACTTTTTAACGTCTTTTACACCTTATTGGCACATTAGAAAACTTGCATAAACATAATTTTACTACTTATGTTAATTTAATTTCCAAAATTTGGGAGACATGGTTAACATCTGTAAGTAAAATGTGGTTCAATATGATGAAAATAATTTTTGGGGAATAATAACTTATGAATTTTATTTTCCATGGTTAAAAGTGTACATGGAAATTAATGTTATAATGATCTAATAATTACCCTAACACAAGTCCCAATTCAATTGAATATGTGTATTTCTACCAAAATAAACCTTAGTAATTCAATATTATCCTTGTTATCCACTTGTTTTAGATGAAGACATTTAATTTTTTATTTATAAAAGAGTTAAAAGAGTTAAATTAAAATTTTAATAAAATTAACAGTTTTAATATACTTTTATACATAAGATAAATTCGACTAAAAATATTTATTTTAAATAAAAAAATATTTCCTACATATTTTTATTTTATTTATAATTTTTAGAAATTAAATAATTAAATTAATTTATGATGCAATGATGATCCAGTAATTACCTTATTAATGAATGATTAATATAATTGAAATTATAAATATCCAAATAAATGTAAATTCAGTCCTTTTAGGAATTAAACTAATTTCCTAGGTAAATATGAAATGTTATAATTTGTTTAATGTATTTTTTCGAAGTAATCATGTTTTTTTACTTTCAAAAAAACCAAATACTATATATTGTCAAAATTGACATAATTGAGTTTTCTAAAAGAAATACTATATTATTAAATGATATAATATAAGAAAAAATATAAGTATTATAAAAAGGACTTATATAATTATATATATGTCATTAATGAACCACATGAGGTTTAGTTGTAATTTTATCGAATGTTTATTAACCATGTAATACAAATATACAATAATACATTGTAAAAGATAAACTATTTAAATAAGAGTTAATTCTAAAAGATGAGTTTAATTTGGTGTTCCAAACATTTCAAAAACCTATTGGTTGAGAATATTTATACCCATATCACCTTATAATCAAAATAAATCAATTTTGATCCATTATAAACCGAAAATTATTTTAGAATAAAATTATATTTCAAGCTTTTCATAGAGTGACCCTCACCTATCTTATAAAAGGCTACTTCCCCTTCTATCAAAATCACACCTCCAAATCCATTTGACTTAGAGAACCCATGCTCAAATATCTGAAAAACTACTCTATATTCAACCAATAGGCCTTAATATGATCATAAATCCATACTAAGATCCATTTTCATTAAAAAAAGTTTTCACTGGAAGAATATGTAATAATTTCATCACCTCATTCAATGTTCTTTTCATATTCCACTTCCGCTTTCTTGGTTGTTTCCATAATAAAACAATATCCCCAATACCTTATACATATTGTGATATTATTATAAATATTTTATAACCATATTAATTAATCTATGCATCCTATCAATGAAAAGGTGACCATACATGCATATTTACAACTTACCATCTCCACATCGTGGTATTATTTGTCATTCAACACTTCATTATTTGGATGGATTAATGATGAATATAATTAATTTAAATAATAAATATAACATGAAAATGATTCTGTATATTAAATATACGATCCAATTACATATTATTTAACCACCAATCTAATGATATTTTCGTTCGTGCTTACGTATGGATTACAGTCTCAATGAACATGATGAGATTCATTCTCCATACTAACTATTCAGGAATAATTTTTATTTTATTATTTAAAATAATTTTAAGAAATTAATATCATTCTTGACATGAATCAAATACATCTTATCCACAAAAACATGACTTATTTAATTGAACATATAATGGAAAATGAATCATAAGCACCCGAAACAATGATACTACTGAAATATTTTTAACAAAACAAAACTAGAAGATCATATATGATATCATATTTATGTATGTGGTTAGTGTATACTTTTATAATAATTATTTAACTGTGATAAATGAGGTTAATGTACCCTAAACTAATGAAAATTATGAGGTATAGGTAAATTTTAGAATCACTTTATTAACTGAGGTTGTTATTACAAAAGTATCTACTCAGACTTCTTTATCATCCACATCCATGTCTCTTAAAAATGTATTTCAAAACATTTTTTCTATTTCCTAGAATATGGGTTAAATTATTTTTTAATGTTGTTTTAATTTTAATAAAATGTTTTTAATGGAATATTTATGTCATTTAACAAACAAGTTACTTTATGTCCAGTTCAAAAAATTAAGGATAGAATGTTTTTTTATTATACAGTGGGTGTGGCTATTTTCTGCCATTATAACACCTTATATTAATCCATTACAAGATTATAAGAATATTTTCAAAATAAATGTTTCATTTTCTGTGAAATTTAAAAAATTTCAAATTATAAATATATATTTCCCTCAAATAGTTTTGATTTTATATATATCAACATCCTTTGATGGATTTTACACTTGTTTGAAGATGATTTATTATGATTCAATCTTCCATATTATATTGAAGGTTTAATAATATTGTTGACTATAGATGTATTATTTATATTCCATTATTTCTTTATGGTTAAAGTATTAAAATTTCATATTCTAGTTTTCATTCGATTTTTTATGTTAAGTTTCAACATTTTCATATGAATAATGCATTGGATTTAGTATGTGATGGATAGAGCCAACTATGTGGTTATGAGGTCTTAACATGAGCTCTTGACTATATGGTTATGATGTCCAGCATTATGCATTCAATCATTATGAAATTATCTATTGATAGTACATGTGATTATTTTACTAATATAATATCTATGTGAATAAGTAAATACAATTATTTGATTCACCGTTTCCATATTATGTAGATGTTTAATTCTAAATGTCCAGTGTTTTGGCCTTATACATTTCTTTCAATGTTTTTTTTTATTTTTGAATGTTTCCACAATATTTTTATCCTTACTAAGAATAAGAGATCGCCCCTTTTGCATGTGTTATTTTTTCCAAGATGTGAAGAGTATATTATTATTGACATGCAGGGATAGGCTATGGGATATTATTGTGTTCAACGGAGACACAATATTGTTTCTTCATTTCATAATTTAATGTAAATATTATGTATGTATCTAGTACTTACAAGGATACATAAATGATCAGTATTTCGAGACATGATCCTTTATTATCATGAAAATGTTATGTAATAATGCACCGACTCTGGGTAACATGGGTAGGGAAATTACAGTGTGTATCAGAGGAAGTTTAGTAGTAAATGTGATAAATAAATTTATAAAAGCTCTGATTGAATAGAAATATCCTGAGAAAAACATTGAGGATTATTATAGAAGAACATCTTATAATTTTGGTAATGTAGGTATTTTGATATTCTGTCAAGAAATACATCCATGTCTAGATACAATCAGGTAGAGGATGATATGGCACATATTTACCTAGGAGTGAAAACTGCAACAAGGAGTTTTGGAAATGACCCGGGTTCTCCTGGAACACGACAACCGGAATTGCTGCACTATTGGTTTAGACACTCTAGGGGGATATTCTTATGATAAATAACATTTTCATTACAAACCATTATAAAGGATTTATGAGTAAAAACTTTCTCAATTATTTTATTTATATTTATGGATTATATGAATAAACAGTACAATATATGTTAGCTATTTTACTAGTTTGGAATTATGTATTGTTATTCATGAACTAATCATGTGTGTATTACATTGATTAGAAATAGAGCCTAGTGGACGGAATGGAAACTGTATCAATGCACATAATCCATTGAATCATTTATATCCTACTCAAGATAATTATTGTAGACATAGGGATGAAACTCGTGTTAAACTGCTTATAACAATATCGGGAAAACTCAATCATGTTATGAAAAATAACCATACTCGTATGGAGCACCCTGATCCACAACTTGGAAGATCAATGTTAGAACTCTTCATAAGTAAAAAATGACGAACATTCAATGAATCTACAATTCCATTTGTAGATGAAAAATGTATAATTTACTTAGAGAAAATATTTTAATGCTTTGGGGAGTAGCGAAATAGAATAAATTTTCATGGAGCTTTATTTCCTCACAAGGGATGCAGATTAATGGCGTTCATTAATTCAAAACACAAAGGAAGAGGAAGATGTATCAAATATGGAATGGAGGGTGTTTATAGATATTTTCAAATAATAATACCTTCCTCATGACCATCATGTGGATATGGAAAGAAAATTTCATATTCTATGTATAAGGCCCCGACCTTAAACCTTACTTAATATTGAATTAAATGAATAATTCACATTGAAGATCTTTTCAGGTTTAGAGTTTTAGAGAATTAGGACATAACTATTACATCTCAAAATATTACAAAGTAGAAAATTTTACTAAGTTTCCATAAAATAAAAACTCATAAAAAGAAACATGCCATGTTCCATGTTTTAGGTTGCATGACTTTTCCATGATCCCATCCTTGACCCTATTCCATGTTATGTCCTATGAAAAACATTTCAAAAACATGGGAGGAGCAAAAAAATCTCAGTAAGGGATTCACAAAGAATGAAAACTGTTAGTTTTTTTCCGAACAACAAGTAAACCGTGTATACATTATCAAAGTAATAGTTTTCACCTTTTCGAAGTAGAAAAAACTCTTCGCTGAATAAAAGTTCATTACATACCCTTCTGTAACCAAAAGATTACCATAAAACCCATATAATGATCACATAACATATAAAGGTAACTTGGGACATAAACATACTTAAGTGGAAGAACCATAAGGTTGACTTCCACACATATCACTTAATGGAATAGCCATTCGGCCAACTTCCATACATACTTAATGGAATAGCCATATGGCCGACTTCCATACCCAATGCATTGGAGGTTATAACGTAACCATCCGTCCTGGTATTCACGGCACCACCCGTCGTATGGTTTATCACGTAACCAATAGTAAAATGTCCAAGTATTATTATAAAATTATAACACATAAAACCAACATAAAGGAATGATAACATTACCACATTTCAATCACAATATATCATTTAAATATATTGACATAATAGAATCCATTATCAAAAACTTTTTCAATACCAAAATACATAAAAGAGTATATGGTATTTATTTCATTTTAAAAACATTGCGGCTTGTTGAGAAATCCAATGACCAAATAATACTCGCGGTGGCGAAAAAGGTCGTTGTCACCACGTACGTTAAAAGAAACATTTTTTTTGTCGTTTAGTAAAATGCTTCGTAGAAAAAAGATTACTTTTGAATAAATGTAAAAGTCAAAGAGGTTTATAAACTGTATAAAAGAAAGTTGTGTATAAAACGAAATTTGCCTCAATGAAAGGAGATTGAGACGAAGTCCCTTACAAAGAGGGTATCCTTGGATTAAGGATAAATCAATTACATAATTATGTGTGACAAATGAATACACCAAATATAAGTAGATATTAAGTGTAAAAGAATAAGATGTTATTCACACATATTCATAGAACGAAATATTCAAGGAGTACAAGCTTATCCCAAAGAATCAAAAATGGGTTAAAAAGTTCCCTTGCAAAAATTTGACGGCCTAACGGCGTCACTACAAAATTCAGAAAATGAGTTGTTGAGAGATAAAAAGGGTATCTCATCACTTGAACATAAAATTTAAATCTATAAGGATATAGAAGAACATATCCCAACATAATATTATGTGAAAAAGTCATAACAAAAGAAATCTTTTACAAAAAGAGGAGGGTTAAAGGTTCCCCTACCGACATGGGTATCTTTCGAGACATGAAGCCCGTGAAAGAAAGACAATACAACATTGATGTAAATACTCATAAATGAAAGTATATTACACGATGAGTAAAATAATGGGCAGTACATACACCAATCAAAGGAAATTGTGGAAAATGTTGCATAAATCTCACGGGAATAAAAGTGAGATGAAAAAAATCCCTTACGAAAACTCAGCTGCCTAACGGTGCCACTTAAAACATCCAAAATGGATTAATAAGATCAAATAGGGTCTCTCATCATATTAACATAATTTTTACAGAAAGGGGAATATAAAAGAACATCCCCCATCATAATAAATAAGTTCTTAAAAGCAGTGACATAAAGGAGAGTACTTAAAAAAAGAGTGGTTAGATCTCTTATGAATATTCGGCAGCCTAACAGCGCCACTCAAAACTTCCAAAATGGATTTATGCGAGAGAATAGGGTCTCTCACCATATGAAAATAAAAATTTCAGTAATATTAATATAAAATAAAATCCCAATAAGAAGAAATATGAGCTTTAAAAGGAATGACATAAAAGAGTGTACTTAAAAAGAAAGAGAGGAGTAGGATCCCTTACCTCCGGTCCGACTTGACTCGATCGTTCATTAACATCCTGAATAATAAACATGAGTTAATTTATACTTTATTAAGAACCTTTTTTCAAGTTCATTATTCCTTTTATATAAATTATTTACATATTATAAACATTATGTAATCATTTAAGTTAATAATGTTTGTTTTGTCGATATTTGGTTCTTAAGTAAAAAGTGGACTTCTTACAATTACATGTTGTTCGTGTGGTCAATGGTTCATTTTATCCAGAATGATATTCATGATTTGGATTTAATATATATCATATATATCCAGCATATACATGTATTTATAATATTACCCAATCATTTAGAGGTAAGAAATGAAATTCACCGTTCATGGAGACGGTAAGCCGTACGTACGCATGAACGGTACATTCATTTATTTGTCACATTAATGGAATTAAAACTAAATGAGAGGTATGTATATTTTAATTCCAGAATTATATTAATCATTTATACATTATATATATCCATTATAAATATGTACTTATAATAGTACATTACATTTGGGGATAAGAAAGGAAATGCACCGTTCATGGAGACGGTAAGTCATACGTACACATGAACGCTACTTTCATTTCAATCTCATACAGTAATAGAAAGAAATAATAATTATATAGAGGTATATTATAATTCCAGTATAACCTCATATATAATAACTTTAAATCCATCATTTATACATCCCACATATGGAATTAACGAATCACATCACTTTGAGGGGGCGGTAGTCCGCACTTCCTTAAATGATGATATCGCGTTTACCCATAATGGAAACCATAAAGGTATGCCATAAATGAAAAATACAGAAGCTTAAGTAAAAAATAAACATATTATATATCATATATAAATATAGTGACATCTTAATGTCCACCTTTGAAGGTGTTATATTAGTGTTGAACAATCATCATTTCGTGAGACAGAAATTCGCCATCCACGAAAATAGTATGTTCTTTAACCATTAGATGTAGGTGTGTGTATGTGTAGCTCGAATACTTCTTATAAAAACATCCTAGTATATTGAATATACTGGAGTTGTTACAAAATAAATTAATAAAATGAGTTTTGGGGGATTTAGAGGCAAAATAAAACAAAAGGACTCAAGTGAAGACGTTACCTTAAAATCGGGTAACACCCTTTGGTTTGAGCTCAAAGGATTCCTTGGGAAGACTTCTTCCCAAAGTGAGGCTTCATGGAGTAAGATATGGAAGTGGAAAGACAAAATTGGCAGAGGTTGGCCGAGCCAAAGGATTTGGGAATGTGGGTAAGGAGGTAGAGGTGGGGGCCTTTTATAAGAGGAGAGGAGGGGCACTCTTGTAAAGTTACAAAATGTTACATTATTTTCAAAAGATTTTCGGATTTTAAAGGTCCCACATTGATGTATTTCTAGGATAAGGTGATAGGGGTTCGAAATCCACTCATCCAATAGGTTTTGGACATGTGTAGGTTTTAGATATTACATTATCTTTCCAATTCATTTAAATCTTTAAATAATGAAGTCATCGATGCATCATTATGATGTCATAAATAATTTAATTTATTTAATGTCTAAAAAGTATAAAAAAAATACTATGATGTATGATATCTTTTTAGCTTTCCAATTAATACTTATAGTCAAAAATATTAATTTTATAACCCTATGTAAAAAGTGTTTTAGTAAAACATCTCATGTTTGTATCATTTTTTACTTTAACATTAAATAAAACGATATTTATGTCATTTTCCAACCAAAGTGTCTCCTTGGGGTCCCCAAGTTGATCCATGGATTTTCTTGGTCGGCCATGACACATCAAATGAGGGTAGGACATGTGTCTAGGTCATTTCATTTTATTAAAACATTATTCTTACCTTAAACTACACTGATTACCTCTAATCGCGATTAAAAACATAATAAGTTACTATTCACAAAAAAAATTAATCCCATTGAACCACATTTTACTTCTTAATGACAACCATGTATGTTGGATTTTTGAAATTCAAAACACAATGATGGAAATATTTCATTTAAACGGAAAATCAGTTTTTATAAGTACCACTTAGTGGTTTCACTATTCATCAAAAATTGAAGTTTCTCAGAAAATTACCAAAAGTTCCCCCTAAGCTATATTTGATATTCCAAATTCAAAAATGATTTCTATTTTACAAAATTCAGAACATATAAGTTGCATTAATTAATTTAATAATTAATTCCCGCTTTCAAAACAAATAGCGTGTTTTTATGAAACAAAATGTATCAAATGATTGACACTAGTTTATGTCCGATTTCAATGTGAAATTAATTCCAACGACCACAATTGGATTTAATGGTAAAATTATATTCTAATTTAACTTTAAAACAAATTAAAAAGATAATATTATCATATAAATAAATTAGATTAAAATATGTTTTGAATTAAAATACAACATTTTTCACTATTCATTAAAAATTGAACTTTTTTGGAAAAATACCAAAAATTTACGCAGAGTAAACTTTGATGTCCCGATTCTAAAGAAGAATTTTATTTTGTCAAATATAACACATAAAATTGTCAATATGTGGATTTAAAAGAGGTTCGCCATCAAAAGGTGGTTAATCGACCTTTTAATGAAAATTTGAATGTTTACGCTTAAAATTGGATTCATTTGCATTTTTTAATCCTCTAACATTTATTGTAAAAAGTAAAAAAAATTTAGAAACATATATAATAATTTTGTATTTAGTTCTGTTCATTCCCGCCATTACAATGGCTAGGCTTTAACTACGATTTAAAATAATATAATTTTATTATTAGAGAGCAACGTAAGATTTCCCAAGAAACTCGTTGTTGCGTGTTGGGTACGCCATCGACCATAGCATCCCCTTTAATGTAATATCAATATTTTATTCAAAAATATGGATATATATAAAACATTCATATTCTTTATTTACCTGGGGTGTTACATCCTTCCCCCCTTTTGGGAATTGCGTCCTCACAATTTTAAAATTGACCTTCGAAACATCCTTGAAAGTCCCACATCGGAATAAGAGTCGGTAAAACAATCACTTTAAAATAAAGACTGATAAGTACAGAGGTCACCCGAGTTAACCCATAATAGGATTCCGTGTAGGAAAACATGGACATGGAAGAAAAAGCAAAGGGTCATGTTCTTGAGGGAGAGTGATAGTAAACATGCCTAGGAGAAAGTTAACCATTAGGAAATCACAAACTTGTGATGGGTTAAACGGTATTCGATTACCCAATAGGAAAAGTTAATAGAAAACATTTTTGTTTTAAGTTACTTTTTATTGAGGAATTTATTCATAAGGAAACATAATCACTTATCATGTTGACTTTCAACTTTTACTAGATTCCTTAATCAAACTCATATTTTTTTCCCAAAGACGAGTATTTAGGAGGACTTGTTCGCATTAAGAGTACTATAATCAACTTCTAGAGAATAACCTAATCCACCAAAGAGAACTATATACTTCCCATGACTTTAGGCTTTAACCAAAACCAAAACAAAAAAGGTTAGTACAAGGTCAGATAATCCAGAAAAGGATAACCCTTTAAAAAGAAAATCTATGCTTAATCTCCAAAATTTTTCCAACAAAACCCAATGTCCAACGAGGACTATTCGATAAAAAAATTGACCATAAAATACTTCAAAGTAAACCAAACTAATATTGAAACCCAAATATTTTAAGGATTTAGTCGCATAGTCTTCCAAGGTACAAATTAACACCTATCTCCAAATAACATCAGTTACTCTTAAAGTCTCATATTGAAAAGTATTTAACCTAATCACATACCCTCCATGATAGGTTAATCATTTTCATAAATAACCCAATGTAAACTTACTCTTAATTCATAAAATCATATAACTAAAACGAATCAGTCAAACAAACTAGGGACTTCACGTAGTCCAGTGGTAGGCGATAAATACTGGTCGCACTTTGGTTGTGGGTTCGATTCCCGCAGCTTTGTCCGACGCGATGGGTTGTCACACGGTCTGCGTGTTTTCCTTTTCTAGAACTACATAATTCTTAAAACATTCCCAAAAAACGAGATAAAATCTTCAAAAATAACCATAACATAATTTTACCTAAATTTTATCTCATGACTTTCACTTTACATCATTACATATAGTAACCCATAATTACCTCGAAAGTAAGGATCATATAAACCCAAATGGTTCTTTATAACTATGTCCACAAAATAACAGATTACTATTCTTTGAATAAAAATTTTCATATATCAAACATTAGTGTTACACATACTATAAAAAGTCTTCTAATGTATCCCATCATCAAAAGACACTTAATACTATTAAGAATTTCACCATACTTCTTGATGCCCTTATATGTTGACTTCTTACTCATTCAACATTCTTCATGATCCATTAACCATTCCTTTCCAACTTATTCTGAAATACTTCTTTCCTACAAACAAAATCATGAATCATATCCTAAGATTTCAAAATAGAAAACAAAATTTAAGAAATAATACATACCTTTTATTGGTCATTATCAGTTTCTTCATCCTTAATAGGAATGGAATTAGGTATTGGTAAACAAGTATTTGTATGATCTTGGTGATCCCATTCACGAAACATCTTCATAGGACATGTGTTTTCATAATGACCATGCACACCACATTTGAAGCATTCAATTGATCCCTCAGAAAGAACTTCTTTCCCTTTCCTCGAGTCAACTGGTTGCTTCCTTTTTCCATTGTAGGTTCATGCATTATGACCTTCATTTCCAAATCTATAGCATATTTATGTCCCTTTGAAACATTTTCCTTGGTGTTCCTTTCCACATCTATGACACGTAGGTTTTTGAACACACTTACCTTTATGATCATTACCTGTAGTTCCACAGGGATTTGTTTCCCGCATATATGATGCCTTATAGAAATAACCAAGGTTTAGGTGGTCAATCATGACTCCAGATAGTTGGTTGAGGATAAACACAAGAGTTCTCATTGCAGATCCCATATCATTCAGTTGCTCGCTCAGAAAACTGTCACAGTTTCCTACACATTCACCATTACCTTGGTGCCTGCTAGATCCAGCCATTTACTAAAACCAAGAAGGTCAGTGTGAGTATATCATCAAAACCATCATGTACTAAAGAGGAAGATAAACACTATGATATACCTACTCATTCACTTTATCTAAAAACATTGACTCTTTCTGAAATCCTAACCATTATGGTCACGTCACTTATGCTTAAAGAATACCCTAACCTATAACGTTATCTAAACCGACCTCTGATACCAACTATAAGGCCCCGACCTTAAACCATACATAATATTGAATTAAATGAATAATCCACATTGAGGATCTTTTCAGGTTTAGAGTTTTAGAGAATTAGGACATAACTATTACATCTCCAAAGATTACAAAGTAGAAACTTTTACTAAGTTTCCATAAAATAAAAACTCTTAAAAAGAAACATGTCCAGTTCCTTGTTTTAGGTTGCATGACTTTTCCTTGATCACATCCTTGACCTTATTCCATGTTAAGTCCTATGAAAAACATTTCAAAAACTTGGGATGAGCATAAAAAGATCAGTAAGGGATTCACAATGAATGAAAACTGTTAGTTTTTTTCAAAACAACAAGTAAACCATGTATACTTTATCAAAGTAATACTTTTCACATTTTCGAAGTAGTAAAAACTCTTCGCGGAAAAAAAGTTCATTACATACCCTTCTGTAACCAAATAATTACCATAAAACCCATATAAAGATCACATAACATATAAAGCTAACTTGGGACATAAACATACATAAGTGGAATAACCATAAGGTCGACTTCCACACATATCACTTAATGGAATAGCCATTCGGCAAACTTCCATACATACATAATAGAATAGCCATATGGCTGACTTCCATACCCAATGCATTGGAGATTATAATGTAACCACCCGTCCTGGTATTCATGGCGCCACCCGTCATATGGTTTATCACATAACCACCCGTAAAATGTCCATGTACCATTATACAATTATAACACATAAAACCAACATAAAGGAATGATAACATTACCACATTTCAATCACAATATATCATTTAAATATATTGACATAATATAATCCTTTATAAAAACCTTTTCCAATACCAAAATACATAAAAGAGTATATGGTATTTATTTCATTTTTAAAACATTACGGCTTGTTGAGGAAGCCAATGACCAAATAATACTCGCGGCGGCGGAAAAGGTCGTTGTCACTGCGTACGTTAAAAGAAACATTCCTTTTTATCGTTTAGTAAAACGCTTCGTAGAAACAAGATTCATTTTGAATAAACGTAAAAGTCAAAGGGGTTTATACACCGTATAAAAGAAAGTTGTGTATAAAAAGAAATATGCCTCAATGAAAGGAGATTGAGATGAAGTACCTTACAAAGACGGTATCCTTGGATTAAGGATAAATCAATTACATAATTATGTGTGACAAATGAATACACCAAATATAAGTGGATATTAAGTGTAAAAAATTCATATGTTATTCACACATATTCATAGAACGACATATTCACGGAGTACAATCTTATCCCAAAGAATCAAAATGCAGTTAAGAAGTTCCCTTGCAAAAATTTGACAGCCTAACGGCGTCACTATAAAATTCAGGAAATGAGTTGATGATAGATAAAAAGGGTATCACATCAGTAGGACATAAAATTTAAATCAATAAGTATATAGAAGAGTATATCCCAAAATAATATTATGTGAAAAAGACATAACAAAAGAAGTCTTTTACAAGAAGAGGAGGGTGAAAGGTTCCCTTACCGACATGGGTATCTTTTGAGACATGCACCCCGTGAAAGAAGGACAATACAACATTGATGTAAATACTCATAAATTAAATAATATTACACAATGAGTAAAATAATGGGCAGTACATACACCACTCAAAGGAAATTGTGGCAAATGTAGCATAAATCTCACGGGGAATAAATGTGAGATGAAAAAATCCCTTACGAAAACTCGGCAGCCTAACGGCGCCACTTAAAACCTCCGAAATGGATTGATGAGATAAAATTGGCTCTCTCATCATATTAACATAAAGTTTACACAAATATTAAAATAAAATAACACCCCCCATCATAACAAAGAAGTTCTTAAAAGAAGTGACATAAATGAGAGTACTTAAAAATAAAGAGAGAGGTTAGATCTCTTACGAATATTCGGCAGCCAAATAGCGCCACTCAAAACTTCCAAAATGGATTGATGAGAGAGAATAGGGTCTCTCACCATATGAACATAAAAATTTCAGTAAGAGTAATATAAAATAACAACCCAATAACAAGAAATATGATCTTTGAAAGGAATGATATAAAAGAGTGTACTTAAAAAGAATGAGAGGAGTATGATCCCATACCTCGGGTCCAACTTGACATGATCGTTCTTTAACATCCTGAATAATAAACATGAGTAAATTTATACTTTCTTAAGTATCTTTTTCATGTTAATTATTCATTTTATATAAATTATTGACATGTTATAAACATTATGTAATCATTTAATTTAATAATGTTTGTTTTGTTGATATTTGGTTCTTAAGTCAAAAGTGGACTTCTTACAATTACATGTTCTTCGTGTGGTCAATGGGTCATTATATCCAGAATAATATTAATGATTTGGATATCATATATATCATATATATCCATCATATACATGTATTTATAATATTACACAGTCATTTATAGGTAAGAAATGAAATGCACCGTTCATGGAGACGGTAAGCCGTACGTACGCATGAACGCTACTTTCATTTCTTTTTCATAATAATGGAATTAAAACTAAATGATAGGTATGTATATTTTACTTCCAGAATTATATTAATCATTTATACATTATATATATCCATTATAAATAAGTACTTATAATAGTACATTACATTTGGGGATAATAAATGAAATGCACCGTCCATGGAGACGGTAAGCCATACGTACACATGAACACTACTTTCGTTTCTATCTCATTCATTAATGGAAAGAAATAATAATGATATAGAGGTATATTATAATTCCAGTATAAAATCATATATAATAACTTTAAATCCATCCTTTATACGTCCCACATATGGCATTAACGAATCACATCACTTTGAGGGGGCGGTAGTCCGCACTTCTTTAAATGAAGATATCGCGTTTATCAATAATGGAAACCATAAAGGTATGCCATAAATGAAAAATACAGAAACTTAAGTAAATCATAAACAAATTATATATCATATATAAATATAGTGACATCTTAATGGCCACCTTTGAAGGTGTTATATGAGTGTTGAACAATCATCATTTCGTGAGGCAGAAATTCGCCATCCACGGAAACAGTATGTTTTTTTAACCATTAGATGTATGTGTGTGTAAGTGTAGCTAGAATACTTCTTATAAAAACATCCTAGTATATTTAATATACTGGATTTGATACAAAAGAAATGAATAAAAAGAGTTTAGGGGGTTGTAGAGGCAAAATAAAACAAAAGGACTCAAGTGAAGACATTACCATAAAATCGGGTAACTCCCTTTGGTTTGAGCTCAAAGGCTTCCTTGGGAAGACTTCTGCCCAAATTGAGGCTTCAAGGAGTAAAATAGGTAAGTGGAGAGACAAAATGGGAAGATTTTGGACGAGCCAAAGGCTTTGGGAGTGTGGGTAAGGAGGTAGAGGTGGGGGCATTTTATAAGAGGAGAGGAGGGGCACTCTTGTAAAGTTACAAAATATTACTTTATTTTCAAAAGGTTTTCGGATTTTAAAGGTCCCAAATTGATGTATTTCTAGGATAAGGTGATAAGGGTTCGAAATCCACTCATCCAATAGGTTTTTGACATGTTTAGTTCTTATATATTACATTATCTTTCAATTTTATTTAAATCGTTAAATAATGAGGTCATCGCTGCATCATTATGATGTCATAAATAATTTAATTTATTTAATGTCTAAAAATTATTAAAAAAATACTATGATGTAGGAAATATTTTTATCTTTCCAATGACTATTTATAGTTGAAAATATGACTTGAATAACCCCATGTAAAAAGTGTGTTAGTAAAACATCTCATGTTTGTGTCATTTTTACTTTAACATTAAATAAAAAAATATTGATGACATTTTCCAAACAACGTGGCTCCATGGGGTCCCCAAGTTGACCCATGGATTGTATTTGTCGGAAATGACACATCCAATGAGGGTAGGATATGTTTCTAGGTCATTTCATTTTATTAAAACATTATTCTTATCTTAAACGACACTAATTATCTCTAATCGCGATTAAAAACTTAATAAGCTACTATTCACCAAAATATTATTTTAATCCCATTGAACCGCATTTTACTACATAATGACAACCATGTATGTCGGATTTTTTAAATTCAAAACACAATGATGGAAAAATTTCATTTAAACGGAAAATCAGTTTTTATAAGTACCACTTAGTGGTTTCACTATTCATCAAAAATTGATGTTTTTCAGAAAATTACCAAAAGTTCACCCTAAGATATATTTGATATTCCGAATTCAAAAATGATGTATATTTTACAAAATTCAGAACATATAAGTTGCATTAATTAATTTAATAATTAATTCCCACTGTCAAAACAAATAGCATGTTTTTATGAAACAAAATGTATCAAAACATTGACACTAGTTTACGTCCGATTTCAAAGTGAAATTAAATCCAACGACCACTAATGGATTAAATGGTAAAAATATATTATAATTTAACTTTGAAACCAATTCAAAAGATAATATAATCATATAAATAAATTAGATTAAACGAGGTTTTGAATTAAAATACAACATTTTCACTATTCATTAAAAATTGAACTTTTTTGGAAAAATACCAAAAATTTACGCAAAGTAAACTTTGATGTCTCGATTCTAAAGAAGAATTTTATTTTGCCAAATATAACACATAAAATTTTCAAAAAGTGGATTTAAAAAAGGTTCGCCATCAAAAGGCGGTTAATCGACCTTTTAAAGAATATTAGAATGTTTACGCTTAAAATTGGATTCATTTTCATTTTTTAATCCTCTATCATTTATTGTAAAAAGAAAAAATATTTGACAAACATATATAATCATTTTGTAGTTATTTCTGTTCATTCCCGCAATTACAACTGCTAGGCGATAACTACTCTTTAAAATAATATTATTTTATTATTAGAGTGCAACGTAAGATTCCCAAGAAACTCGTTGTTGCGTGTTGGGTACGCCATCGAGCATACCATCCCCTTTAAAGTAATATCAATATTTTATTCACAAATATGGATAAATATAAAAATGTCATATTCTTTATTTACCTGGGGTGTTACACTAAGCCAAAGGAGGATCAGGAATTTTGCAAAGTACAAGGCCAACATTACAAGGATAGTAAGAAATTCTTTAGATTATATACATAACCAAAGTTGTAAGATTTATCGATAAATTAATGGGTTAATACCATTTATCCATCAAGTATTTCTCTCCCAATACTTCTCTTTATATGATGATCTTGTCTCATGTGTTATCAAGTCAGAAAAAGAATTCCTTATATGATCTGACTTTAATGAAAAGAAGGAGAAGAAGAGATCTGGTGAACGCTATGGAAAAGAAAATAAGTAGAAGAATGGAAAAGCTGAACTTCCATCCTATAGAAAATGTGGGAAAAACTCCCTTGTACATGCCTGACGGGAATGTGAGTTTATTACAGGTCTGGAGAAAAAGGCCACCAAGCATGTGATTTCAAGGTATAGAATGAGGCTTTCATTGTGGAATGCTAAAATTGTAGAGAAATGTGGAATAATGAAAATTAATTTCTTATGCACCAAGGAAAATTACCTCAGAAAAATCCAAGAGAGAATGTTCATGATTAGGTGATCATTATTCCTGAGGTTGAAGCTCCGAATGAAGTTGTGGTAGGTAATTTAATGGGTTCCTAAAATTTGTCCAATGATTTTTTTTATTCTGGATCATCCCATTGCTTCATATCATCATAGTTCTCTATGAAAATTATATATTTCTAATTTTATATGATATGTGAGTTGTCATTAAAAAGACTTAAGGGATGTATCATTACAATAATGTTTTGTGAATCTGTTCCCATTAATGAATATAAACAATCATTATTTTCTAATCTCATTGTCAGATCAATGATTGAATTTGATATAATCCTCTGAATGGATTGGATTTCGGAACATGATGTGAAAATTTATTTTAAGAAGAAGTAGTTTACCATTTTTGATGATTATAATGAACACCTTATATTTAGAGCCGAAACATCACCATATTATTCTCATCTACATCCACCCCTTCCGCCTCTACTAAATTTTGATATTGGAGAACAGGAGAGTGAAATAACTATTGGTGAGGAAGTTAATGTTAAAATATAGTATGTACCTATTGTGCTAGAATTATGTGAATTTGTTTCCAGAGGATTTAACCAAAAATCCTCTAGAATGATAAATTCGGTATTCCATTGATGTAATATCATGTTTAAGGCTCATATCTAAGACCCATTATAGAATGAACACTGTAGAATTAGTGTTACTAAATAAAGAACATGAAGTTTTGAGTAATACAAGATTTATTCTCCCTAGTGTTTCTCCAAAAGGATCCCCTGTTATTTTTGTTAAGGAGAAATAATGATCTATGAGATTTTGCATTGACGACAATGAGATAAATGTTATAATAATAATGACCAAGTATCCCCTAACTCACATTTTTTCTTTATTCGATCAAATTTATAAAGGTCAATATTTTTCAATGATTGAACTTAGATCTTGATATCATCAGTTGTGTGTGATGATGGAAGAAATTCTGAAAATAACATTTCAAACTTGGTACCGACATTATGAGTTTACAGTAATACCTTTTAGTCAAACTAATTCACCTTCTATTATAATGGATCTAATGAATATGGTTTTAACAGATTATCTTGATGACATTTTAGTGGTATTTATTTATGAAATTTTGGTATACTCAAAAAGCTACGTAGATCATGAAAATCAGTTTCGCACAATTCAAAACACCCTCAGAAGAAATGAATTATATGGGATTTTTTTCAGGTGAGAATTCTGTCTACATGAAATTTAATTTCATTGGAAAAAAATATCTAATGATAGAGTCTCTGCTGATACATCAAATACTAAGGTAATCCAAGAATGGCCATCACCGACATGTATAACCGAGGAACGCAGTTTTATTGGTTTATAAGGTTATTATTGGCATTTCATCCATAATGTTTTCTGATTGGGTAACCCATTAACATAGGTCACACGTAAAGGGGTTAAATTTGTATGGAAGAAAGCGTTTGAAGAATGTTTTGAAGAATTTATTTGAATATTAGTCAATTATCGTATATTGACTCTACTATCATGGAATGATTGATTTTTTATATATAGTGATGCTTCAATCAAACGACATGGTTGTGTCTCTATATAGAATGATAGAATTAGTTCCAATGCATCACAGAAGCTAAAAATTCATGAACAAAACTATCTACCACATGATATAGTTTTATCAGCTATAATCGTTTCATTGAATATATTGAAACACTATCTCAACAGTGAAAATGTTAGATATATACTGATCACAAGATTCTGAAGTATATTTTATCACAGAAGGAACTCAAAAAGTGGAAAATACAATGGCTTAAACTATATAAAGACTATTATTTCACTATACAATACCACATGGAGAAAGAAAATAAGGTTTCATATGCTTTGAGAAGAATAGATCATGCTGTTTTGAACAAGATGAGAGTTGAAAGGGACCCTATGTTCATAGATCTTGTAAAAATATATGTGGAAATAATCATGGAAGGTGAAACAACAATAATTTTTTAAAATGATGTCAATCCATATTTATTTGAATGGATAAAAATTTATCAGACATATGATGAGTAGTTTCAAAAGAAAATTAATGGTTTTGACAATGAGTGATTGATAGAATTTTTGTATGAAGATGGAATTTTGAAATTTCAGAAGAGTCATTGTGTTCCTAACATATCAGATATAAAAATGGAATTGTTGGATGATCCTCTTGTCTCCAATTCCTCTATGCAGCCAAGTATCAGTAAGATGTATAGACATTTGATGGAACATTTTTTGTGGGACAACATGAAGAGGAAGAGTGCTTATTTTTTGTCATGATGTATGGGTTTTCAATAGGTAAAGGCTGGAATACAACATCCTAGAGAAGTCATGCAATGTTTTCCCATACCAGAGTGGAAATGGGATGATATTACGATGGACTTTGTCTTGGGGCTACCAAACACTCTTAGATTGAATGATGCAATATTAGTAATTGTTGATTTCCATACCATGTCAGCACATTTTCATTCTATAAGAGAAGATTTACCACATGATCATTTAGCATGACTATATACTAATTAATGTGTAAGACATCATGGTGTACCGCTATTATTTTTTCGGATCGTGATTTATGTTTTGCATCATGATTCTAGAAAAGTCTTTAGAAATCCCTAGATAATGATCTTATTATAAGAAATACATACCATCCTCAAACTGATGGAAAATCAAAACTGACTATTCTAACCATAGAAGACATGTTGTGATATTTCTCACATTACATTCATGGTATGTGAGATCAATATTTACCTATAATTGAATAATATGGAATGATATGTGGAACACGATATTGCTGGGATGATGTTGGTGAAAAAAACTTATAGGCCCCAAAATATTTGAGGAAACAATGGAAAATGTAAATATTATCCAAACCCACACCTAAGAAGCACAATGTAGGGAAAAGATCTATACAGACAACCGATGGAAGGATTTAAAATTTCAATAAGGACATCATGTTTTCATGATGGTTTCTTTATGAAAGGGTGTTATACGATTCAGAATGAAAGGTAAAATATGTCCCATGTACATCAGACCTTTCGAACTTATAGAATTAATTGGAGTTGTAGATTTCCATTTTACAATGCCTCCAATTCACTCCATATATCATGATGTGTTCCATGTATTACTATGGAGAAAATTCATGCATGACCCAACACATATACTCAACTAAGAAGAAGCAGAACTGGAACATGATCTATCTTATTGTGAATAGACTATCATGATTCGTGATACATGAGAACAAGTGTTGAGAAACCAGATGACTCGTCTTGTAAAATTTCTATAGAGAAACCATATGCTGGAAGAGGAAATTTAGGAAATTGAGGAAATTATAATGATGAACCACCATATTCTTTTTATGCAGTAATATTTTATAAATTTCTAAGAATAAATTATTTGAAGTATGGAAGAATGTAACCCCCCAAGCTTCCACAGCACGCTTCTCTTTGAATAACATAATAGCTTGCGATGTACGTATCTTCGAGTTCATTCACACCACGACTAATAAAACTATCCATTATGAATAGTGATACCATTTTTTTAAATTTTTTAAATTTTATTTCAAAATGGACATCATTTTTGGATTTATAATTTCAATATTAGCTTAGAAAGATTTTTTTGGTAAATGTCTGAAAACGTTCAATTTTTGATGTATAGGGAAAAACAGAACATTGTTACATAAAACCGAGTTTTTATTTAAATAATTCTTATTTTTATTTAAATTTATTTTATGTCAAAATAGATACATAATACTTATATAAGTCCAATGTAATTCAATGCAGTCATTTTATAATTCAATTAAATATATAATATTTTATTGAACATTTTAACGTCTTTTACCCGCCTTCTAGAAACATTTTCAAATTTGCATAAAAAGTAATTTTACTGCTTATGTGAATTAAATTTCAAAAATCTGAGAGTCACATTTTCTATCATTATGTAAAATGTTGTTCAATACGAATGAAATAATTTTTTTTGAATAGTAACTTTTGTGTTTTATTTAACACGGTCAAATGTAAATAGGGTAATGAAAGGAAAAAAATGATATTATAAATACCCTACCATGTGTCCTAATTATATCAGATAAGTGTTCATCAACCAAAATCAACCATAGGAATAAAATATGTACTTCTTTTTTCCACTTGGATTAGATTAAGATATTTATTATTATTTCATTTAAAGAATTGTTAAAAGTGTTAAATTCAAATTTTAATAACTAAAATGTATTTAATATAGGGTTAAACATAAGAGAAATTCTACAATAAATATTCATTATAAATCTTGAAATAATAACTACATAATTATATTTTATTTATTATTTTTAGACATTAAGTAATTTAATATATTTAGGACACAATGAGGATGAATTAATTACATTAGTAATGAATTAATAAAGTAATTGATATTATAAATATCCAAATAAATGAACATATGCATTTTTTATTCATTACAATAATTTTATTACGTTAACAAGAAATTTTAGTATTTATTTAATTTATTTTTTCTATGTAATCATGTTTTGTATACTTTCACAAAATCCAAATAATAAATACTATCAAAATTGACATAAATGAGTTTTTTAAAACAAATAATATATTATTAAATGATATAATATTCCTAAAAATATAATGTCAGTAAAAAGGAATTATATAATGATAGAGACCCAAACATGTATAAAACGTATTGTTTGAGAGGATTTTGACCCATACCAATTTTAGCATCAAAATAAATCAATTTAGAGCCATTATATACTGAAAATGATTTTATAATAAAATAGTATTTCAAGCATTTCCTAAAGTGACCATCACCTCTCATATAAAAGGCTATTTCCCATTATCTAAAAAAACCACCAAATCCATTTTTCATGGCCAAAACCTTCTCAAATATCATTCTCACTACCATCACATCAACCTAGAGGCCTTACTTTGTTCAGAAATCCATCTTTTGGTGCCCTTTTGATCAAATAAAATGGAAGCATCTGAAGAAGAGGTAATGATTTAATAACAACATTCAATGTTATTTTTCTTATTCCAATTCCTATTTCATTATTGTTTCCATAAAAAATTAATAACTCCAGTACCTTCTACATAATGTGATTTTAATATAAATATGGTACAATTAATTTCATTATTCTATCCATCTTATTAATTACAATGTCACCATATGTGCTTACGTACAACTTACTGTCTCCACGTCGTGGTGTAGTTTTTTATTCTATACATCAGTATTTTGAATGGGTATAATAATGAAGATAATTGATATAAATAATAAATATAACATTTTAATGATTTTTTAGATGTAATATACCATCCAATTACATATTATTTTACCATAAATAGAATTATATTGTTTCTTGTTCATACTTACATATTGTTATCTCCAAAAATGTGATTAGATTCAATCCCCATCTTAACCATTCAAAAATATTTTTCATTTTATGATTTAAAATAATGTTTAAGAACTTAGTATCATTCTAAATATGAATAAAATACATCTTATCCTTAACAAACATTACTTATGTAACAAAACATATAAAGGAAAACGAATCATTTAATTCCCAAAACAATGGTACTACTGAAATATTATTAACAAAAATATATTTTAATATAATAATTGATATCATATTTATGAATGTGGTTCTAGTATAATTTAATAAAAATGGATTAAATATTATAAAAGTGGTTAACATACCCCTGAAAATTAAAATCAAATAGGTAAAGGTTAACATTAAAATCTATTTATTATCTGAGGTTGTTTTTACAAAAGTATCTACTGGGACTTCTATATCATCCACATTTCTGTTTTTTTATGTATTTCATTTTTTTTCCTAGAATATGAGTTAATATGATATATTCCTTTTTTTCTTTTTATAATTTTTTTAAAAGAATATTTCTTTTATTTTCCAAACAAGGTACTTTATGATCTTTTCGAAAAATTAAGAAAAGAATGTTTTTTAACTTATATGGTGGGTGCTACTATTTTACGCCATTATAACACCTTAGAATTTTTCCGTACATGATTATAATAATTTTTTCAAAATAATTTTTTTCTTTTATGTGACTTCTATATGATTTCAATATAAAAAGAGGAATTTATCTCAAATAGTTTTTATTTCATCTATATCAACATCTTTTGATGGATTTTACACTTGTTTGAAGTTGATTTATTATGATATAATACTCCATATTGTATTAAAGGTTTTTATATGTTTGATTGTGGATGTGTAATTTTTATACCATTTGGGGTTTATGTTTAATGTATTAATATTTCGTATGATATTTTTAATACGAATGTTTAGGTAATGTTTCGACCCTTTCATATAAGGAATGCATCAGATATAGTATGTGATGGGTGAAGCCTGTTATAGCTCCTCGATACATCAATAGGTCTATTGAGGAAAAATACTAACTTGGCACAAGGCCTTGATGAGATCTTAGTTGTAGTCTTGGCACGAGGTCTTGACTATGTGATTATGATGTCCGAAATTATGCATTCCATCAATATAAAATTATCTATTCCTATTACATGTGATTATTCTACTAATAAAATATACATTGAATAAGTAAATGGAATTATTTGATTTATTTTTTCTATATTATGCTGAAGTGTTATTTTAAATGTCTTTCATTTTCGTATTACACATTGCCTTCAATGTTTATTCTTATTTATGAATGTTACTGCTATATTGTTATCCTTACTGAGCATCTGAGCTCCCCCCTTTCATATTTTTTATTTTTTCCCTGGATATTAATAATTATATTACGATTGAACTTCATGGATTGGAAATGGTATATGAGTGTGTTCAATGGAGACACAATGTTGTTTAATTTAATTTCATAGAGTAATTTAATACAAATGTATGTATCTAGTATTTCCAAGGATACTAAACTGATATGTCTTTCGGGGCTTGATCCCTTGTGATCATGCAAATGTTATGTAATAATTCATCAAATCTTTCTAACTATGGTTGGGGTGTTACATTAAAAAATAAATACAAACCACAATGGAAAAAACAATATACACACATAAGCATATTCATATGGTATAATAATAGGAACTAGGCATATGTGTTGTCGATGGCCTAGTCTATAGTAAAATTTCAATTTTTTTAAAAACATGTTATAAATATAATACACTAGTCCATGGTAACACACACTCACCAAAAGGTGTAGCACGAGTCAAAGAATAAGGGAAAATTCCATTTATGTTCAGAACAACCAATGGGGTGGCCATGAGGAAGGGAGGACACGTCAAATTGGTTTCTCCATAAGAAAATTCCACAAGAGACATGATTAAACAAACCAAATAAAATATAATAAGTGATAACAAGACATTGTCTAATGTATTTAGTAAGAGACCCTATAGAATTATAGGAAATAAGAAACAAATTATTTTTAAGTAGATTGAAACCCTATATTGGTAAATCTAATTTATATATGGGCCACACACATATTAGGTGACTTTCCTAATTGATCATTTTTAAAGAAAAATAATTCATTTAGAAGAAACAAAGAAGGGACTTGTACCATCGTTAAATAAATATAGAGAAGGCAGTAGTCGATAAAAAAGAACATAAGCAACAATTTCAAGAAGGATGAACACAAATAAACTATAACTGTGATATTTCAATGACAGTGCACCTCTGTTGGAGGGGTTTCATTATAAAACTATGATTGTTTGGTCAAACATAACATTTATCATAACAAGAATCACATTTTAAAAATAAGTATGTATAAATAAATATCCAAATGATTTTCGGGAAATGATAAACATAATGCAATATTAAATTAGTGGAAAGTGATAGGTATCCTACCTTATAGAAACAAATTTAATACTATTTTTAACTCAATATATTAGCTGTGATCACATGGAACTATTCCTCATATGTCTGCATATACCCCCCCCCCACACAGATATATATATATATATCCCTTACCCAATTCTTGTATGTTTTGCTCAATGAGGGAAAACATACATGGATGATGAATATAATTATATATATACTAACCTAAGTACAAGTGTGAGCATCCTAATTTTTTTAAAAAACATATTATAACATTAATAAAAACACTAAATTAAATACCCATATACCAATGTAACTTAAAATTAATTACTAGGATCTCATAAAATACAAAACCTCCAATTTATAATTGAGAAACAATAAGAATGGAAGAAACACCATTCCCAATAACATTATTGTCAAAACAAAATGCCATGAACTGCCTCACCTTCAACGATGTTTACTGGAACATGTACAAGGGTGTACCAATGGACCTTTAGAACCACCCTATATTTGAATGAAATATTAAAAAATGAAATTATCGTAAAACCCTAGGATCAGCTGAGCTTTGTTGGGTGATTGGGATACCAAATAACAGCTATAAACAGAGAGGAGAATGGAGAGGAATGCAGTCGTTGACATTTTCAAATTAAATCATGAAGACGTCCAATGTAGACGTAAATCAGATGGGGATCCAGGGAGAGTACGTCACACTCCTATGGGGTTCTGTCGAAGGTGGTGCCCAAGGTTGGTGTGTCACACCTAGTATAAAGAACAGGAGTGACTCCCCATATGGTTTTCTTTAAAATATAAATTAGCAAACAATAACTACTATTATAATAATAGTATTGATAGTAACAGTAATAATCATCATCATGATAATTTTAACTGTAATAATAATAATAATAATAATATTATTATTATTATTATTAATTAATTTTTTTTTTAACATTTTACTCATTTAACATTTATCTTCAATTAGAAATAAATTATTTATATTTTATTTAATATGAACACACCACATTCAGGTGTTCCAAATTCTTATTTCTTTCCAAACCTGATATTAAAAACAACCCTTGAAATAAAGTAAAAATATTAAATTCACATTTATTTTTCATCTCCCAGTTCAAAACACATGACATTACAAAATTTGAAAAAATAATCTATTGATAACATGCTGGTTTACCTACAAATATTGATAAAAAATGAAATGAAATTCATGTTTTTCGATAGAAGATATCATCCATGGCCACTAGAAAAATATTTTTAATGAAATGTTAAGATTATATATTCCTATTTGTATTATTAGGTAGATCTATGATACATATTCAAATCCTATTTGAACATCATAAATATATCAAATAACCATATAAAAAATAATCTGATTCTAATTATTCTCAGTCCATCCCTACGAAGCAACATAAAGCAATATGTGTTATCAATTAACCTCTACCCCTATGTCTCCCTACTAAAACTCCTACAACAACAATGATAATAATTATTTAATTATTATCATTTATATAAAAACTCATCCATTATAATTTTAGGTTTAAATATTCACCCCAAAATTATTTTTTGTAAAAGTTATTGAATCTCATTGATATCAAAGAACATTACCGTGAATAGTATTAATTAGTGAATCAAAATGTACATTATTTTACATGTATTTTAAATATTTCAATCTCAATGTCCAATATTTACTGTAAGTAACTATACAAAAAAAACTCAAAAACCCCACTATGGGATGGTATACCTCATGTCAATTTATATTATGATTACTAAAATTTAATATTATAGTATCTAATACAACCACATCATTATAAATAAAATTAGTATGACCGATTCAACTTCATGGAAGGAATATAAGTTCATGTGCAGATATAATATCCTATAATGATATAAAATAAGTACCTTGTAACGAATCCGGATTCATCTAAAAATAATTCACTAGGATAACAATCAACCTCAAATTAATTTTATAGAGAGTATAAAACATAAAAAATTATAAGAAAAATTAATGTAACACCTTAAAAAGTTCAGTTAACCTATCCATAGTTTCCAATACTAAACCAAAGGACAACACTTCCAAAAGATACAAAAATAAATTTTAATGCATAAAAAACATATGAAGATGTATATTGCCAATGAATATTATGAACTTATCATTATCATCATAAAATGATACCCATAATAAGAGACAATACATTATCACATTATAGAATAACTATATATCCATGATAGAAATAAAATTATATAGCTGTATATCCATCAATGAGTAGTACATCGATAAATAATGATGGAAAATTATCATCTGAGAAACCTAGAACATATATGTATATCATACTAACCTCCAAAATACTTAGATAATATATATTGATCTTGAATACAAAAAAGGTGGACATTAATTCACATAGAGTTTAAGATGAACTAACATAATGTGAAATCCTAGAATCTACTATAATAAACTATAGATTGTAAGATAAAATTATTTTTAATATAAAAATATTCATTATTCATATTATTATTATTTCCATTGAGTAGTGGGAACCAATCCCAAGTAATTTTCCCTTCCGAATATTCTACCAACCAATCTTGTAAAAAATATTATGAATATCTTTCCTCTAGAGGGGAACATCAAAAATGTTTTACATTAATATATTAATATTTAATTAGCTAAAAATCATACTTAACATACAATTCAAATGTCGTCTACATAATATAAGTATATGATTATAATGTGAAATTTCCGCCTACACTGTTTTCACTTCAAAGAGTTATCAACCACATAAAATGACTATGAAGATAAGCTCTAATTAAATAAAAATATTCTTAGAGCTCCCAATGGATTGATGGTAAATATAATATATTGATGCAAAAATAAAATATTTTGGACTATGCCACTCTTAATATAGATAATTATATTGGTCCAATATATATGTAAACTAATCATTATCTCATATTCTTAATATGATTTAATGGATCCTATATTAATATTATATAGATAGAGAAGGAATTATATGAATCATTTGTTCTTATATGAAAACATTTATTTTTGTAGGAATTGAAAATTGATTCATTAGATACTAAATAATTTTCCCTTTTCGATTATCATAGAACGTGACTTGTCAATAACCATCTATATAATGATTAAAGGGAATTACAACTATATCCTTGAATCAAATCCAAAGACCACACACACAATAGAAACCCTATTGTATGGAGAAAATCTATTTTGTATTTTCTTGAATTCGGATAAATAATATGAACTCTTCATGGAAAATATTATCAATAAATTCTATGTAAATCTCTATATCCTTATAATTTCATATAAATAAGATCCAAAACGTTAAAATAATTTATCTCATATGCATAAAATCCAAAAACTCAAAATACTAATTCATATATCATATAAAACTAATATAAAAGTATGTTGATACAACTAATTCCTTGTCTCAATATCCAATACACTTTGTTCAAAATTATAAAAAAAATGTCCCTAGAAATAGAAATAAATCCTCAACAAATCCATATAATCCACTTCTAGGATAGACATCATCTTTTAATACTGAATTTATTACATCAAGTATCGAACTATGGTCACATAGGAATGATGACCTACACTCATCTATATACAGATAGATTTATTATTCTAACCATGCCCATATGGAAATTAATTATAGGTAATTTAATTAAATAAAATTGACCTTCTCATAAATAACATCAATTCAATGAACATTATTGAACAAAATTAAATATATACCTATCTTTAGTATCTCCATAATATCACTATTATCTGAACAACTAAGTTTAGAATTCTTTTATTGGTAATACTAGTTCATAATGGAAAAATATTTCTATTTCCAATGTTATATCTCTTTCTACAACATAATCTATTATTGACTGAAAAATTTATACTACAATAAACATACTATCCGAACATGAGTATTGTAAAAAGTAAATGATAACTCCATTCAAAATCTTTGATGAGATGCTACTGGGACCCACCAAAATTAAATAACCATATATCATAATAGGGAAGTAATGATTATCCTCTAATTCAAAACTCTATATCATTGTGGGTTATACTCTACTAACATGTATATAAAACATATAAATGGGAGCAATTAAACTCAAAATCCAAGAAAAAATTATATCAACACCATCATAAAAATTGTACTAATATCTTATAATGCATTAAATTATATTAAAACATGTCAAAAAATATAATACTATGAGAAAAAAAAATAATGGAAGTGTTTCCAATAGAATATATATTATATAATATAATAATATGAAATTCAGTCAGAAACATGATTATGAACACATGAATAATTAAATAAAATATATGGTAAAAAATATAAGTATTCTTAGTTTGATTATCATCAGGACCCCATGTAAAAAATTTAAATAACATATATAATAACTCATGTAAAAATATAGTGAAAGGACATGATTTTATTTTACGTAAATTATAACTCAACCTCAATAGGGATACCTCATAAATCATTATAGTAAAATATAATAACATTTTACAAAAATTATATTTAAATATGGTTCCTCTTTTACATTTCTGAAGAGGTTCCTTAATCTCATTCCCCAATTGAAAATATAATATTGCACCAAACCATAAAATATAACCATAAAGCCACATAAACTCATATCACATGACTATAAAAACATGTCATAATCATTAATACAATCATCATTCAAAATTGAACAACATCACACTACAGAACACCACCATATTTCAAGAAAATATGATCATACATTATATCATCATCATACATGGTTATATTGATCATGGAGTTAATAAAACACATTCCCCAACACTCCCATAATTAAAAATCTCTATTTACCACATCATCTCATATAGATATCAAATCCTATAATCAAATAATTTTTAATATGTCCACTTGACATCATATCACCTAAATCATACCATGTTTTCATTATAGCTTGTAAAATTTATATAAGCAATATAGGTGAATTTAGAGTATTTTTCCATTAATTGTATCACCATCTCATTTAATTTCCAAAATACCATGACTTGAAAAAAAATTACATCATTAAAGATATATTCCTAAGGTGTGGTTAGTCAATAATATTTTGAAAATTTTAAAATATCTCTTATTAAAAACAACAAAAGAACCATTATTAATAAAAAAATAATTATCTTATATCTTAAAGCTATCAACTCAAAATAATGACTAATTAATAATAAATATTTCATTAAATAAAGCGCAATTTGGATGCACCATTAAAACAAATAATAAAATATAATCTTATTTTCCTAATTTAATTATTTCAATAATCTATCTCGAAATTAACCATTATAAAAGAAAAACAAATTTTAGTAATCCATTTATTTTTCCATATATAATGTTAATCCATTTATATGTCATTGACCATATTTATTTCAACTTTTAAAAATTTATTTATACAATTAATAATTCTAATACAAATAATATATGTTTTATTCACCCCACCATAATAATAATTAAATTATTTGTAAACATATTCCATATTTGAAGGAAAATATTACAAAACACTAAAACAACTCAATTATTCCTATCAAAATTCCTCATATAGGATAATTCCAACAAGAGATTCATAACACTAATCCAATGACCACAATAAGAAATAATATTTTGAAACATAAAACACATATAACCATCCACTATAACATCCAAGGAACAATTTGCATTTTATATAAACTCAGATTCCTTCATTCATCACAACATAACATCATCTCCTGAACAACCACATTATTAACCACATTTTCCAAATTCCCATACTGTTAAACATTAATCCATAATAATATCACCTATTTGATTTACAACATCATAGATTTAAAAAATTATCACTTAAATAATATCAAAATCAATAAGCTAGTAAGAGAAATCTAGTACATCAAATAAATAAAAATAATTCCTAAATCTAGTTATAAAAATGTTCAGTAAGCAACATTTCAAATTTTCCTTTTAAAACAAAAATTTTTATTAGTTCCTTACATATTAATGAATATACATATAATTATTTCTAGATATTTCTAATATAATTATACAACATCATTAAGTGATTTTTATTTTTTATTTCTTCAATTTAATAATTGTATAATTATATTAATCTAAATATTTAAAAACTCAAAAAAAAATATAAAATAACTGTTAAAAGTAATAAATATTTATAAATTTTATGAAAATCATTTTATCCAACCCCATATTTCAAAATTACTCAACCTTTCTGATTTAATTTTTTTGAATAATATATAAAATCCACATATATAATGACAAATTTAGATTAAATATAATTTCAAAGAAAATAAAAAATAAAAATAATAAATGCTCACATAAAATGAAGTGATTATAACTATTTTTCATGAATCATGATTGATTATCACAAGGTATCCACCATGTGAGGAAAAAATCAATGAAATAATTCATATAAATGACCAACAAATTCGTTAAATCAAATCTATGATATAAAAATAAAATCATTTTTATATCCACATCATGATGATTAACATCATGATCTCTCAAAAGAAAGGAAGAAAAAATATACTCATACAACAATATTATTGAGATCATCATGCTTATGTTAGAACAAAATAAAAAAAACATAATGGTATCAATGGATGAAAATAAGATTTTTTTAGGATTAAGGGAATAAATTAGTAGAATATATAAATTTTTATTGGATTAGGAATTAAAATTGAATCTTCAATTTTTGTCACTTACAGTATTATTGGTCATGGTCACACTATAACAAGGATGTGTCAAATTAATTAAAGAAATAAAATTTTAGTCTACCATACATATTAAATTTAAATGCATGGTCAAATAATATAATAAAAAATGATCATCACAGGGTAAAATGAAAAAAATATTTTCACCTTGTGAATATGATTCCTCCAATATGTAGATAAATATCAATATTATGCCAGAATATAATAGAATAATAATGAAAAAATGAATCCTATAATGGAATAACAATGTAACATAACATGCATGTATTCTTAATAAAAATAATATAAAATATATCAGGACCGACAATATTAAAAGGGATATATATATGATCATAAAATCATATATATGGTTTCCCTCAAATATATAACTATTCATCTATATATAAAGATATCTCTAAAAAATATCAATGAATGAATCAAAATACAAGAAATGAAATATACTATAAAATATGATATGTAATTATATATTTTTTATGTGTTTTTCCCACAAAACATTTAACACATAATAAAAAAATCATGGTTGATTCTTTTACACATTGACCTCCAACCCAAAAATAATGATGATGCATTCCTAACATTACAATTTCACAACAAAAAATATTATTACACACAACTCCTATATCTCCACAAAACCATACACTTGGATTATTCTTAATAAAATATAAAATAAATTTTTTTTGGATAATAATATCATAGCAAAAAAATTTAACATATACTGTACCATTGATAAACAAAATTAGGTGTAATAGATATCCTAAAGGCTATAATGTATTTCGTATAATAATAATAATAATAATAATAACATATGATGTTGATATTTCCACATAGTGTACACATTTACACTATAATAGGTTTTTTTGTTTGGAATCATGTTTTTATTCATTACCCTTTTCTTCATTCATGATTGCTAAAAATTGGGATTTCCAGATTATATAATGAATAACAATACTCTTGTAATACATTTTAAAATGTTTGATTGAAAATGGAAATAAGTGTAAATAACAAATAAATATAAGAAATATGTTAATCTATATAATGTTTTAGAATATTGAAATATTATTTTCAAGATACAAACATTGTAAATTAAAATAATATATATACAAGGGACATAAAAATTAGGCTACAGTTTTTAATAAAATAATCAATGTGGAATTAGATATTGAAATTAATAGTTTATATGGTTTCATAGAAATTCATGAAAATTTTACATTTACATCATCGTTTTCACGTAAAATATAATGAAAAAGTAACTTAATTACTATTTTTTTCATCTGAAATATAAATATTTCCATTAAAAAAAATCAATATGAAAATAAATTTAATTCAAATATTATAATCTTGATAATAAAATTTATCAAAATAACTAATTTCATAAAGATTGAAAAAGAAATTACAGTAATCAAAAGAATTTAATACACAAATATTTCCATGAATAAAAATATAAAAATGCAATGTATACAACAAATACACAAATTATTTACTCTCATGTAACCCAATAGATTATCAATGTGATAACTTATAGTGGGAATAACCTATTCCCAAACAATATCCCATTGATTTATCATTCAAATGAAATGAATAATAATGCAAATCATTGTAATTTTTTTCTTGAAAACATGAATATGAATTTTCAATATTATACCTAGAAAATGAAATGAAATTATTTATAGTAGACCATATGTATAGGTAATTTAGATTGTATTATATGAATTTATTCAAACAGTCGAATATGAATCATAAAAAATTGTTCCAGCTGATTAAGAACTCTATTATAATGAAATTAAAATGTCTCTATGAGAAAAAAACATCATATATTTGACAAAATAGTATCTATAAATATTAACATAATATTTTGAAATATATTTTATTTGAAATACTATAGAAACTTTAGTAGGATACATGATAATCTAGATATAATATACACTAATAACAAATGATCATGTTGGAAATGTTAAAATCATAATTCTTTGGTAGTTCTCTAAAAACATTTAAACTATCACATTTTAGATATCATAAAAATAATCCCTTTTTGGAAATTTTAATGAAATTATGATGTACATTATGTTTTTTAAACAAGATTTGACTCCAAAATAATACTATTATTCAAAATATAATTTGACTATGGACATGGAGGAATGCATTTTGAGGAGAAACCATTAAAAAAATTTAATGAAAAACCCATAACTAAAAGTCCTTGTCTTATCTCATATGTCCTCTAAAAACTAAATAATAAAAATATATTAATACATTTATTTCATAATATTTTGTGATATTATATGTAATTTTAGTGTAATACTAATTATGAATTCTGTTTTATTCTTTACACACAAACCCATGTATGTATAAAACATGATATCATAAACTATTATTAGATAGAAGGTAAATTCAACATAATAAAAACTAATAAAAACAATATGAAACAAATGTATATTGGTGTTAAATAATGTAAATTTAAATAAATAAAATAAATGTTTTATGTAAAATCAATTTAGGATACAAATATTTTTTCCTTGGAGAAAGGTTTTAGTTGAAATTTATACAAATATAAATTATAGTTTATTTATATCAATCATGAAATATTATTTGTTGAAATGATAAAACATTTTAAAAAATTATTGAAATTATTATTTTTGGGTTATTTTTTTTATCAATTTATTAATAAACCATTGAATAGTAAAAAATTCTAATTTTTATAAACAATGTAATTTACATTCAAATAAAAGTAAATTTTTTTGATATTTTTATCGTGATACATAATGTTTAAAAAAATTTAAATAATATAGTATGAATCATTATTATACATTATTATGTTATAATTTTATTGTTGGCCATAAATACACAAATTATTTAATAAAATTGTTCATGCAATTGGATTTTCTCTTAAATATAAAATTGTATGTATTTTTTAATAGTATTAATAAGATTAATAAACTATATATTAAATAATATATTCTTTTATTCATGTTATGGTCCAAAAAATTAACAATAATAAAAAAAATGTAAAAAAATATTCATTATTCAGAAATAAATATTCATTGTAGGTTATAAACATATTTGAAATTTATATTAGAAATTAATAGAAATTGAATATATTATTTGGATTTCAATATTGATATTCATTATAATTTATATAATATAATAATGTATTTATTTTATTTTTTCGAATAGTTCATATTCCAAAAAACATAAAAATTATCCTGATTAAGGTAAAAATGAGTTTACTAGGCGTTAATAGAAGAGATAATGGTAATATTTCCACTTATACCTATATAGTTATAATTATCTGAAAATATTTAAAAATGAAATTATAATTAAACTTATTTAGTGGTCATTGTAGTCCATATTCCCTTCAATGTAACATTATATAGTAGAATGATTTTAAGAGAGTTCATTTCTATCACCACACCTATAAAAGGGTACCCCCTCCTTCTCTATTATTCACACAATTGGAGACTTGTAATATCCCATAACCTACATGAATGAATTCATAATACCATTTCCTCATCATTGAGATTCTATTATTCTCTAATGTAAATCATTCAGTGATTAAGGGGCAATCAAAACGATTTATCTCAAAGAAGATGTATAAATATTCACCTAACTCATTGAAATTTAATTTATTTTTCCATAAAACCATATATGAACGTGTTTTATTTATGAAATAATGGACAATATAGTATCATAATTATACTTATATGTTATTATTGTTATTGAAAAATTATTTTACGACCCATATCATTCAAATGGGAGATGAAAGTATCGTCGATGCATACATGTGGACCACCACCTCTATATAATCATATAGTTCATTTCCAATATGCATATTTCATTGATAGTTAATATGATAATTTTAATTCAAATATATTATATTTATGAAATTATTATCGTTCTATAATTATAATATATTATCTTACTTCTGGTCAATTTGTAATAGAAAATGATAGTTGTTTGTATATGTGGACTACCACCACCACGAATATATGTTGTTTGTTTGTCATTAAAACAATACATGGTGGATAAAATGATAGATTTAATAGATATACATATGATATTTATTATACAATCAACAATAAATAAATTTAAATTATGATTTATAAATATTTCTACCACACATTGAAAATAGAAATCATCTCTCATGTGTATGTATGTATTATCATCTCTAGAATGTAATGTCATTTAGATCCCATCACTATATAATATTAACATTTATATTTATATATTATATATATATATATATTTGAACAATACAAATAGAGATGAACCATGATTAATGTAACAATTTGATATTTTGTAAATTAATTTTTTCATATTTTTTTGGAAAATGAAACTCTATGTTTAGCTTTTGTTACATCCAATATTTAAGTTATAAGTAATTACATCTAATATTGAGTTAAAATGAAACATTGAATGCTAATAAAGTATTATTATTTAATATGATTTTATTTACATTTTCATTGTAATAGAGGGTTCAAAAAATATTAATTAAATTTTGAAAAAATATTTTTTAACCACTTATACAAAATGAATTATCTCATGCACAATTAACTATATTTGAAAATAGAAAACTATTATAATATAATAGAACATTTTTCTTGAAAATTATTTTTTTACGAGAACATGTTTTACCTTATGAATTTAGAAAATCACTTTTTGAATTATTTAATTGATTTTTATATATTTTTTATTAAATGAAATTGATATTATTCAAATTATATATTTTCATGAAATAATAGATGAATAAACCAAATTTTATTCATAAACATTACTTTTCTAAAAATTAGTTTTTTTTCATCGTTTATGAAATATATTAAAATGATATTTATTTCAATGTTAATTTTTTTTCAAATCATAAGATTATTTTTTATATCATATATCAAAATACCCATGGTTTCAGATTTTTATAATTTTATGAAATGTTAAATGTTTAAATATATAATAAAAATATTTCATTGTTATATAGAATTATTTTTTATATAATTTAAAAACATTAAAATTTAATTAATATGATTTAAAGAGTAAATTAATGTCAATTATATATATATATATATATATATACAATTTAGAACACTAGAATAAATTTCATATTAAATTATTATATAATAATATTTTAATCATTTGAATTGTTTCTCTTTGGAAAAGATCATTTTAATCACATCTAAATGATTAATTTTATATTATATTTTGAATATTAATTTATTGTAATATGTAAAAATGGATTCAAAATTTCTAATAATTAAAATTTATTTCATCTAATAAGATCAATATCAGTGTCTACCATATAAATTACTACAACTATAAAAATAATTTCTATGGATGGTGTTGAAATTAGTTTACCTAGGGGTTGATCAAAAATAATATGTGGTTAAATGACATACAAATTTATCAGATAAATATTTTATGGAACCCTTTTGACATTATAACATATAAGGTTCTATTATTGCACATTTTTAACATTTTTTATGTGAAAAATTTCAGTACATACATTCAATTAAAAAAAATAAATGACTGAAAGTCACCTCACATGTAATAGACGACCCCAAATCCTCACACCATCAATTATAAATATCTAGTTAGTTTATAAAATATTTTTATAAAATACATTAATTATATAAAAAATCTATTCACATCCATCATATTTTCTTATATGATATTTTTGGTCATTAATCCTACCTAGAAAGGGTTTTGGGGTAAACCTAAACAGCCTATCCAAATAAGATTTAAATTATATATACATGTGTTTTTGATTTATTTATTCATCCACAAACATTAATATTTCCTTAATATGATAAAAGAATTTAGAATGTATATCCAACAAAATTATATTTTATTATGTTAATGGTACAACTTAAATCTATCGTGCATTATAAAAAATGTGATATGGAATCATCATTAGTATGTCCGCCGAACTATAACCTTGCGATCCAATGTTATTTATTTTCCATCCCCACCATTCACATCTATATATAATGATTGAAAAATGATTATATATGATATTATTGATATTACTGTACTGTTCTTATATTTATATGCAATATAATATCATATGTTGAAGGTGATTGAAAACAACAATGCTGCTCCTGTGTACGATAGACTACTGCCTCATGAGCTGATGTGATGTGTTTTTCATTTCAATTTCACATGGATTGTAATAATGGAATGTTTAATCAAAATATATGATATTTTAAAATAGAATACTTATAGATTTATGATTTCACATATAACACCATAGTTTCTATTCCAGGGGAATAAAATATTTTCACTCTTCTATATAGATGACTATAGCCTTATAGATAGATTCCATTCATTCTTCACATACACCATACATGGAAGGTAATAATTATTGGTTTTTGTAAAAATATTTGATATTTATATTGTAGAAAAATTATTTATTAACCTTAATATCATTGTTACCTTTAAATCTTTCAATACATCAAAAAAATAGAAATAATGTTCATTTGAAAATATGATATACAGTCTCTATGAACAATGTATTTCGTTTCATAACCCCATCTTTTATGAATTAATATAAATACAAATATTCTGAATATACTATATTAATATTATTTTTCCTATTATATAGATTATGGAACCACTGTCATATTAAGAGGGCTATAAACAAAATATCTGAACATAAATGAAAAATATAATTGTTATTATTCGAACTCTAATTTTAAAAACAAATTGTTAATAAATGAGTAAAAAATTATAAATAAATAATATATGGTATGATAAATATATATATATAGTGACATTTATATAAATTAAATTTATTATATATGATGTATTAATGTCTAAGATTTAATTTTGGACATAATCTACATGATTTCTAGTCTCTCTATTATTTTTAGGAAAATATCTCAATACCACCACTCATTTATTTTTTTTGCGGTCAATATAATACCCAATTTAGATTTTAAAAATTTATTATTATTATTTTTATTATATAAAAATTTTCATTTAATTTTACTATTTCATGATTCTTATGATTTTATGATACTAAATTGGAAATGGTTTTATAGTAAAATCACAACATTTATCAGGATTATTATTGTTTATGCTTCGCATAATAAAATATTATAACCCAAATACAATGAAACACATTAAATTTTCTCATATTAGGTTATTTCAAGAGAATTAAGTTGCCCTTTATTTTCTTCAATGTAATCATTTTAAAAAATAATATTCTTAATTTGAATAATTTTATTAGTCTCTATGTAGAAGAACAATTTTTTCTTTCATATCCATTTTATTAAAAAATATTCAAAAAACCATTTTAACATTACACAATGAATATATTATAAAATTTTTGTCCAATCATTTAAATTTAAAAGTTGATTAAAATGAAATCATGAGGTCTTTCCAAAAAAAATTAATTTTATTTATTTATTAATAATGTGAAAAGAATCTTTATTTTAACATGTAATTCATGAACATTATTTTATGTAGTAATTTTAAATAAATTTTTTTAATTATAATTGATAATATTCAATGATTATTTTGAAATAAATGATCTAAATAAATCTTTTGTTATTTTTTTAGTAATAAAATAATATTCAAAGTGGAGATGGTATTTTCCATTAGAAATGTTTTAAATTATTTTTATTATTTCCATTATAATTTTAAGATTCAGCATTAATGGGAATGTATTATGAACATATTTTTGTCATAAATATTGCTTTATTCAAAGTGTGAAGGTTGTTTTCAACAATAAATAGCCTAACTGATCTTTCATATAATTTTACACCTAAGATGGTATACTTTAATATTACTCATTATTATATAGGATAAGATGAAAGGATACTATTCTTATTATTTATCTGTATAATTTCTGTTTTAATGGAAAGGAGTAAAACAATCCTGTTTAATTTCAATGACTTCTACCCTGAATTTTTTTTAACAATATGATAGTCATGATATTTATCCTTAAACATTATAGGATGTTATTTTATATAATTATGTTTATTCCAAAACTCTATGTCATATGAAACCATTAGGTTCTTCGGGTTCATGTTCTTTTATTTCATTAATCTCTGATTATTATTAAATTAAATGATTTATTACACGACACGTGATTCTGATCAATGATTTATAGTGTATGGTCTTCAAATGTCATTCTATTATTTTCATACCCAAATTTTCATCTTAATTTGGTTCCTCCCTTGTGTATAATTACAAAAAATATGATCTCTCCCTTTCCAAATATTCCATTAAAATATAATTATGAATGGTATTATTCATGATATGGGAACGTATGGTTCATATTATAAAGAATATAGTGGGATATGATGCTGATCACTTATGGGATATTTTTACTCTATCCATGTATCCAAAAGAACTAGACCTAAATAATTCATGGATTGATAATTTTGTTATGAAATGAGAATTCATAAGGTAATATGTAAAATATATTTATGATAATTGTCATTTTTATAGGTTTTATTAGAAAATGGTTACATTAAAATTTACAAATGATAAATTGAAGAAATTATTATGATCTATAGGAATATTTCTATAGATCATTATATAGAAGTTTATATTAAAATATATAAGTATTATTCATGTTTTAAGAATGTGAACATGTTTTTTGGATAAGGATAGAGCAAGTAGTTTCCTAGAATTTAAACCATTTATGGATGGAACAAGTCTATATGGCTCCCTAATAGAGAATAATTAAGGTAATAACTCTAAAAAGGGAAAATTGAGATAAAAATTGTCATTACATGGTACATGATTACATGACTTGTTTTTCTCCTAATTTTACACTCGCTATGGGATATTTTATGCAAATTCGAAAACTATTTAAAATCCATCCTGATGATTTTGAATAACAGATAATAGTTTCCTTATTTCAAAATATTTTTTTAATATATTCAATAGATATTTTAGTTATTTAAATAGTTTATAAATCATTATTGGTTCTCCAATTTGATTAAATTTTATTCCACTATAAATTAATGGTTTAGAAGAAGACATGATACTAATTGAAACCCCATTAATTTTTAGAAAAATAAAAAATTCAATGATTGCACTTCGGAGAAACAAAATAATAAGGGCGGTGGTATGAAAAATATCATCACAATTTTCACACATGAATATGATTCTATGAATCGGGATAAACATAAAATTGACAAAAATAGGAAAAAATGATTTATCAAGCCTTTCATGAGGTAACATCCACATTAATTTAGTGGTTATGATGATCCACAAGTTTCTATAATATGGATCAATACTAATAATTTTTTTTATCTACAGTTCAAAGAAATAAAATGAATTTTTGGAGGTTTATCATTTTGATGTAGAAGAAACTCAATGGTGGAATATTATCATGACTAATTGATAAAAATATTAAATTAAATGCATGTAATGGGAAGAGTTTATTGAAATATTTTTCAAAAATTATATTACTCATATTATAGGTATATAAATGAAAATTGATTTATTTTAACTAAATAATGATGATGAATCTATCAGAACATGTGATGAAAATTTTATTTTACATACAAGGTACACTTAATGTATTATTATCTATATAGAATATAAGTTTAATAACTTTTTCAGTGTCATAAAACCATGTCTCCAAAGGGAATTATCCTTAATGTACTTTAATATATATGAATAAACTTTTATTTGTGATATCATGATAAAAATAAAGTTTATAGTTACCCATAAATTACATGGTTTTGATAAGAAAAAATATTTAATTCAAGGTTAACACTAAAACAACATATAAAATATATTGAATTTATTTTATGATTGCTGTTTTGAAGGAAACATGGATAAAATGTTATTAAAGGGACTAATAATAATTTTATGTGTGGAATGGATTTTCATATAGTGTACGAATGATGAAATGATGAGAAAAATATAGCTATTGAAACAAATACAGTGAACTATCTATAGAATGATGACCAATAAACTTTTGGTCGTAGTGAATTTACTTTGTAAAAATTGAGAGTCATCAACCAAATGCAAGGACTAATGTTGGTGAGAAGACAAAATAAACTATTATAATAATATTAAAACGAAATATGTTATGAAACGACAATGGGTGATGTGAATCTTGATAATTAGGGAACACATGTCCTCCCCTAGATAATTGTGAATTTCATGTTTTATTTTTGATGAATGTGAATAAAGAAACTATTAATATTAAATAATAAATATAATTTTATTCATATTCAAGCATTAGTTATATATATATATACATTGATTATATAACAATGAAATAAAAATTGAAATTATATTAAAACACTTATGAAACATAAATTACAATAGAAATGTTTTTGTATAATATAAGATAATATTAATGAATTATTAGTGAATTATCATATGGAATTATATATATGGATATATGACTAACATATCATTAATGGATACCATCATGTGTTTATATGATTAATGTGGGTCGTAAGATCAATGTCATAGAAACCCTTTTTAGATAATTATTTTAAATTTATTTATCATGAGTAATGATATTTTAAGAGTTGTTGATGGAAATAATTTTATTTTTTTTTACCAAAAATGTTATTTGAGGAGTGATTACCTGAATTAACTTGGAAAAAATTATTAATGGTATTGGTTACCATTACCATTTTTTTCATTGATAATGAGGACATTAAGGTATATAGTGTATCACCTTATGAATGAAGAACACATTATTGATATGATAGAATTTGTCTATAAAGAGAAAATTCCCAAATAAAAATTATGTAAGTGGTAAGGTTTCCATGAGTACCAAATTAAATTGAATCTGATTAGGATACAATGTCTACCTAGAAGTTATTTTTTGATTTTGTCACAAAACTATTGATACAGAGATGAGATTCAAAATTCTGTTTCATCCATACAAATATGGTTATTTTCATAGAAATATTATTACCCTATAGGTTATGATAGGATCTTAATATGGGTATTTCAATGGTTTTTGGGACCACAATATTCATCTTAGTGAGTATTCTTAAAATAATACATTTCACTCAAACATTTTTCTGGGAACTTTGGAATCCATTTATATAAATAATTAAAGGACTACAATATACTAGAACGATGTTATATAAAGAACACTATTGGAACTAGATATAAATGATGAAATGGAAGAGACTTTTAGATCCATTATGAAACACATAAGCATATTACATTATTGGTATACATTTTTTACAGTTAATTTTTGATGTCATATAGTGAAAGATGTTGGTGACAATGTTTTTCTATAAATTTCTCTATGGAAGAATGAAAGGAAAACTATGAACTATGTATATTGGTCCATTTTATGTTTATGATCATATCAGGACCATTAATTTTCCCATAGGTCTTCCACTGATCATCTCACAGGTTCATGATGTGTCCACTATCACATGAAGATGTTCTTACCTAATCGATTACATGTTCTAATCTAAGAGGTTATACCATGAGTTCCTGTTCATTCCTAAGAGAGAAAGAATAGATAGATTAGAGACCACATCGTTAATGTTAAATGAAACAGTATGACTCACAATGTTAATTTTCTAACATGAAACAATCATCAATAGGGTTTAATGTGGGAAATGGGTATTTAAATAAGAGGATGTATCCTCACTTGATGGTATGAATGTGAATAATTTAAAAGAATTAATTCATAATAAGGGGTAAAATGCGGCAACCCAATATATGTTGATATTTTTTCAAAATTTTTAATACATGAAACACAATTTTTATCGTTAGTAACATGAAACATTATGTTCATCATGAGATATGATCATTATTGATTTTAAACGAAATGTCACATACTATTAAAATATTATTATTTAATATATAAGTATCTCATATCCATTCGAATGGATGTTATGAATATGATTATCCTGATTAGGAAAATATATTATTTATAATGAATATTAAATTAATGCTTTCAAAAAATATAATTAGAACGGAGAAAAAAAACTATTTTTATATAGTGAAAACATTAATGGAAATGTATTATTAATAATAAAATTCATTTGGAATTAAAATTTTCAATATTATATAAGTGATATTTTTTTTGATAATTTAATTAAATGAAAAATTTTCAATGAAAAGGGCTAATACAAGATTTTATTAAGAATTATCATTTCATTGAATGGATTTAAAATTTTCTAAATTATTATAATATTTTTTAAAATTATTTTTAGTTTATTTATTTATCTAATAATTCACATTATTATATATGAATAAATTTCATATTTTATGTTAATAAATATGATATTAAATCTATTGAAACATTTCTCTTTGGTAGACCGTTTTTCCATCGCGTATGTGTGATTATTATAAAATTGAAATTTTACACTTATATGAATGGAATTTGGAAAAAATCATTAAATATGCTTAATTATAATAACATATGCTATCTAATAAAAAACATAATTTTTCACCATTGTTAAATGACAAACAATAAAAATTAAATAATATGTTTTTAGGTAAAATGAGTTTACCTAGGTATTAAAATATAAAAAATATAAATGGTGAAATGACGTATAAAACAATAAAATCCACATTTTATGGACATAATGAGGCCTTGTCGCCTATAATATTATATATTTTCCCATTTTGGAAATTTTTATAATGAAAACAAATATAACACTATTTTATTTTCATAATTTACAAGTGTGCCACTCGCCTCACTAATTAATGGCCCCACTATCCTCTCCTATTCCAAACACAATTACAATATGTAATATTAACATCATAAAAACATTAAAAAATTACCTAATATCATAATATATTTATTATATTGGATATAAATATATCCTATGAATTATTTATGTGAAAACCAATAAATCCTTTTCTGAAGAAGATGTAAAATTCATGAACATCTATTTTTTATTACTTCTTCCATCTCAATTATTCATTTAAAAATGTGAAAGAATAAATAAATTAATATCTAAAATATAATTTAGTGTTATAATTTTACATTAATAAATAAAATTTCCCCTTCCTTCAATTGGGATACAAAAGTCAAATTCATGGATACGGCGGACTACCGCCTCATGAACAAATGTTATTCTTTTTCAACAACACATCTCATGAAAGGATATAATGGATGATCTATGGATTATATTAGATATTTACCTTATTATTATATCCTAAAATTGTAATACCACATATATCTTCTTACCTTAAGTCCATTGGATAATAATAATGTCACCCTTTTGGACGGTGAACTACAACCTCACGAATAGACATGATGTGTTTTAAATTTTTATTTTAAATGGACGGTAAAGATTATATGTCATTAAAAAATATTATATTAGAAAAATAATTATACATCTTATATTTTGATATAAAATATACCATATTACAACACATTTTTCGGGAATATGATTACATTTTTCTTGTGTTCATTGGACTACCATCATGCGAAGCAATGTGATTCGTTCTTCAAATTTTCATTACATGGATGGTAATAAATATTTTTTCTATTATTAATATTTGATATATATATTATGTAAAAATTATTCTCTAATGATAATATTTTTTCCCTTTTCACATTCAAACCATCGTGAAAATGGAAGCAACATTCATGTGTATGTATGGCCTACCGACTCCAAGAGTGGTGCACATTATTTTCTATCTCTAAATATCATGCATAACTATAAATTAATATATAATAAATAATTCCTATATTTATATAATTGTTAATGTTTTTTATATTATCAAACATTGATATATCTATGTGGAAAGAAAATTAAAAAATAAAATCATATCTAGAAAAACATAGATGTTAATATCTAAAATGTGTTTTTATAAGGAATTGATAATAAAAGGGTAATAAAATGATATTATTAGATATTATATGGTATAATATATATAATTATTTTTATTTAATATATTTATAATATAAATATATTTATTATAAATTAATTTCGAATGTGTATAAACTAATTCATTACTTAAGGTAAAGAATTTCATCTCATTGTTTATTATTGTATATATATCACATAATTACCTATTTTTTATACTTTGTGGGGTTTATATTTCCCATTGAGTTTTTATATCCTAAATATATTTATTTTATTTAAATCAATATTAAATTTAATTTTATTATTTCCTGGGCATTATATTTAATTGTTGTTAATGATGTAATGGTTTAATTGTATATCCACATTATTAATCTGAACTGTTTCTATTCATTCTTCAAACGAAACAAATAATAGAATTAATTTCAAAAGAAAATAATTAGTTTACGTCTCCTATATTAATTGCATGAGAATAAAATTTTTCTATTTATTTTTTTCTCATTAATAACTCATGAAACATAATTTTATTAATATAAACTAACATAATTTCTCTCTTTATTTAAAAATTTATTTTTCATAAAAATCAATTTATTCTTAAACACAATTCAAAAAAAATAAAAAATTATCCAAACAGTTCATGATATATTTTATTACAGATTTATGACATTAAAGTAATTCATTATAAGAATCATCACATAATTTATAAGTAATACAATGACTATAAGAATTTTACTAAAAATATGAATGCAATAATCCTTTTAATATGTACATCCTGAATGATATGTTCGACCATCATAAAAAAATAACTATTTTAAATATCGCTATATAATAATAAATTATTATATACATTCTCTTGTTTTCTCAAAATGTTTTTAGAATTTTTATTTTTCAGAAATATTATTTTCAAAATTGATGGGTTATTTTCCCCAATTAATGTTTAGGATTATTTTTAAGCTTCATTTTTAATTTTCCATGTGGATTTTTGAAGATGTGGAGTTTAAAAATGTTATTTGTTTTCAAAAAAAATATTCAAAATTTAAATTATATTTTCCTCAAGAAGTATTCTATGTCATTGTTCAATATAATTTTTTATATATGATTAAAACCTTTAATGTTACTTTCAATTTATTGGAAATATAATCTAACATTACCAATGTTATTTATTCCGTATATGATTTTTATTATGATTTTTAATGTTTCTGAAACATATTTATCTTCCACGAGTGACATCATGATGAAATGCTGATGAAACCCAATTATTCATTGATGGTTATTGATTTGATGAAATAATGAAATAATTATGAAAACAATATCACTCTAACATGTTATCTTTTCATGAAATTTTTATGAAACTAATATGTTTAATAGGTTCTGATATGAAGAATATTTTATGCACTTATGGTACACATATGAATTTTTTTATTATGTGATGGTGGTTACATTATAACCATGTATGGGTTTTACATTATAACCAAGCACGTTGGTAACATTATATCTATCAAAATCATTGGGTAAGGATTAAAATATCATCTGAAAAATAAGATTACAATAAAGAGTGAGGGAAATTTATAAATGGCGTATATCAACTTGGATATTCATGGATGTGAAACATGAAAACTATTATAGTTTGGGTAGTGAACCCATTAAAATATAATGGTCTATTAAATAGTAATTAAAATACTATATAAAGGATAGACTATTATTATATGTATTCCATAAGTCTATATTGTTTTATAATTCAAAGTTACAATGGTTATTTTTCATTTAACACAATATGATTTATGTTTTATGAACTACCATTATTTATTCAATTTCCCATTGTTTTATCTTTGTAACCCATGGTATGGTTTTAAATTCTTATTATCATGTTCCCATACACATATGCCCATGTTATGATGATGTCTCCCTTGTTTGCACTAACTGAGCATCTAAGATCACCATTTACAATGTCCGCTTTTTCATGGTTATGACGAAATGTATAATATATTATATGATTATTATAGGAAAAATAATTTAGTGACATATTAGGATTAGAAAATTATTACTTATGGATGAGTTTGATTTGGTTTTTGTGTTTCCAATAGCACTAGACCTAAATAATTATAGAGTGGGTCATTATGTTACATAATGAATATTCATATTTTAATATGTAATATTTATATATGAGTAGTTTGGGTCATTGAAATTTGTATCAAATCTTGGTTTATTTACCCATTAGAAAATATGATGATAACATTACTGAAAACTATAGATATATTTCAAGTCATATATTGACGGAGATATGTATAGATAAGTTTATAGATAAGTGAACCCATTGGAAAATGTTCTTGAAATATGGGAATGAATAGAGTGAGTGGAATCTACGAAATTAAATCCATGTTTGGATACTAAAACTGTATGTGGAACTGGAATAGAGGTACATAATATAAATAAATTCAAAATTAGCACAATTAATTGGACTTGATCACCCATATTCGATGAAAACGGACCTTACTACACCCTAGTATTGACACTACTTGTGGATATGTTTTGGAAATTCCCAAACTCTTTAAAAACTATCATTTAAAACTTGAATAATAAAAAATAATTACCTATGTTAAAATTATGATTTCATTGATTGAAAATAACATTTCTTTATATCTACATATTATAAATAATAATGTGGTTCCCCATTCTAATTATTATTTCTTACACTATAATTTTTTAGATTTTTCAATGGGTGGAACCTTAATTAACAACATTATGTTGATTAAAACAAATAATGTAATTATTTTTCTCATGAGAAATCAATATTTGATGGAGCTGGAATAAATAATCTAATTTATATACTTACAAAACATTATCAATCATTGAATCATCATTAACATTCTAACATGTAAAAGATGAGACAACCTTCTATTGAGTTCTTCATGTGGAAACATTCACCATTTATTGGTGGTTCCTCAGATCCTCTAGTATATAGGAAATGGTTCTGAAGAACTAAGATATATTTTCCACTAACTAGTGTACAGAACAAATATATATTAACATTTTGGTCAACATTTTTTATGAGTTGTATAAATGGTGAAATATTATCCATAATACATGTCATCATGGTGAGATTAAATTCAATTAATGAAATGAGATTATGAACATATTTTTCAGTAAGTACCTTACTTATATTCTTAATAAAAATAGAAAATACATTATTCAAGATAAAAAAAAATCAGAATGAATCTATTGGAACCTATTTTGATATTATTACACTGCATTCAAGGTACAATTATGGTACAAACATCTAACATGGATGTAACAATGATTGATTATTTTGTGGAATAAAACCAATTTTTTGAAGGGTTTTATCCATAAGGGACGTCAATAACAATGATGTTATTTATTATTCAATAAAGATGTCAATGGATATTCATCTAAACTATCTATCAAAATTTTTGGATATGATATAAAATATATAATTTAATCAAATATCTAAAATTAATAATGAGAAGAATGTAGTGGATAATAAGTTCATTTATTGTTTCAATGTATAAGTGATGAGAGTGAGTCATCTATTGTTGAAAAAATAGAGAAACCTCTAAACAATACACCACCAACATACAAGTACATCAGGTGGATGATGATTGGGCATTATGCGCATGAATGACCAATTATAAGGTATAAACAAAATAATAATACTAGAAAACCTATGAAGAATATTTACAAATAACAATCTTCTGTAATCATAATGGATGAATTAAATCATGATAATTAGGTAAAACATATCCTCCCTTATGTAGTTTACAATTTCATGTTTGATTTTATATGAATGATCCTAACGGAAAAATTATTGTTCATAAAATAATGAAATTTCTTGTTATTTTGATTATTGATTAATTCCCTCTACATGTATTTGGAATAATATAATCTCTTTTTCAATTTTATTGGTACATTGATGATCCCATTGTTCCAAAACGTTAAGTTTTTCTTAATCAGAATTTTTTATTTAATGTATTAGAAGTGAATTATGTATTAGAAACATAAATTTATCATTTAGAATTAACATAAGTATTGTGGGTATCATCATGGGTATATAAATTTATATTTGATCAGATGATAAATTTCATATACCCTTTATTGAAACATTAGTGGGACACGTGTTAATCATGATTGTAGATATATTAATATAAATTTATGGAAATAAAAACCTTTTTATCAACATATGTTATAGTAATGAAATCATTTTTGGAGGAATGACTTCACACATTATTGAAATATGACTAAATATATTATTAAAATTTATGTTTTTTCTTATGTTTTATTTTATTGTGATTATGGGATGTAATTTTTTCCATTGATATATCATCATTTGGTTATATGACAGACAACTTCATCCCACACTAATGTCATTTATATTTCCATTACCACCTATCAAAATTGGGTTTTATGATGTATCTAAAGTTTATATATGATATTTATAACATAATTATAAATTATTGGTGATTATATCTTTTTTATACCTTTTTATATTACATTATGAAGAGAATATGATAACCTCTGTCATGTGTATGGTGGAAAAATACCTCATGAGGTAATGTGTTTGTCTTATACTATTGTTTAACATATAAGATGATAATGAAAATTTAAAAAAATATAAGTAATATAAATGAAATTATTATGATATTCATTTCTTATATATCTTTATAAAAATGTAATATTTAATTTTTTATTCTACTTAAATATTATATCATCATTTGTGTATGTGTAGAATTTCACCTTCATGAAACCATTTCGAACTCTTTACATAATCACACCAAAAGAAAGGTATATATAACTATATTTAAAGAAATGGCATAGTTTACATGATATAATTTCTAAAATGGTTAAATAATAAATAACATCATTCCATAATGACCATTAGAAAATGTAATCTTCACCATACTATGTATATAATAGATCATCCCTATCATTATAATGTAGTTAATCATTCAAAATCATATTACATGAATTTTTAAAAGAATAATTGGTGTATAAATATGTTAATTATTTCATGATAAATATTCTTAGGATTATCGAAAAATATAATATAAAAAAGTACTATAAAATTCAAGATCATATAAAAATAAGAAAATAATAAATTAACACTCATAATAATGAAAATAATGAATGATAACTAACGAATTGGTGATAAGATGTTAAAACGGGTCATATATGAAATTTCTAGAAAGCTAAGCCCGGGACAAGGTCTCTGATCATTTATTAAAATAAAGGAAAAGTGCAGAAAACAAACATCACGAGACAAGAAAAACAACTACATGTCATAAAATCCATACCCGGCATTAATTTCATAATCGAGTGCATCATCTACAGTGGCCGACTCCCATTCCGAGCTGTCGTATTGCTTCATTGTCTTAACATACTTCCTCCTAAAGTTTAACTTTTCCAGATATAAAAACTCCTCATTAGATTCTGTACCTTTTCCTTTGCTAAACCTAGTGGCAGTGGCTTTGGCATAGAGGAGTAATCGTTCATTTTTATTCTTTTTGTTAGATTGGTCATAACATCTTCCTTCTCTGACATAGTCTTCTATCCACCTTGAACAACATCACTATAAGAAGTCCTAACCCTAATGCCCACATTCTCTTTTTCACATTCAGATATATCTCCCAAATTTTCAGAGTTAATCACCCATTGAAACCATCATTCAATCTGTGTTCTTGCCCGATGGGACTGTTAGCATCAACCATTTCTAAACATTTTAGATGTTCTATAATTTCAAGATCACCTTGCACCTTCTTCTGCAAAATATATTCTTGACATACACCATCCGGCGGATGAAAATTGGACTCTTTTTTGTCACCAACACTCATTTTTTCCTTGTCTACATGAGAATGCCTGACGTGCTTAAATTCTTTGCCCATACTCTGAGTCATGCTCATCAAACTCACAAAGCATTTTCCAAGTGCAATGTGGGTCACTTGCTTGTCCAACTGCAGATTTATCCTAGCTGAAACATTCACCCATACACTATTCTCATCCAAAGGCCCACCTTCCTGTATAGCCACAGAAGGACTTCCCCTCACTATAGCATTATTCCCATCAGGTTCTTCTATGATTGCAACATCCACTATATCTCCTGTTTTTTCATCCTCAAGATCTTCTCCATTAGTCCCGGCTGGTTGTATTGCAGTTTGGAAATTGTCCACCGGAAATTCTATAATAAGCCCACCAAGATAATTATTCAAACCCCCTACCACCACATCTACCCATGGGTTAAGATACACCTCCATCGTCTTCAAATGGACTCCATGCATAGCCGCCTAACTGAAAGGATGTTTCCCTTTCCAATGCTGCATGTTCCCCGCAACCCGTCCATCCGCTGCTACCTGCAAACCCACCCATCTACCCATGAAAACATCCTTATGATTCCCAACATTGAGACAGAGGATCAATAATCAAGCCATGATTCAAACACCACAGAATTCTTATATCTAAATTCCTCACTCACAGCAATCAAAAACAAATTAACCGGAGGGTTTGAGAGGTCCACTTCAACGAATATTCACGGTGAAATCGGATGGCACACAACCTTGGTTCTAATGTCGAAACAAATATAACAGCCAAACAAGTTTCCAATCATATGAATAATGGAAGGGTTCTGGAAAGGAAGCGATTGTTCAGGAAATCTTACCAAGATTATAGTGGTCAAAGAATCTCATTTCATGTGGAAGTCATAAGACCGGCGGAAAATAAAAAATCGAGCGCCATCACATGCTCATGGAGTAGAGGACCATGCCAGAACCAGATCATCCTCCGAATTAAAATGAACTACTACATTCCTTGAGTCGAGGAGAACAATTATTTTTTCTCCTACAAATTCCACGAATCAAATATGAAACGATCAAAGAGATCCACAGATGGATGTCATTGCTTGAAGCGTGCTATCAAGGTCGAGTTCAACATAGACGCGACATCAGTGAATTCACAGGCACTAATTGATAGTTTCGGGATCCCATAGAATAGTAATATGACAGTTATGAACACTTAGTCATATTATTATTTTATTTTATTAATGTTATAAGAACATGAGATCTTTTTTATTTTTTGATGTTATATTAAATGTGTTATTTATTTTAAATTGATAATTTTTTGGAAAATGAATTACAATTTTATATAAAAATCAAATTAATAATATTTAGAAATTATTTTCAAAAAATGGATTCCTTTTTTGAGTTTACCATGCCAAAAAATTCTTGGGGTGGATTTTTGGGATTTTTATGAAATAAGTGAATTTTTTTAAAATATTGAACTTTAATAATTAATAAATATGATAAATAGATGAATTTCTGAATCATGCATGAGTGTTGGATGATGTAAATAAACAATGGTTAAAACTAACATGAACTTATATTTATTTTGGGTCACATGACTCCTGATTATTCAAATTCATTAGAAATAATATTAATTAATGGTTAAAATAATGTAAAACACCCCCTCTCATCCATTATCAATACCACCCTCAGCCCTCTATTCATCTCACACCACTCAATACATGATACTTATTTATGTTTTATAAAATACACTTCTGAATCCCCTCCCCCATGTCCAAGACCATCTGGTCCCACCAAATGTCCAAAACCAAGGTCCTTACGGAGGATCTCAAGGTGAATGGATCAAGAGTTAAAGATCATCTTCTATTATCTTACGTTTTCTTTCCAATTAATTCATTTCTTATACTCTCTCTACCTACCCATAACAAATAAGAATGAAACCTCTTGTATTATATATATTGTGAATTTTTATTATGTTTTTTGGAAAAAAAATCATCATCATTCTTCCTCTCATATTATTCTTACTGTAAAAAATTAAAACACTATTCGTCATTGTCAATTTACCCAAATCATGGTTGATTTGTTTTCAATTTCCATAACCAAATTCAAAACTTATTATAAAATAATTATAATGGTTTAAAAATATTATAATTTGTATTATATATCATATTTCATATTCTATAGTTTTCATAATTGTAATATTATGTTATATAATAAATTAGTTTGTTATTATCAACGAACTGCTGAAAGGATCTAAATAAATATCACTAATGAATTATCTAATGATTAATCCTCATTCCATATAACCAATATTATTTATGGAAGAATTTAATATCGTGGAATAATATTAATACCATTTAATTCTACTTATGGAATTTCATTTCCATATAGTATGAAAATAAAATATAACCGACCATCGAAATCATGTAACGAACACACACGAAACAATGGAATGAATAATATAATAATATTTAAAGGATTAAATGATTAGATGAAATTAAGATATAAGGTTTTATAAACATTAATATGGTTATTTATGATATTAATAACACTCTATAAACCCTTATATATATTTTTTTAAACAGGTTTTATGTAAGACAAACCCATGGTAACAGAATTCATAACCCAATCTCAATTCTTTGGGTTAACCATACACTTAATTGTTTATGTGATATTAAAATTGTTTGTGTGATTAATATTGTATATATTATGTTTAATTATGTGTATTTACTATGTATATACATATTACATTCACTCTATTGAGTCTCTCTTCAAATATATCATATTTTAAGATGATTTTTTTAATAAAACCCTCTTTTAAAAATCTATTTATATGATTATGAAGAAATAATTTTATGAAATTATTCAAATACTATGAATATGTTATGGATATTGGTAATTTTCTATGATGAAGTGTGGGAACTATATATACCTCCAATTCATTTGGTATTTCTATGATGGAGGTTGGTCGTATGATTACCCCAAGTGTAACTATGACGCTTACACAATAAGATAGTCATGTGGGTTACATTGTAAGGTAGCCGGGAGGATTAAAAATTATAAAATAGATGAGAGGGTAATAATAATATGTATATACTACAACAATATACCATTATGGTTCATTTATGTTCTTTATGTTTTATGATAACCTCATGGAAATCTCAACTTCGACAAAGTAAGTATATATGGGTGACAAATATGACATTTTGAAAACGATTTCATCTGTTTTCTAGTATTCATGGACAATTGTTTTCATTAATTATTTTTATATCCCTTATTGAATGTTTTATTCTCATAAAAAACATTAAAATGATTTTTTAGGTTATAATTATATGTTTTTCAAATAAGGAATCCAAGATAAATGTTATGAATATTTTTCATGAATACATTTTTTATTTGAAATGATTTATATTTTAGAATAAATAGATACTCATTTTGTTGTATATTCTCTCTATAAATGTGGAATATTAAATATTTATTATATCATAATTTTCTATAAAACTAAAATAAAAAAGATCCTCATTGTGAAAGGATATGAGTCCATAAATAAAATTCAAGAATATGTAATATAATAAGGTCGGGTCCATGTATTTGGTATCAGAGGAAGGTTTAGATAACATCAGGGGTTAGTATGATGTTAATAGAATAACAAAAATGATGTTTTACATTAATTTTAATTTTAAAAATTTTATATTTTAAAAATTATCACGTCATGTCGACTAATATATGTTTTTTCATAATGGTATTCCACATATCAACTATGAAAGATGAAGTGGAAAGGAGCCAATAAAATGATATCCCTCTGAACTGGCAGCTTAGAATAGTTGGGATTGGAACTGAGCAATTTTTGATAGTAATGGATTTGATGAAAAAATAAATAAATATTGGTGGAATCCATGAAAGGGAACAACCATATATATCACAATGAAACAATACAATTGAAAAACATTATACGATACAACACCCACCTCCTTTCAGTGGATCTTCTAACCGAGTAACAGCTTAAGGATGGATTAATTCCCTTGAGAAATATTCAATGTTATGGGATGTTCAGATAATAAAAAGGTAAGTCTTTCCATTTATCATTTTGAAGGTGAAGATGATTTGAATTTGTAAATGGTAAAAAATATCAGGGAAATTGGGGAGACTGTTCCTTTGAGTGGGATGAATTTAAAAGTATATTCCTCATAAAATACATTACAAAGGTGGTTTGAATTAAGATAGAGAATAAATTTCTTGAATTGAAGAAGAATGATGATGATTAATTGGTTGTGTATTATGAGAACATCACCCAACTGGTGAGGTATGCTTTAAATATTATTATGCATCATGATAGTAAATCATCTATTTTTACACTGGATTGAAGCCAATATATCATAGGGAATTAGTTTCCATGGGGTTTAAAAGTTCTACGAAAGTAGACCAATGTGATGAGACGTTGCAAATAGAATTTTTTTATAATCACATGAACATTTAATACAAGTAGGATAATAGTTCTAGATGAAATGTGATGTGTAAGAATCAATCAATGGAATCTGATTTTAAGAATGTCCAATTTCTAGTTTATTAAAAGTGTAGATAAATGCACCTTGGGGAATGCCATACCTAAATCGGGATATGTTTTATATGTGATATGATTGGAAATAAGTCTGGAGATTTTATTGAAAATTATCCTAAAACTAATAATGATTATAAAATAGTAAAGTATTTTAAATGTAGTGACTTGTGTCATTATAAATATTTCTTCCCAATGAGAGACCTGAATGATGACATTAAGATAGTTTATAATCTAAATGGTATATTGAGATAATTTTCAACAACATCAGGAGATGTCAGGTCATCTAATGATGGTGTATTAGGTACCTTGTTTTCTTACTCAGATTTTGCTACTGTGCTTTTTTGATATGGTGTCAAGACATTTCTTATTTCTGAGAAATTATCTGGTAAATTGAAAATATCATCTCAAAAAATGAGACCAGAACATAATGTTAAAACACATGGGGAAAATATTTCAACAAAGATGAATTTTATGAATAATTATATTATGGTGTTTGGAAACCATTTAACTACAATGATTTTAATTTTACTCTACGTAGTGTCTGATTTCATTCTAGGTGTGGATTGGTTTTTTGTTTATCATTCAATGATTGATTATAGAGCTAAAGAATTTATTTTTCAGAAAGGGTTTCAGTTTGAATACAAGAACAAACCCATACAATTGATATCATGTTAAGAATTTGAGAAATTATGGAAATTGAGAAATTAAAGTTATCTATTTCATATTGTTAAAAATAGGGGAACTGTTTAGATTAATTATTTTCCAGTGTTAAATGAATATATGGTTTTTTTTCTTGATGGCTTACCCGGTGTTATACGATATTGGGACGTTTAACTCACAATGGACATAGTTATTAAGTTTAATAAAATTAAAAAACCCCATTCTTGAATGGCTCAAACGGATTTTATTGAATTGAATAATAGTTGTTGAGCAATGTTAATAATGGCCACCTTCATCCTAGATATTAACCATGTGGTGCTCCTGTTTTTTTTCAAAAATAAATATGGATCTATGAAACATTTAATTAATTACAGATCCTTGAATTACATCACTACTAAAAATATGTATCTTTTTCATCATATTGATGATTTGTTAGATCATCTAAAGCGAGTTTAGTTTTTTTCGAAGTTCGAGCTAATGTTGGGGTATCATCGGTTAAATGCAATAGAAGAAGACATAAGGATGACTGAGTTTCGTACTAGATATGGGATTTATGTATTTAGGTTATCCTATATCGGTAAACTAATGAACTCTTTGTATTAATGGATCTCATGAAAAGAATATTTCACAAGTCCCAGGATATGTTTTTAGTTGTGTTTATTGATTACATATTGCTTGTTTCTAAAAGTAACATGGAGAACGAAAAAAATATAAATGTTATTTTTAAAACATTAATCATAATGAACATCCATGGAAAATTCAAAAAGATATAATTTTTTTTCAAATGATTTATTTTCATGGGAACATTTTAAAAAAGGATGTAATAATAGTTGATCATGCCAAAACAAAAGTGGTTGATGAATTTCCATGACATAAAAATGTTACAAATTTTTTTATTTTTCTTTGATAAGCTAGTTCATACAGAGGGTTTTTAAAATCATTACAAGGTTATCTTCCTCTATAACTATGTTAACATATAAAATAGTAAAATTAATTTGTAATTAATAATGTAATGTTTTTTAGGAACATAAAAAGATATTGGTTAATACACAAGTTAGGGATACTCCTTCTATAAATAGTGATTTTTTCATCTATAGTGATGCATCAATAATGAGAAATTGATGTGTTATGAGGCATAATGATCAGGTAATTGATTATGATTCATAGAAACTAAAACCTCATGAATTAAATTACCCCATACATTATTTGGAAGCAATTGCTATGGTTTTTTTATTTGAAAATTTAGTGGCATCATATATATAGAGCCAAATGATAAATATATACTGGCCATAAAAGTGTGAAGGTTATATTCACTTAGAATGAATTCAACATGATGCAATGAAAATTTATTTAGCAAATAATGGATTATTATTTCATGATCAATTACCATCGTCGAAAAGAAAATAAAGTGGCGGATTCTTTGAGTTGAAAACATCATGCATCATTAACCATGTTATGTTTAGAACATGATCTCATTATTAATTATTTGATGAATTTTGGAATAGAATTTGTTGTTAAATGAATTTAATTTATTTGTTTCTAGTTTTAGTGTATTCATCAATTCTGAAAAAATTAATAAAGTGCAGTGGGATGACCGTGAGCTACATAAAAATGGTAGAATTAGTTAAAATGGGTATGTTTCCAGAATTTAACCTTGATAACGATTGTGTTATATGATTTGGAAAGAGATTATGTGAGTCTTTTGATTATCAGTTGATAAAATAATTGGTTGTTAATCTCATTGTTCTCATTTTTATTTTCATCGTGATAACAAAAATATGTACAATGTTCAATGGGATTATTACTAGTGCAATGCAATGAAAATTTGTATTGCATATTTTACAATGAAATGATTGTCATTTCAATAGGTGAAAATAGATAGGATGTTACCGATTATGTAACTTCAGCATTTACACTTGCAGAGTGAAAATGAGAAATTATATCCTTGGAATTTTTTATTAGACTAGAAAAGACTTTTTGAGGTACCAATGCAATATGGGTTATTTTTTATCAATATACTAAATATTCTCATTTCCATATTATTTGAGATATTATGTTTTTGGATCAGCTATCTTTACTATACCTCAAAGGGATATATATGTTTAATAGATTTTCCTTTTCCCATATATTTTAAAATGATCTCAGGATCACTTCTATCTTTTGAAATGGCATTTAGAAGTTGTTGTAAAGACAATTAAATTTCTGTATAGATTTTCATCCTTAATCAGTAGGTTAGTCAGAATAGATGATTCATAATTTGGATGATTTTCTTCAACCATGTTTAGTGGATTACAAGGAAAATTTGGATCAATAGATTTTATTATTATTTTTTTATAATAATAGTTTTCATACTGGTATAGAGATGTTACCTTCTGATTCATTATACGGGAAGCAATGTCAGACTTCATATTTATGGGATGATGTTTGAGAATGGAATTTAATTTGACCCGAACTTTTAGAGGAATTGTTTACCGAAATTAATATGATCCTAGAACACCTATGGACAACTATGTAATGGCAAAAACGTTATGAAGATAATAAGAGGAAAGAATTTTCTTTCCATGTAGGTGATAATGTTTTTCATAGAATCCCACCAAGTAAAAGTGTATTGTGTTTTGGTATGATAGAGAAGCTAATTCCATGGTTCAATAGATCTTATGAAATCATGAATAAATTTGTTCTAGTTGGATACTGAGTAGATTTTCTTTTGAGTTTATCTAAGGTATACTATGTTTTTAATTTTTTGATGTTGAGAATAAATGTGCTAGATTCATCTCATGATTGGATCATAGATTCAATTCAACTGAATGAGAATATATATTATGAAATAAAACACATTCTGAATCTTGATCAATGAGAACAATTATTGAATAACAAGGTAATCCACCATGTAATGGTTTTTTGGAGAAACCACATGGTTGAAGAAGCAACATTTTAATCTGAAAATTCAACGAGGGAGAGGTACATTCACTTGATTAATAAGTAAATAATGAAAATAATTTTAAAATGAAATTTCTAGAAGGTGGGTAGAATATAACACCCTATGGAATTAAATATAAATTATAATACATGAAAACACATTATTTTAATAATATAGTTGTAAATAAGTCGTTAAACATATTTTTTCAACATCTATTTTTCAAATTTTAAAAACAGACATACACATTAGTGATCAATAAGTTATTTTGAGTCAGATAGAACCAATTTAATTTCCTTGAATAGTAAAATATCCATATGAATAGTTATATGAATGTTAATATGACCCTTATTAATTGTATATCAAGTCATTATTTCATTTTTTATGTTTATAAGGTAATGATATATTTTTTAAATTTTCAATGTTACATAAAATGATATATAGTATTTAATTTTTTTATTTTTTCAATTGAATATTTATTTTATGTCAAAAATATTTTACTACAATTAAAAAAAATATTTTCCAAAAATTGATTTCAATTTTGAAATATACTTGTCAAAAAATGGTTGGGGTAAAATTTTTAGGTTATTTTGAAATAAATGATTTTTTTATGAAAAGTGAAATTTGATACTTATGAAATATGATAAATAAATGAATTTATGCATCATTATTGAGTTATTGATGATGTGAATGTCCATTGGATCAAACCCACATGTACGTATTTATTTGTTGGGTCATATGAATCAATATTATTCATAGTCTATATAAAAAATATTAAACTACTGGTAAAAATTTTGTAGATGCCATCCTCTCCTAAACTATAAATACCACCCTCACCACACTCTTTCTATCACAGAACTAAAGCCTTGAGCCTGGTCTTTGTTCAGCCTAATACTCTTCCCAAGTACTTCAAAAAAGTCCAAGACATTCTGGTGTCACCAAAAGAAAAAAAATCAAGGTCTTTAATGAGGATCTCAAGGAGAAGATATCAATATGTAATGATCCTCTTTCATTTTTTGTGTTTTCAATTCAATTATTTCTTTTCGTATGCGCTCATGTACTCCACTTATCCTAGTGGCATGAAAGCTCCATAATTATATATATTTTGAATTTTTAACATGATTAAGGATATATTAATCATCATTTTTCCTCTCATATTCATCTTATTATAAGAAATAAAACACCATCTATGATGTATTCTTTTACCAAAATCATGGACGATGTTTTTTTATTTCCATAAGATCTTGAATATTTTTTAATAAAACCTTTTTAATGGTTGAAGAAAATTTAATGCGTATTATATGACCTCATTAATGGTAAATAGAAAACATATATACATAATATTTAGTTATATAATGAAACTAGTGTGGGATTATAAAAGAACCTCCAGAATGATGTAGACGAATATCACTAAATTTTTATCAAATGATTCCCCTCATAACATTTACCAAAATGATTAATCGAATAAATAAATATTATGGAAAAATTTGAGTTCCATTCCATCCAACATCATGAATTTCATTTATATACGACAAGAAAATATAATACAAACAAACCATCGAAAAAATTTAAAGAACGCATCAGAAACAATGGGAGGACCAAAATACTAATAATTAAAGGGTGAAATTATGTATTGATATGGTCATATAAGGTGTTATAGACATGAATATGTTACTTTAAGATATTAGTAGGACTATATTAATAATTATAAATGAGTCTTAAACATTTTTCATATAATACGTAATAATGGTAATGGAATTCATTACACAATTACCATTCATTAGGTTAACCTTCTACATCATTATTTTTTTTGGTATTAAAATTTCTTATCAGATAAATTTTGTTTATATTATGTATAATTATTCATATTTATCATGTATATACATATTTCATCCAAAATATTTTGTACCTCATCGATTATAGGATATTTTTAATGGGCATTTCTTTTAAAATCTTTTTTTGGATTCTGTTTTACAAAATTCAAAAGTAATTTTTTATGACATTATTCATGTATTATAAATATGTTATGGATATTGGGTATTGTTTATAATGAAGGGTGTGACCTATATAACCCATAAATTAATGAATTATGTGTATCTTGGAGGTAGGATGTATAGTTAATCCATGTGTAATTGTGATTGTTACACATTATGGTAGTCGTGAGGGTTTTATTGTAGGGTAGTCATGAGAGTGAAAATTATAACCTAGACGAGTGGGTTATAACATTATGTAAGTAATTTCCCCATATAAAATTATGGTTTTATTTATGTTATTTATGTTTTGTGGAAATCTTGTGGAAATATCATATTTTACAAAGTATGTATAGATGGGTGACAAGTATGTCCTTTTGAAAATGATTTCAAACATTTACAAGTATTCTTGGATTAATGTTTTATTTCTTTATTTATATATACCTTACAGATATTTTTGTGCTCATCCAATGTTTTTAAATGATTTCAATAGGTTATAAGGATGTGTGGTACAAATTAAGGGTAAATGTTAAATAGTGTAATTGTTTATCAAAGAATTTTTTTTTACTAGAAATGTTTTATATTTTTTAATATATTGATATTGTTTTTGTGGTATATTCTCTCTATGATGTTAGAATGTCATGTATGTATTATATCAAAATTATCTATAAAAACATAAAATGATATTCAATGTGAAATAATGTGAGTTCATGACTAAAATTGAAGATCATATAATTTAATAATTTTGGGTCCTAATATTAATAACATTTTATGGATACAATAGACGAGGTTATCATGTTCAACCCAAAGTATGTTTGATGTATGTGAATTCTTAATGTAAATTCCGTTCATTAGGTTCAACATATAGTTCATTAATTATGTGACGCTCAGATAATTTGTGAGAGAATAATTTAATATTTTATTCTTTATTTACACTTCATTAATGTCGATTTAAATTTGATACACATAATCAATTAATTGATTAATCCCCAATTCATTGATATAAAATTATAAAGAGATTTTTTCCGAACAGAAAATTCATGGAAGAATATTATAATACTATTCTCATAATGACATGACCCCAACCCCAGAATAAAGATGATAGTTCCTAATACTATTACATTGCCATAAGATACAAGGAATCATGTTCCAAATGACCCAATAGTTTAGTACTCTTAGTAAAATATATTCATACAATAGTATGGTTCTAAAATTTAATACAAAAATTACTAGATTATTTTTATTTTTTGAGAAAGTATTTATTTTATCTAGACTATCCCTACAAATCATTTAAAAAATCATCATGGAATTGATGTTAAAAGAAAACAAATTAAATGTGGGATATATTTATCATGAAGTGTTACAAACATTCTAACCTATGACTAATCAATAATGAATAATAAATATATAAAGGTAAATATCTAAAAACACATTCCATTAAGATAACGAGATATTGAATAATCAACATGTAATGGTATTTAACTATTTAAACAACCCATTTAATCAATAAACTGAGAATGAAATTCAATCATTTAAATTTTTTCATAGTGAAAATATCATGTATAATTATAAATGAATCTGAATAAAGGAAATGTTAAATTATCAAACGTAAAATTTCCTAGGTAAATTGTAATGGCCCGAGTTTTTTGGGTCCATTACTTTGTGAAAATCTCATGTTGGGTTTTATGTTCTGGGAATCTCAGTGATGTTTGGCTTAACGGTAGGCCTACCGGTAGCATTAGCCTACCGGTAGAAGGCCTACCGGTATCTCGGTCTACCGGTAGCTACAGAATACCAGTAGCTCGGTCTACCAGTGGCTGCAGCCTACCCGTAGCTCAGTCTATCGGTGGCTGCATCCAACCGGTAGCTCGGCCTACTAGTGGCACTTTCCCCCACGGGTTTTTTCCAGTTTCGCTCTCTTTGCGCAAATTAGGGTTTAAAAACCCTATTTTAACCCCGTTTAACTCGTTTTAAAAGCCCGCTAATGCCCCTAAATTTTCTAATTAAATATTTAATGAATTAACCTGGTGTGTGCATCAGTTTAAACCACCAAACACCTTTAATAACGTGTGAGGCCGCGTGGTCAACCCACGACCCCCTCTCCTTATGCGGTTTCACATTCTTATCTCAACCATCTGTAACCCTTATAACTGAGGGGTTCGACGTGGGTTTCTTCTTTCCTCGATCACCCTCTGCGAGGAGTACCCTTCGTTCATAAGAGGTGATTTTCGTTCAGGCGAGCCGCATCGCTATCCGTGAAGTTCCGCGCCCGGCCTTAGCATCGATCATTGATCAACAAGTAGGGAATTTCTCCTTCATCTCTCCCTTTTTGTGTATCTTGCGGAGTGTGAATGCTTTTGATTCTGTAGAATTGGATAAACCAGACCTAAATAAAGATAATGAACGGATTCTATAAAGAATGAAGGGGGGGTTGTGATCGTTGATGCTGTTTTATGTTATGATCATATTTTTGAATTGTGCGGGCTTACGCCTACTGAAAATCATGGTCGTTGGTGGTCTTTCTCTATGCCCTAATGAACCACTGGTGATGTTTTAAATGTCTTGTGAACTCCTGTTGTAAAAAGGAAATTAGTTAATCACATACACCCGACTAAATAAATTGAATGCACCAAGATCAACCCTTCTATGATATCCCCTGGTTTAAGCACACAGAAATTGAAATCATGGAGTGTGTTAAATCTTATAAATCTGAAAATACTGGCATGGCCCTGCTTTGTGTTGGTGGTAGTTGTTCGGTTGTTTCCTTTTATGGTCCGATTACTGGAGATGTGGGAGGGGATGTGATACCCTATTTTCATACTATCGGTGGATGTGAAATTGGGGATGGGATCCCCTATTGTTATGGATTTAGTGGTTGTGAGTCTTAAGACCGGGTTGTTAACTTGTTTACATCATGAATTGGGCTGGGATCCTCTGTTGATGAGAAACCATTTTGGGGACATCAGGTAGTGTCTCGGGGGTGGGGGGGTTATTTGGTTCCAATACTTCGAGGGATATCACTTATCCCTTTGTTTTTTTGACTTTACAAGAGAATCGTGTGTGAATGTTTAAATTGACGTTTGGAGGGATTCTTTTCATTAGTTTGTGCTTATGGTGTTAGTTTCCCAAGTAGGTGCAGAATATAATTATTCATCATTACCGAACATGAAAACGAATGGGAAAAATGGGTTTTGTTGGCGAGAGTTGTGACTCGGACTTGAGTGATATGTTCTTTAGGCTGGCTGAAGAAAAACCTAAACATGGGAGAGTGCTTGTTACCTATATTTACACTTTTAGGTTTGTGTTTCTTATTCACGCCCCATCCAAGTTGATCACATAGTGCCGAACACCCCCATTTCATGGGGGAGGGTGTTTTTCCCAACACTATTATTAGTGGCTAGTTATTAACTCGTTTTCTGCTCCCTTTCCCGGATATCCCAAGTATCTTCGGGCATGCTGTAATGGCTTGAGGTCCATTATTATCCCATGAATCATCGGGCAGGGTAGTGTGGTGGTTGGCCCATGTGTGTGCGGGAAGGTGCTTTCCCAAGTGTGTTCGAGATGAGGCCCATATGTCTTAGGGTGTGGCAGTGGATCTTCTAGCCCAGGTGTCTTCGGTCGTGGCTGTGGTTGTTTGGGCCTAGGTGTTTGCAGGCGTGGTTACATGTGTCAGTTGTGGCCTAGGTGTTTGTGGGCAGGATTTGGTAGTGGGACTGCATGCGGTTGTGGCCCAGGTGTGTGCAGGCAGGTGTGGCAGTGGTACTGCAGTGAGAATGGTGTGATTGGATCGATGCGTAGGATGTCTCAATAACCAGTGGGAAAGTGGTGTAGGGTACCGAAACATCGATGTGATATTATTATATATAATACTTGAATTGCGTTATTTGGTGAGTGTAGCTGGTGAGTGGGATGGGTGAACTCCTTGATAGTGTTGGTTGTCTACTTCTCACGGAACATTAGTATGTTCCCCCACTTGTGCACGGGAGTCTTTGGTTTACCCTACTGAGTGTACTTGTAGGCTCACCCCACGTATATAAAACTGCTTTTAGGTTTCCAGGAGAACTTTGGGGATTGCGAATGACCATACTAGCTCAGACCTTTGGGGCAGTTGTAGTTGTTTTTTTCCTTTCCTTGGTAATTACCCTTGTAGTCACTTTTGTACTTGTTGCGTTTACTTTTGGAATATGCATGTGGGAATGATTTACTTTTGGTTTTACTTTTCTTTTAGTTTTGGTGTATTTGGGTTTCATCATCTTATCTCCCGATCCTATAAGAAAAAAAGGGGTAATGCATTCAATTTGTGTGTAATTTTCTTACCCTTGGTGTTATTCGCCACCCCAGGACCTATAGAAGGTTGGTTTCAGGGGTCATTATCTCTCCTTCAACTTTAACAAGGGCTTGGCAATCTGCTGACCTTTCCATCCTTTTTGTGAATGCGGGTCATGACAGAATGGTATCAGAGGTCCGTAGTTTCCTCAGACTGGAAGGTTATTATTGGAGGTTCGTACCCAACTTATCCCGTGTAACAGCCCCATTGACGGCCCTGACCAAGAAAGACCAGGTTTTCGTGTGGAGTGTGTAGTGTGAGTCAACCTTCAGCTATCTGAAGGAGAAGATGGTTAGTGCCCCAGTGCTAAGGATACTAGAAGAAGAGGAGGCGTATGAGGTGTTCTGTGATGCTTCAGGAAAGGGCCTAGGATGTGTGTTGATGCAGTGACAAGGGGTGATCTCTTATGGGTCTAGGAAGCTACGCCCTCACGAGCGTAATTATGCCACCCACAACCTGGACCATGCAGAGGTCGTATTTTCACTAAAGTAATGGAGGCACTACCTCATCGGAGAATGCTTTGTGGCCTTTACAGATCACAAAATCATGAGTTATATCTTCTCCCAGCGGGACCTAAACATGCTGCAGTGAAGGTGGATCGAGTTCCTCCAGGATTACGACTTGGAGGTTTCATACACTTGAGTGAAGGGGAATGTAGAGGCCAATACCTTGAGCAGAAGGACGCAGAATGATGTGGTTCGAGAGTCGGCAGACACCTGGAAGGCAATGGAGGAATTGGCTGTCTTACACCTGGAAGCGAGGATGGATAGCGGTAGAGGTTGCCTGTATCATATGACAGTGCAATCTTCTCTGTTACAGCAAGTGGAGGAGTATTATTGGGGAGACCCAGAGTGTGAAGGGATGCATGACCAATTTGACCAGAGGAATGCTCTAGAAGGGTGGACGGAGGATGGTCAGAACCAGATGCTTTTCCAGGGAAGGGTATTTGTTCCAGAAGTGATGAGTAGAATGGTTCTCAGTGAGTTCCACAAATCACCCTTGGAGGTACAACCAAGTGTTTCCAAGATTTACCAGGGACTGGAGAAACAATTTTGGTGGCCCGGAGTTAATCGATCAGTGGCAGAGTTTGTGGCCAAGTTCTTAGTGTGTCATCTAGTGAAGGCCGAACACTGAGTTCCAGGTAGCCTATTGCGGTCTCTAGATGTCCCCGAGTGGAAGTGGGATGACATCTCGATGGATTTTGTCATGGGACTACCCAAGATCCAAGGGGGATATGATGCCATCAGGGTGGTAGTAAACTGGTTGACAAAATCATCTCACTTTCTGGCAATCATGGAGTCGAGTGTAGTGTATGTTTTGGCGCGAAAGTACGTGGATGAGGTGATGCGACTGCATGGAGTTCCGAGGTCTATAGTCTCGAATAGGGATATATGGTTTACCTCATGAGTCTGGAGAGGAATGGAGCATGCTTTTGGAACCCAGCTGCGTCTTAGCACTGCTTTCCTTCCCCAGACAGATGGACAGACATAGCGCACTATCCAGACCTTGGAGGATATGTTGTGGGCATGTGTTCTGGACTCAGGATGATCATTGGTATGATACTTGCCCCATGTAGCGTTTTCCTACAATACTAGCTACCAATTTACCATTGGTATGGCCCCATTTGAATCCTTGTACGATAGTCCATCCCGTTCACCTGTATGTTGGATAGAAGTAGGAGAGGCAGACACACATGGCCTAGAGGTGGTGTAGAGCATGACAGAGAAGGTTCAACTCATACGAGAAAGGATAAAGGCGGTCGAGGACCGACAGAAGTCGTATGTTGATATCAGGAGGAGGCCCCTATATTTTGAGGTTAGAGACCACGTTTTCTTAAAGGTCTCCCCTCGGTGCGGAAATTGGAGGTTCAACAAGGGGAGTAAGCTTTCTATGAGGTTCATCGGGCCCTTTGAAGTGTTGCGGCGGGTCGGAGAAGTGGCCTATCAGATAGCGTAACCACCGTCGCTACTGAGGATACATGATGTATTCTATGTTTCCCAGCTTCATTGTTATCTGCAAGACGATTCACATGTCCTCGGCTCAGGAGGGGTAGACATCATGGGCGGCGTGACTTTTGGGGAGAGACCAGTGGTGATCGAGGATCATAAAGAGAAGGTGATCCATGGGAGAATCATCCTCTTGGTTCGTGTGTCATAGAGACGTGGTGGGATGGATGAGAGTACATGGGAGAGGGAAGCACATATGTGCGCCCAGTACCTAGAGTTTTTTTGAGTTTCTAATGTTCTGTTTGTGTTACCTATTATGGTAGAACGTTTCACCTTGTTGGCTATGAATTACTAGTCATCTTTCCTCTGAATGTGTGTGAAATTTCTTTGATATGGGGTGGGGAGAACCTGACCCCTAATCAAGATGCATTAACATGGATGCGATTAAACCCACGCGGGAGAGTCAGTGCCGCCCATTGTGGATAGTATCTCGACATGGGGAAGGAGACTCCCCAACCCACATGCCTGGACAGTTTGACATGATCTGTCGCGTGGTTCTTGACAGGAAAGTTTTCTTAGTTAACAATGAGGGTCACTCCTATGAGGTATCTTTAGAGGTCGTTGTTCAGACCCTCTCTTTCCATCTGGGTTGTTTTTATTCTCGAGGACGAGAATCGTTTAAGAGGTATCTGAGGAAATGGTCCGGGTATTTTGGGTCCATTACTTTGTGAAAATCTCGTGTTGGGGTTTCTAGTATTCGAATATCGGTGATGTTTGGCCTAACGGTAGGCATACCGATAGCAGGCCTACTAGTAGCTCGGTCTACCGGGGGTTTTCAGCCACCGGTTGCTCTCAGCTACCGGAGGCTCTCTCCCCCCATGGGGTTTTTCCAGTATCGCTCTCTTTGCGTGAATTAGGGATTAAAAAACTTATTTTGACCCCGTTTAACTCGTTTTAAAATCCCGCTAATGCCCATAAATGTTCTAATCAAATATTTAATGAATTAAACTGGTGTGTGCATTATTTTAAACCACATGAACCCATTAATAATGTGTGAGGCCGCGTGGTCAACCCATGACCCCCATTCCTTACGCAGTTTCACGTTTTTATCTCAAATGTCTTCCGCCCTTATAACTGAGGGGTTCGCCATGGGTTTCTTCTTTTCTCGATCACCCTCTGTGAGTATTACCCTTCATTCAGACAAGATGATTTTCATTCAGGAGAGCCGCATCGCTATCCATGAAGTTCTGCTCCCGGCCTTAGCATCAATTTTTGATCAACAAGTAATGAATTTCTCCTTCGTCTCTCCCTTTTTGTGTATCATGCGGGGTGTGCCTTCTTTTAATTACGTAGAATTGGATAAACAAGACCTAAATAAAGATAATGAATCTATTCTATAAATAAAGAAGGGGGGTTGTGATTGTTGATGTTGTTTTATGTTATGATCATCTTTCTGAATTGTGTGGGCTTACGCCTACTGAAAATCATGGTTGTTGGTGGTCTTTCTCTGTGCACTAATGACCCCTGGTGATGTTTTAAATGGATTTTCAACTCATGATATTAAAAGGAAATTGGTTAATCACGTACACCCGACTAAATAAATTGAAGGCACCAGGATCAACCCCTCTGTGATAACCCATGGTTTAAGCACAAAGAGATTGAAATCATGGAGTGTGTTAAATATTATAAATCTGAAAATACTGGCATGGCCCTGCTTTGTGTTGTTGGTAGTGGGGTGATTGTTTCTTTTTATGGGCCGATTACTGGAGATGTGGGAGGGGATGAGATTTCATGTTTTTATACTCTCGGTGGTTGTGAAATTGGGGATGGGATCCCCTGTTGTTATGGATTTATTGGTTGTGAGTCTTACGACCGGGTGGTTACCTTGTTCACATCACAAATTGGGGTGGGATCCTTTGTTGATGAGAAACCATATTGGGGGACATGGGGTTGTGTCTCAGGGGGGGGGGGGTTCTTTGGTTCCAGTACATTGAGGGATCTCACTTATCCCATTGTTGTTGTGAATTTACAAGAGAATCCGGTGTGGATGTTTAAATTGATGTTTGGCGTGATTCATTTCCTTAGTTTGTGCTTATGGTGTTAGTTTCCCAAGTAGGTTCAGAACTTAATTAATCATCATTACCGGACATGAAAACGAATGGGAAAATGGGTTTTGTTGGCGAGAGGTTTGACTCGGACTTGAGTGATGTGTTCTTTAGGCTAGCTGAAGAAAAACCTAAACATGGGAGAGTTCTTGTTACCTATATTTATACTTTTAGGTTTTTGTTTCTTATTCACGCCCCATCCAAGTTGATCACATAGTGCCGAACACCCCCATTTCATGGCGGAGGGTGTTTTTTCCAACACTATTATTAGTGGATAGTTATTCACTCGTTTTCTGCTCCCTTTCCCGGATAGCCGAAGTATCTTCGAGCATGCTGTAATGGGTTGAGGTCCATTATTATCCCAAGAATCATCGGGCATGGTAGTGTGGTGGTTGGCCCATGTGTGTGCGGGAAGGTGGTTCCCCAAGTATGTTCGGGATGAGTCCCATATGTCTTAGGGTGTGGCAGTGGTTCTTCTAGCCCAGGTGTCTTCGGGCGTGGCAGTGGTTGTTCGGGCCTAGGTGTTTGCAGGCGTGGTTATGTGTGTCAGTTGTGGCCTAGGTGTTTGTGGGCAGGATTTGGTAGTGGGACTGCGTGCAGTTGTGGCCCAGCTGTGTGCAGGCAGGTGTGGTAGTGGTACTGCGGTGAGAATGATGGGATTGGTTCGATGCGTAGGATGTCTCAATAACCAGTGGGAAAGTGGTGCAGGGTACCCAAACATCGATGTGATCTTATTATATATAATACTTGAATTGCGTTATTTGGTGAGTGTAGCTGGTGAGTGGGATGGATGAACTCCTTGATAGTGATGGTTGTCTACTTCTCACGAAACTTTAGTATGTTCCCCTACTTGTGCACGAGAGTCTTTGGTTTACCCTACTGAGTGTACTTGTACGCTCCCCCCACGTATATAAAACTGCTTTTAGGTTTCCAGGAGGACTTTTGGGATCGCGAATGACCATACTAGATCGGACCTTTGGGGTAGTTGTAGTTGTTTTTTTCGTTTCCTTGGTAATTACCCATGTAGTCACTTTTGTACTTGTTGCGTTTACTTTTGGAACATGCATGTGGGAATGATTTACTTTTGATTTTACTTTTCTTTTAGTTTTGGTGTATTTGGGTTTCATCATCTTATCTCCCGATCCTATAAGACAAAAGGGGTAATGCCTTCAATTTGTGTGTAATTTTCTTACCCTTGGTGCTATTCGCCACCCCAGGACCTATAGAAGGTTGGTTTCGGGGGTCATTATCTCTCCTTCAACTTTAACAAGGAAGGGCATAGCAATCTGCTAACCTTTCCCTCTTTTTTGTGAATGCGGGTCATGACAGAATGGTATCAGAGGTCCGTAGTTTCCTCGGACTGGAAGGTTACTATTGGAGGTTCGTACCCAACTTATCTCGTGTAGCAGCCCCATTGACGACCCTGACCAAGAAAGACCAGGTTTTCGTGTGGAGTGTGTAGTGTGAGTCAACCTTCAGCTATCTGAAGGAGAAGATGGTTAGTGCCCCAGTGATGAGGTTACCAGAAGAAGGGGCGGCGTATGAGGTGTTCTGTGATGCTATAGGACATGGCCTAGGATACGTGTTGATTTAGTGACAAGGGGTGATCTCTTATGGGTCTAGGCAGCTATGCCCTCACGAGCGTAATTATGCCACCCACGACCTGGAGCATGCAGAGGTCGTATTTTAACTAAAGTAATGGAGGCACTACCTCATCGGAGAATGCTTTGTGGTCTTTACAGATCACAAAATCATGAGGTATATCTTCTCCCAGCAGGACCTAAACATGCTGCAGTGAAGGTGGATCAAGTTCCTCCAGGATTACGACTTGGAGGTTTCATACACTTGAGGGAAGGGGAATGTAGAGGCCAATACCTTGAGCAGAAGGACGCAGAATGATGTGGTTCGAGAGTCGGCAGACACCTGGAAGGAAATGGAGGAATTGGCTGCCTTACACCTGGAAGCGAGGGTGGATAGCGGTAGAGGTTTCCTGTATCATATGACAGTGCAATCTTCTCTGTTACAGCAAGTGGAGGAGTCTTAGTGGGGAGACCCAGAGTGTGAAGTGATTCATGAACAATTTGACTAGAGGAATGCTCTAGAAGGGTGGACGATGGATGGTCAGAACCAGATGCTTTTCCAGGGAAGGGTATTTGTTCCAGAAGTGATGAGCAGAATGGTTCTCAGTGAGCTCCAAAAATCACCCTTGGAGGTACAACCAAGTGTTTCCAAGATGTACCAGGGACTGGAGAAACAGTTTTGGTGGCCCGGAGTTAATCGATCAGTGGAAGAGTTTGTGGCCAAGTTCTTAGTGTCTCATCTAGTGAAGGCCGAACACTGAGTTCCAGGTGGCCTATTGCGGTCTCTAGATGTCCCCGAGTGGAAGTGGGGTGACATCTCAATGGATTTCTTCATGGGACTTCCCAAGATCCAAGGGGGATATGATGCCATCAGGGTGGTAGTGAACTGGTTGGCATAATCATCTCACTTTCTGGCGATCAGGGAGTCGAGTGTAGTGTATGCTTTGGCGTGAAAGTAGGTGGATGAGGTGATGCGACTGAATGGAGTTCCGAGGTCTATAGTCTCGAATAGGGATATATGGTTTACCTCATGAGTCTGGAGAGGAATGGAGCATGCTTTTGGAACCCAGCTGTGTCTTAGCACTGCTTTCCTTCCCCAGACAGATGGACAGACATAGCGCACTATCCAGACCTTGGAGGATATGTTGTGGGTATGTGTTCTGGACTCAGGATGATCATTGGTACGATACTTTCCCCGTGTAGTGTTTTCCTACAATACTAGCTACCAATTTACCATTGGTATGGCCCCATTTGAATCCTTGTACGATAGGCCATCCCGTTCACCTGTATGTTGGATAGAAGTAGGAGAGGAAGACACACATGGCCTAGAGTTGGTGCAGAGCATGACAGAGAAGGTTCAGCTCATACGAGAAAGGATGAAGGCGGCCGAGGACCGACAGAAGTCGTATTTTGATATCAGGAGGAGGCCCCTGGATTTTGAGGTTGGAGACCACGTTTTCTTAAAGTTCTCCCCTCGGTGCGGAAAAATAGAGTTTCAGCAAGGGGAGTAAGCTTTCTATGAGGTTCATCGGGCCCTTTGATGTGTTGCAGCGTGTCAGAGAAGTGGCCTATCAGATTGCGTTACCACCGTCACTACTGAGGATACATGATGTATTCTATGTTTCCCAGCTTCATTGTTATCTTCAAGATGATTCACATGTCCTCAGCTGGGGAGGGGTAGACATCATGGGCGGCGTGACTTTTGGGGAGAGAGTAGTGGTGATCGAGGATCATAAAGAGAAGGTGATCCATGGGAGAATCATCCCCTTGGTTCGTGTGTCATAGAGACATGGTGTGATGGAGTAGAGTACATGGGAGAGGGAAGCACATATGTGTGCCCAATACCTAGAGTTTTTTTGAGTTTCTGATGTTCTGTTTGTGTTACCTATTATGGTAGAACGTTTCACCTTGTTGGCTATGAATTACTAGTCATCTTTCCTCTGAATGTGTGTGAAATTTCTTGGCTATGGGGTGGGGATAACCTGACCCCTAATCAAGATGCATTAACATGGATGCGATTAAACCCGTGCGGGAGAGTCAGTGCCACCCAATGTGGATAATATCTCAACATGGGGAAGGAGACTCCCCAACCCACATGCCTGGACAGTTTGACACGATCTGTCGCGTGGTTCTTGACAGGAAAGTTTTCTTAGTTAACAATGAGGGTCACTCCTATGAGGTATCTTTCGAGGTCGTTGTTCAGACCCTCCCTTTCCATCTGGGTAGTATTTATTCTCGAGGGTGAGAATCGTTTAAGAGGTATCTAAGGTAATGGTCCGGGTATTTGGGGTCCATTACTTTGTGAAAATCTCGTGTTGGGTTTTCTAGTCTAGGAATATCGGTGATGTTTGGACTAACGGTAGGCATACCGGTAGCAGGCCTACCAGTAGCTCGGTCTACCGGGGTTTGTCAGCCACCGGTTTCTCTCAGCTACCGGTGGGTCTCTCCCCCCATGGGGTTTTTCCAGTATCGCTCTCTTTGCGTGAATTAGGGTTTAAAAACCTTATTTTGACCCCGTTTAACTCATTTTAAAAGCCCTTTAATGCCCATAAATGTTCTAATCAAATATTTAATGAATTAAACTGGTGTGTGCATTATTTTAAACCACATGAACCCTTTAATAATGTGTGAGGCCGTGTGGTCAACCCATGACCCCCTTTCCTTACGCGGTTTCACGTTTTTATCCCAAATGTATGCCGCCCTTATAACTGAGGGGTTCACCGTGGGTTTCTTCTTTTCTCGATCACCCTCTGTGAGTATTACCCTTCGTTCAGACAAGATGATTTTCATTCAGGAGAGCCGCATCGCTATCCATGAAGTTCCGCTCCCGGCCTTAGCATCGATTTTTTATCAACAAGTAATGAATTTCTCCTTCGTCTCTCCCTTTTTGTGTATCATGCGGGGTGGGTCTTCTTTTAATTCTGTAGAATTGGATAAACCAGACCTAAATAAAGATAATGAATGTATTCTATAAAGAAAGAAGGGGGGTTGTGATTGTTGATGTTGTTTTATGTTATGATCATCTTTCTGAATTGTGCGGGCTTACGCCTACTGATAATCATGGTCGTTGGTGGTCTTTATCTGTGCACTAATGACCCCTGGTGATGTTTTAAATGGATTGTCAACTCATGCTATTAAAAGGAAATTGGTTAATCACGTAAAACCGACTAAATAAATTTAAGGCACCAGGATCAACCCCTCTATGATAACCCCTGGTTTAAGCACAAAGAGATTGAAATCATTGAGTGTGTTAAATATTATAAATCTGAAAATACTGGCATCGCCCTGCTTTGTGTTGTTGGTAGTGGGTTGATTGTTTCTTTTTACGGGCCGATTACTGGTGATGTGGGAGGGGATGGGATTTCCTATTTTTATACTCTCGGTGGTTGTGAAATTGGGGATGGGATCCCCTATTGTTATGGATTTATTGGTTGTGAGTCTTACGACCGGGTGGTTACCTTGTTTACATCACAAATTGGGGTGGGATCCTCTGTTGATGAGAAACCATATTGGGGGACATGGGGTAGTGTCTCAGGGGGGGGGGGGGGGTTCTTTGGTTCCAGTACACTGAGGGATCTCACTTATCCCTTTTTTGTTGTAAATTTACAAGAGAATCGGGTGTGGATGTTTAAATTGATGTTTGGCGTGATTCATTTCCTTAGTTTGTGCTTATGGTGTTAGTTTCCCAAGTAGGTGCAGAACTTAATTAATCATCATTACCGAACATGAAAACGAATGGGAAAAATGGGTTTTGTTGGCGAGAGTTGTGACTCGGACTTGAGTGATGTGTTCTTTAGGCTGGCTGAAGAAAAACCTAAACATGGGAGAGTGCTTGTTACCTATATTTATACTTTTAGGTTTGTGTTTCTTATTCACGCCCCATACAAGTTTATCAAATAGTGCCGAACACCCCCATTTCATGGGGGAGGGTGTTTTTCCCAACACTATTATTATTGGCTAGTTATTAGCTCGTTTTCTGCTCCCTTTCACCGATAGACCAAGTATCTCCAGGCATGCTGTAATGGCTTGAGGTCCATTATTATCCCAAGAATCATCGGGCAGGGTAGTGTGGTGGTTGGCCCATGTGTGTGCGGGAAGGTGGTTTCCCAAGTGTGTTCGGGATGAGGCCCATATGTCTTAGGGTGTGGCAGTGGATCTTCTAGCCCAGGTGTCTTCGGGTGTGGCAGTGGTTGTTCGGCCCTAGGTGTTTGCAGGCATGGTTACATGTGTCAGTTGTGGCCTAGGTGATTGTGGGCAGGATTTGGTAGTGGGACTACGTGCGGTTGTGGCCCAGGTATGTGCAGGTAGGTGTGGCAGTGGTACTGCGGTGAGAATGGTGGGATTGGTTCGATGTGTAGGATGTCTCAATAACCAGTGGGAAAGTGGTGCAGGGTACCCAAACATCGATGTGATCTTATTATATATAATACTTGAATTGTGTTATTTGGTGTGTGTATATGGTGAGTGGGATGGGTGAACTCCTTGATAGTGTTAGTTGTCTACATCTCACGGAACTTTAGTATGTTCCCCCACTTGTGCACGAGAGTATTTGGCTTACCCTACTAAGTGTACTTGTACGCTCACCCCACGTATATAAAACTGCTTTTAGGTTTCCAGGAGGACTTTGGGGATCACGAATGACCATACTAGCTCGGACCTTTGCGGCTGTTGTAGTTGTTTTTTTCCTTTCCTTGGTAATTTCCCTTGTAGTCACTTTTGTACTTGTTGCGTTTAGTTTTGGAACATGCATGTGGGAATGATTTACTTTTGGTTTTACTTTTCTTTTAGTTTTGGTGTATTTGGGTTTCATCATCTTATCTCCCGATCATATAAGACAAAAGGGGTAATGCCTTCAATTTGTGTGTAATTTTCATACCCTTGGTGCTATTCGCCACCCCAGGACCTGTAGAAGGTGGGTTTCGGGGGTCATTATCTCTCCTTCAACTTTAACAAGGAAGGGCATGGCAATCTGCTAACCTTTCCCTCCTTTTTGTGAATGTGGGTCATGACAGAATGGTATCAGAGGTCCATAGTTTCCTCGGACTGGAAGGTTACTATTGGAGGTTCGTACCCAACTTATCCCGTGTAGCAGCCCCATTGACGGCCCTGACAAAGAAAGACCAGTTTTCCCTGTGGAGTGTGTAGTGTGAGTCAACCTTCAGCTATCTGAAGGAGAATATGGTTAGTGCCCCAGTGCTGAGGTTACCAGAAGAAGGTGCGGCGTATGAGGTGTTCTGTGATGCTTCAGGATAGGGCCTAGGATGTGTGTTGATGAAGTGACAAGGGGTGATCTCTTATGGGTCTAGGCAGCTACGCCCTCACAAGCGTAATTATTCCACCCACGACCTGGAGCATGCAGAGGTCGTATTTTCACTAAAGTAATGGAGGCACTACCTCATCGGAGAATGCTTTGTGGTCTTTACAGATCACAAAATCATGAGGTATATCTTCTCCCAGCGGGACCGAAACTTACTGCAGTGAAGGTGGATCGTGTTCCTCCAGGATTACGACTTGGAGGTTTCATACACTTGAGGGGAGGGGAATGTAGAGGCCAATACATTGAGCAGAAGTATGCAGAATGATGTGGTTCGAGAGTCGGCAGAGACCTGGAAGGAAATGGAGGAATTGGCTGCCTTACACCTGGAAGCGAGGATGGATAGCGGTAGAGGTTGCCTATATCATATGACAGTGCAATCTTCTCTGTTGCAGCAAGTGGAGGAGTCTTAGTGGGGAGACCCAGAGTGTGAAGTGATGCATGACCAATTTGACCATAGGAATGCTCTAGAAGGGTGGACGGAGGATGGTCAGAACCAGATGCTTTTCCAGGGAAGGGTTTTTCTTCCAGAAGTTATGAGAAGAATGGTTCTCATTGAGTTCCACAAATCACCCCTGGAGGTACACCCAAGAGTTTCCAAGATGTACCAGGGACTGGAGAAACAGTTTTGGTGGCCCAGAGTTAATCGATCAGTGGCAGAGTTTGTGGCCAAGTTCTTAGTGTGTCAGCTAGTGAAGGTCGAACACTGAGTTCCAGGTGGCCTATTGCGGTCTCTAGATGTCCCCGAGTGGAAGTGGGATGACATCTTGATGGATTTCTTCACGGGACTACCCAAGATCCAAGGGGGATATGATGCCATCACGGTGGTAGTGAACTGGTTGACAAAATCATCTCACTTTCTGGCGATCAGGGAGTCGAGTGTAGTGTATGCTTTGGCGCGAAAGTACGTGGATGAGGTGATGCGACTGCATTGAGTTCCGAGGTCTATAGTCTCGAATAGGGATATATGGTTTACCTCATGAGTCTGGAGAGGATTAGAGAATGCTTTTGGAACCCAGCTGCGTCTTAGCACTACTTTCCTTCCCCAGACAGATGGACAGACATAGCGCACTATCCAGACCTTGGAGGATATGATGTGGGCATATGTTCTGGACTCAGGAGGATCATTGGTATGATACTTGCCCCATGTAGCATTTTCCTACAATACTAGATACCAATTTACCATTGGTATGTCCCCATTTGAATCCATGTACGATAGGACATCCCGTTCACCTGTATGTTGGATAGAAGTAGGAGAGGCAGACACACATGGCCTAGAGGTGGTGCAAAGCATGACAGAGAAGGTTCATCTCATACGAGAAAGGATGAAGGCGGACGAGGACCGAGAGAAGTCGTATGTTGATATCAGGAGGAGGCCCCTAGATTTTGAGGTTGGAGACCATGTTTTCTTAATGGTCTCCCCTCGATGCGGAAAATGGAGGTTCAACAATGGGAGTAATCTTTCTATGAGGTTCATCGGGCCCTATGAAGTGTTGCGGCGGGTCGGAGAAGTGGCCTATCAGATAGCGTTACCACCGTCGCTACTGAGGAACATGATGTATTCTATGTTTCCCAGCTTCATTGTTATCTGCAAGACGATTCACATGTCCTCGGCTGGGGAGGGGCAGACATCATTGGCGGCGTGACTTTTGGGGAGAGACCAGTGGTGATTGAGGATCATAAAGAGAAGGTGATCCATGGGAGAATCATCCCCTTGGTTCGTGTGTCATAGAGACATGGTGGGATGGAGGAGAGTACATGGGAGAGGGAAGCACATATGTGTGCACAGTACCTAGAGTTTTTTTGAGTTTCTGATGTTCTGTTTGTGTTACCTATTATGGTAGAACGTTTCACCTTGTTGGCTATGAATTACTAGTCATCTTTCCTCTTAATGTGTGTGAAATTTCTTGGCTATGGGGTGGGGAGAACCTGACACCTAATCAAGATGCATTAACATGGATGCCATTAAACCCGTGCGGGAGAGTCAGTGCCGCCCAATGTGGATAGTATCTCGACATGGGGAAGGAGACTCCCCAACCCACATGCCTGGACAATTTGACATGATCTGTCGCGTGGTTCTTGACAGGAAAGTTTTCTTAGTTAACAATGAGGGTCACTCCTATGAGGTATCTTTCGAGGTGGTTGTTCAGACCCTCTCTTTCCATCTGGGTAGTTTTTATTCTAGAGGACAAGAATCGTTTAAGAGGTATCTGAGGTAATGGTCCAGGTATTTGGGGTCCATTACTTTGTGAAAATCTCATGTTGGGTTTTCTAGTCTAGGAATATCGGTGATGTTTGGCCTAACGGTAGGCATACCGGTAGCAGGACTACCAGTAGCTCGGTCTACCGGGGTTTTTCAGCCACCGGTTGCTCTCAGCTACCGGTTGCTCTCTCCCCCCATGGGGTATTTCCAGTATCGCTCTCTTTGCGTGAATTAGGGTTTAAAACCCTTATTTTGACCCCGTTTAACTCGTTTTAAAAGCCCGCTAATGCCCATAAATGTTCTAACCAAGTATTTAATGAATTAAACTGGTGTGTTCATTAGTTTAAACCACCTGAACCCTTTAATAATGTGTGAGGCCGCGTGGTCAACCCACGACCCCCATTCCTTACGCGGTTTCACGTTTTTATCTCAAATGTCTGCCGCCCTTATAACTGAGAGGTTCGCCGTGGGTTTCTTCTTTTCTCGATCACCCTCTTTGAGTATTACCCTTCATTCAGACAAGATGATTTTCATTCAGGAGAGCCGAATTTCTATCCATGAAGTTCCGCTCCCGGCCTTAGCATCGATTTTTGATCAACTAGTAATGAATTTCTCCTTCATCTCTCCCTTTTTGTGTATCATGCTGGGTGGGCCTTCTTTTAATTCTGTAGAATTGGATAAACCAGACCTGAATAAAGATAATGAATGTATTCTATAAAGAAATAAGGGGGGTTGTGATTATTGATGTTGTTTTATGTTATGATCATTTTTCCGAATTGTGCGGGCTTACGCCTACTGAAAATCATGGTCGTTGGTGGTCTTTCTCTGTGCAATAATGACCCCTGGTGATGTTTTAAATGGATTTTCAACTCATGCTATTAAAAGGAAATTGGTTAATGACGTACACCCGCCTAAATAAATTGAAGGCACCAGGATCAACCCCTCTGTGATAACCCTTGGTTTAAGAACACAGAGATTGAAATCATGGAGCGTGTTAAATATTATAAATCTGAAAATACTGGCATGGCCCTGCTTTGTGTTGTTGGTAGCGGGTTGATTGTTTCTTTTTACAGGCCGATTACTGGATATGTGGGAGGGGATGGGATTTCCTGTTTTTATACTCTCGGTGGTTGTGAAATTGGGGATGGGATCCCCTGTTGTTATGGATTTAGTGGTTGTGAGTCTTACGACCGGGTGGTTACCTTTTTTACATCACAAATTTGGGTGGGATCCTCTGTTGATGAGAAACCATATTGGGGGACATGTGGTAGTGTCTCGGGGGGGGGGGGGTTCTTTGGTTCTAGTACTTTGAGGGATCTCACTTATCCCTTTGTTGTTGTGAATTTACAAGAGAATCAGGTGTGGATGTTTAAATTGACGTTTGGCAGGATTCATTTCCTTAGTTTGTGCTTATGGTGTTAGTTTCCCAAGTAGGTGCAGAACTTAATTAATCATCATTACCGAACATGAAAATGAATGTGAAAATGGGTTTTGTTGGCGAGAGTTGTGACTCGGACTTGAGTGATGTGTTCATTAGGCTGGATGAAGAAAAACCTAAACATGGGAGAGTGCTTGTTACCTATATTTATACTTTTAGGTTTGTGTTTCTTATTCACGCCCCATCCAAGTTGATCACATAGTGCCGAACACCCCCATTTCATGGGGGAGGGTGTTTTTCCCAACACTATTATTAGTGGCTAGTTATTAGCTCGTTTTCTGCTCCCTTTCCCGTATAGCCCAAGTATCTTCGGGCATGCTGTAATGGCTTGAGGTCCATTATTATCCCAAGAATCATCGGGCATGGTAGTGTGGTGGTTGGCCCATGTGTGTGCGGGAAGGTGGTTTCCCAAGTGTGTTCGGGATGAGGCCCATATGTCTTAGGGTGTGGCAGTGGATCTTCTAGCCCAGGTGTCGTCGGGCGTGGCAGTGGTTGTTCGGGCCTAGGTGTTTGCAGGCGTGGTTACGTGTGTCAGTTGTGGCCTAGGTGTTTGTGGTAAGGATTTGGTAGTGGGACTGCGTGCAGTTGTGGCCCAGGTGTGTGCAAGCAGGTGTGGCAGTGGTACTGCGGTGAGAATGGTGGGATTGGTTCGATGCGTAGGATGTCTCAATAACCAGTGGGAAAGTGGTGCAGGGTACCCAAACATCGATGTGATCTTATTATATATAATACTTGAATTGCGTTATTTGGTGAGTGTAGCTGGTGAGTGGGATGGGTGAACTCCTTGATATTGTTGGTTGTCTACTTCTCACGTAACATTAGTATATTCCCCCACTTGTGCACGAGAGTCTTTGGTTTACCCTACTGAGTGTACTTGTACGCTCACCCCACGTATATAAAACTGCTTTTAGGTTTCCAGGAGGTCTTTGGGGATCGCGAATGACCATACTAGCTTGGACCTTTGGGGCAGTTGTAGTTTTTTTCCTTTCCTTGGTAATTACCCTTGTAGTCACTTTTTTACTTGTTGCGTTTACTTTTGGAACATGCATGTGGGAATGATTTACTTTTGGTTTTACTTTTCTTTTAGTTTTGGTGTATTTGGGTTTCATAATCTTATCTCCCGATCCTATAAGACAAAAAGGGGTAATGCCTTCAATTTGTGTGTAATTTTCATACCCTTGGTGCTATTCGCCACCCCAGGACCTATAGAAGGTGGGTTTCGAGGGTCATTATCTCTCCTTCTACTTTAACAAGGAAGGTCTTGGCAATCTGCTGACCTTTCCCTCCTTTTTGTGAATGCGGTTCATGACAGAATGGTATCAGAGGTCCGTAGTTTCCTCGGACTGGAAGGTTACTATTGGAGGTTCATACCCAACATATCTCGTGTAGCAGCCCCATTGACGGCCCTGACCAAGAAAGACCAGGTTTTCGTGTGGAGTGTGTAGTGTGAGTCAACCTTCAGCTATCTGAAGGAGAATATGGTTAGTGCCCCAGTGCTGAGGTTACCAGAAGAAGGGGCGGCGTATAAGGTGTTCTGTGATGCTTCCGGACAGGGCCTAGGATGTGTGTTGATGCAGTGACAAGGGGTGATCTCTTATGGGTCTAGGAAGCTACGCCCTAATGAGCGTAATTATGCCACACACGACCTGGAGCATGCAGAGGTCGTATTTTCACTAAAGTAATGGAGGAACTACCTCATCGGAGAATGCTTTGTGGTCTTTACAGATCATAAAATCATGAGGTATATCTTCTCCCAGCGGGACCTAAACTTGCTGCAGTGAAGGTGGATCGAGTTCCTCCAAGATTACGACTTGGAGGTTTCATACACTTGAAGGAAGGGGAATGTAGAGGCCAATACCTTGAGCAGAAGGACACAGAATGTTGTGGTTCGAGAGTCGGCAGACACCTGAAAGGCAATGGAGGAATTGGTTGCCTTACACCTGGATGTGAGGATGGATAGCGGTAGAGGTTGCCTGTATCATATGACAGTGCAATCTTCTCTATTGCAGCAAGTGGAGGAGTCTTAGTGGGGAGACCCAGAGTGTGAAGTGATGCATGACCAATTTGACCAGAGGAATGCTCTAGAAGGGTGGACGGAGGATGGTCAGAACCAGATGCTTTTCCAGGGAGGGGTATTTGTTCCAGAAGTGATGAGCAGAATGGTTCTCAGTGAGTTCCACAAATCACCCTTGGAGGTACACCCAAGAGTTTCCAAGATGTACCAGGGACTGGAGAAACAGTTTTGGTGGCCCGGAGTTAATCGATCAGTGGCAGAGTTTGTGGCCAAGTTCATAGTGTGTCAGCTAGTGAGGGCCGAACACTGAGTTCCAGGTGGCCTATTACGGTCCTTAGATGTACCCGAGTGTAAGTGGGATGACATCTACATGGATTTCGTCACGGGACTACCCAAGATCCAAGGGGGATATGACGCCATCAGGGTGGCAGTGAACTGGTTGACAAAATCTTCTCACTTTTTGGCGATCAGGGAGTCGAGTGTAGTGTATGCTTTGGTGCGAAAGTACGTGGATGAGGTGATGCGACTACATGGAGTTCCGAGTTCTATAGTCTCGAATAGGGATATATGGTTTACCTCATGAGTCTGGAGAGGATTGGAGCATGCTTTTGGAACCCAGCTGCGTCTTAGCACTGCTTTCCTTCCCCAGACAGATGGACAGACATAGCGCACTATCCAGACCTTGGAGGATATGCTGTGGGCATGTGTTCTGGACTCAGGAGGATCATTGGTACGATACTTTCCCCGTGTAGCGTTTTCCTACAATACTAGCTACGAATTTACCATTGGTATGGCCCCATTTGAATCCTTGTACGATAGGCCATCCCGTTCACCTGTATGTTGGATAGAAGTAGGAGAGGCAGACACACGTGGCCTAGAGGTGGTGCAGAGCATGACAGAGAAGGTTCAGATCATACGAGAAAGGATGAAGGCGGCCGAGGACCGACAGAAGTCGTATGTTGATATCAGGAGGAGGCCCCTGGATTTTGAGGTTGGAGACCACGTTTTCTTAAAGGTCTCCCCTCGGTGCGGAAAATGGAGGTTCAGCAAGGGGAGTAATCTTTCTATGAGGTTCATCGGGCCCTTTGAAGTGTTGCGGCGGGTCGGAGAAGTGGCCTATCAGATAGCGTTACCACCGTCGCTACTAAGGATACATGATGTATTCTATGTTTCCCAGCTTCATTGTTATCTGCAAGACGATTCACATGTCCTCGGCTGGGGTGGGGTAGACATCATGGGCGGCGTGAATTTTGGGGAGAGACTAGTGGTGATCGAGGATCATAAAGAGAAGGTGATCCATGGGAGAATCATCCCCTTGGTTCGTGTGTCATAGAGGCATGGTGGGATGGAGGAGAGTACATAGGAGAGGGAAGCACATATGTGTGCCCAGTACCTAGAGTTTTTTTGAGTTTCTGATGTTCTGTTTGTGTTACCTATTATGGTAGAACGTTTCACCTTGTTGGCTATGAATTACTAGTCATCTTTCCTATGAATGTGTGTGAAATTTCTTGGCTATGGGGTGGGGAGAACCTGACCCCTAATCAAGATGCATTAACATGGATGTGATTAAACCCGGGCGGGAGAGTCAGTGTCGCCCAATGTGGATAGTATCTCGACATGGGGAAGGATACTCCCCAACCCACATGCCTGGACTGTTTGACATGATCTGTCGCGTGGTTCTTGACAGGAAAGTTTTCTTAGTTAACAATGAGGGTCACTCCTATGAGGTATCTTTTGAGGTGGTTGTTCAGACCCTCTCTTTCCATCAGGGTAGTTTTTTTTCTCGAGGACGAGAATCGTTTAAGAGGTATCTGAGGTAATGGTCTGGGTATTTGGGGTCCATTACTTTGTGAAAATCTCGTGTTGGGTTTTCTAGTCTAGGAATATCGGTGATTTTTGGCCTAATGGTAGGCATACTGGTAGCAGGCCTACCAGTAGCTCGGTCTACCAGGGTTTGTCAGCCACCGGTTGCTCTCAGCTACCGGTGGCTCTCTCCCCCCATGGGGTTTTTCCAGTATCGCTCTCTTTGCCTGAATTATGGTTTAAAAACCTTATTTTGACCCCATTTAACTCGTTTTAAAAGCCCGCTAATGCCCATAAATGTTCTAATCAAATATTTAATGAATTAAACTGGTGTGTGCATTAGTTTAAACCATATGAACCCTTTAATAATGTGTGTGGCCGCGTGGTCAACCAACGACCCCCATTCCTTACGCGGTTTCACGTTTTTATCTCAAATGTCTTCCGCCCTTATAACTGAGGGGTTCGCCATGGGTTTTTTCTTTTCTCGATCACCCTCTATGAGTATTACCCTTCGTTCAGACAAGATTATTTTCATTCAGGAGAGCCGCATCGCTATCCATGATGTTCCGCTCTCGGCCTTAGCATCGATTGTTGATCAACAAGTAATAAATTTCTCCTTCGTCTCTCCCTTTTTGTGTATCATGCGGGGTGGGCCTTCTTTTAATTCTGTAGAATTGGATAAACCAGACATAAATAAAGATAATGAATTTATTCTATAATGAAAGAATGGGGTTTGTGATTGTTGATGTTGTTTTATGTTATGATCATCTTTCTGAATTGTGCGGGCTTACGCCTACTGAATATCATGGTCGTTGGTGGTTTTCTCTGTGCACTAATGACCCCTGCTGACGTTTTAAATGGATTGTCAACTCATTCTATTAAAAGGAAATTGGTTAATCATGTACACCCGACTAAATAAATTGAAGGCACCAGGATCAACCCCTCCGTGATAACCCCTGTTTTAAGAACACAGAGATTGAAATCATGGAGTGTGTTAAATATTATAAATCTGAAAATACTGGCATGGCCCTGCTTTGTGTTGTTGGTAGTGGGTTGATTGTTTCTTTTTACGGGCCGATTACTGGAGATGTGGGAGGGGATGGGATTACCTGTTTTTATACTCTCAGTGGTTGTGAAATTGGGGATGGGATCCCCTGTTGTTATGGATTTAGTGGTTGTGAGTCTTACGACTGGGTGGTTACCTTGTTTACATCACAAATTGGGGTGGGATCCTCTGTTGATGAGAAACCATATTTGGGGACATGGGGTAGTGTCTCGGGGGGGGGGGGGGTTCTTTGGTTCCAGTACTTTGAGGTATCTCACATATCCCTTTGTTATTGTGAATTTACAAGAGAATCAGGTGTGGTTGTTTAAATTGACGTTTGGCGGGATTCATTTCCTTAGTTTGTGCTTATGGTGTTCTTTTCCCAAGTAGGTGCATAACTTAATTAAACATCATTACCGAACATGAAAACGAATGGGACACATGGGTTTTGTTGGCGAGAGTTGTGACTCGGACATGAGTGATGTCTGTGTTCTTTAGGCTGGCTGAAGAAAAACCTAGACTTGGGAAAGTGCATGTAACCTATATTTATACTTGTAGTTTTGTTTTTCTTATTCACGCCCCATCCAAGTTGAGCACTTAGTGACGAACATCCCCATTTAATGGGGGAGGGTGTTTTTCCAAACACTATTATTAGTGGCTGGTTATTAGCTCATTTTCTGCTCCCTTTCCCAGATAGCCCAAGTATCTTCGTGCAGGATGTGATGGCCTGAGATCCATTATTAGTCCAAGAATCATTGGGCATGGTAGTGTGGTGGTTGGCCCAGGTGTGTGCGGGCAGTTGGTTTTCCAAGTGTTTTCAGGATGAGGCTCAGGTGTCTTCGGGCGTGGTAGTGGATCTTCTTGCCCCAGTGTCTTCGGGCGTGGCAGTGGTGGTTCTGGCCTAGGTGTTTGTAGGCATGGTTACGTGTGACAATTGTGTCCCAGGTGTTTGTGTGCGAGATTTGGTAGTGGGACTGCGTACGGTGGTGGCCCAGGTCTGTGCGAGTGTGTGTGGCAGTGGGATTGCGGTGAGAATGGTGGGATTGGTTCGATGTGTATGATGTCTCAATAACCAGTGGGAAAGTGGCGCAGAGTACCCAAAAATCGAGGTTTTCTTATTATATAAATTACTTGACATTAATTATTTGGTGAGTGTATCCAATGAGTGGGATGGGTGAACTCCTTGATAGTGTTGGTTGTCTTCTTCTCACGGAACATTAGTACGTTCTCCCACTTGTGCACGGGAGTCTTTGGTTTTCCCTACTGTGTGTACTTGTATGGTCACCCCACATATATAAAACTGCTTTTAGGTTTCCAGGAGGACTTTGGGGATCGCGTAGGACCATACTAGCTCGGAAATTTGGGGCAGTTGTTGTTGTTGTTTTCCTTTCCTATATACTTACCCTTGTAGTCACTTTTCTTATTTGTGGCTTTTACTTTTGGAACATGCATGTGGGAATGGTTTAATTTTGGCTTTACATTTCATTTATTTTTGGTGTGGTTGGGTTTCATCTTCTTATCTCCAAATCCTATAAAACGAAAAGGGGTAATCCCTTCCATTTTTGTGTAATTTTCATACCCTTGGTGCTGGTCGCCACTCCGAGACCTATAGAAGGTGGGTTTCGAGGGTCATTATCTCTCCTTCAACTTAAATAAGGAAGGGATTGGAAATATGCTGACCTTTACCTCCTTTTGGTGAAGGCAGGTTGTGACAGAATGGTATCAGAGGTGACGATTGAGAGATAGGATGGAGTCTAGAGTAAGTAATAGTGAGGATTGCATGGGATGGTAGGGCAACAATGTTGGGTGACCTTGGTGTGTGAATTTGGCTAGGGAAAACCGGCTAGGACACGGGATTTTAGGACCCCCTGTGATCTGATGCAAGGACTCTAGACCTACCGTACGACCAAGTGAGGCCACGCTGATTGCAGGGTAGAGACCTTAGGATAGGTACATGCATCATAATGAATTGTGTTGTCATGTTTCTAGGGTGTCATCAGAATTAAGAATAAATGAAAAGTTTAAGAAGTTTTAAGAACAATATTATTCACGATTTGGGCTTAGGAATTCCTTGTTTACCTTGCAGCTATGGCACCTGGAAGGCAGCCACGTGTGGTACAGGAGATTGAGGCCCCGGAAGCTACTTTGGACGATCGGTAGAGAGCTGATCGAGAGGAGGATGACCAGTGGAAGAAGACTTTTCGAGCCTTCCAGTGACATACCCTCGAGAAGTTTGAGGTAAGAACCACTAACATGAATATGGAAGGATGGATAGAAGAGATAGTGATAGCTTTCGGCCTGATTCTGTCCCCGACTGAGTACTGGGTTCCTCTGGCCATCATCTAGATGTGGGGAGTGGCGCGTCAGTGGTGGATTCTTTACCTGGGAGAGAAAAGAGAGTTTGAGGTGGCATGGGCTGATTTCAAGAGGGAGTTCCGGGCATAATTCCTCTCCTTGATGATGAAGGCGGAAAAGAGACAGGAGCTACACTCCCTTCAATAGGGGAGCATGTCAGTGATGGAGCTGGGAATCAAGTTCAAGGTCCTCCTACGTTTTGCTCTGGACCTCTTTCCCGATGAGGAGTCTCGGCCAAGTCTTTTAGAGGAGGCACTCCGACCCTCCCTCCAGTATGATGTTACCCCCTTTACCCTGCTGACGTACTTGGAGGTCCAGAAGAAGGCCAAAGTGGTGGAGAGTATGCACGCTCTAGGAGGAGTGTCACGAGAGGGGATCTAGCTGGGACCATCGAAGGGGAAGGCCGTCAGCACTAGTCTTCCAGCGTCAGGACCTTCCAGGTTCCGACCAGTAGGGAGCAGGCCGCAATAGTTTCAGTTTCGATCCCCTGGTCCTCGCCCTTTTTTTTCGGGCCCAGTGCCACAGTGCTTCGTCGGTGGGAACCCTGGACATCTCTGGAGTTAGTACCCAGACCAGGTATAGTACGAAAATGGTGGCAAGCCCCACCACTGTCCCCAGAAGAAACTTCCAACAAGGCCTTTCCAGCAGCAGTAGTAGGGACAACTAACTCCCGCTCCTCCGAGGGAAAACGTAGGAGGAGGAGGCCGACCTCAGGGTCCTACTCAGGGACCTCGATTGGGGCGTGTTTGGGGAGGTGGTTGACAATCGAGGGGTAGAGTATCTGGGCGTCGACAGCTACACGCCGCGAAGGCAGCAGTTCCAGTAGGGCCAGAGGTCGTTCGAGGTGTGATCAGTTTGTTTAGCACCCTTGTGTATTCCTTGTTCGATATCAGAGCTTTTCACTCCTTTGTTGTACCTAGTCAATCCCGTGCCCTAAGTCTAGATACTGAGAGACTTCTAGTGCCCCTGGTGTTGAGCACACTAGTCGGAGGTTAGACCGACTTTTTGTTTGTTTATCGGGGATGAAGACTGATGGTAGGGCCACATCAGTCGGTTAGGGATCTTTTTCTGCTACAGATACAACCATACGATGTCATCCTAGGCATCGACTAGCTATTCTATATGTGTGACACCATCTACTATTTCCAAGTAAGGGTTGTGTTCTCTGACATGGGCGGCCAGTGTGGTACCTTCACCGGTGAGCAGAGCAGTCAGAAGGGCAGCAGGCGGGAGGAACCCATCCTCTTCTTGTTAGCCGAGCTGTCAGTAGAGTCAGTAGATTCTAAAATGGTGGAGGTTCCAGAGATCGTCCATGAGTTTATGGATGTCTTCCCTAAGGAGGTGGCGACTCTACCCCCTCAACATGATATCGAGTTTGGGATAGACATGCAGTTCGGCGCTCATCCGATCTCGATGGCTCTTTACCGGATGGCACCTTCCGAGATACAGGATTTGCGAATTCAGATTAACGATCTGATGAAGAGGGGTTATGCTCGACTGAGTGCATCACCGTGGGGTGCTCCAGTCTTGTTCTCAAATAAGGTAGATGGTGGCCTCATGTTGTGAATAGACTACAGGAAGATGAATCAGGTGACGATCAAGAATCGCTACCCTCTTCCGAGGATAGATGATATTTTCGACTAGCTAAAAGTGGTATGATGGTTCTTGAAGATCGACCTGCGGTCTAGGTACCACTAGCTAAGAGTGGTGGAGGGCAACATCCCGAAGACGGCGTTCAGGTGTAGCTATGGAGACTTCGAGTTCGTGGTCATGCCCTTCGGTGTCACGAATGCCCCGACTGTGTTCATGGGGCTTATGAACTCCATCTTCCGAGAGTACCTAGATCGGTTCGTAGATGTGTTCATCGATGACATCCTGGTATATTCATGATCAGAGGAAGACCATGAGGAGCACCTGAGGATGGTTTTGTAGGTCCTCTGACAGCACTATCTCTATGGTAAGTTGTCAAAATGCATGTTCTGGACACGAGAAGTGCACTTCCTCAGGCACGTAGTGTCCGAGCAGGGGGTAGCGGTGGACCCAACAAAGGTTGAGTGTATTGTTTTTTGGGTAGCTACCAAGAATGTGGTAGAGGTCCGTAGTTTCCTCGGACTGGCATGTTACTATCAGAGGTTTATACCCAAATTTTCCTGAGTAGCAGCCCCTTTGATGGCCCTAACCAAGAAAGACCAGGTGTTCATGTGGAGTGAGTAGTGTGAGTCAGCCTTCAGCTATCTGAAGGAGAAGTTGGTTAGTGCACCAGTGCTGAGATTACCAGAAGAAGGGGAAGCATATGAGGTGTTCTGTGATGCTTCAGGATAGGGCCTCTGATGTGTGTTGACGCAGTGACAAGGGGTGATCTCTTATGGGTCTAGGCAGCTATGCCCTCACGAGTGTAATTATGCCACCCATGATCTGGAGCATGCAGCGGTCATTTTTGCACTAAAGTTATGGTGGCACTACCTCATCAGAGTACGCTTTTTGTTCTTTACAGGTCACAAAATATTGAGTTATATCTTCTCCCAGTGGGTCCTAGACTTGCTGCAGTGATGGTGGATGGTGTTCCTCCAGGATTACGAATTCAAGGTTTCCTACACTTCAGGGAAGGGTAATGTAGTGGCTGATGCCTTGAGCAGAAGGACGCAGAAGGATGCGGTCTGAGAGTCGGCAGACACCTGGAAGGCAATGGAGGAATTCGCTGCCTTACACCTGGAAGCGAGGATGGATAGAAGTAGAGGTTTCCTGTATCAGATGACATTGCAGAATTCTCTATTGCAGTAAGTCGAGGTGTCTCACTGGGGAGACCCAGAGTGCGAAGTGATGTGTGACCGAGTTGACCAGAGGAATGCCCCGGAAGGGTGGACGGATGATGGTCAGAACCGGGTGCTTTTCCAGGGAAGGATGTTTGTTCCAGAAGTAATGCACAACAAGTTTCTCAGTGTGTTCCACAACTCACCCTTACGGTACCCCCAGGAGTTTCGATGATGTACCAGGGACTGAAGAAACAGGTTTGGTGGCCTGTAGTTAAGCAAGAAGTGGCAGAGTTTGTGGCCAAGTGCTTAGTGTGTCAGCAAGTGAAGGATGATCACCGAGTTCCAGGCGGCCTACTGCAGTCTCTAGATGACCACTATTGAATGTGGGATGACATCTCGATGGATTTCGTCATGGTACTACCCTAGGTCCAAGGGGGATATGATGCCATCTGGTAGGTAGTGTACCGGTTGACGAAATCGACACACTTTTTGGTGATCAGGGAGTAGAGTGGAGTGGATGATTTGGCGCGAAAGTACATGGATGAGGTGGTGCGATTTCTTGGGGTTCCGTGGTCTATAGTCTCAGATAGGGATGCACAGCTTACCTTGCAAGTCTGGAGAGGATTGCAGTATGCTTTTGGCACCCATCTACGTCTTAGCTCTTCATTCCATCCCCAGATAGATGGAAAAACAGATTGCACCATCCAGACCTTGGATGATATGCTGCGGGCATGTGTTCTGGACTCAAGAGGATCGTTGGTAGGATACTTTCCCCTGGTAGAGTTTTCCTACAATAATAGCTACCAATCTACCATTGGTATGGCCCCGTTTGAAGCCTTGTACAGGAGGGCATGTCGTTCACCTGTGTGTTGGACCGAAGTAGGAGAGGAAGGCATCCTTGGCCCAGAGGTGGTGCAGAGAATGACAGAGATGGTTCAGATCATATGGGAAAGTATGAAGGCGGCCCAGGACTGACCGAAGTCTTATGCTGATACCAGGAGGAGGCCCATGGAGTTTGTGGTTAGAGACCACGTGTTCTTAAAGGTCTCCCATTGGCACAGACAATAGAGGTTCCGCAAGTGGAGTAATCTTTCTCCCAGGTTCATCGAGCCCTTCGAAGTGTTGCGGCGGGTCGGCGAAGTGGCCTATCATCTAGTGTTTCCACCGTTGCTACTGAGGGTACATGATGTATTCCATGTGTCCCAGCTTCATCGTTATCAGTTGGACGATTCACATGTTCTCGGCTAGGGAGAGCTGGACATCGAGGACGACGTGACTTTTGTGGAGAGACCAGTGGTGATCGAGGATCGTAAAGAGAAGGTGATTCATGCGCGAATCATCCCCTTGGTTCGTGTGTTTTGGAGGCATTGTGGGCGGGAGGAGAGTACGTGGGAGATGGAAGCACAGATGCGTGCATAGTACCCAGAGTTGTTTTGAGTTTGTGATGTTCTGTTTGTTATACCTGTTATGGTAGAACGTTTCACCTTGTTGGCTATGAAATACTATCTTTCTTTCCTCTGAATGTGTGTGAATAGTCTTGGCTATGGGGAGGGGAGGACCCGACCCCTAATCAAGACACATTAAGATGTATGCGATTGAACTCGTGCGGGGGATTTAGTGCCTCCCAAATAGGATAGTATCTTGACAAGGGGAAGGAGACATCCCAAGCCACATGCCTGGGCAGTTTGACATGATATGTCGCTTGGTTCTTGACAGGAAAATGTTCTTAGTTAACAATGAGGATCACTCATAAGAGGTTTATTTCGAGGTAGTTGTTGGGACCCTCTATTTCCTTCTGGGTTGTTTTGATTCTCGAGGACGAGAATCATTTAAGAGGTATCTGATGTAATGGCCTGGGTTTTTGGGGTCCATTACTCTGTGAAAATCTCATGTTGGGTTTTCTGGTCTGGAAATCTCGGTGAAGTTTGGCCTAACTGTAGGCCTACCGGTTTCTGTAGCCTACCGGTAGCCGGCCTACCGATAGCTCGGTCTACTGGTAGCCGTAGTCTACCAGTAGCTCTATCTACCTGTAGCTCGGTCTACCTATAGCTGCAGATTAACGATAGCTCGGTCTACCAGTGGGTGCAGCCTACTCGTAGCTCTGTCTACTGGTAGTTGTAGCCTACCAGTAGATCGGTCTACCGATGGCTATCAGGCACCGGTAGCTCTCAGCTACCTGTGGATCTCGCCCCCCACGGGGTTTTTCCAGTATCACTCTCTTTGCGTGAATTAGGGTTTAAAAACCCTATTTTGACCCCGTTTAACTCGTTTTAAAAGACCATTAATACCCATAAATATTCTAATTAAATATTTAATGAATTAACCTGGTGTGTGCATCAGTTTAAACCACCCTACCCCTTTAATAACTTGTGAGGCCGCGTGGTCAACCCATGACCCCCGCTCCTTATGTGGTTTCACGTTCTTATCTCAACCGTCTGTGGCGCTTATAACTGAGGGGTTCACTGTGAGTTTCTTCTTTTCTCGATCATCCTCTGCGGGGAGTACCCTTTGTTCAGATGAGGCGATTTTCTTTCAGGCGAGCTGCATCGCTATCCGGGATGTTCCGCGCCCGGCCTTAGCATCGATCGTTGATCAACAAGTAAGGAATTTCTCTATCGTCTCTCCCTTTTTGTGTATCATGTGGGGTCTGCATGCTTTTGATTCTGTATAATTGGATAAAACAGACCTAAATAAAGTTATTGAACTGATTCTTTAAAAAAATAATAGGGGGGGGGGGTATTATCTTTGATGTTGTTTTATGTTATGATCATGTTTCTGAATTGTGCTGGCTAACGGCTACTGAAAATCATGGTCATTGGTGGTCTTTCTCTATGCACTAATGAACCCCTGGTGATGTTTTAATGTCTCGTGAACTCCTGCTGTGAAAAGGAAATTGGTTAATCACGTACACATGGATAAATAAATTGAAAGCTCCATGATCATCCTTTCCGTAATAACCCCTGGTTTAAGCACACAAAAATTTAAATCATGGAGTGTGTTAATTCTTATAAATATGAAAATACTGGAATGGCCCTGCTCTGTGTTGGTGGTAGTGGTTTGGTTGGTTCTCATACCATATAATGTGGATAATATGTTAACTCTTGTAGTTATCATTTAAAAACATATAATTATTCAGATACATCTTAGAGATCATTTTGATTAATATATTTATAGAATTATGAAAAAATTGACATATATTTCAAAAAATATACATACAATACATTTTTTAAACAAAATCGGGTTTACGTTTTCATTGAAGTTTTAATTCTTGAGTCATTTTTATCATTCACCTTTTATCACATTTATAATAACATTATCCTTATTTACATTTAAAACATCTTCAAAACATTTGACAACGTGGTATAAGGGAAACAATTTCTATATGGGACAAAAAATTAAGGGAACCCATAAATCGATTAAAATGTTTTGAAATTATTTAATGATGATTTTCATTAATAATAGATAGAAATATAATAATTTTAATTATCTTGAAAACAAATTTCTATATTTTTTTCATAAAACATTACATAGGAAGGAACAAATAAAAAATCATAAATCATGAGGATTTCAATAAAAAAATCAATTATTTTAAAATTTTCTCATTTATTATATTATAATGATTTTATTTAAATTACATGCTCTTTTTCATATCATATGAAATACAAATATTTTTCCAAAAACTCATTAATTATTATAAAAAATTATATATATAATCAAAAAAATATAAATATAATCATGGATATAAATAACTTATTTCCAAATAATATAATATATATTGTTGGATATAAGAATAGTTTATTCATGAACTCATGCTAGAAAATCATATATAAATTGGTAATACATGAATAACTAGGACATGTATAGGTATGTTTGTGTATGATTACTATATTTCTAACTAGAAATGATTATTTGTGTATAATGAGAGGTGGGGTGGTAATATTTCCTTTTAGAACTAGAGAGAGTCTCCATTTTATAATATAATAAAAGGTAAATTAATTATTAAAGTGTCTAATGGATCCAATAGTGAAAACTAAATGATTGAATTAAATATTATAGATAAAAAATAATATTGCAAAACGTTTCACTCATGAATTTAATTATTTTAATCCTTAATATTTATCTTTTACATATTTTGGTATTTTTTCTGATGTAAAAGTTTTTAGTATATTAAATTACATTTAATGACTAAAAATAAAATTTTCCTTAATAAATAATTTCCAAATAAAAATTTCCTATATAATTTACATTTTAATAAATACTATAATTATTTGAAATGAAAAAATTATTACAAAGGTTGTTCAAATACTGCATAAAAATATACTTAGAAATGTTTCATGTTAATGATAAAAAATTATCTTTCTTATAATTTTATAAATTTTATGGAATTTAATTAAATTAATTTAGTAATTATGATATAATGGAGAGTTATTTGGATTTTAATGATATGGGAATACTAATTTAACAAAAATAAAATTAATTTCAATAGATATATTCCAAATAGTTTTAATTCGAACAATATTCTTAATTTAAAAAATGATTGACATTGGGTTTCAAAAGGCAACGTATTAAATGAAAATAAATTATTTTACTATATATAAACCATAAATATTAGTTAAAATATTTTATAAAGGAGTAAATTCATTCTTATATTTGGAGAATGTATAATATACTATGATATGTCAAAAACAAATTTTTATTATTCTTATAAAATTCAATAAACTCATAAAAATATAAAATAAATTCATCCTAAACTAAATTAGAAATTGAAAATTTAATATCTTCTTATTTAAAAAAAAATTTAAAATATGTTACTATTTTAGATAAATGAAATAAAAAAATATTAATATTTTTTTATAAAAAAATGATATTTTTATACATCATTATAATATTTCATATACATTTAAAATTTTATTAATAACTCTATAATAGTCTATATATGATTATAATTTTATATTATTTAAATTAATTTACTAGGATTTTATATGTTAGAATTAATCATACATAGTTTCACAATCCCCTAACCCTAAAATTATCACTCATTGGTTGTCAATGATAGATGGAAGATAATGACGTTTGAATACTACCTCTAAAGGGTAATTGGTTGGATATATTCCAATTGTATAACATACACACGTATGACAGTTATTTACCACTTTGATATGACAATGAAAAGTTGTGATAATAACACCCAACAACACTTTATCATGAAATATATAAAATATATTCCAATTACATGGATTCCATGTCATTAAAAACTGATAATACAAAAATAATGAATAAACCAAATGAATTTTGTTCTAAATTAACATAAAATCTCAAAATACACTTAAACAACCCACAACATAGTAATGTAAAAACATATCATAAATAAGATCATGTTAACCAAAAAATAGTCTATATAGACATAAGGTGATTATTAAATGTATACATAGTTGGATCCTCTCTGCAACCTCTCATGAAAAATCTAAAATAATCATATTAAAATATATTGAGTAATCAAGTGAAACGTTATCATCAACTAAATAGTTTGTATATTATATTCTCCATATTGACTATGAATTACTCAAAATGGTTCATATACATATAATAAAATCAGAATTTACATAATATCAATTGAAGGTACCACAATTCAACATAAGAATCGGTTTTCTTCATTTCCCCAACATCACACATTCTAGATCATATCTATTCAATGTTTTCTTTAGGAAACATGGGTTAATTTACTATGCATTACCCTCCATGAATTGTAACATCACGTAATCTCAATAATATATTAAAAATGTGACCAAAATGTTTATAATATCCAATATATCTAGTACTTCATGTCTTATACATCAATTAATGTAAATCCTGAAATCACATCCCATATGTCAACTATTGAACCTTGTGACATAAGAATCCATGCACATTGTACCTATAAATATCTATAAGACATTATCTTTAAAGATAATTGTTTTTAGAAAAACCAAAAGACATTAAAAATCTCTACAACAATATATAGTGATATAGAATAATTGTTCATTGTATATTATAATCTAGTAGAATATTAGAGCAGAGCAGAGAGGGTACAGAAAAATTTCTTTATCACCAAACAATATTTGGGAGAAAACAGAATCATGGAGTCCACTATGTGTCAATAACCCTATAAAAATCGATTTTATATTTTATTAAATTTAAAAACATACATGATATATGTAATGAAATCCTCTCACAAATACACCTCATTTAATAGCGAAATATAATAACCCCCTGAGTCACACATTCAGTAGGTCACAAGGCGGATACTAGTATCGAGGGGATAAAAATCCCAAAAATAGGAGGCATTAAACTCTTTTATAATAGAGGATTGGGAGATATAATTAAACAACTGATATAAAATCCCTGATATAGTATAGAAATAGTTCCATAAGTGATCATTTAATTAAAGTATAAATAAACTAATATATCTAAATGTATCTAAAAGTAAATACAAAAAATAAAATCCAAATCATTAGAAAACTATCCGATTGTTTAAGCTTGTAATATCCAAACAGTCCATCAGTTTCACCAAAAAAAATTTTTAAAAAATTATATTTGTATGGTGGGTATATAAGTATTCAAAGGTTGCTCTCATAAATATCTCATACAAATTTTAATGATGCTTTTTACTTCATGTGTCTGAAAACACAGAACCAAACATCACCTAAATAAAAGAACTATCAAAAACCATCATTTTGAAGAAATTATCAGCATATAAAACATAAATGCATTGTAAAATAATATGAAATATATATATATATCAGTAATTTGGTACTTGAAAAAACTATCCCATTATTTTTCTTCTCTCACTACCCAACATCATATGTCTTAGAGAACCTATCTCTTCTGTATAACATATACCACCACCTTATAATATGGTCACATAAAATTAATAAAAAAAAACAGTCCATCGCCCCACATCACAGTCATATCTCATGTTTCATGAAGTCACTAATGCCATCTTATTACAAAAATTTTTATAACAAAATTTTTAGGGTATCTTGAACATCAAGGTATCCAACTTGATTTCCTCCTCCTACCATTCATCATCCCCACCATAATCTACACCACCAAACAGTCATATCATATTTCTATTGAAGAAACCTTGGACATAACCTAGTGAAATCATAGTATTTTGACCATCACAACCTATACATATCATCTCATATATTTGAGAGGGAAGGAAACCAAATGTTTCTATCCATCCATAATACTAACCAAGATATTAGAAAAAACACAACCACTGTGAATATGTTGTTGTGGTCACATAGTTTTCAATGTTTGATACATTTATATATAAATAAAAATAAATATAAAAGTATATAGATATATTCACACACATTCCATTCCTACTGGATCACAAAAAACATTATGAAACTCGCAACATCCACACATTAACTACAAAATCAAAATATGTAACACCACGGAAAAATGATTCTAGATATCCCATTTCAAACCAATTCCATCATCCATGAACTATTTTAATTTATTTATAATAAAACAAATTTCAACTAAAAGTACATCAATTATATTTTCAACAGTAATTTTCATCCCATTATCAAAACCATACAATTCCATTTTAAATAATATTTTTTATCATTCCATCGCTACAAAACAATATAGAATAAAAAAACCATTATTGCACACATCAAATTATTCCCCATGATCTGTTTACTAGATTGTCTATAAGAATGGACAAAAAAAATAAAGCAATACATTTCTACAATTTCACCTCTAAACAAACTATCCCATCACTTCCCCAAAAAGTAGAATAAAACAAACAATTACCTTACCACTCCAAAAAAACATACAAAAAAACCATCAGATCACCACCCCAAATTCATTACCAATAACAACATCACATTGGTTCCCCAAAATAACATCCAAATAAAACATCATCTTTCATACCATATGATCAACAAAAAAACCATCACCTCCCAACCAAAAAATCCTTCCCAAACAAACCATGACCTCACTTCACCCAAAACACATACTTAAACTCCACACATCACCCCACATTTCATTACAATCACAAATCACATCCCCATAGCACGGAAAGACATGAAAACATATTAATGGACATTTTGAAAATTTTAAAAAGGGACTTTATTAGATCTATATTTCAGTTAGTGACATTATCACAAAAGCGATAAATCAATGGAAACCCATTTGATTATCCAACAACGTTTTGTTATCAAATTTCCATTAAGTGTGATATAATGACAACCTAACAACATAGGATCCACATTATATATAAATCAAGTAAAACAAATTCCCCCAATGGAATTAATTTTTAGCTAGTCATTCTACCCATACAATCAAAATATTACAATAATATCAAAGATACAAAATCATAAAAAAGAATTTCCATTCGCCCTTCTATCTCAATTATCCAATAATTTAACATAAATTATAGAACTAAAACCTTCTCCCATAGATTAATAATATAAAACACAACCTTTTGAAAAAAATATGATAAATTAAGGATACCCTACCTCTAAATATTCATTTCCAAGTTGTTGAGGACCGTAGGGTGAATAATAAATTCATTCAAGATAAAACCGCACATAAAACCTAAGTATTATCCTACCCAGAATGAGGGTATTAAAAAATATTCCTAACATACAATCCCAAAAATACACCACCACAACAGATCACTAAATGATAATTGATGGGGAGCCATGCGGAAGATACGATAACTCACTATTGATCTCCAACGAGATTCAAATTGAATTAGCATATCAATCTTGGATAACTATGGTCGAAAGATTCCTCCAAACTAAAAAGTTTAAACCTAAAAAAGAGATAGAGTGGTGCGTAAAACTGTAATAAAATTTGATAAAAAAATTAAAAACATAATCGCAATGGTTACCCATCGTGTCCTCATTTCCCAATGTGAGATTCATAGGTTTTAAATATCTGCTAAATAATTATTCATCTAAGCTACTATTTAATATATTTCCTGAATAAATATCACTATATGAATACATTCAGAGATTATTATTTAAACCAAACATAGAAATTGAATCCAGCATGATACACATGTTGAGAACCATAAGATCACGATGTAAATATCATTCTCATTTAGAACTACCTTATGCATCACACATTCAACTATATCCCCACTAAACCCTCTGATGATCCTTCTAATGCCACCAAAACAATATCTATCCACCAAATCTATCAATGTAATAGATAAATAATGTACCTATTTTGACATAAAAATCATTTTGAAAAATTATCATCCTCCAGAATAAATAATAATATTTAATAAAAGAAAGGGGTTCGAGAAACATCTATGCATGATAAAACTCAAGGATATTATCATTGTGAAAATGCATACACCATCAAAATCTCAGACCATGACACCCCAAACTGCACATCAAAATGAATGAAAAAAACCATAATAACTCCTGTAACTATGAAAAAAACATAAATATCATGCACGATACACTAAAAATTCCTAATTTAAAAAAACCACACCACAACAAAACCAATGTACAACCATCACAACCACCCCACTTATCAGACCAACTACTACTACCTAAGAAAACTAAACCACCAGGAAGAAAAATAGAGAATTCTAACCCCTCTGGTCAAGATATTAGAATCACTAGATACAACATACACACCTATATTTATTTAATAATATCATAGAATAATGCATCTATATAAATAATCTAGTCCACTGTATTTAATACACTGGAACATTATGTCCAACCATACATCCTAAAAACCTAAAATCAAATAAATGAACTATATCCATATATCAAATCATCTAGAAAAACCCAATAAAATAGAGTAAAATCAATACATCTATGGGATCTAGGAACACATATTCATCTCTTGTCCCTATGTACTCTCCATGATTACACCATGCATCCATATCACACAAACCAAAAAATTGATTATCCATGAAATATATTTTATTATCATTCCTTAATATCAATTAGCTTTCAAGAAAATGTCACATAATCCTTAATATAAAATTATCCTCAGACAATGACATGGGATTAATTGAGAAGATAATGATTGATCTCATAGATTTAGATGATTTCATAGATCTTATTTAAACGTGATGGAAATAGTAACCGATAACTAACTAACTAACTCACCCAATAAGCTTATAATGCGCAAAAAAATGTGGGATATATCTTACTCCCTGATGTCAAAACTATATGGGAAATGTCCAAGGGAATCCTTCATGAACATGTAGTTCCCAAAATACAACTAAAATTTTATCCTCCTACAATTATCTTAATCCTTCTACCAATCATGTGTTATTTATCCTATCGTGAACACGATATACATTATCTATTTTGATCGACACCAAATATTGACCACGAACTGCTTCCCCCTATACCATTATCCAGCCTAATAGAGAACAACATGGTCTCTCATATGAATCCTAAAATAAGTCCATTCATATAGAAGTTTGAAGGATATTTGATAATGAAAAATAAAACAAGGATACATGTTTTTACCATGATATTCTAATGTCTCATATGTACACCGACAACATTTCTTCTGATATATATATAGTTTTCCCAATCTTCCCATTTTTATGAGGGTGGAAGGTAGGGATGGGGCATAACTATGTTCCGACATCTTGTTATAGTCCTATAAATACTTGTGAAGTAAGATTGATGTATATATATGTGTCAATTGACCTCCTAACCTAGTGAAATGGTACCACAAAATACAGGTACCTCTTATCAAAATCCTCCACTATTCCTTTCCCCATGAACATTAGGATGTGGGAAAATATTTTTAACAGATCAAGAATTAAAATGATATATTCACAAAATCTTACATCCTAGGGAGTATCTATTATTAAATCAAATAATATTTCATCACATTTCAACTTGGTAACATCTAATGTATGTAACAAACTACGGGGTACATTATTCTCATCATTGACCTCTTAGAAAACAAAACAATTTTCCATAATCATCTCCACCTCATATATCATCTCTTGACAGTATAATTACATCCTAAATATGTTGTACATCATGGATAATCATGAGCTGACATTCCAAAGTTGGTTATGAAACTCTTGATGGACTCCCCTACCCATCCCTAATAGAACAAACATGATCCTCCAACACAAAATATGCTTATAATAATCCTCTGACCATCCGTTTGAAACGTCATCATGGATAAAATGATCATTCATAAAATCTACCTATAATACTCCTCAAAAAGAACCATCCACCATCATTATACGAAATGATTATTCAATCAACTAAAAAATGAAATTTTCTATTATACACTATTTCATCACAATGTGATACTTTTAACTCCTCCATTACCTTAAAAAAATCCACGGACTCCTGAATAACATCGTTCCACAACATTATGCTCAAAGTATCGATTACCAAATTAAATTTAACTAATGTATAAAAGATCAGAAAATATAAACTATTATAATATCTGTCAACAACTATTTTCATATATTAATATATTGATGATAAAAGATTGAAATCAATATTTTTGGATCCAAGTATACCAAAAATTACTCCACAATAAGTTAATTCTACTACTACTTCAGTACGAACACAATTAATTGTGGCTCTAGAACTTGGGTGGAATAGTTACACGCGCAGGGGTGTACATTATTATACCCATATAAGATCAATCTTTCTATTATATTCATATACATCCCATGATAATAAATGATGGACTGGAATATGACTCAATCAACTTGCCATTTAAAGAAAATTGTTGAACAAGAGAACTACACACCTTATATTTTAGAAAAAAATACTAAATAGTAATAATAAGTCCACAAAAACACATATTCCTTCATAGTCCAATACTAAGTGATAGTTTGTTTTTGGTTCAAAAAACATCAACCAACCAAAACAGTAATCAAGGTGGAAAAATTTAATGTATTCCAAGGGAATAATGATTAAGAACGAGTTTACAATCATCATGAAAAGATCCCAAGATGCATTCCATGGACAATCTATCCCATGGTTTACCTTTTATGGACAAAAAATCATCTGCGCAATTGCCATCATGCCATGTGTGTGTAACCAGAGTGTTCTCATTGAGATATCTCCTACAAGATCTTATGTTTTACACCAAACCCCATGTAACCTCACCCATTCCAATAATAAATTTTACCAGCTTAGTAGAATAGGTTTCAACATCCCAAATAATTATATTGGATTGTCTTCATAAGTGGAGAATTGTATCGAAGGATTTTTTCTCCCCAACAATGGAATTACCATCACCATTATTACCTGAGAACCCGAAAAACAGAGATCGACGAATGTCCCAAACCCGCCCTATCCCCCATCATCGCCCAATGCAGGCTGAACCCATCCATTTTTATCATAATTCCCACCTAGGGATGGCTCTGTTGATCCTATTAGCCATAAAACTAGAGATGAGAAATGGAATAAATATGGAATCTAAGTAAAAAATGACTTAACATGATGGATTTATCAACATTTTTAAAAAGAAACCCATTTTTTATGACCAAAATATTCACCCTCACTAGTAGATTGGAACTAAATAAACTTTCAACATTCAATGATTTATCAAAAGATTCCCAAATAATACAAAAACCAGTGGAATACCATCCCCGAAACATTGATCTCCACCCTATGAAGACCAGCACCCTAAAACCACTCTTCAATATTGTCCTGCATAGAACCTTTAGTGATGTGGATGTTCATCCCCTACTAAATAATGTTCTTGACTCCCATTTACGCATCCCCATGAAAGTAAATATGATTAGTTATCTCTTGATGAGGCGATCGACATCACTGACATTGGGAAACAAATGAAAATACTAAATTTTTAATGCTTCCACCTTAGGGAATTGCATAATTCCTCATTCTCCAAACCAAAATTGTCAACCTCTTATGTATTCCAATAACCCAAAATCTTGAGGCCCACACATCCATGTTTTCATGAGAATCAATAAACTATATGATATCCTGGCATGAAAACCACCCCAATGGAGATCCCATAAAAGTACAAATATCTAGCTCATCAACTAACATAATTCTTTCAAACAACTAGCCATATTCCTAATATTGGATTTCCTCGAGAATGTAGGGATACAAAATATCTTCCTTAACCAAAATGGTGGGTGCTGGACATCATGGAAAATGAATAAGAATACATTACCAGTTCATCCTCCACAAATTAATGTCACCATGCCTTATTTTACAGCGAAATGCTTCATCCATCAATTTTAAGTGACCGAGAAGGTACTGTTCTATGGCTGATTACCTACTATAGTTATGATCTCAACCTATGACTTCACCCCCACATCTATCCATAAAAAATATAAGTCATAAGGACCTTCTTTCAGTGAATTCGCGTGCCAAACGAGCATACATGGCTTTCATGGATTCCTCCACATTAGGTAGACCAATGCCTCTGTTGACAACTTGTATTCCCAACCATTTCCATGAGGCCCATGGACCAGTATACAACATGGTTAGAATCCCATAATATTTTATTAAAATCATTCATAAAATTCCTCTTGGTTTCGTTTAGTGGTTTATGAATTTAAAGAACACACAATAGAATAGATGTAAGGACACTATAAAATTAAAGTGATCCTACCCCAAAAAAGAAATTTCTTTTTCCAATTAAAAATGAGCCCGGAAATACGATTAATAATATCATGAAATAGATCCTTCTTGATTATACCAGGGGAGATTAGGGAACCCAGGAAAACCATATGTATTTTTCACCATTTGATACCCAAAATGGATTGTATGGAATTTTCATGTCAAACCGAGCACTTATTGGAGATGAAAACAAAACCCTACCCAATTTGGATACCCTTGCCACTCAAAAGGCTATAAATATTAAAGATGTTGCAATAAAAAATTATGGATAATTTCGTACCATTCATAATGAATATCATATTGTCTCCAATCATAAGATGAGAAACCAAGCCCTTGTCAAACTTGTTGCTAAAATGATGTATTTTACCCTCCTCAAGACTACAATGAATGTTCCTCGTAAGAGCCTCTTCAGTAATGATGAACATTGTGGGATACAAGGTGTCCCCTTGTCTAACACCAAGAAAATATTTAAAATCCTGAAATCCTTTCCCATAAGTGTAATCATGATCCAAGGAGAGGAGTAACCTAAAAAGAACAAGTCACATAACCATCAATGAAACCCAATCCTCCACAAGGACCAAAAGATTAATTTCTACTCCATCATTTCATAGGCCTTGTCCATATCACCCTTCATCATGATGTTAGAACCTATTGACCTTAGTTTATGATCATTAAAAATTTCTTGAGATATGAAAATATCCCCCTAGATGATTCTACCAGCAACAACCAAATTATCCTCAGGAATGATACTCCAAGAAATAACACTTCGAATCCATCTACGGTTGAGAGTGGCTAAAATATAATAGGAAAATTCAGATAGGAAAATTGGACTAAACTGATTCATGAACACTAGAGAACCCCATGGGTAAACACTAGCCTGAATGAAATCCATATACGTATTATTCTAAACTAGTAACATAATCTAACATATATATAAGGGTTTAATACGATGAGGATTATATAGAATAATAAACGCATCTGGAAGTAACTATATCTGAGACATGATGTGTCGTCACGAGGGTAGGATCATAACCTCATCTGTAAAAAGATCCAAAAACATTCCAAAAACCATGGTAACTCAACAATCATGGAATCAACTAATTCCAGAAATTAATAATCCATCATAGAATGAATATGATATATATACCTACTTCCCAACAAAAAAAACACTTCTCACCAATGAAAACCACGCATTGATCATCCACATTTGAGAATAAAACTATAATCTATAACCACTCAAAAAAATGAAGAATATGTTTTTTCGATGACACGAATGACATAATATGGTTACATATGAAGCATGAAGAGATCTACATGAGACTAATGTGACCCCATCAAAATTTTACACCCCATGAACACATCAAAAATTATAGAATTTATTCTAACTAGATAACAAAACAACATGGTATTTGTAATTCACTATATTTATATCCCCTATTCATTGACATGATTGGATACAACAAAGAAGTGTGATTCTCCAAAATCAATCATGTAATAAGTAGGTGTTGATAAAATGATGAGTGTACATTGAAGGATCTCTAATGATTCTGAAAATGCTACCTCTAATATGTGAAACTGACCACACCCAACTCTTATTCCAATCTTCTAAAAGCCACCACAGTGGCCATACAATGTTCATGGTCCTTGATAACATGATACATAATAAGATATTTATCTAGATTCATCATATCCCATTAGTATAGAATAACCTTACTCCCCTACATCTGAAAATTGTTCAACATTCTATTCCATGTATCGTACTTGTCTACCGGATCAACACTACAACGCCCACTTTGATCATCTACCTCAACATCGACTAACTAATTCAAATGTGGACATTATCATAGATCCATAGCTAAATGAAAAACATAATTTTTATAATCTAGATAATAGTAAATTAAAATTATATTCATTTCAATTCACATTTATAATTATAATTTTTCCATTAAAAACCCGACCCAAATACGAACAAAACTCATCATGATTCATGTACCTACCAGGGGACTCTATGCTGAAAATTTGTCTCCACACCTGTTCATTCATCAAGATCAGAGTCTATTCACTATATCATGAGGGGCCCTAAATTCCACTATCCTAGAAAATCTTCATAGCCTATAACACACACCAAAGTCAAACATGACTGTTTCCAAACAATATGATGAACTCCTTTTTTGTGAAGAACTCTAAAATCCATCAAGTCTTGCATCTATAATATTTGTTACCACTATATCAACACTCAGTATACCCAATATTTTAACAGTGAACTAATATAGATAATTAACCCTAAGTCATTTCATTAGTCGGACATATGTTATAAACATTCCCCATGGGTATAAAACTCCCATAAATTGGATGAAGTTAACCTTTTAAGAAATCAATATTGGGATTTTGCATAAATAAACCAAAAACATCCTGATATAATATGAAAATGATGATACAAACAATCAGAAAAATCATATATATGTAAACAGAAAATCATAGGTGAAATTCTCCAAAAGAAAATACTGATAAAATGCTATATAAGTTACTTAAAATCTATCGAAATTTTCAACATTGCAATTTCCAACATAGTCTATAATTTATTCATAGAAAAATGAATGTATGATTATCTATATATATATATATATTCGAGAATATAAGTATACTCAGTTGGATAAATAATATATCTCAAGTATATGTGAATGAATCATACTAATGCACCCCGGATAAAATAATAGAAATAAGAAACACATAAAGAGGTCAACTCACTATCAAATTGTCAATAAGGAATTCTCACCAAAATCATATCTAAGTATAAAAACATGAATGACCCCCATGATAAGCTACCCAAAAGAATGGCAACATCCTTCTTTCCTTTATATAAAGATACCATAACATAGTTCACTAAAACCCACCATGATTTCATAGACTATGAATACATACATGCACATAAGAGATATCAGGAAAGAGTGAGTACCATACATCCATCCCCATTACCAAGATGGTTGCAATAAAAACCCCCATGAGAAAATTTGGATATTACCGTATACTTATTGTTGCTGGGGGTCTAAATAAAATTTTTTAAGATATATAAATATATGATTATTTCCACAGATAATCCCATCTTATGGGTTAATATCAAAACACTAATCTACTCAAGACATACCAAATTTTGATGAAGTAAATAATTTCATAACACCAAACAATAAAAAAGAATCATATATATTTCCAAAAAAAATTACATAATGGTGAAAATTGAATTCAATATTCATAAACCACCATATTTTACCACACAACCCATCAATTATTTTTTTCATTAATTATTTATATCCAATCATCCAAAAAAACAATAAATTTAAAACTTTATTAATTATTCATTCCATAAAAACTATAGAATCAAGAACAAAACCAATATTCTCCCAAAAATTATATAATTCTTATCAACCCATCTATTTTTCTCCCAACAATAATGGAAAAAAATAGCCTCAGAAGCCCAAAGTTTGACCAATTGATCCATCACTTCACAACTCCATGACAATGAAAAAAAATATCACCACTCCACCCTAATAAAAGTCCCAACAAACCATCAACTCTAATAAAATGCCTAAAACCCATCTACTCACACACCCCAACACATAGAAAATACCCATCACCATACTGCGCCATAATAATGAAAAATAAAATAATCACCTCACCACCCAAATTGAATGGCTAAAATGGTCATCACATCACATCTTTAAATGAAAAACTAGTCAGTACATCTCCATGAAACCTAAAAATAAGGACCAAAATCATAAATCTCCCAGCACCACATAAAAACCTCACATTTCCTCCCACAATATAAACATTCATAACAATCACGCCAAAGATTATTTTTCAAATTTTTAAATTGAATTTTATTAAATTCAAATTTATTATAGGTGTGTGAATATATATTCCTAAATCTATGGGACACAAGTTTTTTAACAAAAAATTAGTTAAAATAGCACAACCACACCAATAAAAATAAACCAAAAACCCCTCCATAATTACACACAATATGAGATATGAAAAAAACTATTAATCAAAATAAGCATTTCCAACTCATAGTGTATTATAGAGATTTGATGAATGGACCACAAACCACAACTTCACAAAAAAAACATGGACCAACCAAGATTACATAAACGATTATTAAAAACAAATACAAACACACATCCTAAAAAACTCCACCAAATCCCATATATATCTTAAGATGAATAGATGAAGAACTATAGGGATGATATAATTACACCACATAGACTAAAATCATGAATTAACCCGAACCAATAGATCAAACATATTGATGGTTTATTGTAAGATCTTACAATATTGAATATGGTTTTCCTAGAAACAATAGAGATTAGGTTATAGATGAATGGAAAGAAAATCATGAATACATATTCATTTATTTTCTAGATCCCATGGGTTTTATTTCATGTAATCTTTTGATGATGTGAATTTTCAAATTTTTACCTATTACCAAAAAATTTGTATATCGTTCATTGATTAAATCAACATCATGAATTATTTTCTTGAATTGAATTTAGTTAATGGTTTCTTCTATATGCACACAATATTAATGGATCCATCCATCTACACAAGCTATGAAACATTAATCCACAATGTAGTCTTGGATCAGGTCATAAACATCATGCCACATCACACACATTGCTGTAGCCCCACTAAACTGTTTGAAACATCTTATAAAGAACGCATAACAATATCCACAACCCAATAATATAAATGTAACATGTCCAAAACCATAAATACATTACAAATATTGGGACAACACTAAGGGAAAAACCCAACATTAGACAGATTTCCACTAATTTTTCACTAGACTCCACGATGCCACGGTTGATGCCTATGTATCATAACAACATATAAGCAACAAGAATCATCGTAATTAATTAATTATACATAATATTTTTTCAAAAATGTAAATTGGAATCATTCAGAGAACTATTATAATGGATCTACTAACATCATTATTGTATTCCCATTTACATTATAATATATGTCAACAAAAATAACCATCCCCATTCTATCAATAATTTATTTTCATTCATAAAATTCTATGTAACTTTAGATATATACATATAAAATACATAAAATATTGACTAATAATTTATAGTTTCAAACGACTTCCATAGATGGAGTAATATTAAATTAAAAATTGGATATTGGGCCATTATTTATGAAGATTCATTATCATGAATAAACAACAACATTTAAAATAAAAATAATTTCCAATATGAGAATTAACCAATATTTTTAATACCAATTCTATCCATAACATTATTGCTCATCATATATCATCTGGCATCCCATGAATATGAAATTATCAATAATAAAACCACATTCTACCATCTCTATATGGCCCCATCCTGGAACATTACATAATTCGAAAGTAAGTTAATAAATCATATTAAGGATCTATTTAGGTAAATAGCTATATAGAATTAGGTCATAAATTATACATAACACCTTGAATATTAAATGTAGACACTTATACTCAGTTTCCATTTTATCATAAAATAAAATTCATAAAAAAAGAAACTCGACCAGTTTTATGTTTTTGATATAATGACTTTTACATGATCCCATACATGACCATATTCATCTTTAAGTCATGTGGAAAACAATTCAAAAATAAGGGATCAACATAAAAATATCTGTCAGGGATATAAATTTATTAATGAAAACACTATTCCATGAATACATACACATCAAAATAAGCATAATTATAAATTTAAAACATAATAGCTTTATCAAGTCTCACAAAATCATAAAATTTAGGAATAACACATTGATATCATATATCATAAAAGTAAATTATTCATATAATACTTACATATTAGCTATCATAGCTACATAGGTGGTTGCATTTGGAATACCGATTACGGTATATTCCATGAATCTCTTAGGAGAAACATTAAAGTTTACCTCTGTCACATTACCCAATTTGTTTGCGAGATATCTCGGGTTAATCTGCCATAGGTTTATCACAGAACCAACCGTATACGTAAATAATGCCCATGAACAATAACATATTCATAAAACAAAAAACAATCATAATGAAAAATATATCATTTCCATATTTCATTCAAAAGATATCAGTTCAAGATATTGACATAATCAATTCATTTAAAACATTGAAAAAGAATACATTGGAATCAAATTTTCTAATACCAATCTGAAACATTTGAAAGGAATTTCCAATCAAAACACCCATGTCCATATAAATAAATACATAAAATAATTTCTAATACATTTAAATGAAAAGGGAATAATTTAGAAGAATAAATCCTTAAAACATTTAAAACAATTTTTTTGTTAAAGAAACCTTTACCACATGAGAAACTGTTTAATATAAATCATTAAAAAATAACATCAAGTAAAACAATAAATATAATGAGGATATTTAAATTCATGATATAATATGTCAAAATTCTAGTATATACACCATATAAGATAATAATGGTGCACAAAATCAAGATATACCTTTCTGAATGGAGATTGAGATGTAGTCACTTACAATTATTGTATCATTGGATTTAAGATAAATCAATGACATAATTATCTGTGAAAAATATACATACACCCAATATAAGTGGATATTAAGTGTAGAAAGGTAGAGGCCATTAAAAAATATTCCATGAAAAACACAAACATGTAGTATATGTTTAACCCAATGAATTGAAATTGGGTTAAGAAGTTCTCTTACAGAAATTAGATAAGCTAATGATGTCACATTAAAATTAAGAAAACGAGTTTATGTGAGAGAAAGGTGTATCTAATTACATGGAAATAAAATTTACAGAAATAAGGATATATAAGAACATATCCACACATAAGAAAATTTAAATTTAAAAGACATAACATAGAAGAAGTCATTACCTAAAAGATAATGGTGAACAGTTCTCTTACAAAGATCATTTAAATAACCTTATAATTTATCAATGGAGAGATTATGTGTTTAAATAGTATATTCTCATAAAGGTGAGTAGAAATTACAACATAAATAAATAAACAATGATTACACACATAATCATATCATGACATAATTAATAATTATAAGATTAAACAAACAAATTGAAATTGGGTTAAAAATTTCCCTTACCGATTTGGTAACATAAGAAATATACGGCCCATGGAAGAAGGGTCATAAAATGAAGATGTAAATACCAATAAATTAATTTATATTATAATAAATAATAAAATCATGGTAATTACATACACCACACAAATGGTAATGGTGGGTAATATAGCATGAATCTTATGAGAATAAAAATGTTGAGATCAAAACCACATACCTCATGTCTAACATGACACATTCATTAATTAATATCCTGAATAATAAACTAAAGAAAAATTATACTTGATTCAGAAACCTTTTCATGTTTATTATTCCATTTATATCAATTATTACTATTTTTTAAAAACTATATAATTATTTATGTTAATAATGGTCACTTTTTTGATATTTGGTACATTAGTCAAAATGAACTTGTTAAAATTACAAATTTTCCTTGTGGTAAAAAATAAATTATCTCTATAATTATATTACATATTTAGGTATTATATATATCCACTATATATATATATATATTATAGTGCATAACATTTGGAGATAATAAATGTAATGCACCATTCATGTTGACAAAAAGCTGTATGTATGTATAAACACATCATTAATTTCTATTTCATATTTAATTGAATGATAACATATTAATACACATGTATATTATAACTCCAGTATAATATCATATATAATTTCATTAATTTCATTATTTATACATTCCATTTATGGAATGAAAGAGTCATATCTCTTTTAGGGGGTGGTATTCTGCACTTCCTCAAATGAAATTATCGTATTTACAATTATGGAAACCATAATGGTACGATATAAATGAAAAATAAATAATCCTAGAGAAAATATAAATTTAATATATATAACATATAAATATAGTTCCATCATAATGGTCACCATGGAGAGGCGGTAGGAGATATTTGAACAATCGTTGTTTCGTGAGGCAGTAGTTCACCGTCCATAGAGAATGTATGTTCATGTCCAATAGATAGAGGTGTGTGGATGTGTTTTTAAAATCCTTATCATAAAAAAATCCTACTATATTTAGGATACTGGTTTGGTTGTAAAAAAATATATAAATATATTATAAGGTTTAGATGCAGAAAATAAAAGAAAATAACTTGAGATAAGACGTTACCATTACATCGGGTCACTCTCATTAGTTTGAACCAATGAGCTTTCATTAATTGTCTTATTCCTAAGGGAAGGATTTTATGTGGAAGAGAGGGAAGTTTGGAGATTTTTTAGTAGTTTTTTTAGGATCCAAAGGGCTTGAGAGGTGTGTCTAATGGGTTAGAAGTGGTGGATTTTTATAAGGGGGAGAAGGGGAACTTTTGAAATGTTTGAAAATATTATTTTTTAATAAACTAAATTTCGTTTTCAAAAAGTAATGAGTTTATTTAATTACAATATTAGGTGATTATTTTTTGAAATTATCTTATCCATGGGATTTATAAATGTATAATGAATAAAAATAACCTTATATTTTTTCTTTATACTTTAGTTAACTAATTTATCATTTATCTTATCCTATTTTATATTCATACAATATGATTAATATATTTACTATAAAATGACAAGAGACCCAAAAATGGATCATTAATGACATTAGTAACACCATATGTGTCATTTGGACGAATTGTAGATTTTTATAATTATTTTAACATTTAATAAAATATTATTCATTTTAAAAACAAATTTATGTCAATTTAAAAATGATTCATATCATGAATTTTAAAAAAATATACAACTACTTGATTCTATAAAAAATAAAATAATTCAAATATAAAAAGTTATTATCATCCATAAAATACTTGGTTTGAATAAAATTTTCAAAATAATTTTATTTTAATATTTATAATCTCATTTATTTAAAACATTCATTAATGAGGAAATCATTACATCCTTATTGGGTCATAAATTTATTTATTCATTTGATGTATAAAAATATTAAATAAAATAACATGCTATATTAAATATTTTTATCTTTATCATGAAAATTTTTAGTCGGAAATTTCAATTATATGACTCATTATAAAAATTGTTTTACTATGTAAAATATGTTTATGATACATTTTACTTAAAAACAAATTAAATTTTAAAAAGTGTCATTTTAACTCACAAGTGGCTCCATGGGGTCCCTAAATCGACCCCATGATTTCCATGGTTGGACATGTATCATAAAATTGGATTACGACACATGTTAGGGTAATTTAAAAATATAACAATATTATTTTCCCTTTATTTTCCAGATTTTCTGTTTAAGCATGATAATTAAAATGTTTACTAAACTTACTATTCATAACGTATAAAAATAAAATTTACATATTTATATGATTTGGATATCTTGATTCAAAATCTGATATACATTTTCCATATTCAAAACACGGAAGTTACAGAAATTATTCTACAATTAATTCCAACTGTCAATACCAAAAAATGTGTTTTTAAGAAATAATATCTATTAAAAGATTGATATTTCTTTATATCCAATTTCACTGTTAAATTTCTTCAAATAAAAAACTTGGATTAAATGGTAAAAATATAATCCAATTACACATTAAAAAAAGTTATAGAAAAATATAACAATATAAATAAATCATATGAAATGGTATTTTTGAATTAATATGTAGTATTTTTTACTATTCATTAAAAATTAACTTTTACTGAAAAATACCAAAATATTACCCAAAGTAATGTTTTAGGTCCCACTTCTAAAGAAAAAATGTATTTTTTCAAATGGAACATATTAAAGTGACAAAAAAATATTTAAAAAGGGTTTACAATCAAAAGACAGTATATTGACATTTTAGATATTATTAGAGTATTTCATGCTTAAAATCAGATTCATTATAATTTTATGCCTCTAAAATTTATTGGATAAAATTAAAAAAAATTAACAAACTTGTGTAATCATATTTTAGTTAGGTCTATTCATTCCTACCAATACAATGGCTAGGCATTAACTACCATTTAAAACAATAATATTATATTATTATTTTTCAGTGTGACTCATCATTGTGTGCAATATAAGAATTCAGAAAAACCCATTGTAGTCTGTCGATTATTCCATTGAAAATATCATCCCCATTAATGTAAAATTAATATTTAATTCAAAAATATTAAAAAATATGAAAATATCATATTATTTATTTGCATAGAATGTTACATCCTTCCCCCGATTTTGGAATTGCATCCTCGCAATTATAAAATTGAGCTTGGAAACATCATTGAAAGTGCCACATTAGAAAATGTGGAAATTAAAATATTACATTAAAAGAAATATATATAAGTAAAAGGTCATTGAGATAACCCATAACTTGATTTCATGGAAACAAGGATATGATGGAAAAACTATGGGTCGAGTTCTACCAGAGAGTGATAGAAAACATGATCAGGATAATGTTAACGACTAGAAACCACAATCTTATTATAGGTTAAACAATATTTGATTCATTAGTAGGAAAAATAAACAGAAAATTTTATTATTTTAATATTTATTTAATAATGTCGAGGAATTTATATATGTGCTTGATTATGAACAAAAAGAAATATACTTACTTATCAAGTAGATTTTCATCCATTAATAAGTTTATACATAAAACTGATATTTTCTACAAACAATGAGTATTCAAGATTACTTGGTCACACCTAATGTAATGACCCATTGTTTTATAAATTGAAATTACTCTCTCATAAATATTTAATATAAACACCTGAAATCAAAACATAATGAAAAAAGAAGTGCAATGTTATTATTAAACATAAGTTTTTCACATTTGAGTTTGGAATTTTGAAAATCTGACATGCGTGGTAGTGATCATTAAGTTATTTGTAGTCCGATAAGAAAAATATATTTTTTTGATGAATAAAAAAATACACATATTAATAGTAACATACCCTTATGAATATTTATATACCCAAATTAATATTAACCTTTCATATGTTAATATATAAATAATATTAATGTTTAATGTATGATATATCTATATTTTAGACTAGGTAAATGAAGGTTTTAAAAATGGTTTTTGATAATTAATTATGTTTTTAATTAAATATAAATATAATAATATATAGAAAATTATTTTTGGAAAATGGATTTTATTTTTGGATTCTACACATTGAAAAATGGTTATGGTGAATATTTGAGATTTTTCTGAAAGACTTGATTTTTAGAGAATAGTAAAAAACATTAATTTACAGTATAAATATGTTATAGTTCAAATCCCTTATTCTGGACATCACAAGTGATGTAAGAACCCAAATATCATACAAATATTCATTTATTTTTATTCTTTGTCGTGGAATACTTATTATTCCTTTCGTTGTGATGAAATAATAAATTAATGATTATAATATTATGAAATCCTTTCTCTCCTCTACTATAAACCCCCTCACTCCCACTTCTCTTCACTACTCTTAAGACTTGTTACTTGCCAATATTCTTCCCAAATATCTCCCAATGCTTCTTCCACACATCAGAAATCACATAGCCTCTTTAAAATACCTAAACATATCCCCTTAAGAAGATCTCAATGGAGGAATTCTCAAGAGGAATATCCCTCTTTCCAATTCCATCATATCTTTTAAGTTCCTTTTTTGTTTCTTTCATCATCTCCCTACAACAAAATGGTATGATATCTCTAGTAATATACATGAACTATAGTTCTACTATGCTAATGGGATACTTCATTACATTCATTACTTTCCCCGCAATTTATTTCAATGAAATAAATGCCACATTTGATATGTGTTAATTTAACAAATTCAAGGAGAACAGATTATCAGTTTCTATTTTCATCAATAATTATGGTCATGAAAATATTTATGTTATAGTTGAACCAGATTATATATATGTATTTTATCCTTTTTTGGTTCATTAATCCTTTTTTACTAATGGTATTATTTTAAAAATCCAATCATCTTCATTGTAATCAAACACAACGATAAACCCAAATGGTTGTCACTATGATTTTAAATGTAATACATTGACATCACTCTATGTAACGAAATTGAATTTAAAACCATGTAATATCCTAGAAGTTCACTAATAGAATATAACTTCAATTCTGGACAACCAATTTTATATTATATGTTTATCCAAACATGAATATAATTGAATTGGTTATTAAAAGAATGTAAACAAACTAGCCTAAACAATGAAATTGAACCTCATAACCAATCGATATGATAATATATTAAAATGAAATCATTATAAAAAAATTACATATTAAAAGGATATTGAATTATTATTTAATAATTTTAATTTTTTTATTCAGGTCTATAATCACCAGTGGAGAACACCAATGGATTTATGATTACAGATCCTCTCCTTTTCTCTCATAATCAAGATTGTAGTATTTATTATGCCTTTTTATGTGTAATACCAATGTATGGGTTATGTTTTCTCATATCCCCCATAAATAACTCATTATTTATAACATATGAGAAACCCCTTTTCTCTCCTATCATGCCATTTTTGGTACACCCGACACCATGCCAATAAACTATAACGAATTAGACCTGAACCTTTTTTGTTCATTACAGTTTCATTATATTTATTTATATCAAAGTGGAGTTATCATACCTGTTAATGTAAATATTAGAAATTATGTTTAGTTTTAAAATATTCATATATTATGACCATTTCCTCACTCTCTTTGGTTATATAATTTTTTTTAAAATATTACCTCTTTAGAACATTCTGATAAATAAACTAGTTTTAATGAATCTTCCAAAATGTTCTACCCAATTTCAAGTGAACAATATCAAATTTTTTAAGAAAACTTTTTCATTATAAAATAAGTAATTATTTTATGAGAACCTAATTGGATCAATTCTGGTTTTATATAAAATATTGTCCACTTTTTTATTTTAAATGCTATATAGTATTTTTCTGAAAACCACACAAAAATGTTTTAATGATAATGTTTCTCTAATACATTTCATATATGTTGTCTCATATATTTGAGACCAACTACCATGTTATCTGCCTATATAACCTTATGAATTACCATGTATGTTCTTATCCCTTTCTATCATGGAAACATTCAAGGTATGCTCAATGGTTTTGCTTTATGTCATGATTATGGTACCAAATTTTTTCCATGGGTATCATTATGTTTATGTATAGTTGATTATTTATCAATATTTATGTGGAATGAATGTTCATGAAAACATTGATATTGGTGCATAGATATAACCCTCCAAATCATTGGGTAAAGTTAAGTCTCATGAGATACGATGTGAAAAGGGATTGGCATTTGGCCTTGACTTGTACTGAAATGGGAAACGAGATTTACAGTTAGCCTTGACCCATACTAAAAAGGAAAACCATATTGGTAGTTATCCTTGACCCATACTAAATATATGTTTTATATTTCTTTCAAATTTATTTGATTCTATGTTTATATGATTCCATGCATATATGATATGATTTCATATGTTCCATGGTCTGTATATCATTTTGTCATGTATCCTAACTCATGTGCTTAAAATGTATCCTTATGTTCATTCCCTGTCCTCATCACTTTTTTCATGTTTTTTATAGGGTACCTTATGCAGATGTAAGGGTTCAATGGAAGTTATGATATCTTTATGAAGATTAAATGAAGAATTGTTTTTCTAGACCAATTTTTTAGGTTTTATGTACATAGTCATCCCGGAAAAAAGTCATAATGATCCTTTTCTTGAACTATGATATATAATTATTCTTATAATCATGTAATGTTATATAGAAAAGGGATGGGTCACTATTGATTGTATCAAAGGATGGTCAAATTATTTTTAGAAATTAGTAATAGAGAACCTTAGTGAGAACCTTAATGATGGGACTAAGTATATGAAAATAGTCCTTAATTTCAGGGACTATTATGTTATTGGTTTATCAAAAAAAATCCTAGTCAGGATACGAGAAAGTAGAGGCGGCTCTGGAATAGATGTACCTAGTATTGAAAACTTTGAAAAATAGTTTCAAGCTTGACCTGTGGTATCCTGGTACATGACAACGGGCCTTGAATCACTATTGGTTACGACACTCTTGGGGTATATGATTTTGTAGATTCACAATCATAGTAAAAACCATTACTAAGATAAAAAATCCCATATGAATATAAGTTATGAAATAGAGAAACCATCACCTAGATATAATCATAAGGAATAAAAAGTTGTGATATACTTCTCCTTAATAAGTTTACCCTTTTATTATCAAAGTTTTCTTTTTTATTCTCAATAGATATGTATTCATGCCATTTAATTATACGTTCTATTTCTTAGTTAATGGCGCAAAATAGAAGAAAATGTTCCAACAACCAATGTGATAGGAAATGTAAAGATTTCCCTCAATTGATAAGTATTAACTCAATTGAAAAGATATTCTTCTTCCTTCAGTGCCTAGTAGATGGGAAATTTGTACTGGAGGACTATCGTTTTGATAGGGAAGCTGATAAGTTGTGGTCACTAGTCAGGAATACAAAGTCCCAAGAGGAAACGAATTACATGGAATGGGAGGAATTCAAGATGATGTTTTTCAACAAATATTTTCGTCAAACCCACCATCTCAAGATGGAAAGACAGTTCCTCTGACTCAAGAAAAAGTATTTTTAGTCCATCGGGGCATATGAAGGATACTATATAAGGCTTGCAAGGTACTCCTCTTGATTTCCAATGAACAACAACAAATATGGTGGATCACTTCTTTAGCAGACTATAACTGAGTCTATTAAAACCATTGGTTATTTGAGACATCGACATTTATCAGGATATTTCCCATTATTCCATCAAATTTGAAATAGAAATTGGCGACTCACAGTGGTCATGTGGGCCTGGTTAAAAGAAGTGGAAAATGGAGAACAACATGGGTGGTTCATCAAAAAAATACCATGATGGAAATAATACTAACCTTTTCCCTTGTAAAAGATGTGGGAATACGTATCCTGGATACTTTTTGATGGGAGACAAGAATTACATCAAATTTAGAATGTTTGGTCATCTATCCAAGAACTTGCACTAGGATATGAGGAATCCCACCAACGAAGAAGAAGAAATGAAGGTTTAAATAAAAACTCAGCCTGCAGTGAAATACTTCAACTGCAAGGAGCATGGGAATTATGCGAACAGTAGGCCTAACATGGGGGTTTTCTGATGCAATAAACTAAACCTCCAAGGATACAAGGAAATGCTTATGATATCACTAGTACTACGTTGGAGTCTAAAAATGATGTGGTGACATGTACACTTGTTATTTATTCATGCATAGCAGACATACTATTGGATTTTGGTTATACACGCTCTTTTATATCATGCCAGTTTAGTAGAACTATTCAAAAAAAACCCTCAATATATGGAGGAAAAATTATCTGTGAGAATAGTTAATAGGGAAATTATGGCGTTTATGGTTTATAACACCTCCTTGATTAATATTTTTGGATTGAACCTCCCAAAAAATCTTGTCATACATCCATTAGTGGAGTTTGATGCTATATCGACCTGCGATTTTTTATCTTTATACAAAGACAACATCAACTATGGGGAAAGAGAGATCACTCTTCACAACCCACATCATCTTCCGATTCTTTACATGTGTATGATGGAAGATGAATCGTCTTTAGAATCATCATCCAATGTGTGGATATTTCTTATCTGTGACCAGAAAGATCTATCAGAAATGATTGATAATAATGAGAGAATCATGCTCGATGACATTCCCATTGTGTGAGATTACATTGATTTATTCCCTGAAGAGTTTTTGGGTCTTCCTTCCAACCGAGAGGTTGAGTTATCCAATGAACTTATCCTAGGTTCTCTTCCTATCTCAAAGAAACCTTACAGAATGGACACCATAGAGCTAGAAGTGATGAAGAAGATGTTACAAGAGATTATGGAGAAGGGTTTTATATTCCTGAGTGCATCACCATGGGGTGACCCAGTTCTCTTCGTCATGAAGAAGGAATGATTAGTGTGGATCTGCCTTGATTATCATGAAATAAATAAAATAATGATAAAGAATAAGAATCCCATGCCACGGATAGATGACTTGATCAATCAGCTTCTTCGGGCCAGTTAGTTCTTTAAGGTGAACCATTAGTCGAGATATCACCAATTAATGGCGAGGAAGGATGATATACCCAAAACTACCTTTGAACGTGGTATGGACACTTTGAGATCATAGTTATGTCTTTAGGACCCAATAATGCTCTTACAATTTTCATGGATTTAATGAAAATGGTATTTAGATATTACCTTGCCAAATTTGTGGTAGTCTTTATTGATGATATTCTAAAATACTCCAAGAGAAAGGAGGAATATTGATAGTATTTGAATATTGTGTTAAATACTTTTTGATTGGAGAAGTTTTAAGAAAATTACAGTAAATGTGAGTTCTGGATGAAGGATGTATCATTCATGGGGAAAGTTATTACTAGCAAAGGGATATTTGTGGACCCTTCCAAGGTGATGGCAATTAAAGAATGGAACATGCAATCTTTTCTAACGGAGATCTGAAAATTTTTGGGTATAACAAGGTGTTATCGATGATTTTTTAAAAAAATTACATGATTTTCAACCCCAATGAACATGCTGACATGGAAGGGAGTAATGTTTTTCATCACACAGAATGTGAATATTGTTACTGGGAGTTGAAAAATAGGCTTGGCACTGTGCCAGTACTCACAGTTCCTATAAATGGAGAACTCTGTGTGGTGTATAGTGATGCTTCTTATAAGGGATAAGTATTTGTGGTAACAAAAAATGATAATGTGATAGCCTATGCATGATGGCGTCTGAAAATCCATGATCAAAACTATCCCACACATGATATGGATTTGAAGGAATTATCTTTACATTGAAAATATAGCTTTATTATCTCTATGTGGAGATGTGTGTGATATATACTTACTACAACAGTTTAAAATATATTCACACAGAAAGTTCATAACATAATCCCACAAATAAGGATAGAGATCATCAAGGATTATGAATTCTCAATCCACTACCATCCGAGTAAGGATAACTGGGTCGCAGATGCTCTAACTATAAAGGATCCTCCATCATTATCAATGATGATAATTGAAAAGGATCTTATCTTATTAGATTTTCAAGGATCGACATGGGTATCATTATAGAAGGAACATCATAAATCCTTTCTCAAATTATTTCTCAACCATCCATCTTGGAGAAAAATAACGAATTCTGAATGAAATGATTTGGAAATTTAGAAAAGGGTGAAAGCTATCAAAAATTGGAAATTATCTGCTTTCAAAATTGATGATGAAGGAGTTGTATGATTTGGGACATGGTTATGTGTACCATCTGATCTAGAGATAATGAATGAGATATTGAATGATGCACATGACTCGGCCTTCTCTATCTAACGAGGGAGAAAAAAGATGTATCGAGATCTCCGAGAACACTTTTGGTGGGACAATATGAAAAGGGAGACTGTTGAATATACATCAAAGTGCCTGGTATGTTAGCAAGTGAAGGCTGAGAGGAAAAATTATAAGGGTATGATGTAACTACTACTCATACCAGTATGGAGGGGGTTGAACATTTCCATGGACATTGTGACTGGACTTCCAAGGAAATCTAGATGCAACAATGCTATATGTGTCATTTTGAATCATCTTACAAAGACAGCTCAGTTTATCGAAATTGGAAATGAATTATAATTGGATTAACTTCCATGGATTTACATAAATGAAGTTGTATGGATGCATGATGTACCACTGTCTATTTTATCTGATCGTGATAGAAGATTCACCTACAATTTATGGAAATTTCTCCAAAATTATCTACTCACTAAACTGAACATCAGTATGACCTATCATCCTCAAACCGATGGCCAATCTGAAAGAAAAATTCCGACAATAGAAGACATGTTGAGAGCATGTTCAATAGAATTTAAAAAAGGATGGGACAAACATCTTCCACTTTTTGAATTCTCCTACAATAATATATTCCACTCGAGCATCTGAATGGCACCATATAATGCCCATTATGAGAAAATGTTTAGAACACCGGGGTATTGGGATGAATATAGTGAGCATAAGCTGCTAGGACCTAAAATGGTTGTAGAAATGGTGGAGAATGTGAAAACCATTCAACAGCATATATTGGTAGCCCAAAGTCGATAGAAATGTTATTAATACAATCTTCAATGAGACCAAGAGTTTAAATTTGGAGACAAGGTATTATTACGCATATCTTCATCGAACAAGGTCATGTTGTTTGGAAAGAAAGGGATGTTATGTCCCATGTACATCATCCCCTTTGAGATCCTTGATTGAGTTAGATCTATGGCCTATAGATTGGAACTTCATCCTATGGTGTCGAAAGTACACGATGTCTTCCATGTATCCCTCTTAAAGAACTACATACCAGACCATACATTTGTACTATCTTTTGTGGTGGACCAATTTGAGGATGATATTTCCTATGAGAAGCGTCCAGTGAAGATCTCGGATCGTAGTGAAAACATTCTACCCAACATGAATACTCATATGGTCAAGGTAATATGATGAAACAATAAGTACGAAGAGGCAACATGGGAACAGGAGGCTACAATGAATGAAAATAAACCGCACCAATTTTTGGATTAGAATGTAAAACAAAGTTTTGAGGGTGAAATTTCATAAGAGGTGAAGAATGTAAAGACCCAATGTTTTGTAATTTGAAATTATTATATAATAAATATTTTATATGAAAACATTAAATCCTAACATAATGAACAACTAAGTTCTAGGTGACCTTTAATCTCATGTTTGTCATTTTTGTGTTTGGAATTTCGAAAATCTGACATGCATGGTTGTGATCAGTAAGATATTTATAGTCCTATAAGAAAAAAATTATTTTTTCGGTAATAGTAACCTACCATTATTAATAGTAAAATACCCTTATGAATATTAATATACCAAAATGGATAGTAACCTTAACTACGAAAATATATATATAATATTCACATTGAGAGTACAATATACATATATTTTAGAATAAGTAATTGAATGTTTTAAAACATATTTTTTATAATAAATTATAGTATAAATTATATATTAAAATAATCATATTTACATAATAATTTTTGAAAAATGGATTTCATTTTTTGATTCTACACGTCGAAGAATGGTAATGAAGAATTATTGAGATTTTTTTGAAATACATGAATTCTTAGTGAATAGTAAAATACATTAATTTAACGTATAAATACATTATTGTTCAAATACATTATTCCTGACATCAAAAGTTATCAAATAACCCAAATCTCTAACTCACACGCATTTATTAATATTTTCAGTTATGGTATACTAATAATTCCTTGTCTTGTGAATAACTAATAAATTAATGATTATAATATTATGAAATCCCTCCTCTCGTCCACTATAACCCCCCCTCACACCCTCTTCTCTTCAATAATCTCAAGCCATGTGCCTTGCCAATATTTGGCCCATATATCTCCCCATGCTCTTCCCCCATCTCCAAAATCTCCTAGCCTCTTCCAAATACCTAAACCAGGACCCTTAAGAGGTTCTCAAACGAGGAAGTGTCCAGAGGTAAATTCCTCTTTCCAATTCCTTCATTTCTTTTAAGTTAATTTCATTTTTTATCATTCCTCACCTCCCTTCACCCAAATTTTAGGATAAATCCAATAAAATACATATATTGGAATTATATTATGCTAATGGAATACTTCATTGTCTTATCTCCTTTCCTAGAATTTTATTTGAGTGAAATTAAAGCACCGTTTATGATGTTCTAATTTATCGCATTCAAGGACAACAGTTTATCAATTTATTTTATCACATTGAATTCTATTCAAGAAAAAAAATTTGAAAATTTTTAACGAGATTATTATATATGTAATATATCCTTCCTTTGGTTCTGTAATCTTTTTTTACTAACGATATTACGTTATAAAGAAAAACACATTCTTTGTAATCAAACCCACCAATTAACCAAAATAGTTGTAAAAAAGGTTATATATAAAATAATTTTACTTCACACTATGTAACCAAATTAAATTTAAAACCATGTAATCTCATATATTTTCACTTATAAAAAATAACTTCAATTATAGACAACCACTTTCATCTTACATGTTTCTCCAAAAATGAATATAAGCAAATAGGTAACTGAAACTAAATAAACAAAGGTCCCCAAACAATGAAATTGAAACTCATATCCAATCATAAAGATTATAAATGAACATAAAATGATTATAAAAAAACAATTAAATATAGAATAGGTTCTGGAATTATTAATTAATAAATCTAATTTGTTTATTTTGGTCTTCAATAAGAAGTGGATAACAGTAACATGTTTAAAGTAAGGGATCCTCTTCTTTTTTCTATTAATCAAATTTATCCTCTAGGCTATGCCTTCTAATGTGAAATACCAAATGATGGGGTATGTTTTATTACTTCCCCCAAACATCCCTCATGATATATAATTATTATAACTCCATTTCCTCTCTCAACAATCCCTCTTAGGTACACCCTACACCGTGCCAATAAACTATAACAAATTCTACCTAAACCCTTTTGGTTCATTCTGGTTGCCTTATCATACATTATATCAAAGTGGAGTGATCATATATATTAATGTTCTTATTCTAAATGCATTTTAGTTTTACAAAATTATTCTATGAAGACCTCTTCATCACTCACTTTTGGGGATATCATGTATTTAAAGAATTCCCTCCTTAGGTCATTCTGATAAGTAAACCTATTTTAAGGGAACGTCCTGATTTTTTACTCAATTTCAAGTGCCCTAAATTTACACTTTTAATCCAAAAATATATTTATAAAATCAGTATTTTTATTTTGAAAAAATCTTGGTTAAATTCTAGTTTTATATAAAATATTGTCCACATTTATATTTTAAAATCACTATAGTATTTTCCTTAAGACCGCACAAATTTGTTTTAATGATAATGGTTCTCAAATACATATCATAAATGTTGTCACCTCTATTTGACACAAACTATAATTTTTAATTCCTATTTTACCTTATGAACATTCATATATGTTCAAATCCATTTATTTCATGGACACTTTCATGATACACTCATTAGTTAAGCGTCATGTTATGATTATGGTGCCCATTTTGCTGGAAGGATATCCTATTGTTTATGTCTATTTGATATGTATGACTATTTATCTGGCAAAAATATTCATGAAAACGTTGAGATGGGTGTACCCAGATAGTGCTCCAATGCATTGGGTAAAGTTATGTCTCTAGAGATGCGATGTGAAATGGGATTCGTGGTTATCCTTGACCCATACTAAAATTGGAAACGAGATTGGCGGTTATCATGTAACTGTACTAAAATGGGAAATGGGATTGGCGGATAGCCTTGAACCATACTAAAGATATATTTTATTATTCTATGACATATATATAATTCCATATTTATATGATCCCATGATTATATGATATGACTTCATATTTTCCATGATTTGGATATCATTATGTCATGTCTCCTAACGCATGTGCTTAAATATGTATCATTTTTTTCATTCCTATTCTATCCTTTATCTCATCCCATTGTTCATGTGTTCCTCATGGTACCCTATGCAGATGTAAGGTCCAAAGGAAGAAAAGATATCCTTATGAAGATTAAATAAATATGTGTTTTTTAGCCCCATGTTTTAGGTTTTATGTACATACTATTCCAAGACAATAGATTTAATGATCCTTGGTTTTTAGAATAGTTTATAATTATTCATAAAATTATGTAATGTAATATGGGAATGGATTGGGTCCCTATACATGAAGCTCTAGAATAAACTACTAGAGATTCACATAATCCACAAAAGACGAACTCTACATTTACCTTGTCATTAGAAATTACCCAAATCCATAATGGTTTGAATGGGATCCGATAATACACAAAAAAGGATAATATTTTATAAAAATAAATACTACTCAGAATCTCCAAAATTTAACCAACAATACCCAAATCTCAATAAAGACCATTCAATAAACAATTTTCTCTAAATTTATTCAGAATAATCCAAACTATGTTTGAAACCCAAAATTTGGATGGACTTTTTCATGACCCCTCCCAACAAGGTGTACCCCTCCGGGGCTGGCAATGTGAGATGGGAAATAATAACCCATGAGTGCCACCTCCAGTAGGCCCCATGATGGAGACTAGCACCGAGGGTATAATAAACACAGAAATGGGAGGAATTACCCTCCAAGAGAACTCATGCGATGGATATAGATATGATACACACCAAACTACTCTAAAAATACAGAAATATAAAATAAATACCAAGTACACATGTGTTATGTCATGAAAAACTACTACAATTGAAACGAAAAAAATCTGAAAATACCCAGAAGAATGTAAAAACAGCAACAACCTTGAACCCCAAACAGCTCCTACAACCCCAAGCAAGTAGAAACCAGCCAAATATCTAACTTTCTCCAAGTGACCTAGAAAAAATTTTATATATACATAGGGTGAGTATAACAGTATACTCATAAAGATCCCCTTGGATCCTCTCGTGTAAATGTAATAAAGTAATGCTAATGCACTGTAAAAAACAAGTGAAAATAACTCATCACCAATGTTGTTATATTATGTTCCCACCCTCACCAAGGATACTCTCCTCATGTACTTCATAAAAGATTATATTATATAATATGGAAAATCAAGGGTGCACCGCTACTACTTCCCCACTAGTTTTCCGCTTTCCTCAACATTGCACGTTTTAAGCTATATCTCCCCCAAAATGCTTTCCCACTGACACCTGGGAAAATAACCACAACACGTAGCTTATGAAAAAATCACCACGTCCACGTAATCAATGTAACCAGGTATTTTATAGTAACCACACATCTCACATAACATTTATCATACATCTAGCATTATACATCAAACCATTATAGCCCACCGACTGAGTATGGATCCTCAAGCCATGATAGCCTATACACATTACACCTATAGTAGTTCATAAGAAACTCTATCTAGAATACATGTGTGTGAATAACCAAAATCCATTACTACCCTCTACACACATATATGGTGAAAAATAACCTATGTACCTACCAGAACTAGAAAATTCCAATTGAAGAAAGTGGTTCCAAAGGGGATAGTCAACCATCCATATTCCCACTGTAATTTTGGGGATAACACCCCCAGGGCTTAGAATCCTTGAGGTGTCGTTTTTCAAAACATACGGTGTGGAGTAGCATATAGAAACAAAAACCGTAAATAATATACTATATCTCACAACCACACAATGAGAATAACCTAGTCTTAAACTCAACAGTAGCTAAGGTCTCTTGGAATCCCACTGCCACATCTATGACTAGGTATCCTATAAGCACAAAACCATATAAAGAGCTTGATTACATTCTTTTATTCCATTTTTATCAGCTTAACTTTATGTTAATTAATTCGTTAACATTAATTAACAATTAACAAATTCCACATTATATTTCATTTGCATAACACCAAAAGACCATTGTTCTTTTAAATTGTAACATTAGCATTGTGTTCCATAAATCTCAAAACTCATGGGTTAAAATAATTTATTCAATCATTTAGAAAAAAAATTACTACATTATCATATTCCCAGGAATTATTGAAAATATTCTAAGATATTAAACAATAGGGGCTTACCACAGTGAGTAGGGGAACTATCTGTTGAGTATTTTCCACCTATAGAAAGAGCATAGACCCATCCTCCCTCAAGAATCTAAAGAAAGAAAGGATGTGGCATACCACGTACTTCATCACCCATTTTGGATGAAGGGTAATCAAGACCAATTTCTTTGAGTAGTGTGGAATGTAATGAGGATAAAAACCCCAAAAGAAACAAAAAGCAGCCAAACATTCACATCCAACCTGTTCTATCATCTCTCATTTCCTCCCCTACACCCATATGCATAAACTGATGCATCTACCCACTCTACATGTCAAATACTTCCACAACCAATAGGCCTCCCAACCCCTACATATCACATCATCCTTCTATGATCAACTCACCACACAAGCACCAGGAAAAAAAACACGACATCAACTGGGATCTTGGCACTTAAACAATCAAGAGGGTAACTCAAAACCCTATAAGGAATTATATTTTATCAAAAACATCGTTCTTTAATCCATCATGTATTATCCAATTTATAATTCATAGGTTCCAACTTCGGGAAACCAAAAAAGTAATCTGTCACATATTGATTAAATCTTCTTACTGCATCAAAATTATTAACATCAAATTAAAACAAAAAAAATTACCAGATTCATTTACATTCCTCATTATATTTATCAAAACAATTAAAAATTAATTCATGCATTGTGTTCATTACCAATTTCCATTAAGAACTAAAATCTAATGAAGAAAGAATAAATATGAACCCATATAGAAAAAACTTGAGGCAAAACCATACGATCGATATCAATTTATTTATCTTGTTCAAATATGTAACATGTCAATTCCATTGTGACGAAGTGGACTAAAACATGATAACTCTAAATTTTTTCGTAAAACAAACGAAAATAAATGAATAACCTACATTAAATGTTTCATCAAGTTATTTATACATGAACGAGCCACACAACAGATTTTGATCTCCTCCCCCGTGACAATTGTATGCACTCGAGGATGCAGAGACACCACCACACTAGTTAACACCCACAATAATACCATCAGGAAAAAGAAGATAGCATTCCATAATATTTCAAGGAGAAATAGAAGGATATGAACCCAAAATAATGATGATATATCATACCATATATTTAAGATTGATATATATTTCTTGGTTCTAACAAATACATAGGGTGCGCTTGTAGAAAAAAAAAAGTTAGGGGGAACCAGTCCATGGAGAAAAGGTTTATTGCACAAATACTACACGATGGAAGGAAATGATAGAGGGTCTATAAATAGATTACAATGAGGACGAGCGTCGGAGGTTGATATCTTCTCCCTTTTGAATATTTAACAGAGAAGTTGTTTATTATACGATTGATTTTACATTAAATGTGAATAGTATTAAACCATTCGGTTTGACCATATTAAAGCTTCTTGAGCCTTAGGAAAATTATTATAGGATTTACAGCCTTTGAATCGGTTACATATTCTATAAATTGAGGTGTTAAATGCATTTTACGTCAAAGGAAACATCAAAGGGGTGAAATTGTAGGAAGCTGGAAAAGCTGTTCACGACCCCAAAATTTGGCAAAGGAAATTGAGGATGCAGTTAGAACCTCACTGTTCTTGAAAAACTATTTGGATAAGGATACATTTGGAACTATTCACAGAATCCAAGTGATGAAACAATTTACATATGGATACCATCGGGACTGTTCACATAATCCTACCAATGACACTATTTACATAAGGCTACTATTGTACCTATTCACCTAAGCATGTTGATGTAACTATTCACCTAAGGGTACCCATGGAACTGTTAAAATAACTCTATCAATGACACTATTCAAATAAAGCTATTGTTGTTATGATTCACATAAACCTTGCGAGGACACTGTTCGCATAAGGCTACCGTTGGGCTGTTCACATAAGCCTACTGAAGACATTGTTCCCATAAGGGTATCATTGGAACTATTTAGAAAAGCCTACCGATGACACTGTTAACATAAGCCTACCATTGGAACTGTTCACATAAGCCTAAATATGAAAGTGTTCACCTAAGGATACCATTGGAACTGTTCACATAAGACTATTGATGAAACAGTTCACACAAGGCTAATGATGGAACTGTATACATAAACCTACCGATGAAATAGTTTACATAAGGCAATTAATGGAACTATTCACATAATCCTACTGATGGAACTGTTCATATAATGCTATCATAAGAACTGTTCACATAAGCCAACTGATGACACTATTCACATAAGTCTACCATTGGAACTATAAACATAAGCCTACTGATGACACTATTTACATAAGGCTTGCCTTGAACTGTCCACATTTGACTACCGATTACATTGTTCATATAAGGCTACCATTGGAACTATTCCAATAAGCCTACAAATGAAACTGTTCATATAAGGCAACTGTTGGAACTATTCACATAAGCCTAATGATTACACTATTCACATAAGTCTACCATTGGAACTGTTTGAATAAGGCGTCCAATGACGCTGTTCATATATGGCTACCATTGGAAGTGTTCGTATAAGCCTGATGATGATATTGTTCACAGAACATAAAAATTGTCAAAAGAAATAGAGGTTGCAGTTAGAAGGCTATAGTTCTGGAAACACTATTCATGAACTTGATATTTGGAAAAGTTTCGAGAATAAGTAACCAAGACTTCCTAAAACAACATGAACACCAGATTCCAGCAAATTAATGGACCGAATAGGTCCGGGCCTTTAAATTAGATTCCTCTTAAAACATTATCATCCATGAGTAATTAAAACCACCCTAAAAGGAAATAGAAAAGAGGTTTGAACAACCACCCCTCGAGATACATTTCAAAAGAGATCATGAAACATGAACCAACCAACGAAAGACATTTCATAAAAAATAATGGTCTACCACCACAAATCGAAGGTCATTACATAAAAAGAGTTAATCATAAATGAACACTTGGTACTAGGCTAGTATCTGCAAATCATGTTCCTTAGTACTCTCCTCGACACCACTATGTCACCACAAGATACGAACTATGGGAATAGAACACCCACAAAATAGCTTCTCCTTTCGGTCCTAGATCTCTATCGGCTTCTCCTCGACGGTCTCATCGTCATCAACATCGATCTCACTCCAATAAATGACATGTTAGTCATCATGAAGATAACAATGGAGATGTGATACATGGAAAACATAATGTATCTGGATCATCTGTGCGGGATGTGCTACTCGATATGCCAAGGCTCCAACATGAGCCAAATGCAAGAAAGGAGAAACAAACTGGGGAAAAATATTACTCCTGCAACCAAACCTTCGCTGCCCAGGATGGGGAGTCAACTTCATAATCACAAGATCCTCAAAATCAAACTCCAAATTTCTCTTCCTTTGATCGGAATATGATTTCTGGTGATATTGTGTGGTCTTCATCCTATCACGAATCACCTAAACTATATTTGTTGTATTCAGCACTAGTTCCAGTTTGAGAATTTGATACTCTATGACCCCAGTCCATAACAATGGAGAATGGAAAGGTAGACCATAAAATTCTCTAAATGGCTCCATACTAAGCGTGGAGTAAAAATGTTTTTTAACCTAACTCCACCAAGGGTATGTGCTTCATCCACGAACCACCAAAATCCAAGATGTGGTATCAAAAAATGTAATCAAGAATCTAGAGGGAACGGTCTTTCTCACAGATCATTTGCGGATGAAAAAAGTGTTAGGGAATAGCTGAGAACTGAAAGCATGCTGGAGACCTCTCCACACCCTGGTGGTAAAATGAGGATCTTGATTGGAAATGGTCACCCTTGGGTATCCATTAAGCCTCAACACCTCCTCTATTTACCGGCTTGACCAAACATCTACTGAGATTGACCCATTCATCGTTATGAATGGTTTAATTTTGTTAAATGATCCACCACCACCCAAATATCTTCATGCCCCATATGCCCATGGAAAACCCGTGAAAAATTCTATTGAGGTGTCCTCCCACTTCCACTGAGGAACATATAACGGCTGGAGCAGAAAACTAGGAACACGGTGTTCGGTCTTCACCTTCTAGAAGACAAAACATCGAGACACTAACTCTACAACTTCACGCTTCAACCCCGGCCTCAAAAAATGACTCCTCAAGGATTGGTATATATTTTTTCATGCTAGGATTCACAGATAATGGTGAATTATTAAATTCTCTTAGAAACATATCGTTCATGTCCAAAAGAACAAAAAGCCTTCCATGATAAAACACTGAGTGTTTCTCATCCTCAATCCAACAATCTAGGGCCTTACAACAAACAACCTGGACTCTCTAGACCTCTGCCTTAAGATCCCCCAACTGTGAGTCTTCCACCTACTACACTGAAGATGACTGCACCATCATCTAAAAAAGGAAACATCTTCCCTAAAAATTCTCCCATATCATGATGTAATACCTAATGTTCTTTCATAACTCTCTTGCAATCACTAGATTCATGCACTGCATCACTACATGACTTCTTGCTCAGCACATCAGCTACAACATTCCCCTTTCCATGGGTATATGATATTGTGATGTCATAATCCTATAAAAACTCCATCCACCGACATTGTCTCATGTTTAATTCACAATGGGAGAAAACATACATTGGGATATTATGATCAGTGAAAACCAAAAATCACTCCCCAATGAGGTAATGTCACCAAAAAATCATATAAAACATCACTTTCTCCAAATCATGATTGTGGGTTCCATAGTTAGCTTCATGGGGATGCAATTGTCGGGACCCATAAGAAATGAGCGATCTTTGTTGCATAAAAACATAGGTTAACCTTAGATTCGAAACATTTCAGATAACATCAATCTAAACACCCTCTACTAGAAGAAAATGAAGTAGAGTATTTACCCACATCTTTTTAAGATACTAAAACCCTACCTAACATTTATCAATCCACATGAATGCATGTTCATTATTATTCAATGCATTTAGAGGAGTCAAAACCCAAGATAAATTGACTATGATCTTCCTGTAGTATCCTGGTAGACTATGGAAAATTCCCACCATTTCCACATTATTTGGGGGTTTCCAAGACATATCTGCTTCTATCATTGATGGATCCCTAGAAACACTATTCTGGGACACAACATACCCCATTAACCGGAATTATGAAGCCTAATATTCACACTTCAACAACTTCCCAAATAGCTGTTGTTGATGAAGAACTCCCAAAATGGCTTGTAGATGCTCTACATGATCCTCCTCAGACATAGAGTGCACAAGGTTATCATCGATGAAAACAACAAAAACCATATCTTATATCACAAGGAAATCATCATTCATTAATACCATGAACACTTCTAGAGCAATCGTTATGACTGGCATCATTACAACGAACTCTTAATGTCCATGATGACAACAAAAAGCAGTCTCCATGATATCCTCATCCTACACATGCATCTGATGATATCCTGAACGCAAGTCAATCTTTGAGAACCAAATTTCATCCTTCATTTGATAGAATAAATCATCAATTCATAGAATAGGATCGAAATTTTTTAGTGTCACTTTATGTAGGCAATGATAATTGATACACAACTGAAAACTTTTGTCAGCCTTCTTTACAAACAAAACTGTTGCACCCCACAGTGACACAGTCATCTAAACAAAACAGCACTGTAACAGACCATAAATAATTATACATTTCACTTGTAATTCATAATGGTCCATCATAAATATATACATAGGTATAGAAGAATCTCCAGGGTGTAGCTCGATCCCAAACACGATCTGTAGTCGAGGGATTAATGCTACAGCCACTTTTGGAAATACATCAGGGTACTATTCTTCAACCCTAGGAAACACCAAATGTTGAACCTATAATGAACATAGCATTATCTCATCCTTAAATAATTATAAAGACAAAACAAACCTTTGACACATTTGAGGGTCTCTCTCACCAACAAACACCATTGGCTCTCCATCCTCATCGAAGAACACACCATGTCTCCTGACGCAATCCATGGTATTCTGCACCAAATAAAACAAATCCATACTCAAAATGACATTATATGGTTGTATCTATTAACATATGAAATCTCCCCAAGAGCGGTGTTATACCAGCTGTACCTCACATTTTCTGCATACTTAAAACATGTCTGCTCGACCTCCAACTAACGTAGTCAATACTAAGGGCAATGGAATACTATCTACCTCAAGTACCAAATCATGGAAAAGGGTAGGTGATATGAAAATGATTGTCACTCCGAAATCAATCAAGGCATACAAAACGTAATAAATCTAGCAATGAGTACCTAAAATGATGTTAGGGTTTGCTATAGCTAGAAAAAATAAAGCATGAAGCTGACCATGTCCTCCTCCATGGCCACTATGAACCTGATGAAGACCACCACTATGGATGCACTTTGCTCTCAGAGGACGGGGAGAATCACACAGATGTCTTATGCCTGCCCCATCTACCCACTGGTAATCCAATTATGGTGCAACCTGCTGCTGCTACCTCATCATGAATTGCCTCAATAGAGGAACATGGAGAAGAACACATGGTATTCAACCACTGCTATAAAAGTTTGGGTACTCTCGATATTGATGACCTCAACCACCATAAAAAAACATGTTCCTAATCTGTTGGCATAGGCCTGAGTCATTCTTCCCCCAGAGAAATGAGATGTTGATGGCTGGGTCCTACCCCCAATTGAACGGAAACTCATCAACCCTAAAAACCGGGACCCCCGGACCACAACTATGCTTCATGAAGAATCTTGATGACTCCCATCTCTTGATGATCCAATTCTGACCAATGTCTTCTCAATGACCTCTTCACTCGCCAGCACATCGAGATATGTTTTTAGCATAAATAGGGTGACCAGGTGCTAGATCTATGGACAAAAAGCGTCCTCAAAATTCCTCTCCCTAGCATACAAATATAGAAACATGTCCAAAGAATATCGTAAAAGGTTCCTGAAACATATTTTGATCTCTCACACACTAGAGCTCCCATGTCGAAGGTTAAGATGATCCTGGGGACTAGACGCCTTCGCGGTCCAATAATGAAACTCAATTCTAAACATTCCTCATAACTCCTCCCATTAGATCTCGGACCCCTCGTGATCCCCAAGGAACATGAACCATCACTGCCTCGCTGCTCCACCTAACATCATCAAAACCAACAACACACAATTCTCCTTCTAAGCCCTAATAAAACTAAATCCTATCTTGAAATCCTCCAATGAGCCTTTAGTGACAACATCTAAAATTATGCCCCCAGACTATTTTAGACTCTAGCACTGAAATCCACTGAGTGTCCTCCTCCATGTGATTTCGTTGTCGACCTCTACCGTACGACGATCTGATGGCACAATCTGTCGGACATATATTATGTGATCCTGATGAAGAATTCGACTTGGATCCATACATTTAAAATAAAAATTATTTAGAGCACCTAAAATGGAATATGGAAGACTCAACATTAATTAATTAATTGTTTTCTATGATTCATTTTAGGTTACCCTATCTCAAGGTCTACCCATTCAAACACAGACTCAAAGAAGAATGATGCATGATCCTCTACTAGGTCTCTATCATTCCTCTATTATCACCTCATTAAGTATACATTATAAACTTAATGATCCACAAAATAGATCACAGGGGTCCTTAAACTCCTATGTCTTAGTCATGGTCCATTGTTTACATCCCTTTCATAACTTGACTGACATTGTTGACCTATAATCCCATGAAACACATCATGTTGCTATCACCAAACTCCATCCTATCTATTAACCTCCTTCTGATACCACTCATACAAGACCCCCTCCCCACATGGTTTACCCATCCTGGGTAGACAATGTGAGAAGGGATATGATGACCCCCGTGTCCCGCCTCTAGTAGGCCCCGAGTTGGCCACTATCACCGAGGGTACAGTAAGCACACAAATGTGAAGAATTACCCTATAAAGAACACATTTAATTGTGAGAGATAAGATATAAACCAACCAAATCCAACTCAGACTAAAATATAAATGGAATCCCAATTACACTTATGTAATGTCATGAAAAACAACTACAACTGAAAGGGGAAAAACTGCCAATACTAAAAGAATGAAAATAGAGTAACAACCATGAACCACAATCATCTCCTGTATCCCAAAGATAATAGATATCATACATATCATTATCATGCTCCATTTGACCAAATAAACAATTTATATATACATAGGTTGTGTATTAAAGTATACTCAGTAGGATCCTCCATGAAGCCACTCGTGTGAATGTAAACAATGCATGATGAAGCATAGTGAAAAACATGAAAAACTAACTCATCCCCTAAATAGGTATACTAAGTTTCCATCCTCACAACATATAATCTCACCAGGTATCTCATATAATAGAATATAATTTAATAAATAATATCAAGGGTACTCCGCTACTACTTCCCCACTTGTTTACATCTTTTCCCCAACATCGCATGTCCTAAGGAATATCTCTCTAAAAAGGCTTTCCTATAGTCTCCTGGGAGAATCACCCTAACATGCACCTCATGCAACATAAGCACGACATCCACATAAGAAAAGTGACTAGGTAGATTCTTGGATCCACCACATCTCGCATAACATGTATTATACATTGATCATTTTTCCTCAAGCCATTAAAACCCACACACCGAGAATATATCCTCATGCCATCATAGCCTATACATGTTACACCTATAATAGTCCATAGGAAACTATATTCAAAATACATGTGTGTGAATAACCACAAGCCATTACAGCCCTCTAAAAAAATATATGGGGAAAAATAACCATTGGCCTACCAGTAGAAGTAACTACCAATCAATGATAGTGGGGCCAAATGGGGTTTCCAACCATCGATCCTCCCACGAGAATGATGGGGACCCCCCCCCCCCAGGGGTTTGAATCCTTGGGGTGCCAGTTGGCTTAATTGATGGAGTAGAGTAGCGTATAGACACAAAAATGTTACATAATATAATATTGCTCAAAACCACACAATGTGTATAACTTTTTCATAGATACAACTACAGCTAACATCTATTGGACTCCTAGATTCTACTTCTATGATTAGGTATCCTATAATAACACAACCATTTAAATTTCTTGATTACATTCCATCATTCCATTTTTACCAGTTTCACATTACGTGAATTAATTCATTAACATTATTTTAACTATTAACAAATTCCACATTATATTTCACTAACATCACACCCATAGTCCATTGTTCCATTAAATTGAAACCAAAACATTGGGCCCCAGAAATCTCCAACACCATGGGTTAACATCATTTATTCAATCATTTATTAAAAAAACAATACAATCACATATTCCCATGAATTCCAAAAAACCATTATAAGATACTAAATAGAAGGGGTTCAACACGGTTAGTAGGTGAACAACCTGTCGAGTCTTTGCCACCTATTTCAAGAGATTAGACCCATCCTCCCTTGAGAAGATAAACATGGAAGGAACATGTCAAACCCTATGCATATTCACCCCATTTGGAAGAAGGGTAAGTAAGACCATCTGCCTTGACCAGTGGGGAAAATAAAGAAGTTAAATAACCAACAAGAAAGCACAAGCATACAAACAAATCACATACATCGTATTCCATCATCTCTGGTGTCCTCCCTGAAAAATATATTCATAAATCGTTGCATCTCACCACTCTAGGTGTCAACTTGTGCCACATCCAATAGGCCTCCCCACACCCACATATCACAATAGGCATCCAACATCATCACACAACACATGTAATGGGAAAATAACATCATATCAGTTGGGATCTTGGGAATTAAACTACATAGAGGGTAACTTAGATCCATAAAAGGAATTGTCTTTTATCAAACACACCATTAATTAGTCGATCTTTGATTAACTGATTTATGATTTTTTGTTTCCATATTTAGAAAATGTAAACAGTTAGCTATCACAAATTGATTAAACATGCTTAGAACATCAATTTGATTAACATCAAATTAAAACTAAAACAAAAAGATTCATTTACAAGCATCTGTATCTTTAGCCAAATAATTATCAATTAATTCCAGCTTTACGTTCATTACCAATTTCCATCATGAATGAAAAGATACAAAAAAATCATAGATATCACACCATCTATTAAAAAAAGGAAATAACATATGGTCTATATCAATTTATTTTTCCTGTTCAAATATTTAATATGTCAATTACATTGTGATCAAGTGGGTTAAAAGATGCTAACAAAACCTTTTCACATAAAAGAAAAGAGAATCAACGAATAACCAACCTAAAATAGTTCATGATGTTATTTATATGATAAAAATCTATACAACAGATTATGATTTCCTCCCCCGTGACAACTTTATCCACACGAGGATGCCGAGACACCACCCCACTGTTCAAAAAACAAGAAATATCCATCAGGAACATGGAGATAACATTAATTACAATTTAATGGATAATCAAAAGGAGATGAACTGAAAAGAATGGCGATATATCATACCTTAAATCTAATACTGATTGATACTGCTTGGTTGTACAAAAAACAGACAGTGCACTTGCAGTAATAAAAAATTCAAGGGGAACCAATATAAGGAGTAATCTATGATCTCACAACACCTACAAGATGAAAGGAAAAGTTCGAGTGTCTTGCAACAGAGAACATGGAGGAAGAACAAGGGAGGATGATATATCGTACCTTTTGAATATTTAATAGAGAAAAAGTCTATGATACATTGGATTTTCCATTTAAATAAGATCACATTAAACCATGTGGTTAGACTAAGTAAAAGCATATCGAGCCTTAGGAATACTAATATAGGTGTTACGGATTTTTAATCGGACATTGACTCATTAAAATGTGGCATTAAATGCATTTTACGTCAAAGGAATCATCAAAGGGGTGAGTCTACTAAAAGCTAGAATCACTGATGACGAACTTGAAATTTTGCAAAGGAAATAGAGTTTTGATTTGGATCCCCACCATTCTGGAGACACTGTCCACATAAGGCTACCATTGGAACTATTAAGTAAAGCCAACTGATTAAACTATTTACATAAGACTATAGTTGGAACTATTCACATAAGCCAACTGATGACATTTTCCACATAAGGATACCATTGGAACTGTTCACATAAGCCTACCAATGACAGAGTTCACATAAAGAAACTGTTGGAACTGTTCACATAAACCTACCAATGACAATATTCACATAATCCTACCAAAGAAAGTGTTCACATAATTCTAGTAATTCCCTAACCCATGTTATCCAGAGTCAGTGCATTATTACAGAACAATGTAATGATACAAGAAATCATGTCCCGAGAGACCAATCAATTTAGTTTCCTTGGATGTACTAGATAGATTTATAAGTTTTACATTACATTATTAAATAAAAACATCAGCAACATTTTTCCCCATTGGACACACTAAGATCCTTAGCCTATCCCAGCAAGTCAACCATAAAATATTTCTTCACATCTATGGAGAAACATAATGTAGATAGATATGAGCTGAGATGTATAGAAAGGAAAAATATAGCAGAAAATTTCATAAATTAGAATACAAAATTAATGCAATGTATAAGACATAAAAATAAGACTTTTAAACATAAAATTCTGCGTAATATGGCCAATATTAATAAGATAATTCCATTTACATGTTCACATGGGGATTGTAGTTGTCGAATAATAACACGCAATATCAATAGACAATTTCATAATGATAGAATTCATAATTCCAAACTTCATAACCACATAGTGAAGGGCTTCTGCCAAGACTACACAGAAGATTTTATCAAGGCCTTATGCCAAGAAAGGCGTTTGTCTCATGAGACCTACTAATGCATCAAGGAGCAATACTCGGATCCACCCTTCACTTGCTATGTCCAATTCCTTACTCATGCGAAAAAGATTTAAAGTAACATAAACATTCGTATTAAAACATGCATATGAAATGTCAATACATTATCCCTTAATCATGAACGGCATAAAAATAAGACATCCACTAGAAAACATGTCACAAAACCTTCAATACGATATGGATGTTTTGTATCATAGTAAATCAATATAAAAAAATATTACAATCCATCAAAGGATGTCGACATAAATGAAATCAAAACTTTTTTAGAGAAATATCTCTTTATATTCAGAAATCATTTAAAAGATATATAATTATAAAAGGAAACACCAATTTTGAAAATATTATTATAAGCTTGTATGGGAATATTCAATGAAGTTATAATGATAGAATATAGATGCACCCACAGTATAAGTTAAAAAAATGACATTCTTACATTAATTTTGTCGAAAAGTTCATAAAGTACCTTGCTTGAAAAACGACTGAAAGAATACATTAAAAACATATATGGTCAAATAAGGGTATAAATTACTTTAACCCATAGTCTAGTAAATAGTAAGCATGTTTTGAATTACATTTTTATGAAAACTCAGATGTGGCTGATAAAGAGGTTCGAGTAGATACTCACGTATAAACAACCGCAGATAATGAAGAAATTGTGGAATTTACCCTTACCTTGTACTTTTCCATATTAGATGGTATGTTACCATCTTTTGTTATAGTTAAATCATTGTTATAAAATTTTAAAAGATATATGTAAATAAATATGATATCATATATGATCATCTAAAATTGATTTGTTAATAATATTTCAGTAGTATCATCATTTCAGGTGTTAACAGATTCGTATTCCTTCATATGCGTGGTTATGTAAGCCATGTTTTTTATGGATATGATGTATTTGATTCATATAAATAATGATATTATGTTCATAAAAATTAATTTTAATCATAAAATGAAAATTATTCTTTAAAATTTACTATGGGGAATGGATCTTATCACTTTCATGGAGACGGTAATCAGTACGTATGCACAATCGACAATATCATTCTATTGATGGTAATATCATTTGTTATTGGATAGTATATCATATATACAGAATAATTAACATGTTATATTTATTATTTACATATGTTATACTCATTATTATATTCATCCAAAATAATGATGTGTTTTAATAACAAATAACACCATGACGTGGAGACTGTAAGAAGTACGTACACACATATCGTGAATTTGTCATTTATAGGATGGATAGAATAACGAATATGGTTGTACAATATTTATAATAATATCATAGTATGTAAAGGTACTAGAGTTATTCTATTGGTAAGGAATCCAAGAAAGAGAAAGTGGAAGAAGAAATGAATTTAAATGAGGGTGGTGAAATTATTACCTCTTCTTTAGGTGTATCCTTTTGATTGATCAAAATGGATTCTTAAGTTGGATTTTTGATCTAGGTAAGGACTCTAGGTTGATTTGAGGGAAGTTGGGGGGTTATTTGGGCAGGTTGTGGCTGAGGCAAATGTCTTTGGAGGTGTTAAATTAAGGGAAGAGGAGTACCCTTTTAAAAGAGAGGTGATGGTCACTTTAGGACAATTTTGAAATATTATTTTATATTAAAATAATTTTTGGTTTCTAATTTTTAAAAAATTATATATATAGAGAAAAATGCGGTGATTGGTCTAAAAAATCTCAACAAATAGGTTTTAGATAGGTTTAGGTCACTATATTAACATTATCTTTTAGATTTAACTCTTAGTTAAATAGTGTGACATTTACCATGTCTGTTTGTATTTTTATATTATATGGTTTATAAACATACATTAACTAGACAAGAGAACCCCATGTGGTTCATTATCAATACATATAATCTTATATAAGTACAATGGCTGATACGTAGTGTTTTAGAAATATTATATCAATTAAGAATATAGTATTTGTTTTAAAAACTGAATTATGTCAATTCTGACACTAATTATTATTAGGTTTTCCTGAAGCACATTACAACATGATTAAATCGAAAAAAAATTATTTAATCATCACTAAAAGGTCATATTAACATAAATATTTTGTGTAATTCCTATAAAGTCTCAAATTACATTTATTAGAATATTTATAATATCAATTATTTTAATCATTCATCGGTAAGGTAATTACTAAGTCATTATTGTGTCATAAATTAATTAATTTATTTAATGTCTAAAAAATATTAAATAAAATACCATTATGTTGGAAATCATTTTATCTTTATAATTAATTTTTATAGTTGAATTTATATTATGTGTAAACCTATATTAAATATCAATTAGTTATTAATCATTGAATTTTACCCTTTTAACATTTCTTTAAATAAAATAATAATAAATGTCATAATCTATTACCATTGGACCAAAGGGGACCATATTTTACTCCTAAGGATTTTTTGGTCTAATTATAGTTATCCAGTAGAATTAAGTCATGTGTTAGGGTAACTATGATATATTATTTACCCTTAATAACCCTATTTAATTTTAATCGTGGTAATTAAAAGTCAAAAGTTACTATTCACCAAAAATTATATTCATCTTTTGAAAACCATTTTTATTTAGTGAAATCAACCGTGTCTCTTGAATTTTTGAAATTCAACTCACTGATGCGGTAAAATTTTGATTTATGAAAATTTTCATATCCTCCTAGTAGGTGGGTAAAAGACAGTAAAAATTTCAATAAAATTTTATATATCTAAACGTATTATAAAATGAATCCAATGAATTAAAGTGAAAATATATAGGTATTATGTATATATTTTGACATAAAATTAATTTATATAAAATAACACTTTACGTAAATAAAAAGTTGGTATTAAACAATAACACATTGTTTTTCAATAATCAAAAAAATTGAATGTTTTCATAAAAATACCAAAAAATTATCCCTAAGTTAATTTTGATATTATGAATCCAAAAATGAATTCCATTTTGAAAAATAAAATTGATAAAATTTCAAAAAGTGGGTATTACTAGTCATAACGGCTACTTGGATTGGTTGTTGTGTGTTAAATATCAATGTTACATACAACTAAATCAACTACATTATTCAAAGGGAAACATTCCATGGAAGCATGGGGTGTCACATTCTACCCTCCTAAAAATAATTTCATCCTCAAAATTTCTGGAATATTATTGCATAAAATGATTTGGGTTGTTCTTTATCAAAATTTCCCCAGGTACTGAAGTTTCCTCTTCCATCTTATCATTTCTCCGTAAAACATTTACCATACGAGTCATCTAGTTTCTCATCACATGTTCCCTTGTATCAAGAATTTCGATAGACTCTTCACAAAAAGACAGATCAGGTTCTAGTTCATGTTCCTCATAGCTGAGTACATGTGTTGGGTCATGTGTGTATTTTATCAACAGTGATACATGGAACACATCATTAACATTTTAGACACATGGAGGCATTACCAAATGATATGCTACAACTCCAATTCAGTCTAGAATTTCCAAAGGTCCCCTATACATGGGACTCAATTTACACTTCTTACCATAATGTATAACATCCTTCCATGGAGATAACATCATGAAAACATGATCTCCTACAAAAAATTTCAAATCCTTCCTTCAGTGATCAGTATAGCTCTTTTTCCTACTTTGGGCTGCTTTGATGTGGGTTTGTATTACCTTCACCTTTTCTATTGTTTCCTCAACAAGTTCATGGCCTAAATTTTTTCTTTCACCAATATCATCGCAATAAGTTGGTGTGCAACACCTCTTTCTGTATAACGCTTCATATGGTGCCATCTTAATACTTGAATGGATGTTATTGTTATAAGAATATTTTACAGGAGGTAAATATTGATCACACATACCATGAATGTCATGTGAGTAACATCTCAACATGTCTTCAAAGGTATGAATAGTCTGTTCTGATTGTCCACCGGTCTGAGGGTGGTAGGTAGTGCTCAAACGAAGTTTAGTATCCCCAAAATTCTGAAATTTTTTCCAGAATCTTGATTTAAAATAGGGATCACGATCAGAAACAATCAATAGAGGTACTCAATGAAGTCTTACAACATCATTAATATATAGTCTTGCTAAAAGTTCAAGTGGTAAATCTTATCTTATAGCAATAAATTGTGCTGACGTAGATTGATGATCAACAATGTACCATATTGCATCATTTCACCCAGGATTCTTCGGTTGTCCCATGAAAACGTCTATCGTAATATCATCTTATTTCCACTCAGGTATGGTAAAAGGTTGAAAGACTCCTCTAGGATGTTTTCTTCCAACATTCACTTGTTGGAAAACCATACATCTCGACACAAAATCAGTAATTTCTCTCTTCATGTTGTCCCAACTAAATTTTTCTTTATAATATCTACAAATTTATGTGATAGTAGGGTGCATAGAGAAATTGGATCTATTATAATCATTCAACAATTATATTTCTAGATCTGGTATATTTGAAACCCCATGTCTCTTCCCAAATTTTGAAATTCCATTTTCATTACTGTAAAGGCCCGTAAATTTCAAGGAATTTTTTTTCTTATTTTTCTTTGGAATTTTACAAGAATGCAGTTTCTGACGGCACCTGATTCCGAGGCCCGGTGTGCCCGGAATCATTTTCGGAAGTTTGGCTGGGTACGTTCAGTGAAAAAATGAGCGGGGTTTTCTAACTTTTGAACCGGTGCTCGGAATTGAATTTTGAGGGCACTTATGGAATCGAAACACCGATATTTGATTAGAAACGCCTCTTTCGGATTTGCGTTTGCATGGGTGTGGTTTCTAATTTTTGGGCTTTAAGTTAAGAAATAAAATAATGTGGTACGACAAACTTTATTTTATTTCACTTAAAGCCGCTTAAAGCCACTTAAAACTGCTTAAGCTGAGTTGAAGCGGATAGGGTGGAACCCAAAATATCCTACCCTCTTGGTAGGATATTTGTGAGGTGGGGCCCGCACAAGCCCCACCATTTCTTTTCCGCTATGTAATGCATCCGCGAAAACCCCTATTAAATGAAAGTCAACTGACGCGTTTTCTAAATTCTTAACGCACCTACTAATTGGGAGGTTAGTTCGTTGTAATTAATTCTATGAATTAATTGTTCGTAACTTATCTTTGTTTTTCAATTTCATTAGTTGATAATAAAATAATAGGAGGACTTATTTTATTATCTGGTTGTTGTGTTAAACCATTGGTGAATCTCTAAATATCTTCATCCTCCTTTGCGAAGAATGCGAAGAACGTGAAGAATGCGAATAATGCAAAGAACGCGAAGAACGCCGGCCTCCGATGAAGGGCAATGAAGAACGCCAGACCCCCGGAGATCGACGTGATGCCAAGTACCGCGACGCCGACGCTTCTTCCACGACGTTCCATCCCCGCGACAATATTAGATCGAAATCTTGAGGTAGGTGATTGCGGTCCTTTTAATTCTTTGTGGATTATAACATCAACATGGATTTAATTGTTATATTTAAATCTGTAAGTTCGTGATCCTCGGAGTTTGTCTACGCGATGCCGAGTACCACACAACACCGACGCCCTTCCGCGACGCGACGATCCTTTTTCTTCCGCGACGGTCAATTCCACGACGAACTCGCGTCCAACGACGACGTTGAGGTAGGGGTCGTTTTGAAAATGATAATACCCATGTTTGTTTTCCTCTAAGGAAAGAATGCGGACCAACCAATTAACAAGTTGGTCCGCAGATTATTATTGCGGGTCGTGGTTTATCAATTTCTAGGAATTATGTTGTTGTTTCAAACCACTAACGCGGTGGGTGCAGACCAACGAACAAGTCCGGGCCCACCGCCCTTTTGTTCTTGGTGTGCGGAACGGCGGACGACGACAAAACGGGCCGCAGAGACGATTTGTTGATTTCGCAGTGAATAACGGGACTAGGGATGATCTATGACGCAGAAGGAATTGAAATCGGACCACTGGAGCAACTCCGGTGGCCCGCGGACTCCACCGGCGGCGCGGGTCGTCGGCACGGCGGCGGGGTGCGGTTCCGCGACCGCGCGGAAATAAAGGCAGGACGCGGCCTTGCTGCGTCCGTTGGTGAGAGGCGCCCCCCCCCCACGCGGGGTCGCGGGGTCATCAAGGGGGCAGCGCCCCCTTGCACCCACTCGGCCATCACGGCCGAGCCGCCAGGCGGCCGGGCTGGGTCGCGCCCAACTGGGTCGGACCCGGACCCGGGTCGAGTCGACCCGGTTCGGGCTGACCAAGGGGGGGTTGGGTCGGGTCAGTCTAGCCCCAGACCCCCCGTTTTCGGACCTTTTCGGTCTTTTGCTCATAACTTGAGATACGGGCCTTCAAAAGACGCTCCATCAGCGGCGATGCGATCCTTGGATCGCGACGGTCGTTTCGGTATACTAAACCCAAGGTTTCAGAATACTTTGTGTTAGTCCGGGTTCGTTCGTACACGATACCAACCGGGCCCTCGGAGCGGAAACACTTATAACTTGAGCACCAGACGTCCGATTGACGTACCGTCGACTTTGATTGATTCCTCTAAGTGAGAAGGATCTTTTGGCTTACTCTGCCCGATTTTTGGATGCAGGTGGAGTACGGTCAGGTTGGTTCTTCCTTAAAAATCAACCGGGCCCCTGAACGAAAAAGCCAATAACTCTCAGACCGGGCGTCCGATTGACGCGCCGTCTGTTACGTTGAGTTCCTATTGACGATACAGAACTTTTGGATACATCAACTATAGACATTTTGTCAGTTGATGTATCAGGCTCTCGGCTGGTTGAGCGGACCCTCCCGAACGAGCTTGTTGTGTGCAGGAACCCTAGAGCTAGCTGTGACTGCGACGATGATGAAAACAGTACAGGAATCCTCCGTGTTTTCGGTAGTGACCACTATGCTAAATCTTGGGATACATCAACTCCGGACTACATGTAAGTTGATGCATCGACCTCTTAGCTCGGGGAGTGGACCCTCCCGGAACGAGCATGCTGTGTGCGGAATCCCTAGAGCCCGTTGAGACTTGAGGACTGTTGATCGAATGACTCGGTGTGTTACAGATAGCCCATTGGGGAGCGCTTGGTTGTAGCGGCAGACCCACTGCGGAGGAGCGCTTGGTTGTTGTGGTAGTCCCGCTGTACTAAATAGAAGGAGTAACTTTGGTGGCTATGAGGGGGAGCGCTTGGTTGTAGAGGCAGACCCACGACGGAGGAGCGCTTGGTTGTAACAGCACGGGGGAGCGCTTGGTTGTAGCGGCAGACCCACGACGGAGGACCGCTTGGTTGCAGCGGATGACCCGTGGTTCTCAACATAAGGAGTACCTCTAGAGGCTATGAGGGGGAGCGCTTGGTTGTAGTGGCAGACCCATGGTGGGAAGCGCTTGGTTGTAGCAGCATTCCCACAGTACTCGATAGGTGGAGTACTACTGCAATCCAAGGTAAGAGGGAAGCGCTTGGTTGTAGTGGCATAACCACTGTAATTTATGGAGAAGGACTTTCCCAATAGCTATGGTTTCAACTTCATGATCGATCCTATGTGGTTCATTGCGGGGGTTAGTACCTACAGATCCTTTGCAGGTCTGAAGGCTTCGATGAATCAGTGGCAACATCAGATCATCTCTAATGACGTACGATGAAGTACCTGCTTGAGCTGAATCATGTTTTTCTTCACTCTGTGGATTGTGTTGTGCTATCCTGTGTGGATTTATGTTTTTCTTTTCTATGTGGATTGTGTTTTTCTATCCTGTGTGCATTTACGTTTTGCTTTCCTGTGTGGATTGGGTTGTACTTGAGCTCGGATGTTGGAGCCGAGCGAGAATTTATGACTTAGATATATGTATGGGAATATATCTAAGCAGTGTCAGATGTTACTTCGTGATTATATCTTTCATTTGTGGTTATACTTTATGGATTCTGGGAGACCTTAGGGGGTCTCGGGGTCCCTACTGAGTAGCTTATACTCACCCCTGCACGGGCTATGCCCGCACTACGTTGTGTTGGATGCAGATGACAGAAAACGCTGATTGTGGTAGAGGCTTGCGGAGTAGGACGGTACCTTGTGGTGTACCACTGGGCGGAACATACTCAGAGCGGTCGGCTGGACCCTAGGAGCAGTGGAGACTTTCTATACCCACCCTTCAGGTGGGATTTTCGGTGTACAAATCGACATTGCGGCTTTACTTTTCAGTTGTTGTTTTTCCCTTTCCAGTTGTACTTTACTTTTAGTTTGGGTTTGGATACTGTCCCACTTAATTTTCCGCACTTACTGTCATACTAGTTTTTACTCAGTGTTTACTTCTGCCTGCTTGCTCTGTGGTGTTTGTGGTTTAATTTTCAAAGGCAATTCCTTCCATTTTTCCGCGATTTATGCCTTGGTGCTAGTCGCCAGCCCTTGGCCTATGGAAGGCGGGCTTGGGGTAGTTACGGCACGAGCCCTGAGGACGGGTCGTGACTAATTGGTATTAGATGAGTTCGGTTCTACCGCAGAACTTGGGACTCTGATCTTTTTTTTCTATGTGAAGCAATAATGTTTAGCGTATTGGGTGTGGTTATCAGTCAAGGGAGTCCAGTGTTGGTGCGGCAGCCGACGTATCCATACACCAGGACCCTGACTTCTGATTTTCGACTTGAAGCACGAAAACATTGATTGCATGTGTGTTTCAAGTTTTCTTTATGATTAATTTATGTCAGCTCACCAGATATACTGTTCTGACCGTGGCGCACCTATTTCTTTTCAGGATGGCCCCTCGACGGCAGCCAGCTATGGTTCCGAGATTTGTACGTGATGACAGCCCGCCGAGCGACGAGGCCTTGGTACAGGGCCCTTTGACAGCTGAGGGACAGGCGGTACCTCTACCCACCAAGCCACCGATGCTTCCAGCACCAGCCGCTGATGATACACGTCGCCTTAGAGCACTGCATGAGTTCCAGTGCCAGCGACCGCCCAGGTTCCGTGGGAAGACGGACCCCCAGGAAGCCGAGGACTGGCCGGAGGCGGTTGTACGAGTTTTCTGGTTAGTGAGGACACCATCAGACCTTATGGTGGTCCTTGAAGTGAGCCTCCTTCATGCGGCAACAGGTAGATGGTGGATCTTGATGCTCCAGGTCCACGACGAGGCATCACTCCTTTGGACGGACATTGAGAGCCTTTTTCGCTTAGAGTTCATCCCAGCCACCCTCCGAGCGGTGCGCATCCAGGAGCTACTACAGCTGCGGCAGGGCAGCATGACAATAGCCCAGTACGCGGAAAGGTTTACCGATCTCTCACGCTATTCCACAGACATGGTACGAGACCCATTCATCAGGTCCCGAACAATCAAGCAGGGGCTCAGGCGAGAGATCATATCTTCAGTTGTTTCTCACAGGATTCCGACACAGACATGGGTGTTGGAGAGAGCCCTCTTAGTGGAGAGTTTCCTTGCTGAGCAGTCTCCAGCAGCAGGACCCACCACTAGCCAGTATGCGGCAGAGTCTTCTACAGCGGGCAGTAGATAGATGACACATGGGTCCAAGAGGACTAGACCTACCGTTGGTCGACCGCATGACATAAGAACATTTGTGTGAGGCACCTGGGGTGGAAAACGACTTACCATGAGTGGAAAGTGTTACTCCTGCGGCGGGGTTGGTCACATGGATCGTGACTATCCGACCCGCCATACGGATGACCATTAGATGAATGAGGGACCTCCCAAGCTGAGGCAGAGGTTCGATCGAGGCGGACCGCGTGGAGTTGGAGACCATGGTAGGGGAGCTGGGCATGCAGCTGGAGATGGACGACGCTTCGAGGTGTTGCCACCACCACCAGGAGGTCCACCCCGACCGCAGGGAGCTAATGGACATGGGAGAGCTTAGCTTCAGGCAGCTGAGGGCTACGATCGTGGAGCTCTAGGAGCAAATGAACAGGAGCGGGACTAGCTCCAGCACTGGAGACTTTTGTTTAGGCTGCTTCTAGCGTTGTTGATGTTTGTTTGTATATGTTTTGTGTCTTTGTACTTTGAGCTTCAGTAATAAAAGACACTTTTCTTGTGGAGTTTACCTTATTGTCCTCTCTTTTAGTTGTTACTAAGAGGTTCTGGTTTAAAAAACCGTTGACTTGACCATCACTTTTAGATACCTACTAGAGGAGACCCAGTGACCACACACTGATGCCGACAATGTGACTCAACCCTTGGAAGCGAGAGTAACGGTTGGATCTCTTGGTATTAGCGTCGAGGCCTTACAACATCATCCTTGGTATGGAATAGTATCATCCATGTCAGGATTGACTGTATTAGGCGAAGAACATGGTTCATCTAGGGGATGAGACCGGATTTCTATTATCGGCAAAGAAGAAATCTCAGCAGCTCTTGTAGGACTAGAAAGGTCCAATTCATCCAACAACGGATGAGGATAGATTAGAGCCGGCATTAGTCTTATGCTGACAGGAGGAAGAGGCCACTATAGTTCGAGGATGGTGACCATGTCTTCTTGCATGTCTCACCTCGACGTGGACTACAGAGATTTGGCCGAGGTGGCAAGTTGTCTCCACGCTTCATCGGACCATTCCAGGTCCTCATTAGGATTGGCGAGGTGGTTTATCGATGGCTCTACCACCTCAGTTGCACCGGGTGCACGACGTCTTCCACGTATCTCAGTTGAGGAGATACGTGCACGACTCGACACACATCATTGACCATGGGGAGCTAGACGTTGATGATGGGGTGACATTTGCGGAGGTCTTAGTGGAGATCGAGGATCGACAGGAGCGGGTCCTACGTGGACATTCGATTCCTCTGGTGCACTTCAGATGGAAGCACGGGAACCTCCATAAGAGCACTTGGGTGTGGGAGGCTCATATGCATGCTCAGTACCCACATTTGTTTCCCTATTTTATGATGTATCTTTATGGGGATGTAAATCCCTGAGGTGGGAGTGATGTAAAGACCCTTAAATTTAAAAGAATTTTTTTTCATAATTTTCTTCAGAATTTTACAAAAACGCAGTTTCTGACGGCACCTGATTCCGAGGCCCGATGTTCCCGGAATCATTTTTGGAAGTTTGGCTTGGTACGTTCAGTGAACGAATGAGCAGGGTTTTATAACTTTTGAACCGGTGCTCGGAATTGAATTATGAGGGAACCGATGGAATCGCAGCGCCGATATTTTCTTAGAAACGCCACTTCCAGAGTTTCATTTTCTCGGGTGTGGTTTTTAATTTTTGGGCTTTAAGTTAAGAAATAAAATAATGTGGGACGACAAAATTTATTTTATTTCACTTAAAGCCACTTAAAGCGACATAAAGCTGCTTATGCTGAGTGGAAGCGGATAGGGTCGAACCCAAAATATCCTACCCTCTTGGTAGGATATGTGTGAGGTGGGGCCCACACGAGCCCCACCGTTCCATTTCTGCTAAGTAACGCACTCGTGAAAACCCCTATTAAATGATAGTCAACTGACGCAGTTTCTAAATTCTTAACGCCCCTATTAATTAGGCGGTTAGTTCGTTGCAATTAATTCTATGAATTAATTGTTCGTTACTTATCTTTGTTTTTCAATTTCTTTAGTTGATAATAAAATAAGATGAGGACTTATTTTATTATCTAGTTGTTGTTTTAAACCATTGGATAATCTATAAAGATCTTCATCCTCCTTCGCGAAGAATGCGAAGAACGCGAAGAACGCAAAGAACACCGGCCTCCGATAAAGGGCAAAGAAAAACGCCAGACCCCCGGAGATCGACACGACGCCGAGTACCGCGATGCCGATGCTTCTTTCGCGACCTTCCATTCCCGTGACAATCTTCGATCGGCATCTTGAGGTAGGGGATTTCGGTCCTTTTAATTAATTGTGTATTATAACATCAACATGGATTTAATTGTTATAATTAAATATTTATGTTCTTGATCCTCGGAGTTTGTCTACGTGAAGCCGAGTACCGCGCGACAGCGATGCCCTTCCGCGATGCGACGATCCTTTTTCTTCCGCGACAGTCAATTCTGAAACGAACTCGTGTCCGACGACGACGTTGAGGTAGGGGTCATTTTGAAAATGATAATACCCATGTTTGGTTTCCTCCAAAGAAAGATCGTGGACCATCCAATTATCAAGTTGGTCCGCGGATTATTATGACGGTTTTGGTTTATCAATTTCTGGGAATTATGGTGTTATTTCCAATCGCTAACGCGGTGGGTGCAGTCCAACGAACAAGTCCGAGCCCACCGCCCTTTTTCCATGGTGTGCGGAATGGCAGACGACGACAAAATGGGCCGCAGAGACGATTTGTTGATTTCGCAGTGAAGAACGGGACCGGGGTTGAGATACGAAACAGACGGAAATGAAATCTGACCACCGGAGAAACTCCGGTGGCCCGTGGACTCCACCGGTGGCGCCCCGACGTGCCACCCGGGGCGGGCCGGGTCGCTCCCAACCGGGTCGGACCCGGACCCGGGTCGGTCTGGGCCCAGACCCCCCGTTTTTGGACCTTTTTGGTATATTGCTCATAACATGAGCTAAGGGCCTCCGAACGATGCACCGTCAGCGGGGATGTGATCCTTGGATCGAGACAGTCGTTTCGGTATACTACACACAAGGTTTCGGAATACATAGGGTTCGGCCGGGTAGGTTCATACACAAAACCAATCGGGCCATCGGAGCGGAAACACTTATAACTTGAGCTCCGGAAGTCCAATTGACGCACCGTGGACTTTGATGGATTCCCCTAAGTGAGACGGATATTTTGGCTTACTCCTCCTGAGGTTTGGATGCAGGTGGAGTACGGTCGATTTGGTTCTTACTTAAAAACCAACCAGGACCCTCGAACGAAAAAGCCAATAACTCTCAGATCGGGCGTCCGATTGACGCGTCGTCTGTTACGTTGAGTTCATGTTGACGAAACAGAACTTTTGGATACATCAACTCTGGACTTTGTGTCAGTTGATGTATCAGCCTCTCGGCTCATGGAGTGAACCCTCCCGAACGAGCTTGCTGTGTGCAGGAACCCTAGAGCCGGCTGCGACTGCGACGATGATGAAAACAGTACGGAAATCCTCCGTGTTTTCGGCAGTGACCACTACGGTACATATTGGGATACATCAACTCCGGAATAAATGTCAGTTGATGCATCGACCTCTTAGCTCGTGGACTGGACCCTCGCGGAACGAGCATGCTGTGTGCGGAAACCGTAGAGCCGGTTGAGACTTGACGACTGCTGATCGAACGAATCATTGTGTTACGGATAGCCCATTGGGGAGCTCATGGTTGTAGCGGCAGACCCACGGTGGAGGAGCGCTTGGTTGTAGCGGAAGACCCACGACGGAGGAGCACCTAGTTGTAGCAGCACGGGGAGAGCTTGGTTGTAGCGGCAGACCCATGATAGAGGAGCGCTTGGTTGTAGCGGCTGACCTGTGGTACTCAACAGAAGGAGTACTAATAGAGGCTATGAGGGGGAGCACTTGGTTGTAGCGGAAGACCCATGGTGGGAAGTGCTTGGTTGTAGCAGCAGGCCCACAGTACTCGATAGGTGGAGTACTACAGCAGTCCAAGGTAAGAGGGAAGCGCTTGGTTGTAGCGGCATAACCACTGTACTGGATGGAGAAGGTGTTTCCCAATAGCTATGGGTTCAACTTCATGATCGATCCTGTGTGGGTCATTGCGGGGGTTAGTACCTACCGATACATTGCGGGTCCGACGGATTAGATGAATCAGTGCCTACATCTGATCATCTCTAATGTCATACAAAGAAGTACCTGTGTGAGCTGAATCCTGTTTTTCTTTCCTATGTGGATTGTGTTGTTCTATCCTGTATGGATTTACGTTTTGCTTTCCTATGTGGATTGTGTTGTGCTATCCTATGTGGATTTATGTTTTTCTTTCCTGTGTGGATTGGGATGTACTTGAGGTCGGATGTTGGAGACGAGCGATAATTGATGACTAAGGTATATGTATGGGCATATACCTAAGAAATGTCGGATGTTACTTTGTGATTGTATCGTTCCTTTGTGTTTATCCTTTATGGATTATGGGAGACCATCGGGGGTCTCGGGGTCCCTACTGAATAGCTTATACTCACCCCTTCATGGGATATGCCCGCACTACGTTGTGTTGGTTGCTGATGAAGGATAGCAATGATCGTGGTGGAGGCTTATAGAGCAGGACGGTACCTGGAGGTGGACCACTGGGCGGGACGTACTTGGAGCGGTCGGCTAGACCCGAGGAGCAGTGGAGACTTTCTGTAACCACCCTTTAGGTGGGATGTCCAGTGGATAGCTCGACGTTGCGGCTTTACTTTTCAGTTGTTGTTTTCCCTTTCCAGTTGTACTTTACTTTCAGTTTGGGTTTGTATACTGGCCCACTTACTTTTCCGCACTTACTGTCGTACCCGTTTTACTTAATGTTTACTTCTGCATTCTTGTTCTATGGTGTTTGTGGTTTACTTTTCAAAGGCAATGTATTCCCTTTTCCGGGATTTACGCCTTGGTGCTAGTCGCCAGCCCCTGGCCTATGGAAGGCGGGCTTGGGGTAGTCACGACACGGGCCCCGAGGACGGGTCGTGATAATTACGAATTTGATCAATATCCCATCATTCTTAGCATTAATTATCTATTGAAATTCCTAGTCGTCAGTCTGATAATTTTTTATCCTTTATAGTAATTATGGTTTGGTATCCATTTGAAAAAGTATTTATTTTTCTCCTTCCACGGTAATTCCCATATGCATCTTTACTAGATCCATAATAAATAGGATCCCTTTTAACCCTCATCTTGATCAAAACTCCAAGATCCTTTCTACTCAAATCTTCTGTCAGCTTATTTTCCATCCCTAGGTGGTAGTGTATTGTGCAATCATAATCCTTGAGTAGTTCAAGAAAACATATTTTCCTCATGTTGAGTTATTTTTGTGATAAAATATACTTCAATCTCTTGTAATCAGTATAAATCTTACATTTTTCACTATAATGATATTATCTCTATATTTTCAAAGAATCAATTTTATGTACCAACTCAATATCATTTGTAGGATAGTTTTTGTCAAGAATGTTTAGCTATCGTAATGCATATGCAATAACTCAATCATTCTTCATAAGGATGCAACCATGTCCATTCTTTGAACCATCACTATAAATAACAAACTCATTGTTCCCTAATAGTAGAGTCTAGATAGTAGAATTAACTAATCTTTTCATTAGTTCATCAAAACATACTTCACACACCTTTTTACATAAAAATTTAACTCCTTTATGCGTGAACTTGGTTAATGGGTCAGCCAACCGTGCCAAATTCTGGATAAAATGTCGATAATAACCTCCTAAACCAATAATGCTACATTCCTCAGTTATACTCGTTAATGTAGGCCTTTCATGGATTTCCTTGGTCATTGAAGGGTCAAAAGAGATTCCATACATAGAGACAATATGTCCAAGAAAATAAATCTTTTGAAGCCAGAATTTAGACATGTTAGACATCCCATATAATTCATTTCTTCTAAGAGTCTTTAGAATAATGATGATGCGATTTTCATGATTTCAGTAGATTCTAGAGTTTACTATGATATCATAAATAAATACCACTACAAATTCTTCAAGATATTCCTCGAAAAATCAATTATTTTGATCCATGAAGATTGAGGGTGCATTATTCAACCCAAACGCATTACTGAAAAATCGTAATGCATGTACCTGGTTCGAAATTATGTCTTTGGAATGTGTTACTTCTTCACGCACAACTGATGGTATCTAGATCGAAGGTAAAACATTGAAAAATATTGAGCTCTATGAATTTGATCAATTAAATCATTAATACATGGTAGGGGATACTTGTTATTTATTGTTGTAGCATTGATCACCATGTTGTCAATGCACAACGTCATAGATCCTTCTTTATTCTTAATAAAAAGGATAGGGGATCCCCATAGATAAATAGTATGAAAAATAACTCCCTTATTACTCAATTCCTCTAGCAATTTCGTTAGTTCAACTAATTATATAGTGGCCATTCTATAAGGGGTCTTCGATATGGGATTTGAACAAGGAATTAAATTAATGGAAAACTCAATTTCTCGTTCTGCAGCCTGTCTCGGTAAATCCTCTGGAAAAACATCCCCTAATCAAAAATTCTTTTCCTCACCCATAATTATTTCATTATATTCCTCCCAAATAATTTAATTTAGAAAATCTTCTTGTGGCGGATCAATATAAGAATAATGTGGTGAAGTTTCTGATCAAAATATAAGGTACTCCTAATCATCATCAAAAATTGTAACCTATTTCTTCTTACAATAAATTTTCACTTCATAGTCTTAAATACAATCTATTCCAAGGATTATATCAAATTCAATAATGGTTGTGACGTTGAGATCAGGAAATAATGATCATTTATATGTCGTAATGGGAACTAATTCAGAAAACATTGTTTCAATGATACATCTCATAGGATTTTTGATTGAGAAATCCCTTGTTAAATCAAATTTAAAATATTTAATTTTATTCTCAAATTGGGAAGATATGAAAAAATTCGATGATCCAGAGTCAAATAAAGAATTGGCTAAAATCGAGGAAACAATTAAATTACCTGCCACCATTTCATTTAGAGCTAAACCATAGCAGTACTAATCAAATAAGACTGTCTTTTCTCCCATGGACTTTTCAGAGATAATTTCCCTTGGCGCTTAGGTCATTCATTTTCATAAAGCCCCTTTTCTCTAAGATTGTATTATTCAACATTTACGACCTCTTTATTCCCCTTGTAATCACGGGCATTGTGGACTTTTCACCACACTTGTAATAGACTCACATTCCCTTAAGGTATGTACTGAGGTGTTTTTACCACATTTTCGGTAGGATGGATATTCAAATATTCCCTTCTTCCCCTTATATTCATATCTAGAGTGTTCATCAGATCTCTTTTTTCCATTAATTTCTTTTATGACTTATAACATAGAGAATTCATTTTATGTCTTGATAACACATTGGAATATATCTTCGTATGATGATAAGGATTGTGAGATTAATTATCAATGGGGTAATGGTTTTAAACCATCAAATAATCGATAAATCTTTCCCATTAGGTTACATATATAATTTGTTTCAAGCCTTTCTAACCTTGTAATGCTTGCCTCTTACATGTTGACATTCTCATCCTCCTTTGGCCTCAAACTCGAAAAATTGGCGTTTCATTTAAGCTTGATGGCCACGAGGAATTTATTTTCCTATTATAACAACTTTAAACTCCCTCCATTCCATGATCGATACATCTTCATCTTCCTTTTTGTTTTGGATTAATGAATATCATTGATCCAAATCTCCTGTGAGGCGATTAACTGCCATGAAATTGTTTTCCCACTTTCTACTCCCGAAAGCATGAAATATTTTATCTAAGGAATTTATGCATTTCATAGATACTATTGTATTTTTACTCTCATTGAATGTTGATGGATGTTGCCTCATGAAGCAGTCTAACATTGATTGTCTGCGTTGTGGATCAGGGTGCTCCCTACAGGTAAGGGTATTATTCAAAACCTGAGTGAGTTGTCCCAGTATGGTAATAAGCTGATCAACATCAGTTTCATAACCAGCTACACTATAATTATCTTGAATAGGAGAAAAATCCCTACACGGATTGCGTGCATTGATATGGTTTCCATTCCTTCAATTAGGTTCCTTTTCTAAAAAATTTCATACACTATATTATTTTATGAATCATAATACATAATTCCAATCTTGTAAAATACTTAACAAAAACTGAACAATTTATGGATATAATTCATAATCATAAAAAGGTTTTCTTTGAGGATGTGTATGCTCATAATCCATTCATAATGGTCTGTAAATAAATTATAATTATCATAAGGATATCCCTCGAGAGTGTATTAACCAAATGTGCAGCAAGGCCCATTTTCATGCACTACTTCCCATTCGAGTTTATCTAATTTCTGTAATTTTGGGTTTTACCCCTAGGTACACGTGTTCCAGAGCCGCCTCTACCTTCTCCAATAAAGACAGAGATTTATTTCTTGGAAAACACATGAAATATCTTTACTAAAAAAATCGAGGATGTTCTTCTCTACTAATCCTCAAAGTCTATCTTAGGGTAGTGTTCTCTAATCAGAGTTTTTCTAAATCAGGTTTCCAAGGATTGTAGTAAACATTCTCTGATACAAACTATAATGCACCTACCCTAGTATCCCAATGTCGGTGCATTATTACATAAAATTGACACGATACAATGAATCATGTCCTGAAATAACAATCAGTTTATTAGCCATGGATTTTTTACAAAAATTCATAAGTTTTACATTACATCATGAAATAAAAACATAAACAACATTTTGTCCCCATTGAACACACTTATATCATTATCCTATCCCTACATGTCAACCATAAAACTTTTCTTCACATTCTATGAAAATTTAAACATAGAAAGGGGTGAGATTAGATGCTCAATATGGATAACAATATAGCAGAATCATTCAAAAATAAGTATTAACAATCAAGGCAATGTAGAAGACTAAAACATAAGCCTCTTAAACCTAAAATTATACATAATATGTCCAATATAATTCAAATAATTCTATATACTTATTCACATAGATATTCTACTAGTTTAATAATCACATTCAATATTAATATCCAATTTATAATGATAGAATGCTTAATTCCAGACTACATAACCACATAGTCAAGACCTTGTGCCAAGAATAAAGTTAATATTTTCTCAAGTCCTTGTACCAAGACCCCAGTTTGTCTAAAGAGTTATATTGATGCATCGAGGAGCTATAGAAAGCTCCACCTTTAACTTACTAAGTCCAATGCATTCCTTATATGAAAATGTTTAAACAAAAAATAAACATTCATTTTAAAACTAGCATACGAAAGGTCAAAAAATAATCAATAAACCATAAATATTTGTACAAATAAAACATCCACTGTCAAACATATGAAAAATCATTCAATACAATATAGATGTTTGGAATCATAATAAATCAACTTCAACCAAGCTTAAAATCCATAAAAGGATGTTGACATAGATGAAATGAAATCTTTTTTAGAGAAATATCTCTTTATATTTTTAAATAATTTAAATGTTATATAATTATAGAAGAAATAATTTATTTTGAAAATATTCTTGTAATATTCTATGAGAAACTACTACAAAGTTATAACGGTGGAAAATAGCGGTAACCGCCGTATAAATTAAAAAAAGACGTTCTTAGTTTAATTTTTTCAAAAAGATCCTAAAGTACCTTGTTTTGAAAATGACAGAAAGAATCCTATATAAAAATATTTGATAAAATAAGGGTATAAATGACTTTAAACCATATTCTAGTAAATAGTAATAATGTTTTTAATTACATTTTTAAGAAAACATGGATGTGGATGATAAATAGGTCCCAGTAGATACTCACGTATAAACATCCATGGATAATGATGAGATTTTGGAAATAACCCTTACCTTATTATTTTCCTTGGTCAAGGGAAAATTAACGTGCTGTAGAGTAGTTAAATAATTGTTATTAAATTATACATAAACTATGTACATAAATATGATATCATATATGATCCTCTAATATTGTTTTGATAATAATATTTACGTACTATCATCGTTTCGTGTGAAAAATTATTAGTTTTCCATTATATTCTTGGTTATTTAAGCCAAGTATGCTATGGATATGATGTTTTTGATTCATATATAGAATTATATTATGTTCATATTCATTATTTTGTTAAGATAAAATGAAAATAATTCGTGAATGTTTATGATGGGGATTAAATCTCATCACGTTTGTGGAGACAGTAATCCGTACGTACGCACGAGCGACAATATCATTATATTAATGGTGAAATTGAATGTAATTTTAATGGTATATAAAATCTAATGAATAATTAACAAGTTATATGTATTATTGACATCAGTTATACTCATTATTATTCCCATACAAACTAACACTGTATTTGAATAACAAACTATACCACGACGTGGAGACGTTAAGTCGTACGTATGTACGTATGGTGACTTTGTCATTTATTTTATGGATAGAATAAAGAATATCATTGTACCATATTTATAAAAACATCATAGTTTTTAGAAGTTACTGGAGATATTATTTTGGAATGTAATCAAATAAAGAGGTAGTGGAAGAAGAAATGAACTTGGAAGAGGGTGGTGAAATTATTACCTATTCTTCTTGTCTTTCCTTTTGAGTTGATCAATATGGCCCCATAGGTTGGCTTTATGATCCTGTTAAAGACTCTAGGTTGATGTGACTGAAGTCGGAATGATATCTGGCAGGGGTTGGCTGATCCCAATGTCTTTGGAGGTGTAAAATTAAGGTAAGTGGAAGTACCCTTTTATAAGAGATGTGAGGGTCACTTAAGGAAAAAAGCTTGAAATGTTATTTTATAATAAAATCATTTTCGGTTTATAATATAAAAGTGTATTATTTCAAGTATAATGTGGGTATGGGTCTAAAAACACTCAACAAATAGGTTTTTGATAGGTTTAGGTCATCAATTTTAAATTATCTTTTAGATTTAACTCTTAGTTAAATAGTTTTACATTTACCATGTCTCTTTGTATTAGAATATTATATGGTCAATGAACATACTATAACAATATAAGAGAACCCCAAGTGGTTAATTATTAATATATATAAAAAAATCTATATCATTCGGCTTAAACATTTATTTTTAGGAATATTATATCAATTAATAATATAGTATTTGTTTTTAAAACTCAATTATGTCTATTTTGATACTATTTTGTATTTGGTTTTTCTAAAAATATTTTAAACACGATTAAATAGAAAAAAAATTATTTAAACAACCCCAACATGTCATATTAACCAAAAACAATTAGTGGAATTCATCAAAAGTGTCAAATTACATTTATTTGGATATTTATAATATCAATTATTTTTATCATTCATTAGTAAGGTAATTACTGAATCATCATTATGTCATAAATAAATTAAATTATTTAATATCTAAAATTTTAATTAAATTTTATTATGTAGAAAATATTTTTAGCTTTCTAATGAATACTTATAGTCCAATTTATATATTTTTTACCTCTATATTAAAAATTGTTTAGTTAATAAACATTGAATTGAATACTTTTAACTCTTCTTTAAATAAAATAATAATTAGTGTCTTAATCTAATAAAAGTGGAACAAATAGGATCATATTTTATTCCTAAGGTTTTTTTTAGTCGAGTTGAATTTATCCAATAGAATTAGGATATGTGTTAGGGTAATTATGATATCACTTTTACCCTTAATTACACTATTAAATTTTAACCGTGGTAAATAAAAGTGAAAAGTTACTATTCACAGAAAATTATTTTCATCTTATTGAACCAAATTTTACTTATTGATATCAACCATGTCTATCGGATTATTGAAATAGAACTGATTGAAGCGGTAAAATTATTTGTTATGTAAATTTTTAAATTCTCCATGAAGGTGGGTAAAAGACGGTAAAAAGTTCAATAAAATTTTATATATCTAAAATTATTATAAGATGACTCCAATGAATTAAATTGAATATATATAAGTATTTTGTATCTATTTTGACCTAAAATAAATTAAAATAAAATAACTAATTACTTAAATATTAAGTCGGTTTTAAAAAATAACACAGTGTTTTTCCCGATTAATAAAAAATGAAATGTTTTGAGAAAAACTCAATAAATTCACCCTAAGCTAGTTTGGATATCTCGAATCCAAAAATGAAGTCCATTTTGAAAAATAAAATATATCGAATTTAAAAAAGTGTGTACTGCTATTCATAACTGCTACTTTGATTGGTAGTGGTGTGTTAAAACTCCATGTTGCGTACAACGCAAGCTACTGCATTATTCAATGGGAAAATAACAGGAGAAGCATGTGGTGTTACAAGGCTACTGTTGGAACCATACACATAAGCCTGCCAATAAATCTACTAACATAAGACTAAAATTGAAATTGTTTACATAAGTATACTAATGATACTGTTTACAAAATGATACTATTGTAACTATTCACAAAAGCCTAACGTTGACTCTGTTCACATAAGGTTACCGTTAAAACTATTCACGTAAGCGTATCGATGACACTAATCACATAAGTACACCGTTGGAAACGTCCAAACAAGCCAACCGATGACATTGTTCAGATAAGGCTACTGTTTTAACTGTTTACAGAAGATTACCGATGACACTGTTTGCATAAGGCTACCGTCGAACTGTTCACATAAGCCTACAGAAGACACTGTTCCTATAAGGCTACCATTGGACTGTTCACATAATCCTACTCAGGACAATGTTCACATAATATATCTTTTGTAACTATTGACATAATATTACTGTTGAAACTATTCACATATGGCTTTCATTTGAACTATTCACATAAGCTTACTGATGACAGTGATCATAGAACAAAAAAATTGGAAAAGTAAATAGAGGATGTAGTTGGAAGCCTGATGTTCTAGAAACAGTGTTCAAAAATAAGAAATTTAGAATGTGTTGGGAATAAGTCACCATGACATCCCAAAACACATCATACTCTAGATTGCATCAACATAATGGACTGAAAAGGTCCGAGACATTACTGATTTTATCACATAGTCTTCCAAAAAAATCATAACATTTATCTCCAAATAACATCTGTTACTATTAAAGTCTCATAATGAGGGGTAATGAACCTAATCACTTATTCCCTATGAAAGGTTATACATTTCAATAAAAAACCGAAATTGTTATATGTTCGGAATAAAAATATAGAATCTTCCATAACAAAATTCAATCCATTACACCACAAATGAGATCCCATTGTATTATATTTTCCTTATGCATTAATTGTTCCAAAAAGAGAGAATGTCTTCCAAAATTACCTTTTTCAATTAATCACCGAATAATTTTCCAATAATATGGATATCTATTTGATAAAAAATATTATCCAAAATCAAATTATTCATGATTAAAAATTCATTTAACTAATAATAATAATTCATACTACCCAGCGGCTTCATGTAGTCCAGTGGTCGGAGATGCTCCCATGTCGCCCTTCAGTTGTGGGATCGATTCCTACGGCCTTAGAAGTAGCTACGGGTTGTCACCCTTCATGGGGGATGTAATTTTTCTAATACCATATAAGTTTATATCATTACAAAAAATATGATAAATTCCTAAAAAATCACCATAACATATTTTAACCATAAGATTTCTCGTTGCATCTCCCATTTCATTGGTTTTCTCATTAAGAAAACCACCACAATTTCTTTCACATATTTTGCTACATCAGTTCCTTCTAGATCTCACCATTTACTAAAACCAAAATAGTCAGAGTGAGAATATCAATTACATAATCATATAATATCTTATTAGTAGAGTAAACTCTATGATATACATATTCATGTTATTTTAAAGCCATTCAATTTACCTAAAACAAAAATGGATCATTTTTACATGATAACGATTATGGTTGTCACTTATGATTAAAGAACACCCCAACCTATATTGTTATCTAAACAGATATTTGCTACAAATTATAAGGCCCCAACCATTATCATTACATAATCTTTAATAAAGATTATAATTCATATTGAGTATCTTTTCAGTTTTAGTTCTCTATAGAATTACGTAATGACATATACATAACAAATTGAAAATTAAATGTAGACACTTCTACTTGGTATGTACATTTTTCATTAAATAAAAATTCAAAAAAAGATACACACCTAGTTCCATGTTTTATACATAATGATTTTTCCTTGATCTAATCCACGAACCATTCCATCTTTATGTCCCGTGGAAAATATTTGAAAAACATGTTATGAGAATGAAAAGATCAGTATGGTATATAAAATAAGGAAAGAAATCATCAGTCCATGAATACATACAAAAAAATAATCATAATTTTTCATCCTGAAACATAATATATATTTTACATATCTCACAAAATCATAATATTTATGAATAACACAAAGAAATAATAAATCATAAAAGTATCTTCTGGCATCCATATCATACATACATAGTAGTTATCATAGCTACACAGGGAGATAAATTTGGAATATCCATCATAGTATATTCCCTAAATATTTTAGGAGAAACATTGTCCTTTACATTCATCACGTTACCCAATGCATTGAAGAGAAATATTGGGCTCACCCACCGTATCATTGTCACAGAACCACTCATATACGTAATCAATTCCCAAGAACCATAACATATTCATAACACATAAAAAATCATATATGAAAGAAAAAATTTCGATATTGATTTCACAAGAAATTAGTTAATGATATTGGCATAATCAATTCATTTAAGACATTCAAAAAGAAGATTTTAGAATCAAAGTGTCCCATACCAATCTAAAACAATTGAAAGGAATTTAATATTTAAAACAATCATTTCCATGTAAATAAATACCTAAAATAATTTATAAAACATGTACATTAATGATAATTTTTTATATTAATAAATCATTAAAACATTTAAAATTATTTTTTAGTTAAATAATCCATTACCACTAGAGAAAATATTAAATAAAAATCATTAAAAATAACATGAAAAAATCATAAATATCCCAAGAATATATAAATTACTCAAATAAAATGTCAAAATGGTGGTATATACACCTTACAGGATAATAATGGTGCATAATATCATGATAATCCTCAAATAATGGACATTGAGGCGTAGTCTATTACAAATATTGTATCATCATATTAAGAATAATTCAATGACACAATTATGTGTGAAAAATATAAATAAATCCAATATAAGAGGATATTATGTGTAAAACAATCATTGATCATTAACATATATTCATATCACGACATAATCAAAAATTATAATTTAACCAAAATAAATGAAATTATTTTAGGAAGATATCTTACAGAAATTCGATAGCCTAACGACGTCACAATAAAATTCAGAAAATGAGTTTACGAGGGAGAAAAGGGTCTGAAATCACATATATATAAAATGTTCAACAATAATGATATATAATAATTATCACAACATATAAATATACAAATTTAAAATACATAAAGGAAAATAAGTATTTAACTAAAAGAAAAGGGTGAAAATTTCCCTTACAAAGATCGTATAAATGACATTAGAGTTTATCAATTGGGAGTTTATGTGTTTAAACAGTATATCCAAAAAAAGGGGAGTGGAAATTAAAATATAAATAAATAAATACTTATTACACACTAAATCATAACATGAAATAATTAAGAATTATATGAATTACCCAATGAATGGAAATTGGGTTAAAAAGTTCCCTTACCGATTTGGTTACTTTCGAAACACACAACACATGAAAAATGTATCATAATATGTAGATGCAAAAAGCCATATATTAATGAATTTAACAAAAAATTATACAATAATTTGCATTATATACACCACACAAAAGTAAATAGTGGAAAATATAGCTTGAATCTCACGAGAATAAAAATTTAGAGGAAAACCCCTTACCCAATATCCAACTTGACTCGTTATTGATTAATATCATGAATAATTAACTAAAGATAATTTATACTTGCATAAGAAATTTTTTAATATTTATTATTCTTTTTATATAACTTATTACCATGTTAGAAAAATTTGATAATCATTTAAGTTAATAATGGCATTTTTGTCGATATTTTGTACTTGAGTCAAAATGAACTTGTTAAAATGACAAATTGTTAATGTGCTCAAAATTCCATTATCTCCAAAATGGTATTAATTATTTACATATAATATATATTATATATATCACATATATATATATAGGTATTTATAGTAGTTTAAAACATTTGTAGACAAGAAATGAAATGCACCGTTCATGGAGACGGCAATCCATACATATGCCTGAACACTACTTTTATTTCAAATTCATATTTAATAGAATGAAAACATAATGATACACATGAATATTATAATTCAAGTATAATATAATATACAATTTCCTTAACTCCATTCTTTATTCATTCCACATATGGCATGAATGTGTCATTTCACTTTGAGGGGGCTCTAATCAACACTTCCTCAAATGAAATAATTGTGTTTACCCATTATGAAAACCATAAAGATACATTATAAATTCAAAATAAATAATAATAAAAAATATAAATAATATATATTTAACATATAAATATAGTGATATCATAATGGCCCCCATGAGTGGTGGCAATAGGTATTTCAACAATCATCACTTCATGTGGCAGTAGTTCGTCGTCTAGAGAAACACTGTGTTCTTATACATTAGATAGATGCGTGTGGAAGTGTAGTTAGAATATTTTTCATACCAACATCCTATTATATTTAGGATACTATTTTTGTTATAAAACAATCGAATAATGATATATCAAGCAGTTGAATAAGGAAAATAAAAGAAATGAACTTGAGAAAAGGCGTTACCTTTAAATCGGGTAGCTTCCATTGGTTTGAACCAAAAGGATTTCTTGATTTTCCTTCTGAATAAGGGAAGGATGCATGGAGTAAGAGACAGATTTTAGGAGAATATTGTCGTAGAGTTTTTAGGATCCAAGGGGCTTGAGAGGTGTGTGTAATGGGATTGAGGTTTTTGATATTTATAAGGGGCTGAAGGGTTCATTAGGATTGTTTGAACATATTATTTTAATATAAATGAATATTGATTTTAAAAAATCCCCAACTCCATTAATTAGAATATAAGGTGATTATTTTTCACATTCCACTCAACCAGTGGGTTTTAGAAAAATTTAGGCCATAAAATTAACCTTATCATTTTTTCTTTAACCATTAGTTACCTAATTTAACTACTACCATGTCCTCTTGCATATTAAATCTTTATGGTTAATATATTTACAATAAAATGAAAAGAAACCCAAAAATGGTCCTTAATGACATTTTTATCATCATATATGTCATTTGGATGGATATTTGATTTTGAAAATTATTTTATCATTTAATAAAATAGTATTTATTTTAAAAACTCATTTATGTCCATTTATAAACTATACATATCAATACTTTTAAGAAAAATATATAACAACTTGATTCATTCAAAAAGTATAACATGTTATAATCATACATAAAATTCTTGAATGTCATGAAATTATTCAACAAAAATTTATTTTAATATTTATAATCTTATTTTTTAAAACATCTATTAAATAGGTAATCATTACATCCTCATTGCGACATTAATAAATATATTTATTTGATATCTAATTTTTTTAAATAAAATACCATTATATAGGAAATATTTTAAAATTTTTAATTACTATTTATATTTGAAAATGTCACTTTTATAGACCATTATAAAAATCTTTTTACTAAGAGAAATATTTTCATGTTACAATTTTTTAACATTAAATTAAATTTTAAATAGGTGTCATTTTCACTTAAAGTGGATCCATGTGGTCCCAAAATTGACCCACAGATGCCCATGGGCAGACATGTATCAGCCAATAGTATTAGGATATGTGTTAGGGTAATTAAAATTTAATATAATATTATTTATTTTCCATTATTTACCAGATTTACTCTTTAATCATGGTAATGAAATATTTACTAAAGTAACTGTTCATAATGTCTAAAAATAAAAGTAGCCTATTTACATAATTTTGAACTCTTGATTCAAAATATAAAATCCTTTTTTCCAAATTCATAACATTGGAGTTTTAGAAATTAATTTAAAATTAATTCCTGTTGTCAAATCCAAAATGTTTGTTTTGAAAAAATAATAACTGTCAAAAGATTGGCATTTTTTATGTCCATTTTCAAATTAAATTTTATTAAAATGAACAAAAGTGGATTGAATGAAAAATTTATATTCCAATTACAATTTAACACTAATTAAATTGACAATCTATCTATATAAATAAATCAGATGAAAAGGTTGTTTTTAATTAAAGTGCAGTATCATTCACTATTGATTAAAAAAATGAACATTATCAAAAAAATATCATAATTTTTTCAAAATGTACATTATGATTTCCCAATTATATATAATAAATATATATTTTCAAATAGAACATATAAAAGTGATAAAAAACTGGATTTAAAAAGGGTTCCCCATCAAATGGTGGTAAATCATCCTTTTAATGAATAATAGAGTATTTCAGGCTTAAAATCAGATTCATTATTATTTTAATCCTCTAGAATTTATTGGATAAAACTAAAAACATTAAAAAACATGTGTAATCATATTGTAGTTAGTTCTGTTCATTCCATCCAATATAATGGATAGGCGTTAACTACCATTTAAAATAATAATATAATATTATTATTTTTTAGTATAGATGAGCATTGTGAGTAACATATGACTTCGGAGAAACCCATTGTTGCATTTTAGGTATACCATGGAACATATCATCCCCTTTAAAGTAAAATTAATATTTAATTCTAAAATATTAATCAATATAAAAATATCATATTCATTATTTACCTGGGATGTTACAATACCATGGAAGGGAATCATTATCCATATCCTCATTAAACAACCATCCATCCGAGGATAATGTCATATAAAATTGTAAGGGTAAAAATTAGTGCATTAATTGGAAAAATCAAACAAAAATCGATTTACTAGGTAATTTGGGCCCTCAAAACATTTCATGAAGCCTTAATATTATGGGCCCTCAAAACGATTCGTGAAGCCTTAATTTGTAAATAAGACCGAACGACCCCAAAAATAAATCTATTTCAAAAAATAATTCTTATTACCATATTGGTATAACAAATTAATTTATTTCATGTTACAACCAATGGAATCCTTTGACATTTAATATTAAAATAAGATAATTATAAACACATTCACTTCATCAATAACATCATGTTCTATATCTTTTAGAAGATACATCAAAATTATTAGACTTATAAATTATAATATTTAATATTTACCCACATAGTTTTTTTATTTACATTCCATAAATAAAAACAAACATTAAAAATAATAATAATAGATAAAACAAAATAATGTAAATCTCAGAGGTAGAAAATGTTACTCAAAATCATGTTATCTCATATCCCAACCATTATAATCATGTAGATAAATAATCCAATGACTGATAATATTTTCAATTCACGAGTTCCTTACACATATGTGATAATCATCTCTGTAATGATGAATTTATTATTCATTCACTAATATTTTGTGAAAAGCAATAACAATAAGAACATATGAAACAATCTACAATAAAATATCACACACATATATATATATATATAATTATTGAATAATTCTAATATATATTATTTCGGAATTTTAACTTCATTGAATGATATCATGTGATTTTAAAAGATAGTTATTAGAAATATAAATTCAATTATATATCTCGCACACTATTAGTAAATATATAGTGATCTTATTATTATTATACAATATGATAATACCTTTTCGATTTCGTCTAATAATCATAAAGATTATCATTTTCTATTCTATACTACAATGTAATTAATTATCAATTCCATTTGTTTAAATTGCAATTAAAATTATTTATTTTGTAAAGAATTATCAATATTTTGTGTTTACATTATTTATCCTTAGGATGAATTATTATTTCTATACGATTTTTAAAAATTAAACAATGAAAAAATAACCCTTTTTATATACACATCTATTTTATTGATTGAAAAAATGTTAACACATTAAATTAAATTCATGAATCTAATTTACTAAAAACATTAACAATTCAACTAGATAAATTATTCTTATATACTGAAATCTTGAATTAATAATATTTCAACGACATTAATATATTTACACAATAAGAATTTTATACTCATATTTCGTAATAATCATGTATTCATTATTCATGAGCATATATTCCCTAACGCTATCTGATTAAGGTCGATTCATTATATTTAAATAGACATGGTAGTGCATGGTTGATTACAATATCCACATTATTAAAATGGAGAATATATTGATCCACTGCATGGAATAATACACAAAAAATTGTTGCATCCTTGTAATAGTAGTGATGGAATGTGCTTACCCACCTGGATACTCCATAAGAATAATTCATGAAGACAATTGAAACATGATGACATAAAGAGATATTTTTTGGATGTCCAAGTGAGGGGAAAATGAATAAAAAAAATTTAATGGTTCATGTATTTTAAAATGATACCCATGTGAAATGATAAAATGCAGGGTTGAAACAACTATTTTTTTAGGAAAAAATGTTTTAGGATTTGATTGAAAATTTTAATTAATTAACAAAATGAATATTTTATAAATAAAAATGTAAAAATAAATTATATACATTCTATAATAAATTTAAAAACGTTTAGATGGTATTTACGTCAATAAGTTGATGAATAATAAATAAAATAGAATGACATGGTAAAAATGCTAATTTTAGCTAATTATAGGGTTTATGTAATCGTAAAATGTTTTAACCTTAAAAAGCTCCATGTAGAGGATCATGTAAGGGTAAATAATGTATACAGTTATATATGATTTTAAAATCCACCCATGCCCATATGAATTTTTGATCTTATTTAGGATGATAAGTTGATTTAACCATATAAATTATTATTACATGTATATATTAAGGGTAGCTTTATCATACCCTTATATAACCATTATAAACCCATCATTACCAATATACAAAACATAAAAAATTAACCATAAAATCTTCAACTCCAAATTCATGTCTATGGGTAACTATTTTCTTGAAGATGATATATAATTATATATTAATTTGTTAATAATTATGAAAATTAATTATTATCACTCCACAAATCTAAAAACCCTTAGATTAACTTTATCTACAAAAAAAATTCAAATATATATTTAAAACATCCAATATGGATCAAAATTTTTTAAATCAAAATCCATTAATAAATACTTATAGAATATATAAAATATTTTTTAATATGAATATATTTATAAATCTCTCCAAGACTAGTAGACACACCAGAATAAAAAATGAAGGTCTCAAAATAGTCAATACCTATACATTTTAAATCCTCCAGTAATCATTGTCATGTAGAATTAAAACAAATCCTAGGTAAAGAGATTTGTGATGAGGAAAATTTTACCACCCCATAAGATATATATCAGAGATCAATTTATATGTAGTACACCACAAAATCCATAAAAATTATTTTTTTAGTTGTTAAAAATTTTAAAATATTTTCCAAACGATCTCCGAAGGATGAAAACACTAAAACATGAAGAAATTCATTAATAATAACATTTCATTAATATATGATTAAATTTCAGATCTCATAATTAATCAAAATAATTCATTCCTTTCCTGAATAGTGTTAAAATATATTATAATTGTTACTACACTTATGTGACTCTTTTCAACATGAAATTTTACACTAATGGAATACAATAGGAATAATAAAAAACTGTAAATACTTTAATATTAATTATCTAACAATATGAAAAGAGTCACCATCAAAAATAATAATTTCACATTTATTAAAACATTTGTAATAAATATCCCTTTGAGAGAATATGACATTATATTTATATTTTTATCATATTTAATTTGGTTTCCTAACAAATTAATATTAATATATAAAATATATAGTTTTTGAAAATATTAAATTATATTAAAAAACCTAAAAAATTCCCACGCATAACAAGCCATGAGAAATAGTAGATTGGAAATCATTAAATATAATTATTTAAAAATTTAGTTGTATTACTTCAATCCTTTCATTATGTCTTGCTTGTTAATTATTTTAGAAAACAACAATTATTTATAAAGTATTCCATTGTTTTGAGACATATACCCAAACCTTAAAAATAAACAATGTTTAATTGCCTTGATTCATCAAAAAAACATTTCACCATGACAAATTCGTTCAATGAGCGATAATATTTTTTTAAAAAAATTAATGTCTTTTCAATCTTCATGATCGAAAATATTATTGAGAAAACACTTTGATGTTTTTTTGAAATACATTAAATACAAATTAATGTTTATCATATTTTATAATTATTTACTTTTGAAATGAATGTATCTACAAGAATATAATATTTTATAAAAATTCATCTACTATTATTCAATAAAATAAACTAAGAAAAAATATTATTCATTTACATTTATTTTCAACATTGAATTTAATTTATCAATTAATCTATTCAACTTAAGAAATGATTCAAATTATTTAGTTAATAATAATGATAAAATTAAAACACCATTTCATATAATTTTCTTTTTTATTCAACTATCTCCCATATACAATTTTTTTACAAATAAAATATTAAAAAATAACATAAAAAATATTAAAAACATAAATAAAATTTATCTTGATTTGTAATGAATGAATGAGGTTATAATAATTTAATTTTCAAATTTGTAAAAGTAATTCACATGTTTTTGAATGAACTAGTATAAACATAAGAAAATTATATATGGATTAGATATTGAATTTTTCATTTATCACAGAGAATTTCAATCACTAACAAAAGAGTAAATTTAACATAAAAAACATTCCAGAATAATTAAAAACAATAAGATAAATATCAAAATATGTTCTCCAAGAATTAAAATAAAATTAAACTATACACCAGAACATGAAATTTTATTAATTCGGAAGCACTGAAATGAAAACAAGGTTTTAAAACATCTCATAATATAATGAAATGTCATTCTTTATGAATCATTTATCTATATATAATTATGGTCATAACATATGAAAATAGATTGAAGGTAATTACTTCTTAGGAAGAAAAAATGAAGAAATTTCTATACCATAAACCTTGTTACATATACAACCAATAATATTCATGAATTTTATTTAAAAATGGATATTAAAATTAATAAAAAAGTTGGTTGATGTATATTAATGAAAAAATAGTAAATTATTATCTTATCTGAACCTAGCCCCATATTGTTTTAAATTAATTATGAATATGTTAACTGAAATAGTGGTAGATATATAAGAACACTTCCCTATACCAAATCTCCACCACACTATGCCCAAGAGGTAAGTATATGATGGAGATGCTGATAATAATCAATAACCCCAAACCAACCAAGGGAATCAATTAAGATTAATTTATTGATATGATAATTTTTAGAGAATACCCTTCCCATTACCATGTTCACATATAAACATTCGCCATAATGAATGTGTTATATGTACCATCTATGAGGGATATTTGGTTTAAGATAGAAACTAAAAGTTCTATGTAATATAAAAAATCATGGAACATGTATTTAGTATTTTGGAATAAATTATGTGAAATAGGATGATTCATACACTAATTCATAGGGTCTATAAACCAAGGAATAATGATAAACCTAGTAAATTAAAATTAATGGAAAATCAAATGATTGTATTCAATATCATAGAATCAAATCAAGGCCCCACCACATAAAAACATGACATTTATAACACCCCATTATTTTATGGTATTACAATTAATAAATTATTTCAATTTCGTTGATTGTATACATCCACCGAATCACCGATTGTAGATGAATAAAGAAATACGATTACATATTTTTTTACATGAATATTATAAACTAGAAATTAATTTTGTGGTTCTGAATAGGATTAATTAAGTTATAAATTTTTTTTAAATATTTTTAAATTGAATTCATTGGATTTAATTATATAAAAAATAATAATGAGATCAAATTAGAAATAAAGGATGTGTTTTTATAAAATGCAATTTTATTCCCACAATGAAACTTTACCTTAATAAATTTAACTAATCAATGTTAGTGATAAATTTTAACGAAATTAATATTTCATATATTCAATAAATTGTTTTAATGTTTATTCAATATGGTTTATTCGTATAAGACAAAATAAATACAATTATAATCATAAAAAAGTGTTTATTTTTAAAGGTATATTTATCGCCTTTCCAAAGAAAACGTGTATTATATATTTATTTTCATAATTTCATATGTATAATATTAAAAAAATTTGATTTTGGAGACTGAAATATAAAAAATACCATTTGGTTAAATTTTGATATTTTTCTTAGAGTTTTCATTTTTTGCTGAATAGTAAAAATATTGAACTTTAATTACAAACTCCTTTTTATTAAATTTATTTTATATTGTTAAAATATATTTCAAATTAGTTTTAAAATATAATTAATTAAATTATGAATAACTCTTCCAATTTGTTTCATTATAATTAGTTTCATAGTGAAATTATATACAATCAACATTATAATCTTTTGAACTTTTATTTTCAAAACCCTTCTTTTTCATTTTTTCTATGGTATTAATATTAAATATTATATTTATAATTATTAGAATTTATTTTTGTATAATGGAATACATTATTGTAATCCTAATTTAAAAATTAGGTTTAAAATTAATATTTATTTTTCTGTAAAAAAAATACAACGGTAAAAATGTTATATTCTGTGGTATAGGTAAAATAGTGATAGGTGTTAAAATTAAATGGTAATGGCTTATAAAACCTACAAATAACAACATTTATGGGTATGTGGAATAATTTATTGACCATAACCAGAATCCACACCATTATTTATCATTATAATTCATTTACATTAGTTCCACATCAATGTGGCTGACATTAAATATCAAATAATCATTATTTAAATCACCTAATCCCACATATCCAAAATTATAAATATGAACCCTCACAAACCCATTCTGACCCAAAATACATGAATATCTTAAATTATATTCCCAATATTATCCACTTCACTCTCCCTACATCCTTGGGCTTCTATTCACACCAAAAGACTAATTGCATAGTCCTAATGTTCTATTAAGGAGAAGATATTCAAAAGGTAATTTTCTCTAGACATCTCTCGTAGATTCTTTTATTCTTATACTTTATCAACACCTACAACATTCATCATTATATAATAATTATAAAATCATTTGCATACTATGATATTATATTTTAAATTAATTAAATTATATATTTACCGTTTATTTATTAATATAATTAAACAATACAAAACTAGTCATCATGTAATGATGTTAATCGTCACAATGAATTATTTTTTTATTAATTTAACATTAACATCTTCACGAATGGAAAAAACTATTATCGTGGTTAAATAAAATTTTATTAATTATTTTATATCCTATTTTATTTTATATATCAAATATATACTCATAATAGAAAATAAAATGAAATTAGTTCATGGGATTTAGAAATCATTCTAGATAAAATAATTGTTTATCATTGACATTTTAACTTCTAAATCATCGTTATGTATGAAATTAAAATGATATATGGGTCAATTTATGAATATGGAAATGAATTAATAAAAAATCATTCCACTTCATGACTTGTAATATCATTTTACAAGAGAATTCATTATTTTATACAAACGAAGAGATCATTAAAAGATGAAGCAAACACACAAGAAACCATAAAAATGATGAAATATTACTAATTAATGTGAAAAATGTTGTTAATAAATAAACACATATGGTATGTAAATATTAATATAGTTTTTAATAAGTTAATAAAATTATATAATGTATTTTATGTTATTCAATGTATAGACAATTATAGGGAAGTGTGAGGTAATAATTTTTGTAGCTCACATTTACTCCTTTAGGATATATACCTTATTGACAACATATTTATTTTGTGTGTTGTAAATATACTTCCCATTGACATATTTTAACTATCCAACCCTGGTAAAATAAAAAATTGTCACCTGAGTCGATCCACAATGAGGCTCGATGGGCATTCATGATCCACATGGGCATACCAAATGCCCGAGTATCAAATAAAACACGAGGGAATGATTTTCCTGAATTTACCCCCATTAAAATCACAAATAAACCAAATAATTGACATGTAATGATTCATCCAAATTCACCCATAATAATTACAATATTTAATGATTAATAACTAAAAAAATGAAACACTGACAATGTCAAAAATTGAAAAGCAGGACATTTCTCCAAACCACTATACAGTAGTAGGAGAACATCATGAAGCCATGAATACCATGACACACCATAATAGCCACTGGTTACCAAACCATGCAACTGTAATGGTCCTTCCTTAACGTAAAACAAACTTTCAATAAAAATTAAAAACAAGAAAATTTTCATATAGGGTGTAAGCCAAAGTCAAATAAGATTCCACCTGGATAAAAATATTCCATTCCATATCATTTAAGGAAAATAAGACAATAATGTTTGTATTAAATAACATTGAAAATTTTAAAAAAAACTTTAGAGGATACCACATTCAAATGAAACCATTCGTGAATTATTTTAACCACAACATTTTTAAAATGTAGTGTTCTGAATGAAAAGTTTTATAGAAAGAACATAATTTAAAATGAAATGAATACTCTCATGGTCCACCGTATACTAATGGATGGAACCATTACACACATGTCTCAATTGAGAACCATGGGTAAATCCCATATGGTTTATATAGCTCGAGTGGGACAGTAGAACATGATACCTTAGTGTAAATTTGGTAAAGAAACCACGACCAATATTGTTCATGTGCACAATCCACTAGTACCGAACACACATATATTCTATAGGTATTCAATCATACAAATATTTAGTTATTTTTGAAATACTCAAACTTACTAAGTAAAACTGGGACAAAAAAATTCATAATCACTAGCATACTAGATTTAGAAATCCCACCGAGATAGTCGGGATTCCAAGTGCGCACATGTTCATTTTCATGTTCACATTTTATACATGTATCCACTTTCACAAACCCATTCCTATAATTCCATTAAAATCATTGTTTTCTAAGAAATAAATCATTTTCTAATTTATAGACACCAAAACCACATTAAAACACTTCTTACACCACTAATGTAATTCATAAAACTGAAGCACAACACTACAAGAAATGTACATAACAATCTCAACAATTTTTCATGGGTCTCCCCCATCCAAAACAAAAAAAAAGAAAAGATAACATCGTAAAACATGTTTCTCATCATTTACACAATTCAAAAATTAAATTTAATCATTAACTCCAAAATCTAATTCCCCAAATAAGTTCATATCCCATAGAAAACACATTCTTTAACAGATTTTTACCTCTAGTTCCACAGAAAACTCCGTTCTCACCTTTAAAACTACTCATAAAAGATTTCCCTAAAACATAACACCAAATACAACCATTTGTAGATGCAAACCGTATTTTAATCCCACTTTCCCAATAAAACCACATCAATATTTGAATCACACTAGGTACACAATTAAATAACCTATTTTAAAAATTATTAAAACTCAATAAAATGTCACATCATGATTTTAAACAATAAGTACACCGAAATATTTATAAAGAATCCAATATCAAACCAAATTCATATATAATACTTTTTGAAACTACATTATCATTACACAAACATACAATTTCACATGGTAAAATATATTTTATAGACAAATTAAATCACCAATAAATGATAACGCATGAAATCATCATCCTTTGGTTTTGAAAAAACTTAAAAATAATGAGTATCACCATATTTAGACTACTTTTATCCCAAGTAACCAACATTAAACACTAAAAAGAAAATTTTTCTCCAAAAAAACATGATTAAACCTCTATCAATCAATAACTATCTCTAAATCCATCATGATACACACTAGATATACAAAACCCAAAATAAGAGGAAGATAAACCATACATTATGTTAAACTACACCAGCGGTGGCCAGAGATGAGTGGATTACTCTATGAATAGGGGTCTTTGTATGGTGAGTATGGCTAGGAGACGTGTCAGGGGGGTGAGTGGGTGGGTCACACAAGGGGAGAATGCAAAGAGAATGCAAGGCACAAAAATCAATCCAACAAGAGGAACACATAGAAGAGGAGACACATACACTAGGGAGGGGGTGCATGGGAAGTAGAGCAGGATAACCGGAGGTGGTTCACCATAAAAATGTGGTTATAAGAATAGGGAGGATAAGTGGAATTGACACACAACCAAAAATTAAACATTCCGAATAAATTTAATAATAATAATAATAATTATAATTTTATTATAATTATCTGAATAAAAACTAAATTAATAAAACTATGAATGAGGAGATTAATAATTTTAATGATAATGTTAATAAGAATTATAATAATAATACTATAAATAATAATAATAATAATATTTCAATTCATTAAATTTCTTTCCATTTTTTTCTCATTTTTTATACTGAATTGTTCCATCAAATTAATCCATTTATTAGTTTACATTAATATAATATTAAAGAAATAAATATTTTTTATATTCGAGAACTGCATGGTTACCAGTATATCTAAAGAGACCATGCATGGGACATACAGTGGCTTCTCCCCATTATGATGCATGTGTACCTGGGCTAGCCACATTTATGTCACTAACTGCGTGTTGTCTGCACTCTTGTCTAAATTTAGAAAATTTTCCAAACATAAATATTTTTAATCGGGATAATACCAATTTCTCAACAAAGTGACACTGAATCTTTAAAACCATAAAACCTATATCCAAATATACACAACTAAATCTTCTTATGGGCTAGGACCGAGGACAATTAAAAACTCGGGTGTCAAAATTCTCCTAACCATAACACTTTCCTCCCCTGAGAGTACATACCAATATTTCTTAAAAAATGAAATTGTACACACTATTTTCTCAAAGAGGTTCCAAAAAAATAAATGAGGGAGAAAATAGAAAATTATCAACAAAGAGAAATAAAATTCAATATAAACTTGGGAGACACAAAATGGACTCCCCTCCATGTGATGCCCTCCTCAAAATGCTAAAAAACCCCAATTAATAAAAAAATATTGAAACTACCACAACTCACCATTAAATATCAAAACACAACACATATTAAACATTCTTGAATAATCTCATTCATTAAATACACTCAAAGAGGATATCACAAAAATATTTCACAATATTGTTGGGATACCATTGACTCCATCGTTTATGCAAGAGAAGGGATTTCTGTTAGCTAAATCCAAACGAGACTACCTACTGCTAAATAAATATAAGGGAAAAAACCAAATTACTAACATGGGGAAGAATGAGTGGACTCCTGGCCATCATAGGAAACTAACACCTGAGATGGAATTAGGATACCCACACGGTAGGTCCAGAACAATCTCCAAACCATAATAAAATGGTTTTCATGGAAATAATTATGGGGAATTTTAGTGAGACCCATCGTGGGACTCCCCCTCCCCCATAAAGACAAAAATTTAACATAATATCATGGTCCAACATAGAAATATCGACATGATCTGACCTGGGTGCTTCCCACACAAGAAAACACACCACTGAGAAGCAAGGTTCCTCACAACCCCTCGATTCGAATGTAGAATTTGGAATGGAACTGCTACACAGAATGGATAAACTATGTCCATTTCTCAAAATGATGATTGAAACTATACCGCAGTACAATAAAACCATGTGGGTTCATTAATATGAACCAACATCACTTAAATTCCTATGGTTGGAGCTCAATTTATTGTATAACCTCTTACCTTATAGTCAGACACTGAATACCACCAGTTGAAACTTCTTTCAACTGGTGCCACAAACAACCAGAAAACAATCATCCATTGTCCATAGAACACAACACACCCCACAACCAACATTTCCTCAACATGGAACCTCACCCTGAAATGGACATAGAATATGATAATGCATCATCCCTTTAGACATTGATTGAGAAACTTATAAGGGAAGGGCAAAAAAAATGTCCATTCGCATGATACCAACATGCTCAATATTCCCTGATTAGAACATACTATTCTGGTAAAGCGGAGGCTCTATAAAGGTACAACAACAAATTTATTGTCATTTAGGATATAACATGACGCTATTGGCTTCCACTGAACATTCCCATTAAAACCTAATATCCCTAACAATTAAAGGTGCACTAATCTAATCCTTGAAGATCACTTGATCCTTGAAAATGATCATAACAAACTCTTATGACCAGATTATCCACATGAGTGGCCCAACATTAAATATTTCATAGATATACCATGCATGATGTTCAATGATTATTCGGGGATACTAGGTAATACCAAAAACCTAGACTGCTTCCCTTTTCCCCTGCTAGTTTTCCCTTCAACACCCTTTCGGGACTGTTATCCTTATCGATGCCAAACATCACATTTTGACAATAAAACGTCCTGAGGAAAAGAAAACATTATTCAAATTAATTTGAATATGCGATCAGGTTGTGAGGGGATCCGCGTACCAGTTTAAAAATAGGTGGAATCGATAATAAATAATCAATAATACCTTAATTTTATCAACTGATGGATCTTCCATTAGTGGATCACCTATTTTCACAATTTGAATTTGCATCAATACATTATGGGGGAATACACTAGCAAACAATGAAAACCAGATGACCCTACAAAACTAGTCCATTGGTCAAAACATACCCTGAACAGACAACTACAACATAAGGGGAACCACCACAAAGGTTTCAATAAACACCTATCAAAATAAATCACTAACCATAATTTTAAATCGACCCATCAAAAAAAGACATGATGAAGCATTTTATTATCAAGAAATATTCTAAATCAAAAAATACATTTCATGTAACAATAGAAAAACATAATAAAGCATTCCAAACTACATTTAAATACAAATAACTCCATATTTTCATTAAAAACCCATTTAAAATAACAATATATTGGTGTGTTACACATTCTCCAATGGTACCTCATAAAGACTCACACATTCCCTTTATCATACCCAACCAAGAAAAAATCTACTCAATTAATATGTTCCATGAATGTGGTCACTCAGGAGAGTGCCAATGGTAATAAACAAATTATCCTTATAAAATAACATTCAACCCACACTTCCATTTTTTCATAACGAATTGTCATAAAATCAAAACCGATTTCGAATCCCAAAAAATATTTTTATAAAATAACCTACCATTAAAATAATAAACCACATTCATCCTATCACACTGATTTCAAAACTATTTCATTTTATTTTAAAACACTTTTTTACAAACATGAAATTCCATTATAACGATACCCCTTCATTTAAAATACAAATTAACCTCATCTAAAATAAGATTCTAGGAATTCATGAATAATTTCAAAATACGTCTAATAACCAAATCATTAGACATTTTTAAAATCAATGCATAAATTCCAAAATATTTATTTTCCTTATAAATACTTTTCAATAGTACAAAAAATACCATTTCATAGTAAAAAATTTAAATAAAATATCATATGTTCTCACTTTAAACAAGTTCTAAAAACCCTTTCGATAAATGTTCCCCAATTTCTGAAAAACTAATATTTTTCGAATCCTGCTTTGAAATAACTCATGACATCCAAATAAATAATATTTAATTAGCCAAACTCAACCTGATTTACTCAAAAAAATTTCACAAAGGTCCACATTCCTAAGCACAACATTAATGTTATTCATAAAACTCATTTTCCATCATTCCAAATCAATATCAGATTTACATTGATTTTAGGTTTCTATGATTCCAAAACAAGTAGACATGGGGTGGTGCATGTGGTATAAATTTCTGATGGGTCATATAGAAATATGATGGGAGGTCATACACAAATCAAAACAGTGTCACAAAATAGTGTTATAGAACAACATCCATGTCTGCACATTGATTAGCCTACCCTGTGATCTCACAGATAAATTGGACCAAACTCACATTTCATTTCCCAAATAATAAGAAACCAAAAGGACAAAATGACTCTGATAAAACCCAAATTCCCATGGTAACATGAGTTCCACCAAAAGGTGTGTTGGCCAGGCACCGTACTCTTAATCAGGATACAATTTCTTAATAACCCTATATTTTTCCTACCTAGACTCCTCTCCATAGAATAATTATCAATGATAATGGCATTCTCTAATACAATTTTTTAGTGAACCAACCTAGGTCAACCTAAAATAGTAACTCAAGTCGATCTGTGACAAGTCCTGAATTGTGTTCCCGATCCCCATGAGCTGGCACAAGTTCTTAGGTATCATATAAAACAAGAGGGAATGATTTACCTTAATTTACCACTTTAAAATAAAAAAACTGATAATTTTTATTTCAAAATTTATCAAAATCCACCCGGAAAAATTACCAAATTTTAAGTATAGAATTTAAAACAAACCATACATGGACATTGGAAAAAATGTAAAATTATGACATTTCCCCAAACCTCCATGAAACAAGTTGAGCACATCCTTAATCTTCCCCCACTAAGATCCACCACAAGAGACACTATAAACCCACACATCAAACACTAATGTTCATTCCTTAACATGAAAAAAGCATGCAATAAAAACTACATTCACCGAGTGGTGTATGAATGTTGTGATCCCAATACTAGTATGATTCCACAAAAATAAGAATATCAAATTTGATATAATTTAAAGAGTATATAACATTAGCATTTGTATAATAAGATTTTATAAATTTATATGAAAAACAATTTTTGAAGATACCAAATTCAATGGAAACGAGTCATGAAATATTTACACCAAAATTTTTTTAGAAGGAAACAATTTAATTTAATAATTATAGGATAATATCTTACAAGAATATGAAATGAATACACTTGAGGTCCACTGTATTCTAAAATATGGCACTGTAAAACATAATTTCCAATTGAAAACCATGGGTAAATCCCCTAGGGTTAATCTAGATTGATTGGGACACTAAAACCTCGTATCATTGTAAAACTATTGTATATAAATGATGAAAAACTATGTTTTCATTCATGAACCACTAGTACAGATCAAACCCATAACCTAGTGGTACGAAATCATCATAATGGTTAGTTAGTGTTGTAACTGGCAATCCAAATATGTGAAACTAAGACGAAAAACTTCATAAATAGTATCGTAATATGACTAGTCATACCAACAAGATACCCAGGATTCCCACATGCCCATGTTCATTTTCACATTTCACACATGTCACCAATTTCAAAAACCCATTCAAGTATTTTGAGAAAATCGTAATTTTACACAAAACTACCCATTTTACGTTTTACTCACACCAAACAAATTGAAATGAAACTTATCACCACAAATGTAATTTATTAAATAGGCGTTTTGCACTACTAGAAAATCACATAATAAGTTTGACAATTTTTTATCAATCAACCACTTCAAAAACAACTCACTATCCATGTTAACTTTTTAAAACATAGTTCCCATATTTTACACAATTCATTCATCCCGTTTAAAAGTGAACCACAAAATCCAATATACCGAAATAATTAATTTTCGATTGAAAACAAGTTCTTTAACACATTCACACACCAAGTGAAATTGAAAACTAAATTAAAACATTTCAAATGATTCAAAAAAAATTTCCATTAAATATCACCCCAAATAACTCCATTTGTAAACCCAAACCCTATTTTAAATACATACTCACCCAAAAACCACATCAAGAAATGATTCACTTCACATAACAAACTAAATAACCCCTTTTCATAATGTATAAAACACCCTAAAATGGAACAACTTGATTTTACACAATAGGAACACCCAAAATTCCAATAAAGAATACAATTTCAAACCCAATTCTTATCAAATAATTTTAAAAATACATTCACAGTAAAATAACATAACATAGAACAATGAAAAAATAATTTAAGAAATAATTTAAATCATCAATAAATGATAAGGCACAGAATCAGCTATATTTCATGTCAAAAACCTGTAAAAATTGTGTAAATCACCATCCACGCCATAGAAGCACCCCAAGAAAACAAATTCAACCCTAACAAGGATAAATTTTGCGAAGCCAACAAGATAAAAACTCAAATAATCAATAACTATGTTTAATTATGACACACGACATACTCTAATACCAAAATCCCAAATAAGATGAAGAAAAACATTATCTAGAGGTAGACCTCACCCATGGTGGAGGGAGATGAGGGACTGGCTGTGTAAATAGGGGTCACCGAGGGAGAGAACGGCCAGATTGGTGGGACACACAAGGGGGGGGGGGTATGCATGGATGGTTATGCGATGGGGATCTTATGAATAGTAATAAGGGCACCGAAAATCATGCTGAGTGGAGGTGTCTACCAAAGAGGATCTACAAACACATGAAAATGGAGCATTTGGGAGTGGTGCGCCCTTGGGGGGGGGGTTATGAAAGGGAGATGGAGATTACCAGAGGTGGATCACTAAATGTAGGTGGCCATTGGATGAGTGGGAGAAAGGGAATTGAATCCATAAAAGAATTAATCCTACCGAATAAATGTAAAAATAATAATGACAACTATATTGTTCACTTAATATAAAATAAATTCCAAACACTAAAAATACAAGATTAATAATATTAATAATAACATTAACAACTATATTGTTCACTTAATGATATTTTCTAACTTTTTGGTGTCCACACACCATCCTAATACCCCAAAATTTTGTAATCATAAAAAAATTAAACCACGGTCCAAACACAATCTATGAAATTTTTTTCTCAAAACCTCAAACCACTCACATCCTGTTACTGAGAAAAAAAACCAAGACTCGACCTTGGACAGGACCAAGGAAATATTAAATACCAGGGTATGACATATATCATGTCATGAATATCTTCATATTTATACAATTAATTTTCAATGTATTAATTTTATAGGGAATATTATTTAATTGATTAGAATTATTAAGAAATTTCAATACTCAATTTTCATTCGGTAGGTTGAATTTATATTTATTTGATTATTTTATTCTATGATTATATCTGAAATGAAATATAATTACATCATGTTTTATTACCAATTTTTAAAAGTGTATTTATATTTAATACACATAATATATTCATTTTAAAGGGACTATTTATCAGCCTCATTTAATTGAGTCATATCAGGATGTTATACACATAGCTTATATTATGAGGTGTATATGTAAAACACATTTGATATATCATATCGTGAATCTCTTTGTATTATTACTGTTGAAATGTTTCAATGTGTTATGGGACATTTTGATTTATAAATATCTATCCAAATATTTTGATTAACATATGAAGAATTCTTTATAATTTCAGTGTGGGGTGGGTCCCAGCATTATATAACCCATCGATGAATCAAAAGGTTTCATAAAGAAAAATACATGAAAAAATGAAATAGGTTTTTACCTATACATTAAACAGTATTGATTGTAGTGGTTCATGTGCTAGATATATGAAATCCAATACTTAGGTATTCCTTGGTTTTAGAATTCATTTCCTACTATCTAGGATATTTTTAGTATGAAAATACAAATGAATACATTTCATTCAAAATTTAGTTGTTAAATGTAATGTGTTTACAATTATTTTTCATTGCTTATTCCTTAATCACATTGATTATAAATTTCACATATTGTGATTTACACTTACCAAGTATTCAAGATAACCTTTATCATATGTTTTATTTTTAGTTATTTTCAATATGTTTATTATGATTGATATGTTAGGGTATGCTAAGGGGAATACTAGTGTTCTCAAAGATATTTATTAAAAAGTTTCCTCCCAAAATGTAATTTGAATTGCATATATCTGTCAATTTTAAAAGGACTATATATTATCTTCCCTGTTAGAATGGAATTACATGTATCTTAAGAAAATGTAATAATATATAAAATCATCTATGGGATACTAGGGTTTATGTTGTTAAAGTTGGTATCAAAAAATATTTTTTAGAATCCTTTGGAATATGATTGTGGAAAAACAACAGATAATGGAACTAAACATTATGATTGTCTTTGAGGATAAATATAAAAATAAGATCACATCTAATTACTATAGTAAATGAAAATCTATTACAAAGTATAAACTTATGGACTCATATTTTGAGATGAATTGGTGATGACTTAGACATACACTGATTAAAATTTCATGATTATTTGATATCTCACTCTAATTATTATATTTTCATTCTACGCATTAAATTTGGTTTGAAGTCAATTTTCAAACATGATTGAATGATTTTAATATAAAATTCCTTGAATAAATACTTCAATTATGATATTATGGTTATAGGAATCATATATTTTCTATAGAATTGTGTTTATTAACATAATAGACCTATGCACTATCATGGGCCTATGAGTTAAATGTTGATCACAGTTTTAAATTCATAATCACCCTTTTATTACTTATGTAATTGATGTTGAGGATATTAATGATTGTTTTGGATCATGGATTTATAATTTTAATTAAATTTGGAATAAATGAATTTAAGGTTAATGTAATATGATGTTTTTAATGGTAACAAACAATTTTAATTCTAACATTTAATTATTTTTTTCATTGTTTAATGGATTTATTTTCTAAATATTAACGATAGTTCACAATGGTGAAGTGGAGTGGTTCTCACATGACATTATTATCACTACCAGATTATTTATTCCTTAAATTCACACCATTATCTTGTTAAAATTATTTTAAAATCTATTTCAACATCTAAATTACATGCATGAAACTAATTTACATATCCAAACCATTTAAATTTATTTAAAATTTAAATGGGTCCTAAATTTCAGTTCATCTAATATAAAAATCATAATGTATCCAAATCATATGAAAAGTGCAGTACCACAATGGAAATAACTATTTCTATTCAAAAGATATGGAATTCAAGATAGAAGAAAAATAAGTCCACAATAGAATAATGAAAGACACTATTGTATAGATTCTAGGTTGGATTTTTTTTCTTCTGATATATGAATGATTTTTTTTGTATTAATGAATAATAGTGATTTATATCATATAATTGATTAATATATAGAGAAAACAATGAAGAATTATTAATATATTACGAAGTATATTGAGTAAATGATATTTTCTCATTGTTATTCTAATATATCTAAAATATCATGAGAATAAATTAATAAATTAATGATATTATATAGTAAGTTTTTCTAATTTGGAATTATATGTATGGTGAAATTAATTCCTTTTAAATGTGAATTAATGAAAAATAATTAATCATTTGTTGATATTTATTATGTTTTGAAATGTGGATGGGGATCATTTAACCCTTAAATTTAACAAGTGAAAAAGTTCTATTGGATAAATAATTACATTAAATTATAAAGACATAATTTAAATGGTATCGAAAAATAGTAATGTTTATTTTATCTTTAATTTTATGATAAACAAGAATTATTCTATTTGGGAATGAAAAATGAGACTTATTATATTACCTTTAGCAATTAAATTTTTTATAAATGAATAAAATATTAATGTTAATTTAAAAAAGTTATCACATTTTTGGGAATTTTTTGTGGGTTATATTAATATAGTTATAGAAAAAAGGAAAACCCACATGTTAGGTGACAACTCCTCTCAACTGGTAAGATCTAGAGTCTTGAACCCATAATTGAAGGGAGATAATGTTTCAACACCTACCACTAACCCACATGATGCTATGATAAGGATTACATTTTCATTTTTGTTAAACAATTTGATGTATAATGGATAAGTTAATTTTAGTAACACTAAATAATCTTCCTAAATATAATTCTATTAAATTTAACTTGTGGAATATAGGTTGGAATGGATTTTATGTAATATTTTATTTTATTATGGATTTATGAGGATTTATGTTTTTATGGAAATAGTTTCTATATCATTGAAATTATACGTTTGTTGGTCCACACTTTTTTTTGATAAATTTTAAATTAATCTTGTTAGACTATGGGATCAAATCCTTTTGATGTGTTCATATTAATTTTTGGTTGGAATATATTTGGGGACATTTAAGGATACTAATTTATTGAAATTTATATATTAAATTTTGGGTATTACTATTGAATTTTTGGAGAATAAATATGTGTTATTAATTTGATGCTTTTTTCCTTTTAGGGAATTATCATCACATAATATTGAAATCATAGTTTGAGTAAATTTTTAATAGCTTAAAGAAAAACCTATAGATATTATTATTTACTAAAGATCTTTTTGTGTTGAAAATTTCACATCAACAACCATTTTATTGTGTAACATATAATGTTACAATAGATTAAAGAATAACAAAAGGATAAAATTATGATAAAGAAAAAAATCATGTACGATTATTTTCTCAATTTATAATATAGATATTAATATAACCCCTAAAATATAGAAAATTATTTAAGAAGGAAAAAACTATTTTTCTAATTATTCTTATTGAGAAATCAATGGAATATATATTCAAACATAGATTTTATGCTATTAAAATGGTAGAATTTTTTGTTACTATAATGTCTATCACTTTCAATTTAAATTTTATAGTTTTATTTCTCTAATATGCCATATTTTTCAAATCCCAATAATGTATCCTATTCAATATCCTAATTTTTACTTAACCTTCACATTTCGTGTTCCCTCCTATTAATAGAATTTATTATTAAGCATATTTAAGATGTGGGATTCCAAAAAAATGTTTTTATTTATCAAAAATTAATTTTGAAACTGAATTTTCATATTAAGAGGATGAAATTTATTAAAGGAGAGGATAATGTAGCATCCCAAAATTTTAGTGTATTATACTTTTTAAATAAATTTTAATTCACTGATAGAATATGTTCCACATAAAACTAATCATAAATGATATGTGATATACTATTAAATATTATAATTTTAAATTGAATGTTATAAACTAGTAGTCAAAATGGAAGTATTAAATGGGATTAAATAAAATTTGAAAATATTGATTATGTACGTTTATAAAATTAATTCATCGGATTCCAAATAATTATAATTAAAAATACGAACCGATTAAGCAGAAATAATTAATTTTTATAAAATTATATTTTATTTATAAATTGTTATTTAATATTAACAAAATGAATTAATCAATATTAATGTATTATATTAATGAAATTTATATACTAAATACTATATGGAACTTTTTTAAATTCATCCAATATTTTTGATAGGCATAAGATACTAATATATCCAATTTTAAGTATAAAAATATTTGAATTTATAAATGTAGTTTTTTCGTTTTTTTTATTGTACACATATTTTTCATAAAAAGAAGACATTAAATATATTTTTTTGACAGAATATGGTATTTAATCCAAAATATCCAAATTATCATAGGTTAATTTGTCACGACCCGCCCTCAGGGCCCGTGCCGTGACTACCCCAAGCCCGCCTTCCATAGGCCAAGGGCTGGCGACTAGCACCAAGGCGTAAATCCCAGTAAAAAGGGAAGGCATTTCCTTTGAAAAGTAAACGAACACCACAGAGTAAGCAAGCGGAAAAGTAAACAGTAAGTAAAAAAAGAGTACAACTGAAAGTGCGGAAAAGTAAATGGGCCAGTATACAAACCCAAACTGAAAGTAAAGTACAACTCGAAAGAGAAAACAACAACTGTAAAGTAAAAGCCGCTACACCAAGCTGTCCACTGGAAATCCCACCTGAAGGGTGGGTACAGATAGCTCCACTGCTCCACGGGTCCCGCCGTCCTCTCCGAGCACGTCCCGCCCAGTGGTCCACCTCCAGGTACCGTCCTGCTCTGCAGGCCTCAGCCAAGATCAATGCTGTTCGTCGTCTGCAACCAACACAACGTAGTGCGGGCATAGCCCGTGCAGGGGTGAGTATAAGCTACTCAGTAGGGACCCGAGACCCCTGAAGGTCTCCCAAAATCCACAAGATAAACCGCAAAGGTGAGATACGAACACGAAGTAAAAAACGACACTGCTTAGGTATATTCCCATAAATATACCTAAGTTATCAATTCCAATACGCTCCAACCTCCGAGCTCATGTACAACTCAGTCCACACAGGAAAGTATATGTATTCCACACAGGAAAGAAAAAGAATTCCACACAGGATAGCACAACACAATCCACACAGGAAAACAACAGGATTCATCTCACACAGGTATACTTCATCGAAAGACGATAATGATGATCTCTGATCCATCTAAGTTGTCGGACCCATGAAGGATCGATATGTAACTAACCCCCGCAAGATCCACACAGGACCTGTAGGCGCTGGTTCACACAGGACCGCTGAGTGCAATGACCCACCCAGGATCGGACCCACACAGGATCGGGCCCACACATGACCTATAGCACTGATCCACGTAGGATCGCTGAGTGTTGTAGTCGTCATCGTCGAATCCACTAAGGATCTCTGTACTGTCGTCGTCGCAGTCACAGTAGTAGTAGCAGTAGCAGTCGCAGCCTGCTCTAGGGTTCCCGCACACAGCAAGCTCATTCGAGAGGGTCCGCTCCATGATCCGAGAGGCTGATACATCAACTGTCACAAATTCCATAGTTGATGTATCCAAAAGTTCTGTATCGCCAACAAGAACTCAACGCAACAGACGTCGCGTCGATCAGACGCCCGGTCTGAGAGTTATTGGCTTTTTCGTCCCAGGGGCCCGGTTGGTTTTTAAGGCAAAACCAACCCGACCGTACTCCACCTGAGTCTAAACCTCGGGCGGAGAATTCCAAAAGATCTGTCTCACTATGAGGAACACAACAAAGCTGACGGATCGTCAATCGGACGTCCATAGCTCGAGTTATGAGTGTTTCCGCTCCGAGGGCCCGGTTGGTTTCGTGTACGAACCAACCCGGCCGAACTCAAAGTATTCCGAAACTTTGAGTGCGATATACCAAATCGACCGTCTTGATCCAAGGATCGTATCTCCGATGACGTTTCATCGATCCGGGTTCCATAGCTCAATTTATGAGCAAAAGACCGAAGTCATTTCGAGAACGGGGGGTCCGGGTCCGGGCCGACCCGGCCCGGCCGGAGGCGCGGCCCGGCCGGTGGCGGCGCGCCCTGGGCGCCGCTCGGGTGCCACGCGCGGGGGGCAAGCCCCCCCGCCAATCTTTGCTAGCGGCGCGGCTAAAAGTCGCACCTTGGATCAACGACCCCCCCACGTGGAGGCCAGTTTTTGAGAAGAAAGGGGGGGCGCTGCCCCCCCTTGGTGTAACCGCCCCCCCCCCCCCCACATAATGGGGGGCCAGTTTTTGGCCAGCCGGGGGAATTAATTCCCCCGGTTCTTCTCCCTTCCGGCCGGCCTCACCTGGTCGGCCGGTCCTTCCTCAACGGGACCGGCAAGGCCGGTCCCCTTTCGGGCTTCCGACACCGGTGGCCCGAGCAGCCGCCGGTCTTCTCGTTCCGCCGCGGCCCGGAACCGGCCGCGGCCTTCGTCATCCGGCGTGGTGTGACGGCACTGCGCCCTTCCGCCGTGGCCCCTCTCCAGCCGCAACGACTTTGGTTTCCTTCGACGCGGCACGACGGCTTCGCGTTCATGATAATCTTTCCACGGTGTGGCGCGACGGTGCCGCGCAATATTTTCTGTGTGATTCCTGCGTGGTGCGACGACACCACGCCATCTCGTTCTTCCACAAGAAAAATAATAATCAAGAACAAAAGAGGGGGAATTCGGTCGTGTTTTTGCGGTCCGGCCCCCTCTCGTTAGTCGATAACACATAAAAAATTATCCTCATGTTTGTCATGCTAGAACCAAGAACGAGAATAAATAAATAATCAACAACAATCCCCTACCTCGATTTCAAGAACGATGATCGTCAACAACCCGCGGAAGACGAGTCGCAGTGGTCGGCGTCACGGAAAAAGGACGTCGATGTCGTGAAGCGAGGATTCGAAGTTCATTGAGGACGATTTCGTCGCGGAAAATTGTCGCGGAAGAGATGATGCGGAAGAAGACGTCGTCGGTGTCGTGGGTTTGGCGTCGCCGAAGACGATTCCCGAGAACGTGGCGTTCTTCGTCGATTTTCGAAGGTTCTTCGCATTCTTTGTCAAAGCTTGAAGAAGAAGAAAATGAAGGCTCCAAATTCTCTCAATATTGTCTAGAGAATTTTAACCCAAATAAAATAAGCTAAGGTCTTATGTTATTTACTCAACCAACCCATTTTCAAATTCAAAGGTTTTAAATAAAACAACTCCACCCATTTAATATCCTAACTTGTCAAGTTAATTAAAGAGGGGTTATTGGGAGTTTAAAAAGAGAAGATGAAGAGTTATGCTTCGTGTGGGCCCCACCACACTTAATCCTCCAAAGGGAGGTTAAGTGGATGTGGGTCCCACCTCTAACTCCCTTTGGGAGAAGTTAACCAACAAGTTAAAATAAAAATTTGTATTCCACAATTTTTATTTAACTTATTCTAAACTCCCAAAAACTAACTCTCAACCTGCAATAAACGCAACCTCGGAAAAGGTCTCCTTAAGCGAATATCGGCGCTGCGAGTTCATCGGTGTCCTCAGAATTTGATTCCAGCCACCAGTTCAAAAGATATAAATTCCCGCTCATTCGTTCACTGAACGTACCCGAGCCAAACTTCTGAAATTGATTCCGGGCACTCCGGGCCTCGGAATCAGGTGCCGTCAGAAACCGCGTTCTTTTAAAATTCCAAAGAAAATTAAGAAAATAATTCCCTTGAATATTACGGGTCTTTACATTACTCCCACCTCAGGGCTTTACGTCCTCGTAAAGATACATAAAAAACTAGGGAAACAAATGAGGGTACTGAGCACGCATTTGAGCCTCCCGCTCCCATGTGCTCTCCTGGAGGTTCTTGTGATGCCATCTGATGCGCACAAGAGGAATCGATCACCCACGTAGGACTCGCTCCTGTCGATCCTATATCTCCACCGGGACCTCCATAAAAGTCGCCTCATCGTCAATGTAAAGCTCCCCATGGACAATGATGTGCTTCGGGTCGTGCACGTATCTCCTCAGCTGAGACACGTGGAAGACATCGTGCACCCGGTGCAACTGAGGTGGTAGAGCCAGGCGATAAGCCACCTCGCCAATCCTGCTGAGGACCTAGAAGTGTCCGATGAAGCGCGAAGATAACTTGCCGCCTCGGCCAAATCTCCGTATACCACGTCGAGGTGAGACCCGCAAGAAGACATGGTCGCCATCCTAGAACTCCAGTGGCCTCCGCCTCCTGTCAGCGTATGACTTCTGCCGGCTCTGAGCTGTCCTCATCTGCTCCTGGATGACCTGGACCTTCTCTGTCGTGGCCTGGACCATCTCCAGTCCCACAAGTGCTGACTCCCCAGGGTATGTCCAGCACAAAGGAGATCTACAAGGTCAGCCGTACAACGCCTCGTATGGTGCCATCCCGATGGTGGAGTGGTAGCTGTTGTTGTACGCAAACTCCACCAAGGGTAGGTGGTCCTCCAAGCTACGACCAAAGTCGAGGACACATGCGTGGAGCATGTCCTCGAGAGTCTGCATGGTCCTCTCCGTCTGACCATCCGTCTGAGGGTGAAAAGCTGTGCTCAGACGAAGCTACTTCCCGAACGCCTCCTGTAACCCCTTCCAAAGCCGGGAAGTAAAGCGAGCATCTCGATCGGAGACGATAGATGATGGAACACCGTGGAGCCGCACAATCTCATGAACGTAGAGACGTCCCAATCTCTCCACTGATCCCTGCTCTCTGATGGGTAATAAGTGTGCCGACTTGGTGAGTTGGTCAACAATCACCCAGATGGAGTCGTGACCTCTGGAAGTGCGTGGAAGTCCAGTCACGAAGTCCATAGATATGCCATCCCACTTTCACTCTGGAACCTCCAAGGGATGTACCAAGCCTGCTGGTACCTGATGCTGTGCCTTCACCTGCTGGCAGGTGAGGCATCGAGAAACGAACTCTGCTACAACCTTCTTCATGCCCGGCCACCAGTGCTGTCGTCTGAGATCCTGGTACATCTTCACCACTCCAGGATGTACCGCCAAAGGAGAAGTGTGAAACTCTCTTAGAACCTCCTCTCGCAAAGCGACTGGTACCATGGTACATCCTCTAAAAAGGATGTCGTGCTCTGCTCCAAGGGAGAAACCATCAGGTGCCTGTCCCGAGGATATCTGTGCACGCCATGTCTCACAGTCAGCGTCCTCACGCTGTGCCTCTCTGACCCACTGTAGTAGTGGAGGGGTGACTGTGAGAGACTGGAGGAAGGTTGTTCTATCTCTATCCACAAAGGATATCTGCAAAGAGGCTAGCTGCTCCGTCGCCTCCTCAAGTAGCTGAATGCCCGCCCTCCTGCTGAGGGAATCAACTACTACGTTCCCCTTCCCAGGAGTATAGACTATCTCAAAGTCATAGTCCTGGAGGAACTCGAGCCATCATTGCTGTCTCAGGTTCAGGTCCTTCTGCGAGAAGATATACCTGAGACTCTGATGATCAGAAAAGACTGTAAAGTGCTCGCCCATCAGGTAATGTCGCCAAGTCATCAGAGCGAAGACCACTACTGCTAACTCCAGGTCATGGGTAGCGTAGTTCTGCTCATGCGGCCTCAACTGACGTGATCCATAGGAGATCACTTCCCGCTCCTGCATCTAAACACATCCGAGCCCGGTCCCTGATGCATCGCAGTAGACTACGTACCCTACTCCCTCCTCAGGCAACCTCAAGATAGGTGCACTGGTCAATCTCTGTCTCAGCTTCTCGAAGCTCTGCTGACATTTGTCTGACCATACGAAGGGTTTCCCCTTCTTCGTCAAAGCTGTGAGTGGTGCCGCAACTCTAGAGAAGTCTGGCACGAATCTCCGATAGTATCCAGCTAGTCCCAAGAAACTCCGAACCTCCGTCACACTCCTAGGTGGCTCCCATGCTAACACAGCCTCGATCTTCGCAGGATCCACTGCAACTCCCACCTCAGAGATAACGTGTCCCAAGAAGTGGACCTCACGTATCCAGAACTGGCACTTCGAGAGCTTACCATAAAGCTGGTGCTCTCGGAGTGTGTCTAGTACAACTCGCAACTGATAAGCGTGCTCTTTCTCAGTCGAAGAGTAAATCATAATGTCGTCGATGAAGACCACGAAAAATCGATCGAGGTATGGCTGAAAGATCCTGTTCATGAGGGCCATGAACACTACTGGAGCATTGGTTACGCCGAAAGGCATAAACAAGAACTCATAGTGTCCATACCGACATCTGAAGTCCGTCTTCTGCACGTCCTCGTCTCTGACTCTGAGCTGATGATAGCCTGACCTGAGGTCTATCTTTGAGAACCACCGTGCTCCCTTGAGCTGATCAAAGAGGTCATTAATCCTAGGTAGCGGATACTTGTTCCTCACTATCACCTGTTTCAGGCGACGATAGTCAACACAAAGTCTCAAGCTTCCGTCCGCCTTTTTGGCGAACAATATCGAGGAAGCCCAGGGTGAAACACTGGGTCGGATGAACCCCTTGCCCTTCAAGTCCTCCAACTGTACCCATAGATCTCGAAGCTCGGCGGGGGACATCCGATATGCTGGAGTGGGTATCGGGGCTGTCCCGTGGTACAGGTCAATATAAAAGTCTACCTCTCTGCGAGGAGGTAGCCCTGGAACGTCGTCGGGAAAAACGTCTGCAAACTGATCCACCACTGCAAGAAAACCAGGACCCCACACGTCAACTGCTCCTAGGATGAGGCTAGACAACTGATGAGTGATGGGAGGTCCTCTCCTCTAAGGAAGTCCATCCTGTGCTGCAAAGGCTCCCTTCTCGCCGGTGAAGGTGAACCTGCTCCCGTCGGTGCGAACACATCGCACCTTGCGCCTAAAACAGTCAATCTGTGCATGGACCGTAGATAGCCAATCCATACTCAAGATGACGTCGTAAGGCCTCGACGCTAATACAAGAAGATCCCACCCTAAGCTCTCGCCTCCTAGAGTAAGCTCACACTGTCGGAACCATTGCGTAATCGTCGAGTATGCTCCCGTAGGAGTCTCTAGCCGTAAGGATCGAGCCAAAGGCTCTGTCGGAATCTCTGAGCTCCGAACAAGGGAAGCGACTATGAAAGAGTGACTCGCTCCTATGTCTATAAGTACTACAGAAAGGGTGGAATAGACACAGATAGTACCTCGAGTCATCTCTTGTGCGCCGTGGTCGTAGGCCTTTACTGCCTGGAGATGTTCCTGTCTCTGTCCGCCTGCTCCCTGTGGTCGGGGTGGACCTCCTGGTGGTGGTGGTGGCAGAGCCTCAAAGTGTCGCCCACCACCTGCTACTCGGCCAACTCCTCTGCCTCGTCCGCCTCCTCCCTGCGGACTGCCACGGTCGACTCTCTGCTTCTTCCTCGGTGGTCCCTCAACCATCTGCTACTCCTCGGTACGACGGGTCGGGCCGTCACGAGCCATGTGGCCCTACCCGCCGCACGAGTAGCACTGCCTGCCTCTCGAAAGACTGGCTCCTCACTGTGTGCCCCGCACAGCTGAGCCAGTGTCCTGAGGTCGTCTCCCTGAAGGTCTGGTCTGTCTGGACCCCTGATTCATCCGTCGACTGCCAGCTGCAGAAGACTCTTCCAAGTTCCGCCCTGCGGTGGGTCGCGGCGCTGGTGTAGACTCAGCAAGGAAGCTCTCGATCAAAAGGGCCCGCTCCAGTACTCCCGTCTGAGTCAGAATGCTGAGGGAGATCCGCGATGCCCTGATCTCGTGTCTCAAACCCTGATCGAAGGTCCGGGCCCGGAAGAATGGGTCTCGTACCATGTCGGTCGAGTAGCGCGAGAGATCGGAAAATCTCACCGAGTACTGAGTGACGGTCATGCTGCCCTTCCGCAGCTGAAGAAGCTCGTGGATACGCACCGCACGAAGGGTGGCTGGGACGAACTCCGAGTAGAAGAGTCTCTCATAGTCTGTCCATAGTAGAGATGCCTCATCGTGCACATGGAGCATCAATATACACCATCGGCCCGCTACTGCGTGCAGTAGGCTCGCAGCGAGGATCACCATGAGGTCTGCAGGTGTCCTCACTAGCCTAAAAACTCGTACCACTGCCTCCAGCCAGTCCTCTGCTGCCTGGGGGTCCGTCTCCCCACGGAACCTAGGCGGTCGCTGGCACTGAAACTCATGCAGAGCTCCAAGGCGACGTGCATCGTCAGCGACTGGTGCTGGAAGCATCGGTGGCTCGGCGGGTAGAGCTACCGCTGGTGCCACTGCTGACAAAGGGCCCTGCACTGAGGCCTCGTCGCTCGGTGGGCTGTCGTCACGCTCGACTCTCGGAACCCTAGCTGGCTGCCGTCGTGGGGCCATCCTGAAAAGGGAAACATGTGCGCCATGATCAGAACAGTATACCTAGTGAGCTGATATAAAGTAATCACAAAGAAAACTTTGAAACACCCAAGCAATCAATGTTTTCGTCCATTAAGTCGGAAATCAGAAGTCAGGGTCCTGGTGTACGGATACGTCGGCCGCCGCACCAACACTGGACTCCATGGACTGATAACCACACTCAATACGCTAATCATTATTTCTTCACATAGAAAAGATCAGATTTCTCGGTAGAACTGAACTCCTTTGATACCAATTTGTCACGACCCACCCTCGGGGCCCGTGCTGTGACTACCCCAAGCCCGACTTCCATAGGCTAGGGGCTGGCGACTAGCACCAAGGCGTAAATCACAGTAAAAAGGGAAGGCATTGCCTTTGAAAAGTAAACAAACACCACAGAGTAAGCAAGCGGAAAAGTAAACACTAAGTAAAAACAGAGTACAACTGAATGAGCGGAAAAGTAAATGGGCCAGTATACAAACCCAAACTGAAAGTAAGTACAACTCGAAAGGGAAAACAGCAACTGTAAAGTAAAAGCCGCTACACCAAGTTGTCAACTGGAAATCCCACCTGAAGGGTGGGTACAGATAGCTCCAGTGCTCCACGGGTCCCGTCGTCCGCTCCCAGCACGTCCCGCCCAGTGGTCCACCTCCAGGTACCGTCCTGCTCTGCAAGCCTCAGCCAAGATCAACGTTGTCCGTCATTTGTAACCAAAACAACGTAGTGCGGGCATAGCCCGTGCAAGGGTGAGTATAAGCTACTCAGTAGGGACCCCGAGACCCCTGAAGGTCTCCAAAAATCGACAAGATAAACCACAAATTTGAGATACAAACACGAAGTAACAACCGACACTGCTTAGGTATATGCCCATACATATACCTAAGTTATCAATTCCAATACGCTCCAACCTCCGATCCCATGTACAACTCAGTCCACACAAGAATGTATACGTATTCCACACAGGAAAGAAAAAGAAATCCACATAGGATAGCACAACACAATCCACACAGGAAAACAACAGGATTCAGCTCACACAGGTATACTTCTTCGAAGGATGATAAAGATGATTTCTGATCCATCTAAGTCGTCGGACCCACGAAGGATCGATAGGTAACTAACCCCCGCTAGACCCACACATGATCGGGCCCACATAGGACCTGTAGGCACCGGTTCACACAGGACCGCTGAGCGCAATGACCCACACAGGATCGGACCCACACAGGATTGGTCCCACACATGACCTGTAGCACTGATCCACGTAGGATAGCTGAGTGCTGTAGTCGTCGTCGTCGAATCCACTAAGGATCTTTGTACTGTCGTTGTCACAGTCACAGTAGCAGTAGCAGTAGCAGTCACAGCCAGCTCTAGGGTTCCCGCACACAGCAAGCTCGTTCGGGAGGGTCCGCTCCACGAGCCGAGAGGCTGATACATCAACTGTCACAATGTACAGAGTTGATGTATCCAAAAGTCCCGTATCGCCAACAGGAACTCAACGCAACAGATGGCGCATCGATCGGACGCCCGGTCTGAGAGTTATTGGCTTTTTCGTCCCAGGGTCCCGGTTGGATTTTAAGGGAAAACCAACCCGAACGTACTACACATGCGTCCAAACCTTGGGCGGAGAATTCCAAAAGATCCGTCTCACTAAGAGGAACACAACAAAGCTGACGGCACGTCAATCGGACGTCCGTAGCTCGGGTTATGAGCATTTCCGTTCCGAGGGCCCGGTTGGGTTCGTGTACGAACCAACCCGGCCGAACTCAAAGTATTCTGAAACGTTGAGTGCGATATACCAAATCGACCGTCTCGATCCAAGGATTGTATCTCCACTGACGGTTCATCGATCGGGGGTCCGTAGCTCATGTTATGAGCAAAAGACCGAAGTCGTTTCGAGAACGGGGGGTCCGGGTCCGGGCAGACCCGGCCCGGCCGGCGGCGCGGCCTGGGCACCGCTCGGGTGCCACGCGCGGGGGGCAAGGCCCCCACCCCCCTTTGCTGGCGGCGCGACTAAAAGCCGCTCCTTGGATCAATGGCCCCCCACGTGGGGGCCTGTTTTTGAGAAAAACGGGGGGGCGCTGCCCCCCCTTGGTGTAACCGCTGCCCCCCCCATAATGGGTGGCCGGTTTTTGGCCAGCCGGGGGAATTAAGTCCCCCGGTTCTTCTCCCTTCCGGTCGGCCCGACCTGGCCAGCCGGTCCTTCCTCAACGGGACCGGCAAGGTCGGTCCCCTATCGGGCTTCCGACATCGGCGACCCGAGCAGCCGCCGGTCTTCTCGTTCCGCCACGGCCCGGAACCGTCCGCATCCTTTGTCGTCCGGCGCGGTGCGACGGCACCGCGCCCTTCCTCCGCGGCCCCGCTCCGGCCGTGACGCCTTTGGTTTCCTTCGACGCGGCGTGACGGCGTCGCGTTCATGATAATCATTCCACGGCGCGGCGCGACGGCGCCGCGCAATATTTACCGTGTGATTCCCGCATGGTGCGACGGCACCACGCCATCTCGTTCTTCCACAAGAAAAATAATAATCAAGAACAAAGGAGGGGGAATTCGGCCGTGTTTGTGCGGTCCGGCCCCCCTCTCGTTAGTCGATAACACATAAACAATTATCCTCAAGTTTGTCATGCTAGAACCATGAATGAGAATAAATAAATAATCAACAACAATCCCCTACCTCGGTTTCAAGAACGATGATCGTCAACGACCCGCAGAAGACGTGTCGCGGTGGTCGGCGTCACAGAAGAAGGATGTCGATGTCGTGAAGCGAGGATTCAAAGTTCTTTGACGACGATTTCGTCGTGGAAAACCGTCGCGGAAGAGATGACGCGGAAGAAGACGTCGTCGGTGTCGCGGGTATGGCGTCGCGGAAGACGATTCCCGAGAACGTGGCGTTCTTCGTTGATGTTCGAAGGTTCTTCGGGTTCTTCGTCAAAGCTTGAAGAAGAGGAAAATCAAGGATCAAAGTCCTCTCAAGATTGTCTAGAGAATTCTATCCCGAATAAAATAAGCTAAGGTCTTATTTTATTTACTCAACCAAACCATTTTTAAATTCAAAGGTTTGAAATAAAACAACTCCACCCATTTAATATCCCAACTTGTCAAGTTAATTAAAGAGGGGTTATTGGGAGTTTAAAAAGAGAAGATGAAGAGTTATGCTTCGTGTGGGCCCCACCACACTTAATCCTCCCAAGTGAGGTTACGTGGATGTGGGTCCCACCTCTAACTCCCTTTGGGAGAAGTTAACCAACAAGTTAAAATAAAAATTTGTATTCCACAATTTTTATTTAACTTATTCTAAACTCCCAAAAACTAACTCTCAACCCGCAATAAACGCAACCTCGAAAAAGGTCTCCTTAAGCTAATATCGGCACTACGAGTTCATCGGTGTTCTCAGAATTTGATTCCAGCCACCGGTTCAAATGATATAAATTCCCGCTTGTTCGTTCACTGAACGTACCCGATCCAAACTTCGGAAATTGATTCCGGGCACTCCGGGCCTCAGAATCTGGTGCCGTTAGAAACTACGTTCTTGTAAAATTCAAAGAAAATTAGGAAAAAAATTCCCTTGATTTTTACGGGTATTTACATAATTTTTTTAAATTTCTGGTAATGTATCATTTTATAATGAATAATGAATGATATTAAATTTTAATTAAAACCATTTCTTCATATAATTTATTTATATAGATAAATTATATATTAAATTATATTCAATTTATAATTTTTTAATATATACATAATTAAATCCAATTAAGAATATTTTAATCAATTTTATATTCAAATTGGATATAAAAAAATTCCAAAATTTTAAAATTTTAAAATAGAAATATGCAATTTCGTTGTGTTTGCATGATTAATTTTAAATCTATAAATTATAATTAACTAATTTTAATTTTGAATGATGGATTATACATTTTGAATCAAATATGTGATGTTAGGTTATATGTTCATCAATATAATTTTGTATTACATTGTTACCATGGAAAAATATTTATTTACCATTGTATATGTAAAATAGTTATAAGTGTTAAAATTAAATGTAAATGGCCAAACACAGCTAAAAATATATATTAAATAGTTTGTTTTCATGACCCATCTTCTCTAAGATTTGGTAAGGAATAGAAATATCCATACCATTCATTCATCATGTTGAAGGAGAGATAATGAACCTCAGGTCTCTCCTTCAATATGCCCTGGAGTAGCGATTAGAACCAAAGGTATACAATCTCACATAATATAGAAGCGATTACCCTATTTTAGAATAAAGTCAAGAGATAATATGGTGAATCCCAAACAACTCCAAAAACTGAAAGTAAAATTAATGCCAAAATTCCATCCTCACATGCTTGTTAAGAAAAAAGTCATACAAAGTACAAAAAAACTCTAATGGAAATTAGATAAGGATTGAAAATCGTCAATGTCAACTATCCCAATGCATGAGATGGTATGGTTCGAAACTGTCTACAATGTCCTCATGGAAACCTAAATTTAGTTTTATATATGTAGGGTGAGTATACCTCTATATGCAGTAGGAAAAAAAAACTCATACAGATGTGGGGAGACATTCTAATGTCTCGTGGGAAATTGAGTCAACCAAAACTCATAGCTAGGGAAACTATCCACCATCCTCACCAAGGAACACTCTCCAAATAACCCATGTTATGAAAAATATTTGTAATAGAACATTGATACTTGGGAACCCTGCACCGCTTTACCATTTTTTATTTATAACATTCTACAAAACTGACCTCCCCTACAAATCACATTGTAGTCCCACTATTTCCCCAACAACAACCATATGATCCATTCCAACCACAAATTTTATCTACCTTATAAACACTTAGTCCACCACATCCACACATAACCATCCACGCAGACCACTATGGAACAACAACCACCGACCCACCCGAAGACACCAGGGATAGAACAACCACAACCTAGCCTGAAGACATCTGGGACCCATCCCGAAGACACATGAGAGACAAACCTACATGAAAAAACTTCTTCCAAACCACCAAAACAAACCCTGAAACAAGATTCTTGATCAATGATTAATCTAAACCAATTATAGCCTACCTGGAGAGTCATGGGATACATTGGAGAGGGATCAGAATGGAGCAAATAACCATACACTCATAGTAATGTTTGAAAAATACCCTCCCCAATGAAAATGGAGTGTTTATCATGATGTGGTCAATATGGGTGGGGTTAGTATAAGAAATACAAGAACAAAATTTCATAAATATAGGTAATAAATAAATCATCTCAACCAAAGGGTCCCAAACCCATCAACCATCCCACACATAACCACTCCATATGCTACTTGTATATGCCCTATTATAAAACAACCAAAACTAGAGCACAACCCATTCCTGGAAAACAATTCAAAATTGTACCCATTCTCATTATCATGTTCAAGTGAATCCATTTAAAAATTCGTTCACTACCAAGAAACTAACATGCATAACCACAATCCAATGCAACAACTGATAGAAAACAACCAAGAAGTTTTTAAAAAAATTACTCATAGTTCAATTGTAGGTATAAACATCACAATGGGATTACTGAGATCACTTGAAGAACTGGTGCTAATTAAATCACCAACATACCAAGTGCATAACATTTACCACCATCTCCACATGTCCTTGATTCACAAATATAAAACCTCTCAACCAAGAAATTTCATTCCCCTATACATATCCCCACAATCATTACAAGAAAAACCTTGCATGACACCAATACAGAGAAAAGGAGTTTCATATTTAGCCCATAAAATTCATTATGTTCCTTTATTTTATTTCGTTAACCAGGTTAATCACACAAGGGTACTTATTCATCGGGCATATAATTAATCAACCATGTTTTTTTTATTAATCATTTTCCATTTTATATCCATTCAATCAGAAGATTATCCAGAAAACATAGCTTCAGTAGTGCGTATGAAAGGACCTCCAACGAAAAAAAATTTCAGTGGACATGAGCCCATACAATTAAAAAAATAAAAAAGAAGACAAAGTACAAAAACATCATCGTCCTTCCCACCTCCTCATTCTTTAAAAGTTCATTTATTATCTTTTTTAATGTTGGTTTCATCTTTATACTGAGGGAACATCATTATACCAACCCTATATGATGCATTGTAATGATAGATTAATGAAGAAGCCCTATATTGATCAACAAAGATCAAAGTTCCTTCTTTTTCCACATGTAGAGGATGTGTGACACACAGGGAGAACAACTGGGATGAGATGGAAGGGCACCATCACAGGAACACAATTCATACCAAGAGGATGTATTGAGGAGCACATTGAGAATTGAGAAAGGAAGAAGGAAGAGAGGAATCATATAAAGAAGAGGCAAGATCTTAAAATCAGGGTTACCATTTTAGTGTATTTAATCGTATGATCATGGCTTCACCATGTGGATTAGTTGTTTAACAAGTTGGAATTAGTATAAATTTAATAATTCCCCTCTGAAATGTTGTAGATAGACCAAGGAATGGTTTCACATATATAGATATTGATAAAAATATAGAAAAACATGTATCATGGGTGAAACTAGGAAAACACGGTAAACAAGAAAATATGGAAAATGGTGTGACACCAATAATAGAGCAGAAAATTTTGGTCGTTCAAGGGATAACTTGAATCTTTGGGGGTTTAAAACATATTTTACAACCCATAAATTCATTTGAACGTGGTACCAAAACACTTTTACATTTAAAGATATTTTACTGGAGCCAAACTAGAATGTTAGGGAGAGGCTGGGAATGACTCACCGATGGGTGAGTCACCAACACCCATGAACCATCACTGATCGATGCCACATATGGCCGATCGGTGCCACCATTTGTTCCACCATAAATTTGGATAACTCATTAATGAGACACTTATGGTCTCTAGGATAACCCAAACACCAGAATTTGACAATGTATTGGACATGGAAGGTCTTTTCTGTTACATTAGTTGAGGTATTTATTAACCCTGACCATCATCCAAATCATTAATTGACAATATTATTCCTTTAAATTAATGTTACCTCAATGTTTCTGGGTTGATGAATAAAATAATCAATATAATAATCTCTTAAACCCCCCCCCCCCCACTATTTATGTGAAAATACCACCACACACCACCATATATCAACCTGAAATCATTATTGATACTCAAATATCATACCAAACTATTAATAAAACAATCTACCTCATCAATTTCTACATTTCCCAAAAAAATTTACAAAAAAAATTCATAATGCTTCTCTCAAGGAGGATATATTCAAGATATAAGATTCACAAAACAACTCTCTCAATTTATTTTCTTATTCTACATTCTCATCACCAATTTCAACCATAATGAAATAATATTTACACGATAATTGACATACTATAATTTTTTGTTTCTAATATAATATATTCTATCAATAAATATAATAACTAAAATATATCCAAGGAAGTGAAACTATTGTTCATGTTATTATTGTTAATCACCTTACTGAATACTATTTTTGTTTATTTTCTATTACTGCCTTCGTGGTTGGTCATAAAAAATTAATCATATTAAATAATATATTGATTAGTATATAATATTATTTTTCATATTTTGGAAAAAATTTATACTCACAATTGTAAATAAAATGAAAATAGTTTGTGGTGTCCAAACAACCACCAAAACAAACTGAACATTTTTCAGTAACTTTGAATCTATCAAATCATACAATTGTATGAAATAAAAATGATACAAGGAAAAATTATTTTTATTTATTTCTATTAATACTATTTCATTCTCTCTATTATGTTTTAATCCAATTCTACAAGAACATCCATATCTTACACAAAGGAACCGATCATTAAATAATGATATAAGCAGACCAGTAACCTTAAAAATAACAAAATATTATTAATTAATGGGTCCAGAAAATGTTATAAAATAATCAAATAATGAATTATTAATATTTTTATAGTTAACCAATGAGTTTTTATAATTCGTTAAACCATAATACCTGAGGTTAATATATGTAACACTAATGGGAATTTTGAGGTATAAATTTTCTTATTTCCCATTTTCAACCATAACATATATGTTATATTCACCACCTATTTATTGTGTGTGGTTTACATATAATTACACAAGATATATCATTTTTTAAAAACTATTATAGTCGTGGAATTATATTTTTTATTTATAATAATTATTTAATGGTTCAAACAATTTATGTGATTACAAGTGATATGATACTCATTAACTAAATTTTCATTTATTAAGTTAAACTAATATTTCACTAAATATGTCATGATAATTTAATGTGTGAAATTACTGTTGGTTATCACATATTCTATAATCACTTTTTATGTGTATTTATTGTCAATAAACATAATATATTTATTTTCACTGTACTTTTTCTAAATCTCCATTCACTATGAAATATTTTTATTGTATACAATAACCTTATTTAATAAGTTGTATATATACAACACCTTTGATATATCATAAAATGACTCTTATTTTCATAATTGTATTTTAACATATAAATTATGTAAGGGACACATTCAGTTATAAAACTCTTACTTTTTTGATATATTTTGAATTATATGGACTCTATGTGACAAACTGGACCCAAAATTATGTGGACCCATTATGCATCAACATGTATCATGAGACCAAATACATATCCAAATTAAATTTTATTTAACCCATATATTATGCCATATTGGTTGGAGTGGGTCATGTTCTATATACCTGAAGTAAAATAATTAATCATTCCCTTCTTTTAGTATTCTATTATTATTACACTGTATATTTTCAAAATGATAAAATATATGGATGATTTCCTTTAATATTTTATATATTAATTAGGTGGTGTTTTCAGTAATTTCTCTGTCCACATTGATTACGATCATTTATGGATTATAAATTCCATTTTAATTGACCATAATGAGGTTTTAATCTCAAACAAATCTAATATTTTTATTTTACAAAGGATTACAAAAACATTATTAATACTGATATGATGTGTTATGCTTAGTGGATTAATACTGTTATCAATTAAAATACATTTAAACTTTTATCTCAAAAATTTAATTTTATTTTTAGAGATTTATTTAGTTTATTGATACTACTAAACAATTTTGTCCTTTTGGATGTGATTTACTATATTTTATGCCAATATAATAATTTAAGGAATTGTCTATCTGCTACAAAGGTCAGGGATGTTTCATGATCATGAATCCTATAACATATAGAAATAATAAATTGTTGACAATTTAGTGATCTTGTGGTTGACTGGTGAAACTCATTATTGAATCCGTACTGTAAAAATCACCAATAATATAGTCAATTCCTTATAATCAGCGAGGAATAAAATTATTTACTTGAAGTTTACCTATGCATTATCATCTAAAAAACCAGTTCTCTCTCTCATAAAAGTATTGAAATTCAAATTCTTTCACCACAACATCTAAGAAAATTTATATCCCATTATTCAAAATTGATCTCTTATACATATACATTCACTAGAAATCGAGAAATCCAAGTTACACACTCTGAGAATTTTAATCCTCGTCCTCCACTCTGGTGGTTCGACAAAAATATTTTTGAACATCATGGGGAATAATTTTAATTGACAAGGACCTATAAAAAATCCTTGAAAAAATATATGGACTACAATCATAGGACTCATATTATTTATTGTTGATTGACTAATATATTTTAACAATATACCAATTTACTACACAAGTTCCAAAATAAGATCATAGTAGAGTAATGTGTAATCCTTACCCAGGATTGTTCTTCACAATATGCCTTAGTTATCTTAGAGAATGTTATATTATTTATGATCCTTGTGTTATATCATAGTGGGACCTATATTCATATTATCACTCCAGTATACTCGAGTTATATAATGTAATTTTCCCAAAAAATACTTTTTTCCTAGAAAATCATATACCCTCACATGATCCAAACTATAAAACATTATTTATCTCTCAACCACCAAATTTTATTATACAATTTAATGACCCCTCCCAAAAAATATACCATTCTTAGTTATAAATTTTAAGAATGATGTTAATGAGGCCTCAATCCCACCTCTAATTGTACATTGGTTAGATAGAATATCATATGGAATATGATCAACATAATTGGGATGTATTCCCCTCTAATATATGATAATTTTTAAATGAGATGGAATTCACAAATACACATTAATAAGATAAATTTAAACACTCATCCCATGAATGTGTACCTATTTTCCTAAAAATATGATATGATAAAAAATGAAATGAAAACAACCAAAAAATTCCATGATAGAAAACACATAAACTCAAAATCTCTTCATAACAATATTTAAGGTGATAATGTCCTACCAAATGACCAACTTATCACTGTTGACCTTAAAAATTATATACACAGAAAGATAAAATAACATATATTTTTACTATGATATTCCATGTAACCTCCCATGAAAAATCAAAATTACTCTTATAAAACATTTTAATTAAAAATAATAATTTCACTCACCACCTAATTTTTTTTTCTATTGTTTTGACCCTCATCAAAATAGATCACATTCCATGTATCATAAATAATTAATAACATAATATCCAATATAATATAAAATGATTATTTCCCATTAACAATTTCCCACTAGTTTTTTATCTTTTTTAGAATGGTTCATGTCCTCGGCTATGTCATTAAAAAAATATAGGGTGGAGATACAAGGGAAAATGCAATATTTTATTATCCAAGTGTATTGAAACACCCTCCAATCCTAAAAACATATAGTTTATGTAGTGAATTATCATTCATGTGAAATCACAACCCTTATACGAGGAATTATACATTGAGTATTATTCCACAATCCACCACCAATCATATATTGAGTATTGTGGCTCCATAAATTATATCCCATGTGAATCATACATATAATATTTCATTGGATAATAGAAAAAATATAAATCTATGTGAAATAACCACATTCCATTAAATTCTAATATAGTCGTACATAGTGAATTTTAAAAATCACGAACTACATCAGAAAAAATACCATGATATTAATGTGAATTCTAATGGGTATTTAGAAAAATAAATCTCATGACTATGAGGTGGGGTAAATCACTATTTAATTTCAACTAGATGTTAGTATGGCTACCATCACGAAAAGGGAAACATATAAAATTAAAAATCATATATGAAAAATTTAGATATAACTACCACTCTATGTGAAACAACATATCATTCTACTCGTAATTTTAGAAAGTATCAAACAAATCTATGTTGTAAATACTATGGTATAGGTATCAATTAATTATAAAAGAATATGGAAACATTTTAATTAATTAAATTAACTATATTTAATTATTTTCAGAATTAATATTTTAATCTTTATATAACATGGTTAGATAAAACTACTAATTATTTTTTTAGTATTCACATGTACGTCATCATTATCTTAAATATTTAAAACAATCCCAATTCATTCATTAATTTGTTTTCATATTTAAAATTCTATGTACTATAAAAATTTTCTAATTATACATCAAAAAATATTCACTTAATGTTCGTATATTCATAAAACATCCCAATAGTTGGAAAATGATAATATTAATACTCAAAGACATTGGGAAATTAAATAAGAATATCAATTTTCAATAGAGAATCATAGGGTTCATCATAAAAATCGGGAAATATAATATTCAAATAGATCTATCAGTATTAGTTACATCCACAAAATCATTATAAATCATATCACATCTGCAATCTCATACATATGACATTATACTAACTAACAACCTTTGACCCTATCATAACCATGGGAATCCTAAATCATATCATCCCCATCCTATTATTCATATCAGGATTACATCACAACACATAAAATAATCAAATTTAATGTATTCTCATTATAGTGTTAAAATTAAACATATTCCTATGTTAATATAGGCCTTGAAAACAAGTAATCTATCCTTTTTATGATAATGGTATCACTCATCACTAAATATTTTACTTTAATAAACAAATGATTTTATAACAAGTAAACCATATGAAAAATTAAATTGATATTCTTCTAATGAGTTAGGAATTCATGTGAATTTATATGTATGATAAATAAGAATAGGTGGGTTTTTTATTATTGAGAAGGATTTTCTAGAGTGGAGGCTTAAACAACTTATGAGTGGAGTATATGTGACCTAGAGATGTCAGTTTCTTCATTGAGGCTCAAATGTATAACTTAAATTCTTATTCAAATTTCTTAATAGATTCAACATTCATATACAGTTATGAGGTAATGTATCGTAATTTTTATTTTTGAGGTTTAATATGATATGGTCCCCTTTATATTTGTTGATCCATGGGGTATGGAAGTTCCTCCTACAAAATGGCACTTTTTTATATTTTATATGATTTGTTTCCTGGTAATATTTGTTATTATCAAATATTTATTTGGATATTGAAACAAAGTCAATGACCCTTAAATTGTGATGTACTATTTTCCATTTTTAGAAATTCTATTTGTTCGGGGTAGCACTGTGTTGGGGTAATATATTTTCTATATTGAGTATAAAATCCTATATCATATAAAACACTATCTTTCCTCAAATCATTCTCTCTATTCTTGGGAAGCACAAGTACATTCGCTGGTTTACATTCCATATATTTGATTATCTCTGAGCACCATCCTTGGTAGATAAATTCATAGTGCATTAAAATGAGATTCCATCTTTTTATCTCCATCTTTCACACTATTAATCACCTAGACATTTGTACTTAAAAATGAACTATTCTTATTGGACATTTTTAAAGGTGTATATATTTATATGTTTTTTAATATGTTAATTAATGTGTTTTAATTGATTGATTTTCTTTTTATATGTAAACCATTTGTTCTAGACATGGTTAGTGGTTTAGAATACCTTTTAAGAGGAACCAAATCTTCCTTAAATTTTTTTGTTGTACTCATGGGAGGGATCATGTTTTTGTTTTCATCCAGGGACGTGGTACACACTGCCTTAATAATTTTAATGAATCAGTTTAATTTAAATTGACTTGTAAGTGGATTAAAGAACATTTTTGTGACATTTTTTGTTACTGATAATGATTTAGAACATTATGTATAACTTTTAAAAAATATATATTTGGGTATTTTATTTCGACATGATTGAAAATATTATGAAACACTTTTTTTGTGATTGTTTTATATCACTTAAAAATAAATATGATATGAAATCATATTTAGAAAATACGTCATATTGACTTTGAAATTATGCATTCTATGATAATTTAATTTAAATATACTATATATATTATGATAATAACTTATTTAAATCTAAAATATGATATATTAATAATGTGAAAATATGTTGTAATTTTTTATAGTGGTGCGTGGGGGGTGTGAGGAGATATGTATATACTAAGTGGATGTTTTGGTAAGGAATTGGATGTGACATGTGTTTGTTATAATACTTGGCATGTTGAAATGATATAGATGTATTTATCTATTATTTTGTGTTATATTGGTATGTAGATAGGGTTTTCATGATTATTGAATAATGAAATAGAAATACAATTTTTTGTTAGGGAAATTGAATGCATGAATTAAAATGGAACTGTTGTAAGATGTGTTCCATGAATAAATATCAAAAAAATGTGTATGATAAAAAAAGTTACATTATAATAGGAAATATGTAAATCTATGTTAATATGAATAGAAATATGGGATTTCCATTGTGGGTTATGGAATGATTTTGTTGTGTTATGATATTACAAGTGTTTTTTACAGGAGATATGAATTTTAATATTTTTTGTGATGTAATGCATTGGGATGAAACTCTTATTTTGAACCTATTGGATGGTACTGTGCATTGGAAAAATAATATATAAATTATATTTCCAATTTGATTTCTTTTCACCTGTCATATGTGTTTGGAAAAATTTTATAAAACCCATATGATTTTGGTGACTTTTTTTCAAATATCCATTTAGTGAATATGAATAATTTGATACCCCTCTCCTCCACTATCTTTTTCAAATATGTTTTGTATTCATTAGATTGAATAGATTATTTATTATAGTGATATATTTATTTTGTTTTATTTCATGTTAATATAGTTTATATTGGGATTGATACTTGGAAGGATAAGTGTATATGGTTGATGTACTTCGTGTTCATGATAATTAGGAATTATTATTATGGATATGGTAGAGTTGTTATAACTGAGTTTCATTCGATAAATATGTGATGTGATGAAAAATATGTCTTTAAGAGAGTTGTGATATGATATCTCAGTGTCTATACATGATATATGGTGTGATGGCCTCTTATTTTATTTTTAGTACCAAGGAGATTGGAGCCCTAGGATGTAAGATGTTCATGAGTTAGAGTAGAACAACAATGGGAATGTATTATGGGGTATCCTTTTTGGATATTATTATTAATATTATATTAAACTATAATGTGTAATATAGTGAGTGTGCGTCAGTGAGGATTATAATGGTTAGTTGATCCATTTATGTGTTTTTGTGTAACGACACAAAGTTTTTCAATAGAAAAATCCCTTCTTATATATATGTCATAAAAACACAAAATAATGAACTACTAAGTGATAAGTGACCTTTAAACATAATTTTGTCACCCCTATGTTTGGAATTTTAAAAATCCAACATACACGGTTGTGTTCAAGATAGTTTTTGGAGTCCAATGAAACAAAAATAATTTTTGGTGAATAGTAACCTACCCTTATGAATAGTAACCTACCCTTATGAATAGTAATATGACCCTTATGAATAGTAAATAGGAATAACATTACCTATGAATAATAAAATAAAATTTAGACATCATAGGAAGTGATAATTTGACCTTAGTAAACATTTTTGGTATTTTATAAGTCATAAATAATTAATTATAATTAATTAATTAATTTAAAAGAATAATTATTTTCCTGAAAAATATTCATAAATTATTGAATCAATTGTTTTTAGATAATTTTATAAGACCCTATGTAATTTTTGAAAGAATTGCAAAATCAGTTTTAATTTTAAAAGGTGTTTTTTAAGTAAATTATGATTTTAATTAAATATTAAATTAATAATATTTATAAAATTATTTATGAAAAATGGACATCATTTTTGGATTCTACACGTCGAAAAATGGTAGGGGTAAATTTTTGGGTTTATTCTGAAATACTTCAATTTTCAGGTGAATAGTAAAAAATACAGTTTTTCGCATAATCGGTATATACTAAATTGCATCATTAATGATTTAATGATGACATAAACATTATAGAACTTTAGTTTCGGCCAAATCATATTAAATTTCCTAAATTGTTCCTTTAAATACAATAAATCCAATTCTCAACCCTAAAAAGAACTTTCCAAATCCTAAAGTCAAAAGGTGATTTCTTAAAGTGTCTTTTTCTCTTTCTTTCACTTTCTTTTTAATAAAGTAATGAATTCGAATTATAAAGAAGAGTTAAAGCCTAAAACGAATTTTATTATATTAATATATGATTTAGGATGTCAAAAAACTACTATTACAAGTCTAACTTATGATATATTATTTTATTTAATATTTTATGCCAAAAACACCTCCCTCATCATGTATAAATAAGCCCTCCCCCTCCTCTTGCCAAACCAAACCTCTCAAGCTTCAAGAATTTTCTAAGCTCTGCCAAATAATCTCTCCTAGCCCCTTCCCTACGTCCAAGAGCTCCTGGTCTCATCAAAAGACCAAGCATAGGCCCTTAAGGAGGTTCTTAAGAGGAGGATTCTAAAGGTAATTTCCCTCTCTCTTCTCCTTTAATTTCCTTTCAAGTTCATGTTCCTTTCTTGATCTCTCCCTACCTATCTTCATAAAAATTGTTTTGTAACTCCAGTATTATACATATACTGTAATATTATGATTCTAATGGTATATTATATCACCCCACACCCTTTCCCTCTTCCTTTTATTTTATTAAAGAGAACGTTGTTCATGTGGTGATAATTTATCACCTTCAAAAACAACATGCTCTCTTCTTCCATTTCTACCTTCAATCTGGTCATGAAACCATTTTATGGTTGAACCAGAATATTTTATATGTATTATGTTCTAATTTATGTTCTGGAAATAACGTATGGCCTTATTACTAAGATAAATGTTAAAACAAGATCGTTGTGATCCAAAAACCGCTCAAATTAACCCAAATAACCATCATTAAATTTTTATCTAATGATTCATCCACATGGATCTAATATAACTCATTATAAAATCATTAAAGATTCTCTAATATCATTAATAACATGTAATATCATTTTTGGATGTTTATCAATGATCTACCCATACATCAATTTAAGAATACAAGTTGACCGCTCAAGAAAACCATGAAAACGATCATCCCCGATCAATGTTTTTTAAACTCTATAAGTCATCCAAAGGAACATAATATGAAATAATGAAACCAGAATGAACCCTATTAATGTATAAAAGGTTCTGGAATTTCTAATTAATGAATATAATATCATTATACATGACAATAAAGAGAAGGAGGCATTCGAGTACAAGGTAAGGCGAAATCTCGAACCCAATTTTCGTCCTTCGGGTTCTCCCTCTTTCACTCCATTTTTGATATGGTTACTCCTCAAAAGTATTTTTTTCATCTTTTCCTTTACTTTTATGGGATATACATGTTTGTAACTAGTTTTTATGTCCATCAAAATGTTTTCCAAAATAACTCTTCTTTCAAGATCTCACCTTTTACCTCTCATTCAAGGTTGATGGTTCTTATATCAAGTATGTTGTTCCCTATTTCTTTTGGGAACCCAAAGCTTATGAATGTGTTATTATGAGATGAAAACCATTCGTTTCCATGGGTTATTTATGTACATGTTTGATATGTGTTCTATGTGGCAAGCATGATAATGATAATGTTATGATGTGACAGGTGCGCCCGAAATTATATAGCGCAATATGAATGTTTAAATGTGACGGGTGCGCCCGGAATTATATAGCGCTCCAATGCATTGGGTAAAGTGATGAATCTCATGTGTAAATGTGAAATTATGCGTGAAAATGATTCTATCTTTGTTCACAATTATGTGTGGTAGTTAACCACTAAGACATGATGTTTCATTTTTATGATTTTCCACATTTCAAGTTTATTGTTTATGCTTCTCTTATGTTCAAGATCTTCTTCCTATGTCATGATTATGCTCACCCCATGCTATATTGTTCTTATCTATCCTCTTACTGGGATTTTTGCTTACCCCTTTTGATGTATATCCTTAGGTGGCTACACGTACTAAGGAGAGGAAAAGTGCTACTAAAAAGCTATAGAAGAAGATATTAAATGAATTTTTATGCTTGATGTTGTATTTGTCATGTGTTGTCCTAGTTTTCCCAAGACACTAAACCTCTGGATCCTCCATGTGTACTAATATTATGTTGTTTATCTTTGAAATGATGTAATAGTAATGTAATAAAAGGACGGGTCGCTATAGTTGGTATCAGAGGAAAGGTTTAGTTAATTTGGGAATTAGGATTAGTGAACCCTAAAGAAAACCTCTAGCATGAGACTAAGTACAAATATGCACACCAGGATATTTACCTAGGGATCCCATATGTTATGTTTTTGGAATAATTGTTTAAAAGAATAATTTATTCATGACTTGTTTACTTATGTTTTGTTCTAACCTTTTCTATTTTAGAAAATGGTGGGAACCAGGAGAAATCAGGGCAACAACTCTTGTGAAGGCCAATGCAACGATTTCCCGAACGACATCCCCAATGATTTTGGAGGTGGAGTTCAAAACATCATGTAGATGCTTACCCTATTATACCAGGTTATGAATAATAACCATAATAATGGGGAACTTCCTCCTTCACCAAAGAGGGGGAAACTAGCTATCGAATGTTTTATGCGGCAACAACCACCGACGTTTTGTGGATTTTCTGATCCACTAGTTGCGGAATAGTGGGTCAACTCCATGGAGAAGATCTTTTCTGTTCTTCACTGTTCCGAGACAGAGAAGGTGACTCTAGCCGTTTATCGTCTAGATGGAGAAGCTGATCAATGGTGGGCTTTGATTAAGAACACCAAGCCAAGGGAAGAAATTGAAGAGATGGAATGGGAAGACTTTACGATAATGTTTCTTAATAAGTACGTCCCACAAAATCTTCGCACGAAGATGGAGAGAGAATTCATAGAGCTCAAGCAAAAAGAAGGAGAATCTGTCACAACCTATGAAGAAAATTTCACAAGGCTCGCAAGGTATGTTTTGGGTTTTGTTGTCAACAATGATAGAAAAATTGATAGATTCTTTAGTGGATTAAAACCACATCTTCGAAAGGCTCTTGCAATTCGAGACTTTGGGAGTTATGATGAAGTTGTTTGGTGTGCTCTCAAAGTGAAGATGGAGTTTGGAGAATGGTCCCATGGCTATGGGGATAAGAAAAGAAAGATGGAGTTTCAAGCTAGTGGGTCTAGTGATAAAGATGGGAAGAAAACACAATGACCCACATGCCAAAAATGTGGGAAGTTGCACAAATGGAACTGCCTCAAAGGGACGGGGAAATGATTCAAGTGTGGGAAAGAAGGACACCTAGCTCACGAGTGTCGAAGAGACATGAAAAGGAAGGATAATGTAGCCGATGAAAGGATAGAACCACTCGTGGTTCAATGCTACAACTGTAAGGAGCTAGGGCACTATTCAATCCAGTGCACGAAACCTCGAGCTTTCGAGGGTAATCAGCGCCAACAACCACCAAAGCCAAAGGAACAAGGGAAGGCTTATGCCATCACACTGTGGAGGTGGAACATGATAATGAAGTCGTACAAGGTACACTTCCTATTCACTCAAGAATGGAAAAAGTCTTATTTGATTCTGGTTCTACGCATTCCTTTATATCTTGCAAGCTTGCTAGAACTATAGAATCGAAGCCCTGGAACCTTGAAGTAGAAATATCTGTAAAAACACCAAGTGGTGCAATCATTGCAACCCAAGTGTTTGATTCTTCTCTTGTTGACGTATGTGGGAAGATTCATCCGGAAAAACTCGTAATACTTCCCTTGGTGGAATTCGACGCAATAATGGGAATGGATTGGCTCTCGTTATATAGATCACATATCAACTGTTGGGAAAAAGAAATATATTTTCATATTCCGAACCATCCCATGCTCCTCTACAAATGCAAGGAAGATCATGAATCTCCTTTGAGAAATCCTTCAATGGTGTGGGTGATGATTCCCTATGAAGAAGAATACCTCTCCCAAATGTTTGAGTCAAAGTAAATTTCAAACCTTGAGGAAATGCCCATCGTAAGGGAATACAGGGATGTATTTCCCGAAGAGTTACCCAGAATTCCCCCGGATCGTGAGGTAGAGTTCTCAATTGAACTCATAACTGGAGAAACTCCTATCTCGAAGTGCCCTTATAGGATGGCTCCTATTGAACTGGAGGAGTTAAAGAAGCAACTGCAAGAGCATCTGGACAAAGGGTTCATACGCCCTAGTGCATCACCTTGGGGTGCTCCAGTGCTCTTTGTGAAGAAGAAGGATGGTACCATGCGGCTGTGTATCGATTATCGGGAACTCAACAAGATCGCCATAAAGAACAAGTATCCTCTCCCAAGGATTGATGACTTGTTCAACCAGTTAAGAGGAGCTCAATACTTCTCAAAGGTGGATATTCGTTTTGGATATCATCAAGTAAAGGTGAAGAAGGAAGATATTCAGAAGACTGCCTTCCGTTCAAGGTATCGGCACTGTGAGTTTTTGGTGATGCCCTTCAGACTTACTAATGCCCCTGCAATATTCATGGATTTGATGAATAGAGTCTTTAGACATTACCTCGACAAATTTGTTGTAGTGTTTATCGATGATATTCTCATATACTCCAAGAGAAAGGAGGAACATGAAGAACATCTAAGAATTGTGTTGGCGACATTGAGAAAGGAGAAGTTGTACACCAAGTTCAGAAAGTGTGACTTTTGGATGAATCAAGTCACGTTCTTGGGACATGTGATCACAAGTGAGGGAATTTCTGTGGACCCTTAAAAGACAAATGTGATTGAAAAATGGCCCAGGCCCTCTAGTGTCACAGAAATCCGTAGTTTTCTTAGATTAGCTGGGTACTACCGACGTTTTTTGAGAAACTTCTCACGATTGTCAAGCCCGCTAACTAAGTTAACAAGGAAAGGGGTAAAGTATGTATGGACGGAAGAATTTGAGGGAAGCTTCAAGGAGCTAAAGAGAAGGCTGATCACTGCACCTGTACTCACACTACCGAAAAGTGGAGAAAGTTTTGTGATATACCGTGATGCTTCAAAGAAAGGCTTGGGTTGTGTAATCATGCAAAATGATAATGTGATAGCCTACGCCTCACGATAGTTGAAGATCCATGAGCAGAACTACCCAACGCATGATCTAGATCTGGAAACCGTGATTTTTTCCTTGAAAATCTGGCGGCACTACCTTTATGGTGAGAAGTGTGACATATACACTGACCACAAGATCCTAAAGTATATATTCACACAAAAGGAGCTCAACATGCGTCAAACAAGATGGTTAGAGCTAATCAAGGATTACGATTGCTCTATTCACTATCATCCTGGAAAGGCGAACAAGGTAGCTGATGCTCTAAGCAGGAAAGAACATGATACTCTATCCATGTAGAGGATTGAGAAAGACCCTATCTTCTTGGATATGCAAAGGATGGATTTGGGAATCGTAATGGCAGGGAATACATCCTTCCTTGCCCAAATTATTGTGCAACCATCCATCCAACAGAAGATTAAGGAAGCACAAAGAGATGATGTGGAGATACAAAAGAGGGTGAATGCAGTAAAGGAAGGGAAGCTGCAAGAGTTCCATATCGACGATGATGGTGTGATTCAGTTTGGAACGCGGCTTTGTGTGCCTTCATCACCCGAAATAAAGAAGGAGCTATTGGATAATACACATAGCTCAAATTTCTCTATCCATCCTGGAAGTACCAAGATGTATCGTGATCTCCGAGAACACTTCTGGTGTAATAACATGAAGAAGGAGATTGCAGAATATATATCAAGGTGCTTGGTATGTCAGCAAGTTAAAGCTGAGCGGAAAAAGTCCAAGGGTATGATGCAGCCATTGTATATACCCATGTGGAAATAGGAAAATGTTACTATGGACTTTGTCATGGGTCTCCTGAAAACATCAAGAGGAAATAATGTGATATGGGTTGTGGTTAACCGACTCACCAGGACTACCCATTTTATCGCTATTCGGGAAGACCTCTCACTTGAACAACTTACAAGGATATATGTGAAGGAAGTAGTGAGAATGCACGGTGTTCCACTCTCGATTTTCTCTGACCATGATCCAAGGTTCACTTCTAAATTCTGGAGGAGCCTTCAACATGCTTTGAGTACTAAATTAAATTTCAGCACGACCTATCACCCGCAAAATGATGGCCAGTATGAAAGGACTATTCAGACACTTGAATATATGCTAAGATCCTGCTCTCTTGAATTCAAAGGTGGTTGGGATCAGCATCTCCCATTGGTTGAGTTCTCATACAACAATAGCTTCCACTCGAGTATTCAGATGGCTCCGTATGAAGCTCTTTATGGGAAGCGATGTAGAACTCCAACCTGTTGGGATGATGTTGGAGAACGAAAGCTACTTGGTCCCGATCTTGTTCAAAAGATGACAGAGAAGGTTCAAGTCATCCAGAAACACATCAAAGCTTCTCAAAGTCGGCAAAAGAGCTATGCTGACAATCGTCGAAGGGACTTGGATGTCGACGTTGGAGATAAAGTCTTCCTTCAAATATCTCCCTGGAAGAGAGTCATGTGATTCGGGAAGAAAGGGAAGCTAAGCCTAAGGTACATTGGCCCCTTTGAGATCCTTAATTGTATAGGAGCCGTGGCCTATCGTCTGGCACTTCCACTGAGTATAGCTCAAGTTCACGATGTGTTTCACGTATCACTACTGAGGAAGTACATTTTAGACCCCTCACATGTACTAAACTCAGAGGTGGTACAGCTGGAAGATGATCTCTCCTATGAGGAGCAGCTGGTAAAAATTCTGGACCGAAGTGATAAGGTTCTACGCAACAAGACAACCTGCCTTGTCAAAGTGTTGTGGAGGAACCAAAAGTTTGAGGAAGCAACTTGGGAACCGGAAGAGGCAATGAAGGAGAAGTACCCTCACCTGTTTGTGTAAAATGAAATTTCGGGGGCGAAATTTCTTAAGGGGGGAAGAATGTAACGACCCATATTTTTTCAATAGAAAAATCCCTTCTTATATCTATGTCTTAAAAACACAAAATAATGAACTAATAAGTGATAAGTGACCTTTAAACATAATTTTGTCACCCCAATGTTTGGAATTTTAAAAATCCGACATACACGGTTGTGTTCAAGATAGTTTATGCAGTCCAATGAAACAAAAATAATTTTTGGTGAATAGTAACCTACCCTTATGAATAGTAACCTACCTTTATGAATAGTAATATGACCCTTATGAATAGTAAATAGGAATAACATTACATATGAATAATAAAATAAAATTTAGACATCATAGAAAGTGATAATTTGACCTTAGTAAACATTTTTGGTATTTTATAAGTCATAAATAATTAATTATAATTAATTAATTAAATTAAAAGAATAGTTATTTTCCTAAAATATATTCATAAATTATTGAATCAATAGTTTTTAGATAATTATATAAGACCCTAAGTAATTTTTGAAAGAATTGAAAAATCAATTTTAATTTTAAAAGCTGTTTTTAAGTAAATTATTTTTTTAATTAAATATTAAATTAATAATATTTAGAAAATTATTTTCGAAAAATGGACATCTTTTTTGGATTCTACATGTCGTAAAATGGTAGGGGTAAATTTTTGTGTTTATTCTGAAATACTTCATTTTTCAGGTGAATAGTAAAAAAATACAGTTTTTCACATAATCGGTATATACTAAATTGCATCATTAATGATTTAATGATGACATAAACATTCTAGAACTTTAGTTTCGTCCAAAACATATTAAATTTCCTAAATTGTTCCTTGACATACAATAAATCCAATTCTCAAACCTAAACAGATCTTTCCAAAGCCTAAAGTCAAAAGGTGATTTCTTAAAGTGTCTTTTTCTCTTTCTTTCACTTTCCCTTTAATAAAGTAATGAATTCGAATTATAAAGAATAATTAAAGACTAAAAAGAATTTTATTATATTAATATATGATTTATGATGTCAAAAAACTACTATTACAAGTCTAACTTATGATATATTATTTTATTTAATATTTTATGCCAAAAACACCTCCCTCCTCATGTATAAATAAGCCCTCCCACTCCTCTTGCCAAACCACACCTCTCAAGCTTCAAGAATTGACTAAGATCTGCCCAATCATCTCTCCTAGACCCTTCCCACGTCCAAGAGCTCCTGGTCTCATCAAAAGACCAATCATAGGCCCTTAAGGAGGTTCTTAAGAGGAGGATTCTAAAGGTAATTTCCCTCTCTCTTCTCTTTTAATTTCCTTTCAAGTTCAAGTTCCTTTCTTGATCTCTCCCTACCTATCTTCATCAAAACTGTTTTGTAACTCCATTATTATACATATAATGTAATATTTTGATTCTGATGGTATATTATATCACCCCACACCCTTTCCCTCTTCCTTTTATTTTATTAAAGAGAACGTTGTTCATGTGGTGATAATTTATCACCTTCAAAAACAACATGCTGTCTTCTTCCATTTCTACCTTCAATCTGGTCATGAAACCATTTAATGGTTGAACCAGAATATTTTATATGTATAATGTTCTACTTTAAGTTCTGGAAATAATTTATGGCCTTATTACTAAGATAAATGTTAAAACAAGATCGTTGTGATCCAAAAACCGCTCAAATTAACCCAAATAACCATCATTAAATTTTTATCTAATGATTTGTCCACATGGATCTAATATAACTCATTATAAAATAATTAAAGATTATTTAATATAATTAATAACATGTAATATCAATTCTGGATGTTTACCAATGATCTACCCATACATCAATTTAAGAATACAAGTGGACCGCTCAAGAAAACCATGAAAACGAACATCCCCGATCAATGTTTTTTAAACTCTATAAGTCATCCAAAGGAACATAATATGAAATAATGAAACCATAATGAACCCTATTAATGTATTAAAGGTTCTATAATTTATAATTAATGAATATAATGTCATTATACAGGACATTAAAGAGAAGGAGGCATTCGAGTACAAGGTAAGGGGAAATCTCGAACCCAATTTTCTTCCTTCGGGTTCTCCCTCTTTCACTCCATTTTTGATATGGTTAATCCTCAAAGGTCTTTTGTTCATCTTTTCCTTTACTTTTCTGGGATATACATGTTTGTAACTGGTTTTTATGTCCATCAAAATGTTTTCCAAAAGAACTCTTCTTTCAAGATCTCACCTTTTACCTCTCATTCAAGGTTGATGGTTCTTATATCAAGTATGTTGTTCCATCTTTCTTTTGGGAACCCAAAGCATATGAATGTGTTATTATGAGATGAAACCCATTCCTTTCCATGGGTTATTTATGTACATGTTTGATATTGTTCTATGTGGAATGTATGATAATGATAATGTTATGATGTGACGGGTGCGCCCGGAATTATATAGCGCAATATGAATGTTTAAATGTGACGGGTGCGCCCGGAATTATATAGCGCTCCAATGCATTGGGTAAAGTAATGAATCTCATGAGTAAATGTGAAATGATGCGTGAAAATGATGCTAGCTTTTTTCACAATTATGTGTGGTAGTTAACCACTAAGACATGATGTTTCATTTTTATGCTTTGCCACATTTCAAGTTTATTGTTTATGCTCCTCTTATGTTCAAGATCTTCTTCCGATGTCATGATTATTCTCACCCCATGCTATATTGTTCTTATCTATACTCTTAATGGGCTTTTAGCTCACCCCTTTTGATGTATATCCTCAGGTGGATACACGTACTAAGGAGAGGAAAAGTGCTACTAAGAAGCTATAGAAGAAGAGATTAAATGAATTTTTATACTTGATGTTGTATTTGTCATGTGTAGTTCTAGATTTCCCAAGACACTAATACTCTGGATCCTCCATGTGTAATACTATTATGTTGTTTATCATTGAAATGATGTAATAGTAATGTAAGAAAAGGCCAGGTCGCTATATTTTGGTTCTAAGGTTTTCCCACTAGTGTATTAGTGTGATCATTTCACATGTTCAAAAGAGATTATAGGGGACATAATGTTGTGTATACATTTATAATGACAAAAAATAAATCTAAATTTTTTTTACGGTTAACTAATGCCATTGTGGACTTTGTTGCACATCACTAGCTTAACCAATAGAGAACTTGTTGTCTTTATTCCTTAAGAAAAACTTTTTCTAAATTATAGAAGACTCTTTCTCTCGTATTTGTTACACAATAATATTAGGATAGTTTGAAAATCAGTTATATTTAATTATTTCATCTATTTGATTAATGAATATAAAGAAAAATAAAAATCTATAAATATATTTGGAAATTCCTTCCATTTGATGATATTTTTTTCATTAGGGAGTGTTCCCAATCGATGGCCAAATTGAGTAAGATATTGGGTTAATTTTCTCACTTCATTCATTTTTGGCCTAATATGACGACCATTGGAGTAATGTGATCATGAAATATTGTTATCAAATGTTTGGTTGAGAGATATGATTGATTTTGGAGTTAGTAATAGTGATGAAAAATTGTTCTAGGTGTAGAAAATTGTCACCAGATCAGGTTTCGTGGCATAGAAAATAGATGATATATTAGATAATGCATATTATCACTCCTTGTGATCTAATGAAAGGAATATGAGCCTACCAATATTTTTTAGGTGATTCAACATTCACTTTAGAGTCCTAGGGTAGGTACATTAATTTCAATTTTTTCTTTTTTTTTGAATGTGGTGAAATCTGAATTTTAAAATACGGGAATTGAATTTTTAAAAACTTATTTAACAGGTATTAGTAAATCATTGATCCCGTTTTCTATTGTAAATCTGGGATATATTCCACACATGGATCAACCAAGAGAGTTCTCGTAAGATGTTCTGGTTGAATTTATTGAGGTTTTATCTTATAGAGGGAGATGATCATTGGATGTGGAGTTTTTGAGCATTCCAAATGTCTAATTTGGAAAAGTATTAGGGTGGAGTTTCCAATATAAATATTGAGAACTGGTCAGATGATTTAGATATCACCAACAGTTTGATATGATACGGTGGTTTTACTATGTTACATTTGTAGTTTGTTATAAAATATAATTATAATTTTAGTGGTTGATGTTCTTTCCAGTTCAGAGGAAGGAGGAATATGTGAATTTTGTATAATTTCATTATTAAATTCAACTGTAGATCCTGTCTTCGACGACAATGACAGTGAAGACCAATGAGAATAACTCTCTGAATTAAGGGATTATTTCAATGTGGGATCTAGGAATCATGTTGTAGGAACATTATTGTTTCCACATATATCTTTTTCCTAATGAGGGGTTATTTCTATGTCATTTAGATCAGGAACTCCACCCAATTATCCAGTATATAGTTACTCATTTTACATTTAAAATTTATAGTGGAATTTTATGTATGCATATGTTATTGAGTGTACTAAATAATGATAAGGATATCCATAAGAGGGTAACTAGTAGGGAACCTTCAGTTTCTGTGTTCTCAGATCATGATCTAAGTCTAGAGGTCCAATTATGTTTCACCCAATTAGGAGATGACCCTAGCATCTTCTTTGAGGACCTTTAGGGTATCATGATTAATGTTCATCCCCAAGTCGATTTTTTAAGATTATATTCTATTTTTTTGAATCACCTTTAGACTAAACTCTATTTTTCTTTTAGAATAAATTTAAAATTTTATATATCTGACAGTGGACCCAAAAACGGATTTGAATGAACACTATTTTTTCATGTTTTTCATATTCTATAAAATTATAACTCTTTGTAAGAATTTTTGTATTTAATATTTACATTATATATCCAATAAAATTTTATTATAGTCATCCAATATATTTGATAGGCATAAGATAATAACATTCCAATATTATAAAAAAACTATATTTTTTTTAAAAAGTGTTATTCCCATATTTTATTAGAGAACATACATTAGATCCAATTTTTGAAAATTTTATACGCTCTATTTGAAATAATATAATTCATTTGAATTAGAATATAAAAATATACATTAGTTCAATTTTTTATTTTTCAAATATGATTCATGTTTTGAAGATTACTGATAAAATATTTATTTTAATTAAAAAACACATTCATCTAAAGAATTTTTAGTGTCCAAATATATTTTTAAATGGTTTAAAAGAATAACTAGATTAATAATATATCATTTAATATATATTTTTTCATTTTAATTGCTTTTACATTTAATATTAATATACAAAACATTTCAATAATGAGTACATTTTCACTTTAAAACCATATTTTCTCATTTTGTCAACAGAAATAATTTTTAACTAATTACTCAAATTTTAATTTTTAAAATTTTTAAATTTTCATTTCATATTTGTAATAAATTTTTTAAATTATATATTTAGGTATTTTTATTTTGGAGATATAAATATAATATCTTCTATTATTTTAATTATCATAGTTAAGGGTAAATCATGTAATTATTGTTACAAAGATTATTATAAAAATACACTAAAAAAATTTATAGATTCATTTTATGAATTTTATTGAACAAAATTATCCATGGGAATAAATAATAACATTTTTATGCAACCTGTATGACACTATGGAATTTGTTAAATTATATTGAATTATTGTTATATTTCATCACACTTTTGTAAACTAGTTAATTATATTTAATATGGGATTATATAGCTCAAATGATAAACTATAAGTTGAATCCTTATATATAAAATATTTATATTTATCATGATAATTTATTTTAAATATGCATATAAAAAATAATGTATTTTAAGTAATGAATATCGATGATGCAGGAATAGTTTAATTAATGGATATATATAATTAAATATATTTTCAATACTAAGATATATATTATTTTGCACAGTTAATTTCATACAAAAATTTTATATATTTATTTGAAATTCTATTGGGGTGTAATAAGTATTGGTTATAATTTATAATTTTTTATGATATTTGTTAAAATTGATGCAATGAGTAGTGTTAACACTGACATTATTGATAATTTAAAATAAATAAAAAATATTTGGTGATAATAATTTCATAAAAATATAAAATATGGGAAAATTATTTGAATAATTTTAAATAAATTATCCATTTCATATTTTTGGTAATATTTTTGTTTTATTTTAACCATATTAACCCTTAATGTGTAAAAAATCAATGTTGTCACTATAATAGTTATAGGGTCTACCTTAGGGACAATGGAATCAAATAAGTACAATAATGAGACCTAAACCCATCTAAAAAAGATTTTATGAGATTATGTTAATCCATTATAATATTATATTATAAATGAATAAATTTTTATCTATTTGGAATAGATAATTAATTTAAATTAACATATAAGTTTTAATTTTTATAATGGTACATGTCACCTTATATATAAAACGGAACCTCCTCCGTCACTTCCTCAAACCACATTGAACCATTTATATGAGAAAAACCCTTCCAGAATAAGATCCAAACTTTCATACACTTATACAATAATCCTTTATTTAGGTATAAATCAATCCATGTAACTCTTTTTTGTGAGAACATAAAAAGTTACCCAAAAAAGGTAATATTGTTCAATGATCACTTCAATTTTTTTTAATTTACTACTCCTTCATTTATTATTACTACTGAATAACATAAAAACATCTATATCCTAAATATTCTAAGAGGTTTTTATGATATGGATTTTATCTACACACATAGACACTTCTATCAGATTGGTAATGAATTCATAATTCTGATATGGTGAACTGGATCCTCGTGAAATGATGTTGTTCATTTTTTCATTTCCACCTCCTATAAATAGTAATTATGATGGAAAGTATATAATTATATGATATATATTTATATATATGTAATATATATTTTATATTCATACTTATGGTGTTATTATATAACATAGACGTTTAGGAACATAATTTTTCTAAATATAATAAACTCGTTTGTCAAAATGTGGACTAGCGCCTCCTCAAAACGATGTGATTCATTCAAACTATACATATAACATTTAAAGGGTGGTATTAATAAAAACAATTAATATATATATTAGGTAGATAAAATAAATTATTTATAATATTGTTACACGCATGGATATATCATTTACTTTTATTCTTTTTATACAAAAACAAATTGGCGTAACATTCAAGCATATGTGTGATCCAGTGTCTCCATGAATGGTGAACATCATTTCATATCTCAAAATTTTATTAATTATTTATAATCATATATACCTAATATATTTGATAATTTGATAATTTTTTTTTACTGGAGATGAGTATATTATGGTCTTGTTAACATGAACAACAAGTAACAAGTAAAAACATATATGAAAAAGTAGGAAATTAACAACTAAAATAGTGAAAATAATGGATGATTTTATAGATAATATTAATGAGAAATTATAAAAAGTTAATATATTATATTATTAATATAATTTTTGTAATATTATATGTTAAAAACCTGACTAAAATTACATCATATTATTTTAAATGATATCACCAAAAAAGAAAACACATGGTAAGGGTTTTCAAATAAATTTAATTTTATTGAAGAATATTATAATGTTATGAACCTATTTTCATTGATATGGTGTATATAATTCCTTTTTTACAAGATATTTGATAAATATTATTATATTCATTTTATTTTATGTTTAATTTAATAAATTACTTCATGGTAGTTATAATTCAATTGTTTCAATGTGGTGTGAGAAAATTTGGAATGTTTAAAGAATAATATCCTCCTAAATGTCTTTAATGATCATTCAATTGTATATCCATTTATCAATGTAAAAACCTATCATTGACACTTATCTATCACATGGGAATTATTAATAAATTAATTTTATTTATTGATCATTTATATTTGACAAGTCATATTAATTATTAATTAAATATATTACTCGATATGAGGAATTCTTTAGACATGCATTGACAGTGGGGGCCCAGAATGTTTTTGACCATTGATCTATTTAAAATTCCCATGAAAAATTAATCGGGCCAAATGAAATAGTTTTCTACTAGTGGTTTTAATTTTCCTTCTAAATGCTCTTGATAGTAAATTTTTTCATGTTCCTCACCCCTAACATACAATAATTATGAATTTCCATCACAAATATTTCAGATAGGATTTTTATTATCGATGGTATTTTCATATGATAAAATATAAGGATTCATTTGATCCTCATTTTTTCATTATATGGAAATTGATTCATTTATTTTCCATTCGATACTAAATATATCTTATATAGTTATTTGAATGGAATGTGTTATCAATTAATTACCTTACCATGATGATGTTTTCTGATTATTAGATTATCTCTTCCATATTACATACCCTTAATGATAATTTGAGCTCACCCATATTATGATTCCCTTCCCAATGTATTGAAGAGAAATATTTTTAATGAGTTTCCAGGATGTTGATATTTTACTTATGTTATGATCTCTTTTCTTTCCCAAATTTATTATGGGTATAATGTATGAAATATAGTTTTCTTAAAATGTTAAACTATTCATTCCAAAAAGATTATTTTCCTAGTAAAAATGAAAATCTAATATAATAATGCATCGGATCTGGTCTTCTTGGGTTTTGGAATTATTTTTTGTATTATGTAATGTTTAGGAGAAATCATCAAAACTAGATTTTGAAAACCAGGATTTGGAAATATCTATAATATATAAACTGTGGATAACTATAGAAGAACATCCAAATATTTTGGTTTGTAAGAGATTATGTGGGTGTTACTAGTAATAAATTTATGTCTTGACGATAAATATAGATGTGGTTCTAGCATTGTTGTACCAAGGGGAAACATCTTTGACAAGGTTGGTCGAGCCTGACTTGACAAAAACGAGTAAATGAAAACAGACCTTATTATGCACATGTTTTGACAGTCCTAAGTAATAGGAAAAACATTAACATCTTTATTATCAAAAAAAATTTGTAAAATTTTGAAACCTTATGTTTCATAGACTAAAGGAAATAATAGACCTACAAAAGTATCACATAAATTGGTCTGACATAATCTTCCTAACAATTTTTTTGGAGAGGGTTTTTCACTGAGTATCTAGATCTAGTTTTAAATAGAATTCTATATGATATTCCATCTTGTCCCAAGTCATCATGTACTCCTCTTTACTAATCATTCAATTTTTTAATATCCATATTCATATTTTTGTAACATGTACTCTACACATAAATGGTATTCACCATTAAAGGACTTCCCATATTTATGTAATCTTCTTCCATAGAATAAATAATCACCAAATATTGTTCAACCGTTTGATATTCTGAGTGAAAAATCACCTCCAAAAAATGTTTAGGCACAACACCAGACTCTTGAGGGATATTATTAAGATAATTCACATTCATTACGTACTAATATATAGGATTTAAAATTACTATTATCCCCAAAGTATCCAACGATTAATAATTACAATGAAATTATTTTAGTGATGTACCGTATTTGAAATTCATGATTTTATGATCATATCCAGTATATGAATTTATTTAGAAATTTTATGAGGAAGGATAAATGGTATCAAGAATTGGGGAAAGAGACTATATTTCCCAGCTAAAGAAACCAATATTGATAAAATTGGAACACAAAAAATTATGGATATACTAGGGACGCAAAATCATGTTATGATAAACTACATTTCCCAAATAGATAAACCTATTCCACATAGATAATATACTATACAAAATCACATTATTTGTCAAAATCACCCATTGTTTGGTTGTATTAATTTTCAAAATATGTTTGATAAAAGGATTAAATACATATATAATATATTTATATCCTTATATTAATTTAAATAGAAAACAGTTACACTTGAGGTCTATTGCCTTGAAGGTGATTTTGATCAATGGTGTCCATGATAAATAATAATAAAGAATAAAAAGAAATATTAATCATGGAATGGGGAACTTTTAAAGATCTAATACTTGATAAATGCATCCATCCTGATCAAATAATTGAGATGAAGTGGATGTTCTTTATCTTAAAGGTAATAGATGTTGAGAGTTTTGAATACTATGAAGCTATAATTACATGCCGATCCATGTATAATATGAATTATATACACTATATTAAAGGAAATATGTATCACTTATTTGATGGAATTTATCAAAATCTTCGAAGGAAGAGGGGTTCTAAGACATATTCATCATATGACAAAATAGTTTTACGTGATATCAAGAAAGTGATGGAATTTTCTAATATCATATTATAAAATGGAAAAAAAGATATGAATATTCAATATTATAACATTAGTGAATGTATTACATTATGGAATAATATTAAGTGTGAGAAAGTATCATATTGTAAAAACTATGGAATAACAATCCTTGGAAAATGATTTAAGGGGTTGGGTTCTTTAGAAGTTTAGTGATTGGGTTCATCATGATAATGAACGCAATGAAGATAAAAAATATTTTATTTCGATTGTTTAAATTATAATGATATGTGGTATTATTTAAAATAATTCCCCATTCATCAAGGAGATATACTATAAAAGAGGAAAATGGTAGATGGAAATGCTTCTGCACTCACTATTGTTATAGTAGAGGTTCCCAATGAGGTTGTGGCATGTACCTTATTCATATCTTTAAAATTATCCAACGCTTTATTTTATTATGTATCATCACACTTTTATACATATGCTAAATCCCTTAAAAATTTAAAAATTTAAATTTTTATTTAATAATATATATTTTTATTATATATTCTATTGGGGGTCTCATTGCAACAAATTTTTGTTTTGAAGTCCCAATTATGACACATTAATGATTGTTATTTCGGAACTAATTATAATACTAGTAGATAAATTTGATATACCCCTTTGTATGGACTGGATCCTAAAATATGATGCAAATATTTGTTGTAATATGAAGGAAATATGATTTGTGGGAAGAAGAAAAATTACATATCATGAGAGAATAATATTTTAGTATGATTCTAAACAATATTAATCCCAATAGCTCTGATGAATGAAATTATTGGGGATGAAAAGAACACTAAATCATGTAATGGATAAGTTAATATTAAAATTGTGGATGTACCTATTGTGCATGAATACATTGATGTAAATCCTAAGGAACTACTTGATAATAACCTAGGTAGTGAAGTGTATTTTTCAATTGATTTAATCCCCAACGCCTGGAAAATATCAAAGAATCTCTCTATAGTGGATAATTTGGATGTAATGGATTAGAGTAAATTACTATAGGATCTATGTTACATTGGATTTATTTTCCATATTGTTTAACCATGGGGAGATCATTTTCAATTCATAATTATGAATGATTGATCAATGGGGGGTTTCATTGAATATAGGGAAATAATGTAGTAATAAAAAGGTATCATCTACCTCACATTGATGAATTATTTTATTATAATTATAGAGCCCAATATTTATGAAAGATAAAACTATATTATAGATATAACAACTTCTGAGTAAATAAGGATTTCATTCTGTAGACATATTCTGGTTGAGTTATAGACATTAAGAGTTCACAATAATTCACTTTGGATTAGCAATTATACCCTCTATTTTTGAGGACCAAATTAATATAGTATTTAAGTATTATCATGATGATTTCTTTGTCGAATTGATTTTTTATATTTTGGAATAATATAACTCCTATTACTATCATGATATTCAAATGAAGATCATTTTTAATACTCTTATAAGGGTGATTTATATAATATATTTATTAAATGAGATTTATATAGGTAATAAGTGTCTTTTTATGTCTATATTATCTATATGGATAGAATATTAGTTGATCTTGTTAATAAAAAGGTAGTCAGATAATGGAATACCCCCATAAAAATAAATAATGTATATTTTCTCATAGGTTTGGATGGTTATTATTAGTTTTTATTATATAATTTTTGCTTACTGGTTTTCCTATTAATCAAGTTTACACATAAAGGGGTTTATTTGCAATGGATAATGGAATATCATAAATTATTTGACCAATTACATAGATGATTAGTCAATGAACATATTTTGACTCTACCATCTTATATTGATTTTATTTTCAAATATAGTGATGGATCGAAGATCATAATTTTTTGTGTCCTAATAAAAACTTTTAATTTTATAGCTTTTGAATCACATAAATTGAAGAATCAGGAAAAGTTAAATCAATCCCATGATACTGAGTTTGTGGTTATAATATACTCTATGAAAATATTGAGATGATATATCATTAATTAATGATGTAACATGATAACAGAATGAAAATTTATGAAATAAATCGTATCAAGAAAAGTGATCAACAAGATACAAGGAAGATTGCTCGTTCTAAGGATTATGATTTCTCAATGCAGAAACACCTAGTGAATGAAAATAAAGATGAATATGTGTTGCGTAGGATTTCCAATGGAGTTCTAATAAAAATTATAATAGGGAAGGAGACTATGTTCCAAGATCATGTATGTATGGATATCAAAATTTCTATGTAATGAAAAAAATATATCATTTTTGAATTAACTAAAAACAGTCATTTTTAGAGAGGATAATGAATTCAAAACATGATGATGATAACTTTCTAATGATAATCAACAGTCTAAAAAGCAGAAAATTAGCACATAAACTTGTTAATTTATTATTTGAATATTCATAAAGACTATATGTATTCAATCATTAGCTCAGCTAAAAAGGGATTTGTTGGGGGATTCCCATACCTCCTCTTTATCTATACACCATGGTAGATAAATATGTATATTGTCATGAATGATTTTTTATTCAATTGATGATTATGTGTCTCTATGTTTTGTTTGTAAGTAATTGAATTCTATAAATCATCATCGTAAATAATTACTGCATCCCCTCCAATTCTATTGTGGAAATGATATGAAATTACATTGTTCATTTTCAAGGGACTCTAAAGGGATACTAGAAGGAATGATGTGATATGGGTTATTGATGATCACATTACCATATAATCACATATTATTTCATTAAGATGTGATTTAACACTTTAATTACATCAACGTCTCTATATTAAGGATGTTTTATGAATTCATGGTGATCCATATCAATTGTGTAAGGGCAAGATCCACATTTTACATAAAAATTCTATAAGAGTATTTAAATGGTTGTAGATACCGATCATTATTTTATCACTGCCTACAATCCTCAAATTGATGGACAGTCTTAATGAAAAATTAAATCAATAGAATACTTTCCAACATAATGTTCACATGACTTTTACAATATTACATATTACTAACTACCATTGGTAGAGTTTTCTAATAACAACTGTTTCTATTCAATTATTCAGATAGAGCTAGATGAAGAATTATATTGAAAGGTATTTGATAATAAAACATCATTGGATAATGTTGGTGAAAGAAACTAGTTGTCCTAGATCTTGTTTAATAGAAAAAATAATGATAAAATTTATTTAGGTACATATTATAGAATGTCAAAGTAGGTTAAATAGTTATTCTGACAGTCAAGGTAATGATATAGTATTCTATGTGGTTGATCATGTTTTCTTTAAATTTTCTCAATTTAATGGTTTTTAAGGTTTTTAAGAATGGTAAATAAATTAAAATGTACATAATACCATTTTAGTATCATTAATGGGTTGGAGTGGTATCTGATCATTTAGAAATGCCTCAAAATCTAACTAAAGTACACAATGTGATTTATATATCTCTACTAGGGAATTTCATGCTTGACCAAATAAGCGATCTCACCAATAAAGAAATGGATTTGGAGCATGACCAATCATATAATGATTAACCCATCCAAATTCTAGTTTGAAGAGTTAAATTATTAAGGAGTTGTATGACTGGTCTTTTAAAGGAACACGAAAAAAATCACAAAATAGAAGAAACAACATGGAAACCATAGGATTATATGAAAGAGATCAACCCATATCATTTTAAATGGTGACAAACCTAATATATAAAGGAAAAATATTTTTAGGAGGTAATAAATTTTCACCAAAAGATAGTAATATATTATCAATTTAGATGAAATTTAATTTTTTGATAGCTTAAAATGAACACAATAATGGGTTCGAAAAACCACTATTTAGTCATGTTTTAAAATTTCAAAAAATTTATAACACTTATATAGAATTTAAATAATAAATTTATATGTTACCAATTCTTACCAAATATTTCTTCAATCATCTAATATATTTGGATGGCATAAGATAATAAAAATCTCAATATTACACATAAAAACCAATATGAAAAATAACAGAATTACTGCCTTTTAATGGATAACATATTTGATCTAAATTTTTGATAGTTTTATATATTTAATTTGAATATATATATTTCATCTTATTATGAATAACATAAGAATATAATTCAATTCCCTTTTGGGTATTTTTTGGATAAGATACACATTTTGATGAATATTGATAAAATATTTCATTTTAATTGAAAACAACATTTTCATCTAAACAATTTATGGTAAAATTTTATATTTTTCATTGTTTTAAATATTTATTCGATTATTTATATATAATTACATATAAATGAGGTTATTATAATCATATTTATATTAAAAATAAAAATAAAAAAACATTACAATCTTTTGTATTTTTTAACTCTAAAAACCAATTTTCTAATTATATTGATGAAATAAATTTGTAATTAATTAATGAAGCACATATATTGTTAATTTTGAAAATTTTATTTCATATTTGGGATTAGTGGTTCCAAATTTTGTAAATCTTTTTATTTTATTTCTGTTCATATGAATAGTAAATTTAGTAATATTTAAAATAACACATTTTATGGAAAATCATGAAATTATTCGATAAATTATTATTGTAAAACTACACAAAAATAATTTCTAATTTCATTGGGTTAGTGTGTTTCTAAAAAAATCATAGTTGGGAAGGAATTATGTCATTTGGAATCCACTTCGATTAGGGTATTTTATTAATATTATTATATTCAAAGAAAAGTGAATTTGGTCACACAATTGTTTTTAACAGGGAACATATTTTTACTATAGGATTATAAAGGAGATATATTGGTATATAAGTATTATATCAAAATTTAAAATCATTAAATTAATGATGAAAATTTAGTTTTAATTTTTATAGAGTAAAAATGTAAATTAAAGGATTAATCAATGATGATGGAGTAATTGATCAATTAAAATAATTAACAAATAAATGATATAAAAAATGTAAAGTAAAAAATATTTGAGATGAATAATGAACGAAAAAAATTATTAGAATTTTACATTCAATTGGAATTTTATAATTATTGGTTTGAATTTATCTAGATAATATATTTATGAATATCAAGTAATAAATAATGTCAAAATTGTTGTTAATTATATTTTAAAATAAATATTATTTTTTTAAATAATTGGAAATTTAAAATAATTTAAAAACATTAAAAATTATTGGGGATAGTTTTAAATTTCCATTCATGAAACATTTTTTTCTTTGTATTTTTTTAGAAATTATATTAAACCTTAAACCAAAAAAATCCAACTTGTCATTAAAAGTGTTAAAGGGTAAAAAATGGTTAAAAGAAAAAGTATTATTTTAATAACGTGACAAAAACATGCCTAAAAATAATTTGTTGAGATTATTTATACCCATAATCAATTAATATTCTAAATAACTCAATTTGGATACATTTTTATTCAAATTTCCATTATATTAATTTAATATTTTTTGATTTTTCCAAAGTAACCCATATATCAATTTTAAAAGGGAACATCCTCCCTCACATACTCACAACACTTTCATCCATATATTTTGACCAAAACCTCCCTGAATAAGCTCCCAAAATTTATTCCCCTCATAATATAATCCTACATGTAGGCAAAAATTAGTTCAAAGAGAACATTTTGTGTAAAATAATGAGGTACCCAAATAAGAGGTAATTTTTTATTATTATTTTAGTTTAATTTTTTCCTCACACATTAATTTTTTGTTATTATATTTGAATATAATAGTAATAGTATCCTAAATTTAATTATATGTAGATATTTTAAGGGTTATACCTAAACTAACACACTCTTCCAGCTATTGGGTGTCAAATTTATAGGTCGTATACGATGAACTACAACTTTAGAAAACAATGTCTATTAATTTTCCTTTACCAACCCTCATGGTTGGCCATTATGATGGTAATTCTATTTTTATAATATATATTTATATATATATAATATAATTATGGTTTATTCATTAATCAGGAATTATTATAGACATATAAATTCATTATTTTTCATTTATGTAAATGTGATAACATTGTTTGTGTAAGATTGTACTACCACCTCTTTAATGGGATATGATTTGTTGACACTAATCATGGAAATTATAAAGGATGGTTTTAATAATAAATTGACAATTATATTAAAAAAATATAATATTTTAATTATAATATATATATATATATATAATTTAAATTTATTACTTTTAATACGAAGAAATGGAAGGTGTGTTTATGCGTACGTACGGCCTACTGTCAACATGAATGATGAATTGCATTTCATATCTCTAAATTTTCTGTATTATTAAAAATAAATATATATAAATTATATATGATATTTAAATCATGGATTTAATAATGTAGGTGATTTCATATTGATATAATTAATAGAGTAAATAAGTAAGAAATCAAAAAATACATAAAAACAAGAAAATTAACCCCCAAAATAATAGCATTAATGAATGATTATTAACAAATGAGTGATCAGATGTTATAAGAAGTTAACATGTAAAATTATAAATAAGATTATTGTTTCTGTATAATTTAATAACATGAGTAAATATACTATACATGAGGTTATGGGAGTTCACCCAAAAAGGAAAGGCACAATAATGGATTTCATCTTAATTTTTTTTCATTGACAAATATTTTAATTTAATGAACCCAGTTTCTTTTATATGGAGTACATACATAATTTTTACTTGTTGTATCATTAATATACTTATTTACCTGATATTATATGTTCTAGTTAAAATTATTACATTATGGTATTTATGATTCAAATAATTCAACATTGTGTGGATGAAATTGAATGATTAATGATTGTTTTTCTCATGAATATTTTAATATATTTTTCAATAGTTTTTATATTAATCGATATAATGAACATTCTTTATTACTTACCAACCATGGGTTAGTTATTGATAAGTCATTATTAATAATTCAATATGGATATTTTATAAAGAATATTAATTATTAAATAATTAAATTACTTGATATAAGGAATGCTATGGACTAGTAATGAACAATGACACCCATAATTTATTTTCAGTATATATATGGACATGCTCTCAATAGAACATTAAGTTGGAAAACCTTAATAGGTTTTTACATGTGGTTCTTAAATGTCTTGTTAATGGTCATGATGGTATTGGTTTTCTTGTGCCCCAGATACGACATCCAAAAATTAACCATATCATTCATTGATATTTCTATAATTATTTCTATTATCCCTGAGATTTTAATCTGACAAAATAAATGGATTCATTTAAATCTTATTTTATTAATTAAATAGCTAATGTTTTAGTAAATTAAATTAAATATTCATTATTCATTATTTATTTATTTCAATGGAATGTTTTTTACATGACATTCCATGTTGACATCTTCTCATAAATAAATTATTTCATCCATTGTAATTAAACATACCTAAAATTTGAAATCTCCCTTGTTATGTTTCATTTCCCTAGGTTATGAAGAGAAATCATGTGAATAATTTTCATAGTATTCGAGATTTTACTTATATTATGATTTGATTTCATTTCCCAATGTATACCGGGTATCATCAATGTAATATAGTATACCAAAAATAAAAAACACTTCTGTACATTTGGATTTGATTCCTTGCAAACATGCCAATGTTATGGCATAATGAACAAGATCTGACCTCCTGGGGTTGGGGTGTTACATTGTAGGAACTATTTTCATAATAAATAAAAGTTCCATTTTTTCATCTCAAAAGTGTATAAGTTGTATGGTTTAGAGTCCTTGACAAAATTACCTTCTATTAAACCCATTTCATTAGCCGTGGAAGAATACTTATGCTCCCCCAAGAGGTGGTCAAGAAATAATTTTGTGACCTCTACGTGTTTTTTATTTATAGTCTCCCCAAACTGATTATGGATATAGATTTTGATTCAATAAGGGAGTTTGTGGATCCAAAAATGGAAAATTAATGTTATGGAGGTTCTATCACTAGAGGGTCCAAATATCATTTAATGTAAAATTAAATGGTCATCAACCCTTATTTACACCTTGTAATGTTAATGAGAATATCACTCCATGATATCAGAAACTCCTGTATATTTTCTATGAATATATGTGGAGAGTCTCCCATTCAAATATTGTTGACTATAGTAGTCATGGGCTAGACAATCATATTTTATGTGCGTCATTGGTGAATAATGATGATGGGTATACATTATTCATATAGATATATTTTCATATGACATATTTTAATATTTTATTTTATCCATGAAATTGAATTATTGTACTCTAGTTATTGATTATCAATTACATTCATAATAGATTTTTATTCATGGATATGGATAATCAGTGTTCAGTTTCTATAAGTGGACAAGTTTGTTAAATGGGATGTTGAGGTTTTTATCCCCTTAATTCATGGGTGAAATGGATGTTTTTATAATTAAATGACATTGGGATATTTGAGTTTTACATTTTTTTGTGGATTATCGATATTTTATTCTTCTAATGGCTATGATGAATCCCCCTCTATGATATATATATATTATAAGTGATTTTCAACAAGGCGGATCTCTTAATTCAAAGGATATGTTTAAGAAATAAAATTCAATGATATGGAATTTGTGGAATCAGATATATGAAATGGAGTATAATAATTGCATCTAGTTTATTGAATAACCTTTGGGATTAATATTTTTATTCTCTAGGATGGTAAATTGTAGTACAAGGTGGTGGGAAGAAGAAAATAGGTTGAACCTAGTGACATTAAAGAATCTTACTATCATCTAATGATTAGTTTTTTATTGTACGAGTTTTAGGAGTGGTTTGGGTATCACCTATTGAATTTAAAGGAAGAATACATCACCAAGAATTACATCTGATATAGGTTTGACAAATAGTAACCAATGAAAATTTCATTTGTTGTCAAAAATTAACTGGGTGTGTTCATATAGATCATGAAATCCAACATTAATGAGTTACTATTATACATTTTTATGCTTCATTTATCAAATATTTCTGTTATTCAGGTTAAATAAGAATCATTCTGATAATATGAGATCATTATTTCTTCTTCATTTACTCAAAAAAAATACTAAAATTTGTATAAGATCATTTTTTAGAGATGGGAGATGAATTTTCGTGGGCCCATGGTGTGTTGAAGTTGATTTTACATTGGCCCATACATGGTTGAGGTCATTTTTTCATAAGCATAACATAAAAATATTGAAATGTTTAGAATTTTCCTTGGCCTCTTATAGAAATACATGATGTTTATGTCATATTTTACATGGATTTTTCCATGATGATAGTTTATTCCATGAAAGGGGAACCATTTTTCAAGAAGGGTTGTTTTTATAAATAAATATATTGTATGATGTAAATTTTGATTATCAATCCATTGATTTAGTATCCATATGAGGTGGTGATTTTTGATGAGATATATGATGCTTTAGAGAACATCCATAAATGCATCTCAATTTAGTTAAAGGTAGTTGTAACATACATTTCTTTGGTGTTACACCACAATAAAATTACTCAGAGACCCATGAAAAATATCTATATGTGGTTCTTTTCGCTATAAAGTTTTTCCACATTTCTTCAATGTTGAACTCTTTATAGTCTTCATAGATCAAAATATCAAGAAATCTATTATTTTCTATAGTGACATTTATCTGCATCAATATAATTGTATGTGGATTCCCAAGACTCGGACAATGAGATATCATATATTTCAAAAATGTGGACTATCATGGATGACATGATGAGATAAAAGATATGGAAGGTTTCTTATCAGAATTTTGAGAAATCTTTGTGGGAAATGGAGTAGTCAGTTTTGATACACATATATTCCAGTGTGATTTTTGAAAGATGATTCTTGTTTAATCTGATAGTATATTCTTATCTGATATAGTATTTAGTGGAATTTATATTTTTGTACCATGTTATAGAGGTCACTATAGATACTATAGTACATTGTGATTCCATAGGTGGTTGGTTATGGTATATTCCAAAACTGACTATTACAAAAGGGGAGGCTATTTTTGTAACATAAATTCACAGTGGATTCATTTCTAATTTTCATAAAAAAACAATTTTTATGATCGAAATTGTTTCTAAAATGTACTGAGGTTTGATAAAATTGTTTTCATGGCCTCAAATGAAATGGATGTTGGAAAATTTTGTGGTTTGGTGTCTTGTTTTTTAGAACCCAAAATTATAACACTGTGTATATGCTGGTATGATGAAACCCCTAGATATTAAAAAGTGTTACGTTGAAGAAATATTGATAGACATTATCATAGGGTTAGCCCATGATCTAGGAGGAAGTAGTGATGTTAGGGTAATCATGGATCAATTTCGTAATTCATCTATGTTGTTAGTGATAATGTATCTAGGTAACATATATTTATTGGAAAGGAGGTATATAAAATTGGTTGTGAAGGAACATTGAGTTCTAAGGACCATTATCTTATATATGGATATTAAATTTACCTCTTAACTATGGATATGTTTAAATTATTCTTCAGACACCTAGTTGCGCCTTAATATTATTTTCCATCCTTAGGTTGACAGAAAAATATTGATGACCATCCATACAGTTTCAGATATGTTTTAGGAATGAACAATCTACTTCATCGGGCCTTTGGAATCGAATGTTCCTTTAATGAGTAATCTTATAAAAACATATAACACTCAACCATCATCATATCAATTTTTAATGATTAATATTTGAATCATTCCATTATCTTTTATTTTGGGATTGGGTTATGGTTCATTTGTTTCTAGTTTTAATGTAGTGAAATGAACAATAAAGAAAGTTGATATTGGACATGAGTGAATGAAAGTAGGTCAAAATTCGATGTAGCATTAGACATAACACATTAATAATTACATATTGATAACATTTTGAAAACCAGACTGTTACAACTAGTTTATCCTTATTGTGGTATGTGTGAAACTCATCATGGGAGTATGATCTCACCATGGTTTATTCGGACCTCTGATGTGGTGGGAACATTTGTAACGACCCGAATCTGGAGCCACATAACTAGTGCCCCATGCCCGGTTCTCCACATGACCTCAAGTGCGTTTCCCCAAACGCCAGAGGCTGCCATCTAGCAGCGAGGGCCTTGGTGAGTCAGTGGGGAAACTATGCCCTCATTTGGTAATGTAGGTAGTGGAAGAATAAACATAATCAATAGCGGAAGTAGTAAATAGCATACAACAACTGAACTAAAAGTAGAAGCATTGTCTGATAAAATAATGATGCAGAATGTTACTTGTATCTATGGAAAGCAGTAAACAAAACAACATGATGAAATACAACTAAAACCAAAGTACTAAATGTAAACAACAACTCCAGCAGCATCGCGAGCCAAAGCCCAGTCCCATGATCTCCATCTCCAACTAGCATTCATGTACCCAATGTGGGAGGACCACAATCCCTACCTACACCTGCAACCATATTATTTGTTTGGGCTGAATAGCAGGACCCAAACAGAGTGTGAGACTAATCCCAGTAGGCAACCACCACAAGATTTGTGCCCTACTATCAGTAATTAATACAACAAAAGTAAATGAAAATAAGTATAGTAATGGACTAAGAGTACACCGTTAAATAATCCTACCAAATACCATTCACATTCATTTAATTAAACAACCAAGAAAAAACTATCAAGGAGTTATATTCCAAGGTAATTAAGTAACACAACAGGTATCCCAAAAGTGTACCTAAACACAAGCAGTACAAAACACAAGCTTGTTCTTTGGCATGGTGGACTCGTCACAACCAACCATAAACATTCACACTGACTCTATGGGTGGATCAAACTAGAAGACCCCTATAGGCCATTAATTAATCAAGGCACATACACTATGGGAAGCTCCCACGTCAATTCCCCTATGGTCTTGCAACGATAGCCACAGACTCTCTGAGGAAGCACGTACGTCTAACTCCTCCTATGGTGTTGACGCATGGTAACTAAGAACACTCTTGGGAAGAAAAAAATCATATTTCCATAGGTCATGTATATGAAACTAAAACCAACAGACCCTCTAGGGAATCACTTAATCGTCTATTCCCTCTTTGATCTCCCGTACCAGGTTCTCACAGCCCTGAGCAGTCCAGTCATGCGTAATCGGCTATCAGCAGCCCTAAGTTTGTTAAAAAACTACTTGGATAATAGCTACCATACATCAAAAGCATTTTAACAGCATGAAACACATGCAATCAGTGAAAATAAGTAAACTAGCAATGCAATAGGGTTTGACTCACAGGGAAACGGTGAAAAAAATCGATAAACAGCCATCAGGGAGAAAACACCTGTGGGGTGATCTACAAACATGCAAACAAGCATAAAATAACAACAATTAATCATAAGACAACAAGAAATATAGGTAAAAAAACAATAATATCAAACTCCTAAACCCAGGATACCCGATACATGGGTATCCGACACGTTTACAACCAAAACTCAATGAACATTAGCGTAGGGAAACAAAACACCTACCTTGATCCTCGAAGATCGATATACTTGATCCTCGACCCGTGAATTGTCCTAGAATGGAGTAGATTTGAAAAAAAGTCTAAATGGTTCAACCTTAGATAACTCACATGAGAGGAAGAATCAGGAAGCAAGACCAAAGAAGAACCAAGAACTCACCGATGTGATTCTTCTGCAATTGATAGAGTTCGATTTGGACAACCGGCGACGGATCTGTGGCATAGAGAAGAATCGGCCTCCTCGAATGCTCTGGACGAAATTAGGCGGAGAAGAAGACGTTAATGAGCATTAGGCATGACCCCAATCCGATTAATGAAATAAAATAAAAGTACACCGCATGTACATTTAAAGTACATGGCGTGTAGTGGGTTTTTCCGTACTCCTCTAAAATTAGCCTCCATGTCATCCCTACACATAGTGTGTGTGGCCCAGACATGGCCAACACACGGAATCAAGTGGGAAAATAATACACGGTGTGTACATAGAAAGTACATGGCGTGTACTTCAAAAATTTCCAGAAACTTCATTTTTCCCAAAACTCCAGAAAAAGGAAGTTGTACCTCAAACGAATATCTGGGTTCATACAAACACCCCCATTAAAGAAATTGGTCCCCAAATTTCCCTATCTAGCGATGGAAGAAGAAACCCCGAACAGCTCTGGCCACTGTGATCGCACCTCAACCTCCCTCTCACAAGTCTCGTCATGTACTCACCCGTACTGCCCTAGCACCCGTACTAGAGGAACAAACCGGCCACAGAGAACTTTTGTACAAAAATAAAAAATCCTAATAGGATGCTACTCGAAAGATGCATCCTGCTCCAGCTCAACCTCCTCGGGTTGAATAACATGAGACGGGTCTGAGAAATACCATCAAAGCTGAGAAACATAGAAGATGTCATGCATATCCTGGTACATTTGAGGTAACTACAATCTGTAAGCAACCAGCCCGACTCTCTCCATAACCCCATACAGCCCAACATATGTCGGTGAAAGCATCCCTTTCCACATAGTCCTCATATGTCCCATCCTCAGGGTAACACGCCAGAAAACCTGATGTCTGACCTTGAATTCCAAAGGTCATCTCCGCCGATCAGCATAAGTCTTATGTCGCGACTGTGTAGTAACAACCCTCTTCCGAATCAACTCTATCTGCTCATAGGTCTCTTGAAAAAGACGAGGTCCCAACAAAGTTGTCTCTCCTACCTCTAGCTAATATAAGGGTGATCGGTATGGCCTACCGTAGAAAGCCTCTAAAGGTGACATCTGGATAGTCGCATGAAAACTGTTGTTGTAGGCGAACTCCACCAGAGGGATATGCTTCTCCCAAGTACCCCAAAATTCTATAATGCACGCTAAGAGCATATCCTAAAGCACCGTGATTGTACACTCGTACTGGCCATCAGTCTGTGGATGGTATGCTGTACTCAAAAGTACCTGTATACCCATATCCCTCTGTAGCCCCAACCAGAAGTGCAATGTAATATATGCATCCCTATCTGAAACAAAGGAGTTGGGAACTCCATGCAGACATACAATCTCTCAGATGTACAACCATCCCATCTCATCAACACTGAAGGTCTCCTTGATTGACAAGAAGTGCACATCCTTCGTGATCCTTTCCACTACAACCCAAACCACATCATTTCCAAGAGGAAATCTCGGTAACCCTTTCCCAAAGTCCATCGTGACGTCATTCCATTTCCACTCAGGAATGGGTAACTACTGTAAAAGCCCTTCTTGTCACTGATAGTCTACTTTCACCTACTGACAGGTGGAACACCGCACAACAAAACCAGCCACATCCTTCTTCATACCTGGACACCAATACTGACGGTGTAAGTCTCTGTACAACATTGTGACACCAGGATGAACTATCCAAGACGAATCATGAAACTCACGCATCATCTCCTCACGTATGTCCGTTGAAACCCATACGCGTCCATGAAAACATAGCACCTCATCATCGCCCACTGTCCACCCCGGAGAAGGGTCTCCATCTAACACACCCTCCTGTAGGACTTGGCCTTCTGGGTCTGATATCTACCTCATTCGAACTCGATCTAAATGAGTAGAGGTAACCGCTATAGAAGAAATAACTTTCTGTCCCTATTTTTCGTTCACCTGCAAATGAATCTCAGATAACAGAGCCATAAGGTACCACTCGCTCATGGCCTCGTGAACTGCCTGAAACTAAGTCCCCTGCTCAGTACGTCAGCCACAACATTTCCTTTCCCAGGCATATAAGAAAGCTCTAAGTCGAATGATTGTAGGTACTCGAAAGACCCCCACTATCTCAGATTCAAGTCACACTACATGAAGATATACTTGATTCTCTTGTGGTCAGTATATACCCCAAAATGTTCTCCCATGAGATAGTGCCTCCAACAACTCAAAGCATGAACAACTGTAGCCAACTCTAGGACATGCGTAGGATAGTTCATATCATGGGGCCTTAACTGACGAGATCCGTACACAACAAAATGATCCTCCTACATAAGGACTACTCCAAGCCCGATGCCGGATGCATCAAAGAAAACTGTATAAATCTTTCCTGACTCTGGAAGAACTAGAATCGGTGCTGAGGTCTATCTTCCCTTCAGCTCCTGGAAGGCTGAATCGCAAGATTCTGACCAATCATACATCACACCTTTCTCGTTCAGCCCCATCAACGACGCCGCTAAGCGTGATAAGTCCTGTATAAACTGCATGTAGTAACCAGCCAGTCCCAAGAAACTATGTACCTAGAAGACATTCTTCAGCTGCTCCCAGGTAACTACTGCTCTCACCTTTTCTGGGTCTACTGATACTTTTGTCTCTGCGATGCCATGGCCCAGGAAGTGAATCACATCCATCCAGAAGTGGCACTTTGAGAGATTATCATATAACTGATGCTCTCTCAGTGTACTCAATAAGATATCAAGATGGGTAGCATGGTCGTGTCGAGTGTGAGAGTACACCAAGATATCATCCACAAAGACAATGATGAAGGAGTCCATGTAAGGATTGAAAAAATGGTTCATCAGCACTATTAAAAATCCCAGCGCGTTCGTGAGACCGAACGACATAACCAGATACTCGTACACACCATACCTTCTTTGGAAAGATGTGAGAGGTATATCAGATGGTCTGACCCACAACTGATGATAGCCAGATCTCAAGACAATGTTCGAGAATCCCATGATACCTCAAAGCTGATAAAAAAGATCATCAATCCTCGTCAAAGGTTATCGGTTCTTGACCATCAACTTGTTCAACTATCGATAGTACACATAAAGTCGTAAGGTACCATCCGTCTTCTTCGCAAACAGCACATGAGAACCCCAAGGGGACGCATTGGGTCAGATAAAACCATTCGCCTACAACTCCTCCAACTGCTTGATGTGCTCTTGTAACTCAACTGTAGCCATCCTATAATGAGGTATGGATACATGTGCGACTCCTGGCACATGCTCAATAGAGAAGTCTCCTTCACGATCTAGAGGAATCCTGAAAAAGTATTCTAGAAAGACATCTGGAAAACGTTCAACTACTGGAGGAATGTCTATCTGAGAGGTCCCTGTATCATCCAAATATAAACTAGCAATCTGGGCTGTAACACTACTCAACCCATATTGCTCTGGCCTAGCTCTGCATTCCTGTACATCCCATTCTCCCTTGCCAAGAAAAAACCTGCCCTCAGGTGACGTGAAACTCAACCTGCGGCGATAAAAACTGACAAAGGCTAGAAAAGGAACTAGCTATTCAATTCCGAGAATGACATCATAACCCGTCATTTCAAGGACATAATGAACCCACATGAAGTGACACCCACCAACCTCATGGGGGCACTCCTTGCACAGACGCAGACTAGTAGTTCTATGTCCCAAAGGAGGGACTAGTGCCAATGTATCCTCAAATGTAAAGACAGTAAGTCTAAGGCTCTCCATAGTGTGCACAAAAATAAAGCTATGAGAAGCTCTGGTGTCGAAAAGTGCAGAAGATAAAACTGAGGCTACTAGGATCGTACCTTGAACTGTGGAAGGTCCAGGATCCTTCTCCCTTTGAATCTACTCTACTGAAAACATCTGGCCAATGCCGCGACCCTGGGTAGCAGCCTGATATCCCTGGGCTGATCCTACTTCAGCCTGACTACCACGTCCGCGACCTCTACCCTAGCCTAAATGACCAGATGAACTCCAGCCCCAGTCTGCTGCAGAATTGGTAACCCTTCTCCTGCATGAGGAGTAGAAACTGATCCTCCTTTACTAGCTGCTGGAAGAAGAACCCTGCAAAAATGTTGGAGATGAGCCATCTTGCCGCAAGCTCGGCACTCCACTAGATCTCTTAGGAACTGAGGCTTTTTATTCTTTCTCTTTCCACATTGATAGCACACCACCAAGTTTCCAGAAGGAATATGCCATAATCTAGAAGAATTTCCTTTCTTCCTTGAGTCACCTCGTGTAGACTCTCGGTGGCGCTTCCTACTATTAGTATGCAATGAATAAACCGTGGACGTTCAAATGCCCAGGTCAACGGCTCCAGTCTTCCTCAGATTTATTTTCGGTGATCAACGCCTGGTTGACTATCAAAGTAACAGAAGTAAACTGGAAGATGTTCACCTGTGATCTGATCTATGGCTTAAGGCCTTCCTCAAACTTCCTTTCCAAAATATCTCGTCATTTCCCAGAACGGAAGTGAAATGTTGTAACTCTGTGAAACAGGAGTAATTCTCCATAACCAAAACAGTACCCTGTTGCAGGTTCATAAACTCTCTGGCTCTATCGGCCCTCAGCTTCTCCGGATAGAAGTAGTCGTAGAACGTACGCTGGAACTCGTTCCAAGCCATAGTCTGTTGGCGCCCTGCCTGTGAGACTACATCCCACCACCTCTTAGAAGAATATCGCAACATGTAAGTCGTGAGATTCACCCTTCTGTCTGGGGTGTCTCCAAATTCTCAAATATGGAAAGCATGGTTTCTAGCCATGACTCTGCAGCTTGAGGTCCTCCATCCCCTATGAAAGTGGGAGGATGCTACTGCTGGAATACTCACGAAAGCTCATCCATAGATGGTGAAAGATTCTGAGCTCCCTGGGAGGTCTGCGTGAACCTCATAAAACCCTCCCTAAACTAGTCATCTGCACCAGTGTCTAGAATCACTGTAGGTTCCATGTCCAGAATGATCGGCAGAACTACAGGTAGTCCCTGGTTTGCTGTATCCGGCGTACGATCACTGCCTCATTCCTAGCGTGCAACGGGAGGATGTCTTGGTGCCATAGCTCTGAGAAATCAAAAGCACACATCAGATTTAGGATTAACAAGGACATAAAATACAATGGTACAAAAATGGAACAGGAGTGAGAAACACATAAGTTTGCAAAACAAGACTACACGACATGTATTTAAAACTACACGACATGTTTGTTAATGCCATTCACATGGGCGTGTACTTCTGCCGCTACTGTTCGTGTAACACCCCAGACTACACGGCGTGTATTCACAACTTACAACATGTACTTGAACTCCAATCCCCTACCTGAGTCTCATTACACGGCTAACCTACACAGTCCTACAAATCCTAAACTACATGGCGTGTTCACTAAGGATATGAAGTGTACTAGATAGGTGTTAGCGACCCGTGTAGTTGTTACACGACTGACTATATGGCTGAATCTTACACGGCGTGTTCCGAACAAACACAGCGTGCATAAGGATAGATCACACCGACCAGTGTTTTTTGGGACACGACTGGTTACACAGAAGAAAACTAAACGGAATGTTTTTATAACACACAGCATGCACTAGATAGGCTCGGTGACCCGTGTAGAAGGTTACATGGCCGGCCACACGGCTACCCCCTTAGACGGCGTGTTCCGAACAAAAAAGGCATGTATAATAGAAGATAACACTGACCCATGTAGTTTGTGACATGGCTAGGTACCTAGGAGAAAACTACATGGTGTGTTCGTACAAAACATGGTGTGTACTACCCGAGTTTCCCCAACCCGTGTTGTTAGTGACACGGCCGGGTACATAGTTGACTGCCACACGACGTGTACTTAAGGTACACGGCGTGCCCCCGGAGACTCTCTAACTCCCAGTGTTTGTGATCACACAGTCAGTAACACGGTATAAAAACTACATGATGTGTATTAAAAAAGTACCCGTCGTATATTCTCGGTTTTTCCGGGCAGTAGCTTTAGAAATTGCACCAAACACCAGAAACACTGAAAAACAAACATCTATGTTCCAAATTCCGATCCGTGGGGGCCCATACTCCCCACAAATAAAATCTTGGCATCATAACAATGCATATATCAAGTAAAGAAGCGTAGAAATTATGTACGTCACAACAACTATCAATCCAACATGCATAATTTATCATGAAATCTATCACAACAGCATGAATCCTAATGCACCCTAGATGGCATGGTAAAATGGATGACATGTGATTTCTAACGCAGTTCCTATATGATAAATGATATGGCACACCCTCATCTCATCGGGTTGCAACAAAATAGAACCACAATCATATAAACTATAACAGCACAAAACATGTGCATCACCCAACAATGAAATATAATAATCTGTAACACTTGAAAAAACTTAAAATTGCAATTACGAGGTAATATAGATTTTCCCTGTACACTGGTTAATTAGTCTAGGGCACCGTTATGTACTAACAACCCATTTTCTCATATCCCTGTCTATTTTTGAAAAATACCAATGAAATAGAAGATAAGAAAACTCCTCTGATACAACTTTGTAACGACCCGAATCCGGAGCCACATAACTGGTGTCCCGTTCCTGTTTCTCCACATGACCTCAAGTGTGTTTCCCCAAATGCCAGAGGCTTCCGACTAGCAGTGAGGACCTTGGTGAGTCAGTGGGGAAACAATGCCCTCATTTGGTAAAGTATGCAGTGGAAGAATAAACATAATCAATAGTAGAAGCAGTAAATAGCATATAACAGCTGAACTAAAAGTAGAAGCAATGTATGATAAAATAATGATGCATAATAGTACATATATCTATGGAATGAATTAAAAAAACAACATGATGTAATACAACTAAAACCAATGTATTAAATGTAAACATCAACTCCAGCATCATCGCGAGCCAAATCCCAGTACCATGCTCTCCAGCTCCAACCAGCAATCAAGTACCCGAGGTAGAAGGACCACAATCCTTACCTACACCTGAACCATATAATCTGCTTGGGCCAAAAGGCAGGACCCAAATAGGGGGTGAGACTAATAACAGTAGGAAACCACCATAAGATTTCTTCCCTACTGTTAGTGAGTAATACAACAAAAGTAAAGGAAAATAAGTACAGTAATGGACTAATAGTATACCAATAAATAATCCTACGAATTACCATTCACATTTATTTAACTAAACAACCAGGGAAAAAATAGCAAGCCTTTCTATTCCAAGGTAAGCAAGTAGCACATCAGGTATCACAAAAGAGTACCAAAACACAAGTAGTACAAAACCCAAGATTGTTCTTTGGCTTGGTGGAATCATCACAACCAACCATCAAAATTCACACTGACTCTCTGGGTGGCTCAAACTAGTTGAACCCTATATTCTAGTAATCAAACAAGGCAGAGACACTCTGGAAAGCTCTCACGTCAATTCCCTTATGGTCTTGCAATGATAGCTATAGAATCCATGAGAAAGCACTTATGTCTAATTCCTCTTGTGGTCTCGATGTGTGGGTAAATAAGAACACTCTTGGGAACCACAATGTCATATTCTCGTAGGTCCTGATTATGAAACAAAAACCAATAGACCCTCTAGGGAAGCACTTAATCGTCTATTCACTCTTTGATCTCCCACACCAGGTTCTCACAGCCCTGAGCAGTCCAGTCGTGCGTAATCAAATGTCATATATCCAAAGTAAGTTAATAAACTACTTGGATAATAGATAAAACACATCAAAAGAATTTAAACAACAGCCAACACATGCAATCTGTGATAAAAAGTAAACTAGAAATGCAATACGGTTTGCCTCACAGTCAAACAGTGCCGAACGACAATAAATAGCCAATAGGGAGAAAACACCTATGGGGTGATCCTCAAACATTCAACCAAGCATACTATAGCAACAATTAATCATAATATAACAATAAATATAGGTAAAACACACAATAAGATTAAAATCCTAAACCCCAGATACCCGATACCTGGGTATCCGACACTTTTGCAACCAAAACTCAAAGAACGTCAGCGTAGGGAAACAAACCACCTACCTCAATCCTAGAAGATCAAAATACTTGAACCTCGGCCCTTGAATCCGTCTAGAATGGAGTATAACTGCAAAAATGTCTAAAACATTCATCCTTAGTTAACTGACATGAGAGGAAGAATAAGGAAACGAGACCAAAGAAGAACCAAGAACTCACCGCTGTGATTCTTATGCAATCGACAGAGTTCGATTCGGACAACCGTTGACAGATCGGTGGCATAGAGAAGAATCAGCCTCCTCGAATTCTCTGGATGGAATTAGGCGGAGAAGACGCCGTTAATGAGCATTAGGCATGATCCCTGCCCTATTAATGAAATCAATGAAAATTACAGGGAGTGCAATTTTAAAGTACACGGTGTGTAGTGATTTTTTCTGTACTCCTCCAAAATCATCCTCTACATCATCCCAAATCACCGTGTGTGTGGCCCGGACATATCCATCACACGTATTCGAGTGGGAAAAGAGTAGACGGATTGTATCAAAAATTACACAACGGGTACTTAAAAAATTTCCAGAAACTTCATTTTTTCCCAAATCTCCCGAAAAAGGAAATCATACCTCAAATGAAGTTCCGTGTTCTTAAAACATTTGATAGGTGACTTATTAGTTTTTTATCCCACTATGGTTTTACAATATTAATGAATTTTTTCAAATATCATACCTCTATCGGTATCAAGATTATGATCATCATTTCATAGAAGGGGAAAATAAGTTAAATATGATTCTATGACATTTATCAAGGAACCATAATAGATCCAAGAACATTTGGACGAGGTTTTACATGCATAGAACATTAAACGAATTAATTTAATAATGATGAATTATTTATGTAGGGTAGTTCATGGGAGAATGAGTTACAAATGTTTTAAATATATCATGTAATTATTTGAGTGTTATATCAGTTCTCCATGAAATGTTGATGTCAATATGGAATATTTATGTTTTATGGTATATTAATTTCCTTTATTATAATCATTAAATAAATATGAATACATTTTAAATGTGCATTAACATTTAGTAACCTTATAAATTTTTCTATTTAATGTTTTAAATCATTGTGGCAGGGTCAGTGCACCATGAATGTGTATTATATCATGATATATAATGATAATTTATATGATATTTGTTCGTTGGGATTTCTAGGTGTCAGTTTTTTAATCATCAGAATTGGATGATTGAAGAATTTTTTTGTAGTGGTACTTGTTCTGGGAAAACATTCTTCATAAATGGTCTGAGTGGTGTGGTTTTGTTTCATTTTAAATGTGATCCATTAGTGGTATATCATAAGATGCATATTTTATCATATTACTTTTTTCCATTCATGAGTTTGGTTTTGATTCCTCATGAAATAAATTAACTCATTGTTTTTATATTTATGTTTTTAGACCATCTAAATCATTTTTATGTTGGAATTATAGATAATGAGGTGTAATGGGAGGATTATGAGTTTATTATAGGGGAAATGGGTTTTTTCAAAGGATTATAATTATTATAAAACATAAAGTCTCATGTTTTTACATTAAGAAGTTCTTTTTAATGGATTATAGAAGGATACCACGCGAATAATATTATGTCATCATTGAAATACATTCATTAGCATTAGGAATGGTCGGTGTTAATCACAAGGTTTATATTTTTCTCATTACACAAAATTATTTAATGGTGCAAATAATTATAGAAAAATTATAACCTTATAAGGACATTATAAAAAAAATTTTACCCTTAAAACATATTTAAAACAAAATTTAACTATATATAACTAAAATTTCATTTGTATGGTTTACTATTTTCTTGCATAAATTATATTATTAAATAACCAAACATATCAATTTTTATAGAAATGGTATATTATCACACCAAAAATTTAAAACCCATTCAATCATAATAAAACCACCCAAATTAAATAAAATTTTAATCTTTTAATCAATCAAATTACATATATAATTTCTAAAACACTATTCAAACATCTTTATAGATTAAAAATTATTTTTTATAACTAAATTTAAAATTTTGAAATTACATTAGAAACACCAAGGAAGGGAGAGGGAAAATCAGGACTATTAAAAATATGTATATGAAAATGATATATTATATTAAATATAATATTATATTAATTACTTATCAAATAAATTTATTTAATTTTATTTGAATAATATAGTTTTATAGTGTAATTATTTTATTATAAATATTATTATTTTAAATAATATTTATATAATATTTTTGTAATCATTTGGAAATGGTGTTTTTATGAAGATTTAGATTAAAAAAATTAGGATTATTTAAGGTAAATATATATAGCATAATATTTGGGAATAAATTGTCCCAAAACTTATTTATTTTTTACTAACATATTAGTGATATAGAAAATGCTATTCGTTATATTTTTTCATTTTCCATATGAATTATTATTTTAGTGATTTTTATTTGGAAATTTAATATGTTTAATATTATACTATTTCATAGGCTATGAGTTAAGTGGGATAAATAATATCATGGTCATTTGAAGAGTAATATGTTATTTTTTGAATTATATTTTTATAAAACTATTCACTATAATATGTATATGGAATATTAGTATATGAAAAAACATTTTATGAATCCAATTGACCATATGTATGAAAAGTTAAAAAACATGAAATGTAAACACCAGGTTTCGTAATTCACTGTGAATAATATAATTGATCATTACGTAGTTTCTAAAAAAAGATAAAAAATGTAAATAGATATAAAATATATTGTTTAATTTTTGAAATACACTGTTTTACTATTAAGGATCCAATATAGACTATTCCCACCCATTATTCTAATTTTATTATTGATAATAAGAAAATTATAGAGTTTTGAAGAAATTCTAATAATAAAACCCATATAGTAATGCATATTTTAATTTTATCATATTAAATAAGTGAAAATGATAATTGAGAAAATTATTTCTAGGGGGTTTGTAATGTTTTCTAATATTTAATGAAATTTTATTGATTCAATTTATATCTATGGGATGTAAAGATGATATCCAAATAAAGTAATATAGTTACACCTCAAATTAATGCTACACTGACACTACATTGCATTAATTATATTGAATAGTAGAATTATTATAAAAAAATATTGACAGTTTAGTTAAATAATGAAAAAATATGGTAATAATATCCTAATCAGAAGGATAAATGGGAACACAAATGTAATCATAAATGGAAATTGTGTATAGAAATCTCATACCTCAATAAAATGGAATTGAGTCAAAAAATGGTATCAATAAAAGGGAACTATTTATGGCATGGTCTTTACAGTAAAATGGAATTATTAAAAACATTTTATGTGTTTATGGAATGTTACTTATAGACGTTTACGAACCAATAAAATATATTATATGTTTGAATTATAAAAGGTGTCAATAAAAGAGAATTGGGTATAGAAATCTCATACCTCTAGTTTTTCATGAATTATATTCCTGATATCTCCACTATAATGAATATTTTTAGAACATTAAATTTATTAAAATCATTTTATATGTCTAATCCCTTTTCATTATCCATAAATTTAATTAATTTAAATGTTATATGGAATTACATCATCATATAAATCGCCATAGTGTGTTTTGGTTATGATCGATTCCAAATTTCATTATCTAAGCAATATGCTGACACGGTAAAAGTAGTAATTATTAAATCTTCTTATAAATAATAGTTAACTCATAACTATCATTTATTAATTAAATATAAATTTTAAAAAAACCTTTAATGTCTGTTTTAAAAAATTATTGTTCTTTATAATCATAAATATGGTATGACATACAAACACATTATTATCATTTCAATTTTTAAAAAATCATAAGGGATAGATGGTGTGAATTATTTTATCCTAAAAACCACTCATTCCCAGAACCAATTTTAGATCTTCTTCCTGGTGACAAATACATGGTGTGTAATTATTACATGATAGGTAAAATACTAGAAATAAGTAGAAAACCTTAGTCCCTGTAGAAATCCTAAGATGATTTTTTATGGATCTATTGTCCCAAGGAATACCTTTTAAATAGATTTACCCTTTTAGACCAATAAATGATTAATTGAAACAAAAATTTGATGCCGATATTTGGTTACTATTCACAATAAAAGAATCATTATTCTAGAAAACCTATAAACCATCAAAATAAAAATTTTAACCAAAAAACAAAAGTCATGTCTTTCTAAAGGAATGATAACAAGGTGTTACATTGTTTATAATTATTTTTATTTTTTTTCATCAAATTCAGAACAATGGGGGTGATTCATATAGATACAGTTTTCTCTGAAATATAAACTAATGAATATGGTCCTACCTCATTGATAATAGTGGTCTTTTTATCATTATTATAAATTTAAATAACCAAAAAATTATTTTTATACCCCAAAATAGGATGAAGGCTCAATAAGTGGAAGAAAACTTTTAATTTATGGTTATGCAATTATGATCGATTCTTTTAAATGAATATGGTCGCAAAACTATAAATAATATTGATGATTGATGTATCAATGAAAGGGAATAGTTAATCAAATGAAACAAAAGATTTTAATATATATATGAAAATCATGATTTCTATAATGGTTTACATTTTTCATACCATGAAAACTAAAACCATGTATTTTTTAATTTTTTTGTTTATAGAATAAAAAAATCGATAGGATCTAAGAAAACTTGTTAATTATTGAAGAAATAAATTATTTAAAATGGATGTAAATTGGAGAGGGACCATTAGAAATGATAAAAAGGTATCTAAATAAATTTTGTATGATAAAATTTCTTTGGGTAAAATATTGTTATAAAAATATTGAATGATGTGGATAATCATGGGATATGATAAAAAAATTATCTATATATAATCACATAATAGAAATTTATCTACAGATAGTTAGAGAAGAAAAATATGTCAGTACAACACATATAAAAATGTTAAATGACCATATTTTATTAAGGGACTATTAATTTTTAGAGAAATTCATTGTGAGGAAAGTTATTTTTTACTCTAGAATATAAAATGAGATAACCAATATAGATTACAATGATAAATTAATCCACAAATATGTAGTTTATGAAAGGGTGTGGTTTTATGAAAATATAAGTTAATTATATGATAAAACATTGAATTTGAAAACACATGAACTACGGGGATGTGGATTATTAGTTATGATAACAATTTTAGATAGATCCTAGGAAAACATTTATAGAATCAATATTTTTCATTTGATAACAAGAATAATAAAACACATAGTTCATTTTAATGTATTTTGTACATGTTTTGGGATTTTTTTATTACTTGCATCATGGCCTATAGACATCATATAACTCAAAAATGAGAACACTTATATTGATCATTCACTTATAAAATAAATCAATTTATAATTTTATGTAAAATTGAACATAATAGTCATGTTTTTATTGATGAAATACAGTTGATTATATAAATTTATTATCAATATTTTAAGAAGGATGTTTCAAAAATTTTATTTTGATACAATAAGAAGAATTTAAAATAGTGTCTGATGTTCATATGTTTGTACATTTTTCAAAAATAAAATATTTTGAAAAATGTATGAAAAATGAAGAAAATAATTTAATGCGTAGTCTTAATTACAAGTAATGGAATAATGAATGTTATGAATATTTAATCCACTACTAATTGAGAAATGAAAATATCAATGTTGGATAAAATATATGGATTTTTTGACCATCATTATAAATTGGAAAATTTCTATGGGTATTACAAAGTGTCTCATACAAAAATCTATATAATAGACCATAACCTTCACCCCCCGAATCCTTTTTTGTAATCCATAAAATTATATTTTCTGATATTATTCCAATAATTTGGAATAATAAATTTCCAATAAAATATTAAAAACTAAAATGTAAAACATAGATTATATACATTATAGAGGAACAGTTAGGTTTTATTTTATTGTACATTATTACAATATCTTACATAAATTGTTAAATATTATCCAAGTGAACTTTTTTCCCATTTATATCTACTTTTCCTTTTCAAATTAATACATCATCGTCATTAAAATTAAATCCCTTCTAGATATAACTTGTTCAACACATTTTTTTAATACCTCGGGAAAAGGAGACATAATAAGGGTGATCTCAGATTCTCCGTAAGGATTAACATAATCATAAAAAAATTATTATCAATAATGGGAATAAGAGGGTATAAGGGAATTGTGAAATAATCAACATGCAAGAGATAACAATAAAATAATTTATTATCCTCAATCATTGGACCAACAAATATAAAAACATTTAAAATTCACGAGTAATCAATATCAATAATAAAAATTTATATAATATCAATCATAATACTTTGAAACATTATAACACCCTCAAATGAATAGTTAAAAAATTTATATACCTGGTAAATCATTTTCACTTCACTTTTAAATTATCCTTTTCAAATTTAATAACCAAACAGTTTACTTATATAAAAAATTCATTGAAGGGATATCATACACCTACACATTGACGGTCTATCACAAAACCACAAATGATTTCATTGTTATGGAACTAACAATCATTGGGTTTTTCACATAACCACCCATAATTGTTTTTTCATGGAACTACAATTCATTGGTTTATCAGGGAATAACAGATCATTAGATTATCATGTAATAACCCATAAAATTTTGTTTTACCATTACGAAATCATAACATATAAATGAATTCATTTAATAAAAAAATAAAGTAATAATTATTGTCCCATTTATTTATTCAATAACTAATAGAAAATATATGGTTTCTACAATAATATCACTGAAACAATACTAATCCTTGTAAAATAAAAGGGTTCCAAAAAAATATCATTGAGACAACATTATCCCATATATGAGAAACATGTTCCATAAAAATCTATTTATAATGTTATTATCAAACGTTAAATTAATGGGTTCATTAAAAATCTATTTCAAACATGATTGAACCAAGGAAAGAAATGATTCTATAATAATCCATTTGGAACACAATTAACTCATAGAAAAGGAATCATTTCCATATCAATAATGTTAGAAAATAACTAACTCATTAAAAATAAATGTACTTAATGACAACATCAATAATTCATGATTAACCCATATAAAATAAATACATAATATAAAGATCTATTTGAAACATGATTAACCTCTGGAAAGAAAAAATATTCAATAATAATCTATTTTGAATAATATTAATCCTTCTAACGAAAGAATAAGGATGGTATCAATAGGAAATATACCCAGTGGGGGATAAGTAAAACAAATGGATGATTAAATTGATTATAGAAAACTCCCATTAAAATAAAATAAAAAAATTTCATGTAGAAAATAATACTTATATATTCTAATGTGTCCAATGACTCATTAAAAAATACTAATCATATTCCCCATTAAAGAATATTCTTAAATTAAACATGGTAGATAATGAGAATTAGAAGACTCGTGGTATATAATGTCAACATATACGTATATAAATATCATATGATTTTTTTGGTTTATAACATATCAAATATCTTAAATAAGGAAAATTGTAACAAAAATTCATTATCGATTTGGTAACATTGAAATCATAAAACCAAATAAAGTGTTATAAAAAAATGATATTCAATGGGTATAAAATCATATATAAGAATAATAAAATAAATTCATGTAAAATATATATATCACTCATAACAAATAATATGGTAATATGTAATAAGGTTCATTTGAAATAAAAGTGAAACTAGAAATCCCATTACAACTGTGGTAACTTCTGAATTGGAAACCCAAAAACTAATTATAAAATAACACATATATATACAATTATGATAGATGAATTATTTATTTAACACATCTCAATTAAATGTAGATAAAAATTAAAATATATAATTTTTTATTATGACATTTATCTCACAAGTGAAACAAGTTACATGAATATCCCATACATAGATTGTATCATTAGAGTGAGAATTAATAAACGAAATAAAAATGTGTGAAAAATGAATGTTCACATTATAAAAGTGTAAATTAATAATAATAAAATTAGAGGTCATTTTACCCATATTGTTGCATAACATAACAAGTGAAAACTATGTGTAACCCAGTGAATGGAAATTGAGTTAAAGACATCTTACCTTGAATCTAAATTGCAATGATTTTCCTCTATCTTAAAAAATAAAATTTTTATGTTAATTATTAAAATTTTCTATAACATATTACAATTATATTATTGCATTTATTTAACTTATAAACATGTTATACACAATTAAAATTTTGATAATGTTTATGTCATATATTTTTACCATATTTAACTAATGTGTCAAAACCAATTTTTATATGTCACCTACAGTCAATATGGTCATTTTAAAAATCTAACCAAAAATAAACATTAAATCAATATATTATTTTTTAAATGAAATATAATTTAAAAACAAAATAGAATATATTTTTATGAAAAATGAACCATTGTTCTGATTAGGGAAACGAAAGATTATACATATGTATGAGTAAAGATTCCATTATTCAATGACCTCTATGGAAATATGGTAAGTAATGATTTTATTTATCAATTGAAAATGCGATAATAAAGAACGTATTAATTATATATATATTTAAAATTGTATATATATGTCATTTTTGTTATGTATTTATTAAAAATGAAGAATCACATCACTTAGAGGAGGAGGTAATCCACACATCCCTGAATGACATTAGAACTTTTTAATTCATTAAAAAGGAAATAATAAAATTATATTATATTTTTCAAAATATATAGATATTAATTATTATAAAAAAATTCATTTATATCAAATATTTTTTTTAAACACATATTTAATACATTTCATCTAATTTTTTAACATATCACATCACCTAGAGAATGTGGTATTCCATACGTCCACAAATGATGATATAATATTTCTACAAAATGGAAAGTATGAAGGTATGTGTTATATAATAATTATATATTTTTAAAAAAAATCATATATAAATTGTATTTCCATCATAATTCACACCGATGAGAGGTGGTAATGTGTATGAACCTCATTCTTCATTTTAGGTATGGATTTTGATTTAGAATGTTTTTGATGAAAAAGGAAGAAATAGGAATTTTCTATGTACACACCTTGTACATTTGATAACACATCGTGTTCTTGATTGTCATGTGTAGCCATGTACATGACGTGTAATGGCTGAGTAAATGGTTGTGTTTGTGACCTGGTAGATGATGTAATGTGCAGGCCGGTTGAGGGTTGTAACACCTCAGTTAAATAAAGAATATCAAATTTTCACATTTATCCATATTTGTGAATAAAATATTAATATAACTTTAAAGGGGACGCTATGCTCGATGGTGTACCCACCACGCAACAACGAGTTTCTTGGGAATCTTATGTTGCACTCTAATAATAAAATAATATTATTTTAAATGGTAGTTAACGCATAGCCGTTCTAACGGCGGGAATGAACATAACTAACTAGAAAATTATTATATATGTTTGTCAAATATTTTTTCTCTTTACAATAAATGTTAGAGGATTAAAAATGCGAATGAATCCAATTTTAAGCATAAACATTCTAATATTATTTAAAAGGTCGATTAACTGCCTTTTGATGGAGAACCTCTTTTAAATCAACTTTTTGAAAATTTTATGTGTTATATTTTACGAAATAAAATTCTTCTTTAGAATAGTGACATCAAAATTTACTTAGTGTAAATTTTTGGTATTTATCCGAAAAAGTTCAATTTTTAATGAACATTGAAAAATGTTGTATTTTAATTCAAAACCTCTTTTTAATCTAATTTATTTATATGATTATATTATCTTTTTAATTGGTTTTAAAGTGAAATTAGAATATATTTTTACCGTTTAATCAAATAGTGGTCATTGGAATTAATTTCACTTTGAAATTTGACTTAAACTAGTGTTAATCATTTGATATATATTGTTTCATAAAAGCACACTATTTGTTTTGACAGTGGGGATTATTTATTAAATTATTTAATGTAACTTATAAGTTATGAATTTTTTAAAATAGACATCATTTTTTAATTCTGAATATAAAATATAGCATAGGGTGATTTTTTTGTAATTTTCTGAAAAACATCAATTTTTGGTGAATAGTGAAACCACTAAGTGGTACATATAAAAACGGATTTTCCATTTAAATGAAAATTTTACACCTTTGTATTTTGAATTTCAAAACTCCGACATACATGGTTTTCATTAAGAAGTAAAATGTGGTTCAATGAGATTAAAATAATTTTTTTGTTGAATAGTAACTTATTAAGTTTTTAATCGCGATTAGAGGTAATTAGTGTAGTTTAAGGTAAAAATAATCATTTAATAATATGAAATGACCGAGACACATGTCCTACCCTCATTGGATGATTCATGGCCGACCAAGAAAATCCATGGGTCAACTTGGGGACCCCATGGAGCCACTTTGGTTGGAAAATGACATAAATACCTTTTTATTTAATGTTAAAATTATAATGACACAAACATTAGTTATTTAACTTAAACAATTTTAACATGGGGTTATAAAACTCATATTTTTGACTATAAATAGTCATTGGAAAGCTAAAACTATTTCCTAAATCATAGTATTTTTTTATAATTTCTAGACATTAAATAAATTAAATTATTTATGACATCATGATGATGCAGCGATGACCTCATTATTTAACAATTTAAATAAAATGGAAAGAGAATGTAAAATCTAAGAACAAAACATGTCCAAAACCTATTGGATGGGTGGATTTACAACCCTTATCACATTATACTCGAAACACATCAATGTGGGACCATTAAAATCTGAAACTCGTTCTAAAATAATGTAACATATTTTTACTTTCCCAGAGTGCCCCTCCTCTCCTCTTATAAAAAGGCCCCCACCTCTACATCCTTACCCACACTTCCAAAGCCTTTGGCTCAGCCAAACCCTACCCATTTTGTCTATGAAAATCCCTCTCTAACTCCTTGAGGCCTCACTTTGGGCATAAGTCTTCCCAAGGAAGCCTTTGAGCTCAAAACAAAGGGAGTTACCCGATTTTAAGGTAATGTCATCACTTGTGTCCTTTTGTTTTATTTTGCTTCTCAAACCCCATAATTTATTTTAATCCAGTATATTCAATATAATAGGATGTTTTTATAAGAATGATTCTAGCTACACTTACACACACCTACATCTAATGGTTAAAAAACATACTGTTTCTGTGGATGGCGAATGTCTGCCTCACAAAACGATGATTGTTCAACTTTCTTCTAACACCTTCAAAGGTGGCCATTAAGATGACACTATATTTATATATGATATATAATATTATTATGTTTTACTTAATCTTCTGTATTTTTCATTTATGTCATACCTTTATGGTTTCCATTATGGGTAAACGTGATATCTTCATTTAAGGAATTGCGGACTACCGCCCCCTCAAAGTGATTTGATTCGTTAATACCATATGTGGTACGTATAAAGGATATATTTAATGATATTATATATGATACCATACTGTAATTAAAATAATAATATGTATCATTATGTTTTAATTTCATTAAATATTAAATATAAATGGAAGTAGTGTTCATGCGTACGTACGGCTTACCGTCTCCATGAACGGTACATTTCATTTCTTATCTCCAAATGTTATGTACTATTATAAGTACATATATATAATGGATATATATGTAATAAGTTACATCTAAATTATGTATATAATTCTGGAATTATATCATATATATATCTATATATCTTATTTTGTTTTAATTCCATTAATATGACAAAAAAATGAAAGTAGCGTTCATGCGTACGTACGGCCTACCGTCTCCATGAACGATGCTTTTAATTTTTATCTCCAAATGCTATGGAATAGTAAAAAATTAATATATAATGGATATATATGATATTTAATACATCAATACTATTCTGGATATGATGTAACTATAACTACACGGAAAATTATTTTCCAACAAGTTTGATTTTTGACTCTTGTACCAAACATCGACAAAAACGTCTGATATGAACTCATATTATTAACCAATTATTATAACATTAAAATATGTGATATTAACAGAATAATAATCTTTATAAAATGTCCTTAAGCAATTATAAATTGACCAAAGTTTATTATTCAGGAATATAATTAAACGAACAAGACAAGTTGGACTTGAGGTAAGGGATCCTACTCATCTCTTTCTTTTTAAGTACACTCTTTTATGTCATTCCTTTTAAGCGCATCTTTCTTGTGATTGGGATGTTGTTTTATATTACTCTAACTGTAATTTTTATCTTCATATGATGGGATACCCTATTCTCTCACATCAATCCATTTTGGACGTTTTGAGTGGTGTTGTTAGTCTACCGAATTTTCGTAAGAGATCTAACCTCTCTATTTCTTTTTAAGTACTCTCCTTTATTTCACGTCTTTTAAGATCCTCTTTGTTATGTTGGGGATGTTATTTTATATTCCTAGTTTTTTAAACTTTATTTTAATATTATGAGAGACCCTATTTGATATCATCAATCCATTTTTGTATGTTTTAAGTGGCGTTCGTTAGGCTGCCCAGTTTTCGGAAGGGATTTTTCATCTCACTTTAATTCCCGTGAGATTTATATAAAATTTTCCACAATTTCTTTGAGTGGTGTATTTACTTCCCATTATTTTACTCATTGTGTAATATACTTTCATTTATGAGTATTTACATCAATGTTGTATGGTCCTTCTTTCACGGGGTGTATGTTTCGAAAGATAACCACGTCGGTAAGGGAACCTTTCACCCTCCTCTTTTTAAAAGAATTCTTTTTTCTTTTAATTCACATAATATTATGTTGGGATATATTCTTCTATATCCTTATGGATTTAAATTTTATGTACATGTGATGAGATACACTTTTTATCTCTCATCAACTGATTTTCTGAATTTTTTTAGTGACGCCGTCAGGCTGTCAAATTTTTGCAAGGGAACTTCTTAACCCAAATTTGATTCTTTGGGATAAACGTGTACTCCTTGAATATGCCGGTCTATGAATATGTGTGAATAACCTCTGATTGTTTTACACTTAATATCCACTTATATTTGGTGTATTCATTTGTCACACATAATTATTTAATTGATTTATCGTTAAACCATGGATACCTTCATTGTATGGGACATCGTCTCAATCTCCTTTCATTGAGGCATATTTCGTTTTATACACAACCTTCATTTATATGGGGTATACAACCCTTTGAATTTTACGTTTATTAAAAAGGAATCTTTTTTATACGAAGTGTTTACTAAACGAAAAAAGGGAATGTTTTTGTCGTACGTATGCGGCGACAACAACTTTTCTGCCGCTGTGACCATTATTTGTGTTTTGGCATCCTATACATGCCATAAATTTTTTTAAAAGAAAAATAAATACCATGTTTTACTTTTCTTTTATTTTCTTATTGAAAATGGTTTTCATAATTTTTTTATATCAATGTGTTGTATTGATATCTTTTGATTGAAAGGTGGAGTTGTTATGCTTCCTTTATGCATGTTTTATGTGATAAGATTATGTTATGGTTCTTGGGAATTGTTATGAAGAGGAGTGGTTCCGTGATAAACTAAGGGCGGGTGAGCCCGATATAGCTCTTCAATGCATTGGGTAACGCGAAGGATTGAAACGTTAAGGTTTCTCTGAACAGATTTAGGGAATATACTAGGGTGGGTATTCCAAAAGTAACCAAGAGGGTTACTCCCTACGTAAGAATGTTATGAATGCCTCAAGTTACCTTTTATGTCTTATGATTTCTAGGATTTATTCATGATTTGATGAGGTATATTAAAGTGCCTATGTTTTATGGGTAAAGTATGATTTCATTCTTATGTATATATGAACTCATGTTTCCTTTCCATATTTTAATAACCCTTACTGACCATTTTATGCTCATCCCATGTTTTTTTGAAATGTTTTTCATAGGTCAGTGGAAAGGTACATGTTATGATGATAGTTTCAAAGAAGTGCCAAGAAAGAATCCATGCTTTATTTTTAAATATGTTTTCGTTGATGAAAAAAAATGAATACTATCTTTTATGTAACCACATTGTGTAAATGTGGAATGTAATGCAAGTTTTATGATCTAATTATCTAAAACTCTAAACCTGAAAAGATCCTCAATGTGTAATCTTGTAGTAGCTCAAGATTAAGTAAGGTTTAAGGCTGGGGCCTAATAGTTGGTATTAGAGGGAGGTTTAGATAACTTTAGAGGTTAGGGTATTCTTTAAGCATAAGTGACATTACCATAATGGTTAGTATTTTAGAAAGAGTCCTAGTCTTAGATAAAGTAAATAAGTAAGTATATGTTAGTGGTTATCTTCCTCATTATTACATGATGGTTTTGTCGATATAATCACACTAACATTTCTATTTTTATTGAATGGATGGATCTATCAGGCACCAAAGTGACAATAGGTTTGAAGGAAACTATGGTGGTTCTCTGATTAAGAGACTGGATGAAATGGGGTATTCAATGAGGAAACTCGTGGTTGTTCTAAACCAACTATCAAGGAGTCATGATCAACCACTTGAACCTTGGTATGTTCTGTAATGCATCACGTATGAGATGACCAATCGATGTGGAAGTTCAGGTAATAATTATAAAGGTAACCATTAGGGTTTATATGATCCATACTATATGTTATGATGGAAGTGAATGGCATGAGATAAAATTGAGGTTAAATTATGTTATGGTTATTTTTTTTTGATTTTATCTCGTTTGGGGAATGTTTTATGAATTATATAGTTTTGGAAAAAGGACAACACGCAGACCGTGTGACAACCCGTCGCGTTGGACAAAGCTGTAGGAATCGAACCCATAAGCAAAGTGCGATTGGTATTTATTGCCTACCACTGGACTACGTGATGTCCCTGGTTAGTTTGACTAATTAGTTTTAGTTAGATGATTTTATGAATCAAGAGTAAGTTTATTTTTGGTTATCTATGGAAATGATTAACCTATCATGGAGGATATGTGATTAGGTTAATTACTTTTCAATATGAGAATTTAAGAGAAACTGATGTTGTTTTGATATAAATGTTACGATTTAACTTGGAAGACTATGTGACTAAATCCTTAAAATATTTGGGTTTCAATCTTAGTTTGGTTTACATTGAATAATTTTATGGAAAAATTGTTTATCGGATGGTCCTCTTTGAACTTTGGGTTTTGTTAGACAAATTTTGGAGATTAAGAATAGATTTTATTTTTATAAAGGGTTATCCTTTTCTGGATTATCTGATCTTGTACTATCCTTTTTGGTTTTGGTTTTGGTTAAAGTCAAAAGACATGGGAAGTATATAGTCCTCTTTTGTGGATTAGGTGATTATCTAGAACTTGATTATAGCTCTCTTAATGTGAACAAGTCATCCTAAATACTCGTCTTTTGGAGAAAATATGAGTTTGATTAAGGAATCTAGTAAAAGTTGAAAGTCTATGTGACAAGTAAGTATGTTTCATTATGATTTAGTTAAGCTCAAAAATAAATTCCTCAATGAAGAGTAACTTAAAAAAAAAATATTGTCTGTTAACTTTTCCTACTGGGGAATCGAATACCGTTAAACCCATTATAAGTTTGTGATTTTCTTATGGTTAACTTTCTCCTAGACATGTTTACTATCACTCTACATCAGAAAATGACCCTTTGTTTTCTCCTCCATATCCATATTTTCTTACATGGAATCCTAGTATGGGTTAACTCAGGTTACATGTGTACTTCTCTTTCTTTATTTTAAGGTGATTGTTTTACTAACTATTGTTCCAATGTGGGATTTTCAATGAAGTTTCCAAGCCGAATTTTAAAATTGCGAGGACGCAATTCCCAAAAGGGGGGAAGGATGTAACACCTCAGGTAAATAAAGAATATGAAATTTTCACATTTATCCATATTTGTGAATAAAATATTAATATAACTTTAAAGGGGACTCTTTTCTCGATGGTGTACCCAACATTCAACAACGAGTTTCTTGGGAATCTTACATTGCACTCTAATAATAAAATAATATTAGTTTAAATGGTAGTTAACGCCTAGCCGTTGTAATGGCAGGAATGAATTTAACTAACTACAAAATGATTATATATGTTTTTCAAATATTTTTACTCTTTACAATAAATTTTAGAGGATTAAAAATGCGAATGAATCCAATTTTAAGCGTAAACATTCTAATATTATTTACAAGGTCGATTAACCGCCTTTTGATGGAGAACCTCTTTTAAATCCACTTTTTTACAATTTTAAGTGTTATATTTGACAAAATAAAATTCTTTTTTAGAATCAGGACATCAAAATTTACTTTGTGTAAATTTTCGGTATTTTTCCGAAAAAGTTCAAATTTTAATGAATAGTGAAAAAATGATGTATTTTAATTCAAAAACTCTTTTTAATATAATTTATTTATATGATTAGATTATCTTTTGAATTGGTTTTAAAGTGAAATTAGAATATATTTTTACCATTTAATCAAATAGTGGTCATTGTAATTAATTTCACTTTGAAATTTGACTTAAACTAGTGTCAATCTTTTGATATATATTGTTTCATTAAAACACGCTATTTGTTCTGACAGTGGGAATTTATTACTAAATTAATTAATGTAACCTATATGTTATTAATTTTTTAAAATAGATATAATTTTTGATTTTGGAATATCAAGTATAGCTTAGGGTGAATTTTTGTTAATTTTCTGAAAAACATCAATTTTTGATGAATAGTGAAACCACTAAGTGGTACTTATAAAAACTGATTTTCCGTTTAAATGATATTTTGCCACCTTTTTGTTTTTAATTTCAAAAATCCGACATACATGGTTGTCATTAAGAAGTAAAATGTGGTTCAATGGGATTAAAATAATTTTTTGGGTGAATAGTAACTTATTATGTTTTAAATCGCGATTAGAGGTAATTAGTGTAGTTTAAGGTAAAAATAATGTTTTAATAATATGAAATGACCTAGACATATATCCTACCCTCATTGGATGAGTCATGGCCGACCAAGACAATCCATGGTCAACTTGGGGACCCCATGGAGCCACATTGGATGGAAAATGACATAAATACCTTTTTATTTAATGTTAAAATTAAAATGACACAAACACCAGTTGTTTAAACAAAACATTTTTTACATGGGGTTATAAAAGTAATATTTTTGAATATAAATAGCCATTGTAAAGCTAAAAATATTTTCTACATTATAGTAATTTTTTTATAATTTTTAGACATTATATAAATTAAATTATTTATGACATCATGATGATGCAACGATGACCTCATTATTTAACGATTTAAATAAAATGGAATGAGAATGTAAAATCTAAGACCTACACATGTCCAAAACCTATTGTATGGGTGGATTTCGAACCCTTATCACCTTATCCTCGAAACACATCAATTTGGGACCATTAAAATCCGAAACTCATTCGAAAATAAAGTAACATTTCTTTACATTCCAAGAGTGCCCCTCCTCTCCTCTTATAAAATGGCCCCCAACTCTACCTCCTTACCCACACTTCCAAAGCCTTTAGCTCAGCCAACCCCTGCCCATTTTGTTTCTCCAAATCTCTCTCTAAATCCTTGTGGCCTCACATTGGTCATAAGTCTTCCCAAGGAAGCCTTTGAGCTCAAACCTGAGGGAGTTACCCGATTTTAAGGCAATGTCTTCACTTGTGTCCTTTTGTTTTGTTTTGCTTCTCCAAGCCCCTAAACTCTTTTTATTAATTTATTTTGTAACAAATACAGTATAAAAAATATACTAGGATTTTTTATAAGAATGATTCGAGCTCACTTACACACACCAACATCTAATGGTTAAAGAACAAATTGTTTCTGTGGATGGCGAATTTCTGCCTCACGAAACGATGATTATTCAACATTCTTATAACGCCTTCATAGGTGGCCATTAATATGAAACTATATTTATATATGATATATAATATGTTTATGTTTTACTTAAACTTCTGTATTTTTCATTTATGGCATACCTTTGTGGTTTCCATTATGGGTAAACGTGATATCTTCATTTAAGGAAGTGCGGACTACCTCCCCCTCAAAGTTATTTGATTCGTTAATACCATATGTGGTACGTATAAAGGATATATGTAATGATATTATATATGATACAATACTGGAATTAAAATACTATTATGTATCATTATGTTTTAATTCAATTAAATATGAAATAGAAATTGAAGTAGCGTTTATGCGTACGTACGGCTTACCGTCTCCATGAACGGTACATTTCATTTCATTTTTCAAAATGTTATGTACTATTATAAGTACATATATATAATGGATATATATGTAATATATTACATCTAAATTATTGATATCATTATGGAATTATAACACACACATATATATATATCTCTCATTTTGTTTTAATTCCATTAATATGACAAAAAAATGAAAGTAGTGTTCATGCGTACTTAAGGCCTACCATCTCCTTGAATGGTGCTTTTAATTTTTATCTCCAAATGCTATGGAATATTATAAAATTAATATATACTGGATATATATGATATTTAAACCATAAATACTATTCTGGATATGATGTACCTATAACTACATGGGAAATTATTTTCCAACAAGTTCAATTTTTGACTCGTGTACCAAACATCGACAAAAACGTCTGATATGAACTCATATTATTAACCAATTATTATTACATTAAAATATGTGATATTAACTGAAAATACTCTTTATAGGAGTTCCTTAAGCAATTATAAATTTACCAATGTTTATTTTTCATGAATATAAAGATACAGACAATACAAGTTGAACTTTAGGTAAGGGATCATACTCCTCTCTTTCTTTTTAAGTACACTCTTTTATGTCATTCCGTTTAAGCTCATATTTCTTGTGATTGGGATGTTATTTTATATTACTCTTACTGTAATTTTTATGTTCATATGATGAGAGACCATATTCTCTCTCATCAATCCATTTTGGAAGTTTTGAGTGGCGCCGTTAGGCTGTGGAATTTTCGTAAGAGACATAACCTCTCTCTTTCTTTTTAAGTACTCTCCTTTATGTCACTTCTTTTAAGGTCCTCTTTGTTATGTTGGGGGATGTTCTTTTATATTAATATTGATGTAAACTTTATTTTAATATTATGAGAGTCTTTATTTGATCTCATCAATCCATTTTTGTATGTTTTATGTGGCGCAGTTAGGCTGCCGAGTTTTCGGAAGGGATTTTTCATCTCACTTTTATTCCCGTGAGATTTATGCTGGATTTGCCACAATTTCCTTTGAGTTGTGAATGTACTGCCAATTATTTTACACATTGTGTAATATACTTTCATTTATTAGTATTTACATCAATTTTTTATAGTCCTTCTTTCATGGGGTGTATGTTTCAAAAGATACCGATGTCGGTAAGGGAACCTTTCACCCTCTTATTTTTAAAAGACTTATTTTCTCTTTTAATTCACAAACTAATATGTTGGGATATGTTCTTCTATATCCTTATTGATTTAAATTTTATGTCCATGTGATGAGATACCCTTTTTATCTCTCATCAACTCATTTTCTGAATTTTGTAGTGACGTCGTTAGGCTATCAAATTTTTGCAAGGGAACTTCTTAACCCAAATTTGATTCTTTGGGATAAACTTGTACTCCTTGAATATGTCGTTCTATGAATATGTGTGAATAACCTCTGATTTTTTTGCACATAATATCTACTTATATTTGGGGTATTCATTTGTCACACATAATTATGTAATTGATTTATCATTAAACCAAGGATACCGTCTTTGTATGGGACTTCATCTCAATCTCCTTTCATTGAGGCATATTTTGTTTTATACAAAACCTTCTTTTATACGGTGTATAAACCCCTTTGACTTTTATGTTTATTCAAAAGGAATCTTTTTTATATGAAGCATTTACTAAATGACAAAAGGGAATGTTTTTGTCGTATGTATGCGGCGACAACAACTTCTCCGCCGCCGTGACCATTATTTGAGTTTCGGCTTCCTCTAAAAGCCATATCTTTTTTTAAAAGAAAAATAAATACCATGTTTTACTTTTCATTTATTTTGGTATTGAAAATGGTTTTCATAATGTTTTTATATCAATGTGTTGTATTGATATTTTGTGATTGAATGGTGGAAATGTTATGTTTCCTTTATGCATGTTTTATGTGATAAGATTATGTAATGGTTCTTCGTCATTGTTATGAAGACGGGTGGTTCCGTGATAAAATAAGGGTGGGTGATCCCGATATAGCTATCCAATGCATTGGGTAACACGGAGGAGTGAAACGTTAAGGTTTCTCCAAAGAGATTTAGAGAATATACTGTGGTGGGAATTCCAAACGTAAGAAAGAGGGTTAATCCATATGTAAGAATGTTATGAATGCCTCAAGTTACCTTTTATGTTTTATAATTTCTATGATTTATTCATGATTTGATGAGGCATGTTAAAGTGCCTATGTTTTATGGGTAAAGTATGATTTCATTCTTACGTATATATGAACTCATGTTTCTTTTCCATATTTTTATAACCCTTACTGAGCATTTTATACTCATCATAAGTTTTTTTGAAATGTTTTTCACAGGTTAAGGGAAAGGTACATGTTATGATGATAGTCTCAAGGAAGTGCCAAGAAAGAATCCATTATTTATTTTTAAATTTGTTTCCATTGATGGAAAAAAATGAATACTATCTTTTATTTAACCACTTTGTATAAATGTGGAATGTAATGCAAGTTTTATGATCTAATTCTCTAAAACTCTAAACCTGAAAAGATCCTCAATGTGTAATCTTGTAATAACTCAAGATTAAGTAAGGTTTAAGGCTGGGGCCTTATAAGGTTATTACATGGCGTGTACATTAACTGAAAACGTCATGTAATTTTATTTTTAATTTTTGAATCACAATGGGGTCATGTATCATAACAATAACACACTTCTTCTCCCCTATGTTCATATAAGAGAGCAATGAATGACTTAAGAACTTCGAGTTCATCTTTTTCCTCCATCTGAGCTATAATTGAGATATCTCTAGGTGTGTTGGATTAACATTAGTGAGTTATCTCTTTCCCTAGAGCATTTCTTCCTGATTCCTCCTCCCTCGTGAGTTATCAAGGGTTGATTATATTCCCTCTTTGTAGATATACTTCATTCTAGTCTAATTCATAGGCTAGAAATCAAGTGATTTGATTATATAACATCATCCTAGATGGTTAGTGCCTTTTGATTATTGTCTTTGTATTATATATGCTTAAAGATCCAAATACCCATGTTTGGGTTATTGCATATTTTGGAATTTTACCCTGTTTATTACCTATTACGTTTGTTAGGAGGATAAAGGGTGATTGGTTATGCATATTTTTTGGTACCTAGTTAGGGGATGCCTAATTGGTGTGTTCCCATGTTTGACTATTTATTGTTGTTTGGACTAGGTTGCCTGTGAGACATACCCTATGTCCATTCCAAGAATTTTTTAAGTTAGAGTTTGATTGATTATATGATTTTCATGTGTTATTATTTAGAATGGTATCCATGTAACAGTTATAGATTACATGTTCCACCATGTAATGATGGGCTCGATGATATTCCAATGTACTATGAGAGCCTTAGACCTAGAAAATGGTGGGGGTTTCTATGTTTATATTCATAGGTACGTGCGATCCTTGGTTTATACTTTGACCTAGGGGTATTGACTGTGCGAGAAACATAGAAGTTCATTTATAATTATTTATGCTATGTGAATCTGTGGGGTGTTGACCATGAGAGGTACCAGGTAGATGACTATAATTTATTAATTACATGTTGAACCTGGTGTATTAACCACAAGAGATTACCAGGTGGTCGTTTTTATTTGATTAGTGCTATGCTAAACCAAATGGGATAGACTGTAAGATCTCTCCCTGAGGGTTCTTGTGAATAATTGAATTACATTGACGAGTATTCGAAGCCAAATAACATGGTTAAACTGGATATTATTTTATTATTTAGATTCTCTTCTAAGACGTCTATTGTTACTACTATTCCAGTAGATATAGAGCATAAGAAAGATCTCACAGTGGCATTATAATATGGATTGAATAATGAAAAAATGTAAATTAATATAATTGTAAACTGTAGTATTTTTAAATTTTAACTTATTTCGAGTTTATTGATTCATTTTTCATAATAGGTACTGTATATATTAACTAATAGTCAGGCATATATATTTTTGTTGGTTTTCTACTATGATTCATCTCACATGAAATTTGGGTCATGATTTTGGACCCAAATAGATTATTTGGTTGCATGTATAGATATGGAAAGTGTAACATCCCAGGTTAATAAAGAATATAAAATTTCTATATTTATTAATATATGTGAATTTAATTTTTCATTAAATTTTATTCTATGTTCGATGGAATACCTGACACAGAATAATGGATTTCGTCGAAAATATCATGTTTCACATAAGGTAGAGTCATACTGAAAAATAATAATATAATATTATTTTAAATGGTAGTTAACACCTCGTTGTTGTATTGGTGGGAATGAATAAAACTGACAAAAATATGATTATAATTTTTTTTAAATGTCTTTACATATAACCAATTAATATTAGAGGCGTAAAATTAGAAAGAATTAAATTTTAAGCATAAATACTATAATATTCATTGAAAGGTCGATTTACCATCTTTATATGGAGAAACCAATTTAAATATAGTTTTTGTCCCCTTTATATGTTCTATTTCACAAAATCAAATTTTTATTCAAGATTAGGACATCAATATTAGCATTGGAAATATTTTCATTATTTTTCTCATAATTTTTTTTAATAAACAGTGAAAAATACTTTATTTTAATTCAAAACATTATTTAGTCTATATTATCTATATGGATAGATAATATTTCTAATACGTTTTAACATGTAATTATATTATATTTTTAACATTAAATCAAATTTTGGTCATTGGAAGTAACTTCACATTGAAATTGGACATAAACAGGTGTCAATCTTTTGACAGTTATTGTTTTTTAAATACATGCTTTTTTGTTTTGACAAATTGAATTAATTTTAAATTAATGTGGGCCACTTTTGTGTTTTCAATTTGAAGAAATAGATAACATACTTGGAATCAGGGGGTCCAAATTGGGTATATAGGTAACATTTAATTTTTAGACATTATGAATATTTACTTCAGTAAATATTTTATTTAGCATGGTTAAAGGGTAAATATGGAAAATAACGGTAAAAAGATATTATAATAAAAATATTACGTTACCTTAATTAATGACCAGGGGTATACATGGGTCGATTTTGGGACACCATTCAGCCACATGGGATTGATAATGACACATTATAATAATTAATATAACGTAAATACAAAAATGAAATAAACATATATCTTCTAACAAAGATATTTTTATATAGGTTAATATAAGATATATCTTCGAATATTAATATTCATTTGAAAGCTAAGAAGATTTATTAAAAAATTGTATTATATTTATAATATTTAGACATCATATAAATAAAAATCGTTATGACACAATGATTTTGCGGTGATTACATTATTAATGAAAAATTTAACGAAATTTGATTATAAAAATTAAATAAGTATAAAAAACCTATAAAATTATTATAAGATGATATTATTTAGAACATGAACCATCCTAAATTCAAATTTAATGAGTTTTGGACCTTTTGAAACCGAATAAATGCTAATAAAATTAAATACATTAAATCATTCATAAAGAGTAACTCCACCCTCTTATAAATGGACACCACCTATAACCCATTAATAACACCTCTCAAGCCCCTTCGCTCATCCAACATCTACCCAATTAATCTCCCTACATTCCTCTATTATTCCTATATTCCTTCCCCTATGAATAATTCATTTCATGTAATCCTTTTCGTTCAACCAAATGGGAGATACCCGATTTAAATGTAACTTTTTCTCTTATGTTCTTTTCATTTATTTTACATCTATAACCCCCTAAAATCTATTTATTCCTTTATTTTATAAAAAAACCACTTCCAAAAATATACTGTGTTTTTTTATCAGAAGTATTCTAACTAAACATAAATACACTTCCGTCTAATGGGTATATAACATACCGTGTTTGTGGACGGTGAACTACTGCCTCACGAAACGATGATTGTCCAATCTTCTCCTACCACTTCTTATGGGGGAAAATATAGTGGAATTGTATTTATATATGAAATATATTATGTTTATTGTTTCAATATTATTCTTTATTTTTCATTTATATCATACCTTTATGGTTTCTATAATTGTTAAATACGACAATTTCATTTGAGGAAGTACAGACAACCACCCCTTCAATGTGATATGACTCGTTCAGGCTAGACATGGAACATATAAATGACGGAGTTAATGAAATTATATATGATATTTTCTAGAATTATAATATAATTATGTATCATTATGATTTAATTCCATCAAATACAGAATATAAATTAAAGTAGTTTTAATGCGTACGTATGACTTTCCGTCTCCATGAACAGTGCATTTTATTACTTATCTCAAAATTTTATATACTTTTATATATACATATATATATACTAGATATATATATGATATATATAATATAAAAATAATAAATATAATTATTGAGATGATGAAAATTTTACCACATGGACAACGTTTAATTATAAGGCGTGCATTTTGACTCAAGTACCAAATATCAACAAAACGACCGTTATTAACTCAATTGGTTATGTAATGTATATAACATGGTAATAAGTGATATAAAAGGAAAAATAAACATAAAAATGTTATGAATAAATTAGAAATTAACATTATTTTATTATCCAAGAGATTAAAGAATGAAATAGTCAAGTCAGACACGAGTTAAGGGGACTTGTTAACCCAATTTCTATTCATCGGGTTTAACATCTACTTATTAATAATGTCATTGTATGAATATCGGTGAATGACCTCAGATTTTTTCACACATAATATCCACATATATTGGATTTATATATGTTTTTCGCACATATTTATTTCATTTATTTATCATTAATGTAATGATATGTTCATTGTACGAAAACCTTTCACCATCTTTTTTTAGTCACAAGATTCATTGATGTTATGTCTTCTAATTTCCGTTATCTTTTTTTGGATATATTATTCAATATTATTATTGAATTACATTTTATGAAAAAGTATTTTGATCCCATTTTCTCTATCATAATGTATTTTTATAAATTTTAATGTGATGTCATTAGGCTGGAAAATTTTCGTAATGAACTTTGTTTCAATGTCCTTTCATTTAAGGCATATCCGAATCTTTTTCACCATTATTATCCTATAGTGTGTATATACTGCCCTTTTACATATTAAATAATGAATCTATTTAATCTCATGATATTTTAATATTTGTTATTTTTTATTATGTAATCATTTTTATTCAAGTATTATATCAGGTGGTAAAGGAATCTTTTCCTAAAACATTGTTTTAAATGTTTTATAGAATTATTCTTATAAATCAATCTCATTAGATAACATTTTTTCAGAATGTTTTTTTGATTTATTTTTATTTACATTAATATTTTCTAATATAAATTCCTTTATAAGTTTCAACGTGGTATTGGACACATTGATTGAAAAAACTCTTTATAAAATGTTTTAAATGGTTTGGAAAATGGTTTTGACAAAGTGTTGATTATGTAAATATATTGAAATGATATATTGTGATGTGGAAATGTTATCTTTCATTTATGCTTGTGTCATTTGTTATGATTATTTTATTGTTCTAGGGATTTTTATTATGTATACGAGTGGTTCTCTGATAAAAATAGGGTGGGTGAGCCCGAGATAACTCTCTAATGCATTCAGTAACATGACAGAGGTAATAGGATTTCTGCTGCTATGAGCACCGAGGATGGTATTGTAATGACCCAAAGTTTCATTAATGGAAAACCCTTTTTGATCCAGTTAAATTTTTCTTTATGAAAAATGTTTTTATAAGATGTCAACTTCTTTAGTTTTACGTTAAAATTTGTGACCATTACTTTTATAGACTTTGAACAGTGATCATCTGAGTATTATAAATATAAGGCTTTAACGAACCCATTTCTACTCAGACAAAGGAAGTGATGGCCTCATCCATTAGAATTGCCCCTCTTGAAGCCCATTTTTCGGAGCTCAGAAAAGAGGTGGAATCTTTGGGCTTCACCCTTGACCAAGCTGAAGCTGAGCTCCATTATGTCAAGCTTTAATGGGACCGTCTACGGGAAAAGTGGAAGTTGATAGAGATTACCACTCCAGTGATGTTATCCGAGCCACCCCAAGAGTCTATCACAATCGTACACCTTACCCTTAGGTCTTATGCGGATATTTTAAGGGGTTATGTAACAAATAAGTAGCACCATGTTCATGTACATTATTTTTGTATATAATAATGAATATAATTTCTAGTCATTTTTGATACATTGTAATTAGTTTTTAAAGTAAAAATGGTGTTTTTAGTTATTATTTAATTAAGAATTATATTTTATTAAATTAAAGGATTTTTGAATTAAATAACATTTTAATAAAATATTATTATTAATATTAAATTAATTTTTATTAAATATAAATGATCTTATAATTTTATGAATGCAATTAAAATTTTTATTAAGGTTGGAACGCCATTTCTGTCAAAACCCGTGAATTTTTTTTATAAATGTCGGTTTTTATTTTAAAAGTGAAAAATCACATATTTAGAAAATTATTTAGATAAAATAAATATTATTTTTGGAATCAGGGCGTCGAAATTATCCAACGGTGAATTTTTCATAATTTTCTGAGACAGTCAACTTTTTGGGTATAAATTAAATACCATTTAAATATATAATGTGTTTTATGACACCATAATGACCCAATGGAGATGTAATAAAATACCATAATCCTCATGTTCAGGAAATATGTGTTTTATCATTAAAATAATGAGGTTTTGGGTTTGTTTGACTTACTTTTCAAAGCATTAATGGAGCCCTCAAGACTTATTCAACACTTTGCCTTTTTAAATTAATTTCCATGGGAGTGTGACTCACCTCCACATAATCAAACCTAATATTTTAATATGTTCGGACAATGACCTTGTAAAATATTGTTTTCCTCTTTCCTTTTCCCGAAACCCTGGGAAAATACCATGGGATGGTTTGTGGTTTGGATTATTTTAATGTAAGGGGTCCCAAACCTAAATAATAAAGAATTCGGTCACCTTTCCTATATAAAACCACCCAAGCTCCCACTTCCTCCTCCCTCAAATCCCTTGGAGTTCGTCCAACCTCTGACCTGCTCTCTCTAGAATTCTCTCAAGGTTCCCCAAGCTCCCATTAATCCTCTCACATGCCTCTCTCTAGCCTTTGGAAGCACACCTCCAAGTAAGGGTTTTTTTCTTCCTTTCTCATTTTTGTCAATTTTCTTTAAGTTGTATTTCTCTTTTAATTTCAATTATGAATGTTGGGGTATGGTTCCTCACCTCCCCCATAATTCCCTCTTATTGTTTTCATTAGGGGAGACCCATTTCTCTCTCATTAAATGTCTCCCATGTACACCCGTTACTATGCCGAAATTCCGAAAGGAACTTTTTTCTCCTCTTTAATATTCAAGCAATACTTTTGTATCATTAATCTAAATTACTTTTCAATTGTTGGGAAATGTATCTATATGACCTCCTTACTGTCCATTACATGTAAATATGATGAGGAGCCCCTTTCTCTCTCATCAACCATTTTTATGAATTCTTATGTCACGCCGTTACGCTGCCGAAATCACACCGATTTTCTAAGCCAATGTCATTGTGTAGTGAATACCATGCCCATTTCTCCATCAAGGGTATTCACCTGTATGCACATTTACTGATTTTAAATTTTCATTTATTAATTCCACATTCCATTATCATGTAATAAATGATTATGTTTTATGAATCCATGTTTTATGATCCATGTGGCGCACTTATGCATGAAATGAAATGTTTAAGAAGGGTGCACCCTTATAGCGCTCCAATGCATTGAGTAAAGTATAGTATCATGATATATCAAGTGAAATGAGTGTTGAATCATGCTAATTAAAGTGCAACAAGGGTTTACTCGTGCTTCAAGTGCAATGAGGGTTTACTCATGCTCTATGTGCAATGATCCTTGGCTCATGCTAATTCAATGTTAAGTGTTGTTGCCACATTTCCAGGTTATGATTATCATGCTTTATCATGCCTTTATGTTCATGTTTACTCTTATGATCTATTGATATTCCTATTGCCTAACATGTATTGAACTCCTCATGTTATTAATTGTGTACTCCCTTACTAGGATTTATAGCTCACCCTTTTCTTATGCATGTCCTCAGGTTATAACATGCAATGCTAAGTACGAAAGAATGTAGTGGTCATGTAAATGAAGTTTTCAATAAAGATGTTGTATTTCAAGTTTAAAGTTTTTATGTAATGATCCTAAGCCCCAAAGACACTAAACCTCTCGATCTTCATTGTTGTATCAAGTTATGTTATATGTAATAAAGCATGTTTAAGTGGTAATAGAAAGCAGGGTTGTCATAGTTGGTAACAGAGGATAGGATTAGTTATTTTTGGGATTAGGAACCCCTAGTAAAGCCTTAGATACAAGACTAAGTATAATAAAAACATCCCTAAGTTTTGGTAAATACTATGTAAGTGGATTATCAAACAAATATATCCCTTTGTGGATACGAGCAGGTAGAGGCGGATCTGGCACAAATGTATCCTTGGGGTAAAACTTGAAAACACCGCTTTGAGCTAGACTCGAACGGGAACTGGTGCACGACAATGGGCCTTGTTGCAATCTTGGTTACGACACTCCCGGGGGATATGTTTTGATAAATTCACAATCTTAGTATGATCCCTTATTAAGGGAAAAATGCCCCTAAGAATATATGTTAGAAGGAAGATCATGAAAATCATGTATTGAATCCTATAGACTCATGAGTTAAAGAGATTAAAGTTTATTTATAAGTCATCAACTTTTGTCTTTGGATTACCCTTTGTGTGTTACCCCAAACTTTCCTTTTATTCCATCCAATGGCCGGAAATAGGAGAACTCGGGCTAACAACCGTTGTGAACATCAGTGTGATGATTGTACTAACGAGATTCCCAATCCAATGGGAGTGGGAATCGTGAACTTTTTCACGCTTCTCTCTCAGATAACTCAAGTTTTGAATAGAAACATGGGTCAAGAGGAACGTTCAACCCCCCCCCCCCCCCCCAAGAAAGAACAAGTCGCTATCGAGAGCTTCATGAGACAAAGGCCTCCTACTTTTAATGGATCATCTGATCCCACGATTGCTGAGCAATGGATCAACTCCATTGAAAAGATCTTCTCTATCATTCAATGTTCTGAACAAGAGAAGGTTCTCCTGGCGGCTTATCGTATGGAGGGTGAAGCTGATCAATGGTGGGAGTTGATCAAAAATATGAAGCCTGAGGGGGAGATCGAGGCTTTGGAATGGAAGTAATTCAGGAATATGTTTTTCGATAAATATTTTCCGCGCACCATCCGTCTTAAGATGGAATGGAACTTCCTTTCCCTCAAGCAGAAATATGAAAGAATCCGTGGGAGCGTACGAGGAAAACATCACAAGGCTTGGACAATACGCTTCCGGATTTGTCCTTACCCCAGAATTCAAGGTTGACCGCTTCTTTGGTGTCCTGAATCCTAGTTTACAGAAAGCATTAGCGATCCGTGACTTCGACAGTTATGAGGAAATTGTCTGATGTGCCCTCAAGATTGAAATGGAGATCAGAGAATCACATGGCTATCATGGGGACAAGAAGCGTAAGGTGGACTTCAATGCTGGTAGTCCGATGGATAAATCCAACGGCGCTAAGAAGTTCCAGCACCCCACTTGCCAACAGTGTGGAAATAAGCACCCTGGAAATTGCCTTAGGGGGACAAGAAAATGTTTCAGGTGTGGAAGAGAAGGGCACCTAGCTGTTAATTGTTAGCAAGAAGGACCCGCGGCTGCGACAGAGGAGAGTAACGCTCCGTTCGAACCTCAACACGTTGTTCAATGCTATAAATGCAATGAACCGGGTCATTTTGCAAATCCGTGCCCTAATCCAAGTGTTATCGGAGGCAACCAGTAACCTCCAAGACAGCAATGAAGAACTTTTTCCATCCCTTCTGCCGAAGTGAACCCCAACAACGAAGTGGTGACAGGTACGCTAGTTATTCATTCAAGAATAGTGAACGTACTTTTTGATTCAGGTTCTACACATTCTTTTATATCTCAAAAGTTTAGTAGAACAATCCATGCACCACCACAAATCATGGAAGTAAAGATGTCGGTGAGTACGACAAATGGGGCAATCATTGCATCCCATGAGTATAAGTCCTCCCCTGTTATAATCTGTGGATTTAATTTCCCGGCGAGCCTCATCATACTCCCTTTGGTGGAATTTGATGCAATTCTTGACATGGATTGGCTTTCCTTATATAGAGCCAACATAAATTTTCGAGAGAGGGAAATCACACTCCATATAGAGAATCGACCCCCGATTCTTTACAAGTGTCAGGATGAAGATGAATCTCCTTTAGCTCCATCATCTCAAGCATAGATATTACTGCCTTATGAGCACACATATCTGGCTCAGATGATTGAGTCCAAGGAAGAAACCACCCTTGATGAAATGCCTATTGTGAGGGAATTCGTTGATGTATTTCCCGGGGAACTTCCTGGTCTTCCTCCAAGAAGAGATGTTGAGTTCTCAATTGAACTTATACCTGGGGTGCTACCAATATCCAAGACTCATAATAAGATGGATGTTGTTGAGCTTGAAGAGATGAAGAAACAACTATAGGATAATCTGGATAAAGGGTTTATATGCCCAAGTGCATCACCATGGGGTGCACTAGTCATCTTCGTCAAGAAGAAGGATGGGTCAATGCGGCTTTGCATTGATTATCGTGAACTTAACAAAATCACGATAAAGAACAAGTATCCTCTCCCAAGAATCGATGACTTGTTTGATCAGCTGCGTGGAGCACAATACATCTCCAAGGTGGACTTGCGGTCAGGATATTATCAAGTAAGGGTGAAGAAGGAAGATATCCCCAAGACTGCTTTTCGTACAAGGTACGGGCACTATGAATTCATAGTAATGTCTTTCGGACTCACAAATGCTCCAACAATATTCATGGACTTGATGAATAGAGTCTTTAGAGATTACCTAGAGAAATTTCTGTAGTATTTATAGATTATATTCTAATATACTCCAAAACCAAGGAGGACCATGAGGAGCATTTAAGAACTGTACTGGAGACTTTGCGCAAGGAGAAGCTCTATGCCAAGTACATCTAGTGTGAGTTCTGGTTGAAGGAGGTCTCATTCATGGGCCATATCATTACAAGCAATTGGATATCTATGGACCCCTTCAAAACAGATGCAATTGAGGGATGGCCGAGGCCAACATCGGTAACTGATATCCGTAGCTTCTTGGGGTTAGCTGGATATTATCGACGATTTGTGAGAAATTTATCACAATTGTCCAACCCTCTTACCAAGCTAACTCGAAAGGGAATAAAGTTTTCTTGGAGTGATGAATGCGAAGAAAGCTTCAAGGAGTTGAAAAGGAGGCTTATCACTGCACTCGTCCTCACTTTACCCACAAGTGGGGAACTTTTTGTGGTATTCAGTGATGCCTCAAAGAAGGGCTTGGGATGTGTGCTAATGAAGAATGATAATGTGATATCCTATTACACAAGGATGTTGAAAATCCATGAGAGAAACTATCCAACGCATGATCTGGAGTTGGTGGCGGTGATCTTTTCCTTGAAAATCTGGCGGCATTATCTCTATAGAGAGAAATGTGAGATATATACTGACCACAAGAGTCTTAAATATATATTCACACAGAAAGAGCTTAATATGCGCCAGAGAAGATGGATAGAGCTCATCAAGGATTAGGACTGTTCAATACATTACCACCCTGGGAAGGCGAACAAGGTGGAAGATGCCCTAAGTAGAAAGGATCCAGCGAATTTATCAATGATGAGAATTGAGAAGGATCCAATATTCTTAGACTTGATGAAGATGGACGTGGGAATCATAAAGAAGGGAACATCATCAATCCTTTCCCAAATGATTGCTCAACCATATATTTTGGAATGTTTAAAGGATGCTCAAAAGGATGATGCGGGAATCCAAGAAAAAGTGGAAGCTATCAAAAAGGGAAAATCTTCAGAGTTTAATGTTAATGAAGAAGGAATTGTGCGGTTTGGGAAAAGAATATGTGTTCCATCAAGTTCGGAGCTGAAGAAGGAACTTTTGGATGATGCACATAGTTCAAATTTCTCTATTCACCTAGGGAAAACAAAGATGTATCGAGATCTCCGAGAAAACATTTTGTGGGATAATATGACGAAGGAGATCGCTGAATATACATCAAAGTGCCTGGTGTGTCGGCAAGTGAAGGCAGAGAGGCAGAAGTCTAAGGGGATGACGCAACCATTTCCCATACTAGAATGGAAATGGGAGAACATCACCATGGACTTTGTCACTGGACTTACAAGGACATCCAAAGGCAACAATGCAATCTGGGTTGTTGTGGATCGTCTTACAAAGACTGCACACTTCATTGCTATTCGAGAGGATTTCTCTTTGGATCAACTGGCACAGATATATATCAGGGATGTGGTACGGTTGTATGGAGTACCACTATCTATTGTTTTTGACCGAGATCCAAGATTCATCTCTATGTTTTGGAAGAGTCTTCAACAAGCTCTTAATACTGAACTGAACTTCAGTACGACTTATCATCCTCAAACTGATGGCCAATCCGAGCGGACTATCCAAACACTTGAGGATATGTTGAGAGCGTGCTCAGTGTACTTTAAAGGAGGATGGGATCAGCATCTTCCTATGGTTGAGTTCTCTTATAATTATAGTTTCCACTCGGGCATCCTAATGGAACCATATGAAGCCCTGTATGGGAAAAGGTGTAGAACACCGGCATGTTGGGATGAGGTCGGTGAACGTAAGCATCTTGGACCAGAAATGGTCGAAGAAATGGTGGAGAAGGTGAAAACCATTCAACATCATATCAAGGCAACCCAAAGTTGACATAAGAGTTATGTAGATAATCGTCGATGAGACCTTGAGTTTAAAGTCGGAGACATGGTGTTTTTACGCATATCTCTGTGGAAGAAGGTCATGAGGTTTGGAATGAAAGGGAAGTTAAGTCCAAGGTACATCGGCCCCTTCGAGATTCTTGATCGTGTTGGGGTTGTGGCCTATCGACTAGAACTTCCACCTACTATGGCCAAGGTGCATGATGTCTTTCATGTATCCCTCTTAAGGAAGTACATACCAGACCCTTCACATGTACTCTCTTCCAAGGTGGTACAATTGGAAGATGATCTTTCTTATGAGGAGCAACTAGTGAAGATCTTAGATCGTAGAGAAAAAGTTCTATGAAATAGGACAATGCCTCTTGTCAAGGTGTTGTGGAGAAACCATATGTTTGAAGAAGCAACTTGGGAGTCGGAGGATATGATGATGCTGAGTTACCCACAATTGTTTTAGTGTGGGAAAAGGAAAATTTCGAGGGCGAAATATCTTAAGGGGGGAATATTGTAACGACCCAAAGTTTCATTAATGGAAAATCCCTCTTGATCCAGTTAAATGTTTCTTTATGAAAAATGTTTTTATAAGATGTAAAATTCTTTAGTTTTTAGTTAAGATTTGTGATTGTTACTTTTATAGCCGTTGAACAGTGATCATCTGAGTAGTATAAATATAAGGCTTTAACGAACCCATTTCTACTCAAACAAAGGAAGTGATGGCATCATCCTGTAGAATTGCCCCTTACGAAGCCCATTTGTCAGAGCTTGGAAAAGAGGTGGCATCTTTGGGCTTCCCCCTTGACCAAGCCCAAGCTGAGCTTCATTATGTCAAGCTTGAACGGGACCGTCTATGGGAAAAGTGGAAGTTGATAGAGATTACCACTCGAGCGATGTTATCCGAGCCACCCCAAGAGTCTGTCACCATCACACACCTTACCCATAGGTCATATGTGGCTATTTTAAGGGGTTATGTAACAAATAAGTAGCACCATGTTCATGTACATTATTTTTGTATATAACAATGAATATAATTTCTAGTCATTTTTGATACATTGTAATTAGTTTTTAAAGTACAAATGGTGTTTTTAGTTATTATTTAATTAAGAATTATATTTTATTAAATTAAAGGATTTTTGAATTAAATAATATTTTAATAAAATATTATTATTAATATTAAATTAATTTTTTTTAAATATAAATGATCTTATAATTTTATTAATGCAATTAAAAGTTTTATTAAGGTTTGAAAGCCATTTTTGTCAAAACCCGTGAATTTTTTTTATAAATGTCTGTTTTTATTTTAAAAGTGAAAATTAATATATTTAGAATATTATTTAGATAAAATAAATATGATTTTTTGAATCAGGACGTCGAAATTATCCAACGGTGAATTTTTCATAATTTTCTGAGACTGTCAAATTTTTGGGTAAAAATTAAATACCATTTAAATATATAATGTGTTTTATGACATCATAATGACCCAATGGTGATGTAATAAAATACCATAATCCTTATTTTCGGCCAATATGTGTTTTATCATTAAAATAATGAGGTTTTGGATTTTTTGACTTACTTTTCAAAGCATTAATGGAGCCCTCAAGACTTGTTCAACACTTTGCCTTTTTAAATTAATTTCCATGGGAGTGTGACTCACCTCCACATAAGCAACCCTAATTTTTTAATAAGTTAGGACTATGGACTTGTAAAATATTGTTTTCCTCTTTCCTTTTCTAGAAACCATGGGCAAATACCATGGGATGGTTTGTGGTTTGGATTATTTTAATATAAGGCGTCCCAAACCTAAATAACAAAGAATTCCCTCACCTTTCCTATATAAACCCACCCAAGCTCCCACTTCCTCCTCACTCAATATAACGACCCATACTTTACATACATTGTTAGTACTTCAAAATTGAAGCACACCTATTACAACATATGACAAAACCACAAAGCACCGTATAGGTATAGTGTCTTTAGAAACTGGGAAACATAAACAACTGGTTCATAAATCTTCTATAGTGTCTCCCATTTATTTCATCATATCTAGGGTCCCTTTTAGCATATTCTACATAATATCCAAATTCCTGACCTGGTGAAAAGAAAAATATACAAAAAAAGGTGAGCTCAAATGCTCAGCAAGGGCTAATAATGGAAATAAAAATCATATCATATCTTTTTGAAAATCAGAACCTGCAAAAGAGATCGTAATATCTTAACATGGAATAAATCATAGAAGTGAAAATGAGATCCCCATAATCATAACATAAAACTTGAAACTTTGTGGAATGCACACATAATCATGGAAAATCATTTCTTGTTAGTCATGACTCATTGCCAAGACTATCTTAGCGGACAAAGTCCATTTCTGAACTGAGTTCACTCCTCGTTTCAGTCCTGTATCATTGAACCGAAATAACCTTCCATTCCATCAAAGTCTATATCATGAGATATAAATCATTACCCAATGCATTAGAGGTATATATAGGTCCCACCCATCTTATAATGAATCCTTTCTTATATTTGCCACATAATCATAAATCATACATCATCGCATAACACATGTACCAAAAATGGGATTCTTGAAACATCATGACATCATAAAACAAATCATATAAGGTAAATGACTTCATAAAAATAATTTCCTCAAAACATAATCAAATCAATGTAATAATAGGGATAAAAACAGTACATGATATAATATTAGATGGAAAATAATTTTGATAAAACATTTGAACTCCATTCTTGAGGAAAATATCCTTTCTACTTGAAAAACACTTTTCTTTTCTTAAAATGTCATACAATTATAAACTAAAAGAAGTTGATTAAAAATAAACTTGAAAACTTAAAAAGGAAGATTCTGGAAAATAATGTTTTAAAAATACATTCTTGCCGTATAACTTAAAAAAATCATTCTTCGTACTTTTGTCGGAAAAGTCAAAAAGTACCTCGTACGAAAAATGACAAAAGATTCCTTACATATCTTTTACTAAAAACTCACCAAAGGGTAAAATTGGATATAAACTATTGTATAAGGATGGAAATAATATTACATATTGAGGGAACATGGACGTGGATGATAAAATACACCCCAGTAATTACCAAAGTAAAAACAATCTTGGATAAAAGTGAGAATGTGATATTTCCCTTACCTTAGATCCGATTTTCTGTGTACGTGTCCGAAGCTCCTGTATAATGGTTTAAATAATGTTATTGGCTTATTCTAGAATCATAAATATTTATATTATATCATATATGTTCATATTCTTAGCTTCTTATTAATAATATTTCATTGTTACTTGTTACTCGGGTCTTTATTGCCTTTTGTTCTTATGCGTGTTTTGCCGAATAAATTCTTATTCTTATTTTAAGGTTATATATACCTTATAACCAAAATGGTATTAGTTTAACATATATCATGTTTATTCATTCAATTCCTTTATATAATTACTATGTAATGATGATCATGTAGAACGAGTCGCATCACATCGTGGAGACGGTATTCCGTACCTACGCATGAGCGACGATATTGTTCCCATGATCGTGGAATTGTATTTAAGTGTATTTATACTATTTCAGTAGAAATATCACTTTATAATAATCATATATAGTTACTCATTACACCATTATACCCATCCTTGTAAGGAGATGGTGGAAAATAGAGTACACCACGACGTGGAGACGATATTCCGTATGTACGCACGCGCGATGATTTCATTTTTCCGTAGGATGGATAGAAGGTGAATTAGGGATGTTTCATATTTATAATAACATATCATTATGTATGTAATACTGATTTTATTACTTTATCATGAAACAACTAAAGAAGAATAAGTTGAAGAAGAAAGAAATTGAAAAGATCGGTAATGGATATTACCTCTTCTTTGAAACGCCTCTTTGAATCCTCCACTTAGGGAACTACGATTGGTCTTTGAAGAAGACCAGGACCACTAGTATTATTCTAGGGAAGTGGAGAAGGGATTTTGGCAGGGGTTGGCCGGGCTTGAGTGCTCAAATTGGTGTGAGGAGGAGGGGGATGAGGTGCCCTTTTATAAGGGAGAAGAGGGGGACCTTAGGAATACCTCAAAATATTATTTTATAATAAAGACAAAATCGGTTTATAATGGTTCCAAAGGGTCTTATTTAGAAGGTAAAGTGGGGATGGGTCGAAATCCTATAAACCGATAAGATTTAGACAAGTTTAGGTTCCTATTTTAACCTTATCATTTAGATTTAACGTTAAGTTAAATAAGTTTACTTTTACCGTGTCTTCTTGTGTTCATATACTATTAGGTTAATAAACTTACTATAAACAGACAAACGAACCCCAAGTTGTTTAGTATTAATATATATAATCTTATCTAAGTCATGTGGCCTAACCTTAGATATTTAGGAATAAAATAACAATTAATAATATAATATATGATTTAAAAACTATTTTGTGTCAATTTTGACACTATTTGATATATGATTTTTGTGAAAGTCATAACAGAATTATATGTTCTAAAAAAGTTGATTAAATCAACACTAATATATCAGAGTAACATATAAAATTAGTGGAATTCATAAAGAGTCTCAAATTTCATTTATTTGAGCATTTATAACATCAATTATGTTAACATTTCCTTAAAAGGGTAATTACTGCATCATCGTTGTGTCATAAATAAATTAATTAATTTAAAGTCTAAAAATTATAAATAAAATATTATTATGTAGGAAATCTTTTTTTCGTTCTAATTAATATTTATAGTCGAATTTATATTATGTATAACCCCATATTAAAAATGTTTTAGTTATTAAACATTGATTTTAACTATTTTAACCATTCATTAAAGAAAATAATATTAAATGTCATAATCTAATCCAAGTGGACCTAAATGGTCATATTATATTCATAAGGTTGTTTTTGGTCAAATTACACTTATCCAATAGAATAAGGACATGTGTTAGGGTAATAGTAATATCATATTTACCCTTAGTTACCCTATTTACTATTAACTGCAGTAAAAAAAGTAAAAAGTTATTATTCACCAAAAAATTATTTTTATCTCATTGAACCACATTTTACTTACTGATATCAACCGTGTCTGTCGGATTTTCGAAATTCCATTCACAGAAGCGGTAAAATTATGTTTTATGCGAAATTCAGTTTTTAACCTACCACTTAGTGGTTTCACTATTTATCAAAATTTGAAAGTTTTCAGAAAAATACAAAAATTTCACCCTAGGATAATTTCGGTATTCCGAATCCAAAAATGAGGTCCATTTTGAAAGATAAAATTTCAAAAAGTGGTTATTACTATTCATAACGGCTATTTTAAATAATATTTTAATAGCATATCATCGTTTAGTGAAACTCGGTATTGCGTACATCGCAAGCTATCGAGGAAGGTCACGATTGCGTGTAAAGTAAGCCAAGCTTGTGTGTAGTGAAAGATTCCATTGATGATATATATATAACATAAAAAAATATTACTCATAAAAGATTCTGTTGTTACATTCTACCCCCCTTAAAAAGAATTTTGCCCTCGAAATTCGTCACTTTGTAACAAACAGATGATGGTACTTCTCCCTCATCATATCCTCAAGCTCCCATGTAGCTTCTTCAAGTTGGTGGTTCCTCCATAAAACTTTCACCAATCGAGTGGTCTTGTTTCGTAGGACTTTTTCGCTACGATCCAGAATCTCTATCGGTTGTTCTTCATAAGAAAGATCTTGCTCCAGCGGTACAACTTCTGAGCTGAGTACATGTGAAGGATCAGGTATGTACTTTCTCAGGAGAGATACATGGAACACATCATGGACTTGAGAGAGATTCGGTGGAAGCGCCAATCGGTAAGCTACCTTTCCAACACGATCCAGTATTTCGAAAGGACCGATATATCTAGGGCTCAACTTCCCTTTGATTCCAAATCTCATAACCCTCTTCCAGGGAGATATTCGTAAGAACACTTTGTCACCCACTTCAAACTCTAGGTCTTTTCTTCGATTGTCGGCATAACTTTTCTGTCGACTATGAGCTGCCCTTATGTGTTGTTGAATAGATCTGACATTTTCTACCATTTAATCAACGAGATCAGGTCCTAATAGCTTTCTTTCCCCAACTTCATCCCAGCAAGTTGGAGTCCTACATTTCTTTCCATAGAGAGTTTCATATGGAGCCATCTGAATACTGGAGTGAAAGTTATTATTATAAGAAAATTCCACCAAAGTTAGGTGTTGATCCCAACCTCCTTTGAAATCCATAGAGCAAGCTCTCAACATATCTTCTAGGGTTTGAATTGTTTTCTCAGACTGACCGTCTGTCTGAGGATGATAAGCAGTGATGAAACTCAACTCTGTATCCAGAGTATGCTGAAGACTTCGCCAGAACATTGAGGTAAATCTCGGATCCCGATCAGATATAATAGAAAGTGGTACTCCATGCATTCTTACCATTTCCTTTACATATATCCTGGAAAGCTGATCTAGATAGAAATCCTCTCTAATAGCAATGAAGTGTGCAGACATTGTAAGACGATCAACTATGACCCAGATAGCATTATTCCCTTTGGATGTTTTAGGAAGTCCTGTGACAAAGTCTATAGTGATGTTTTCCCATTTCCATTCGGGTATGGGTAATGGTTGTAACATCCCCTTAGACATCTGTCTCTCAGCTTTAACTTGTTGACAAACCAAGCATCGAGAGACATATTCAGCAACATCTCTTTTCATGCCATCCTACCAGAAGTACTCTTTCAGGTCCCTATACATCTTCGTGCTTCCAGGATTAATAGAGAATGAAGAACTATGAGCCTCATCCAGCAGCTCCTTCTTTAATTCGGGTATGGGAGGAACACAAACCCGATTCCTGAACTTTATTATCCCATCACAATCAAGGTTGAATTCAGGAACATTTCTCACCTTCTTTTGTAACTCGACATCTTCTTTCTAAGCCTCTTTAATCTTCACATGTATATATGGTTGAACATTCATTTGAGAAAGATAAGATTTCCCCCTTCCATTATAATTCCAAGATCTATCCTTTGTAATCCATAACTATTGGATCTTTTGTGATCCTCATCATGGATAAACTAGCATGGTCTTGTCGACTTAATGCATCTGCCACCTTGTTTGCTTTCCCAGGGTGGTAATGGATTGAGCAGTCATAATCCTTAATCAGCTCCAACCATCTTCTTTGACGCATATTCAGCTCCTTTTGTGTGAAAATATACTTTAAACTTTTATGATCAGTATAAATATCACACCTTTCACCATAAAGGTAATGCCTCCAAATCTTTAATGCAAAGATTACCACAGCTAACTCCAAATCAAGTGTTGGGTAATTTTGCTCATGGATTTTCAACTGTCGTGAAGCATAAGCTATCACCATATCATTTTGCATAAGAACACACCCCAATCCCTTCTTGGATGCATCACTGTAGATCACAAACCTTTCTCCACTACATGGCAGTGTGAGCACAGGTGCACTAGATAACCTTCTTTTCAAATCCTTGAAATTCTCATCACATTCCTCTGTCCAAACAAACTTAACTCCTTTCCGAGTCAACTTGGTGAGTGGATTAGATAATCGTGAAAAATCATTTACAAAACGTCGATAATATCCAGCCAAACCAAGAAATCTCCGGATCTCAGTTACTGTTGTTGGTCTCGACCATCTTTCGATTACCTCTGTTTTTGCTGGATCCACAGATATCCCCTCTTTTGAGATTATGTGACCCAAAAATGCAACTTTTTGAAGCAAAAATTCACACTTGGTAAATTTGGAATAAAGCTTCTCCTTTATCAGGGTCATCAATATAATTCTCAAGTGATCATCATGCTCTTCCTTGCTCTTTGAATAGACAAGAATATCGTCTATAAAGACAACCACAAATTGATCAAGATAGTCTCTAAAGACTCTATTCATTAGATCCATGAAGATAACAGGGGCATTAGTAAGACCAAATGGCATCACTATAAATTCATAGTGTCCACACCTTGTACGGAAATCCGTCTTTGCTATATCCTCCCTTTTGACAATTAATTGATGATACCTTGAATGAAGATCAATCTTGGAAAAGTATAGAGCTCCACGTAGTTGGTCAAATAAGTCATCAATGTGTGGGAGAGGATATTTGTTCTTGATAGTGATCTTGTTAAGTTCTCGATAATCAATGTAGAGTCTCATTGATCCATCTTTCTTCTTAACAAATAGAATAGGTGCTCCCCAAGGTGACACACTAGGGCATATGAATCCCTTATCAAGATTCTCTTGGAGTTGCTTCTTCAAATCCTGCAACCCAATTGGGGCCATTCTATAAGGTGTCTTTGAAATAGGAAAAGCACCCGGTACGAGTTCTATTGAAAACTCAACTTCACAATTTGGTGGAAGACCCGGTAATTCCTCCGAAAAGACATCATCACACTCCCGTACGATGGGCATATTCTTAATCATGAGTTTCTCACCAACCATTTGAGATAAATAACCTTCATTTAGTGGAATCAATACCCATAAAATGGAAGAAATTTCCACTGGAAGTTTATGTTCATCCTTGCATTGATAGATGATCATAGATTGATATGGAATATGAAATGTGACTTCCCTTCTTTGGAAATTGATATGAGCTCCGTATAAATAAATCCAATCCATGCCAAGAATCACATCGAATTCCCCAAAAGGAAGGATCACAAGATTTGCAGGAAGCACTTTCCCACAAACGTCAATTGGAGAAGAATTATAAACTTTTGATGCGATTGATGTGCCATTAGGTGTTGTCACATCTAACTCAACATCTAATTGTTGAGGTAATACGATGATACCCTTAGAAAATTATTCAGAAATAAAAGAGTGGGTGGATCCAGAATCAAATAAAACATTTGCTACTTTAGAGTGGATGGTAAGTGTACCTTTCACCACTTCGTTATCGTACTCCACATCGCTGATAGAAATTGCATGTGACATTCCTTTGTCTTTCGCCTTAAGAGTTTGTTGACGTCGACCATCATCATCAACCTTTGGATTTGGGCATTGATTGGCATAATCCCCATCTCCTTGCACTTTAAACATTGAAGTGTAGTAGGTTCATTCTGTGTATCCCTTCCTTTGTTTGCATCATTAGACATCTTCGTCCCATTATCGTGGCATTCAAATGCCCGTTAACCTTCCTTTCCACATTTGAAACATTTACTTGTCCCTTAAAGACAACTCCCTCCATGTTTCTTTCCACACTTTGAGCATAAGGGAAAGCTCATCTTCTTTTCAGTGTGCTCTTTATATTTTCCTTTGAATTCCATTTTCGACTTCTTATCAAACCCATATGACTGATGGGTTACTCCAATATCCATCTCGACTTTGAGAGCACATCGAACGATTTCCTCATAGCTATTGAAGTCTCTTATGGCTAACACCCTTCGAAGACTTGGTTTTAAGCCACTAAAAAATCGATCGATCTTACTCTCAGGTTGGATAATAATACCAGAAGCATACCTTGCAAGTCTTGTAAAATTTGCTTCATAGGTACCAACAGAATCATCATAGCTTTTCTTTAGTTCAAGAAACTCTTTCTCCATATTTGTTCGGAGAATACGAGGGAAGTACTTATTGAAAAATAAGTTCTTGAACTCATCCCATTCCATGGACTCAATTTCATCCTTTTGCCTCGTATTCTTAATAAGATTCCACAATTGATCAGCATCTCCTTCCAAACGATACACTGCTAGGATGACTTTATCATGTTCAGAACATTGAAGAACTGAAAATATCTTTTCAGTAGTACTAATCCATTGTTCAGCAACTAATGGATCAGTAGACCCGCTGAAAGAAGGGGGACGCTGCCTCATGAAGGATTCAACAGAATGTTGCTCCTTCCTTTTCTCGTTTGGAAGTCATGCATGATTCATAGCTTTAGAAAGTTGTGTGAGAATGGCTACAATATTTTTCATTCCAGCTCCCATATCGTTTGGTTGCTCATGGGGACAATTGCATTGCCCATCGCAATCCGCATTAAAACGGTTCCTTCGGGTTCCAGCCATTGACTAAAACAAAGATGAATAGTGTGAGCAACACTAATTATAATAGGAGAACCACATATTTCAAGAATAAAATTTTCACACTTAAGGTCTTATCCTAGGTTATTCATGGCCTTTTCTAAAACACTAAGATTGTGTTCTATGCTTAGACTTATCCTTAGGGTTCTTACTAAGGCTTTCACATCCCAGTTTCCAAAGGTTGACTATACCTTTCCTATGATACCAACTATAACGACCCATACTTTACATACATTGTTAATACATCAAAATTGAAGAACACTTATTACAACATATGACAAAACCACAAAGGACCGTATAGGTATATTGTCTTTAGATGCTGGGAAACATAAACAACTGGTTCATAAATCTTCTACAGTGTCTCCCATTTATTTCATCATATCTAGGGTCCCTTTTAGCATATTCTAATTAATATCCATCTTCCTAACCTGGGGAAAAGAAAACATACCAAAAAGGGTGAGCTCAAATGCTCAGCAAGGGCAAATAAAGGAAATAAAAATCATATCATATCTTTTTGAAAATCATAACCTGCAAAAGAGATCATAATATCTTAACATGGAATAAATCATAGAAGTGAAAATGAGATCCCCATAATCATAACATAAAACTTTAAACTTTGTGGCATGCACACATAATCATGGAAAATCATTTCTTGTTAGTCATGACTCATTTCCAAGACTATCTTAGCGGACAAAGTCCATTTCTGAAACGAGTTCACTCCTCGTTTCAGTCCTGTATCACTGAACCGAAATAACCTTCCATTCCAGCCATGTCTATCTCATGAGATAAATATCTTTACCCAATGCATTGGAGTGAGATATAGGTCCCACCCATCTTATAATTAATCCTTTCTTATGTGTGCCACATAATCATAAATCATACATCATCGCATAACACATGTAACAAAAATGGGATTCTTGAAATATCATGAAATCATAAAACAAATCATATAAGGTAAATGACTTCATAAAAATAATTTCCTCAAAACATAATCAAATCAATGTAATAATAGGGATAAAAACAGAACCCTATATTATCTTAGATGGAAAATAATTTTGATAAAACATTTGAACTCTATTCTTGAGGAAAATATCCTTTCTACTTCAAAAACACTTTTCTTTTCTTAACATGTAATACAATTATAAACTAAAATAAGTTGATTAAAAATAAACATGAAAACTTATAAAGGAAGATTCTTGGAAATAATGTTTTAAAAATCCATTCTTTCCGTATAAGTTAAAAAAACATTCTTCGTACTTTTGTCGGAAAAGTCAAAAAGTACCTCGTACGAAAAATGACAAAAGATTCCTTTCATATCTTTTACTAAAAACTCACCAAAGGGTAAAATAGGATATAAAATATTGTAGAAGGATGGAAATAATATTACATATTGAGGGAACATGGATGTGGATGATAAAATACACCCCATTAATTACCAAAGTAGAAACAATCTCGGATAAAAGTGAGATTGTGATATTTCCCTTACCTTAGGTCTGATTTGCTTTGTACGTGTCCGAAGCTCCTGTATAATGTATTAAATAATGTTATTGACTTATTACAGAATCATACATATTGATATGATATCATATATGGTCATATTCTTAGCTACTTATTAGTAATATTTCATTGTTACTTGGTACTCGGGTCTTTATTGCCTTTTGTTCTTATGCCTGTTTTGCTGAATAAATTCTTATTCATATTTTAAGGTTATAGATACCTTATATCCAGAAGGGTATTATTGTAACATATATCATATTTATTCATTCAATTCATTTATATAATTAATATGTAATGATGATCATGTAGAACGAGTCGCATCACATCGTGGAGACGGTATTCCGTACGTACGCACGAGCGATGATATTGTTCCCATGATCGTGGAATTGTTTTTAAGTGTATTTATACTATTTAAGTATCAATATCAATTTATAATAGTCATATATAGTTACTCATTACACCATTATACCCATCCTTGTAAGGTGATGGTGGAAAATAGAGTACACCACGGCGTGGAGACGATTTTCTATACGTACGCACGCGCGGTGATTTCATTTATCCGTAGGATGGATAGAAGGTGAATTAGGGTTGTTTAATATTTATAATAACATATAATTATGTATGTAATACTGATTTTATTACTTTATCATGAAAAACTAATGAAGAAGAAGTTGAAGAAGAAAGAAATTGAAAAGATCGGTAATGGATATTACCTCTTCTTTGAAACGCCTTTTTGAATCCTCCACTTAAGGAACTAAGATTGGTCTTTGAAGAATACCAGGACCTCTAGGATTATTCTAGGGAAGTGGATAAGGTATTTTGGTAGGTTTTGGACGAGCTTTAGTGCTCAAATTGGTGTGAGGAGGAGGGGGAGGAGGTTCCCTTTTATAAGGGAGGAGAGGGGCACCTTAGGAATACCTCAAAATATTATTTTATATTAAAGTCAAAATCGGTTTATAATGGTTCCAAAGGGTCTTATTTGGATGGTAATGTGGGGATGGGTCGAAATCCTATCAACCAATAAGATTTAGACAAGTTTAGGTTCCTATTTTAACCTTATCATTTAGATTTAACGTTAAGTTAAAGAAGTTTACTTTTACTGTGTCTTCTTGTGTTCTTATACTATAAGGTTAATAAACATACTATAAGCAGCCAAAAGAACCCCAAGTTTTTAGTATTAATATATATTACATTATTTAAGTCATTTGGCAGAACCTTATATTTTTGGGAATAAAATAACAATTAATAATATAATATTTGATTTAAAAACTATTTTGTGTCAATTTTGACACTATTTGATATATGATTTTTGTGAAAGTCATAACAGAATTATATGTTCGAACCATGTTGATTAAATCAACACTAATATATCATAGTAACCTATAAAATTAGTGGAATTCATAAAAAGTCTCAAATTACATTTATTTGAGCATTTATAACATCAATTATGTTAACATTTCCTTAAAAGGGTAATTACTGCATCATCATTCTGTCATAAATAAATTAATTTATTTAAAGTTTAAAAATTATAAATAAACTATATTTATATAGGAAATCTTTTTAGCATTCTAATGAATATTTATAGTCGAATTTATCTTATGTATAACCCCATTTTAAAAATGTTTTAGTTCTTAAACTTTGATTTTAACTATTTTAACTATTCATTGAATAAAATAATATTAAATGTCATAATCTAATCCAAGTGGACCTAAATGGTCATATTATATTCATAAGCTTGTTTTTGGTCGAATTACACTTATCCAATAGAATTAGGACATGTGTTACGGTAATAGTAATATCATATTTACCCTTAGTTACCTTATTTACTATTAACCGCGGTAAAAAAAAGTAAAAAGTTACTACTCACCAAAAAATTATTTTTATCTCATTTAACCACATTTTACTTACTGATATCAACTGTGTCTATCGGATTTTCAAAATTCCATTCACAGAAGCGGTAAAATTATGTTTTATGCAAAATTCAGTTTTTAACCTACCACTTAGTGGTTTCACTATTAATCAAAAAATGAAAGTTTTCAGAAAAATACCAAAATTTCACCCTAGGATAATTTCGGTATTCCAAATCCAAAAATGTGGTCCATTTTGAAAGATAAAATTTCAAAAAGTGGTTATTACTATTCATAACGGCTATTTTAAATAATATTTTAATAGCATATCGTCGTTTAGTGAAACTCGGTATTGCGTACAACGCAAGCTATCGAGGAAGGTCGCGATTGCGTGTAAAGTAAGCCAAGCTACTGTGTAGTGAATGATTCCTTTGATGATATATATATATCATAAAAAAAATATTACTCATAAAAATCTCGGGTGTTACACTCAAAGCCCTTGGAGTTCGTCCAACCTCTTCCCTACTCTCTCTAGAATCCTCTCAAGGTGCCCTAAGCTCCCAAGAAGCCTATCACAAGCCTCTCTCTAGCCTTTGGAAGCACACATCCAAGTAAGGGTTTTTTTCTACCTTTCTCATTTTTTTCAATTTTATTTAAGTTGTATTACACTTTTAATTTCAATTATGAATGTTGGGGTGTGGTTCTTCACCTCACCCATACTGCCCTATTATTGTTTTAATGATGGGAGACCCCTTTCTCTATCATTAAATGCCACCCATGTACACCCCTTACTTTGCCGAATTTCGAAAGGAACTTTTTTCTCCTCTTTTATATTCAAACAATACTTTTGTATCATTAATCTAAATTCCTTTTCAATTTTTGGGACATGTATCTATATGACCTCCTAACTGTCCATTACATGTAAATATGATGAGGATCCCCTTTCTCTCTCATCAACCATTTTTATGAATTCTTATGTCACACCGTTACGCTGCCGAAATCACATCGATTTTCTAAGCCAATGTCATTGTGTAGTGAATACCATGCCCATTTCTCCATCAAGGGTATTCACCTTTATGCACATTTACTGATTGTAAAGTTTCATGTATTAATTCCACATTCCTTTATCGTGTAATAAATGATTATGTTTTATGAATCCATGTTTTATGATCCATGTGGCACACTTATGCATGAAATGAAATGTTTAAGAAGGGTGCGCCCTTATAGCGGTCCAATGCATTGGGTGAAGTATAGTATCATGACACTTCATGTGCAATGAGCGTTGACTCATTCTAATTCAAGTGCAACGAGGGTTTACTCGTGCTTCAAGTGCAATGAGGGTTTACTCATGATCCATGTACAATGACCCTTGGCTCATGCTAATTCAATGTTAAGTGTTGTTGCCACATTTCCATGTTATGATTATCATGCTTTATCATGCCTTTATGTTCATGTTACTCTTATGCTATATTGATATTCCTATTACCTAACATGTATTGAACTCCTCATGTTATTCATTGTGCACTCCCTTACTGGGCTTTATAGCTCACCTTTTTCTTATGCATGTCCTCAGGTTATCCCATGCAATGCTAAGTACGAAGGAATGTAGTGGTCATGTAAAGGAAGTTTTCTATAAAGATGTTGTATTTCACGTTTAAAGTTTTTATGTAATGATCCTAATCCCCAAAGACACTAAACCTCTCGATCATCTTTGTTGTATCATGTGAAGTTATATGTAATAAAGCATGTTTATGTTGTAATAGAAATCAGGGTTGTCATAGGTATTCTATGTGGTGTTATGGTGGGTATGGTTTCAAGAGCTGCGGAACAGGTCATCCAAGGAAGGGGCCCAAGTGGGTCTGGTGCTGCTGGGGCTGTTAATTCCTCGAGACCTCGTAATGTGTCATTTGAGGAAGAATCGGTCCCTATATCTTCAGGTGTTAATGTTATGTAGGATAATCCAATGGTGTATGAGGTTTTCCAAAGGCTAAGGCAGGACATGGGAGTACCTAATTCATCCATGGAAGGTCTGGGTTAAGAGTTTAGTGGGGAAGGAAGAGAGGTTAGTGCTGCAAAGGATTTCACAATTAGTGCTAAGGCTTCTAAAAGCCTTGATACCCCAGCTAAACCTTTTATATCTTTGAGTAATAAATTTTAAGGGATATTTGAAGAATTTTAGGAAGTGAGTATTGAAGATAATGTTGTGGTAGGAGGTGATGCTTGTGAGGAGACCTTGGATGACCAGAAGGTTGAACATAGGGTGCATGATCCTGCTTCGGTTGGTGAGGATCCCTGGGAGGATCAATAGGTCGAACATTTGGGACATTAAGAAGGTACCTGGATTGTGGATAACAGTCACAATCAGGTAGGGCGCAGTCCTTTGGTGGAGAGTATGGACCATAGGATGGGGTAAAATGTCTATCCTTTTGTGGATAATTCTACTACAGAGGATTGATGCCTCCCTTTGATGGAGTGTAATACTCCAATCCAGAGGACGGGGAACAACTCAGAGTTTGCAGATGCTGCATTGAGGGAGCGAGCTGTAACTGGAAGGTAGGATTATGGGGTAGGGAAAGAGAATGTGAATGGCCCAGTCGGTCATTCATTCATTGATGTGGTGAAAAGTGGAAATCAGATGATTCCTACAGTTGACAGGCCTTTGTCAGCTACACCAAGAAGAAGGCCAAGTAAGGACTATTCATTTCTTCCGAGATCGATGCAGACTAGATCTTCATCAAATAGGAATAAAGAGGTGACTTTGGATTTTTAAAAAGGGAGGTGTGACCAAGAAGGCACATACAGATCAATATGTTCTGGATCAGATTAGGAGTCAGGAACAAAGTGGAAGTTTTTGGAGGAATCCAGAATGGGAATCAGCTACTAGTGAAGAGGACTCCTACTTGGGATGCGGAGATAAATCTGGTTATTACGATGTGTTAGTATTTGTTGGTTTGTGTTGTATTACTTGTCCGTGGTTTTACGTTGGGGTACCGGGAACCCATAACTAGCTTCTTGAAATGAAAAAAATGATTTGATACTACTATGACGGAGGTAAACATTGAAGTTTCTCCTAAGAGATTTAGGGAATATACTGTAGTGGTTATTCCAAATATAACTCCCTAGGTTTCAATAAATTCTACAATGTATATATGTCACGGATTCCACAATTTACATTTATGATTTATTATTTCCATTTTTTTTAATAAAACTAATTATTTTATGTGGTATGTTATAGATTAGAAAGTATTATTTCATTTATTTTTAGTTATTGATGGACAAATGTTTTATTTCATATTTTTACAACCCATAGTGATATTTTTATACTCATCTCATGTTTTTGAAATGGTTTTCTCCAGGAATAAGAAAGGGAAATAGAAATAAATAATTCAAGAAGATTTCTATAAAGAAAATAACTCTTTTTTTATAGGAAGACATTTATTATTATTAAGAAAACATTATTTAGAATAAGTGTATAAAATTTAGTTATTTAAATGCAATGTAATTGGTATGTCCTAATTATCTAAAACACAAAACCAGAAAAGATCCTCAATATGAATTATTAACATAATTCACGATTATGTAATGTTTAAGGTTAGGGCATTATAGTTGTGGAGTAATAGTTAAAATTTTATTTTGGAAGAATCTATATTTTTATTGTGGACATATGGAAATTTGGGTTATTTATTGAAATAATTAACATATAATAGAGAATATGTGATTAGGTTAATTAAATTTCAGTTTGAGACTTTAAGATTAAAAAATTCTATTTGGAGATAAATGATAATATTTTCTATGGAAGACCATGTGATTAAATCCTTTTAAGTTTTGGGTTTCAATCTCAGTATAGATTACATTGATGTATTTAAAGGACAATTCATTATTTAATTTCATTTGATGAACTTTGGGTATTTTTAGATCAACTTTTTTAAATTATGATCAGTATTTATTTGTATATAATATTATCCTTTTGGGGATTATCTGATATTAAAGTAACCATTTGGGTTTTGGATAATGTCTAATGATATAGAAAATATATAGTTCATATTTTGTGGATTATGTGATTCCTTATAAGTTAATACTATCACTTCAGGTGTAACCAAGTCATCTTGAAAACTAATTCGTTTGGAGAAAATAGTAGCTTTTGGTAGAAAATTATTAAAGGACGAAAATATACTTGAAATGTAAGTACATTTATTTATGTTCTTAGTCAATGTCATATGTAAATTATCCAACTTTATGAAAGGGAACATAAAAAAAGAGAAAAAATATTCTGTTTAATTTTCCTACTAGGGATCAAATACCATTTACCAAATCATAAGTTTGTTGTTTTCTTGTTGTTAACATTCTCCTAGTAATGTTTCTATCACTTTTAATCAGAACATGACACTTAATTTATCCTCCAAATCCATGTTTTCATACTGAGAATATTAGTATGTGTTATCTCGGGTGTCCTTTTTTACTTCTCCTTAATTTTTTTATAGTGATATTTTTATTCACTCTTTTTTTGATGCGGGACTTTTAATTATGTCTTTGAGCCCAATTTTAGAATTCCGAGGATGTTATTTCTATAAGGTGGAAGGATGTAACATCTTAGGAAAATAAAGAATATGGATTTTTCTTATTTATTAATATTTTATAATTTAATTTAACTTTATGAGAGATTCAATGTTTTATGGAATACCTAACACGCAACAATGGGTTTCTCCGAAAATCCCATGTTTCTTATAAGGCTGAGTCATCTTGAAAGATAATAATATAATATTATTTTAAATGGTAGTTAATTTATAACAATTTTATTGGTAGGAATGTAAAAAACTAACTAAAATATGGTTATGCATGTTTGATATATGTCTTCACATTTATCTAACAAATTATAGAGACTTAAAAGGATAATGAAAAAAAATTTATGAAGAAAGACTATAATATTCATTAAAATGTCGATTTAACACCTTTTGATGGAGAACCTTTTTTAAATATAGTTTCTGCAACTTTATTATGTTTTATATGAAAAAATAATATTGTTTTATTGTGATTGAGACATCAAAATTAACTTTGGTTGAAATTTTGGTATTTTTCTAATGATGTTCATTTTTTTAATAAATAGTGAAAAATATTATATTTTAATTCATTAATACCTTTTAATCTAATTTATTTACAAGGGTATATTGTATTTTAAATAGTTTTTAAAGTGAAATCAGATTATATTCTTGCCATTTAATCCAATTTTGGACATTTAAATAATTTCACATTGAAATTGGATCTAAACATGTGTCTACCTTTTGATAGTTATCATTTATTAAAAACAAACATTTTTATTTTGACAATGGGAATTGATTTTAAATTAATTTATCCCAATTCAGTGTTTCAAATTTTTATAAAATTGAAACCAAATTAGGAATCAGGATGACAAAATTGTGTAAATAGGTGACTTTTAATATTTATACCTTGGGAATATTTATTTTAGTAAATATTTTATATACCATGGTGAAAGGTTATATCTGGTAAACAAGGGTAAAAATATATTATTATTATAATAATAAATTATCATAATATCTTACCTAATCCTATTGGATTATACATTTCCAACCAAGGGAATATTTGGTTCTATTTTGGGACCCCATGGAGACACATGGGAGTGACAATGTCATTTAATTTTAATTAATTTAAAGTAATGTGAAAAAAATTAACAAAAATCCTTTAGTGAAATTTTTTATATGGGGTTATATAAGTTATTTTTCTGACTGTAATTATTTATTTGAAATCTAAAACAATTTCTTACATCATGGTATTTTATTTACAATTTTTATACATCATATAAATAAAATTAATTATTACAAAATGATGATGAAGTGATTACCTTATTAATGAGTGATTTAAATAAATGAGATTATAAAAATTAAATAAATATCCAAAACCCATCGAATTGTTATTGGTGGATTTTATTTCAGATAAAACTCATCTTTTCTTCTAATTTAATGTGTTTTGGACCTGTTGAAAATGAAAATATGTTTATAATAAAAATATACTTTCAAACATTCTTAAAGAGCCCCTACTACCCCTTATAAAAGGGAACCACCTCTAACCCATTACTCACACCTCTCAAGACACTTTTATCACCAAAATCTACCCAATTAATCTCCCTACATCCCTCTATTACTCTTACAAGCCTTACCCTAGGAATTAGAAAATTAAAATAAATCTTTTTGATCAAACCAATGGGAGATACCAGATATAAAGTTAACATCTTCTCTAAAGTTGTTTTCTTTTATTTTATGACTCCAACACCCAAAAATCTATTTTTTCATTTATATTATAAAAACACCTATATCCTCACTATAATATTCTGTTTTTTTAATATGTATTCAAATTAACTTACACACACCACCATCTAATGGGTTAAGAACATTCTGTTTGGTGGACCCTGAACTACTACCTCACGAAATGATGATTGTTCAATCTTCTCCTACCTCCTATTATGATGGCCATTATAATGGAAATGTATTTATATATGATATTTTTTATGTATTTTTTTCTCTATGATTATGTACTTTTCATTTATATCATACCTTTTTGGTTACAATAATTGTTAAATACGATAATTTCAGTTGAGGAAGTGCGGACTACCGCCCCCACAAAGTCATATGACTTGTTCATGCCATACATGGTACATATAAGTGATGGAGTTATTGAAATTATATATTATATTATAATGGAATTATAATTTACCCATGTATCATTACATTTTCATTCCATTAAATACGCAAAGGAAATGAAAGTAGCGTTCATCTGTATGTATAGATTACCATCTCCCTGAAAGGTGTATTTCATTTCTTATCTATAAATGATATATTCTATTATAAATAGATATATATATATATATGGGATATTTATGATATATATAATATCTAAATAATGAATTGAATTCTAGAAATAATTGATATTTGACTGCATGGACAACTTGTAAATATATGAAGTTCATTTTTGACTGAAGTAAACTATATCGAAAAAACAACTGTTGTTAACTAAAATGGTTATGTAATGTATATAACATGGTTATAAGTCATATAAAAGGAATAAATACTTGAAAAAAGTTATTAATTAAGTAGAAATTAAATTTATTTTTTTATTCAAAATATTAAATAATGAAATAGTCATGTTAGATATGAGGTAATGGGGCTTCTTATACCAAATTCCATTCATTGGGATAAAATTCTACTTATTAATTATGTCATTATATAAATATATGTGAATTAAATATGATTTATTTACACAAAATATCCAATTATATTGGGTGTTTTTATGTTTTTCACACATATTTTTTTCATTGATATATCATTAATGTAATGATATGTTCCTTGTATGGGAACCTCTCACCCGCCTCTTTTAGTCAAAGAATTCATTTATGCTATGTTTTTCAATTTACATTATATTATGATGGGATATGTTCTTATATATCCTCATTTATTTCTATTTTAAGTAAAAGTTATGAGATACCATTTTCTCTCTCATCATCTCATTTTCTAAATTTTAAAGTGATGTTGTTAGGATACATAATTTTCTTAAAAATACTATGTTTCCTTCTCATTTCATTTGGGGTATATCATGATCATGTGCAACTTAATTATACTATTGTGTTTATATAATTCCCTTTTACATGTTATATCATGAATCACTTTACTCTTTTGAAATTATAAGATTTTATAAATTTTACTATGTAATTATATTTATTTATGTATTTTATCAAGTGGAAAGGGAATATTTAACTAAAACATTGTTTTAAATGTTTTGAAGAATTATTCTTGGAAATATTTCACAATAATGTTCATGTTTTTAATATGATGATTCAGATTTTTTTATATTGAAATTAAGGTTTTAAAATGTTAATTCAATTAAAATTTTCAATGTTGTATGGGACACTTTGATTCAAAAATATCTTTCTTAAATGTTTTAAATGGTTTGGGAAATGGTATTGACAAAGATTTAATTATGAAAATATCATGAAATAATATATTGGTTTTGTGGAAATTCCATATTTCCATTATGATTGTATTATTTTTTATGATTAGGTTATGGTTCTTGAACAATGTTAACGTATATGGGTGGTTCCGAGATAAACCTAGGGCGGGTGAGCCCGATATATCTCCTCGAAGCATTGGGTAACATGATTGAGGTAAATGTTGATGTTTTTCCTAAGAGATTTAGGGAATATATTGTGATGGTTATTCCAAACATAACTCCCTATGTATCTTTTAATTCTACAATGTATGTATATTATGGATGACAGCTGTAGCCTTTATGATTTTTGATTTCAACATGTAATGAATAAAAACTATGATTTTGAGAGGTGTGTTAAAGATTGAAAAGTATTATTTCATTGATTTGTATGTATTGATTCACTAATGTTTTCATTCATTGTTTTATAACCCTTATTGACATTTTTATGCTCATCCATATATTTTGAAATGTTTTTCATAGGGTATAAGGAAGGGTGTGAGAATGGAGGACTTCAAGAAGATTTATATCATGTAATGAACTCTTTTTTTATTTAAAGATCATTATTATTGTGAAAAATTTTGGTTAGATTAGAATTTTATAATTTTTAATTTTTGTAATGTAATTTAATATTTATGGAATAATTCTATAAAACTCTAACCTTAAATAATCCTCAAAGTGAATTATTAATATAATTCATGATTTTGTAATGTTTGAGGCTGGGGCCTTATAGTTGTTGAGTAGTGGTTGAAATTTTATTTTGGAAGAATCTATGTTTTTATTGTTGACATATAGTGATTTGGGTTATTTATGGAAATTATTAACTTATCATAAAGAATAAGTTAGTAGGTCAATTACTTTTTTGTACGAGACATGAAGTGAAACTGATATTTTATGGAGGTAAATGATAAGATTTTTTGTGAAAGAATACGTGATTAAATAATTCCTAGTTTTGGGTTTCAATCATAGTTTTGGATTATATTGATGTAAATAAATGAAATTTGTTTATTGAATGGTATTCGTTGAACATTGAGGATTGTTTGTTCATTTTTGGTGTTTAAGAGTAGTATTTCGTTTTAAAAAAGATTATCCTTTAGGGGATTATCTATTATTGTACTAACCAGTTTGATTTTTGTTAATGTCTACAGATAGGGGAAGTATATGGTTTATCTTTTTTGGAATATGTGAATCTATAAAAGTTTATTCTATCACATCAAATGTGACAAAGTCATATTTAACACTCATCAATTGTAGAAAATATGAGTTTTTTGGTAGAAACTTATTAACGAATGAATCTCTAATTCAAAAGTAATTATATTTCATTATGTTCCAAGTCAATATAATAAATAAATTCTCCAACATTATTAAAGGGAACTTAACAAATGTTATCTATTTACTTTTCCAACTAGGCAATCAAATACCATTTAACCTGTCACAATTTTGTGGTTTTCTTGTTGTTAACTTCCTCTTAGTCGTGTTTTCTATCACTTTTTATCAGAACATCACACATATTTTATCCTCCAAATCCATGTTATCATACATGTAATCATTTTATCTGTTATATAGGGTGACCTTTTTACTTCTCTTTCATTCTTTTAAAGTGATATTTTTATTGACTTTTTTTCTTTTTAGGACTTTTAATGATGTTTCCAAGCCCAATTTTATAATAGAGAGGATGTAATTACTAAAAGGGGGAATAATATAATATTCCTGGTAAATAAAAAATATGACATTTTCATATTTATTAATGTTTGTGAATTTAATTTTACTTTACAGGTGATGCTATGTTCGATGGTGTACTTGACACAGAACAATGAGTTTCTCCAAAAAAAACTCATGTTGCACATAATGGAGAGTCAAACTGAAATATAATAATATATTATCATTTTAAACGGTAGTTGATGTCTAGCTATTATATTGGCAGGAATGAACATAACTTTTTAAAATATTATAATAAATGTTTGTTAAATTTCATTACATTTATCCAATAAATTTTGGAGGCTTAAAATGAGAATGAATCCAATTTTAAGAATAAATACTATAATATTCATTAAAAGGTCGATTTACCACCTTTTGATGGTGAAAAATTATTAAATATAGTTTTTTAACTTATAAATATTATATTTGAGATATAAAATACTTCATTAAGATAAGTACACCATAATATTCTTCAGATTTAATTATGGGTTTTTTCTTATGATGTTCATTTTTTAATAAATAGTGAAAAATACCGTATTTCAATTCAAAATTACAATTTAATCTAAATTATTTATATGGTTATATTATCATTATAATTGTTTTAAAGTGTAATTAGATTTTATTTTCAACATTTAATCAAATTTCGGTCATTGGTATTAATTTCACTTTGAAATTTGACATAAACGCTTTTCAATCTTTTGATAGTTATGATTTCATAAAAACATGGTTTTTGTTTTGACAACGAGAATTAATATTAAATTAATTTATGCCACTTTTTTGTTTTAAATTATGAAAAATGGATTCCATATTTGGAATGAGGATGTATAATTTTTTTAAATAGATATCTTTTAATTTTTAGACATTACAATTATTAATTTTATTAAATATTTTATTTACCATGGTGAAATGGTAAATCTGGTAAATAACTGTAAAAAAATATTATAATAATAACATTAAATTACCATAAAATGTGTCCTAATACTATTGGTTGATGCATATCTGACCAGGTAAATACTTGGGTCTATTTTGGGACCCAGTGGATCCACAGGGGAGTGATAAAGACACATTATATTAATTAATTTAAAGTAGAGACAAAAATGACATAAACATATATATTTAAGTAAATCTCTTCATATATGTAGTTATATAAGTTATTTCTCATACTATAAATTTTAATTTGAAAAATTAAAAATCATCTGACATCGTGGTATATTAATAATTATATTCAAATATCAAATAAATAAAATTAATTTTTACACAATGATAATGTAGTGAAAACCTTATTAATGAATTATTGAAATAAATGAGATTATAAAAATTAAAAAAATATAAAAAACATGAAATATTTTTAATGGATGATTTTATTTCCAAACATATTAATAATATATTTTAATTTAATGTGTTTTTGAACTTTTTAAACCAAAAATATGTTTAAAATAAAAAAAATACATTCAACCATTCTTATAGAGCCCTCCTCACCCTTAAAAAAGGACGCCACCTCTAACGCATTACTCACACCTATCAAGCCCCTTGGATCGTCCAAACTCTGAAAAAGTATTCTCCCAGCATCCTTATGTACCTTCGAGAATCCTTCCCATAGGTATAAAGAAATTTAAGTAATCATTTTCCTTCAAACCAAAGGGAGATACCCAATTTAAAGGTAACATCTTCTCTTAAGTTATTTTCATTTATTTTACTTCTCCAACTCCCTAAAATCTATTTATTTATTTATATTATAAACAACCCACTATAAAAACTATAATAGGCTGTTTTTATGAGATTTTTTTGAACTAAAAACACCCAATCCTCCGTCAAATGGGTAATGAATGTATTTTTTCTGTGGACAACGAACTACTGCCACACAAAATGTTGACTGTTCAATCTTCTACTACCAAATCGTATGGAGGATATTATGATGTAACTGTATTTATATATGATATAAATTATTATTAGGTTTTAACTATGATTCTGTATTTTTAATTTATATCATACCATTATGATTTCCATAATGGGAAAATACAATAATTTCATTTGGGGAAGTGCGGACTACCGCACCCTCAAAGTAATATGACTCATTCATTCCATACATGGAATGTATAACAGATGATCATAATGAAATTATATATGATATTATACTGGAATTATTATATACCTATGTATCATTATGTTTTCATTCCATTATATATGAAATAGATATGAATGTAGTGTTCATGCGTACGTACAGCTTAACGTCTCTATGAACGATGCATTTCATTTCTTATCTCCAAATGTAATGTAATATTATAAACACAAACACACACACACACACATATATATATATATATTCTGGATATATATGACATATATAATATCTATATAATTAATATCATTCTGGTGAAAATAGAAATTTGACCATATGGACGACTTGTAATTATAAGAACATCATTTTTGACTCAAGTACCAAATATAGAAAAAATGACCATTATTAACTCTAATAATTGTGTAATGTTTATAATGTAGAAATAAGTTATATAAGAGGAAAAATAAACATGAAAAAGTTTATAATTCAAGTATAAATTATCTATAGTTTTTTATTCAGTAGAATCTATAAGGAAATAGTCAAGTCGGAGACATGGTTAGGGGACTTCATAACCAAATTGGCATTTTTGGCATAACAATCTACATATTAATTATTTCATTCCATGAATATGTGTGAATGAACACTGATTATTTTACACATATTATCCAATTATATTGGGTTTATTTATGTTTTTCACACATATTTATGTCACTGCTTTATCATTAATGTAATGATTTGATCTTTTTATGGCAAACTATCACCCTCCTCTTTTAGTCAATGTCTTCTTTTATGTTATGTATTTTAATTTACATTATCTTATGTTGGGATATGTTTTTCTATATCATTATTGATGTATATTTTATATAAATGTTATTAGAGGCCCTTTTCACTCCCATCATCTCTTTTTCTAAATTTTAATGTGACGTCGTTAGGATGTCAAATTTTCATAAGGTACTATGTCTCAATAATTATTCATTTGAGGCAGATCTTGATCTTGGGAACCTTTATTATCCTATAGAGACTATATACTACCCTTGGAAATATTATATCTTTAATCTCTTTACTCTCATTATATTATATGTTTTGTTAAATGTTATTATATAATTATTTTCATTCATGTATTTTATCAAGTGCTAAGAGACTCTTTAACATTAACATTCCTTTAAATGGTTTAAAGAATTATTCTTATAAATATATCTCATTAATGTACATTTTTTCCAAATTGTTTTTTTGGATTTATATTTAAGTACATTAATTTTTTAAATTTTTAATTCAATTTGAGGTTTCAATGTGGTATGAGACACATTGATTCATAAATCCCATTATCTAATGTTTTAAATGGTTTTGAAAATGGTTTTGGAAAAGAATTGTTTATATCAATATCGTGAAATGATATATTGGGATTTAGAAATTTTGTCTTTCCTTTATGAATGTGTTATGTTTTAGGATTATGTTATGGTTCTTGGACATTATTTACATATATGTGTGGTTCTGTGTTAAAACTTGGTTGGGTGAGCCCGAGATAGATCTCCAATGCATTGGGTAATGTGACGGAGGTAAACATTGATGATTCTCCTCAGAGATTAAGGGAATATATTGTGATGGGTATTCCAAATCTAAATCCCTATGTAGGTGTGAAATCTACAATGTATGTATGTTTTAGATTCCAAAAGTTTCCTTTATCATTTATAATTTCCATGTGTTATTCATAAATCCTATGTTTTTGTGTGGTATGTTAAAGATTGAAAAATATAATTTCATTGATTTTGTATATATTGACGGACTGAAGTTTAATGTTGGAGACTTATAGAGAGTTCCATTCTTCATTAGGTACTAAATTGTTGTGGGAGCTATAGAGCGTGGGACCATGAGGAGGGTTGTGATGCTGCTAGAGTTTACTTGTTTTCTTTTGTACATTGGTGTCTGTATTGCTTTCCATTATTGTGGCTTGTGTTGAGGATTTCATAGAAACATGTTCCATGTATCTTTTATATATACTCCAATTGTTATACTATTTCAAGTCTCCCACAGTTTACTTCTATTTTATGGTATAAATGCTTCTGATATTGTTTTATATTTAGATTACTCTATGCATACTCTGCCAATGAGGGCATAGTTTCCCCAATGACTTACCTTGCCTCTCACTGCTAGTCGACATCCTCAAAAATTTGGGGAAATGTGCATGAGGTGATGTTACCTTCCATGTTTGGGGCATATTTGGGTAGCACACGGATCCATGAAATTTCAAAGTGGTATCAGAGGAGTTTCTTTTTTGCGTTGCCTTACTATCTGGAGCAGTAGACCGAGATAAGAAGGAATAGGTAGTTGTTAAAAATTTGACCCTAGGAGTAGCTAAACCTTGTACCAGGAAAACCATGTTACATTGAGTAATTCACTTTTTTTGAATTTTAATTATTAAAGTTGATTTGTTCTCACCATTGGGTGACCCACTTGTTTTATGTGGATATTATTGAAATCATTGTTGTAATATTTCTGTTGGAAACCGATTTGATAAGGGTATGACATCTCCTGAATCATATATGTGCTTTCTAGAGAACACATGACATGCATTCTAGTCAAAAAAATTTGAGTGCATAATTGATCACATGATTTTGTGATAGATGTTGTGAAATATATGCATGTTATCTTGAATGATGTCATGATTGAATGACCATTATTTTAATAAGATATTATAATATTAAATGTTTTATTTGGATGGATGAAAAACATTGGTCTATGAAGTGTTATGGTCCCTCTTGGATCAAAATTTGGTTGATCATGTTTGTAATTGAATTTAATTTGTCTATTAATGTTGAGCAAAAAGGATTCCATAGATTCATTTTGGGAGATAATGGGCTCCCACAGGTTGGAAATTGGCATGCCTTGGATAAAGTATTATGTTTTTAGTGGTTCTGAAGAAGTTTCAAACACTTTCTATCTATGAACCCAGACAAAATGACACGTGTGTTTATGAAAACCCACAATTTGTTATTCTATTATCGAAGAAACAACTTTTTTTACGCGCACTTAGTGTATTGGGAGTACACGTTGTGTAGTGCTTGACAGTCTGACTCACTGTGTGACCAACGATACGTTATTAAGAAACAGAGGTTCCACACCACATGCCTTTCTTGAACATGTCATGTAGTATTTAACCATGTATTTAGTCATGCGACCAATGATGTGAGTGGATGAAACCTAGTTTTTACATTCCATGTCTAGTGTATACATGCCTTGTAGTTATCAACCATGTATCTATTTGTGTGACCAATGAAACGGGTGGATGGGACATAAGTGGTACACACTGTTTAGAGGTAGAATACTTCGTATAGTGTTACCTAGGAGGGATCCATGTTGATTTTCCCATGTAGAAATACTTGGGAAGAGGGGAAAATTCGAGTGCATGTTGTGTCTCTGGAAGAACAAGTCGTGTGTATGGGTGCTACATGACCAAGATTGGCAGAGGAACACACCATGTTAAATTCATAAGGGAACACTCAATGCTGAGTTTTTACCTGATGTGTAACCTTATTTTTTAAAGCATTAAAGAAATCATTCACTTGTTCTGTTAATGCAGATCTATGTTGATGTCTTTGATAATCTTGAACCGAGGTGTGAGGTTGACCTTGCAGATTGATGCCACTGACATCTCCTTCGGTTGTACGCCAGGTATAGGGTGATGATCAGAAACTGGAAATGGTAGACTAGAGACTACCACCAGATCTCCCCATTGTTCTTTTCATAGAATAAAATATTATACATGACATAGGTGTCGATGCACAGTTCTGTGAATTCATTATTATGATGATGCATAAATTCCAAGGATCACCACATGCTACCTTGACTATGGAAGAGTTTACACGGGTGTTCTAGAAGAAGCATCCAACCTCATTTTCAGGGGATGGAGGATGACATGCTACAATTTCATTGTTGGATTCCATGTTATCTATATTTGAGCATTTGGAGATACCCCTAGAGTGGTGGGTGAATCTCATGACATGCATGTTACTGGATTCCTTTATTAGTTGGTGGGATGATACCTCATAGGAAATACGTCAACGGGATATGCCCTGGGAAGAGTTTTAGATTACCTTCTACAACTACATCTACCATGAGAATTTTATGGCTGGTCGAACCCAAGAGTACATGCACATGAAGCTGGGTTCTCATTCAGTGATGGATTACTCTTCTCATTTTAAAGAGCTTCAACACTTAACACTTGTTTTGTGAGGATGAAAGTTTATTTGGATACGTGATTTGATGATAGAACTAGACACTGATTACTGAGTGAAATATGAGGGTGTTGGTAGTTTTGAGGAAGGGTGGATCAGCACTAGGGATGGTACTCAATTGACTGATAGTATGAAGCGTCACAAGAATCCTTCATGAGGTGGTTATAGTTTTAGGGATGAATCTATAGTTATCTTTGTGAGGTAATATTTATGAGGTATGAGTGGGAACCTGAGACCAAATTGCCAGAGTGACCTAGTTGAGTTCCGATCATGCTGCAAGATGGGTCATCTTCAGCATGTCACCGGTTAGTCTCAGTAGCAACTGGTGAGAGGGGATCATATTTGACTCCACTTTCAAGAGTAAGACCAATGGTTTCTCTTCAATTAGGGAACATTATTACATCAGGTCGTTTAGGTTGAGGTGGTGGTGATGGATGTGGTATCCATAAATCAATTTTTCAGCGATAATAGGGTTGATCCACTTAGGGTAGTTAGGTAGGGTCGTAGGGCCATGGTACGTGTCAGGATTTTGCAATGGACTAGACCCAGCAGGAGCATGATCTTGGAACCTCTACAGTTGGAGGTACGAATCTAGTTACCTCAGTTTTAGCTTCTCCACTTTTTGATATCAGGGATTCCCATAGAATAATGTTTTTTTCTATTTTGGAGAGCCTTGGGCTCTGTATCATTACTTGTAAGGATGATATAACACCAGAAACTCTAATGGGGATTAGAAAAAATTATTGTTCATCAGGGCAATGAGTTGCCTATTTTGGAAAGTGGGTTTCACTTCTTATGGTACCTCTATGTCATTGAGATTACATGATACAATTTTATTCTTGGAAAAGACTAGTTAGTTTCTTTCCGGGCCCTTTTGGCTGCTATCGTTGTATGGGAGTTTCATATCACCAAAGGGAGGGTATATTCTATTAATGTGTAAATGGTATGTATAAGTGAGAATAGATAGACCCAAGAATCATGGAAAATGTTGAATTACATCCTATATCTATATGTTACATCAAATAAACCATGGGACTGGAAAAGTATACATTCCTCCAATGGTGGATCGTTTTATGGATGTCATTCTAGAAAAAATTTCAGTATAACATCCCATGAGAGAGGTTGATTTCCCTATTGATCTTTTTAAAGGGGTGGAACTGATATCCCATCCACCTTATAGGATAGATACCCCAGAGTTACTGGAGCTGAAGAACCAGTTAGAGTAGTAAGAAAAGGGTTTCATCTGACCCTCTACATCCCCTTACTGTCCATATGTACTTTTTTCAAAGAATGTGGAAAATGTCCTCAAACATTACTTGGAATATCAGAAGTTGAACCAGTTCAAAGTCATGAAACGATATATATTTTGGAGGTTTGATGATATTATTGATTCACATCGAGGATCCCATTTGTTCTTGAAGATTGACTTGAGATCTTGTTATCATCAACTGCGTGTTATACCCTCAGATATACCACTTACATCCTTTCGGTGTATGTATGGTCTGTACAAGTAGTTGATTATACAATTATATCTCACGAATGTGCCATAAGTTTTTTTTGGAACTGATGAACTGAGTGTTCCATCCTTACATAGATTATTCTGTGGTAGTCTCAGTGGATGATATCTTGGTGTATTCTCACACTACACATGACCATTCCAACCATCCTGAGATCATATTGAGTACACTATGATAGAATCATTTATATACTACGTTAATAGATTTCCATTTTTTTTGTAAAAGATTAACTCATTGGGTCATGTTATCTCATTCACAAGAGTATCTCCAAACTCAAATAAAGTGAGAGAAATATTTTAATGAGTGTAACCGAAGAATAACTTTTTGTTATTGAGTTTTATAGGGCTAGATGGTTTCTACAGATGCTTTATACATGAATTTTTAAATCTTATAAGAACCTCTAACATGCCTCATTATGAAGGGTTCAATGTACTTGTGGTCATATTCCGGTGATTCAGTCTTTTAAGAGTTTAAAGGGAGATTGACTTCAGTACCGATATTGGTTTTGCTGGAGTTGGAAAAGACCTACATTTTTTTTCTGTGATGCATCTGGTAATGGTCTGAGAGAATTTAGTATACATGGGGAATGAGTCATTGTGTATGGGGCTCGATAGTTGATGTAACATGAGAGGAACTACATGATTCACGATTTCAATTTAGTGGTAGTTTTATTCCATTATTTCATTGGATACATTATCTTTTGTGAGGGAATTTTGTTGTATACACAGACAATAAAAGTATCAATTATTTCGTTCATAGCATGATATGAATTGGATAATGTGAATGTTTGTTTAGTACCTTTAGTATTTTGACTTTGAGCTTGCGTAGATGACAAGGAAATGAAACACATTAGCTGATGCGTTGAGTAAGAGGACCCAGATTCAAGCAGTTCAGGATGAAAGTAGTGAGTGGTAGCATATGGATCTATTATCTAAGATACATTTGGAGGTGTATGACCAATAGGGGTATACATTTCATTCTTCTATATAATTTAACACTACTCAACTGGATCTAGTCTGTATGAGGCAATAATCAGATTCTCAAGGCCTAGTCCTACTGGAGAGTTTGTCAGTAAACGACCATACTCTTGGGAGGACCATGTGCGATGATGATGTATTGCATTTTAATGGATGTGTATGGGTTTCAGTAACCATACGTGAGGAGTTGATGTGATATTTTCATTACTCAGTATGGGAAGTTCATCCATTTGTCACAAAGATATATCGAGATCATCATATTTAGTATTGGTGGCGAGGCTTGTAGAGGGATGTAGGTGGATTTGTTATGAGATGTTCCACGTGTCAGCAGGTGAAGGCGGAACATCATTGACCAACATGACTTTTATAGTTTTTATCCATTTCCAAGTGGAAGTGGAATGATGTTGCATTAGATTTCGTGAATGGTTTATTGAGGTCTCATTGAGGGAATGATACAGTTTGGGTTTCTATCAACAGACTTAGAAATGTTTCACATTTCCTTCCGATCAACGAAACCATTTGTTTTTATGTGCATGGATGAATTTACATTCGATATATCATACATTTTCATGGTGTTCCACACTATATCATTTTATAGAGTGATGTTTTTTAACTTCTCATGATTGGTAGGAACTATAGAGGGAATTTTCAACATATGTACATCTGAGTACATCATACCATCACAAGATAGATGGCTAGTCTTATCATAGGATTCCAGTTTATGAGGACATACTTCGAGCATGCGTACTAGATTTTGGTGTCTCTTGGTAGATTTATGAACCCATAGTGGATATTTCCTATAATAATAGTTTTTATGCAATGATTTAAATGGCACATTATGAGGAGCTGCATAATAGGTCCTTTTGATCAACCCTATGTTGTATAGAGGTAAAAAGGTAAGCTATTTTGGGACATCATATTATCCAGGAGGCCATTATGAATGTAGAGTTTTTACGAAAGAGGAAGGACACCACATAGTCTCAGCATAAATATTATGATGATCGATAGAGACGAACTATAGAGTTCGAGGTGGGGGATATTGTCTTCTTCCATGTCAAAATAAGGATGATAAAAAAGATGATTAAGAGACTTGGAAAACATTCTGGGAGATATGTTAGGACATTTAAGATTTTTATGATAGTTGGTCCAGTTTCCTATCAGTTGCAGTTACCTCAGAGGTACCAGTCTCTGCATGCGGTCATTCATGTTTCATAGTTATGGAATTTCATATCAGGCCTGCCACATGTTTTCCAACCTGAGGGGGTTGAGTTGGAGGTGGATGCATCCTTCGAGAAGCAACCTATTCAGATTTTGGATCGTAGAATGAATGTTTTTTATGGACAACCTATTCCTCGGGTGTGGGTGTTAAGGAACCGTGGGAGAGTATATGATGGGACATGGGAGAGTGAGGTCGACGTATGATCATAGTGGCCAGAGTTGTTTAATGAATCTTCTTCACCACCATTGGAAGGGAAATTAATTGACAAATTTATTTTTTATTGGATGTTTCTTAGAACCTAAATCTTCATTTTAGGTATGGATATTGATTTTGGGATTTTTTAGAAATTAGGAAGAAATTGAAATTTTCTATGTATACACCATGCAATTTTGAGTAGAAACCTTGATCCAAGATTTCACATGAATCGGTATACTAGCGGTGTAATGTCCAAGTACATGTCTATATAGGTGACCTCAAATATCGCCTAAAGCGAGGGCTGGTTGAGGGTAGCACCCGGAGTGTACATTTAATGAACCTGTCGTTTACTTTTATTGTAATTGATAAATAAAAAATGGGTCGCATCTCATCTCTAGAAACACTTCTTCTCCACCTCAGTTTCAATATGAGAGTGTCAAATGTCAAAAGAACATCGAGCTATTCAAGATCTTACCATCGATCACTGATTAAGATGCTGCAGGGTGCATTATATTCCCACCAATGAGTTCTCCCTTTCCGTATATCACTTCTTCCAGATTCCTCCTCTCTCATGATTTATTGTGGATTTATTTTTTACCCTTTTGTGGATCTACGTCAATTAAGGACAATTCAAGGGATAATGTTCAAGGTTTTTTATCAGAAAACATCAACGATGGTGTTTTTTCCTTTTTTCATTTGTCTTTGGATTATATATACATAATGTGCCCAATACACATGTTTGGGGTATTAAATGTTTTATAATTTTACCATGTATAATACCTTCATGGTTTTTTTGTTTGAGAATGGAATATTTCTTATTCATAAGGTTTTATTCCTTATTATGAGACACCCTATGGGTGTGTCCACCGGTTTGAATGTTTATGGTCTTTTGGACTAGGTTTTCTATGAGGAATACCTAGTTTCCTTGCCTTGAATTGTTTTTCAAAGATTTTATTGATTATATTAATTTCATGTGTTATGAATTTGAATGTTAGCCTTGTTGTAGTTATAGATTGCATGTGATGGATTATTATGATTGGAATGATGATCTTCAAATGGACTGTGAGAGACTTGTACTACGAAAACTATGGGGATTTCCATGATTAGTTAGACAGGACCATGAGAGCCTTGGTTTAGCCTTTGAGAAAGGGGTACTGACTGTGCGAGCTACTTAGGAGGTCATTTATGATTATTTAAGATATTTGTCCCTTGGTGGTATTGACCATGAATGCTACCTGAAGGTCATTTATAATTTAATGAATCTATGTTGGCTTAAGTATATTGAACAAGAGAGCTTTCCAGCAGGTTGTTTTTATATAATTAGTATTATGATAAACGAAAGGGGTTATGCTGTGAGAGTTTTCCTAGAGGTTTGTTTTGAATAATTTTATTATTTTGATCAGACTTCCAGGACCAAATATTATTCTTTGACTCGGTTGTACGTGATTGATTATATGGTCATATGAGATTCTTGTTGTTACTACTACACATGGGGATATAGATATTAGTCTATATCTATAGGTTGCATTATTCAATGCATTGAATAATTATTTAAAGTTAATGAATATAATTGTAAACTGTAGGATTAATTAATTTTGTGAACATCCATGTTTATTACTTCATTTTTCATATTACAAACTAAATATATATTCCCGGACAGTTAGGCATAGATCATTTTGTGGATTCCTACTGGGATTCACCTCACACCCTATTTGGGTCATGCTTCTAGATCAGAATAGATTATATGTTTACACATATAGATAATTTCAAGAACCCTTCTTCATAAAGTACATGATTGTTGTGGGAGATGGAGATCATGAGACCAAGTTAAGGATTGCAATGCTATTGGAGTTTACTTATTTTTTTGTACATTGGTTCTTATATTCCTTTCATTCATTGTAAATTGTTTGGATGCTTTCATAGATACATATTTCGTGCATCATTTATATATGCTCTATTTGTTATATTATAACAATTATTCTTATTTTTTACTTCTGTTATATGGTATTTTTCATCTGCTATTGTTTTATAATTTTATTTTTATTTCCATACTCTGGTACTGAGGGAATAGTTTCTTCAATGTCATACATTTTCACTCGCTACTAGTCATAGCCTTTGATATATGTGGAAATGCGCCTGAGGCTATGTGACCAACCATGGTTAGGGAACCTTGGGTTGGTAGCCAAATCTTGAACATTATATAATATAATAAAAGAACATTATCATTTCGCAATGCAGTAGTTTACTATAAAAAGGAATGCTGATTTTGTTACCCATTTGATAGAAGTGTGTGTATGATTAGGTTGAGAGATAAACATAAATAAAAAAATTATATTAATTATACAATTTAAATTATATAAAAATGGAATTATAATAATTTAATGGATTGAATAATAAATAAAACAAAAATTATCATTTAATAATGTTACATCTTCCATGAGTAACTCTTTTTGGATTTCACCGACAGACTTAATTTTATTTTTTATTCCCATTTTGTAGGATTCTAGTATGAGAGAATGGATTTTTGGATCTTATATGGGATGGTATTTTATAAGTAAATTATCTTTGAAGGTGTGATGAAGTGTGGAGAGTCATGACTTTTATTTTGGATGATGTATGGCATTCCTATAAATAAAAAAATATAAAATTATCTGCGAGGTATCACTTATATAATATCCATCAAAAAATGACCCCAATTATAAATGTATGGACTTATTGTTAATTGATGACCATTAAATAGATCTTGACATGTTTCTAGGTCATTTGACCACTTAATATCTATGTTTTAGAACTATGTAAACTCACTTTTATCTTAATCATTTTCAATTTTTTTGATTCATTCTTATATTTGTTCTAAAATATAGGTTTCAGAAATAAGATGTTATAAATTATTTATATTCAAATATAAAAAATAAAATAAAATTGAAAAAATATTATTTCTAGAATTTAAATTAAAATTTGTCATACAAAAAGAATGACAAAGCTATTTTTTAATTTTAAAAATTTTAACGCACTGAATATTTTTACCTCCAGTAAAAATGTGAAAATGATTAAAATAAAATAAAATAATTCAAAAGATATAATATTTATCAATTTTAAATTCACCTAAATGAAAAATATTATTTAACATCATAAATTATTTAATCAAAAACTCATTTTTAAATTAAATTCCATTAATTTTATGTATTCATTAAAACCTAATGCTTCTATAAAAATTCAAAAAAATTAATCAATGAAAATTTTAATATATTTAATTTAATTTTTTTTTATATTTTTCTAGTAAAAAATTAGTTAATTGTCATAATTAAATTTTAAAAATCTATTCCATTAAAAGGCGATAAGACTTCCTTTTAAAATTATGAAATTTATTTATGAATTTAATTGGATTTAATGTTAAATGAATCATACATAAAATATGGAAAAAATTTAAAACAATTAATATATAAAATATAAATATAATTAATTTATTTCAATTTTTATATGAATAATATAATTTATTATAATAAAATTCATTTTTTTTCATAAAAACACTTCCTTTATATTCAATTGATCTTTATTTTTAGTTATAATTATTTTGATACCAATTATTTTATTTTATAACAAATATTAATCTATAATACCATAATGTAGTAAATATCATTCATTCCCACCATTTCAATTACTTGGTGATAACTATCATAATAAATATTAGTATTATATTGTTGTTTTATATATCATTGTTTATGTGTATCCCACGTTATCAAGTAGATTTGATGTTGAATGGAACCCATGATAAAAATTTTGTTGCATAAAAATAATTCTATATTGATCATTTAATATAATGGATGGTTTCAACGAAATTATATTACCATCAATTAATATGTTTCTTAAAATATCAGGATATTATATCCAACCTCAATAAAAAAATCATCCCAAAAGTTTTTTGTGGTTTCAAAGGATTTTTAGAATTCATTTATTGAAACACGCACAATAAAAATAAAATAACGAAATAAACCTATTGAAAGATTATAATATAAAAAACCTGATGTTTTCATAATGTCATAGGTAACTAGGTTGATATATAAGGGAAAATTGGATGGAAATTAAAATATGGATTTTAAAGTGAAAAATTGATATAGACTAATAGAGGGTGATAGAGCACATGGTATAGATGGAACCAATGAAAAAAAGTATAAAAAATTATTTGTCGAAGAGTCATGTATATAAATAAAAATTATGTTAATTGAATAAAATTTAACATTGAGATACTATTCCTAGAGTTAAATAATTATCCTTCCAAATTGACAATTTAATAGACAAAGTTGATGAATTTTTAATAATGGAGTCACTAAAATTATCTTTTAAATACCACATAACCATTACACGGATCATAAATTTATTCCACTCTTCTTAATTCATCATCCAAAACCAAAATTGAAAGCATAAGCTATAATAATTCACAAAATGAGTAAACCTAAATTTCATATTTTAATATAAAAATGTAATACCCAATGTTGAAACTAATTTATTTTATAAATTATTATCAATTAAATTATTAAGACATTTCTTGAATATTTTTTCAACCCAAATAATTGATATTTTTGACCACATGTTATTATATTATATATTATCCATTATTCTTAAAATAAAATCATTTTGTTTCAAAAATAAAAATAATATTAATATATAAAAATGTCATGCTGACTAAGACATCAAATAGGCTAGTGGTGGGTGCTACACATTTGTGTACCTTCTGTTGTGGTTCCAAGTCCCACAACCTTGTTAGAAGAAACTGGTTATCACTAGTTCATCAAGATATCTTTTTTCTCCTTCAAACATGATAAAAAAATTCCCCTTAATAAAATTTAATTTTTATCGTAGGGGTTAAAATACCTCATCCCAAACAAATATATCTATAAAATGTCATTAATAAATTTAATATTTAATTGCTTAAATCATAAAATGGGGGTTTGTTACATTGAGATAATATTAATCCTTATGATTATATACCTATGACTACATCCATATCTCATGAGATAACCAAATATTAAGACATATTAATCTCAATAGATGTCTAAATTGACCATAGATACTAACTCCAACTACCCATGACCCACACTAATAAATCATGCCTTAAAATCATTAAATTTACATTTCTGTGACATATATTTTTTCAGCAAAACCTTACACCCTAAAAAAGAAAAATTGGGCAACATTTTTTTATGAGTAAGATTAATGTCTAATGTTTTATATCATTTGTGAAGACTCCTAAATAATAAATTTAAATAATTCAACTGAAAATTTGTTACATTTAACGAGATTTTCTTTTTGACATTAATTTATCATCATCGTTCACATGAAATTACTTCTGGAAATAACTCATTCAAAATCACTCATTAAAACCCGGGGAATTGAAAATAGAATAACGGTGAAATCAAATATTAATTAATTGAAAACATAACCATTAGTAGTTTAATGCCATCAATGAAAATTAGAGTGCATAAATATATAATGAAATAATAAGTGAATGATTAAACAATAGAATAACTCCTAACAAAATATATTTCAATCCTTAAATATAAAATCATGTCTTAGGAAAGACGAATCATAATCAATAATCAAGAGCCAAGTTGTATCAATATCAATCACTGGAGACATTATAAACTCTTAACAAGCATATTGAAAACATTTACTTACTTGGGAAATAATTTTAACTTGACTAATACATTCACTCCTAAAAATAGAATAAACATATTATCGACATCCATACCAAATATATTTTAGTCCCATTAAACACCCATCCTTATTTGGATTTTTATGTAACTACCTGTCATTCGATTATCATGGAAGCAACAATCATTGGTTTAACACGGATTTATCAATGATAGGATTTTCATGTAACAACTGATTATACATAAAATAACCATTAAAAATAATAATGCATGAAATTTTTTATTTCATCATAATTCCAGTTAAATTTCACTTATCACTTTTTTTGTATAATTAACCAATTTAAATGATAAAAATTTATAAAAAATATTTTTGCAACAATATTAACTTATGGATTGAAATGTGTTCCATATAAATCTATTTTAAACATGATTAACAAATGGTATATAAATGGGTAACATAAATATATATTTGCAAAAATTATTAACCAAGGGAAAATAAATTGGTTCAAAAAATATCTTTTTAAAACAATATTAACCCTTGAAAATAAATGGGTTCTAAATAATCTCTATGAAACATGATTAACCCATTGAATGAAATAATGTTCCATAAAAATATCTTTAAATGAACATAATCAATAAACATAATGAATGAGGATGGTATCAATTCAAAATATCATTAGTATAGGATATATAACAACATGTGTTATTCACATTTATTAGTGTAAAATCCTATAAATTAGCGTTGAAAATAGTTATGATGGAAATAATCTTTTTCATTCCAAAGTGTCACATAACACTTTGAAACAATTGACTCCTTCACCCAATGATATAATAAAATTAAAAACAATTATATATTTAGAATAATTCATGATACATAATTTCAGAGGTGAAATATATTTACCACATAAAACAAGTTATGGGTATAACATAACAAATATCTGAAGGAAGTCAAATCGGGAAACAAATCCATTACCTCTTTAAAATCATTGAACGGGTAAACCTTATGAATGGGAAAACATAAAATTGATATGAAAATACATAGATATTAAATAACAAGAATCATGAAATAAATTCATTTTTATTTTATACACCATAAAATAAGAATATGTTGTGAAAATGTCACAAGACTCGCAGAAATAAAATTATAACTAAAAATAGCTTTACAATTTGGAAAATATTTGAATTAAAAAACAAAAAATTAATATTCATAAAATTAAACATGTAAATATCAAGTATATAAAGAAATTAAATATATAATATATCAAAAATGGGAGTATATACACATCGATATTAAGTAAGTGGTGAATATGACATTTATCATAGAGATGCAAAATGTGAGATGAAAATATATTGCCATTATTGTGTTATTAGAGTGAGAATAAATAAATGAAATAATTGTGGTTGATATTGTAAAAAAAATTATTGGAAATATATAATAATAAAATAATATTTTATTTAAAACATACTATTTGAATAACATAGCAAATGAAATAGAGGTTTAATCTAAGGAATGGAAATTGAGTTACAAAATCCCATACATTCACCCTTATTTTAAATACTTGTCCTCAATATTTATGAGTAATAAACTTATTTTTATTATTTACATTATTAATAACCATTATATGATTATAATTACTTTTATATAACATAGAAATATGTTATATAGAATTACACCATCAATAGTGTTTATGTCAAATGTTTTGACCCTATTTGGAATATGTGTCAAAACTGTCTATGATATCACGACTATGTTTAAAGAGGTTGTTATTTAAAAATAACTATAACAATTACCATTAAATAATTATCCTATATTTACACTAAAAATAATTTTAAAATAAAATATTATTGATTTTTATGACCAATGAACCAATGTTATGATCATGCAGACAGTATGTCGTACATATGCATGAGGAAAAATCCTATTTTTGAGTGATAATTTTGTAATGATGTTATGTAAAAATTATATTTACAAAATTTCTATTATATCATAAAATCAATAATAATTTTTTATATATTATATATATATATATATATCATTTTATGTGGTGATGAAATAGGAACAATCTAATCGATTCTAAGAGGATGCAGTCCACTCATACAAGAACAATGATACCACCTTTTTAGTGACTGAAATGGAATGGAGATACTGATTTCGTATATTTCATGATATATAATAATGTCTGCAGGAAAATAATTATATAATTTATGTCATATATTTTTAGTAATCCTATAATTAATACATACGATTTAATGTTTGGAAGTATCACATCACTTTGAGGAAGTAGTAGTAAACACATTCACAAATGATGTTATCGTATTAAAAAAAATGAAATCATAGAAATATGATTTTTTTATTAATATTAAAATCATAAATACATTATAAATCTCATATATAATATATAAAAATAGTATTTTATCTTTATACCCAATCATAATAGGTCCAAAATGAAAATTGAACAACATCATTTCATGAAGTGGTAGCCCATCGTGAATAGAAATGGGGATTTCATTACATATTTAATGGATGTTTGATTGGGTGTAAGAATAAAACATAACATAAAACAACTCACAATATTTAGGGTACTGAGGTTATTATATAATCAAGGAAGTAGATGAATTTATGTTGTGTAAAAAAATATATCAAATGTGATCGTTGATGAATCGTATCCCTTCATCAAGTAACTCGTTTTGGTATAAACCAAATAACATTATTAGATTCCTTTATTCCCAATGTGTGTATTCTAATATAAGAGAATTAGTGGTGGGAGATTAATTGGGTGGCGTGTCAACGAATCAAAAGTACTGATATGTGTGATTGAGTGTGACAGTGAATACCTTTTTATATTAGAGGTGGAGTGCCATAATTGTGAATATAAAATGTTCGACACTATATGGATGTATCCCAAATATATTGTTCCTCCAATAATGACAAATAATATATAAAGTAGTATATATGGACTAATAATTTACTATAATTGGAATTTGGAAATTATTCTATATCCTTTTGATTCATTAGATTAATGTTTAACCACTATGTAATCTAATTTTTACCTTAACCAAATTAAATAATTTAAATTTTCTTCAATAATATATGGGGACGAAAAATAATTTGTCCAAATTTGAAATTGTTAATAATTTTTATTCAAAAAATGGAATCCATTTTTCCTTTTTCCTGAGATATAATTGGAAGAATTTAATTTAAAATTAATCCTATAGTTGAAAAAGAAAGTGGGGTTCTAATGATAAATGTACAAAATATTGAAAAGTGTTTACATAATATTTTAGTGTGAAATTAATTTAAAATCATCAAATTATATGAATGGATATAAAATTATATTATTATTAATTAACATAAATGAAATATATATGTCAACACGATAAAAACATTAGATGAAAAATCATCTTTTTTGATAAAATCAACTGTTTTTTACTATTCAGAAAATCAAGATACCTCTTAGAAAAATTCCAAAAATCTAACCCTAATAATTGTTAATATTAAATTATAAAAAATGAATTTCTTTATTCCAAATAAAATATATAAAATTTTTCAAATTTAGTTTGAAAAATATTTTTTCATTAAAAGTAGGTAATACATCATTTAAAAAAATATACTACACTTTATGCAAAAAATTGTATATATTCTGGTATTATGAAACTAAATATTATAGGGTTAATTATATAATAATTATAAAATATATAACATATAAATTTAATTAATATCATTCACTAATAGTTAATAATTTAATAATCATATTAAAAAATGATATTATAGTCATTTAATTTATTTTCATAAAAAACATCCTTTTAATTAAAATTGTCATTATTTTTGTTTATAATTAATTGGTACCCAATAAATTAAATTTTTAGGAATTTTTAAATTAAAATTTAAGTTTTTAGCTAATCACATTGATTCACTCCATTCCAATTTCTATATGATAACTATCATAGTAAATATCAATATTATTTTTTATACAGTAAAAATAGTTTTTTCATGTAACAAATGTTACCAAAGAGACTTGATGTTTTATACAACCTAATATAACGTTGGTGTTCATTGAAATTCAATATAAATTTCAAATTTTGTACCATTCAATCTATCAAAAAATATAAATTTATTTGATATAATATATTTCATAAAATCACGTGATGTTAAACACTCGTAGTCTCCATTTATTATAAGAGATGTCCCTTTCGATTAAATAGTGATAGATTTTTTAGTTTCAATGAGAAATGAATCTATAGGTAAATTAATCCATGTTATTATATGTAACCATGACAATGATCATTAATTAATCCATTTCAATTTAAGTTGACAAAAATCAAAAAATATTATATTTTGGTTGATTAATTTTTTCAAATTATATGCATTATATACGTTACGTGGAGTGGAATATTATCAAAAGAGTAACACAATGATATTTTGTGATATATTTTTATTTAAATATATTTGATTTTTTTTTAGTATCCCTAATATGAGAAATAATCCTAGAATGTACTATGAAATATTATTGTAATAATATTATTAATTTTACAATTATCAACCACACATTATATTTGATGATATTAATAAGAATATTATATTTATGATATATATATATATTTATTTATTTATATAAGAATAGGAAATAGGAATTGAATTTCATTTTTCAAAAAAATAATATTTTCATATGATTGTAATAATTTTGTCAATATTATATTTATATTAAATATCTTTAACACTAGTAATGTATTATATTTATAAATATATATTAATATAATTTGTTTATTACTTTATAAAAAATAAGACAATAATTATAGATATTATACAATTGAAAAAAAGAATATTTTATTGGAAAAACTGATGATGCTCGTAAAAATGGTTTCAATAAGGAACATTATAATATTTTTTCATTATTAATCAATATCTTATATGGTATTTGTTGAAAATATATTTCGTAAAATATATATATCATTCATATAATATATTTAACTAGTCGTAGAGTAATAATACATTAATTTTTATTATTAAAAATGAATTTTTATATATATTATTTATGTTTTTGTTATCACAATTTTTTAAAATATATTAATACCACTCATATAAATTAAGTTTATTACATGCTTTTATATACATGGAATCATAATTAAATAATTTTATAATAAGTAAAAATATAGTTTTTTCATTATTAAATTTTAACAAGGAAAAAATACATTACTGTAATAAAGAATTAATATAGACAACATGGGGTTCCACAAAATAAATAATGGTATAAATAAAAAAAACTATTTTACATACTGTTGGGAATTTTTTTTTACAAAATCCTATTTAATATTATAAAAATTTGACACATTGTGACACTTTCACTAGAATATGGATTCTTATATTTTAATTTATTTTATAATATCCTAATGTGTGACTCGTGTCACATATAAATGAGAGTATCCAATAAATTAATATACACAAAAAATTATCCATTTTTTATTACAATATATTGTCTAAAAAAATATTAAACCACTTTATACTCATTTTAGATGATCATATAATCTTAATAGGTAAACATATGTGCCCCCCAAGATGAAATCCAAATGATGTTTCTAAATGAAGTCATCAATGTTCTTAATAAATTTTTTCTTATTACATAATTTGTACAAATCCAATAATCATTTTTAAATGATAATAAAATTATTAAATAAATATTTTTATCTAATTTCAATGTTTATATGTAAATAGTACATACATTTTCCATCTCTATTATATCTATATAAAAATTAACATAACACTCTAATATATGTATATACTATCATATCAATTAATACATTTATTTTAAAATCATTATTGTCACTCATGGATTGTTATGTAGAAATATTTAATTGATACACTTGATATTTATAATATAAATATTATTTATTATTTATTATATTTAATTTGATATGTTACAGTTCCACCCATTGTAAAATGATAATGTCACCATTTTGTAAGTGTTGGCCACCACCTAAAATAATCCTTGTGATTAATTTTCAATATTAGATTTCAATGATTGATAATAAAGATATACTAAATTCTTATATATAATGTTATTATTTAGAACCAATTCTATATTTTTTTATTATAATTTATATTTATTTAATTATTTAAATAAATAACTGCAAACATCAATCATTCATTGGTTCAAACTACTCTCTATGTGAAGAAATATAACGCATATTTAAATATCAGATTTCATTAATAGTATTAAAATATTATATAATTACTAAATATGATATTTATTGCATGGTAAAAATTTATATGATGAAGAAAAATTAAATAAAGTGAAAGTGAATGATCTTTTGAGTTGAAACATTATTGGAAAATAAAAAAAAATTATCATGAAAAATAATTTTTTTAATTACATTATAATAAAATTTTTATTATAAAATTTAAACTTTTAATTAGTCATAAGATTTGAGAAAATATTGTTCACTAATATATTTTTAAAAAATGAAAAAAAAATTTATACAGTATTTTAAAATATCTATGAAGCCATCCTAGACTTTAGATAAGGGTTTATGTAACAATGTACATTATTTTAGGTTCGTTAATATTATAATTCAACTGAGTAAAATTATGTTGTTGTAATCAATTAAAGAAAATATATATTATCCACCTTTTTTATTTAGATAATTAAAATTTATAATTATAATTGTTATTTCATTGTTATATATATTTATTGAGAAAAATGGTTTTATGAAAATATGATCTTTTTAATCCTCTTTTGTTCGAGAATTCATTCTTCAATGAAATTATTTTTAATATTGTTTTATGACATTTTTTTAGAAACGAATGTTTAACATTTGGTTTTTAGGACATCCAAATTTTTATAAAAAAATTTAATTGAATATTTTCATTTGTTTTACAAATAACTCAGTCAAGATGTTTTTGAAAATATTCAATTGTATGTTTTATTATAAATAATATTGTATTAAATGACCTAACACTAATCTAGTCAATTTATTCCAAAATTATTATATTTCATTATTCAATGGTTTTTAAAAGAAAATTATTTTCTTATTTTTTATTGGAATTTTTGTTTTAAAAACATTCAAATTAAAATTAATGTTTATCTTAATATTCAATTCATATTACAATTGATTTATTTCATTATTTAATTTATCAATGTTAATATTCATTATGGAATTTTATGATTCCTTATTGATATGATCATATGATATCATTGACTATCTTTATTCATATGGATTATGATGACATTTTAATGAAATTTTTATATAATGAATTTCCCTACATGATGATAAATTAGAAATGATGTAATCATTAATGTGGAATGTTATCAATTGAATGACTATGTATGGATTATCATTATGATAATCCTTGGTGTATCGTATCCATATAATTAATTTTGTAATGTTACTAAGGTATCTCATGATATAATGAATTTATTTAAGGATAATTTTGTGGAAATATATGTTAATTTTTTGATGTATGAGTATAATTGATGGTAGTTATTCCCCTACGAATATTTTTGAATATTAGTGTGAAAAACAATGTTCAATTTCTGATTCGGGGGTTGTATTTATTCATATTGTTCTCAAGGGATAATGTTTAGACATTATTATGAATATAAATATTCACAATATGATAACTTATTATTATTAAGATTCAATATGCCTTTATTATGATACATGATTGGTTATTTCTACTTTGATATGAATATGAATCATTTTTCTATATTTGAATTGATATTATAATTTTTATATAATATTTTATAGTCATGATCCATTTTTATATATAATAATTTATAATATTACCATATCCTTTTTATCATATTGTGATGATTTATGAATGATTCTTCCAATGCGTACTTATGACAAATATTATACCTAACACATTATTCGGTTTTAATTTCCTTTATTTTAAAGTAAGCTTATATGGATGAAATTCTATGAGGGGTACTAAATATGGAAAATTATTTGGTACGATGATGATGTTTTTTCGAAAATATGTTAATTATAAATTTAATCTATAAATAAATTAATCCAATATTTCTATAAGGAATATATATCAATTAGTGGTATTGAAAATTATTTTAAAATGTTGAACTGTTTATGTTTGTAATGATTACATTTTTTCATCACGTATCATAGTAGTCTTTATATATTTATGTTATTTAGTATATAATTAATATGGGGACATAACATGCAAATCCCAGTAGTGAACCACTTAGGAAGGAGTATTAACCTAATGATTTATAGGTTTATTTAATAAATTTTTAAATAATCGGATTAAAATTGATAAGTCATCTTAATTGGTTTATTTTTTGACAATTATTATTTTCTCTATTTTATTTCCAAAAATTGGAACAATAAAAATCATGCAGTTAAAAAATGTACATTTAATGGATATTTTCATTAGACACCAAATGTATTTTTTGTCAGCATAAAATATAATGTGTCCATTCTCATTGGAATCTCTAAATCAATGATAAAAAACTTTAACAATATTGATCTTGAGAATATGATAAGGTAAGATAAATTTTCCACGAAATATTTTTTGAATAAAACTCATCCTTCCTTTATCTGAACTCTAATCATAATGATCTTAAAAAATAGATCAGTGATATAGAAAGGATATTTTTTAATCAATTCTCATACCATGAGAATATTTTTATTAGTTTATCACATTGAATATGAATGTAATAAATGGTTGAATATAATAAATAATAATAGGTTAAAAGAAGTAATAAAATCCAATGAATGGAAGAATTCTTGTGGGTGTTACACATCAAACACATTTCATAAAAAAATTTAATACATTTGGAATGCACACTCTAGAGTTATTATATAAGGATAATAAATCAATTTTTACCTATTTGGATAATTTTTAAAGACTTTAAATGATTTTTTCTATAATTATCATCAATAAGATGACAAAAATTGCTTTTTTTAACACCACATTTATCTCATTTCAGGGAAAGGATTTATAAAATTATTTATTTTGAAATGTGGAGTAGAAAAGCAAGTAAATCTTTTAAATTTAGATTTCAAAATATAAATACAATGATTAAAAAAACAAGAATGGTAAATCCCAGAATGAAATGATAGTAAAACCCCCAATATGAAAAAATGTGAGGAAAATCAGTCAGGAAATTTCTTAAAAGGAACTCAAGGAGGTTTCAAGTGTAGAACAGATAAAAATCAACAAATTAGTTTTTTTATGAGAAGTGAAAAGTAAATATAATAAAATTTTGGAAAATAATTATCCAAAAAATGATGTTAAATGTTTTATATTCCTGGATATTTATAGTGATGAAAATACTAACACTATTTTAGATCTAGATATGATGGTAGGCATAAAGAAATGAATAAGAAAAATTATAATGGGAATCTCATTACTATAAAAATAGATATGGTTATATAGAATGATTTGGATAAATGTAAAAATATCATCCAATCTATAATGGAAAATTAATTCATTGATTTTTTTGCACTAACTCATTTAGATTTGTTCAATTTTCTAAGGGTATCCTATTATCATGTAAAATTAATGATGTCGAATTATCATTGAAAACACAAAATTTAATGATAATAGCCTCTCATATTTAAAAGTCCAGTATTATATAATTTTTTTGGTATGTTATTCATAGAAAACATATTTGTCATCAAATAATTAAATTTCAATGGATGTTGAGATTATATTGGTTCTCCTAACATAGATCCCATATCAATTTTAATAGAAGATAATCCATATTTAAAATTCCATATCAATATATGATATTTCTATCACACCAAGGATAAATATGAATATAAAATATAAATTAAATTAACTGTTTGGTTCTTATTAAAAATTCATGTGATATAGTTGATTCCAATTGTTTGGGAGGAAGTCTACATTGAATTTATTACAAGTATTATAGATTACAATGATTCATATCATAAATTCTTATCTATCTTTAAATATTATGATGAACATATATATTCAATATAACATATACTAGGTCCTAAAAATATTTAAATGAATTTATATATAATGACCCAGATTGATTAAAAATAATTATTTGGGAAACTGTAATGTAATCTCAATAAGGGATTTATACACATAGTTTTCCACTATTGGGTGAAAATTTTCACCATAATTAGAAGAAATATTTTTATTATGTATTTAATCTGATTATTTGGAATTTAAAAATTAAAAATCAAGAAAGAGTATCACAATCCACAGTTTTGAAAATTTTCATCAAATATATGGGGCTCAATATAGTTTATAGATGTATATACAATTTAGATATCATCAATTAAAGATCACCAAGACTGATATTCCCAATAAAACCTTCCATTTTATGTAAGAACACTATGAATTTATAATGTTGTAATTTTTATTTATATTATTCTATTATGTCATCAGGGATATAGGAAAAATTCATTATAGATTACCTTAATTAGTATATGGTTTTCATTATATGTCATATTATTAAATATTCAAAGTGAATGGATGATCATCACTATAATTTCAAACATGGTCTAATGACACTATGGATAGAGAATAAGTATGTTATACTTACCATGTATTAGTTTTCCTAGAAAAATGATTAAATAATATTTTAAATAATATATTGTATGTGTTTATTTCTGTATACATCAATAAAATATTGTAACAATCTGACCAGGGTCTCCCATAAAAATGACATCTGACCCAATCCATCATATACACAAAGGGTGATCCTGATCTCTACAGGTTGTTGATAATCACTTGAGCATTAAATGAAAAAACATATGGAATAGAATGGATGCTCCATGGGATGGGGTCAAAAAACATACCCCCTCTAACTAATATTTCCCCAATGTAGTTGACAAGAAACCTTACCGCCTCACTGTGTTTCCAATCCAATCCCTCCATTAGAAAAATTACAATGTTCTTCGCACCATTTAAGAGGTGTGAACGTCGTGGGATAATAGGTTAAAAGGACCCCCCCAAGGTTTTACATAAAAGGTATCTACATAAAAACTCATATAATAATTTTTAAATACAACATTTCATAATAATAAGTAAGGATGATTTATCGAAATCATGGAAAACATGTCCCATTTATCACAGTTCTAATACAATAGAAGGTTTATCCATTTAAAATCACATTTTACCTAAATAATATTTCATTAGAATCAATATTCATGTCAAGGATAAAATAGTACATTGAAACTAAATTAAGAAAAACAGTAGAAGAACAAGAAAACAATTTTGTACACTATAGATAAATAAAAAAGTGTTGGCAGCAGACTACTTGTAACAAATATCTTTGAACAGTGCACCATGGTCTGTTACATTGTGCGTAACATAGATACACAATGTTTACCAATTGAATTACAACATATTCCATAAAAAAATAACCCTGGATTAAAATCTGTTATTTAAAATATTCCCTATTTGAAACAAAACATTGCATCATGTATCATTTCATATAATCAATTATTTCAGGACATACATCCAGTAACTCTAACATGTAAGGTAACCTAATTAAATAGTGTGAAATCTTCTTATAGCCTATAGAAAAATATTTTTAAATATAATAGTCCAAAACATCTATGACATCACCATTATAGGTATCCTCCAAATTCATTCCCGGCCATATCGAGACAATAAAAAAAGGAATACCATGATGAGGTCAAATATGTTCTTGAAATGCCGGTAACAGAATATTAAAAACACTGCACCATAAATACTTTCTATCCTAGGGAAGTCATATAGAAGGTGTAATCACTAAAAATTGATTAGGTCATTTCCTCTTAATCAATGACTCACATTCCCATGTATCATGAGATTATAAAATGTGTTTCCATAGTAACATCTATAATGGGATCATCATCTCGTGCAAGAAATTATATTTAGAGTAAAAAATATCAATTGGATTCTCTAGAATAGAAACAATTGGATCTAACTAAATTTTATATCTACTGAAAATGTGAGCGGGGTTAGGATTGTTCATACTGTTCTAAGATATTGTGAAAACATCATTAATAGATGTCAACTACACCCAAAATACTAACTGATAATAAACATGTATAAGCTATTCACTGAACTCAAATTATCAAAAAAATCCATGAGAAATCCTTCCACATTTTCCTTATCGACAATGACCTAACTGAGGGGAAGCATTAATGAAAACCCAGTCACTAATGGGAAAATTTAGAGGATTATGCCCCTTAATTTTGTATTTTTTCAATCACTTATAGGCTATAAATCGACATAAATGCACCCCCTGAATCATTGTTGATGTCTCAAATACCAAACAAGGTCCAACTAAAAATATTAATCTCCCTTATCCCATTAAAGAGGTGATATGAATGGCCCACCATACAATGAATCAAAGATATCCATTATTATCAAAGACACATAACTGTTGTATGAACAATCAACCAATACCACATGGCTTTGTAATGATCCACTGAATTCAAACACATAAGAAAGAAAAATATTCTTTAGGATTTTATTCACATGATCCATTTGTTTGCATGTCTGTGGTTGGAAAGTTGTGATGATCATTACCAGAGTTTCCATAGCCTCTCAATGTATTCTCCAGAACATTGTGTTATTCCTTAGATCCATATCTGATTTAATGGATTATGTACTCCCATGTAATCTCAAAATCCCATGCAAATAGAGCTTACCCAGTTATTCAACCATATTGGTTTCCCATATCTGAATGAAATAAACATACATCATCAACCCATCAACAACAGTAGAGGTAAAAATTCCCCAACCCCCAGGGAGTCTATGTTAATTCAATAAATAAATTATTGGATATGGAGTCTTATTTCCAGAATGACACAAGATGTGGCTGAATAAAACCAAGGGGTTGCGTGTTCTCTTTATATATTTATTGGTAGGTGTCACCACATGACAAATAATCCGCAACATAATCCTTCATACATGGCCACAATAAGTGTTTTTGTATATTGTAATACATAATTATATCACCTGGATAAATAGACCACAATGATCTATGAAAATTTACAAGACTAAAACCCTCTTGTATATGGTGATGAAAACCCACATCCCAAAGATTATAATACCATCTGAAGATATAGACCGACTAGAAACAGTCTCTCCACATTAATGTCCTTATCATACATTACTAATCTCAATATCCCTCTACTAACTCTAAATGATAGACTCCAGTAGTGATTATGATAACTAAACACTGGTTAAACAAATACTTAAAATATAATATTTAGCATCTATGTAAAAATAAGAACAAAATCCTTATATAGTTATGCTCCTAATTCATTTCCAAAACCACATCTGATTGTACATTTTTAATAAGAGTATATGAAATTGAATTCCTATTTTCTAGAGTGTAGGAGATATCGAATTCAAATGTATGAATGTACTATAATGATAATATCTATCTAATATTATTTTCCTTCGACGAAAATATATAAATCAAACTCTAACGATCAGATAATAATGTGATCATCTTCCAAAAAAATAGTGCTTCAAACATTTATGTACATATATAAATACAAAAATATCTAATGCATTAGTGTGTAAATTCATATTATGTAGTTTTAGATGATGTGTGATTTAATATATCCAATAGTCATCTTGTGTAGTCACGCATCCCAAACCAGCACCATATGCACCGAAAAATACCATCTCCCCTTTCCGGGCATGAGTAGGATCAGAATGGGAGATGATGTAAGAATTCATTTTTGTTCACTAAAGGAAGACAAACATATAATATCATAGGTTAATTTTACCTTGATTGTCGTAAGAGCAGTAAAAATTTATTCCATCAAAGATAAATCCTTATCAATCTTTCACTAGTGTTATGGAATATCAAGATTCTTTGAATTTCAATGACATTTTATGGTTCCTTCCATAAAAAATACATCACCATAATTTATCGACTGAGAAGACGTGATCATAAAATTTGTTCCATATGAACGTCACTTATTGAATCCAAAAACTACATTTGGAATTATTTCGATAAAAACGTTGACTTATGATAATTTCCAGAATGTCACAAAGACAGTTCTTGTGCCCAAACCCGGATTTTGACTAAATCTGAGTATAATCAATGAAAACCACCACGAAAGTGTCAAGATATTTGTGTAATATATGATTCCTCAAATCAATAAAAAGTATGGGAGATTTAGATAGGTAAAAATTAATCGAAACATATTCATAACGGCCACACCTACTCTTAAAACAAGTCCTTAGTTTATCAGAATCTAAAACATTGAGCTGATTATAAGTCGACTGAAGATCAATCTTGATGAAGAACAATAACCCCTTTATGTGATAAAACAAATAATCCACAGAAGTAATAGTGAATTATCTCATAACTTATACCTGTTTAATCTTCAAATATTCCACACATAATCCTACTGAACAAGATGGTTTCTTGGAAAATATCACATTGTTTTCCTAATGTCAAACACTTGGGAAAATGAAAAAGTTTTATAACAGGTCAACCAATATAAATTTGAGCTTATTCCACCCAATTGGTTACATATTATAAGAAAGAATAATTCTCAATTGCGTACCGTGCATCAGGTTAGTTATAAATTCTATCTCTGTCTAGGAAGGAGGATCAATGTTTTCATCTAAGAAAATGACAAGAATGTCTCAACCAATAATGGGAAGGCTGATAATAGGTGAAATTCCATCCAACTCAAACACAACATCAAACAAAAAACTCTAGATCCCTAGCTAGGATTTCCATGCACATCAAGATCTCTTCTCCCACTCCCCTTGAATCAAATGAGATCTCTTGTTAATTGTAAAATACAAGACATGCGAATTATAACAATCATTATCAACATAACCAATCATAAGACAATCAGTATAGATTATGATTTCAAACCACTACATATCAATAATAACAAAACCACAGATCATATTTGAATCATCATTGGTTAACAAATAAGAAGGTCCTAAAAACCCTTTCTATATACTCTATCTAAGATGTATCCTTGAATCCATTATAATATACATAATTTCCATTAGATTTTTATTCACATGAAAAAACATATAGCTATAATCGAGTGGGAGGAAACATTATCCAATATAGAAATTTATAAAGAAGATACAATAAGCATATAACCAATAACTGTTGTTTGACCTACATTGACTTCTACTAGAAACTAATATAATATGTGAATGTGCTTCACTCATGAGTCCTATGGCCAAAACACTATAGTATTTTCTGCATATAATTTCAAAGCGATAGCCTTTGGATCTGACAAACCCTGACCATAATGACGCATTTTCATAGCATTAAAGAATAATTGTATATAACCAACCTGTCTATAGTAGTTGAATGTATTCATTGGAATTGGAAAATATTGTATGGGGTTTTCTAACATAAAACACTAATTTCATTTCTGAGTCACACTACTACCAATAGCATGTAGTATGAAGGAGGCTCTCTACTTAAACCCACCACCACCTCTTATTTGATGATCTTATCAGTTCTTATTCTTTGAATTCATTCCATTGAAGTTTAAACTATATGTATGATAAGAGTTTTGAAAACAACAGTTCATGTCGTATACATCCATCCCATCAGATCGTTATTTATCGTCTCCATATACATAAATATTTTCACAAAAAAAATACAGGTGATTTGATATGCAGTTGCAGAGACATTAAGTAATTTTGATCCTTTATCTAGTCATTCATCACCATGTGCAAAAACAAATGGACAATACTTGTAAAATTATTTGTGTATGCTGACATTGAATTATCCCTCAATAATAAGGATATAAAAAATATATAAATTTATAGCATTAAAGACTATAAAAATCATTCAAATGAAAAGGGGTTTGAAACGGTTTTAATCTAGGTCCATGTGTTGGTCTTCTAGGACCCTGAAATGCCACCATAATTTTCTATATCGCTGGTGATTGAACACTAAAAACATAACCCTTATATTATCATGTGTCTGCCAAATAACTAGGATTTTATTATTCTAATCCATATAGTCCTCTTCTTGTTGATGATCATTCATTCCATTAATGTACTATGAATTCTCGTCCATGAATTATTTAGTTATATATATCTCTCCTCTAGATTTTGGATATACCTTAACAACCATGTTTTTAACACATTCCAATATTATTAAAAATAATGGACATACCATGTGATATTATTAATTATATTCAGATCTACAAGTAGATTTCCCCATGGAGAATGAGCTATAATTTCATGAGGAACTCATAGAATATGTCTTGGAGGTGTACTCCTGCACGATAGAACAAATGGAACGATTAGACCACAGGGAACTCTCAATATAAAATATAAAACCATTAATAAATTTTTTTATTTAAAAAAACCAACACCAGATACACATTTCCAATCTTCCCATGGTAACAAGATTCCCATCACGAAAAGTGTTGGCATGGTACTTATTGCAACATACCACTCAAGCCTCGACAATTTTTTCTCTTGTCTTAAATACGTACCAATATATGTACTCTTGAGAATGGACATCCCTTGTTAAAAAAATTGAAATTACATTATTCAAGACTCCCTGAGTAATGGAACCCGACCAAATCAATGACATACGTGAAGGGTATTCTTGATCCCGAATAACTAGAGACTAGAACCTAGATATTCAACGATAGATCAGAGTGAATTATTTTTCCCAAACTGACCAAAACACATGAAATATATATATATATATATATATATATATACACAATCATAGATTATTAAATTGATATACAATAGATATATTCCATAAATGTATGAAATACCACATAAATTAATGACAGTAAAAGTATCCAAAACAACCAGAGACTTGTCCAACTGCAAATGAACAAAAACAAATAGATACTCCATGTGATTACATGGATGATCTCCCACCATCTCACCACCTACTACCCATCTCAGATAACATGAAAACTTTATACCTCAATTTAGAACATGTCCTTCCCCTATAATAGGATACATACAAAGGCCTCCATAGAACTAAAGGGGTGCACGGGGTGTGAGCTATCACTCTCAATAGGATCCCACCATAACTTAACATCAAAATTCTCTATATAAAGATTCATATAAGATTTTTTTTCAAACAAAATTGCATGATAAGAATTATATTAGTTTTATAGAAAAAAAGGTAATAATTTACCTTTATTAACAGTTCATAAACAATTGTAGGAATATCAATTTCAATGAACATTATATCATATAATCATTGACAACAATCGACATGCATGTCATGACGTTATAAGAAAAAATACGAAATAGAAAAAAATAGTAGTAGCACATTAATCACAATGCGAAAAAACAAAATTGATCAGATGAGATAGTACACTTACCAAAAATCAATGAATAGTGCACTGTGGTTCCGGATGCCAGTGATCTAAACTGTAGGACATGGGAGATAACCCATAAATAGAGACCAGAACATCATATATATATCTAGATCCAATAATAATCCTTATAGGACAAGAGGAAGACCTAAAAATGTGATATCACACATTGTACACTAACATCATTGTGAACCTTCCACAATGTACCAATGGTAAACCATTCTCTAGTTAACACAGTAATCTGAATATTTTGAATATCACTTCAAAAAATATCACAAATCCATTTATATTATTTTTTTAAAAAAATTAATTCTATTTATCAGCAATTGGGGGAAAAATAAATTTTCTAACAATTTTTTTTGACACAATCAAATTAATAATCTCATTTCCTTGAAATAATCTATTTATAAAGAAGTAACAATAGTGTTCACAAATAATAGATAGAAATGGAACCACCTTCTTTGAAACTCGGGTCACACAGAACTGAAATTGGATCCACTAGAAATGAAAACCAAACAAGATCTATGAAGGCCCTATAATAAAATATGCATCACAAGATTGACCTAATTTGGAAAACCAAGGGTCGATTGAAATGAGGATACCCACAAAACTCACAAACATAATCATGTGGTAAAACTTCCAAAAAAGGATTGGAATACATAAGGAGACTTCAAACCATATTGTTAACAAGCCATGAAGATATACCAAAATTGAAAAATTGATCTAATAAGGCATCCCTAGGACACTACCGCAATCAAATACTATAAAAACTTGAAAGTTCATTTACATGAAGTGAGGAACCTCAACCGCATTGATGATCTAATGTTGATCAGATCATTCTAGAAGGAGAGAAGTCTCCCAAAATAACCATGTAATTTCCCTTGGTTGAGAGATAAATATATTGGAGGAAAAACTGAACTAAATTTTTTTCACAGATATATAAAAACCTGTATGTGGGCTATTAAATGGTGTGTAACCTAGTTACACAACATCTAACTTTAAAACTACCACATAAATTTGAAAACAATAACTTAATATTCAAATTTTCTATTTAAAACATTCATTATGTGAAACATATATAAATGTTGTGTATCTTTTCATAGCATGAAACCGTTCACAACAGGTATCAAGCAACTAGTAGACATACTATAACCTAGTTACATGGCCTGAAATCTTCCTAAAGCCTACATAAAATGATTGTTAAAGCTATGATTCCAAAAAATCATTAACTTCATTGTTATAGGTATCCTCCCAATACCTTTTTCACCATATATAGGCATTGTTAAAAGGAAAATCATAGTGAGGTAAAATACATTCCGGATAGATTGATAATTGGATGTTATACATAATATGTTGATCAATGTCCTAAAACAAAATCTATAACCAGTATATATATAGTTTTCTATCGTGGTATGGATACTATAAATGAATATAAAAAAATTTACATTGATATTTAATCAAATTAGAAATATATTAGGGAATTTATTGATGTTCCCTCAAAGAGATTATTGTGATAATAATTTAAAAGACTTTCTAATAAATTGGCCAGTTCAATTGTACCCAAACACTGACTTGTAGTAAATAACGTTTTATGATCAATAATGATTAAACAATTAATAGAAAAAGATTTTGTATAATTTAAAATTATATGGAAATATAATGTTCCAAATTTATAATTTAAAATAAAATAAAAAAAATACATAACACATGATTTAGTGCTGGTTTTGGTAATTAATTCATTGATGATATATGGGACATCTCTATATTGTAAATGGATATATATATATATATATAAATAATAATATCTTTATGAATATATTTAACACACATTATTTGAATATAAAACAAAAGTGCTGGTTAAAATTGATTAAATATTATGACTATTAAATATGCCACCATCCTGAGAAGGGGAACAAGGATGTTGAGGTTCCAAGATGGACAAAACATTATTGATTGAACATAATATGAATTTAAAAAATATCTCATATATATGTATTGGTGGAATACATATTTTGAAGTAGTGAAGAAATACTAAATATCATATATTTCATATATTTCAGATATGAATGACTAATGAAGAATCCATGTTATTATTAAATAGATATATTAAGGGATGTGGGATTATAAAAAGCTATCATAGAAGTTATTGAGATCAAATAATGTTATTATAGAGTGAATAAGTTCATGAACCAATTATGTGTCCCATAAATACCATAATTGTTGATGTAGATGTTGTATAAAGCTAAATATTCATCATTCTCTATCCATACTAGATGAATAATGGTATATTAATAAGTAAAATTTTATTTTTAGTTGGGTAAACATATAATTATATATTTAAAAATAAATATATCAATTCCTCATATAAAAAAATAATATGGTTGAGAGACCAATGTATTGAGGGTTGTTAAAACCATTAGCCAAACTAGAACGAATATGGGAAACATCATAATGGATTTAATCATTGGACTACCTAAAATATATAAATTATGTTATTCTATTTATTGAGTATTTTATATCCTTATTAAATTATTTAATATTTTTACTACTACAGTATATATTTACCTTGATTACATTTGAAGTTAATTTATTTAGAAAAAGTCATTGTTTCAAGAAGTACACATTACCCTATTTATTAATGGTGTCTTTAATGTTCATTAAGATTCACCTATAGTAACTAAATATAGAGTTGAGATTTTTTATTTCATAACATCTTGAAAAATTTTATTTAAATAAAGGAATATTTAAATCCTATAATATATATATAGGGTGTTTCCTTAGTGGATTTCAATGTTTTTCGGGATTAACACCTTTATCATTATTATTTTTTGTACATCAATATCATCCAATTTTTTATTCCGAAAGATCATAATGAATCACTATATGGAAGAATGATTAGTACACCAATGTGTTGAGATGATTTTGTATGATATATACTATTTTGATCTAAGATAGTAGAGTAAATAGATATTGAAGATAATGTAATTTTGTAGAATATTTTGGTAGTTTAGTATATATATTTTTTTATGATATCTATCATTACAAAAATAAAGTGATTGAAGTTTTTAATATGGTATTCCAAAAAATATCAAAATATAAGAATTAAATGATATTTGGAAATAAGGTAATGGTAATCACTTGATATATCCTCCAATTTTGGATTTCTTTTTATATCGAGGTAATTATTTATTGTTGTGTGCCTTCACTATGTCTCCCTCAAGTTGATAATATGCTTCACATATAAATTTTAGGGAATTGGACATTTAATCATTGAAATTCACTAAAGACATATCATTTAGCATTCATTAATGATATTCATAATTAGGATGAAATAGTAGAAATTCACGATGTAAGAGAGAATTTTTTTTGGAATTAGGCCACTAAACTGATAAATGGTTTTGGGAGATATATTAAATTTTAGAAAGATGTACTGGAACCTAATCTTGTAATGCATGATAAGTTTTCTACATTTTTTATCTTATACATTTTTTATGGTGAAAATATAATATAGGGAAACAAATGGACAGGAAAATATTTTTTTAATATATGATTGAATAATTAAATTCAACTGTATTGGTATATTTCATTACATGAAAATTAAATCTAAATTAAACTATCATATAATATTGATATATTATTAATAAATTTTACTCATATTACCTTTCTATTTTTTTAGAATAATAATATGACTATATAAATTTAGAGGATTATAAGTACTTATGAATTCCTATATTATAAGTATTAAAATTGAAATGTAAAAATTGATATCATATTACCTTAAAAAATTATTTTTTCATTATGTTTCGTGTTACTATATATTATATATCATCATTACTAATAAAATTTAATTTTTTTTGAAATATATTGACATTTAATTTTTATAAAATTAATAATAATTCATATATAAATTATCAATTGGTTAGAAATGATGATAAAAAATTTTGATATACATACATGATATATTTTAGGAAACTAATTTTATTATGCTCAATGTATTTCATCATGATAAATTTAATTTATTAGAATTTGATAATTATTTCAAAAAAAAAACAAAATATAAAATCTATTAAATAAAATATATTAATATTAAACTAATAGTTTTTCTTGTTATGGAAAAATAATTTATTTAAATTTATCCATAAAAAATAAAATGTTAAAAAATGATTTCAATTCAGATCAATAATTTTTTTTGAAATAAATTCTCTCATATAGAAATTTTATCTATTAAAATGTTTTCAATATTTTGAATAAATATTTTCATATTTTTTTAAGATTAAAATTTCATTTTTGGTTATAATAATTTTTAAAAAAGTTAATAATTCAGTATAACCATTATTATTAATGATGGTTAACAAGATGATAATGTAAATAAATATAGGTTAAAATAACCTACATGTATTTATAAGTACTATTCATTAATATTATTATTATCATTACCTATATATGATGAAAAAAGTACACCTTGTGGTGAAACATTCACCTTTATATGAATTTTGTATATATAATCGTTTTAACTATTCACAAGTATGAAACATGACACATTTATAAAATGGAACCCTTTGTCTTCTCTTATCAATAATATATTTTTCCCATTATCCCATCCAACATATTTAAATTTTCATTATAAATATCCATAATCATATTTTTTTTTTTTTTTTTTTCTTAAAATACAATGTCATGGTTTTTTAATAAGTGGTCATTTTGAGGATTCAAAAACAACATGATAATGACATTGAGGACCCATTTTATGTTTTATACTTATTCCACCGCATCCAAATATTCTATAAAGATATGGAAATATTGTTACCATAAAAATAATATAAATAATTTTTTAACACAATACTATAACTATTTTCTAATATCCATTATATATCATGGATGAAAGACATGTCTAACATTCATAATTACAGACTCTTGTGTCTTTGAAGATATGTCATTTATTTTTCATAACCATTAATCATGGAATGATATATTGATATACTTAATGGTTATATATATATATATATATATATCAATTTATTAATTCTATATTATAACTATTATTTTTGGAATATAATATATTATCTATCATCTTACCCTCCTATCCCGTAGAGAATTATAATGGCCCTAAAGCATATGTGTGGACAACCACCTCCATGAATAGATGGAATCAAATTTTATTTTCAATATATAGGGATGGTAATAAAGATATATTAAATTTATATATGTGATATTTATGGTATAATAATTATTTTTCAATGGGGTTTTTTTCATTCATCATTACATCAATAAAAAATGGTAACATTAATGTGTATTATATATGGACTACCATCTTGAGGAATTTTTTAAAATAAATTTTCACCAAAGAAACATATAAATAGCTATAAAAATTTATAAATTGAATAAATATGATACTTGTGATATGAATGTTCTTATTCTGAGGATGAATCCAGAATAGAGGTGAATGATGTCATAACACATGATTTGTTATCAGTAAAAATAAAAAAAATGTTCTTTGACATCTGTAACACACTTTACCCAATGTACCCAACCCATGAAAATATAAGAAGACATAATTAATTAATCTATAATGAACACTCACATGGTAAAAAATTTGTATTTATTATAAATTTATATTATATAATAAATATGAGTTAATGTTTAAAGGGTTATTTTCAATTAAATCCAAATAAGATATAATTTATATTTTGTTTTATAAGAATAAATATAAATAATTTTTGGTTCTTATATAAGATGAGATAAAATTATTTTTTAAAATCATATTGAATTTTTTTTAAAATAACAATTTTAGATGAATAAAAAAATTAATTTTTTTATGTAATAAATTTTATATAATAATAAAAATTCATTAAAGGAATTTGAATAATTTTTAATTAAACTAATTTTTTATAAATAATAATAAATAATTCATAAAATATATTATTGAATTTGTAAACCCCCAATAATCATTTCGAAAATGTATATAGTTATTAATGGAATGTTTTTCATAATGTATTTTTAATTAATTATTAAATTATGAAATAATTTTTTTTTCCAATTTTTTGTTATGAAATATATAGTACGTGAATGATAAAAAATATTTCAAAATTATTGGAAATAATAACATTTAGAATTTTCTCCTAATCATAAATATTTTTGATAAAAAGATCAAATTATTCAATTAACTAGTTTTTACATGATACACATGCTAATGTTACCATATATTTCTATATATATTGAATTTTAATATAATTAATTGGATAATATAAATTATAAGATAATTTGAATAATATTTAATAATTCCATTTCTAATTTTAGGTTAAATATTCATATTATTAGGATTAATGAAAATTTACAAATAATGGTGAAACATTTATTTAAATTTTTTTATTAATATCATGGAATACAGATCAAATCAAATAAATTTAACTCATTAAAATAATTAATCTAATAATATTAATATAAACATAATTATATACAGTATAACTCATTTAATGGTTAATCAACAGTAAATAAAATTAATAACCACATTGTAAAAAAAATTCAAATAAATTGTTTTTAGACATCATATAGTTAAACTGAAATTATAATTTAAAAAAAATTAATTTATTTGAATTTATTTGATGTAAAAATTATTTCCATATCAAAAAATTTTGATTCTATGGATAATTTTATATGTTTAATTATATATAAAATCACAGATTTATATGAAAACATACCTTGATGAAATGTAAACAATATAGAATATAATAACATAATGGTAAAACCCATATAACATGATAAAAAAAATAGTTTACAGAAATTGTTGTTCTGTTAAGGAAAAAATAGAATACACTAAATAATTTTTAAACTATTGATTCATTGACATTGGAATTATTCCTTGTCATTTTAAAAATATTACAGGTATTTCGATCTATTTCGTTTCATATATTATAAATAGATATCACTTACACCCTTTAAAATTAAGACCTATATATAGAATTATTTATTTAAACTCAACGTTAATTTTTTTTCATAATCTATACAAAAAAAATTATTTATTTTAGCACTTAATGTTTTCCTTTTCCCTACAAAATCAGGGAAATTTCCAAGGGAATATAAACTCTCCAATGTACGTATTATGTATTTATTTTGTTTTCATCTTATTCTATCTCCATATAATAGATTATAACCCCAATAATATTATATATAACATTTAATTTTGTAATTATTTTTTAGATTATTCATATTACCCTTAGTTATGCATTTACATCCTCTTAGAACAATATTATATCAATTATAGTGCATTGCATGAACTACCACCTCCATGATAATGTTTTCCATCAATATCCTTTTTTCTGTCATTTTTAAATAATCATGAAAATAAATTTTAGATGAAAATTTAAAAAAACATCATCATTAATACTTTTTCATTATTATATTTTGTGGAAATGAATTCCTCCTTAGTCGTACACATCAATCGAGTTAATATGTGTCCATATGTGTGTCAATTTATCCACCTATGTGAAATTTGATTTAAGATCAGGTCATGTATAACTATGGGAAGATGAAAATTAATATATTTTTTATCTATTAAAACAATATTATTATTATTATAAGTCCAGTAATATATTATATTATGTATTGATATAATATTAGTGTAAATATTTCATTCTCTATAAATATCAAAATAAGATTTTATCAATATATTTTTCATATAACGTAACAGAAAAAAAAAGGAATGAAAAAAGAAATTTTTAAAAACATATATTCTATATATTTCTATAAAACAACAATATTTTATGAAATATATTTTGACAAATGATTTTTTATTTGATACATTATATTGCACAGAACACTTAGATTATGAAAATGAAATGTTGTGAGATATCATCTTTTTTATTGATACATCACTCTTTGAGTTTTATGTTAAATGAATTTCATTGAGTTTTTACTGAATTTTTAATTTGTGGGGATTGAGTTTTTTTAGAGACAGAGATATTTTTTTAGGTAAAATATCCAATGGTTTTTAGATTTATTTTTTATAAAATTTATGATGTCTAGGTTTGAACCACTTTTATAGGATTAAGAGGGTTACACATGAGCCTAGATGTCATCAGCGGTGATTCATGCCTTTTATATGGATATGTTTGTAATGTTTTCTACTATTAATTTATATGTTTTTTTACATTTCATGCAATTATTAACTACCACAAGTGAAATTTAATGAATTGGTTCATGTGTTTAAGTTCATATATATTATGAACCAATTTCACATTATATAAATGTCAGGAACACTAGAAATTAACAATATAAAATTGTTTATTGGATAAAACCATTATGAATAAATACATGATGTGTAAATAGGTTAGATACGATGTATTTTTAAGGAGAAATAATTTTTTGTTTGTTACACATATATTTATTTCAATATTTCATTTCAACTAATCCTATATCAATCCAAAAATTAATTCCATGTTATTTTGGTTTTATTCCTCCCCATTTTAACATTTTTATCATGAATCTATTCCCAGAAGACTCACCCTTATTATTTTTCCCATATCATCTATTATTCGCTGTTGTTGTGGAGGAATAATTAGACCACCACTAGATTTTGTTTAACATAGATTTGGTTCGATCAAAAATATTCATATAGTCTTCTATCACTACATTATTGTTGGTGATTTATTTTTTTGGGTATCTATGTCACCAATTTTTGGTAGAGGTATAAGACATAACCCAATGGTATATTTAATTATCATTTATAGGAACTAATGTGATTATAACAAAGAAACATGCACATTAATTAATATAATGATGAATGTTATAAATTCAAGGACTATATTATTCTTTTATCCCTTCGGTTCCAATATTATTCTTTCATAGATTGTGGCTACCCATTGGGTGATCGAATCCCTGAATAATTTTTATATTTATAATGGATTTTAGTATATCAGTCATGAATTTCAAACTAAGATGATATCATGATATATAATCCCTTTTGTTAGTGACTTATTTATTTTTTAAATGGCTTGAATGTAAATTTCTTAATACTAAATTAAAAAACGATAAGGGTAATTGAATGAAAAATATTAATTTTCAGAATTAATGATTAACGATTATGATATGATTCTAGAATATCATTATTTTTTTGAAATTTTTCTTATTTCGATCGTGATTAACATATAGAAACATTTAAAAATTCCCATGTTGTAATTATTATATTGAGTGGGCTCTTCATAGTCCCATGATATAATTCTTACATTGAGAAGGCGCTGGCCAGTCCAATCCCACCACACTAAAATTAAGTGGTCTCTACCTTTTTCGTTATTGTAATGCTCATATAATTCATTGGCCCAATTTTTTTTAATAAATATATTGATGATGATCTTCCACTTCCCATGTTTTAATTGTCATATTGAGTGGGATCTGACCATTACCAAGATTAATCGCTTATATAACAATCTTGGACAATATTTGGGTGTTTGTTCCATTATTGTTGTAGTGGTCAGAATAGTGCTTCCACATTCCCAACAAATTTTCTTCATTATTTATAAGTAGTTTAATTCATATATTTTATTAATTAATTAATTAAAATAGATGTTCACTGACTTATTGCATGGACTTATTTTTAGAGTAAAATTCTTAGGCACAATGGTGTTGACCTACTATGTTTTACACATACCTTATTTGGGACACCATTTGGTACATTGTCATATTACATTGATTTTGGATTGGATAAGGTCAAGGAAAGTTTTTGTTGAATGGGGATTTCAAGATAAGCTGGAGATTGTAGACGAGACATGCTGAAGGATTTGTAATAGGGACTTTTGAGTTTATAAGTAATTGATTATTCTGTATTTTTATTGCATTTATTTTTTACATTAGTAGATAATATCCTATCATTACACGATTATATATTATTGGTTTATTGGTTTCACTTTTACTTTCCAGGTGCATGATATATAGATTCCACTTTTCATCATTACTATAATATTTTTTTGGTGCTAGTTCCCTTCCCTTGGACTATGGAAGGTGGGAATTGGGGTAGTCAGAAAAAGGGCCCCGAGGGATGGGTCGTGACAAATTTTTATATTTATTGGTTGGTTCTAAAAGAATAACTAAATGTTTTTATATTTTTATGGGGTGATAGTGTTATTTTTTTGGAGTTATTCATTCACTCCAAGGAGTCTAGTGTTGTTGTCACAATATACGTATCCATACCCTAGGACCCTGATTTCTATTTTTGACCTGGTAGATGAATACTATAGTTTCATTCTTCATTGAGTGTTTTCCCATGATATTTGAGTCAGAGATAGCTCACTAGGTAAAATAAATTTACATTGGTACTTCATAATCTTTTTTGGGATGCATCAACATAGACAACCAACCGGGTATTTAGTGCATGACTCTGTGGATAGTCCACAGAGGGATGTGGTTTCTATTCAAGGACTGTTTCTCAAGATGGATTCTTTAAACATTGTCCTAGGAATACCACCACCCATAAACTAGAATTTTCTACTCGCACTACCAGTAGATGATTCATCTAAGATCAGTTCCTTACGTGAGTTCTATAAACAGATACCTCCTATGTTCATAGGAGAGACGGATACTCATGTCTCTAAGGATTGGATGGAGGAGGTGACATGGGTATTTCTCTTAGTGAGGATTCCACTTGAAAAAATGGTGGTTCGAGAAGCGAGCCTTCTAGAGGCATTGGTGGGGAGATGGTGGAGTCTAACCACTCAGACACATAAAGAGGTGACCCTCACCTATTCTGACACTGATATACTTTTCAGGGACGAGTTCAATGCTACAAATTTGTGCTCAGTGTGCATGCAGATGTTGCATCACATACAACATAGCATCCTAATTGTTTATGAGTACATGGTGAACTTTCCAAACCTATCTTGTTACTCTAAAATTATGCTATGAGACCCTTTCTTTAGGGCCCGTACCTTGGAGCAGGGAATTCAATGGGAGATTCGGGCCTGAATATTTGCCCTCAGGATCCCTACATTATCTAGTGTGCTAGAGAAATCTCTACTAGTAGACAGCTTCCTCACTTCTTAGGAACCGACAGTGGGGGAAACCATTAGGTGACAAGTTAATGATTCATCCATGGAAGGTGGCCGATAGAAGACCCATAGGCACAAAGAGGGAAAACCATTTGGAGGATATCCCTAGAAGATAGGGTTATTAGTAAGTGTATTGTGAGGTTGAGGGATTCTTCATAAGTGATATTTATTCTTCACATGCAATGGACATGGGCACATGGCTCCATATTTTCTAACTAGCCACATAGAGGAATGACAGACAGTCGATAGTCTGCCAAGGCAGCGGTAGAGACAATAACAACATGGTATGCATAGAGATAGATGTTGCAGGTGAGTATGATGAGTGGTATGAGGTGGTTGTAGGTATAATATACTACCACCATCACCCCTGGTGGTTCGCAATAGGCTCTAGGAGTAGGTGGACATTGGTTGGCTCTAATTGAGGAAGTAGAGGCCTACAACCCAAACGTCTTAGAGATGATATGTGTTATGACTTGTGTCTTATCCACTTTAGATGCAGTTCTTATAGAAACAGGTTCCATTCACACACACCTCTCCATGGTCCTTGTACAAATTTCAGAGTTTCTGGTCAATCCATTTCATCAATCCTTATGATTAGAGACCCATATGGGAATTGATCATATGATCACACATTGGTGTCGGTAGTGTGAGTTTTCATGCGAAATTGAGAGCATTGGATGGGATCTCCTAGTAGCGCCTCTAAGGCCTTAAGACATCATTCATCGTATTGTCTTCCTATCATAAATCAATGCCACGATAATATTTTTTAGGTTCCCAGTGAGTTGGGTCTATTTACACGGGACCGGGTTTTCAATTGTAACAAAAAGGAAATAGATGAAGAATAGGATGGACTCAAAAAAAGGATGGTTCCACTGATCACTAATCAGTTAGCTAGAATGACCCTCAGTAAAATGGATGAGATGAGTCCATTTATTCATAATGTTGTGGAAATGTATGAGGAATTATTTCTGTTGGATGTTCCATGACAATCTCTTCATACGAAGTTTGAATTCTTCATTTATTTCTACTCCATGAATTCACCAATATCTACCACTCCCTATCAGATGGCTTTTACGAGGCATTAGGAGATGAGGGTACAGTTGGAGGATTTTTAAAGGAAGGGTTTTTGAAGGCTTATCATTTCACCTGTGCAACCTCAATGTTTTTTTCCTAGAATCCAAACATAGCTTGAGGTCATGCATGGAAATCTCATGTGTAAACCATGTGACCATGAAGAAAATGTATCCTCTACGAAAGATTTATTTTCTATTAGATCATCTGAAGGGAATGTGATGGTTCTCGAAGACAGTACATAGATCAGGATATCACCATATTCGAGTATAAGAAGAGTTCATCTTGAAAATAGATTTCAGATGTTTTAATATCCAATAAGAATACTACTTGACACCACTTGGCAAGAGGAACTCCCCAGTAGTGTTCATGGGACACATGAACATGACCTTCCAGCCGTATTTATACTAGTTTTAGTTGTCTTCATCAATGGAATTATAGTGTATTCAGCGTGTGAGGAGTATCATGCAATACACCTAAGGATTGTTCTATACACACTCTATGAACATCAACAATAGATAAAGAACTCTTTCTGTGATCTCTCAATAAAAAATGTCCATATCATGGGACATTTCATCTCAGAGGCTAGATTTGTGGTGGATCCAATGAAGAACAAGGCATTTCTTTAATGGGAACCCCCAAAGAGCATTACTAAGTTACATAGTTTCCTTGGGATGGATGGGTAATATAATGAATTTTCACTTGACATTTGAAGAGTGGAATCTCCCATTAAGTATTTTACGAAGAAGGGGAAACCCTTATTTTATATTTAAGAATTATAGAATTGCTTTCAGCAATAGAGGAAAATCATGATGATTGATCATTTCCTGAAGTTTCAAGTGGATGGAACTGCCAACGTTGAGTATTGTGACTCATTAGAAACCAGGCTTGACATTTTCATGATGCAGGGGCATTAAGTGATTGCTTATGGATCACAACACTTAAGACTGTGTGTGAAAAAATATGTGACTCATTACCTTGATTTTGATGTGGTAGTCCTCACATTGAATATGTGGCAAAACATCCTTATGGGAGAACGATTCATCATCTACTCTAACCATGAGAGTCTCAATTATATCTTTTCTCAAAAGGATCTAAATCTGAGATAGCGATGTTGGTTATAGTTATTCCATGACTTTGAATTCGATATAGTTTATACTCATAGGAAGGGGATCGTGGTAGAAGATGCTCCCAGTAGAAGATTGTGTTCACACATACTAAACAAGGAATTAGAGAAGGTTCCATCACTTCAAATATTCTTTGTATATAGATACGAGGTTGTTTTTCTTCTATTTATGGTATTTTCCCCTCCACGCATATAGTTAGTCAGGGAGGTGCAACTCCATGATGCCAGTTGTAAGACCACACATGCCATGATGTCCATTGGGCATAGCCCTAATGGATAATTGATAGGTGGGGAGAACATTATACTTTTCATAGGATGCGCCATTGTATGAATGGAGTTATGGGGGGAATTATTGAGGGATTTTCGTGCATCCGCTTTCACGGTACATCTTAGTGTGTAAAATATGTACAAGGACCTCCAATGTTAGTACTTGTGGTTGAGGATGAAGAAGGTTGTCGAATAGTTTGTCTCGAGATGCATCACTTGTCAGTAGGTTAATGTTGTGTACCTGGTTCTGGATGTTTTGAGATGCCCCCTCATGGTACCAGAGTGGAGGTTGGATGTGATATCGATGGACATCATGACAGGGTTACGAAGTATGTCAAGGAAGAATGATTCTATCAGGGTGATCATAGAATAAATCAACTAGTTTCCACACTTTATAACCATTAATGAATAGGGATTGGGAGAGAGATTTGGATTCCTCTATGTACATTATATAGTTCAACTCCATGGATTCCCATCAATGATTGTCTCAAATCATGTTGTATGCTTTACATCCTGGTTGTGGAAGGGATTTTAGGAGGAATTTTTGACTCATTTGCACTTGAGATCTGCCTTTCACCCATAGGTAGTTGGTCAAATGGGGGGGACTATACAGACCATGTAGTATATGATTCATAATGGCATTATTGATTTTGGTCGCAGTTTGGAGGACATCATTCCATTGGTGGAGTTTGTGATCAACAAAAACTAAAACTCCACCATCGGTGTGGCTCCATTCGAGGAACAATACAGATGAAAATAAAGTTCGCCGTTGTGATGGAAAAACACAATGTAGTATGCACTCATGGGTCCATAGATGGTATAGTCTACCACTAAGAATATTCTTGTCAAATGAGAGCAGATGAATATTGCACAATGTTGATAGAAGTTTTATGTTGATAGTTGAAGAAGTCCCTTGGAGTTCAATGTGCGAGAAGAAGAATTTATATAGTTATCTCATCGACGAGGGATATGGAGATTTGGTTAGGGAAACAAGTTATCTCCGAGGATCATTAGACCTTTCCAGATACAATGTATAGTGGGTGAGGTGGCATACCATTATCTCTACCACCATAGTTTGAGAGGGTCCATGACGTCATCCATGTTTCCCCATTGAGGTGATATGTGAATGACCCTTCTCACATAATCAACCATAGTGAGATAGAGATTGATGACGAGGTGACATTCATAGATTATGTGGAAACGATAGAAGATCAACATGAGAAGAACCTTTGTGGATAGTTGACTCCACTAGTGAATGTTGTTTCTCTTTATGGGAATATTCATGAGAGGACGTGGGAGTGGAAGTCTCATATTTGTTGTTAGTACTACCATTTTTTTGATTACCCTTTGTTTTAGCTTACAAGGACATGAATCCCTAATGGGGGGGAGTAAGGTAATACCCCAGAATTCCTTGTAATTTTATTAATTAGATGGAATTATTTCAGGTCAAGTATCTGGGAGGACATGTAATGTTGCATCTTTATGCAGATGGAAATTATTTTTGAACAATTTATAAATTCATTAAATAAATGCGTGAGTCGGTTTTTATAACATTTAAACTGGTTCCCAGATCAAAAATATGTGGGCTCCATTGAACTCATATTGTTAGGATTTTCCTAGAATGTGATTAACATTGGAAAATGTGGGCCAACTATGGAATGTATTTTTAGGCCGTAAAAAATATTTGAATAACATTTATTTATTTTTCAAATTATTATATGTCCTAAATAGTAAAATAGATCCGAATTCTGAGATTACCATTGAGAACATGATGGAATTCTCCACTTAGACAGAGCCTAACCTTGACCAATACGGGTTTAGGGTGGATGTTAATTTTCAGAATTCGTAGAAGAAAAATAAAATAAAACAAAATGTTATTTTGTTAGATTTTATTCTTCATTACACAACGACTTGCCCACATTGTGGTGCAGCAAAGAGGAAATGCTAAATCCCGTTAATGGACCTCATTAAATTATTTATGTGGTCACACATCAATACGCATCCATCATCCTCAATAAAAAACCGGGATTTCTGGGTTGACGAACAACCCTATAAATCCTTTGATAATCAAAAAAGGGAAAGTATCAAATTGGAAACGATGAAAAATCGTACTATGGTGAAGACAACCATGGAGAGAGTATTCAATAGTGGAGATTGATAGACTATGATGAATGATCATCCTCAAGCAATCTCTTTTTCCGTGTAGGGGTTTGAATATTTTTTGTGTGAATTTATTTTCCCCATTCTATCTTTTAAATGGAGAACGTGGGTTAAATCACGGTGGACTTAACATGTGGATCAATTTTTCATATACGATGGATAATGATGCACGATAAAAAGAGTATATATATCTCAGTTGTTATTCTGTCTTATTTTTTTTCTTCGTGATTCGTATAACAAAAACCACACAGGGTAAACAATATGAATGACCTAGATTGTTCTTTGGGTTTTCTTGTATTGTGACTCCTTCCTTAATTATTTATAATAATATTTTCCAATTTTTTATGGTGAAACGATTGGCAGAGCATCATCATGTGATGCCTTGCGACAAGGGTCGTCGCATCAGTGAGAGGTCGCATCACCCAGCCATGGAGGTAGCACTTGGTCACAGCACACATGCTGTGGAGATAGCATGAGTCGCCAACACCAATGTCGATAGCCAAATGGAGGTGGTGCGCTAAAGCATTGGACTCCGTAGCCAGCAGGGGCCACGTTGGTGCAAGAAGGTGGCACCAATTGAGTTCTGTGTTATGGGGAGCATCCCAAGGGGCGATCCAGCAAATATCATGTATAGAGGGGAGACAGTCAACCTCCCATGGAAACATGGCCACAACAACTGGAAGCCCACATGGTATTCAACAATGATCCCAGCCTGAAAACCAAATTGAGCTAGACCAGCAAAATAAACTATGCCACTGGGCAGTCCAGGCTCAAGGAGAACTGGACTGCCAATACGGTCTGGGCCAGATGGGAAACTGGGCCGCAAGGCGGCCTGGCTAGTCAAAACTTGTCCGACTATCTCAGACCATACAAGATGAGAACCGGGTCATTGGGGTTCTTGGTAGGCTGGAACCACTGCAAAATACAGCCAAGTCCAGCAAGGTTCGATGGGAATGGCCACTAGAATAGGATGGACTAGGGTAGCTCAGACCCCACCAGGTCGGGTCGGGTATACCAAAACAGTTTGGGTTATGCGTGACCCCCGGGTTGGGTTGGTCTAGTCTATTCGACCTAGTCAAACGAGTGCTAGATGCATCCATCCCCTTTTTATAAAAATTCCAATAACATTCAGACCATATGTCCAATTGACGTACCATATATAGCATTGGGATTCTTGTGAAGAGACTGTCCCCAGGGTATATTGTAAGTGGGGTTTTTTTGGAGTCGATATATGACTGATTGCATGTGGAGTAGATTCTCCATGAATCATGTTCACAGAAGAGAGGGAATCTTACAGCTTGTAGAGACACTATGTATATGAAATCTGTCCTCAATAGTCTTGTAGAAGAGCGAACCACAGTGGTTTAACAGGTTATCAAAGCGTAGTGGTCAAACAGAAGAGAGAACCTCAATTGTGTTGTCGTCAAGTGGACATTATTGGTCTTGCTGCTGATCAAACCATTGTTGACAATAATTTGAGTTGACATTAGGAGTCTTGGAGCCAAGAATACCTCATTTGTTCATCAGGTATGAGTCCCTCCACAATACAAGACGGTTCAACATTTTGACTAAAAGTCTTACTTTTATTACTTTGAGTTATACATGGTATGATCTGTATTGTTGTTGTTGTAATGTTGTGTGATCTTAGATGTGTTGTCTTTCTTTGTGGCCTTTCCTTTGTGGTTTGATATACCTACTGAGTATTGTGTCACTCTCCCCTACATGGGATTCAAATGCATGTTTCGTGTCTCGTGCGGGTAAAAACTCATTGATGGAGAACAAGGTGGTCTGGGGCAAGGTGGTTCCTAGTAATACAGGACATTTGGGGCATACTTCTATTGATATAGATTGATACCCTCTTCATACCCTTCACGTAGGGTTTCAATAGAAAGACGTTAGATGATATGTGTTTATTTTTTTTTGTTTTGGTCTAGTATTCTGGTCCCTTTTTTACTTTTCAGTTTGTACTATACTTTATGTAGTTGTGTCATTGAAATTTTTGGTTAACATAGTGTTTACCTTTTTTTAGATTCTTTTTTGTGAGTGTGTACGAGTTTAAAAAAATGAATTTACTTTTTTGGATATTTCTTCAGAGTTCTAATCATTATCCCAGGGCCTATGGAATATCATCTTGGGGTAGTCACAACACTAGCCCTAAGGGACAGTTCATGAAAATATAATTTCAGGTGATTCTATGTGGCTTTATTTGAAGAAAAGGGGACCATCTCCTAGAATCCATCAACATTGGTCCTCGCTGATATTGTTCTTTATTGAACACCCAATAACTCATCCACATTCATTAATTCACCAACATAGGTATGAACCATAGAATTAAATTTTTTTAAACACCTCCCATATAATACCTACTTGTAGATATTCTAGGATGATGACCTACATATGATTCAAATATGGCATGTATAATTACCCCAAAATAGAATGGTCCCCAATATCATTGAGAGTCCCCAAGGATCTGAGGACACTAACATCTTCCTAATTTCATTCCCATAAATATTACATATTGTGATTAAAACAAATGCCTAAAACAGGTGAGTAGAAATTGAATCCTCCAACCCGCATGGAGTTTCGAATTAGCATACGATTGGATGAGACTATCTAGAATCCTTGCAAACATTTTTAGGTGGAAGAATCTGAACAACTTAGAAATACACATCAAAATTCAACATACCAACAAAATAATCACAAAAGACCTCCCGAGACAAAATAAATCAGCCCATACTCCATGCAATACAAACCTATCAAAATACTATTTTCAAAATGACTACATTTATTATAATTCTAAAAAAAACCTTCTTTAACGTCTTGTATCCAAATAAAAATAGAACTTTTCAAATAAAAAAATCATATTTTATAAAAAAATCATTCCAAATAGTCATTTTCCATTTTCAGAACCACTTTTCCAAAAACCGTTTCTCTTTTCAATGACCCTTTTTCCCAAAAACAATTTTTAAACACCTAATTCAACTCACACAGGCTAAAATCCAACAAAAATAAAACTCTTACCAAAATCTCAGGAAGAGTATATAGTGGTAATGTCTAACCCATCAACATTATTATTGGACATTCCACATGTAAGCATCAACAACTAAGATGACATTGAATCGTGCACTTAGACTGCAAATAGGTCACTACTCCTTATGAGATGACAACTTGACACCGGCTTACATGCATTTTAATTCTTCATCCACCACACAAAATCAATACAAAAGGATCAATTATTGGAATAACCATAAAAATGAGGATTAGAATGATAATGGTTTCATAACATGCTTCTAATATGTACCGTTCAATTATAAATAGTCTAAATCTCCTATCAACAAGATAATGCGAATACTAGACCCTCCTCTTATAGAATTTTATCTCAAACAAGGTTGGGATTCCATCCAACCTAACACATATCCTGTCTTAATATAATGACCGAAGGGATTTACTGATCCACAAGGTATGGAATCTAGTTTCTTGCATTTAAATAATCAAATGGGATCAATTTATTCTAATAAATAACTAGTATTAATAAGAAAATTGAACACACATCAAAACAAGAAATATCAAATCATATATAAATACACAACTAATCCAAATAGACATGAAAATGAACAATGTATAAAAGCCCAAAATGAATCTAAAACCAAACCGAAGACAACCTGAACTCGACATTACAAATTAGTCACCACCAACCACAAGACCAACATACTCAAAAAGAAACCACCCAAACCAGAAACCATGGAATGAATACAAATCATGAGTCTAACAATACCGAGTACCACAATTAGTGTGTGAGAATAAAATAGATCAACTGTAAATCAAAATATATTCCTTAAATTTTGATTCTACAAAATAACCCATGAACAGAAATTTGAGATTCATTAAAAAAAATTATCCCTCTAATCAAGATATCATAACTTTATTGAAATTCCATTTTTTAAATTAATACCTAAGTAGGATTCCATTTAAAAATGGTTTCTTATTAAAAAACATAGTTAATAACTTGAACCCATAGATAAATTCATAATTGATATCCAAGAAATACTTTTATTAGATTAGCCAACCTATTTATCGTTCATATTTACATTTAATAACAAACTACCTATTCAAAACTACCCAATCCAGTGGAACATCTCACCCACCCTCATAAAATCAACGGTTGTACGAACCCATAAATTGGGGGAGATTATAAATTTTTTCTCTTCCATCAAGATGATGCCTCGAAATAGCAAAACAATAGCACTAGGTTGATGGAGAATTCTACACATGTGTGGCTAAACTAAAACCCACTACAAAAATTATTTCGTAGCCAAAACACTAATACCACCAATGTAATGACACAGTCCTCAAAGGATCCAACATAATAGTGCCCATTTGACATTAATCCACACACATGATCCAACTAGTCCATCGCATCACATCAATTTTAAAATCATTTTCCAATCCATTATAAAATACCAACTGTGTATTCATATCATGTCCCATCAAATCTAACAACTCCCATGCATCAAAAATTACGAACTGGTCCTCAAATATTTCAAATCCTAATACTCATATAATTCCATTTACAAACCATTACCGAAAACAATGAAAAAAAATATTTCATAAATATTCTAAATGGGACTTTAAACAATTTAGTTACAGAAATAGACCAAAAATACCAAAATGGAACATTCCTTTGAAGAAAAAATTGTAATGAAATTTAAACTCACTTAAAACACTAGGTCATAATTTATACATATAAAAAATATTTTGAAAACAATATTATATTAAAATGAGCATTGAGATGAAGAATACGTGAAATGAAATGGGAAATGGTGGTGAATCTTTTGATAAACCTTGGATCATGGAAACAACAATCTCAATGACCATTTTCATTTTTCTCTTAACCATATATAAACCAGCGCAGATATGGATGTCTCAAAAACAAATTAAACTCTTAATGTATATATTAAACCATTCAAAAACCTTTTTTAATGAAACAAATCATTACTACCAACACAAAAATCCATAAAATAATGTCACACCCTAAATGTCACCAATTCAAATACCAAATATCTAGGTAATAACCCAATAACAATACCAGAATATAACCAATGGAAAATGAAATGAAAACCACACAATTTCACATTATAATATATATTTTCATTTTATGTAACATTTTATACTCATATATATATATATATATATTCATATTTAAATGCACCCATTGAAAACTCTATCCACAAATTTTCGGCATAAAAATTACCATACCAAAAAATAATGACCAAATAAGCATGTGAAACCCAACTAAAATTTAACAATAAACTCCAAATAATAATGCAGAGTTTTCCAGAATGGAAATGGATGGAATAACCAACCTCGATGACATAAGAATTACTTGAAACATCAGGATATGTTAAAACAAACACTATGTGAAAATGCACACAACCTTATATCAATGAAATTTATACACACATCTACCCTATCACTTCCAGTTTAGCCTAGAGGAAAACCCAACATTAAGAAACCTTGAATCCAATAGAGTTAATAGTGGGGAGAATCAAATTTACCAAAACTCATTGAACCCGAATTATGAATATTAGAGTATATTTAATAGATGAATGGGTAAACAGCAGGAGGGTTTAATGGAGAACCCTATGGAATATCGGTCGAGAAAGGGAGACAATACTAGATGTTGGGTTCAAACAGTTAAGTGGAAGAGAGGTAATTTTCATATTTTAATGACCTGGGGAACTCGGACTATTTGGAAGCACATTTTAGGAAACATTCATCTAGTCTTCTGCACTATATTACAGAAGATAAAAATCCTTCATTTTTTGTCCACAAGTTAAGGGAAACTGTGTTCTAAACGTGAAATAGCCACAAAAATAATGTTAGAACCACTGATTCAATTTTGTATGATTTCCTCTTACCATTCACAAGTAATAGAAAATGTCCCCTGACCCCAAAAACAAGCCGCATGGTTTCCTCATGGACTCTAATGGTTTATCCTTAATCATTCTCATATTGTGATTTTTAAACCATGAAAGAGAAAATTTAACTAAATGCTCATTGGGATCAACCGAAAACCAGGTTGACCATCTATCCATGCTCAAAAGTAGCGAACATGAAAAAATGTTTCCCATACCTTATAAAACACATTAATTCAAATTGAGAACTCAAACTAATCCTTAAAATATATTTTTTATTTCATGAAAATAAAAAAAATCCAAGGTTGTGGTGTGACACTTAGAGTCATGGTACAGACCAGCTACATGATGTACAACCTTTTTGATAAAACCAAATAATTGAATCATATACAGTTTTAAGTACTATTATAGTAGCCTCTAATCCAATGTATTTTTTATTTGACATATTTGAATCAAACTTTATTATATTTTTGACAATTCAAGAGAGTTGGGACTTTGAGAAAAATATATTATATGTAATGTCGAAACATTATACAATGTTGGGTATCTTATTAGGTACCATTAACCAATTTAATGAATTTCCCATAGATTTTATAGGTTACCTATTCATTTTTAATCATAACATAATCTATATAACATCATTTTATGTATTTATTGGAATGGATTGTTTGAATCCATATCAGTCCCATATTTATTTCATTTTTTTTCGAGTGATGTGCATATAAAAATAGGTAGGTTGACATTTTCACCAATGAAAATGGGATGTACACATTTATTATGTTAGACCTTAGAATTAGAATATGGATATAAATATAGATCTGATCACAAGTATTTATCTAGATGATGATGGTATGTGACCTATCATTTTCCCTCTCTCAGTTCAATATTTTACGTTTGTCATCCCAGATTACAGTTCCATGAAACAAATAGTGAGAGTGGTAGAATTAACAATTGATCAAGTTTCTATATTGGAACCAGTGTCAACTACTACTTGTAGTATCTAACATAACAAACATTTCTATCAGTAGAAGATGTTGGAAGTCTAATAAAATATGAATTTTATCAAACCTAGTACTTCTCCCTGGGGTTCACTGGTCCTTTTTTTTCTTAAAAATGGATAAGGTACCCATATAAAATGTAAGAATAACCAATGGATGAACCATTATACGGTTAATAATATATATCCACATCCTTGAATAAGAAAAAACATTCGATATCTTTGAGGATCATTAAAATTCTAAATGATCATCTTGAGGTATTTCGAGGGCCTTGCATTTGTTGGATCCTCATACATAGATCAGACAAATTATGGTGAAGGTATAACCATTATGAGTATTTGGTTATGTCATTTGGTCTCACAAAAAATCTTTTAATTTTCATGGATTTGATGAGTCAATTATTCCACCAAAAACAAGATTCATTTTTGTAGTATTTTTCGATGATATAACCATGTATTATCTATCATAGAATGGCCATGCTCAACATCATAATATCCTACGGTATACACTAAGAGATAACAATAACTATGAAATGACCATTAAATGTCACTTATAGATAAAAAATTTCCACTTCCTATTTCATAACACCTTAATGATATAAGTGTCATTTGATCAATCAATGGTGAGAGTTGTAGTTTCTTTATAGTAGTAAAAGAACATCATTGCATATAAAATTTGTTGTGGATAGATAGATAATAAATATGGTTTATAAAAGAAAATGCATGTTTACAATAATCTTAAATAGTCATCAATAATAAGGCAAGGAAAATTTTATTATATATATCATGTGAAAAATGCATTTAGATGTTAAAGGGGAGACTAAATTCAGCATCGATCATAATTCTGGTAGAGTATGGAAGAAGTAATATAGTTTATAATAATTCATTATACCACAGGCAGGGAGTAGTTATGATGTATGATTAGAGAGTAATATCATATTAGTCTTTAAAAAGGCCTAGAAAATATAATTATCAGATGTGTGATCTTGATATAGTATTTTATGATCATGACCAATTCCATTGGATTATGTATCTTCATGGTGCGGACTTTATGGTGTTGAGAGATATAAAATTCTTCACTCACATATTTAAAAAAACATTATATAAATCTAAAAAAGTGTATATTGGATTATTATCTAATGTCCTTTTATTTTTGGAATTCGAATATTCCTGGTATGGGTAATGCAGTAGCCGATTCTCTTTACTGGATGCCTCATACTTGTTCGATTTTTTATGCTAGTGGAGAGTGGAAACATATATAGTTTTTTTCATAAATTAATTTTGACGTTCAAACATGGAAATGGTAATAGTGTTCATAACATAATTAGTTACCTAAAAACATTTAGAGTGAGTAAATATATGAATATTGTTTTCCCTGAGGGCCTGGTTCATAGGGAAAGTATCTAAAAAGTTAATTTGTCACTTGGTAGGACTGCAGATGGCGAAGTGATCTTATTCATACATGGATGTTTCTAGGTTCTATTAAAAAAATTAGATGGACTAATGTTGGAATCTCATGCCTCATATTGGGAAGTATATCTTAGTGTTACTAAGATTTATCTTTACATACATCACTAGGTTTTGTGGCCTACTATGAAATAGAAGATATCCATCTTTGTTACTTGGTGTTCCACTGGTCATCTGGTGAAGGTATAACACTAGTGGCCAACATGAATCTAACAACTAATTTCCACTATATAGTAAAAAAATGGATGATCTCATGAAGGATTTCATGATAGGTTTTCATACTTCCCATTTAGGAAATTATATAGTTTGGAATATCATTAACCAATAGAAGAATGCCTCCCACATCTTATGAATTCAAGGGACCATTTTAATAGAAAATCAACGGAGGCAATCAAATAATGAGATCATATAGAATCAAGGATATCCAAGTTCTATCATATTAAATATGGACAGTAAATTCTTGTCATGGTTATAGAATGTGTAGCAGAATTTATTGGGCACATTAGTGCTTTTGAGCATGGCCTATCACCTTCATACTATGAGTCACAATGTGTATACTATTTAAGTTTTAGTGTAAATGATATCTGAATGTGTCCATTTCATTGGGGGTTCATTTGAAAATAAAATTACCATAGTTGAGTTATCATTAAATAATGGACAATAGTTTACAATCCAAATGTATCATTTAGAGTAAAAATATGGTTGTCCATGTTGATCAAATATATGCTGGTTAAAGGAATGACTTGTAGCTTTACAGGGGACACATAAATGTCTGGATAATTTTGAGAAATCAAAGAATATCGGGAAGAGCGTCATGAATTCACAGTATAGAAAATATTAATATGATAAATATGTTCAAAATCACTTATAGGTTGAGGTTATTTATTGATATTTTGTTTGTTTCCCCCAGATTATCTCAAAAATGGATTCATAGATTGATTAATATATCCCATTATAACAATGAGCCTTTAAATATCATAATAAAATTTAATTCATTATCCTTTATGATTTATTTACCTCATTTAACTAGATATTGAATGAATCCTTAAATGTATCTCATATTTAATATTATTATCTCACCCCATAGCATTTGTTTGGTTTATTGGATATCGATATCGTGGTGGATGCATCATTTATGGAGCATGGAATACAAATCATTGATTGATAAACAAATGATCTATGATGAAGATTAGTTTCTATTTTTTGGGTGCTCCATTGACATGGTAGTGTATTTAATGACACCAATGAGAAATAAAAAAAATACACTATCAACATCTAAAACATTAATCAAATATTTTTTATTACCATCAAATGAATCTCTTCAGGAATATTTTCTTTACCAGGAGAGGTTATAACATCTCATACTTTCATTAATGTATGAAAAATTGTAATTTCTATTTAGTTCCATGTTTATAAAATTTTATGAGATATCGATATGTTTAATGAGGAAATACGGGTTTCCTAGGTTTGTTTGGATATAATTTCCCTGGCATTGGGAGGAATATGCATGGTCGCATGTTTAGTAGAAACAATGAAACCTAATCAACATGATTATCAAAAACCATGCATAGAGATACTATTAACCATTATGGGTTTCCCCAGTTTGATAAAACAATGAATCTAAGACTTATGATCAAGCAGGGCTAAGGAAGAGGGTGCACATGGGTTATGCATGGTTTGTTTAATCATGTGATGTATGTATTTCTATTGGTGTCATGTTATAGTGTTAGGGGAAATATTGGTGCACGTTTTGGCCATTTATGTATCTAAATCATGAAACATTTAAAAGTGTGATGGGGGGGTTAATTACTATATTTTTACCAGGTGGAAATATATATTTCTCACCCATTTCCCATATCATTCTGTTTATGTAGAACCCCCCCCCCCTCACGAAATCTCCATGGATTCCCTACCCTATGATTTAAATCCATTATTATGATTTATGTTTGATCAATCCACCATTCATTTCATTAGATCCCTCTTGATAAGATATTTTACATAGTATCATCTATATATCATTCATCTACCCTCCACTCGGGTTATTTTATTTAGAGCTCATATGCCGATTTTCATGGGTTTTTTTTCATTTTCATTCATTATTCTTTGATTCAGTGGATGATATTAAATTAGTTGTTATCCATGAACAATATGTAGAAGGTATTTTAATTTTCAATAATTTTTTTATTTTTTGTTATCATTTTATGGTTTCCTACACTTTGTACATTTATTCATTTTTCTTTAAAATATGTTTTTTTATTTCGAATTAATTTCACCATGTTATGATACTCTCGTAGAGTACTGTTATTACATTAGAAGACATATACATCATTGGATTCAACCCCTTAGCGTGTCTTGAATTAAATGTCCTCCTTATGTAAAATGCGAAATTGAACCATCCTACTTCTATGTGATTTTCATTACATATAATTTTCTATTTTTTTATTTTAAAACTAGAGAGTCTAAATTAATAAAATGGATTTTTTGTGGGAAGGACATGTATTGTGTTATAAATTAATAATGACTTTGAATAAAAATAAATACCACAGTTACATGGGAATATTTTAATTTACATGAATGAAATGGAGAGTCCATAGAATTACTATGAGTAGACAATAGAAATTTATTGTTATAAAAATAATAAGTGTCAAATTGAGATTAATGTTTAACAACCACTTTTTTGGGGGTTCAGAATGATTTCTCACATCATTTACATGGATGATGGGTGTAACATTCCATATTCGATTTTTTTGGGTTTTGGAAATGATGTTCCAAATTCCCTTGATTTGGGTTTTGGGAATTATGGATCACCCCAAAATCTATAGTTATGATCATGATGTCTTTAATTCTTATGGGATCCATGGTTAGGAAAATGTTTTGATCTGATATCTCATTAAACTATACATGGACACAGTAGTTACCCCAAGGGTACTTCCAAAACCTAATATATATATTTCAATATATTTTGTCACATATAAATAGTATACACACACATACATATATATATATATATATGTGATTAATTATGATCTTTTTGATATGATAAACTGACATCAGAGTTAATTGTGTATATAATTATGTGGGTAGTTTTAGCGAGGTTTCCTATAAGAACATGAGGTTAATTATATACAGTTTACATCATAGTTTATTATTTCATATACATTCATAAATATATGTTATACACAATTACTGGATTATTTAATATTCCATTGGTAGAAGAATACTATGTTTATCTCACACCATATATGGGGAGTTTTTTTCACCAGGTATGAAATTATTGTTGTAGGTATTGACAAGGGAAATCTCATTGGCCAGATGGGTGAATAAGTTTTTCATTCAGAAATTCAGAATGGGTGATGATGACTGAGTGTATTCTTCTGATACTTGTGTAGATAACATTTTTTCGTTAATTATTTTGGTTCTTCATGTTGTATATACATGTAATTTGAAGGATTTTTAAAAAAATTGTATATTTTTATCACATAAAAAAATTTTGTATATGAATCTTCTTATGGAATCAATTGTAGAGACTACATGACATTTTATTATATCTTGTTATTGATAATGGTATGTATTTTTAATATGATTTTACCTTTATTTTATTTTTCATCTAATCATTAAATCTCATAATTTTATAGTTCTACACTGATATGAGGCTATATTATTCCAATAGTACCACCAAATATCCTCGCTACCAGATGGAAGCCTCTGACGTACATGGATGTGTGCATGAGTCTATGTTACCCACCATTTTGGGGAACCATTTTAGTGGATCTAAAGTCAGCAAAATAAAATTTGATGTATAATTTTAATTTCACATATCATTACATTTCCTTATCATTCATCTTATATCAAATAATCAATTCATTCAAAGAAAAATGTTCCCTATTACCAGATATCCATATTCATAAAAGAATAATGATTTATTAATATTTAATCTGATATAAAAAATAACATTTAATATGGTAAACAATTTTTAGAAATGATACAGGGTTTATGAAATAAAAATATCCATTATAAAAAATATTGATATTTAGAGTAAATTAAGTGTTCAGTTATCACTTGAAATTAAATATTTCCTGGTTAAGATAATCATTATAAAAATGAATCAAGAATCTGAATATTAATAATCTAATTGGTAAATTTTATCCAAAAAAATACCTGCATATAAAAGGGAATGTATGAATACAACAGGTTACCAATGGAGTATATATGAAATGAATGGTTTTTTCATTGATTAATAGAAATTCATGAAAAATATTATTAAAATCATTCCTTGTGAATATATCCCTATCATTATGAAAATAATTTTTTCAATAAAAATTGTTCAATTAATGTTTTTAATAAAATTTTACTTGAAAACATCCTTTTAAAAATATATATAAAGCCTCAAAACATTGATTGGGCATGATGGTAGAAAAAATATTTACACGTCATACAAGATAAAACAAATATTCTTTTTATTTTTTTCGTAAAACATGCTGGGGATTTGTTTGGAAAATTACATATGATTACCTTTAATAATTTTTTAAATATTAAATTCTGGTTAAAATATATTTGATAATTAATTTATTATATGTTTTTAATCATTTTATGAAATCATGGTTTTGAGAGAAAATTTATTTTCGAAAGAATTTAGTAAATATTTCATATTTTATTGAAAACATATTCTCATTTATACTATGTACCAAATAGTCAGAAAATAGTAATATTATATAGAAACATCATAAATAATAATAGGATTACAAAATTGAATTGTTTTTCATAAATTTATAATATAATTTCTTTCTATGAGTATTCAATCGTAAACAATCGTGATTAAAATGATATTGTAAAAAACCCTTATAAACATTAAAACATTGATTTGAGAATTTAATAATGCATATATTATGTGTATAAATTATAAATACACTGAATAAAATAATATAAAAAATATAAATTATTAAAAATTTAAACCACACATAATCAAATAATGTCAATGACAATAAAGATGTAATATAACTCAATAAAATCAAATTTAGTTATGAATGTATTTAGCACAAGTAAATTTATATGTCAAATATCCATTGATGAAATAATTAAAATTAAAAAATAAAATATTATAAATTTTATTAATAATGATATAAAATTTCAAATGGGAGTTATATAGACAATATATATGATACTATGATCATAGTAATTGAAGATGCCTTCATAAATTGAAATTGAGTTGAAGTCCCTTACTTCAAACGTCATTTTGGTTGAATGTTCGGTAACATCAAGTTTAATGTATTTAATAATGTAATTCATTTATACAAAAACCATAATAATATTTATAATATAATACATCATTTTATTATAACAACTTATCATCAATTCATATATATTTTATTATTTGTTTCAATGTTTAAGGTTTTAATTGCCTTGTCTTAACAAAAATGTTTTATCATGGTTGTTCTATTACATATTCATTACATATTTACATAAATATCAAAATTATATTAATGGTATAAATATAATGTTTTAATTATACATATTTCTAGAATCATTATTAAAATATGTACTTGGATAATGGATCACATTCCTTTGAGAATACAATAGGTCGTACGTACACATGAGCAGTATTATCATTTCATTATTGGGAGAAACGGTAAAGATATCAATGAATGCTATGATCTAGAATCAAATAATTTGTTGGCTAGGTTTGAGGAAACAATTAAATTACCAACCATCACACCATTAGGAAATTCAACTTCCGCATTTGTAATCGTATAAGCTCTCCCTTGTTCTCTTGGATTTTTCTAATGCATGTTTCCTTGGAGAATTGAACACTAATTTGCAGAGTGTCCCATAACACTACAATTGTAGCACTGAACATCATCAAATTGTTTCTTCCCCCAACATTCATGAGATGGATGACCCTTTTATCCACACATATAGCATACTCCAATGCCTTTTAAGAATTTCACACGACGATTCATTCCACATATTTCGCATAATGGGAATTTATACGTTCCCTTGTTCTTATTATGCACTTAATCATTCCCTTGGTTATCAGAGTACCTATTTTTATCTTGGTTCCCCTTGAACAAAACTTATCTAGAAAATTCCTTCATTGTTTTGATGGCACTTGATACAATTTCATCATATGATGGATCTTTTTCAGAATCAAGTGCCCTTAGAGGACATGGCTTAATAATTTCAAGGAAATGATCAATCTTGTATGTTGAGTCACGTACATAATCTACAACATACCTGGATAGCCCTGTGAAGGTACCCTCATACTCTACAACAATTTCTTCTACCCTTTTCTTTAAGCCAATGAATTTCTTCTTCATTTCGGTTTGTTTCCCACGAGGGACATATTTTTTGAGAAATATTTCCTTAATAAAACTCCATTAAATATCTTATATTTCTTCTTACTCCGTGGTATTGTAAATCAAGGAGCTCCATTGATCAGTGTCCCCCTTGAGTCAATATACTGCCAGTGATACCTTTTAATTTTCATTACATCATAATGCCATGAATATCATTTCAAGGGACATGATCCATTGCTCAAAAACCATTAGGTTAGTAGTCCTACTATATTTTTGGTGAATCTACCGTTAGAAACAATCCAAAAAAGGTGTGGAATGCTAATTTGTTACAACCTGAGTATGTTTTCCCAATATGGTCAGGATCTGATAAGCTCAAACATTGACTGTATTGACTTGATCAGTAGGTATATCCCTACCTTTTCCACGAGTATTGATTCACCTTCTTCCATTAGACACCATTTATAAATAATGGAATACACTAGATTAGGGCATGAATCATAATGTATAATCCTAAATTAAAAAAATACATATCATAAATTTAGATACTACGCATTTCTTATCCCATAATCAGAAAAAACAAAATCTTTGAGGAATAATTTAAATTTCAATCATTCATAATTGATTGTAAAGATAAAAATGAATTATCCTAAGCATATACCCTGGGTGTGTCGTAACCAAGAGTAAAGCAAGGCCCATTGTCATGTACCGGGATACCCCGGGTCAAGTCAATAACATCTTGTCGGTGTTTTCACTCCTAGGTACATCTCTGACAGAGCCACCTCTACATGATCATATTCAGACAGAGATGTATTTTCTAAAATGATTCACGCAATCTATTCCCTACCAAAAAATACAATGATATTATTGTACGGTTATCCTCAAATAAAACCTCAGGGATTTTTTCCCTACTATACATTTCTTACTCTAGTTTCCATGTTTTCTACTAAACATCCACTTATACCAACTGTAACACCCCAACCCCAATAGATCATAGCTAGTGCATTAAATGTTATATTGGAATGGTTATATGGAATGAAAATACCAAATAAATGATCAGTTTATTAGTCTTAACGAAATTAGATACATATATGTGACTCAATTTTCATTGGGAAAGGTTACAAAATACAATACATATAAAAAACTAATGACTGCATCCACAAGAACTCAAAAAATGATCTCCTTTTCAACACCTGTTGAAAGTAAACAATGAAATATGTGAGGTCAAATACATAGTAAGGGTTACAAATGCTGAAAGAATGAATCAATAATAACATAATTGTAAACAATTTGACATAATCAATATGGCATGGTGAATTAATGGAAAACTCACACCAGTAATAAACTGAGAATGAAACTACATCCATAGATTTTGTAATAGTGAAAACCTCATGGATAGTAATAACTAATAATTAATAAATATAATTATCATTAATTGGACATCATGTATTGGGCACATCATACCATAATACCTTAAAAATTGTATAGTTCTGTGGGTAGAAACCCATCTGATTTTTGGAAACGAACTCGATGGGTTTGTCACCAACTGATTTTTCTCATGAGACCTACTGATGCATTGAGGGGATATAGCGGGCCCCACCATCCAATTCATGTACAAATAATTCTGTATAAATAGATTAAATACAAGATCAATATTCTTTTTCAATATCCTTATAGAGTAGAGTATACAAATTCATCAATATTTCCATAGTTAAAATAACATTCCAAATAAACATCGTATGTAAAATGGTATACAGTTTCAAATAAAAACATATCTTGGATATGAGATAAATGATATTTAATATGAATATAATTTCAAATGAATTGTGATCTCAAATGGGCAGGAGGTACACCACAAAAGGAATATTTAGTGCACAATACAATGTTAGTCACAACCAAATAATAGTTGAGAAAGAGTCTCCTACCGCAATGTAACCGGTCGAATCTTATGATCCAAACATAATAACACTAAAATGAGTCATTTAATAACATGAACATAAGGAGAATAATTTTTTATATTTCAAGTGGATGTACACATATACCAAATAAATTAAATAACTGGAGAATAATGGAAATCTCACGGAAATGAAAGTGAGATGAGAAACCCCTTACCTTATGCTCGAGTGTGTTCTATGATTGTTTTAAGGACCAGAATAATAAAATGTATCTTCATCAACTAATAATTCCGGAAAATACTATACATTTAATTGGTTTATTATAACCTTATTAGGATCATTCATGGCCCATTTATGGGTTTAAGATGTTTAATTTTATTGTTTTGGAATCATTTTCATCCTTGGTTTTCATGATTCATTTACATGCATTCATTAATGTAATTTTTTTTGTAAGGTGGTTAAACATAACGAATTGTTAATATATATTATTTTGGAAATTAAATGGATATAAATGATCTTATAATGATTCTGGGTTATATAAATTAGGATGAATAATTAGTTTAATATTTTTGATAAAAACTTGGATTTAGCATGACAGTTTTGTATACATTGATATTGTTTTGTATTATTATTCCATATTATGAGTATATAGGGAATCCAAAACATTAATGAAATTAAAATAATATATTCTGATCTAGTTCAGCCATAATTTTTTTATTACAATAATTAATGATGATAACAAAAATTGATAACCCCTCATCCATGAATGTGAGAAATTAACACATCTCGGACGATTTTTTTTATTTTTAGTATAAGAGAAGGGGGAAAGAGAGATGATGATAAAATATTCCATTATAATTATATAATTATAGTTCATTTAAGGTAATGGAACTATTATATCATTATTATGATGGGATATTAGGAATAAAGTATAAAAGAAAGGAACTCAAAATAAGAGAAAAATTGAGAAATCTCATAAGAAAATTCGGAAGTCTAACAGCGTCACATAAAATTTCATAAAATAGTTTGATGACAGAAAGGCGTTATCTCATCACTAATACATAATATGGGAAGTAAGGGGAATATGGAATGAAATATCGACACATAATCCAATTGAAAATAAAATAGAAAACATATAATGAAATCATTAAGAAAAGAGAAGTGTGGTAGATTCTCTTACCTTGTAGAGTAACTCCCTAAACATGAAGGTTGGGACCTTGGGGGTTTGTGGACATCTTGGTATGACTCATTGGGAGGTAATACAAATAGAGCTTCTAGTATATTGAGTTTGAATTGAAATAAAAATAATGGGTGGTGTGGGTATTGATAATAATTAAGAGAGTTTTTTATTAATGAAAAGGGGCACCCCGTTACTGGTTTTTGAAAAACCATTGTTTTGCCCAATATAGTTTCCCATGTTTTAACCCTCTTGAGAAACAAAATTCCATAAGTTACTGAATAGAATTCAACCATACTTTTATATTTAATTATTACGTCATTATGATGTCATTAATGAACCAAAAACTCAAAACGGCATTTTTACTATTCAGGAAAAATTCACGTATTTTAGAAAAATCACAAAAAATCACCCTAACCATTTTTAGACATTTATAATTCAAAAGTAAACACCATTTTCTGAAAATAGTTTTTTATATATTTTTAATTTAATTTTAATTAAAATCATAGTTAATTCAAAAAACAAGTTTTAAAGGTATAATTTGTTCTATATCACATAAAAATCAATTAAGATCTCATTATCATAATACTATTAAAAATTAGAATATAAAAAAATATTTAAAATTTATAAAGGTCATATTACTATTCATATTACTATTGATAAGGGTATGTTACTATTCTTCAAAAAAAATCAAGTTGGTTTTATCAAACTACAAATGACTAATTGGTCACAACTCTACATGACCATTTTTCGAAATTCAAAACATAGAAGTGGAAAAATTTATGTCTAATGGATAACATATAACATTCTCCTATAATGTTTTTATTTTAAAAAAACATAGTGCTTCATGAAATATAAGCTATCTAAGGAATATAAAGTATTTAAGGTGAACATACCAAAAAATGTTTGGGGTGTTATATTAAACCCTCCTTCGGAAATTTCATCCTCGAAAATTTATGTATAAAGACCAACAAAAAGATGTGGATGGTTCTTCTTCATATCTTCCTCAGGATCCCATGTTGCTTCATCCATATTCAGGTTTTTTCAAAGAACCTTTACAAGAGGATTCATCGGATTTCTCAATACCTACACCCTTGTGTCAAGAATCCCGATAAGCTCTTCACAGTATTATTAATCAGGTTCAAGTTCTATTTCATCATAGATGTGTACATGCATTGGATCTGACATGTATTTTTTCAACAGTGACACATGGAAAACAACATGGACTTTGGAGATACTAGGTGATATTTCTAATCGGTAACCTAAAACTCTGATTCTTTCAAGTATTTAAAATGGTTTGATGTACCTGGGGCTTAGTTTCCCTTTCTTACTAAACCATAAGACACCCTTCCATGGAGATACTTTATGAAGACATGATCTCCCACATTAGATTCCAAATCCTTCCTCCGGTTGTCAGCATAACTCTTCTGCCTACTTTTGGATTCTTTAATATGGGCTCAAAATGCCTTGAACAATGTCATAGCCTCTTCAGTATGTTCTGGGACTATATGTTTCCTCTCACCAACTTCATCATCATAAGTTGTAGTTCAACATCTCTTTCCATATTATGTTTCATATGAAGCCATTATAATACTATAACGGAAAACTATTGTTGTATGAAAATTCCACCAATGGGAAGTATTGATCCCACATAACTTGGAATTCAAGAGAGCATGACCTTAGCATATATTCTGTTATTTGAAGACTTCTTTGAGACTATCCATCAGTTTGGGGGTGATACGAAGTTCTCATACAATGATAAGTATTCAAATCCTTATAGAGACTTTTCCAAAAAAATTATGTAAACCGGAGATCTCCATCAGACACAATTTATTGAGGTACACCATGAAGTCTTACAACATTATTAATATAAAGTCTTTACATGTACTCAAGCAGTAAATCATCTATTATAGGAAAGAAATGTGATGATTTTGTGGGACAATCAACAATTACCCATATTGCATCATTCCTTCTAGATTTCCTCTATAGTCTACTGAAAAAATCCATCTTAATGTTATCCCACATCTAAATTAGAATAGGTAGAGGTTGCATCACTCCTCTAGTATGTTGCATCTCTGCCTTCACTTGTTGAAAAACTAGACACCATGACACGTAGTCAGCAATTTCCCGATTCATATTATCCCACTAAAAATATTCCTTCAGATCTATTTACATATTTTTTCTACCAGGGTGTATATAGAAATTTGAACAATGAGTATAATCTAATTGTTCCTTATTTATCTTTCATACATATGGAATTCATAACATCTTCTAAATCTACAGATCTCCTTCCTCATACACGAAGTCTTCCAATATCCCATCCTTAACAGCAATAAGTTTCTTGTGTAGATTTTCATCATTATATTGAGAACATTATACATTCTCTAGTAAATATGGTTTAGCAATCATTTGAAAGAGGAAAGATGTTTCCCCTTCCTTATCAATTCCCATATCCATTTTTAGTAGATCCATGAATATAAGATCTCTGTGAATCCTCATTTGTGTTTGAATTCCATGATCTTTCCTTCTAAATGCTTCTTCAACCTTATTTTCGTTTCCAGTGTGGTAGTTTATTGAACAATCATAATCTTTGAGTAACTCGAGCCATATCTTTTGCTGCATGTTGAGTACTTTTTGTGATAAAATGAATTTCAAACTCTTGTGATCTTTCTATATCTCACATTTTTGACCTTAAAGATAATGTCTCTATATATTTAGAGCAATTATTACAACTGCTAACTCAAGATCATGTGTTGAATACTTTTTCTCATGATCCTTAAACTACCTTCATGCATAAGCAATAACTTTACCATTTTGCATAAGGAAACATCCCAACCCATTCATTGATGCATCACTATATATTAAAAATCCATCACATCAAGATGGAAGAGTCAAAATTAGAGCATTGACCAATATTATTTTCAATTATTCAAATCATTTTATACATTATTTTTCCCATGCAAACATTACTCCTTTATGTGTGAGCTTGGTTAGCGGGTTAGCCACTCGGGTGAAATTCTGAACGAAATGCCGATAGTAACCTGTTAACCCAATAATACTACGCACCTCAGCTATTTTTTTCTTGTGGGATAATCCTGGATTTCGATTGTCTTCACAGGATCAACTAGGATTCCATCCTTAAAGATAGTATGACTTAGAAAAGAAACTTATTGGGGCCAGAATTCGCAAATGCTAAACTTCTCATATAATTCATTTCTTATAAGAGTTTTTAGAATAATCCGCAGGTGATCCTCATGGTATTTATAGATTTTTTATTATACTAGGATATCATCGATGAATACCACAACAAAGTTATAAAGATATTTTTTGAAAACTATATTAATTAAATCCATGAAAATAGTCGGTGCATTCGTTTGTCCAAAAGGAATCACTGTAAACTCGTATTTCCCATACCAGGTTTGAAATTATGTATTCTGAATATCTTCCTTCCTCACAAACAGTTGATGATACCCGGATAGAAGTTCAATTTTTGAAAAGTATTGAGATCTATAATGTTGATCAAATAAATCATCAATTCAGGGAAGAAGATACTTATTATATATTTTAATAGAATTTATTTCCCTATAATCAATGCATTGCCTCATGGATCTATCTTTCATTTTGACAAACAAGACCAAAGCTTTCGATGGAGAAACACTGCTATGAATAAATCCTTTTTCATTCAAATCCTCTAGTTCTTTCTTTATCTCAACTAACTCCAAAATTTCCATTCTATTAGGGGTCTTTGATATAAGTATAACACCAGGAATTAAGTCAATGGAAAACTCAATTTCACACTCTGGAGGATGTCCTGGTTAATACTCTAGAAAGACTTCAATGAATTCTCGCACTATATGTACATATTAATTTTGAAGATTTATTTTCTCGCCCATGGATATTGGGTTCTCTTCCTATCCATGAATAGAATTCAATAGAGCTATGGAGGGTATTCTAGATAACAATCAGATGGAGAGGTCTCTACTCTAAAGATAAATGATTCAACACTATTTTCTAAAATTATATCTTTCTCTTCTTGCAACAAATCTTTCAATTATAGATTGATGGAAAATTTATACTGAGAATTATATCAAAATAATTCATTGGTATAATGATTAGGTTAGAAACTAAAGCACTTTTATGTGTTACGTGGGGAACTAGTTGACATTCCTTTGTTGCAATGATGCATCCCCATGGTGTTTTTACAGATAAATCCTTTATTAAACAAATTAGTCATGTCTAATATTAATAGAAAACTGGGAAGATATAAATTAATGTGATGTACCAGAATCAAATAAAGTGTTATCTAAGTTTGAGGAAACAATTAATGTACCTCCCACCACACCATTAGGAACTTCCACTTCCACTGTTTTAATTACATATGCTCTCCCTTGTTCACATAGCTTTTTTAAGGCATTTTCCCTTGGAATTTAGGACAGTAATTTGCACGGTGTCCCATATCAATAAAACTTTAGCATTGAAAATCATCAAATTGTTTCTTCCCCTTGTATTCATGAGATATATGGGCCTTTTCTACACACGTATAGAAGACACCCATGATTTTTAAGCATTGATCGAAAAGATTCATTCCACATTTTTCACGTAATGGGAATTTCATCGTTCCCTTGTTCTTCTTTGACGCTAAAACATTTCCTTGGTTATTAGAGTACCTATTCTTATCTTGGTTCCCCTTTAACAAATTTGATCTAGAAAATTCCTTCTCTTTTTTGATGGCACTTGTTACAATTTCACCATATGATGAAAATGTTTGAGAAGCTAGAGCCCTTCGAAGACATGTCTTAATACCATAAAGGAAATGATCATTCTAGTATGTTGAGTCATGTACATAATCCACAACATACCTGGATAGCCTTGTGATGGTAGCCTCATACTCTACAACACGTTCTTCTTCCCTTTAATTTAAGCCATGTAATTTCTTCTTCATTTTGGTTTGTCGCTAATAAGGGAAATATTTTTTAAAGAATATATCCTTAAAATTCATCCATTCCATATCTTCTATTTCTTATTCCAATATGGTATTATGAATCGTGGACCACCATTTATCATCTATTCCCTTGAGAGAAAATACTACTAATACTACCTTTTAATTTTCATTGCATCTTAATGCCATAAATATCATTTGAAGGGACATGATCTAGTGTTCATCAACCACTGGGTTAGTAGCCCTATTAAAATATGGGGAATTTTTCAACATGAAACGATCTAACACAAGTGTGGAATGATTATTTGTTACAACCTATTTATGTTTTCCCAACATGGTAAAGATCAGATCTGTGCCAATGTTGACTATGTTGACTTGCTCAGTAGTGAGATCCCTACATTTCCAATGAGTATTGAAGACCCTTCTTCCATTAGACTCCATTTCAAAATAATGGCACACACAAGATTAGGTTAGAATCAAAATGTTTCATTTTAACATAGCAAAACACATATCATAAATTGGTATCCTATGTAGGGCTAATCCCATAATCAGAAAAATGATTTATTTGATGAATAATTTACATTTCAATCATTCAAAATTGATTGTAAAGAAAACATAAATTTTCATAAGTATATCCCCCAGGATTTTCGTAACCAAGATGGAATCATGTCCCATTTTTGTGTACTAGGATACCACGGTTCAAGCCCAAAACTCCTTGTCAGTGCTATCACTCCTAGGTGCATCCGTGCCAGAGCCACCTATACCTTCTTGTATCCAGACAAGGATGTATATTCTAGAAGTATTCAAAAAATCAATTCCTTAACAAAATAACAGGATATTATTGTAAGTTTATCCTCAAATACTTCTTTAGGGATTTTTTCCCATATATAAATTTCCTACTATAGTTTTCATGTTTTCTAATAAACATCCTCTAATACCAACTATAACTCCCAGACCCCTCTAGACCAAAGCCCATGCATTAGTTTTTATATTCGAATGGTTAGAATGAATCAAAATACAAAATAAATGATCATTTTTGTAGTCTTGAATAAATTCGATACATATATGAAACTCAAATTATGTTGGAAAATGTTACAAAATATAATACATAGAAAAAACTAAAGATTGCATCCACAAGAACTCAGAAAAATGTTCTCCTCTTAATCAACTATTGAAAGTAAAAAATGAATGATGTGAGATAAATTGATCAATAAGGTTTAAAAATGGTTATAGAATGAATAAATAATACATTAATTGTAAACAATTTGACATAATCAATATTTCATGGTGTATAACTGAAAAACTCATGCCATTAATTAACTAAGAAGGAAACTGCATCCATAAGTATTGTCATAGTGAAAACTTCATGAATAGTAATAAATGATTATGAATAAATAGAATTCTTATTAATTTGATGTCCTGTATTTGGCACATGATTCCATAATATAGAAAAATGGATTAGTTCTATGGGTAGATACATGTCTTGTTTTTGGAAACAAAAACGAAAGGTTTGTCGCCAACTGATTTGTCTCGTGAGACCTACCGATTCATCGAGGGGATATAGCGGCCCCAACCCACAATTGAATTTCCAAATAATTTTTTATACATTTATTCAAAAAAATAGAAATATTCCTTTTCCATATCCTTATAGAGTACAATATATAGATTCATCAATAATTCCATAGTTAAAACGACATTCCAAATAAACACTATATGTAAAATGTTATACGGTTTAGAAAAAACATGTCCATGATATGAGATTATGGATATTTAATAATAATATAATTTAAAATTAATTTTGATATCAAATGGGTAGTAGGTAAACCACATATGGATTATTAGGTGAAGAATTCAACGTTTGTCACAACAAAATAGCATTTGAAACAATGTCTCTTACCATAATGTAATCGGTCGATTCATATGACTAAAAATAATAAAACTAAAATAAGTCCTTTAATACATTGAAAATAAATTGAATAATGTGTTTATATATCATGTGGATGTATGCATATACCACATACAAGAAATAATTTGCAAACAATAGAAATCATAGGGAAATGAAAGTGAGATGAGAAACCCCTTACCTTATGCTCGAGTCTGTTCATCATTTATTTTAGATACTTGAATAATAAAATTTAGCAACATTAATTAATAATTCTAGAACATCGTATACATTTAATTTGTTTATTATAACCTTATTAGTTTCATTCATGGCCCTTTTTATGGGTTTATGAGGTTAAATTTTATTGTTTTGAAGCATTTTCTTCCTTGGCTTTCATGATTCTTTTACTTGCATTCATGAATGAAAGTTTGTTTTAAATGTGGTCAAACATACAGATTTGTTAATATATACTATTTTTGAAATTAAAGATATATAAATTATCTTATAATGATTATGGGTTATATACTTGATGATGAATCATTAGATAAATGTTTTAGATAAATGCTTGGATTTAGATTGGTAGTTTGGTATAGAATGAACTTGGTTTGTATTATCATTCCATATTATGAGTGTGTAGGTATTCCAGAACATTAATGAGATGAAATTAATATATTATGATCTGGTTCAACCATAAAAATGGTTTAATGACCATTATTAATGATTGAAAAATAATGACAACTCGTCGTCCTTGAATGTGATAAATTTACACATCTCACACGGTGTTTTTATTTTTTGTATAAGAGGAGGGGGAAAGAGAGGTTATGATGGAATATTTCATTATAATAATATAATTATAGTACATTAATGGTGATTTAAGTATCATATAATATTAATGAGGGGATATTAGGAAATAAATATAAAATAAATGGACTCAAAATAAGAGAAAAATTGAGAAATCTCTTACGAAAATTTGGCAGCCTAACAGCCTCACATAAATATTTTTAAAATATTTTGATGACATAAAGTGGGTATCTCAACACTATTAAATAATATGGTCATTATGGGGAATATGAAATAAAATATCCCCACATAACCCAATTGAAAATAAATGGGAAAACATAAAAAGAAATCTTTATGTAAAGAGAAAGGTGGTTGATTTTCTTACCTTGTAGAGTAACTCCCAAAACATGAAGGTTGGAAACATGGGTGTTTGAGGAAACCATGGGAGGACTCCTAGAGAGGTATTTAAACTAGAACCTAAGCTTCAATGATATTGAGTTTCTAATGAATGAAAACAATGGTGGGTGAGTGGGTATTTATAGTAATTAATAGAGATTTTTTTATAAATTAATTGGGACACCACATTTGTGGTTTTTGCATGACCATGTGCATGCCCCTGGCATCTGACCACGGTTTTAGCATATTGGGACACCTCATGTAAAAGACAATTTAAAAAAGTATACCATACTTTTATATTTATTTATTATGTTATAATGATGTCATTAAACTATTGAAATCAAAAAACTGTATTTTTACTATTCATGAAAAATTCAGGTATTTTATAAAAATCTCTAAAATTCACCCTAAACATTTTTCGACATATAAAATTAAAAAAAATATCTAAATTTTATGAAAATAATTTTATATGTATTTCTTATTTAATTTTTAAATAAAACAATAGTAAATTAAATAAAAATAATTTAAAGGTATAATTATTTCTATATAGCATTAAAAAATAAATTAAGATATCATTATCTTATTATCATAAAAAAATATAACCATTATATACTATTTATAAGGGTCATATTAATATTCATATTAGTATTCATAAGGGTATGTTACAATTCCTCAAAAAATAATTTTTCTTCTATTAGACTCCAAATGGCTTACTGGCCACAACTGAATATGACCATTTTTCGATATTCAAAAGATAAAAGTGAAAAATTTATGTTTAATGGATATCTTATAAATTTGTACCATAATGTTTTGATTCAAAAAAGACATAATTCTTCATGAAATATATGATATATAATTATTATAAAGTATTTTAGAGGAACATTCCATAAAATTTTTGGGTTTTTATATTATTCCCCCCTTCATAAATTTCTCCTCAAAATTTTATGTATAAAGCAAACCAAAATGATGTGGATGGTTCTTATTCAAAACCTCTTCAGGTTCCCATGTTGTTTCCTTAATATTATGGTTTGTCCAAAGATCCTTTACTAGATAAGTCATCCAATTTCTCAATACCCTAACCCTTGTGTCAAGAATCCCGATATGCTCTTCACAGTATGATAAACCATGTTACAGTTCTATTTCATCATAGGTGAGTACATGCATTGGGTCTGACATGAATTTTTTCAACAATTACACATGGAAAGCATCATGGACTTTGGAATGACTTGGTGATAATTTTAATCGGTAATCTACAACTCCAATTCATTCCATAATTTCAAATGGTTTGATGTACATGGTGTTTAGTTTCCCTTTCTTATCGAAACATAAGACACCCTTCCATAAAGATACTTTCAGAAAGACATGATCTCCAACATTGAATTCCATATCCTTCTCTCGGTTTTCAGTATAACTCTTCTTCCAACTTTTGTATTCTTTAATATGGGCTTTTATTGTCTTCAACTTTTTTGTGGTCTCCTCAATGAGTTCTATGCCTATAAGTTTCTTCCCACCAACTTCATCCCAACAAGTTGGAGTTCGACCTCACATTCCATATAATGCTTTATCGGGATCCATTTGAATACTAGAATGGAAACTATTGTTTCATTAATGTTCCACAAAATCCAATTATTGATCCCAAATATCTAGGAAGTCAAGAGAGTATAACCTCATCATATCTTCTAGAGTTTGATGAGTCCTTTCTGACTGTCCGTCAGTTTGGTGGTGATAAGCAGTACTCATATGAAGCTTAGTATTCAAAACCTTCTGGATAACTTTCCATTATTTTGATGTAAACTGGGGATCTTGATCGGTCACAATCGATTGAGGTTCACCATGAAGTCTTACAAATTCATTAATATAATGTCTTCCTAGGCGCTGAAGTAGTAAATCCTCCCTTATAGGAAGTAAATGTGCTTATTTTGTGAGACGATCAACAATTACCCATATTGAATCATTCCTTATAGATTTCCATGGTTGTCTAATGAAAAAATATATCCTAATTTTATCCCACTTCCACCCAGGGATAGGTAGAGGTTGAATCACTCCTCTATGATGTTGCCTCTCTGTCTTCACTTATTGAAAATCTAGACACCTTAACACGTGGTCAGCAATTTCCCACTTCAAATTACCCCACTAGAAATATTCCTTCATATCTCTAAACATCATTGTGCTACACTGCTGTATAGATAAATTTGTGAAATGAACGTCATCTAATAGTTCCCTTTTTATCTCAGGTACTGATGGAATGATTAACCTCTTCCAAAACATCAGAACTCCTTCCTTATACACGATGTCTTCCAATCGCCCATCCTTAACAATAATAATTTTCATCTCTATATTTTCATCATCAGATTGAGATATTATTATCTTTTCTAGTAAATATCGTTTAAAAGTCATTTTAAAGTGGAAAGATGTTTCCCCTTAACAATTCCCATATCCATATTTATTAAATCCATGAATATAGGATATCTCTCAATCTTCATTTGAGTCAGAAGTCCATGATATTTCTGGATTAATGCATCTGCCACCTTATTTTCCATTCTTGGGTGGTAGTGTATTGAAAAATCATAATATTTGAGTAACTCAATCCATCTTCTCTTGACTCATGTTGAGTTATTTTTGTGTGAAGATATATTTATAACTATTGCGATCTTTGTATATCTCACATTTTTCACCGTAAATATAATGTCTCCATATCTTCAAGGAAAAGATTACAGTTTCTTACTCATGATCAGGTGTTGGAAAAGTTTTCTCATGAGTCTTCAACTACATTGATACATAACCAATAACATTACCATTTTTCATAATAAAGCAACCCGGACCATTCTTTGATGCATCAGTATATATTACAAATCCATCACTTCGAGATTGAGGAGTCGAAATTGGAGCATTGACAAATCTTTATTTATAAGGTAAAATTATATTTTAAAATGGTTTTATAAGTTAATGTAAATATTTATTTTTTCAATTAATATGTTTCATTTCATTTAAACTAATTTTACATTGATATTGTATATGAAATCATAGACATGTTTCAATTATTTTTAATTAAAAAACATGTTGTGGCGTCCAGTCAGTGGGATTAATTTTAAATTATTTTCTGCCACATATGGGATTGAAATTCTGATAAATGGATTCAATATTTTCAATAACAATATTTTTTAGTTTCTAATTTTTTCAAAATAGTTTTACAAAAAAGGTGATCATAATTAAAAATAATTACATCGATTAAGGAAAACTTAAGCATATGTAAGGACTAAACCTTAAATTTTTTACTAAAAAAGAAAAATACACTTGTCCAAGATTCATTTTATGTCAATAATTCTATATTATCGTCAAATATATTTATTTTTCCAATTATTAGATCCACATTCATCATGAAAATAGTTGGTGCAATTTTCTCTTCAAATATTTAAAAGAGTACCAATTTTCTTCAATATAAAAGGACTCAAATACTTCCACATCCACATAGCTCTCAAGTACCTCCTCTAGAAAAAAATTATTCTAAAATAATATCCCAACACGTACACCATTCCTCATAAAATAATATCTTTGATCAAAAATAAATTTATATCTATATTTTTTCATAAACCAAAAGAAGTTCCCCCACTAAGGGATAACATTTTCATTCAAGTACCATTCTTCTCTTTTCATTTTCTACAACCTAAATGTTCATTATTACATGGTCTTAAAAAAATAGTATCATAAATATACTAGGATATTTTTATTAATTGGTTTATAGAAAACTATAAACATGCATCCTTCTAATTGGTAACGAACATAGTATTTTCGTTTACGTCGAACCACCACCTTTCTAATCAATGATTATTAATTATTACATTACCGCATATCATGGTAAAAATATTTATAGACACTATGATAATATATTTTATATCATATATTTATTATTATTTTATGTTTATTTAATTATTTTAGAAATAATATAATTTTTACTTCTAATTTTTTTAACCTAATAATTTCGTTTGAGGAAGTGTGGCCTACTAACATGCCAATGTGATTTGATTCTTTCATACACTATATCAAAGTATTAAAGATGATTTTAGTGAATGTATATGACATATATGATTAAATTAAGATATTTTTATAGTAAAATATATATATATATATATATATATATATATATTTCATTCCTTCTTTTAGAAGGAAAATTAAATGGTAATACCATTCATTCATTCATACAACATACCATATCCATGAATGGATTAGTTTTCATACATCTATATTAATTTATTTGTTATAATACACATATAATTAACTTAAATTATATTTAAATAATATATCTCATTATATAATTATAAGGATAAACGATGTAAAAATTAAGACACATGTGAAGAAGAAAATAAATACTACCCAAAATGAAACCCTGATTTAGAATTGATAAAAATAAGGTAATATAAAGTAATAAAAAAATATATATGAAAGTTAAATTACAGATATTCTTAAATGATAAATTTTAAAAAAAATTATATTTATTATAATGGTTTTTATTTGAGTAAGATAAGATTCAAGACACAAGGTAAGGTAGTTTCATCCCACTTTTCATTTACATGAGATACATTATTTATTCATGACCCATTCAATTTGAGTGGTTTTTATACATACTATGGATGAATTATATGATGATTAATATTAAATTTATGGGTATTAACATATATATATATTAATATCTTTCTGTCATGGGTTATATGGTTCAAATGTTAACAAAAGTTTATTGTAGTTTTATCTTAGTTACCCATTATTAAGACACAGGCAATATTGTGCACCTATATTGTTCCATAAGATTTTTATAATTCCTCGGAAATTTTATATAATTAATTTAATGGTATTCTATATTTCATTTAATTTTTCATCATAAATGGGGAGTATGGATCAATGTTACAAATAGCTAAGTGTTTATTAAAAAAATCTCATCTCTTTTTGTTGTTGTTTTTATTTATGCTTCCATTTATAAAATCACATGATCCATCACTCAAAATAATGAATTAATCTTTTTATCATATGGTTATTATTTATTTATTCATGTAATAGTACATTTTTTATACTCGTTAGAATATATGATAGTTAAGAATATTTTTTAAGAATTCTTGACTTTTCCCTATCATCAATCGAAAATATATATTACTTCAAAACCTGGTTTTCTAAAAAGGTTATCCAATTATATTATTTTAATAACATATAACCAATAAAAGAAAACATTTCTCTTTCCATTCATCAAAATGTTTTCTCAGTGGAATATTTATGTATCATTCCAAAAAATTCATTTTATAACCAATTACCTTGAAAAAGGAATGCTCTTCTTACCTCACATGACATTACACATTTACCCACTTTCATTTCCCTAGAATATTCTTATCCATGTTTAACAGCATAATTTTATGAATTTTTTTAATTTAATTTTCAATGAAATTTGTTTCAATGAAATTTTAAGAATAATATTTTGTTAAATTAATCATCATGGAAAATGGTTTTCAAAATGTTTTATGGATTCCTTATGTGTTTTCAAGGAAAATGATATGAGAATTAATTTTAAGCCATATTTATAAGTTTGCAATGTGATTATGATAAAAAAAATTAAAAGAGATCTTAATCTCTCTTTATATATTTTCAATTATAATTGTTTCCAAATGGTTTTAAAAGCTGTATTTATAATCATTATATTTTATTTTCAGGAAATGGATTTCAAAAAATCTTATGTAAGAAATATCATTCTTCCAAGATGAAAAGATATGTTCCTTAGTAAATGATTTTTAATTATTATTCCGGGTTATTTTTCATAAAATATGTAATATGGTGGTGTTACTGTTATCTTTCTATGAAATAACATAAAGGATCTATTCATATCCTTTCATGATTTTTTTATGTTTAATGTCGTGATGTTTATGAACCCCTTTTCTCTTTTAAGGGATATTTTTTTTGAAACCCAATTATTTTCATGAGTTATGATTTTATGAAATGGTTGTGAAACCTATATATTTTCCATAGATTATGATGTGATGAATTGTTAATGATACAAATTTCATGTCCTGGGTTAGGATTTGTTTTAATACTTATCTATGTTCATGGGTCATGAAATGATTAATGTTTTTTGAACATGTATCTATGATTTTATTATTTGATTGTTGGGTCCAATATCACCATCCAATGCACTGGGTAAGTATATATGACTCATTATTATAATTTTCATTCATGAAACTTATTACATGTTCACAGTGTCATGCAAGAAATTGCTATCAAATCCATAAGTATATTCCTGATCTTGATTTAATGTTCAAAATGATATGAGTAAAACATATTATGTATTCATAAATTTAGGAATGGGCCTGGTTACATGTCCATTTTTTTAATAATGAACCTAATTTTATGTTGACAATATTATGTTTGATCTGATCACATGTTCAAAAATATATGAATAGACCTAGTTTCATTTCCATAATTTCATGTGTGATCCTTATTACACATTCAAAATGTTATGTATGGACCTAGTTTCATGTCCATAAGTTGATTCATAATAATTATTTCATGACCTAAACATAATTACTGATATTTTTTCAATGTATACATTTTCAACAAATTATAAAATAATTTCATTCCAAAAATTCCATCTCTTACTCCTATGATATTATTAAATGACTTCTGCTCTTAGTTCACATATGAACCATGTCTTATGAACATACAATATTTAATATGATATGTAATATGCAAGGTATGATATTCAAATATTATTCGTAAGTTTCATAACCATTGTTCTTGCTATATGTATACATTTAATTTATTTAGACATACTCAGCATATGATCTCACCCATTTCTTATGTTTCTTTTCCTTAGTTTATAAATAAATGTTTTTGGAAAAATTCTTAAAGGTGGGAGACTTTAAGGAATATGTGGACAATCATTAACTAGCATAAATGAATTTATTTTCATTCTTACTAAGACACTGTAAAATTATGACCATCCTGATTTTATTTTTTTAACGTATGGAATATTCATTGAAAATGATGTAATATCCGTGTATGTTCATCCTCGGTCGTAATAGTGGGAATCAATGGAATGTTTTATTAAACAATTGGAAATTAAGATGATAAAACATTAATGAGATCACTCGGTATATTTCTAAGTAGTTTTCTAGGAATGTTTCTATGGATAAATATATGTATGATTCAATTTTTAGTAAATTGATCTTAAACTTTGGTAAATCAGAGTGTAACTAGTATCCTCAAAATACACCCATGTATCGATACTAAATGTTGATATTTCACAATAATTGATGTACCTAGGAGTAACTACTCTAATAAGATATTCTAGTCCTCACTTGGGGTAATTTGGTACATTAAAATGGGCCTTTATGCGCCCCTGCTTTGACACTCTTGTTGGATATGTGTTAGAAATTCAGAAACACTTCATGAACCATTATGAAGTATTCTAATAGATGTTGGATCTGAAAAAAATTGGATAAACCGAATATGTCATCGATTAAAAGTAATGTGTCATGCTTTAGATTTTATAAATATAACTTTTCTAGATTATATTACATTATTTATGATATGTGATTTTGTTACATCCTATGGTTTAAGAATGAAATAAAATGTTCAATAGAATACATGATACAATACAATGAACTTAAACAATAAACAAAATATTAATATATATATATATATAATACCATTATAACCATACTATTGGAATGGTGGTAATGAATACTATGAATATAATTATTAAAATATGGTTTATACGTGTTTATATAGTGATTCATTTTTTACAAAATTTAATAGAAATGGAAATAAAATCCAATTGAATACAAAGGATTCATTTTTATGAAATCAATTTTAAATGAGAATAATTGTGTTTATAAAATCATATCAATATTGTTGGATTCTATTAATGTAATTTAAACTCAATGTGATTTATAAAATTCATATTACATGTTTACTAAACAAGATATAAGAACAGAAAAATTTGTAATACAGGTCGTATTTTGCGAAAAAGACATATTTAAATCCTTTTGATGGATAACCCATTTTAAATATACTTATGGACACTTTTATAAGTTCTATTTTACAAAATAATATTTTTTTTGTAATTGGGACGTCTAAATTTACATTTATTGAAATATTGGTATTTTTCTTAAAAAATTAATATTTAAATGAATTTTGAAAAATACAGTATTTTAATTCAAAACGAATTTTTGGCCTATGTTATTTATATTTTTAGATTATCTATTTAATTTGGATTAAATAATAATTAGAATATATTTTATCACTTAATCTAATGATTTTCATTGAATGTTAATTCTCTTTGAAATTATATACTAACATTCATTAATCATTTGATGGTTTTTACTTTTTAAAATCATGTTTTTTCGTTTTGACATTGGGAATTAAATGTAAATTATTTAATGAAAAATATGTTTTTTTTAATTTGGAAAAAATGATTCCATATTTAGAAACACAAGGTTTAAATTATTTAAATAGGTCCCTTTTAATTTTGGACAATATGAATAGTAGCATTAATATTTTTTTATTAACCACTATTTAAGGGTAAATCGGGTATATATGTGTAAAAATAATATTATAATAACATAAAAATACACTAACACGTGTACTAATAATAGTTTATGAGATTCAGAAGGCCAATAAAATCCCCATAACGAAATTGTTTCATTGACATCCACTTGGGTGTGATTATAAATCATATAACATTAAATTTAATGTAAAGGAAAATTTGTTATAAACATATAACTTCAAACAACAAAAATTAATATTTGTTTATATTTGTGATATTTCGACTATAAATAGTAATTATAATTATAATAATATTTCATAAATCATATAAATCTATATTTAATTTTTAGACATTAAATAGTGAAATTTAATTATTACACAATGATGAAGCAATTATTGCTTTATTAATGATGGAATCAAATAAATGTATTTTAAATATTAAAAAAAATTATATAATTTATGTCATAAACGATTTTTTAGATGAATATGACATGTTATGAGCAAATTTAATGGTTTTTCATATGTTATTTATCTATTTATATTTTATTTAAATTAAATACAATGAATAGTGTATATTGTTTCATAATTAATTTTTTATAAAAATAGTAATTCATTAAATTTTTTAAGAATCCAAAAAATAATTAATAATCACAAAATAAAATTTATATGCTCTCAGATTTCATTATGCTTCCAAATATGGAAATATTTTACACATATTAATAAACATAATGCCCTCCTAATAATTAATTTTTTTGCAACAATTAAAATTAAAATATAATAATTTTTGGAAGGAATAAAAGATAAGGATTAAATTAAAATCAAAAAATATCTCAAAAATATTTTATTATAGAATTTAGAACTATACATATTGTAGAGACCCGTATCTTGACGTACATTGACATTACATTACTTTTGCGGAATACTTAGTACATTACAAAAACACACACACAAGGACCGTAATAGTTTAGTGTCTTTGGAAACTCGGACTATAATCTTCTAATCGTGGTGAGAGATCTTCAAAATCTCCCATAAAGATCTTCCTTTTTTTACCTAAAACCTTTCTTTATATCCTGGGGAAAAGAAAACATAAAAGGGTGAGCTCAAATGATCAGTAAGGGTAAACAAAATAAATATCAATCACATCATATTCATAAGAACATAACATTTTGGAAATCATAACCTGCAAAAGAGAGAATAATTTCATAATCATGGGATAAATCATGGCAGTGAAAAAGTAATCCCAATAATCATAACTTAAAACATGAAACTTTGTGGCATACACACATAATCATAGAGAATCATTTCTTGTTAGTCAAGACTAATTGCCAAGACTATCTTAGTGGACAAAGTCCCTTTCTGAATCGAGTAACCCTCGTTTCAGTCCTGTTTCACTGAACCGGTATAACATTCCGTTCCATCCCTGTCTATCTCATGAGATATAAAATCTTTACCCAATGCATTGGATGGAGATATAGGTCTCACCCATCTTATAATGAATCCTTTCTTATGTGTGCCACATAATCATAAATCATACATCATCGCATAACCCATGTAATAAAAATGGGATTCTTAAACAACATGACATCATAAAACAATTCATATAAGATAAAGGAATTCATAAAAATAATTCCATCACAACATGAACAAATCAATTTAATAATAGGGGTAAAAACAGAACCCTTTATTATCTTAGATGGAAAATAATTTTGATAAAACACTTGAACTCCATTCTTGAGGAAAATATCCTTTCTTCTTCAAAAACATTTTTCCTTTCATAACATGTCATACAACTTTAAACTAAAAGAAGTTGATTAAAAATAAACTTGAAAACATGTAAAGGAAGCTTCTTGGAAACAATGTTTTAAAAATCCATTCATGCCGTATAAGTTAAAAAAAACATTCTTCGTACTTTTGACGGAAATGTCAAAAAGTACCTCGTACAACAAAAGATTCCTTTCATACATATTACTAAAAACTCACCGAAGGGTAAAAATGGATTTAAACAATTTTAGGTGGATGGAAATAATATTATATATTAATGAAACATGGATTTGGATGATAAAATACACCCCAGTGAATACTTACGAATAAACAATCTCGGATAAAAATGAGATTGTGATATTTCCCTTACCTTAGGTCCGATTTGCTTTGTACGTGTCCGAAGCTCCTGTATAATGGTTTAAATAATGTCATTGACTTATTACAGAATCATATTCATTGTTATGATATCATATATGGTTCACTTATGACATTATATTACCCGTTCTTTTGTAAATTCCATGTTAAAGAAGCGTTTTGGGTAAAATCGTTTCTTTTATCGTATGTGTTTTGACTTGTTGTTCATGACATTATTATTACTTATATCATGATTTACTTACTTCCAGAATATAAAATATGATTTATATATCATATATATTCTGTATATATATATATATAATAGATAGATAAATGAAATGAAAAACACCGTTCATGGAGACGGTAGTCCGTACGTACGCATGAACGCTGTTTTCCTTTCCCTATTGTCTTGAATGGAAGTAAGTAGATGACATACATATATATATATACATAAATCCAGTAGCTTTATAATGTCATATATTTCATTATTATTTCTTATATATACTTTATAATAATTTTTAAATGGTTAACATGGAGAATGAATCTCATCGCGTCGTGGAGACGGTAGTCCGTACGTACGCACGAGCGATGATATCATTTCCCTAAATATTGAATTGAATTAGAGTGGATTATACAATATATCAGAATCAATATGATGTTTTAATAACTATGTATAGTTATTCTTTACACCATTATACCCATCCATGTAAGGTGGTGGTGGAAAATAGATTACACCACGGCGTGGAGACGGTATTCCGTACGTACACACGCGCGGTGATTTCTTTTTCCGTAGGATAGATAGATGGTGAAATAGGGTTGTTTCATACTTATAATAAAATATCAGTATATGAGTGATACTGATGTTATTACTTCATAATGAAACGACCTAAGAATAAGAAGTGGAAGAAGAAATAAAGATGAAAGAATTGGTAACGGTAATTACCTCTTCTTTGAAGCGCCTTTTGGAGACCTCATCTTAGGGAACTAAAATTGGTCTTTGAGGAAGACCAGAACCTCTATGATGTTGATAGGGAAGTGGAGAAGATATTTTGGCAGGGGTTGGCCGAGCTTGAGTGCTCAAATTGGTGTGAGGAGGAGGGGGAGGAGGTGCCCTTTTATAAGGGAGGAGAGGGGCACCTTAGGAATATCTCAAAATATTATTTTATATTAAAGTAAAAATCGGTTTATAATGGTTCCAAAGGGACTTATTTCGAAGCTAAAGTGGGGATGGGTCGAAATACTATCAACCAATAGGATTTAGACAAGTTTAGGTTCTTATTTTAACCTTATCAATTAGATTTAACTCTAAGTTAAATAATTTAACTTTTACCGTGTCTTTTTGTTTTCTTTCACTATATGGTTAATACACTTACTATAACATGCCAAACGAACCCCAAATTGTTTATTATTAATATATATATCCTTATCTAAGTCATTTGGCCGAACCTTAGATTTTTAGGAATAAAATAACAATTAATAATATAATATTTGATTTAAAAACTATTTTGTGTCAATTTTGACACTATTTGATATATGATTTTTGTGAAAGTCATAACAGAATTATATGTTCGAACCAAGTTTATTAAATCAACACTAATATATCATAGTAACCTAGAAAATTAGTGTAATTCATAAAAAGTCTCAAATTACATTCATTTGAGTATTTATAACATCAATTATGTTAATATTTCCTTAAAAGGGTAATTACTGTATCATCGTTGTGTCATAAATAAATTAATTTATTTAATGTTTAAAAATTATAAATAAAATAAAATTATATAGGAAATCTTTTTAGATTTCTAATGAATATTTATAGTCGAATTTATCTTATGTATAACCCCATATTAAAAATGTTTTAGTGAATAAACTTTGATTTTAACTCTTTTAACTCTTTTTTGAATTAAATAATAATAAATGTCCTAATCTAATCCAAGTGGGCCTAAATGATAATATTTTACACTTAAGGTTGTTTTTGGTCGAGATACCCTTGTCCAATAGAATTAGGACATGTGTTAGGGTAATATTAATATCATTCTTACCCTTAATTACCCTATTTACTTTTAACCGTGGTAAATAAAAGTAAAAAGTTACTATTCACCAAAAATTATTTTCATCTCATTGAACCACATTTTACTTACTGACATCAACCGTGTCTCTCGGATTTTTGAAATTCCATTCACAGAAGCGGTAAAATTAAGTTTTATGAAAAATTCAGTTTTTTAACTACCACTTAGTAGTTTCACTATTCATCAAAAAATGAAGGTTTTCAGAAAAATGCCAAAATTTCATCCTAAGCTATATTTCATATTCCGAATTCAAAAATGAAGTCTATTTTACCAAATTCATAACATAGAAGTTGCATTAATTAATTTTATAATTAAATCCCGCTGTTAAAACAAATAGCGTGTTTTTAAGAAACAATATCTATCAAAAGATTGACACTTGTTTATGTCTGGTTTAAATGTGCAATTACATCCAATGACCAACATTGTATTAAATTGTAAAAATATATTATAAATATACTTTAAAACTACTCCAATTAATAATTTATCACTATTAATTATTTCGATTAAAAAAGTTGTTTTTTAATTATAATTTAGTAATTTTCACTATTCATCAGAATATGAAAGTTATCCGAAATGTACCAAAATTTCACCATAGGCTAAATTCGATACTCCGAATCCAAAAATGAAGTTCATTTTGAAAAATAAGATTTACAGAATTTGAAAAAGTGGTTATTACTATTCATACCGGCTAGTTTTAATAATATTTTAATAGCATATCGTTGTTTAGTGAAACTCGGTATTGCGTATTACACACACTATCGAGGAAGGTCGCGATTGCGTGTAATGCAAGGCAAGTCAAGGATGCGTGTTGTGCAAGCTCCTAACACAAGACATTAAAAAGAGTATTTTTTTATAAAATCTTGGGCTGTTACATTCTACCCCCTTAAAATGAATTTCGCCCTCGAAATTCGTCGGGGTTATAAATGGTTTACTATTTGAAAGTTTCTTTAATAGAAACCCACATCGTAAAAAGGAATATCAAAACCAATCTTTAAAAACAAAAGTATGAAACGTAACGGTTACCCAAATAAACTAATCATTGGGTTTCCACATAGGTGAAAATATGGATATGGAAGAGAAATCTAACCATCATGTTCTGATGGAGAGTGGTAGAGAACATGGATATGGAAAAGCCAATAATCACAAATCCATAAATTTGTGACGATCTAAGGTACCATCCGATTCATCAGGTATAAGATCACTAGGACAACATTTTTGGTTTTCAAGATCATTTCCCTGAAGTTGAAAATTTGAATTGGAATAAATACTTTCTTTATTTTGGTACAATCTCAGTATTGTTCGTGCCTAGAACAATTTCCACTTCATCTCATAAATAAATGAAGTTGAATTTGTTATTCGTGAAGTGTTAGCAGATCATGTGATAGAATGACGGGGCATTCCATCTGTCTCAAACAAAAGGTTAGAAAAAATTATATACATAAGTCGATCTATAGTGAGATTAATCATATATAGTTCCTAAAATGGACTTATACTTCATATATCATACTGCTTAATATAATAAAACTAGTTTCTACTAAACAGATACTTCATGTAGGCCAGTGGTAGGCGATAAAGGCCAATCACACTTCGGTTGTGGGTTCGATTCCCACATCCTTGTCCGAAGCGATGGGCTGTCGCCCGTCCTGCAGGTTGTCCTTTTTCTAAAACTATATTACTATAACATCCCATAAATAATATCGAAAAAACTTCTATCCTTAAACAATACTAACTTATGTCCAACATAATCCATTCCAATCTTTAGTCCTATCCATAATACTGCAGTCCATTCTCATAACATAGTGAAAACGATTACCAGAGATTTAATACCATCGTTGATCCCCATATATCATAAGATATATCTTGTTGGACACATTCCAAACACTCAAAGGCCTTAATCTTGTACTCTATTGAATACCCATTGAACCTTAGTGAAAACTTGAATGCAGTTAAAAGTTAACACTTTCCACAAACCAAAATCCTCAAAATTCTATATACTCAAACCATGATATCACTTAGTCCTTATATCAATCATGAGCTCATGAATACTGTTAAACATTTCATTTTCTCGTTTTCCCTTCATTATGCGCATAATATCTCAATCACTTTGAATACCACATTAGACCAATACATAAATATTCCAATATTCCATGATACAACATTATTTTGGAATCCCATTACATAAAAACTTAATAATTCCACCACATCGTTGTCATAGTCCACATTGCCAATAGTGATCGCATGTGACTTCCCTTTGTCCTTTGCCTTAAGCGGTTGCTCATGTTGATCATCACTAACCCTTGGATTAGGGCATTTATTGGCATAATGTCCCATCTCCTTGCACTTGAAGCATTGAAGTGTTGGTTGTGCGTTCTCTACAGTGTTTTCTTTATTCACTTCATTAGAATCCTTTTTTCCATTACTTAGACACTTAGTTGCTCGATGACCTTCTTTTCCACACTTAAAACATTTTCTATTCCCTTTAAGACAATCTCCACCATGCTTCTTTCCACACATTGTGCATAAGGAAACATTCATCTTCTTTTCACCATTATTCTGAGATTTCTCCTTGAACTCCATCTTTCGTTTCTTGTCAAAACCATGAGATGGATATGTAACACCAACTTCCATTTCTACCTTGATAGCACAACACACAATTTCTTCATAGCTACTGAAGTCTCTTATAGCTAATTCCCTTCGAAGACTTGGTTTTAAGCCACTGAAAAATCGATCAACTTTACTTTCAGGTTGGATGATAATGCTAGATGCATACCTTGCAAGTCTTGTAAAATTCGCTTCGTATATACCAACAGATTCATCATCCTTTTGCTTTAGTTCAAGAAACTCCTTCTCCATCTTCGTTCGAAGAATACGAGGGAAGTACTTACTGAAAAAAAAGTTCTTGAACTCGTCCCATTCCATGGAATCAATTTCATCTCTTTTCCTCGTATTCTTGATAATATTCCACCATTGATCAGCTTCACCTTCCAAACGATATACTGCTAAGATGACTTTATCATGTTCAGAACATTGAAGAACTGAAAATATCTTTTCAGTAGTACTAATCCATTGTTCAGCAACTAATGGATCAGTAGACCCACTGAAAGAAGGCGGACGCTGCCTCATGAAGGATTCAACAGAATGTTGCTCCTTCCTTTGCTCGTTTGGAAGTCCTGCATGATTCATAGCTTGAGAAAGTTGTGTGAGCATGGCTACAAGATTTTTCATTCCAGCTCCCATATCGTTTGGTTGCTCAGGGGGACAATCATTGCATTGTCCATTGCCTTGATCAACACGGTTCCTTCGGGTTCCAGCCATCCTCTAAAACCCCAAAAGAATAGTGTGAGAGGAAAAAATCATGCTAGGGAAAACAACATAATAAAGGGGTAGTACCCTCAATATATAACATCTTAGGTTAAATTCTAAGATCGTTAGAGTAATTCTAGGACTATAACCTATACGTATACTTAACCTTAGAGACATCCCTAGACATACCTTAGAAATATCTCTAGGGATCTCACTAACGTTTTCGCATACTAGTTTCCAAAGGTTGACTAAACCTTTCCTCTGATACCAACTGTAGAGACCCTTATCTTGACGTACATTGACATTACATTACTTTTGCGGAATACTTAGTACATTACAAAAACACACACACAAGGACTGTAATAGTTTAGTGTCTTTGGAAACTCAGACTATAATCTTCTAATCGCGGTGAAAGATCTTCAAAATCTCCCATAAAGATCTTCCTTTTTTTTTACCTAAAACCTTTCTTTATATCATGGGGAAAAGAAAACATAAAAGGGTGAGCTCAAATGCTCAGTAAGGGTAAACAAAATAAATATCAATCACATCATATTCATAAGAACATAACATTTTGGAAATCATAACCTGCAAAAGAGAGCATAATTTCATAATCATGGGATAAATCATGGCAGTGAAAAAGTAATCCCAATAATCATAACTTAAAACATGAAACATTGTGGCATACACACATAATCATAGAGAATCATTTCTTGTTAGTCAAGACTAATTTCCAAGACTATCTTAGTGGACAAAGTCCCTTTCTGAATCGAGTAACCCTCGTTTCAGTCCTGTTTCACTGAACCGGTATAACCTACCGTTCCAGCCCTGTCTATCTCATGAGATATAAAATCTTTACCCAATGCATTGGAGGGAGATATAGGTCCCACCCATCTTATAATGAATCCTTTCTTATGTGTGCCACATAATCATAAATCATACTTCATCGCATAACCCATGTAATAAAAATGGGATTCTTAAACAACATGAAATCATAAAACAATTCATATAAGATAAAGGAATTCATAAAAATAATTCCATCACAACATGAACAAATCAATTTAATAATAGGGATAAAAACATAACCCTTTATTATCTTAGATGGAAAATAATTTTGATAAAACACTTGAACTCCATTCTTGAGGAAAATATCCTTTCTTCTTCAAAAACATTTTTCCTTTCATAACATGTCATACAACTTTAAAATAAAAGAAGTTGATTAAAAATAAACTTGAAAACTTGTAAAGTAAGCTTCTTGGAAACAATGTTTTAAAAATCCATTCATGTCGTATAAGTTAAAAAAAACATTCTTCGTACTTTTGTCGGAAAAGTCAAAAAGTACCTCGTACGACAAAAGATTCCTTTCATACATATTACTAAAAACTCACCGAAGGGTAAAAATGGATTTAAAAAATTGTAGGTGGATGGAAATAATATTACATATTGATGAAACATGGATGTGGATGATAAAATACACCCCAGTGAATACTTACGAATAAACAATCTCGGATAAAAATGAGATTGTGATATTTCCCTTACCTTAGGTCCGATTTGCTTTGTACGTGTCCGAAGCTCCTGTATAATGGTTTAAATAATTTCATTGACTTATTAAAGAATCATATTCATTGTTATGATATCATATATGGTTCACTTATGACATTATATTACCCGTTCTTTGGTAAATTCCATGTTAATGAAGCGTTTTGGGTAAAATCGTTTCTTTTATCGTAGGTGTTTTGACTTGTTGTTATTGACATTATTATTACTTATATCATGATTTACTTACTTCCAGAATATAAAATATGATTTATATATCATATATATTCAATATATATATATATATAATAGATATATAAATGAAATGAAAAACACCATTCATGGAGACGGTAGTCCGTACGTACGCATGAACGATGTTTTCCTTTCCCTATTGTCTTGAATGGAAGTAAGTAGATGACATACATATATATATATACATAAATCTAGTAGCTTTATAATGTCATATATTTCATTATTATTTCTTATATATACTTTATAATCATTCTTAAATGGTTAACATAGAGAATGAATCTCATCGCGTCGTGGAGACGGTAGTCCGTACGTACGCACGAGCGATGATATCATTTCCATAAATATTGAATTGAATTGGAGTGGATTATACAATATATCAGAATCAATATGATGTTTTAATAACTATGTATAGTTATTCTTTACACCATTATACCCATCCATGTAAGGTGGTGGTGGAAAATAGATTACACCACGGCGTGGAGACGGTATTCCGTACGTATGCACGCGCGGTGATTTCTTTTTCCGTAGGATAGATAGATGGTGAAATAGGGTTCTTTCATACTTATAATAACATATCAGTATATGAGTGATACTGATGTTATTACTTAATAATGAAACAACCTAAGAAGAAGAAGTGGAAGATGAAATAAAGATGAAAGAATTGGTAACGGTAATTACCTCTTCTTTGAAGCGCCTTTTGGAGACCTCCACTTAGGGAAATAAAATTGGTCTTTGAGGAAGACCAGAACCTCTAGGATGTTTCTAGGGAAGTGGAGAAGAGATTATGGCATGGGTTGGCCGAGCATGAGTTCTCAAATTGGTGTGAAGAGGAGGGGGAGGAGGTGCCCTTTTATAAGGGAGGAGAGGGGAACCTTAGGAATATCTCAAAATATTATTTTATATTAAAGTAAAAATCGGTTTATAATGGTTCCAAAGGGTCTTATTTCGAAGCTAAAGTGGGGATGGGTCGAAATCCTATCAACCAATAGGATTTAGAGAAGTTTAGGTTCTTATTTTAACCTTATCAATTAGATTTAACTCTAAGTTAAATAATTTAACTTTTACCGTGTCTTTTTGTTTTCTTTCACTATATGGTTAATACACTTACTATAACATGACAAACGAACCCCAAATTGTTTATTATTAATATATATATCCTTATCTAAGTCATTTTGCCGAACCTTAGATTTTTAGTAATAAAATAACAATTAATAATATAATATTTGATTTAAAAACTATTTTGTGTCAATTTTGACACTATTTGATATATGATTTTTGTGAAAGTCATAACAGAATTATATGTTCGAACCAAGTTGATTAAATCAACAATAATATATCATAGTAACCTATAAAATTAGTGGAATTCATAAAAAGTCTCAAATTACATTCATTTGAGTATTTATAACATCAATAATGTTAATATTTCCTTAAAAGGGTAATTACTGTATCATCGTTGTGTCATAAATAAATTAATTTATTTAAAGTCTAAAAATTATAAATAAAATATCATTATATAGGAAATCTTTTTAGATTTCTAATGAATATTTATAGTCGAATTTATCTTATGTATAACCCCATATTAAAAATGTTTTAGTGAATAAACTTTGATTTTAACTCTTTTAACTCTTCTTTGAATTAAATAATAATAAATGTCCTAATCTAATCCAAGTGGGCCTAAATGATAATATTTTACACTTAAGGTTGTTTTTGGTCGAGATACACTTGTCCAATAGAATTAGTACATGTGTTAGGGTAATATTAATATCATTCTTACCCTTAATTACCCTATTTACTTTTAACCGTGGTAAATAAAAGTAAAAAGTTACTATTCACCAAAAATTATTTTCATCTCATTGAACCACATTTACTTACTGACATCAACCGTGTCTCTCGGATTTTTGAAATTCCATTCACAGAAGCGGTAAAATTAAGTTTTATGAAAAATTCAGTTTTTTAACTACCACTTAGTAGTTTCACTATTCATCAAAAAATGATGGTTTTCAGAAAAATGCCAAAATTTCATCCTAAGCTATATTTCATATTCCGAATTCAAAAATGAAGTCTATTTTACCAAATTCATAACATAGAAGTTGCATTAATTAATTTTATAATTAAATCCCGCTGTTAAAACAAATAGCGTGTTTTTAAGAAACAATATCTATCAAAAGATTGACACTCGTTTATGTCTGGTTTAAATGTGCAATTACATCCAATGACCAACATTGTATTAAATTGTAAAAATATATTCTAAATATACTTTAAAACTACTCCAATTAATAATTTATCACTATTAATTATTTTGATTAAAAAAGTTGTTTTTTAATTATAATTTAGTAATTTTCACTATTCATCAGAATATGAAAGTTATCCGAAATGTACCAAAATTTCACCATAGGCTAAATTCGATACTCCGAATCCAAAAATGAAGTTCATTTTGAAAAATAAGATTTACAGAATTTTAAAAAGTGGTTATTACTATTCATACTGGCTATTTTTAATAATATTTTAATAGCATATCGTTGTTTATTGAAACTCGGTATTGCGTATTACACACGCTATCGAGGAAGGTCGCGATTGCGTGTAATGCAAGGCAAGTCAAGGATGCGTGTTGTGAAAGCTCCTAACACAAGACATTAAAAAGAATATTTTTTTATAAAATCTTGGGCTGTTACACATATCCTATCTTTTACATTTCAAATGTTGGATCAACTTTAATTAAAAAATTAAAGTACGTTAATTTAATAATTAATGTGTTTTCAAGGGTTCCCCCCATCTCCAACATAATGGTACGCTTTATCTTCAAATACTAATACTGCAATAACCCTTTATTTCTCCCAATACCATCCCAAAAATATTCATATAATCCCTAAAATCATACTAGAATCCACCATTATTGATAAATACCTCCCAAGTAATACATTTGGTATAAACCAAAAGAAGTGACCTGGTTAAGTGGTAAATCTGTCCCTCAAGCTTTTTAATTTCATTGCCATTCTCAAATCAAGAAAATATAATTATTATGTTATGGCATAATAAATATAGTATCTGATATATAATAGAATTTCTTTCATTCTATAGTTTTTATATATCATTACACACTCTATTTTATGGGTAACGAACATATGGTCTCAGTGTATGGAGAACTACTGCCTCACGAAATAGTGATTATTCTATTTTCCCCCATAACACCTCTCACAATGGACATTATAAAGGAAAATATATTTAAATAAGATATATATTATATTTATATTTGATATATTATTCTTATAATTTGTATTATAACATACAATTAATATTTCCATGTTGTGTAAATATGATAATTTAATTTCAAGAAGTGGGACTACCGACCCCTCAAAGAAATATGACGTGTTCATTCTATATGGGGAATGCATAAAGGATGGTTTTATTAAACCTATGAGACAGATATGACGTTAATATTATACTATTATTATAATATACATTTATATAATTTAATTATTATTCTTTTAGTATGACAAAGAATTGAATGTAGAATTCATGCGTACGTACGACCTACTGTCTCCATGAACAACAAATTTCATTTTGTATCTCCAAATAATATGGATTGTTTTAAATACATATATACAGAATATATATGATATTTAAATCATGATTTCTATTCTAAATATTATGCACTTTATACCAAAAGTCAATTTACCATAAAAAAAGTTTGTTTTTTACTCAAGTACAAAATATCGACAAAACATCCAATATGAACATAAATAGTTAGGTAATTCTTATAACATGTTAAAAAGTTATATGAATGATAAAAAAACCTGAAAACTGTACTCAATCATGTATTAATTAACCTATGTTTATTATTCATGAATATAAATAATGTATGAGAAAATTTAGACTGAAGGTTTAAAACCCCGCCCCTATCTCATTGGCTTGAGGAGGCGGTGAGGGTTACATGGCCTTATGCGACGTTCCCTAGGTTCCAAAGGCTGGAAATAAATGCTGAGGGCTTCCAGAAATAGTGGGGAATGATTTTCCCTTAATACAAAGCCAACCAATCCAACAACTAAAGATCCATGAACTTTCAAACCCAATCATGTGATTATAACAATTCCATCACAAACCCCAAAACCATTCAACATAACATGTCCACCAAACATCAAAGTACACGGCATAAATTAAACTAAAAACACAACAATCCATTGCACCACCATAGCTCCACACCATGATCCAAGATGCAATCTTCATAAATAAATCACAATGCACCATTAAAGTTGGGTGATGCCTTAACTTTCCCCACATCACGATACACAACATCTACCAAGACACCAAAGTGCCAAAGCAGGGGGTGTGTACAACTACTCAGTAGGATTTCCACAAATGAATTCCATACACACGCCACTAGGATTAAACTATTTGAGAATTTAAATAATACATTTTATATAAAATAATCATATGTTCGTCCATTACCATAAGCCAAACACACCCTTACCAAGCCATTTCACCCCAACCTTGTAAACCCAGGGAAAGCCAAGTAATCATGACATGAGCCAAACATGACACATAAGGAATCCCAATTAACCATGCCACACAAGGAAGACATTTCAACCATTTCATATTCCCAAAACAAATTCCATCTATGAAAAGAAACACACAATGAAGCAACCATAACGGTGGGACTTCCCGCCCATCTCGTTCATCGCATCATCAGCTAGCAGGACTTCCCGCTCACTACCTGACAACCCATAATGGTGGGAAATCCCTCCCAAACCATTCAACTTTTATATTGCGACTTCCTTCCCACTTCCACACAACCAACACAAGCCATAAACAACCATTTAACCCTCCATGGCCACAAAAATATTCAATTCCCCATTTCCATTACATGTCAATCCACTTCCATAAATAAAAAAAATTATTGAAAAAAACCTTCAATAATTTTCCATACCGAGCCACATTTCAATAAAACAACACTTTTTATAGAAAACCATTTTATCAAATCATCATAATCAATCCAATGAAACAAGTCATTTTAAAATCTCGTTTGAAAATCACATCAAGAGAATTTCGCCACAATCCCTTTTCCCCAAAAATCCCCAAACCATCCCCAAAGGGATTTCCATCCATTTTCGCACATCAACAACACAATTAAATTTAAGAAACACAAATTATTTGCAACCAAAACCACTAGTTCTAACCAAGTGGAGTCGAGAGAGAATCCACATACCTTTAGGATTCCTATGATATTTACCCACAAGCAATTACTCTTCAAAACTAGCGAACGCCCCACCAAAACCTCTCTAGATCCCCTTCCCTAACATCCAGAAGCCATAAAATTAAAATCCATGGAAACCAAAATTTTATATCTACACAAAATAGGTGTAGATATATATAACCGAGAGATAGGGAGATGTAGATCTATATGAAAACACAATGAACCAAAAAGAGACACACACCCAGGAGAAACCACCTTCAAACCTCCTTGAAACCTTTTTGAATCGCTTCCAAAACAAGTGGGAGATCCCCTCAAACCCTTGAGAACTGAAAATCACGAGTGAGTCTAGAGTGGGGAAAGATTATGAGTGGAATGAGGCAAGACCGAGTAAACTCTGGTTATAAAACCCTACTTTCTGGTGGCCTCACGGTTAGCCTGGACAGTTTGAAAAAAAAAATGCTCTAACCATGTAGATTCTACTACCTTGAGAGGATGGGTCTGCACGGTTGCCTCGCATGGTTTGGAAAACCATGCGCAGGCCATGCGAAGCCTAATGTCTCCCCCTGTAGGGTTTCTTAGAGAACCGGAACGATTTCCTCTAACCTTTCTCAAACCGTGATCCATAATAAAAGCCTCCAAACTTATTCAAAACATTTTTAAACTCACCCAACATCGTCCAAAATCATCCCATGCATTTTAAACACATAAATAAGCATAATCAAATGCTACATTTCACAAACCCGGGTTACTACATTCTCCCCACCATTGTACTTTCCGCCCTCAGAATTCAGTGTACCCACCCTTTGTCGAAAGAGGTTGGGACATTGCTCGACCAACTCTTTCCCCCGCTCCCAAGTATCCTCTGGGATCTGGCCATTCTGCCACAAAACCCAACATAGATCGATGCTTTTACCCCACAAGAATTTCTCTTGCCTATCCAGAACCTGCCCTAGCATGTGCACCAATGAAGAATCTGACTCTAGATCAACTTGATCCTATCGAATAACATGGCTCGGATCTGGATGATACTTTTTCAACTGAACCACATGAAACACATAGTGTACCGCACTGAACATAGGTGGAAATTCCAAATGATAATCAACCTCACCAACCTCCTCAAGAATCTCAAAAGGTCCAATATACCTCGGATATAACTTTCCCTACTTCTCAAGCCGACGATGTCCCAACCTAGAAGAGATCTTCAATAAAACATGATCACTCACCTTGAAAGAAAATGGACATCGATGATGATCCGCATAGGATTTATGAAAACTCTGGGCCATCTCCATTCTCTTAATAATTAGCATGATCTTCTCTGTAGTCTCCTAGATAAGGCTCGGTCCAACCATCGAGGACTCACCTGTTTCCAGCTAGCGTAGTGGAGAACGACACGACCGCATATAAAACACATTAAACGGAGCCATATGTATGGATTCCTGATAACTGTTATTGTATAAGAACTCAACCAACGACAATTACTCCTCCCATGAGCAACCAAAATCCAAGACAGAAGCACGCAACATGTCCTTCAAAGTTTGTGTCATCCTCTCGGATTGACCATCCGTCATAGGGTGATACATCCTTCTCATTGTCAAATGTGTTCCAAGGGCTTGCTACAAGGATTCTCAAAAATAAGATGTAAACCTTGGATCACTAACTGATTCAATCGAAACTAGAACACCATTCATCTTTACCACCTCCTGGATATAGATTTTGGACAGATCCTCCACCGTATGAGATTCAAAAATTGAGAATAAATGGGCCGACTTCGTTAGCTGATCCATTATCACCCAAATGGCATCGTGATTCCACACCGTTATTGGGAGACCTATGAAAAAATCCATATCTATTTACTCCCACATCCAAATAGGGATTGGTAAAGACTACATTATTCCTACTGGCCTCTGATGCACTGCCTTAACCAACTGGCATGTCAAGAATCTCGAAACAAACTTATCCATACTACTTTCCCTACCATCCCATCATAATAGCACTTTCAATGCATTATACATTTTCAGAATTATAGAATTAACATCCCACTTGGAATGGTGATACACCTTGAGAAGATACTCCTGACCAGCAACTGGTACAACCTTATGATTCAAAAAACACAAAACTGAATCTCCATTCAGTTTCCAACCCTCAATGGTCTCCATGAAATTGAGTTTGGACCTCATGGTCACACACTTGGAATATGATATCTTCACCACTTTAACCAGTGCAACCAGATCAGGAATCCACAAGACCAGAAAGAATACCTCTCTATCTCCTTGATCCACAAATTCCAACCGCATCTCACCTGTAACCGACAACAACTTCCCCTGGTTTGATGCCTATTTCACCACCTAAGCATTTTATTTTCTACTCAATGCATCTGCCACCGAATTTCCCTTACTTGGTGTGTACATCATTTCAAAATCAAACATCTAGAGATATTACATCCCTCTCCTTTTCCTCAAGTTCAAATCCCTGTGTGAGAAAATGTGATTCAAGCTCTTATGATCCATATATTCCCGGAATGACCCACTGAAGAGATAATGACACCACACGTTCAATGCATGGACCATTGCTACAAATTCCAAATCATGAGTTGGGTAGTTCTTCTCATGCACCCTCAACTGTCATGAGACATGCACAGTGACATGGTTCTCTATCATGAGAACTCATCATAACCCTGATTTTGATGCATTGTAATAGACCACATACCCTCTTCCTAGTTTGGAAAAACCATGATTGGTACTGATGGACGGTGACCATTTAGCTCTTTGAAATAGTATTAAAAATGTTCATTCCACATGAATGACACATTCATTCTTGTCAAAGCTATCCTCAGTGAATCCAAATGTGTAAAATCATGAACAAAATGCATATGAACCCAGATAGAATGTGGAAACTTCATACATAAAACACATTATTTGGTAGTTTTCACGAGATAAAAACCTCTATCTTTTCCTAATCCACTGAAATAACCCTTTCAGAAATCACTTTGCCAAGAAAATGGACTTTTTTGTATCCAAAATCCACACTTTGAAAATTTCGCATACAATCTATTTTTACTCAAGATCCCCAGCACCGTCGCCATGTGCTGCTCATGCTCCACCCTTGTCATTGAATACGCCAGAATATAATCTACAAACACCACCACAAATGAATCCAGATATCACTGAAATACCTAATTCATCAATGCTATGAACACCAATGGTGCATTCGTTAGAGCAAAGGGAATAACCACATATTCATAAGGGCCATATCTACTTCTGAAAGTTGTTTTTGGAATATCATCCTTCCTCACCTACAATTGATGATATCCTAACCTGAGGTAAATCATAGAGAACCATTGGGCTCCACTCAACTGATAGAACAAATAATAAATTTGTGGAAGGGGATATCTATTCGTTATCGTAACTTGGATAAGTCAACGATATCCTCAATGTTCTATCAACCTTTTTCACAAAAAAACACTGGCGCCTCCCATGGAGGCATGGTAGGCCAGATTAACCCTTTGTTTTATAACTCTTCCAAATGGACTTTCAATTATTGAAATTCAACTGGTGACATCTGTTAAGACAGAAGTGAGATAGGACTGGTCCCCGGAAGGGGATCAATTATAAACACCACTTCTCTTGTCAGAGGTAACCCAAAGAATTATTTGTGAAAAACATCCATGAAATGTTCCACCACTAGTGGAAGAACAATCTTCTCAACACCCACTTCCGATTCCAAAGACATCATCTCCAACTGATAGGATAGCATGCCCAATGCTGGTGCTAATAAACCCCTTGCACCCAACCTTTCATGTTTTTCTCATCTAAATAGATGTCTAATGTAATCATGTTTCATAAAAGAAAATTTCCGTTCATTATAGAAGATGTGAAACTTAAACACCACTAGCCAATCAATTCCCAAAATTACATCATACTCCTCCATCTTATGCATTGAATAATTCCACATTAGCTCAACCTCTCCCACAACGATACAAGAAAATCTACACAAGATTTCTCTACACACGCATTGACCCAAAAGAGTTTGAAGTATAAAAGGTGAAGACATCATGTGTACTCTTAAACCCAACAACTCGACCACACGTGCATCAATAAAAGAATGTGAGGCACCCGTATCAAACAACACTTGCATCAAGGTAGAATTTAAAAGAACAGTACCTCACATCATCGATGGACCTGAATGATCATCCACCAAAACCTTCTCGGCTTAAAACAATGCATTGGTTGCCACACTCTGCTCTTTATTTCCCTAGCGAGGAGTTGTGGTGTTCTGAGAATAACCATTACTGGATTTGCTCTACTGACGAGGGGTATGGTGTTGTCCCAGTCCTATCGATGCATACGACATCTCTGATCCCTGAAGACTGTCACATGCACCAGAACTTGGATCATTCCAACAATAACTCCGCAGATGCCCCATCTTCTTACAATTTTTACATTCCTGAGGTTGTGTGGTACAATCCCTCTTGATGTGTGTCGTAGAGCCACACTGAAAACATACCAGTCTGCTCAAGGGCATTGGAAGATTATTTACATATCTTACTGTCAGATTATGTGTCATACTACCAACTTGGGAATAAGTGTCCATCCTCTGCTTTAACCCAGCGTTAGAGTTCCAACTATCCTCAAGGGTACCACCATGAATCTTCCACCCGGAACTCCCAACAGATCCCACTCAGCCACCGATGCTCAATTCACCATCTTTGTGTAATCAACAATACATAGTACTTCTAATTTTGAATGGATATCATGCCTTAACACCTCTTTGAATATCCTTTCCAACCATGACATGCTACCCACCACCTCGGGTGAAAACTGTACTAATCTCATAAACATAGTTGCATATTTCATCACAGACATATGCTCTTTCTTTAGACTGAAGAAATCAGTTGTGTGCTAAATTATGAACGTATGAGGGTAGAATTGTATATTAAACAATTCCTCAACGCCTTCCCACATCATACCCTGGTCCGTCCCCTCTTGGACTACCAACTCCCACCACTGAAGGGAAATATCTTCCAACCAATACATTTCCAACTTCACTTTTAACTCTACCAGTGTTCCAAAGAATTCGAAGATCATATTGATTCTATTCAACCACACTTCGGCCCTCTATGGCTTTGAATCACCCATGATGATGGGTGTATTTTTTTTGAAACTAAACCACATGATCGTCATACCTTGGTTGATCCTCTTTATTTCCACTTTCCACAGCTTAGAAAGCCTACACTATACTTTTCACTAACTGTTGGTTCACCTAAGGCTCATGTGCAATCACATTCTCATCGGCCACTTCTGGATGGTCTATAGGACGCCTACCAAGTGAAATTTCTATAAACAGAATACAAACAATCATGAGTCTCACTTATTTAGACTTCAAGAATTCCCATTTCAAACCGCATTACACAACACTATCATAGCGGGGCTTTCAACCTTTCCACATTTTCCATGATTCACTATTTTTGAAAACCAAACCTAAAAATCCTTAGCCTTAAACATTACTTAATCTTGAGTTATTTCATGAATTCACATTGAGGATCTTTTCAGGTATAGAGTTTTCGGGAATTAGATCAGAAATCATGCATAACATTCCACAATTAAATAAGGTGGTTACAACAAAGACAGTGTTCATTGTTTACATCAAAGGAAACTTATTTAAAATAAAACATGGTATCTTTATTGAAACATCCTTGACACTATCATCACATCATTAACTTGTATCTTTCCCTGTGAAAAACATTTCAAAAACATGGGATGGGCATTAAAAGCTCAGTAAGGGTTATAACATAATGAAAGGAAACAGTAACCCCTGAAAAATACAAACCGATGAAAACATAATTTTCAATCATAACATACCTTTTGAAATCATAATATTTATGAATAACACACAGTAATCACAATTCATAAAGTTAACTTAAGTCATACATAACATACGTACATTGTAGCTATCATAGCTATATATTGAGTCACATTTTTAATACCCATCATAGTATATTACCTAAATATATTCTATGAAAAATTCATGTTTACCTCTTTCATGTTACCCAATGAATTAGAGAGCTATATCTGGCTCACTCACCATAGGATTATCCCGGATCCACCCGTATACGTAACAATGGACCAGAACCATAACATAATCATAACACATAACTTAAGCATAAAGGAAAGATAACATTCCCACATTGCAATAACAATATAACATTTAAAGAAATTGAAATAATAAATCCATTCTTAAAAACCACATTCAATACCAAAATATATAAAAATAGTATATGGTATATATTTTTCTTTTGAAAACATTACGACTTATAAAGGAACCCATAGATCAAATAATACTCACGACGGTGGAAAAGGTCATTGTCACCGATTACATTAAAAAAGGAAACATTCCTTTTTGTCATTTAGTAAAATCCTTCATAGAAAAAAATATTCTCTTTGAATGAAATGAAAAGTCAAAAGGGTTTTATACACCGTATAATATAATGTCGTGTAGAAAAGAAAAGATGCATCAAAGAAAGGATATTGAGATGATGTCTCGTACAAAGATGGTATCTTTTGATTAAGGATAAATAAATTACATAATTATGTGTGAAAAATATAAATACACCCAATATAAGTGGATATTAAGTGTAAAACAATCAGTGTTCATCCAAACATATTCATAGGATGACATAATCTAGAAGTAGAGGTTTAACCCAAATAATAGTAATTGGGTTTAGAAGTTCCCTTACAGAAATTCGACAGCCTAACGACGTCACTATAAAATTCAGAAAATGAGTTTATGAGAGATAAAAAGGGTATCTCATAACTTGGACATAAAATTTACATCAATAAGGATATATAATAACATATCCCAACATTAAGAAGATGTAAATTAAAAGACCTAACAAAAAAAGTCTTTTAAAAAGAGGAGGGTGAAAGGTTCCCTTACCGATTTGGGTAACATTCGAAACGTACACCCCATGATAGAAAAACAATACAAAGTTGATGTAAATACCCATAAAGAAAATTATATTAAAAAAAGTGTTGAAAAATGGGAATTACATACACCACTTAAAGGATATAGTGAAAAATATAGCATGAATCTCACGGGAATAAGTAGTGAGATAAAAACCCCACACCTTTTTGTAATCAATCGAGTCGTTTGATCAAAAGATAATAACCACCAAATTAATTACAGAATAATATAAATATAAATAGAATCATGATAATATATATCTAATGGCCATAAAAAACACCACATTCCTTAAATAAGTAGCGAACAATGGAAATCTCACGGAGTTAAACGAGAGATAAGAAATCCCGAAAATTCCGCAGCCTAACGACACCACTTAAAACGTCCAAAAATGGATTGACGGGATCAAAAAGGGTATATAATCAAATTAACATAAAAATTAAAGTAAGAGGAATATAAAAAACAACCCCCAACATAATAAATTGGAGCATAAAAGAAGTGACATAAAAGAGAGTTCATAAAAAGAAAGTGAGAGGTATGATCCCTTAACTTGAGTCTGACTTGTCTCGTTCGTTATTTATATTCCAGAATAATAAACTGAGGTCAATTTATAATTTCATAATAACTACATTTAATGTTTCTTATTCAATTCATATCACATATTATCATGATATAATAATTATTTAATAATGTGAGGTCATATCAGACGTTTTTGTCGATGTTCGGTGCAAGAGCCAAAAATAAACATGTTTGAAGAGAATTGTCCATGTAGTTATAAGTAAATAATCTCCGGAATAGTATTCATGATTTAAATATCATATATATCCAGTATATATTTATTTTATACTATTCCATAAAATTTGGAGATAAAAATGAAATGCACCGTTCATGGAGACGGTAGGTCGTACGTATGCATGAACGCTACTTTCATTTCATTGTCATATTAATGGAATTAAAACTAAATGAGGGATATATATATATTATAATTATAGTATAATATATATGTTATATATGTCACATATGTTCCTTAATTTAATTATTTATACATTCCCTGTATTTCATGAATGAGTGACATCACCTGAGGGGTCGGTAGTCCACACTTCCTCAAATGAAAGTATCACAATTACACGACATGAAAATCATAATGATATGATTTAAACATAAAATACAGAAGAATATAGAAAAAATAAATACTATATATATCATATATTAATATAGTGACATCTTAATGGAAACCAGGATACGTGTTTGGGAGAAGATTGAACAATCATCGTTTCGTGAGGCAGTAATTCACCACCTATAGAAACAGTATGTTCCCTAATCATTAGATGGGGGTGTGTGTAAGTGGAAATAAAATTCTTCTCATAAAAACATCCTAGTTCATTGAGGATACTGGTGTTGTTATGTAATCAAAGTATAAGAATATTATGGGGAGTGAAGAAGGAAAATACAACAAAGTATTTTGAGAGAAGTCGTTACCTATAAATCGGGTAACTTCTTTTGATTCGAGGATAAGGCTCTCTTGAAAATAATTCTTCCCAAAGTGAGGCTACTATGAAGAATAGATGTATATGGAGAGATAAAATGAGCATATTTTGGATGTGACAAGAGCTTGAGAGGTGTGGGTACGGGGGTAGAGGTGAGGGCTTTTTATAAGAGGGAGGAGGGGCACTATTGGAAAGTCTTGAAATATAAATTTATTATAAATCTGTTTTTCAAATTGTGAAGGATCCAAAATGATATATGTAGAAGATAAGATGATAATGGCTTTAAATACACTCAAACCATAGGATTTATAAATTTGGAGGTCATGTTATTCAACTTATTTTCTCATTTTAACCATTAGTTAAAAATAAGAATTCTTAACACGTATTTCTTTTTATTTTAAAACTATAAGGTCATAATAGTTACTATAAAATTGAAAATATTCCCACAATTGTTTCAATAATGATATTATTAATATATTATATTCCATTTGGAATAATATTTGAATTTTTCTACTTTTATACCATTTAATAAAATATCATTTGTTTAAAAAACTCATTTATGCCAATTTTGACACTATTTGGTAGTTGACTTTTGATAAAGTCATAAAAGTGTTATTCCTTCGAAATAAAAGAATTAACATAAATATTACATATCATACTAATCTATATAATTCGTGGATATAATCCAAAGTCTCAAAAATTGAATTATTTTAAAACTTCTAATATCATTTATTTAAATATTTCATTAATGAGGTAATAACCGCTTCATCATTATGTCATAAATAAATTTATTTATTTAATGTATAAAAATTCTAAATACAATACCATGATGTCGGAAATGTTTTTATATTTAAAATTAATATTTATAGCCAAATAGATCATTTATATAATATAAATAAATTTTTTACTTAGGGGGTATATACTTTGGTAATATTTTCTTTTCTTTTAAACTAATATGATAAAAGGTCACTATCACACTAAAGTGATTCCATGGGGTCCCAAAGATGGAACAAGGAACCCCATGGTCGGACATGACTAAAACAAATAGAATTATGTAACATGGATGGGTAATTTTATTTTATTATAACATAATTTTTATTACCCCTTTTTACCTGATTTACCAATTAATCACTATAATTAAAAAAATTACTGCAATTACTATTCATCATGTCAAAAGCAAAAGATTATTAATTACATAATTTGGAAATTTTTATTCCAAATATTTAATCCATTTTCTATAATTCCAAACACATAAATTTAAGTAATTAATTTGAAAATAATTCTCGTTCTCAATACCAAAGATAGGTTTTTATGAAGTAAAATCTACCAAAAGATTGGTTTGTTTTTATATCCAATAAAAAAGTAAAATTACATAAAATGGACAATATTGTATTAACCGATAAAAACATAATTAAATTACACATTAAAACCAATTAAAATGAGAATATAACTATATAAATAAATTGGATGAAAAGGCAGTTTTGAATTAAAATGCTGTATTTTTCACTACTCATTAAAAAACAAACATTATCAGAAAAATACCAAAAATTCAAACTAAGATATATTTGATATTCCAAATTAAAAAATGATTTCCATTTTACCAAATTCAAAACATACATGTTTAATTAATAAATTATATAGTTAATTCCCACCGTTAATAGAAATAGTGTTTTTTTAAGAAACAATATCTACCAATAGATTGACACTTGTTTATGTCCATTTTCGTAGTGAAATTAATTATAATGACCACAATTGGATTAAATGGTAAAAATATATTCTAATTAAAATTTAAAAACAATTAAAATGATATTATATCCATGGAAATAAATTATATCAAAAGGAAGTTTTGAATTAAAAAACAACAATTTTCATTATTCATAAAAAATGAACTTTATTGAAAAAATACCAAAAATTCACACAAAGTAAATTTTGATGTATTGATTATAAAAAAGGATTTTATTTTTTATAACATATAAAATTGACCAAAATTAGATTTAACAAGGGTTTTCCATCAAAAGATTGTTAATCAAAAATTTAAAAAATATTAGAATATTTCTGCTTAAAATTGGATTCATTCGCATTTTAAGACCCTTAAATTTGTTGGATAAATGTAAAAAAATGTTTAACGAACATATATAATCACTTTTTGGATACTTATATTCATTACGTACATTACAATAGCTAGGCGTTTACTACAATTTACAATAATATTACTATATTATTAATGTGTATTGAAGGATTTCAATGAAACTCATTGTTGCGTATTGGGTAAGTCATTGAAAATATCATCCCCATTAAATTAATATTAATATTTTATTCAATAATATTAATAAATATGAAATTTTAATATTCATTATTTACCTCGGATATTACATCCTTCCCCCCTTTTGGGAATTATGTCCTCGCAATTTTAAAATCTGTCTGAGAAACATTATTGAAAGCCCCACATCAGAAAAGGAGTCAATAAAACTGTCCCTTTAAAAGAAATAAAGAGAAGTACAAAGGTCACCTGAGAAAATAGATACTTATATTCCATTAAAACATTGATATAGAGGAAAAAACTATCAATTTCTGATGGAGGGTGATAGAAAGCATGTCTAGGAGAAAGTTAACCACCAGAAAAGCACAGACCTGTGATGGGTAAAACAGTAATTGATTCCCCAGTAGGAAAAGTTAACAGACAACATTTGTTTAGTTACTTTTCATTGAGGAATTTATTTACATGATTAACATAATGAAACATACTTACTTTTCATATAGACTATATTAATATCACAAACTCATATTTTATCCAAAAGATTAGTATTTAGGATGACTTATTCACATTAAGAGTGTTATAATCAACATCTAGAAAATCACATAATCCACAAAAGAGAACAATATATTTCTCATGTCATTATACCTTAACCAAATCCAAAATGGTTATTACAGGATCAGATAATCCCAAAAAAGGATAATATTTTACAAAAAGAGAAAATACTCTTAATCTCTATAATTTTTCAAACAATACCCAAAGTTCAACAAAGACCAGTCAATACGAAATTTCCCTTAAAATTATTCAAAATAAACCAAACTAATATTGAAACCCAAATATCTTAAGGATTTAATCACATAGTCTTCCATGATAAATCTTAACATCTATCTCTTAATAACATTAGTTTCTCTTAATGTCTCGTATTGAAAAGTAATTAACCTAATCACATATCCTCCCTGAGAGGATAATCATTTCCCTAGATAACCAAAAATCAACTTATTCATGATTCATAAAATCATCTAACTTAAAATAATTATTCATACTAACCAGCGACTTCACGTAGTCCCGTGGTAGGCAATAAATACCATTTGCACCTTGGTTGTGGGTTTGATTCTGAAAACTTCGTCTGACGCGATGGGTTGTCATATGGTCTGTGTGTTGTCATTTTTCAAAAACAATATAATTTTATAATTTTCCACCAAAATAGATAAATTAATTAAAAATAACCATAACATATTTTAACCTCATGTTTATCTCATGCCTTTCATTTTCCATAATATCATATATTAACCCATAATTACTTCAAAATTAAGGATCATATAAACCATAAGGGTTACTTTTATAATTATTACCTACACTTCCACTTCGAGTTGGTTCTCTCATACATGATGCATTAGAGAACACACCAAGGTTCAAGTGGTTAATAACGACTCCTGATATTTGGTATTGAATAACCACGATATTTTTCATTGAATCCCCAATTTCATCCAGTCGCTTAATGGAAGAACCACCACCATTTCGTTCAATCACATTGTCACTTTGGTGCCTACTAGGTCCATCCATTAACTAAAACCAAAAATTTCATTGTGAGTATGACAACAAAATCATCTTGTACTAATGGGGAAGATAAACACTAAGATATACTTATCCAAGTTATCACAAACTCATCCCAACATTAAAAAATAATAATGACTCCATCTATTATACTAACCACTGTGGTTATATACATGTTGTCACTTATGCTTAAATAACACTCTAACCTCTAATGTTATCTAAACCGACCATTGATACCAAATATAAAGTTCCAACCTTAAACATTACTTAATCTTGATTTACTTCATGAATTCACATTGAGGATCTTTTTATGTTTATAGTTTTAGAGAATTATATCATAAATCATGCATAACATTACACAAATAAACAAGGTCGTTACAAAAAAGGCAGTATTCATTTTTTCCATCAAAGAAAAGTTATTTAAAATAAAACATTTTTTCTTTCTTGATACTTCCCCAAAACAATAATCACATCATGAAATTGCCTCTTTACCTGTGAAAAACACTTCAAAAAATGGGGATGAGAATAAAAGGCACAATAAGTTTTATAATATAAAGAAAGGAAACATTAACCCATCAAAAATACAAACTGATGAAAACATTATTTTCAATCATAACATACCTTCTAAAATCATAATATTTTTGAATAACACACAGAAATCACAATTAATAATGGCAACTGTAGGCATACATAACGTACATACATTTTAGCTATCATAGCTACACAGGGAGTAACATTTGGAATACCCATCACAGTATATTTCTTAAATCTCTTCGGAGAAACATTCATGTTTACATCCTTCACATTACCCAATGCATTGGAGAGCAATCTCGGGCTCACCCAAACTAGGTTTATCATGGAACCCCCCATATATGTAACAATGTCCAAGAACCATAACATAATCATGACACATAAATTAAGCATAAAAGAAAGATAACACTCCCACATTGCAAAAACAATATAACACATTAAGATATTGAAATTATAAATACATTCCTAAAAAAAAATTTAAATAACAAAATATATAGAAAGAGTATATTTTATTTATTTTTCTTTTGAAAACATTCGGGATTGTTAAGGAATCCATAGATCAAATAATACTCACCACGGTGGAAAAGGGTGTTCTCACTGCTTACGTTAAAAAAAGAAACATTACCTTTTCTCATTTAGTTGAAATGCTTCCTAGAGAAAATATTCTCTTTGAATGAAATGAAATGTAAAAAGTGTTTTATACACCGAATAAAATAATGTCTTGTAGAAATCAAAATATTCCTCAATAAAAGGAGATTGAGACGATGTCCCGTACAAAGATAGTATCCTTAGATTAAGGATAAATCAATTACATAATTATGCATGACAAATATAAATACACCCAACATAAGTGGATATTAGGTGTAAAACAATCAGAGGTCATACACACATATTCATATCATGACATAATCAAGAAGCATATGTTTTACCCAAAGAATTCGAATTGGGTTAAGAAGTTCCCTTACAGAAATTCAACAGCCTAACGACGTCACTTTAAAATTATGAAAATGAGTTGATCAGAGGTAAAAAGGGTATCTAATCACATGGACATAAACTTTACAGCAATAAGGATATATAAAACATAAACCAACATTAATAATATGTAAATTAAAATACCTAACAAAATGAAGGCTTTTAAAAAGAGGAGGGTGAAAAGTTCCCTTACCGATTTGGGTAAAATTTGAAACGTAAACCCCATGAAAGAAGGACTATAAAGTGTTGATGTAAATACACATAAATAAAATTTTATTACCCAAATATTATATTAATGGGAACTACATACACCACTCAAAGGAGGAAGTGTAAAATATAGCATGAATCTCATAGGAATAAATAGTGAGATAAAAACCCCTTACCTCGTTATAATCAATCGAATTGTTTGATCAAAATATAATAACCACCAAATGAATTAGACAGTAAAATTAATACAAATAGAATAATTATAATATATATCTAATGGTAGAAAAAAACACCACCTTTTATAAATAAGTGGCGAACAATGGAAATCTCACGGAATTAAAATTGAGATAAGAAATCCCGAAACATCGCCAGCCTAACAGTGCCACTTAAAACATCCAAAAATGGATTGGTGAGATAAAAAAGGGTCTCTCATCAAATGAAAATAAAAAATTTCAGTAAGATAAATATAAAATAACATCCTCCAACAAAATAAATAGCATCCTAAAATAAGTGACATAAAATAGAGTACTTAAAAAGAAAGAGAGAGGTAGGATCCCTTACCTCGAGTACGACTTGTCTCGTTTGTTATTTATATTCCTGAATAATAAACTTATGTCTATATATAATTTCTTAATAATTTACTTTAAATTTTATTATCAAATTAATATCACATATTATAATGTTATAATAATTAGTTAATTATGTGAGGTCATATGAGATGTTTTTGTCGATGTTTGGTGCAAGAGTCAAAAATAAACTTGTTTGAATAGAATTTTCCAAGTAGTTTTAAATATATAATCTCCAGAATTGTATTCATAATATAAATATCACATATATCCAGTATAATTTCATTTTATACTATTACATAAAATTTGATGATAATAAATTAAATGCACCGTTTATGGAGACGGTAGGTCGTACGTACGAATGAACGCTACTTTCATTTCTTTGTCATATTAATGGAATTAAAACTAAATGGGGGATATATATATTATAATTATAGTATAATATATATGTTATATAGGTCACATATTTTCATTAATTTCATTATTTATACATTCCATGTATTGCATGAACGAGTCACATCACTTGAGTGGGCGGTAGTCCACACTTCCTCAAATGAAATTATCGCAATTACACATCATGAAAAGCATAATGGTATGATTTAAAGATAAAATATAGATTAATATAGAATACATAAATACCATTTATATCATATATAAATATATTGACATCTTAATTTCCACCATTAACGGTGTTAAGAAAAGATTGAACAATCATCGTTTCATGAGCCAGTAATTCGCCATGCACAGAAACAGTATGTTCCTTAACCATTAGACGGGTGTGTCTATAAGTGTAAATAAAATAATTCTCATTAGAAAATCCTAGTATATTGAGGATACTGGTGTTGTTATTTATTCAAATAATAAGAATATTAGGTCGAGTGAAGAAGGAAAATACACCAAAGTATTTTCTGAGAAGGTATTACCTATAAATCGGGAAACTTCTTTTGATTGGAGGAAAAGGCTCTCATGAAATAAATTATGCCCAAAGTGAGGATTCTAGGAGGAAGAAAGGGATGTGGAGAGATAAAATAAGTAGATTTTGGACGAGACAAGGGCTTGAGAGGTGTGGGTAAGGGGGTAGAGGTGAGGGCTTTTATAAGTTGGAGGAGGCTCACTCTTGGAAAGTCTTGAAATATATATTTATTATAAAAATGTTTTTCAAATTATAAAGGTTCCAAAATGATATATCATGAGGATAAGATGATAAGGGGTATAAATCAACTCAAACAATAGGATTTATACATGTGGAGGTGATATAATTCACCTTATATTTTAACTTTAACCCTTAGTTAAAAACAATATTTCTTACCACATCTTTTTTTAATTTTCAAACTATAAGGTCATAATACTTACATTAAAAATTAAAATAGTCCCATAATTGTATAAATAATGTTATTAGTAAAATATTATATGTAATTTGGAGGAATATTATATTTTTTGGACCTTTATACCATTTAATAAAATATCATTTGTTTTAAAAAAACTCATTTATTCCAATTTTGACACAATTTGGTAGTTGAATTTTGATAAAGGCATAAAATCATTATTCCTTCTAAATAAAATCATTAACATAATGTTGAAATATCATTATCATCTATAAAATTCTAGGATATCATCCAATGTCTCAAAAAGAGAATTATTTTAACACTTATAATATAAATTATTTAACTCTTTCATTAATGAGGTAATAACGGCATCATCATTGTCTCATAAATAATTTTTTTTATTTAATGTCTAAAAAGTATAAAAAAATACCATGTTTTCGGAAATATTTTTAGATTTCTAATTAATATTTATTGTCAAAGAGATCATGTATATAAACAAAACTAATTTTTTTAGTTAGGTGATACATACTTTGGTTATATTTTCCTTTCTTTAAAAGTAATATGATATAAGGTCACTATCATACTAATGCTATTCCATGGGGTCCCAAAGTTGGCACGAGGAATAGAATGGTCGGACGTGACTAAAAAAATATCATTAAGTCACATGTTTGGGTAGTTTTATATTATTATTAAATTTTTTTTGTTTACCCCTTTTTAAATGATTTTCTAATTAATCACTGTAATTAAAAATAATTACTCTAATTACTATTCATCATGTCAAAAACAAGAGACTTAATTAAATAATTTTGAACTTCTGATTCTGAATATGGAATCCATTTTATCAAATTACAAAAACAAAAATTGCAGTAATTAATTGAAAAATAATTACCGGTGTAAAAACCAAAGACGTGTTTTTAAGAAGTAAAATCTATCAAAAGATTGATTTGTTTTTACATCCAATTTATAAGTGAAATTACATACAATGACCATAATTTTAATAAATGATAAAAACATAATTAAATTATACCTTAAACCAATTACAATTATAATCTACCTTTATAAATAAATGGGATGAAAAAGGCAGTTTTGAATTAAAATGTTGTCTTTTTCACTATTCATTAAAAAAATGAACATTATCAGAAATATACCTAAAATTCAACCTAAGATATATTTTATATTAAAATTTAAAAAATTATTTCGATTTTATCAAATTAAAAACATATAATTTTCATTAATAAATTATATAGTTAATTCCTACTGTCAAAACAAATAACGTGTTTTTAAGAACCAATATCTATCAAAATATTGACAAGTGTTTATGTCCATTTTCATAGTGAAATTAAATATAATGACCACCATTTGATTAAATGGGAAAAATATATTATAATTACACTTTAAAACCAATTAAAATAATATTATAACAATAGAAATGAATTATATAAAAAGGAGGTTTTTAATTAAAAAACCGCTTTTAACAATATTCATAAAATGAACTTTATCAGAAAAATACCAAATATTTACACAAACTAAATTTTGATTTCTTGACTCTAAAGAAGGATTTTATTTTCTATAACATATAAAAGTGAAAAAATGTAGAATTGAAAATGGTTTTCCATCAAATGGCGGTTAATCGACCTTTTAAAGAATATTAGAATATTTGTGTATAAAATTGGATTCATTCGCATTTAAAGCCCCTAACATTTATTGGATAAATGTAAAAAAAATTAACAAACATGTATAATAACACTCTAGTTAGTTCTGTTCATTACATCCATTACAGCAGGTGGGCATTTACTACCATTTACAATAATATTATTATATTTTATTGTGCATCGTAAAATTTCAACAAAACTCGTTGTAGCGTATTGGGTACACGATCGATCATAGAATCCCCATTAAATTAATATTAACAATTTATTCAAAAATATTAATAAATATGAAAATTTCATATTCTTTATTTACCTGGGATGTTACAATACCATTTTCTAAATACCAAATTTATTAACACTACAATTTCACACATTTAAAAAACCATTTCATAATTCAACCCATAAATCATTATGCCCAATGAAATATGCATCCTAGAAGGAAGTAATTTCTACCGTGCATGCCATGCTCATCCCATTGGTTACACCCACAATAATGAGATATCCAATGCATATATATGTCTTGATAAAACTTATGTACCCAACTACCTGGTAACATGAAGTTAAACATAAAAGGCGTAGCTACGTCATTTTATACAATACATTCCATGTTCTGACATTCCTATGCCTTGCTTCCATCATAACTCAAGGAATATACCACAATGAATGTCAACTCCAAATCTGAGAATCGACACCAAAGGACTGAACAAGCAGATACCTCTTGTAACACCACGCCCCTACCTCATTGGTTGAGGAGGTGATGAGGGTTACATAGCCTTAAGCGATGTTCCCAAGGAACCAATGGCTGGGAATAAATGTTGAGGGCTTCAAGGAACAGTGGGGAATGATTTTCCCTTACGAAGAAACCAATCAAACCAACAACTAAAGATGCATGAACTTTAAAACCCAATCATATTTTACTCACAATTCCATCACAAATCTCAAAACCATTCAACTAAACATGTCCAAAAAACATCCGAGTACAAAGAGGAAACTAAACAATAAACACCATGATCCAAGACACCACCACAGCTCCACACCAAGCTCTGAGCTCCACGCTCCACCAAGACCTTACAGTGCACCACTAAAGGAGGGTGACGCCTTACCATTTCACATGTCACGATACACAATATCTGCAATGATACCAAAGTGCCAAAGAAGGGGGTGAGTACAACTACTTAGTAGGATTTCCTCAAATGGCATCCCTACACACGCCACCAGGATAAAAATATTAGCAAATTTATATATAATAGTTCATATAAAATAAATACAAGTGAATCCATTACCATAATCCAAACAAAAACATACCAAGAAATTTCACCCAAACCAAGTAATCCCAGTGAAAGACAATCAATCATTCCATGAACCAATCATGCCACACAAGGAAGACCAGTCAGCCATGCCATGTATAGAATCAAATTCAAACATTTCTCATTTCCACAACAAATTCCATCTATGCAAAGCAACACACAACGAAAAAACCATAATGGCGGGGCTTCCCTCCCAACTCTTTCACCCCATCATCACCTAGAAGAACCTCCCGCCCACTACCTGAAAAACCAAAAAAGGGAATTCCCACCCAACCCTTTCACCTTTTATAGTTATACTTCCTGCCCACTACCAAAAAACCAAAAAAATCCATTTCCAAGCATGTAACCCTCCAAGGACACATCAATAAGCAATTTACCATTTTCTATAAATGTCAATCCACTTAAATAAATCAAACATTTATTTAAAAAACCCTTCAATCATTTCCCATATCAAACCACATATCAATAAAACAACCGTTTTTATTGGAATCCATTTTCTCAAATCATCATAATCAAACAGACAAATCATCATAATCTAACCAAGTGGAGTTGAGAGAGAGGCCACCTACCTTTAGGGTTCCAGAAAAATCGACCCACAAGGAATTACTCTTCAAAACTGGAGAATGCACCACCAAAACCTCTTTAGATCCCCATCCCTAACATCCATAAGCCATAAAATTAACATCCAAGGCATCCAAAACTCTAGATATACCGAAAACGGGTGTAGATCTAGAAACCCGAGAGGTATGGAGATGTAGATCTAGAGGAAAACACAATGAACCAAAAGGAGAGTCTTTCCTAGGAGAAACCACATTCAAACCGCCTTGAAACCCCTTTGAATCACTTCCAAAACGAGTGTCAGATCCCCTAAACCCCTTGGGAACCGAAAATTCCTGAGTGAGTATCGAGTGGGAGATGAGTTTGGGTGGAATGAGGCCAGCTCGTGTAAACTCGGGTTATAAAACACTACTTTTTAGTGGTCTCACGGTTATTCCGCACGGTTTGACAAAACGTGTGCTAACTGTGCACATGCTACTTCCTAGAGAGGAGGGGTCAGAATGGTTGCCTTGAATGGTTTGGAAAACTATGTGCAGGCTGTGAAAGGCCTACTATCTCCCCCTGCACGGTTTCCTGGAGAACCTGCACGGTTTCCTCTAACCCTGCTCAAACCGTGCTCCATAAGAAAATCCTCCAAACTTATTCAAAACCATTCAAAATTCACCCATCCTTTTCCCAACTCATCCCATGGACTTTAAAAACATAAATAAGTATAAACAATGCCTACATTCCACAAACCTTTGGTGCTACACAAGGTAAGGGGAATCTTAACTCAATTTACATTCATTGAGTTAAATATCCACATGATTGGTTTTGTTTGTCAAGAATATATAAGAATGAACAATGATTACTTTACACTTAATATAAACTTATATTGGTTGTATTTATAAATTTCACACATAATTATGTAATTTATTTATCCTTAATAGACTGATACGGTCATTTTATGGTACTTCATCTCAGTCTCATTTCATTGAGGCATATATTCATGTTCATCAACTCTATTATTTTATAAGGTATATATTAAATCCTTTTGAAATGATATATCTTGAATTAGTATAATATCATGGTATTTAATGTTTTATTTAACTTTACCCTTAATTATTTTTATTCATGTGTTTATTTGGTTATAAGATACTCTTTAACTAAAAAATCATATTCAAAATTTTTAATGATTTATTCTTCATTAACTATCTATTTCATGTCTGTGTTTTCAAATTGGTATTTATAAATTTACTTAAGAAGACATAAATGTTTTAAAATTTTAATTTCTAGGAAAATATTTAATTTTTTATTGGAAACATTGATTATAAAGAAACATTATTAAATGTTTTAAATGGTTTTTGAAATAAATTTAATATTTGAATATCATGAAATTATTTGATGTGATTAAAATTAATAAATTATGGCTGAAATTCGGAACATTAAAATATATTATTTCTTATAATTATATAGTTATACTTGTACATTTGATGAGTGGTTATGTGATAAACTAAAGATTGGTGGTTATGTGATAAACCAATGATGGGTTGTTCTGCGATAAACCATGGAAGGGTGGTTAGGATATACCCTTTAATGCATTGTATATGCATGTCAACCATGTGTATAATCCATTTAGTGATATGTGTGAAAGTTTACCATATGGTTATTAAAATTATGTATGATAATGCATCTAGTTAACATAATTTGTTATATGTCACATTCTATTGATTTTAGGGTAGTCATTTGCTTAACAAAACTGTAAGTAATGATTTTATATTCTGTGTAGTGTAATTCATACTTCATAAATTAGAAAAGTATTAATTTTTAAAAATTATTCATATTTTACTAGTTTTCCCAAATTCTAAGAGTTTTCCATTATTGTGTATCCCTTAATTATATTTTTTATGCTCATCCCACGTTTTTAAATTTATTGAATTTTTTTATAGAATAATAGAGAGAAGGATGAGATCATATAAATTTTTTTATGTTTAAACATGAAATAAAAACATGTCTATTTTTAAACATTTTGTATATTTTGGAAGAAAATGGATAGTGAGTATAAGTGTGTAGTTTATAATATATAACTTTTTATGTATGATTTATGGCTGAATAATCTAATTCATTAAACATGTAAAGAACCTCGATGAGATTGATAGTAAAATTAAGTAAATAACTCATGATTATGTAATATTTAATGTTGGGGCATTATAGAGTCTCTCCCCATACTTTTTGGTCTTAGTCAATGTAGATATCTAGAAGGAAAATAGTTAGAATTGAATGTTTCAGATGAGTAATTTATGGTAATTATGACAATATATTTCCAATTTAGAAATATCAATAAGAGAATCAAGAAGGTGGTATGATTATTAGTTATAAATCTAAATATAAATAGGCCACAAAATAAATGTAAAAGGTGTTTGATGTTTTTCCACTATTTTTTTCATTGGTCATATGATGTATTACTAAATTTTAGTTTTGTAACATTATAATTTTATTCATATTTCATATTTTGGGAATGAGGTATTAAATAATTTGTTGATGAAGCCTAAGTAATGATTTCAAAATAATTTTGCCATAATGAAGTATTTCTGTTTTTTAATTCAATGATTATGTAATATGAATCATGATATGTATATGTATTTTTAGTATATGTATTCTTTAGGTATTGAAAATTATATCATTAATTTTTATGAGGACATGGAAATGTGATATAATTAAAAGGTGATATATTTATTAAGGTATTCTAAACCATATTTATTTCATGAAATAGATATATTTTTCATTGTAAAATGATATGTAGTATCCTTTTAGATATATTTCATGACACAAATTACCTTGAAAAAAATTATTAAAAAATGGTCTATGTCCTCATGGATGATGTTTATGACTAATTGGATTTTGAGAATATATCCAATAATCATTATAATAAGCAACCATGAATGGTTTCCCAAATGATTTATGGTAATTATTGTTGTTACCATGTTCTAAGGGTATATATGATGATGTTATAGAAAATATGGGAATGTGATAACCTATTATTACAATGTCATATTTCGGGGATCATTGATTAGTTGATTTCAGGACATTCAATTTAAATCGATGATTTTTCATCTTTCAGAAGGGTTATGAGGTAGTCAATATTAATAACATGTAATAATATAAAACATATATTAATTACTATAGATATTAAATTTTTCTAATACTAATTTTTTTTATGTAAAATAATAATGAAATTAAATAAAACCCATGTAGTTCATCCCATACGATTAAAAAATAAAATAAAATATCATTGTATGATAACTCATAAACTCAATGATCCATTATTCTCATGGAAATTATTTTTACATTTCAAATAATGTAATATTTAAGAAGGAAATGAAACATATATCAATGAAATTCTACATATTGGTATCCATTTGAATGAAAACACCAACAATTTCCTCTATAAGAATACGATATTGGAACTATGGATGAAATAATATCAAATGATTTGTATGTAAAACCAATATAGAAAAATTACACATGATAATAAATTCACTATAGTATATTAAATAATCATGTATATAAAAAATAATTACACAATTAGAATGTGCTATTTTATATTTTATTTGTGGTTAGGGGATCATAGAATCAAGTCAATTCATGATGTAACAATACATATTTCTCTATTTCATTCTACATTTCATTATTATGTTAATGATATATTTTAATACTACATGTAACATATATTATTATAATTACTTACATTATTTAATCCCCTTAATTATTTTTTTCAATGCGATATTACCAAATCCCCCTTAATATAATAAATTACAAATCAATTATATTTCAATGAAAGTGTTACTCTTTGAAATATTATATCATTTCATTCTTGGATTATCTAATGTGTTTATTTTCATAAATATTTGTAATTAATTTATTTATGAATACCATAATATTCATCTGTTATATTTTATGTATTTATATCCAATTATATCTCCATTTTATTTTTTGTCCTATTTCCCCCACTTCATATGTAAATGTTATATATCACGTTTTATCTTCTATTTTTGACTAAAATATTTCCATTTTCTCCTTGTTATTTTCAAAAAGGGATAGCATATTATATCTTATGTTAATGTTATATATAAAGTTCTATATTCTATTATTTTATAATATATTTCAGCCATTCCATTATTATTTTCCTCTATTGAGTAATATATTTCCTCCATGTCCTTATTATTTTCATCTATGACTTTTTTATTTTCACCCATGTTTTCACAAAGATATATTATTTTCACTGTTGAATAATATATTTTATCATTATCAATATTTTTTTCACAAATATATATTATATAAAATCTAAAATATATAAATGCTTGCAGTATTAATGAGTTAACCAAAAAATATTTACTCAAAAGAGTTCTAAAACACAATATTTGATAATTGATAATCAGAGCTTTTTAAACATAATTTTTTTATGTAATTTAAATAGTGAAATATTTGAATTCTATATTACCAATATTTTTTGGTTGATAATAATTTATTATATTTCTTTATGTATATAAATTGTACATCATGAAAAATTGTGTATGTTTTTATCAATTTATTAAGACTCTGGTATTAGTATGTTTTATTTTTATGTTATATGTGGGGACTGATTTTATTGAACACATTTTTTGTATTGGATAGTCCCTCAATACAAATAATAATTTTTATTTTCACCATATATGCTAATTTATGTTTAATATTATTGGAATAGCCAAAAGTTTTACCTATATTCTTGAGAAATATTATTTTTGTCATGTTAAGATTATTTATTTCAATATTTTTTATTATTTATTTAAAATTTTATTTCATTCAATGATATTGTATTCTTACATTATCAGTTTTATGAAAATAGTTTTTTATTAATTACATATTTACTATATCTACATAAATATTAGATCTTATGATAAGAATTTATATTATCATCTTTACCTTGAATTTCTTATAAGCCCATTATCCTAATACCATATTTTCCAATGATCCCTTGATTATTATTATGAATAATCAACTAATATGATCAAGTGAATATAAATATTTTAATTTCTAAAATTATTATCTCAACATAATTTATTTTTATTATAAGAGTATTATCCCTTAATACTATTTCACATTAGTTCATGTGATATATGATCTATGTATTATAATTAATTGTAACAAAATGATTATGGAATCAATTTTAGTAATTTTTTGATTGATATTGTTTTAATTATATAATTTTTATCAGAATCATAGGTATCATAATTTAGATGGAAATAATTTTCATTTCAAATCCGATAAGTTTTGCAAGTGAAAATCACGAAATATATCAAGAATTGATGGAACAATAAAATTAAATTATAGTAAATAAATACAAATTATATACATTCACTGTTAATTCGTTTATTCTAATTTAATTGTGTTTTGGACTTCTTTTAGAAATATTATATAATGTAATGATCATGAATAGGTTCAATGCCCATAAAATAGGTAATGATTAAACTACAAGTACAACTAATGGTTATGATTTCAAAGCATAGATAATTAAAACTATATTAGGGATGATATATCATTTCATGTTGAATAAACAAGATTTTTTAATTAAATGTTTCCCTATAGTTACATTTTATATTTGTTGACCATTTATTTTTGAATAAAACATTATTCTCCAATAGAATGTATTATAAATTGGTAGAATAATGATGTATATTATTAATAAATAAGATACAACATGCTTTGGTATATGGGGAAAGATAAAATTTCATTATAGAAATATATAATATCATTAGATATTTTGACCAATTGTTCGTGTTGATAAAAGACCAAAATAATAAATAAGATCGAGATTCAATCTAAATTAATTAATTAAGACTATATTTCATTAATGCAACATTACTTAATTGAGAATAACTACCTTTTAATGGAAATTCACAAATATAAGGAAAAAAGAAAGATATTTTTTTTAGTATGAGGATAACATTACATTGATAAAAAAGTTGTGAAATATATATGTAATCTTGGAAAAATGAATAATTTCTTCATTGATGGATTAATTCCAATACAATAAGGGGTGAAATATTAAAAATATATATGTGAAGGTAGAGATAGTTTAAAACAATTATAATTTTTTTTTTAAATTTGAATATTTTTAAATAAAGATATTTTATAAAAAATATAAGAGATCAATTAAAAGGAAAAAATAAAAAAATATAAAGATATAATGTGGATTTATTAATTTCATGTCCATAATGGTTAGGGGTTCATCATTTGAATATTTCAAAATAGGATGGCATGGATTATAAAATTACAATAGAATAGGTTCACTAAAAAAACAATATGATAGTTGGTATATAAATCAATAAATCAATGTTAGTGTATGTATTATTTTATTATTTATTTATTGAAAAATTTCATCATCCATTGAATCATTTATAAAAAAATAACAATAAATTAATTGAGTGGAATTATTAATACTACAGATAAATATTTACATTTGTCAAAAAAAAGTTTATGAATGTTTTATATGTGTTAAAATTTTAAATATTCCTATGTTTTAACTGAAAATAGTTAATTACATGTATTTTAAAAATATATATAATACAAAAAATTATTTATGAGAAAACTTGATATTCATTTTTAAGCAACAAAAAAATACGTTATTTTTAAAAGATAGAGAAGATTTCTAGACTATAATTTTGAAATAGTTTTTAGGGATTGTGTTATTTAAAATAATGAAAAATATGATAATCTATTATAATAAATAAATGAAAAATATTAATTGAATAAATTATTAGTCTATTGTTTAATGCTAATTTATTTTTTTTATGAGTAATTATTTAGATATCCATAATTTAATTATATGTAATTCTCTATTAACATAGTCTGTAATATGAATCCAGTATCAATGAAACCATATTAAATGGATATAATTGAATTAATTTAATTAAATAAATAAGTAAAAAATTTATCTAATAAAGGATTCAATTTACCTAGTGTCTCACCACTGGGAGCACATAAAATTTTATAAACAATGACGGATGGTTTATTGGAATATGCATGATCTATTTTGAAATCGATACCATTATTATTGATATAATGTGTCATTTAACATGAAATTATGTCATATACTTCCAAAATAAATATTTGTTATACTTCTCAAATATAGACCTTTAATTTACATAACGTTAAATAAATGCTAATATTAATGTTCTAATAATGAAAGAAATTCATTCACTATATTGGATTGAAGAGTTCATAATAATACATTAGGGACTATATATCATTTAATAAATTATAATTGATTTGGTTTATATTATAATATCTTGTTCATATATATAGGTAATCAGTCACTAAGGAAGTATTAAAATTCATTTTATAGATAATTCATTTTAAATAGCACAGTTCGAAATATAATCATGATGGTGTGGGAAATAAATAAGGTATATTGTGGATGATAATTATAGGTTAGAATAACTCCATGAGAATTAGGATCATATAAGTGGATTGTTTGGGGGATGGGGGTGTAATCTATAGGGATCGACTAGCCAACAGTAGGCCACTAGCCCAATAGTGACGATGCTTGTTTTCTAGATATAACTCCTGGATCCACCAATTGATCAGGGAACATATATCATCTATAAAATAGGGACTAAAATATGTAGTATCCATATCTTATAGGTCCTATATATGAAAAATCATCCACATGGTTTCATATGGGGGTTTTAAGAGGTATAATTACAAATATTACACCTCAAGGTTTTAGTGGGGAACCCACATCCCAATTTCCCCCTCTCATTGACTAACATGGTCTAGGGGAACCACCCTCCCCTCTCCTAGTTCCACATTACCAATGGGGTATGTTATCATTTTTAGGTAAATATATGGAATATTCCCCACTTTAATAATCATAATTAATGTCTTCCTCCTCCTCACCAATCTCTTTCTAATGAAGGTTCTCCTATTTACGAATATAAGTAAGGATCAAAGAAAAGATTAGTGGCATATTTAAATATTATAAGGAATCTATTATGATATGTAATGGGTTATCTGATTACCATGACTTCATGTCGCCAAAAAAAATTTCAATCAATATATGTTTTATTATGAGTTTTGTAAGAGTTTTTAATTAGACTAAATATATCACATTATGGTTATAGTTTTGGTGGACAGTTATATGGCTCTTTCTTTTTTCACCTATGTTGAACGAGCCTTTAGATGATTGATGGTATCGGTTTAGGTGTTCATAGATCACCCAATTAATATGTAGATGAATATATAAATGTGATGTAATTTGGATAATTAATTGTAAATTTTTATTGAATATTAATTTATATATTATTAATTATATTCATTTTATGAATGCATGATTAGTGCATGGTTGGGTTGATCATTATAAAATGGCATCATAATAGATTAGGAAACGTGTTTTCTTGCTGAGAATTAAATATTGTAAATGTAATGTGGTAGGTGGTCCCTTAAAATTGTCCATTACTCTAACGATAATTCTTTTTCTTTGTTATTAGTGAGGTTTTATCATCATTTTCATGCACTAAAAATTATTCACAAAAATATTCAATAGAGTCCATACAATTTTATATCTTCTATAACACATTTTAAAAGTCACAAAATCAGTCATCCAAGAAGAATTCCATTGATGTGATCGTATCTTAAGGGAGTCTTAATGAAACATTTTATCTTTTCATTTTTTTCAAATATTTGATTATGATATTACATATGGATGATTATTTAAATTGAGTATTGAATTTTTTTTAAATGGATTAATAAGAAAATATGATATGTATCGATGATTATGAAATTATATTTCACAAAAATTGATCATTGACAATGGGATAAAAAAATGAATTTGACCTAACATATTGTAAAATAATAATAGTTAAATGACGTTTTATGGTTATATATGGTTTTTTAATGTGAAAATATTATATGTTAAACTGTTAAAAGTATAATATTATTATTAATGTTAAATTTAGGTGGATTGTTAATGTTTTTGAAAATAAATAATTGGACATTATTATATAAAATATTATTTTTTTATGAATACTCTCCTATGGTGGTTTTAATATTTTTATTTGGAAATTCCATTAGGGGATGTCAATATACTTATTAATGAAAATTCATTTATTGGATGTATATTATTTTTATGTCTTTTTTCTTGTTATAGAATACTCTCATAGGGAAGTTATTTATAATTATTTGTTCCTAGGTATAAAAAAATATCATCGGGAGTCCATGATAATTTTGGGTTTATTCCATAGATAGATAATACTCTAATAGGGGTGGTTTGTGTTTCTTTTTGGATTATGATTCAGGACGAAAAAATATAATAGGGATGGAATGTGATACTTATTTCATATACTAAGTAGAATCAGTAATGTTATTTATAGGAAAAACACCTAATGAATACAGAGACAAGTAGAAACTATAAGATACATCTCTGTTCAATTAGGGTCACAAACCTATGGCTCTATAATGACATGACAGACCATGGGTGACTCCACAAGCCAAGGAATTATTTCTAAGATATATTTTTTGTATTATTTGGTTATAAAGGATAAATTGTGTCTTTATAACATCATGAAATTACATTATGTATCAAAAACGTTTAATTTAGGGATACCATTAGTGGTGGCCTCCGTAGTAATAGTCTATCCATGCCTCAGATTCCGTGAAACATGGGTATATAAGAATATGATACTACATTTTAAGTCTAGGAAATGGATTGTTTGTTGAATGATATTTGGGTCACTTTGATAGACCATAAATGTCAGAACCAGTCTACCAATCATGACCATTTTCAAGGTGTTTCCATTTTTTTTTCAATTAGTTGGTTTGTTTGACTTCCTATCATGTATTTTTTATAGTCTATTTATGATATAGTTATTTAAGTTGAATTCTTTTCGACATCCAACTTGTGTGTTCCACTCCTATAATTTTTTTATTATTGTATACGATTTCATTTTTTTATATTGTCGGTATGTTCTGATAGGCAGTTTACATCTCTTCTCTATAAAACCAAAGATTCAAAATGATATACACTATTTTATTGCATGTGGGGAGGCATGCATGAGGAACACTAGCTATTAAAACATCATGTATATATTAGATATCTAAAGATTCCGCACACAAAAAAATACTATCATAACATCCATTATTTTTTTAGTTCTTGTGTATGGTATGCATGTGATAGTCTTTTGTTGAGGCATGGTATGAATGTTGTGAATGGGAATTTTCAACCAATATAGAAGGGAAGTTCATGTTCCCTATGAAAGGATTTGTATGTAGTTTATTGTTTAAGATGACTTCATTTCACATAGAGTGATGAAATTGATTATTTGGTTTTAGATTTTTGAGATTTTATCTCTTGGACTAGTACTGAATAAGTATACATGTTTATCAATCACATTCAATATGTTGCATTCCCATGTAATTTTATGGATTTATTGTGATTGGTTACAATGTAATTGTCTTCTGTTGGTTAATTAATGTATAAAAAATATACTATATCTTGTTATGTGTATTGTGGAATCTCACGTAACTGTTCCAATAATTTTTATAGATGATATGTAACATCAAAAACTCTGATTTAATATAATGAGGTTTTGGCCAAATATAATTCTAATTAAAACTTATTGAATGTTATCCCCACAACATATAATTTAAATTTCATTTAATTTATCCTCAGGTATGAGAAAAGTTCATTGATGTAAATGGTTAGATGTAAATTATGGGGATATTATTGTTTTATTTTACCTTTAGTGTACAAAATATTTTTTTCATTTATAACTTCTAATTTTTTTAAATATATAACATATTATTCATATTTAAATTAATTGTGATAATTATATTCTGATATCTTATTAATATAAATAAAATGTTGGAAATATATAAACTCTAGATATATTTATACATTCTGTAAATTATTTTTGAATTTTGTAAACATGTATAATGGTTGTTGGCCCTGTATAGGAACCATAGTTATGTGATATAACAATGAATTTTACACAATAATATAATATTAACGTTTGTGTCAATAGTGGTGTTCCATGAACAAACAAAGGAAATCCTTGGACCAGTAACCCAGGACAATATGCAGCATGGCCCGAAGGTTGTTCTTGATCCCCACAAGCAAGAAACTAGTGCCAGGGGCCTATATAGTACATTAATTTAATGAATTTTACCAATAAATAAACTAATAACCAAACTACCGAATGAATCCAAATTGACATATTTATAAATAAAACTGAACGAAAAGTTTATTACAAGAATATTATGAGTACAAAAGATGTGAAATTAAAGAAACTAAACATGACTAATATATAATCTCTATACTACCCATGTGTCGCCCTCCATCTAACCATCTCCCAACACAATTGAACTCAAGATGAAACCAGCAACAAAGGTTGAAAACCGAAAAAAATAAGTGTGAGTATTTAAACACACAAGGCTATACCTGTAATATATTCCCAAATGAACATCAAATAAATTAAAAGAAAAATTAACTTCATATTTAAAATAAAATATAAAAAATATGGTTTTATACACCTTTTATATAAAACAATCTATGTTGGGTTTCACTACTTATATCAAATCTAGGTTCGATAAATAGACATACCATAACATCTTGAATGGGAAAGTGATTCTTACATTTAAAAATTCTCACGTGACAATGAAACACTTTTCCCCAAAAAAAAAATTCATAAAGTTTTTTAAAAAATGACATCAATTTCTTAGAAGAACACTATATAAGATAGATATATTGTGATTACATATAAGAGAAATGGAAATAAATATACAAGTCTCGCAATCATGACTACAAGCAACAATGTTCTAATAGACATGGGTGAAATTAAGAGATCATGAATAATCCATAACACACCAATATATGAGACTCATCTGTAGTAGCATGCCACACAATGTGAAAAAAACACTCTTACACTCTCATCCACCAAAACTCAGGACAGACTGAGGATCCAATCCCATAGCAATAAACACTTATTTATCCACCTACTTTGGGCCACTGCCTAGTACATAAACTAGCTTGTGCAATAATCATTCTCATAATATTCTCTCACTATTTTAGGTTCCCATTTGTCATGTATAAATGGGGTGATAGAACATCTTCAAAAAAACGAGCATCCAATCAAAACCATATATAATTATAATCGAAGATCAATCTACACATCATGTCATTTCAAGGATTGATATAATGCAATATGAAATAGAACAAAAGGATTTCATACAGAGGATATCCGACAATGGATCCAAAGGATTCCACAGCTAGTACATCCCATCAATTAATAATATACAAGGAATGAGAATAATTCAATCTGGGTTTTCATAAAAATACAATTTCCTTTTTTACTATGTTTCCAAACATGCCTTTAATCACTTTTCAAAAAACAATCATTTATCAAAGATACAAATCCACATTTGTAAATGATGTAAAAATAGTAACTTCCATTTTATCCTCATTAAAAAAACTTTTTAAAAAACTTTTTTTCACACTTTCAAACCATGAACATTTACAGAAAATTTGTAACCAGGCCACTAATCCACAATTCATTCCAAATCACCATAAAATCCAATACACATTCCTTTATAATAATAAACCTAAATATAAATACTATTAAAGGAAAAAAGAAATAATTTTACATGTAACTAATTTATTTATAATTTCAAAACATTTATTTTATATCAACAATCCCTCATAAAATCCAACATGGAATTTAATCAAACACTTGATGTGCATTATTATGTAATGAAACTACATTTATTAGAAATTAAAGAATAAAACACCCCATGCACACCAAACAATTTATAAAAAGGTTTCAAACCAAAATTTACCATATATATATACTGTGAAAATCATGAAATCAAGGATTCATAAATTAAAAAGGTTTTTTTTGGAAACCCGACCTCAAATCCAAGGCGCAACCACATCGCACACCCAAAATCACTTCTCAAGGGTTCGAAACCCCAAGATCTATGATGAGGAACACAAAATACAGAAATCCGACAACATAAACGCTGGGAAAATAAAAATGTAGTTCAACATTACCTTTGGCTGGGAACGATCTCAGGAGAAAAGGAAAGGAAGAGGGATATGGGGAAGTGTATAAGAGGTTACATAGAGATATATATCACAAAAAATGAAAATTTTTTATCTACACCACATGAGTGGATGATTTTTATGGGAATGAATGTAGGAGGCCTCATATGGTCACACAAACTATAAAAAATGGAAGAAGGATGATTTGTGATAAAATAAAAAATGGGTAAAACTCTTATTTTTATGAAATATTAAATCATGGAAACTCACATGGTTTGTATGCACAACTTATAAAATCATGTAGAAACACTACAACAGCTCCTACCCATGATGAGATGAATCAAAAGTCCAGCCCACATGGTTTCCCGAACTATGAATAGAAAGTGTGGTAGGTTATCCAAAACCCACCACATGTTGCATGATTACCAAGGTTCTACTGTACATTTTACCAAATCAGGAGGTGATCAGGAGCATGCCTCATCCAAGAAAATATATCTGAAATCCTTCAAAAAAAGTAACATGGAAAATCATGGGGAAAACAGAAAAATAATCACATAAAAATTGATCCCCATGTCACAACCAGAACTCGAGAGAAAAACCGTGTTTCCTAATGAACTGTCAAATAAGAGAAAACATAAAAAACTGGGTGCACAACTTCAAAAACCATTAATGCTTTCTACCCCCAGAAATCCAAAAATCATCCAACCTGTTGATTTATTCCTTATTATTCCATATCTAAACAAAATAATCTCTTATGATAAATAAATTTCACCTACTACCAAAGGATATTATTCCTCTCTCCCTATACAAAACACCAACACAAAAATATGTCCTAAAATGAAATAATCAAGACAATACATCCATAGCCATGGTAAGAACAATTACATTGGGACCTTTCCCAAGATACCCTACTATCACCCTAATTGAAGAGGAACCTGAGAAATGTACATCATAAACATAAATCTACATAACAGAAATAAACACTGAAACCAAACCATAAGTATATCACTAATAGAGGGGAGTCCCAAACAGACTCATCACTAATATAAAACAGATTGCACCCAATATGTTCCTCGGAGAAAACTCAATGAGACCCACAATGGGAACCCTCTAAATGAAAAAAAAACCAACACCGACCAAAATAAAATTTCATAAAATACATCACAATTTCAATCTTGCACGTTCCAACCAAAACTCTTCCATGTTGATATACAAAATGTGGAAAAAAAGAACATAATTAGAGCATTTAAATTACACACTCTCGAATAGAGGGGACATGAAATGAGAAAATACTCCCTCCAACGCTTGGAATTCCAAACAACTTGTGGGATTAAATCTATTACCTATGTATAAAACTCTGACAATTGAAGCATCTGATTCATCGTAGTTAGAAATCGGTACTCCCATCATTGAACACAGATCAAAAAATTATATTATAAGAAAATATAGAATCATCAATCATGATAAATACATCTCTATTGATTACATAGATTCATAAAAATACTTACATTATCCTATAAATTTGAAAAAAAACACCACCGACCCATCCTCTACAATATAAGAAACCATACAATAAGGTGGACACTTACAAAAATGAACATTAAACAAGTTCCCACCATAAAATCACATCTGAGAATTAGAACCATGCATCTTTATAGAAAATCCAACAAAAATTGCTTCATGTTGCCTAATTGTTCACTATAATGGCAGTGTCTTGGATCACTAGGAAATTATGGCTACTTTTTCAAATGTTTTATACAGTGATAACACTTCAGGATATCATTCATAGAATAAGATTAAGGAATATCTCATGGTATTTTGATTCTAAATCATGAATCAAATACTTTAAACCACTTTATCATTTCATTATTTTAATTATCCCCATTGCTTCCTCAGATTGAATGATGAAGGACTACCTTGAGAACACCCTCCATCACGGTTTCAACATGAAAACCTGCATCACCACATTATCAAAGGATGATAGATTTCACTCCTACACCATTGACAATGTATCGAGATGATGCACATCCTTGAATGGTCAATCCATTATGGATGATCTACTACATATATCGTAAGTTATGGTACGGGATCCATAAGAAAATGGGAATAATCACACAATATTCTATTTCCTTGTAAAAAAACAAATTTCAATAAACCTTATCAACCATTCACTCCCAGAAAACTACTAATGAATTAACAATGTTTTGAAGATCTTCCAAGTGATATCTTCATGGTTCTTATTTCATAATACTGACTTCCACCAATTACATGGTGAACCATCATTGATGGACGTTTCAAACATATCTTATAGACACTCGTGCGACTCAATGAGGCTAAAGATATTTTCTGTCATTTTTATCCACTCTTCTACATCGATAGGATCCATTTTTTCCATAAACGATAGGTGTATTTAGCATAAAAAATCAGGAATGAAATCCATATGTAGATCAACTAGAAATACTACAAATGGGAAATCAACAATATCCTATCTACTATCACCCCTTGATGTTCTTTAGGGAAAACTACAAGAAATGTGGTCGATATGAACTAAATCAATGAATAATCAACAACACAGATTCTCAAAAACAAAAATCACATAGCCTTCATTCATTGAATATAAGAAAAAAATCAACTATTAACTTAAAAACAATTTTTTGATAATGTTTATAATTTGAAACAAAACTGGTAGGTGGAACATTCTCAAATGGTATTACATGGAGTCTCTCTACATGAATGTTTTTGTGCCACCACAGGCACCCATCCACTATGCCATACCGAGCATCCTTCCACATTTATATATATGACTATGCATTTGAGAAACCATAAGAACAACAATGTTAAATAAACATCATTATAATCCAAATAAATCATTTAACTAAATTCACAATACATTATCCTTTAAAAGGTACACGAACCATCGGGTTAATTACAAATTTCAGATTCTACATATCAAATTTTTTTACTAACCATGATAAATATTCCCAACGTATGGAAATCCAAAATACATTTCAAATAATTAAAATAATTTTCTAGCAAATAAAAAAATCACATTTCATCAAAACACATTTGTTTAAAAATTCACACTTATCCATTTGAAACAAAATTACATAATAGACTTATTTTTTCCACAAACTCTAAATAATATTTATAAAATCCCATTTTCATTAAATCACTTAAATTATACCCGCAATAAGTAATTTTATAAAATATCATCTTTATAATGTCTTCAACGTGGTTATTTATGAAAATATCCTTACCCCACATTCCAAAATATGAACCACTACCATTAAAATCTATTTTATAAAAATCCCATACAATGGATTAAAGAAAACATAATTCAAGAAGACTCAAAGAGACACACAAGAGGAAATTATTGTCAGTGGGTGACTCAGCCATATTGTTGGTGGCCAAATTCAAAAAACACCACCGACATAGAGAGCCTTATAGGACTATTCTACATGCATCAAATGGATTTTAATACCAGAATAGATCATGGAGAAAATTGGGCCAACTCCACTTGTCATATCCCAATCATAAAAAATTCCCTAAAGGCCAATGAAACTAAAAAACATAACCTTCTAGGGAACGATGGGGATCAGAATGTAAAATTCATTGCAGTGTTGGCTGCTATAAAAAATAAGGTGCTTTAATATCCAACCTCCCTCAAATACAATCGTTTATTTAACCAAACCTGTCTATCACTAAAGTAGTCACCTTTGTCAATCCATGGCATGGCCTAATGATATATCCGGATCCAAATGGGAAGGGAAATATTTTTGGGTATAAATTTAGTGCATTTAGGGTACACATTCTCCAAATAGATAAACAAATAACGACACATTGGAATGAAACCAAATAACCCAATTTATAAATAACACAATAGTAAACATCTTTTACATGAATTTGAATAGTAAAACAACCATTCAAATAAGAAACTGAACTAGATGACTACAAATTGTTCATGTGACACCATGATTCACTCTCCAATCAAAAAATCAACCATCATCCAATGTGATCAAATTAAATGATTGATCAAAAGAATATATAAAAATAATCAAACAACATGACTCACCCCAGGACTCTTCAATGACCGATCTCATGCCAATGGAAAATAGAATACAAGGTGTCCACTCAGACGGTCTCCAACCATGGATCCCATGGATTAAAATGTGAGGAAAACACATACATTAAATTTATACGATTGATTATAATAATTTATCGAATTGTTTCCAAATTATCAGCTTTCCCAATCACATGATGTTTCCAAGCATTCCATTATGAATTTTCCACAAAACCAACATTTATCAAAGATACAAATCCACTTTTCGTAAAGGGAGTAAACACACCAATTTACAATTTAATATAATTTAAAAACCCTTTTAAAAACATTATGATCATACTTTCAGGAGAGATATTTTTTAAAAATTATATAATTAGGCCACTAACTAGAAATACAGTCAAAATTACTACAATATCCAATAGACATTCCATTATAAAAACATTAAAAATAATGGAAATCCTAATCATGTAAGCCTATAGAACATTTTAAAAGGTTCCAAAATCATTACAAATCCCATTCCTATAATTTACATATAAAATCACCCATAAATCCTACCTAGAATTTAATCGAACACTTGGTGTGCATTATTTAGAAAATAAAATATATTTATCACAAATCATTGAAGAAACACAACAAACACACACAAAAATTGATCATAATGAATTTTAAAAAAATTATTGTATATATATAGTGAGAAAATAATGAAATCAATGATGAATAATTTATAAAGGAAGGTTCATGGGAAAACTAACCTCAAATCCATTACACAACCACAACACACACCAAAAATCACACAATAAGGGTACCAAAAACTAATATCTTCTAAATGGGACCCTCAACACAACCCCCCACCCCCCACAAAAAATGAGGAAAAATTGTGTTATTATGTCAAAAGTGTGAGAGGAACTGTAGATAAAAATGAATGAAAAAGGAATATACTGAAAAAGATAGAATATTACCTTGAGAGATCTTTCCCAGAACATTGATGAATCACAAGATCTAATGAAAACTAAAGTATGAGAATATTGTGGAATAATGGAGGAGTCTCCTTAGGGTTTCACGCTTAATAGAAATGTGTTTATGGGATTTTTTTAAAAAATATAGAAAAGAGATAACTTGAAATTTCATTAAATTTTAAATCTGTGATACTCGCATGGTTTGCCTACACATTTTATCAAACTATGTAGAAACCATGTAGAAACCTATTCCCATAATGATATTAATCTCATTCCCATCACAAATGGATTCCCCGAACATGAACAAACTATGAAGAATGTTCTACCCAAACCCCCAACCTGCTGCAAAGTTACCTATGATTGGCCTCATGGTTTACCATACCATTCGTTGACCATTCATAGGTCTTTCCCAAGACAAACTTTTCTGGATTACTTCCAAATACTACCAAACGAACCATGAATCAAACATGGTTAAAACATAACAAGGAATGAAAAAAATATTATCCCCCATATCACACTCTATACTCAAGAGAGAACCCATGATTCCCAATGAACTGTAAAATTAGATAAAACAAAAAAACATGTGTGGCATGGTGTGTGTTACTGTTTCATATGATAATAAATTGACTAATAGAGACCATTCCAATTCCTTATTGGTTTTTTGATATAGTTAATATTTTTTAATGGATAGTATTTTCAGTTGTATATTTAGATAGAATAAGAACATGACATTATATATATAGAGATTACTAATGAACATAGAATTTGTGTATGAGATGTGTGATGGTTAAAGGAACATTATCTCAATCATTTTTTGTGATTATGATTATTGGATTTGGTACATGAATCTAGAGTAATTTTTTCAAAATTATATAGTTATGAATTAAATTATTTCATTAATTGTTGCTATCATGGGAGGGGAAGGATGGCATGGATAAGTTGTCCTTTAGTTTGGAGGATCATGTTATAATGATAACATATTAGACTGATGCATGGGATGCATAGTTAGTGTGGAATGGATGTTGGTGATATGAATTGAAATTGCTTCAAATCGTATTTCCTCATTTATCTAGATTACTTGGATGGTTATAATTAATGGTCTGTCGATTACATCAGGTGTTTTTTTTTGAGACCATTTTGGAGGGTATGATTATTCCTTTTCACATCCTAGATACTTTCATATATGGTTAAATATAGTGGTCAATGATAAAAAATTGTTTAATCTAGGAAATATAGAGCATGATTACATGCATTGGAAATTACAATGATTCTCTATTAATGAGTGGCCATATATATGTGGTTTTGTACTAGTGAGGTTCATTTTTTTAAAAGTGTTGGGAGTCCATTAATTTGAAGTGAATGACCTCAAGGAGGAATCTAGCTAGTGTTTTAGGAACATGTTCAATGTTGTAATCACATATTTGATATTATGTATTTGTTCAGGTTCACATTAATGGTTAACATGGGAGCATTGAGAAGTTAATCTTATGTGGAATATTGGTGGAAATCTCATGTTGGGGATGTTATTTTTTTGCCTATGATTTTTAGATATATGTTATTGCACTACCATGATATTGAAATGAGAAACAAATTATTTGTGGGATGAGGACCAATGTTTTCTTTGTTGGAAGCATGAATAATTGGTGACATCGGGTATTTGATGAATTTGTGATAAACATGTGGTGTGAGAAAAATGTTTTTGGGTTGGGGTACAATGGAACATTGACAAGAGAATAATTTTTTTTACTATTTTACATGAATGATGAGAGTTAACAGTTTTAATTGGATTTATATGATATTAAATAAAAATATACTAATTTGTCTCCATAATTTAGGTAAAATAATAAATTTATTTATATTTTTTATTATTGAAAAAAATTTATAAATGTACATAAATATTTTTTTCAATGGTATATTAATTTTTAAAAATATTCATAAAATAATATTTAATTTGAAGGAAAATTGAATTTATTTTTAAAATGTTAATTTATTATTTATAATATAAAATATAGAATAAAATTATAAATATGAAACATTATTTGGTTTTATTTATTTCAAACATATTTTAATTGAAATTATATCTTTACAATGTTTTTTTATTGTCAATTTACAATTTGGAAATAAATGTGACATTAAAATGATGAATAATTACTCTCATGAGAAATTTGACTTTTAACTTTATTGATTTATAATAATTTGAAATTATCAATTGGTTGATGAAATTTTTATTTTTTTATTATTTTTTATATTTTTGTATACAATAATGATGAATAAAATTGTTTGTATGATTTAAATATTTTAATTGCAGAAATACAAATAGATTTCATTTAATGGATCATGCCTCTTAAATCATGTTTTTGCATTGTGAACTCAATGTCACAATACTGACCACATGTACTGGTGAAGGATGAATGTTCACGTATGTGACTATTCCCAAAAAATAACTGCACTAAAATAGATATAAATGTTCCACATGATTTAATGAGAATCATTGTATAGTGACCTCACATCAAAAGTGATGTAAAGAAGAATATGAGAAAATTACATGTGTCCATAAATGAAATAGTAATAACAATAACCCATAACCTAGAATATAATGAAATTCCAATAAAAAACTAGATTCCACTATTTGATGAAGTATAACATTAGTGGGATAAATAAATATTCTTATTTCATTTTGGATGTTTAATGATCCAAATCCAAAGGTCGATAGTGAAATTAAAATATTGAACCGAATGAAATAGTCAATGTAATTTTACCTATACCGAGTATGATGGAGATGACCTCCACATACCAAAGACTGAGGAAGGGATGAACCTCCAAAGGAAAAGACATCTAAAGAAGTATTACTGACAGTATTCTAATTGTGAATAACATGAGACTTTTCTCTAAAGACTCTAAAACACCATGATTTGGAAGAGATGTTGAGTTAATTTATTGGAGATTCATTTTATTTTTAAGGGACACCAATATCTTATTATACTATAACCTATTTGGGATATTTTCTAAGAAAACAATCCTAACAAAATACATCTCAATCATTACTAACTACACACATAATTATTGTTGTTACTACATGAATTTAACTATATAACATAGAATGCACTGAAGGAAAAGTCTTATGCTATAAATATTTTCCCCCTCCCACATGTTCTAACTCATTGACATTTTCTGAAAGTAACTATTATTTTTTCAACAACAATAATTCAAATTAATTTCTATTTCAATTTTTATACAATCATCCTAGGTGATTATATTCCCCCACAAATCATCGTGATTTCTTCAATCTCGGTGATGTGATCCTGAAAATGATGTTTTTAACTCCACCTCCATTGATAAAAAATATAAGGGTTAGGTCTCTGAGGGATATCTCACTGCGACTCTAGATATCTTTCCTATATCCTTTTGATATTTCATCCTTGATGTAGTAGTACATTGGTGAAAAGTCAATTGCTAATAATCATATTATCTTTATAACGAGAAATTCCATTGTCCAATCATTAAAATCATTTATCCTTCATTTATCCCAGTATATGAAATATAATATTGGAGCAATATAGATTGTGGAAATAGAAACGTAATATAAAGCAGGGTGATGAGCTAGTGAATTCCACGACTAAGTGTGTTAATTGTATCTTCATTACAGAGGAGGTATAACTACATGAACATGTATAGATCTCTTCATTGATCATTCAAAACCCCAATATTGATATATAAGACTTAACATATAATTATATTGTAGTGATTTTTGGATACAAATAAACATGTATAATATAGAACCTATGTGATCAAACCTATATTGCGTCCCATTTAATCATGGCATTATTTGATTAGATTTAATATTATATATTAATTTCAAAAAATCCATATACAAATAAAAAACATTGGATCTATTTAGAAAATTAATAAAATAATATAATTACATTTTCAATATTAGAATAGTTAGTAACTGACCAAAACATGATCCTTGGGAAATTAAATAGTATATCCCTACAGTGAATTAATATTTTTTAGTAAAATTAAAATTAATTGGAAATACCGAGTGAAAACCACATGATCACCATAACATCATTTCAATGGTAGTTGGTCCGAGTATAAAACATTCATGACATCAATATAATTAGAATTTTATTATTATTGTTTTTTGATTCATTCATTGTAATTTTTCTATAAAATATGCAGAATAGTAATGTGCTACCATTATGTATAATGGATTTTGGGGTTAGTCTATTAAGTGTCATAAAATCAAGTACCCACTGATATGTATTTATAGGTTACAGATTCAGTGTACATAAATTAGAATAAATGTAACATGAAATTAGAGAAAATTATTATTATATGGAACTACTAGAATCACAAAAACATTAAGAACTAAAATGAAATAACACCATATATAATTTGTTTTAGATAAGGTTTACCATACATGAATAGAGGTATCACCACCTAGGTAGATATTATATTAATAATAAAAAGTCATTCATTGAAATACCAACTCGAAAAATTTATAAAAAAATTAGAGAAGAAATCTGGGGAAGCACTCTACGTCAATTCCCCCTGTGGTCACACATAGTATAATTATAAATACACTCTGGAGAGGCCATCGACGTTAATTATATCTTTGGTCTATACACGAGGTTCTCAGGGCCCTGTGTAAGTCATGAAAGTGTAGCATCGTGTATCATACAAATTAAACATCAGGAACTACATGGATATCATTCTAAAACAAATCATTATAATAGAAAAATAGTCACACCATCCTACAATACTAAGCCTGGAATGGAAAACAGTATCCTACCAGGAAACCGAGACCCAGAGGTCAAAATAGGAAAAAACATGCATTGAAATACATCCAAAGCACAAAAATTCACCGTATTCAAAATCCAAAATCATCAAATCTAGTATACCAGCATAGCAGAGAAACAATAGGTCTAGAACGGTAAATGTGAAATACCTCGTTCATGGGTATTGGGTGAGTCTGCACATAAAACTCAAAGTCTTTCAACAGAAAGGCAGAAACCACCTACCTTGGGGTTAGGAGATTGCTATACTTGAACCACAAGGATTTAATATCATTATATCATAGTGGATCTAAGATAACATACAAAACATGCAACCCACGATAACATGGAAAAGAATAGAAATCATGAAATGATACTCTAGAAGAAGGGGGAACTCACCGATGAAATTCCAATGCGACCGACGATGTTTGATTCGGAGGACAGATGGAATCGTGGGGGCTCGTCAAAGATCCACAGACATACCCTCACTCTCAGATGAACCAGACCTTGAAGAATTCGGTTCTCTCCATCAGACGTGACCCCTTTGCGCTTAATGAAGAAAAGGAAAGTAAACATCGTTTACTTTTAAAGTACACATTATGTACATTCCTTTTCTGTACTCCACTTTTGGCGGACTCCACGTCACTCCACATGGCCGTGTGTGGGGCCCTGACATGACCCACACATGGCCTCTTAGGATAATGAAGTTCACGACATGTACTCACAAAGTACATGATGTTTAAATTTAAAATTTCCAGAAACTCCCCTTTTCTCAAAAACTACTGAAAAAGAAAAACATACATGAAAATAAGATCCAGGTTCTTAAAAACATCACCCCCTTAAATAAATTTTTTCCCGTATTTCCCTAGAAAGGTGGCATAGAAGAAGAAAACCTGAACATCTCTGGCCACATCAACATCCCTCTCCCATGTCTCGTCCTGTACTCGCCCGTGCTGCCATAGCACCCGTACCAGAGGAACAAACTGGCCATGGATAAACATCATACTTCAATCAAAAATTTGGATATGGTGATCCTCGAAAGGCTTATCCACTTTAAGCTCAACCTTCTTAGGTTGAAAGACATGAGACGGGTCTGAAAAATAACATCGATGTTGAGAATCGTGGAAGACGTCGTGAATAGATTGGTACCTCTGAGGTAACTGCTAACAGTAGGCAACCACCCAAACACATTCCAATACCTCAAACAACCCAACATACATTGGTGAAAGCTTACCCTATATCCTAATAATCATGTGTCCCACCATGGTGTGACACGTAGAAAAACCTGATCCCTGACCTTGAACTCCATAGGTTTTCTCGGTTGATGGGCATAAGACTTCTGACGAGACAGTGCAGTAGCTAGCATCATTCGAATCAACTCTATCTGCTCTGTGGTCTCCTAAAAAAGATGAAGTCCCATCAATGATACCTCTCCTGCCTCCATCATATATATATATATAGGTGAATGGAACGGCCTACTATAAAAATCCGCATAAGGTGTCATCTGAATAGTTTCTTGAAAACTATTATTGAAAGAAAACTCCACAAGAGGTATATGCTTCTCCCAAGAACCTCAAAAATCGAGGATGCATTCCCGGATCATGTTCTCAAGAACCTAAATTGTACGCTCGGACTGGACATATGTCTAGGTGTGGTAAGTTTTAATCAAATGTACATGTGTACCCAAAGCCTTCTGATGCCCATGCCTGACCTGAGAAGTTAAACGGGCATCCCTGTCTGAAACAATAGAGTGTGGAACTCCATGAAGATGTACGATCTCCCAGATATATAACCATCCAATCACATCAACAGTAAAGGCCTCCTTGATTGGTATGAAGTGAGTGACCTTCGTGAGTCTATCAATGACAACCCAAACTGCATCATTCCCACGAGACAATCTTGGAAACCCTGTCATGAAATCCACCGTGACGTCGTTCCACTTCCACTTGAGAATGGGTAACTACTATAGAAGCCCTGATGGTCGCTGATGTTCCGCCTTCACCTACTGACAAGTAGAAAACCTCATGGTTAAACCAGAAATGTCCCTCTTCATACCAGGCCACCAAAACTGATGGCGTAAACCACGATACATCTTGCTGACACCAGGATGAACTTCCCAATATGAGGAATGAAAATCAGTCATCCCCACCTCACATATATCTACTGGCACCCATACACATCCCTAGAAAATCCATATCTCATCCTCGCCTATGGTCCATCATGGTATAGGTCCTCTCATGACACACTTTCCAACAGGACTAGCCCTTCAGAATCTGATAGAGGCTTCATTTGTACTCGATCAAAAAGATTAGAGGTTACCGCTACATAAGAATGAAATGTCCACCCCTATCTGTCCTACACCTCCAAATGAATATCTGAGAACTGAGCCATCAATATACACTCACTACTAGCCTTCGGAACTGTCTGTATCTCAGTCCTCATGCTCAACACATCAGCCACTGCGTTGCCTTTCCCAGGCGTACAGGTATGCTCAAAGTGAAAGGACTGAAGGTACTCAACCCAGCTATGCGGTCTCAAATTTAGATCACGCTGATTAAAGATGTAATTGAGACTCTTTTGGTCAAGGAAAACCAAAAAATTTTCTCCTAAAATATATTGTCTCCAACTGCGTGAGGCATTAACAACAGCTGCCAACTTGAGATCGTTCGTAGGGTAATTCTTCAGATATGGCCTCAACTACCGAGACCCATACGCAACCACTCTGTCTCCCGATATAAGAAAATATACCAGCCCAATACCTGATGCATCATAGTAAAGAGTATATCTCTCTATCGGCTCTAGAAAGACTAGTATCATTACTGATGTCAAACTCCCTTTCAGCTCTTGAAAGGATAAATCACAAGAATCAAACCATAAGAACATCGCCCTCTAATTTTTCAGACCTGTTAGTGTTGCTGATAAGCATGAAAAGGTATGTATAAGAGGTCTGTAGTATCCAAACCGCCCTAGAAAACTCATCACCTCATAGATATTCTTTTGTTGCACCCAGGAAACTACAGCTCTCACATTCTCTAGGTCCGGTGATACTCCTGTCTCTGAGATTACAACGCCCAATAAGTGAATCTGATCAATCCAAAAGTCAAATTTCTAGAGCTTAGCATATAACTAATGATCCCTCAGTGCCCTAAAAATGTTCTCAATATGGGTATCATGGTCATGTCGAGTGTGAGAGTACATCATGATATCGTCCGTGAAGACCACCACGAAGGAATGTAAGTATGGATGGAATACTCGGTTCATCAGTGCCATAAAACCTGATGGTGCATTTGTGAGAACAAACTGCATAACCATATACTCGTATAGACCATACCTGCTCCGGAAGGATATAAGAGGTATATCTGATGTACAACGTGCAACTGATGGTAATCATACCTCAATTCAATCATTGAGAACACCCAGAATCCTTCAATCTGATCAAAGATATCATCAATTCTTGGAAAGGGATATCGGTTCTTCACCGTCAACTAGTTTAGCTTTCGATAGTCGACACACAGCCTAAGGGTATCATCTACCTTCTTTGAAAACTCGAAAGGCGAACCCCAAGGAGATGTACTAGGACAGATGAAACCCTTGGATTATAACCCCTCCAACTACTTCTTGAGCACTTGCCACTCTAGTGTAGCTATCCTATAAGGTGGAATGGACCCCGATGTTGCTCCTGGCACAAGCTCAATCGAAAATTCCACCTCGCGCTCTAGAGGCAATACTGAAATATCCTCTGGAAAGACATTTCTGAAATGATCCACCACTAGAGGAAATTCTAACTGTGAAGTCCCCTGGTCATCCTGATAAAGACTAACAATCTAGGTTGTAACTGCTCCAATCCCATGATGCTTTAGACCCACTCTGCTAGCATGGACTTCCTGTTTCCCTATGGAATTGGGGATGATCTCATTTATTTAATATTCAAACATTCCAAGTGGTTTCTAATGGGTTTTTTCATATAACCGGAAAAATCCAATGATTCCATATCCATTTGAACCTACATTCCAAAGGTAGGTGCTCATTAGTTGTATACTGATGAGGCTTAGGAATTTTCATTGGTCGATAGGATGGGAGGTCGGACTCATCACACCTTTTTGACGGGATTTATTGTCTACTCTAGGACTCTCTTTATATATTTTAGTTATGTTCATGAATCCTTATTACATTACCAAGTATAAAATGAGTTGTCCTTTATATATGACAATCAATTATTGATATGTAGAAAATTTTAAGAATATTTTATATGTATTCGAGGTACTTCACTGATAGAGAATCACTTTTATTTGCTTAGAGATTCTTAGTCAATGGAATCCTTTAATACATAAAAGTATCATGGTCATTATGATGACCATACTGGTATTAAAGCCACTCAGTGGGGCACTTGATGTTTGTTGTCATTCAGAAGGACATAGATTATTTCAGAGTTCGGATCGTACCCATATATGGGCTACCTATGTTTCCTTTGTTTAAAAAAAAGGAATCATTACCCACATAGTTCGTGTAAGGGAATATGATGTTTATGATTGATGGCTCAAAGAAGGATGTCATAATTACTTTTACACTCTAAGCTCACGTGAGTCATGCTCGGTGTGAGAAACAAGAGGTATAAATCAGACCATTTGATCCATAAAATATGAAATCATAAGAAATAATGTGGGGATTATGTATGTATGACTACCCAAATAGAGGAATATTAGGATTTACTTCATGGAAGAAATCCAGGAACATGGTCCATAAAGGTATATGTACTTTATGGAGATTTGGATACTCCAATTTTGGGCATACTCCTGAAAAGGAGGCCCAAATTAGGAGGGGACTTATGATTGGGTTTTACTACTGAGAAGGAGACCTAGATCAAAAAGTAAATTAGGACTGGTTAAGAGAAATTAAGACTGAGGCTTACTCCTAAGAAGGAGGCCCAGGATAAGGGATTTGAAAAATTAAGGGACGTGGGGCTTACTCTTAAAGAGGATGCCCAAAATTAATGAGAATTATGACTAGTACTTACTCATGAAAAGGTGGCATAGGTTAAGGGGTTATCTCATCTTAAAGGATGAGGTTGAATGAATGAAATATCAATATTTAGTGACATAAGGATTATGTGAATCACTATGTTTTAATGAGATGCTCCACATAATTCTTTTCAGATAAGAAATTCAATCAAGAAAACATGCCATAAATGGCTTTGATGAATGTCTTGAAGACTGAATCTTGAACAGGAGAGGTGGAATGGTATAAGAGGGTTTAAATGGGCAAGAAGGGCACCCAAAAATGTATGGGCGCGCAAGTCCTGATAGGCGTGCAGGTACTGTGTGGGCGCGCAAGTCCTGGTCGCACAGGTATACCTGCACAACACATGGGTACTTTCACGATTATTAACCAGTAGGGTAACACTTGGGTGATCCTTGACCAAAGCCTTTATAATTATCATGAGGTACTTCTAGAAGAGTGGCGCGCAAGTTCTGGTAAAGAATTAGTGCGGCACGCAAGTATGTTCATTTCCCTTAATGGTAAACCACCATAGGCGCGCAAGTGTTAGTGAATTATGACACTTTGAACCTACTCCTCTTTTTTAGACCTTCCATTCTAGGTAAAGAATTACCTTAGAAGTGTTCGGAAAACCTGTTGAAGAGACTTGGGCATTCAGAGCTCTATATCTGAATTCTGGAAAAATTACCCTCTCTCAATGGGGGGCCCACAGGGTCTATTTATAGGCTAGAGAAGACCCCGGGATGTTATCACTTAGGCCACACAAGTAACTAGCGTGACCATTAGGCGTTGTGCAAGTATACTTGCGCGACAATGAGGGAACATGCATGACCCATGGTCCTTGGAATCCTTTTTCATTCCTTTGTCTATTTTTTAGGTTTCTTCAAAGAATGAATCACATTGGGTGCAAGTTATTTTTCTTTTCATTCATTTAGACTCTGTGACGGAAAAGAGGGTCAAAAAAAGTCCCCCCTCAGAGTTGGATCTGGAGAGAAAAGAGGATTTGACTCTCAGGTGAGAAGAAATAAGAAATCTGGCAGTTTAAATTCATGCATGTCGGGCTAAAAGGCTAATGTTTAATGTCGAAATAGATTTGACCGAATGGGTTAAAATTGACTCAATTCATTGAAAAATTATCTGAAATGTATGAGGTAAAATATGTAAACAATGAATTAAGAATATTTGAATCTGAGGAATGATAAGAAAAAGAGCTAAAAAGGCATTAGAAGAAGTAGTTCCCAAGAATAAAGTTACCATTACATAACAAACCCGTTAGGGGGTTGAATTATGTAGTACCACCTAAGGGCATTGGCTGCATAGTCAAATAAATAGCATCTTTTGGCTGAATTGTCCATTATGTAGACTACTTATGCAAGGCCACCTAAGGTCACGTGCTGCATGGTCAGGAAAACGAACTCTCAGAAATTTACTTTTCTAGTGCAAAAAATCTAGTGAACGTTTATGGTGATTCAAATTTTCCAAAGTATATAGTTTTCTGTATAGAAAGAGGTACTTTAATATGGAGAAGATATTTCCAAACAAGATTATCAAAGAACTGGATGGATATCACTCTTACAAAGGTCTGACCCAAACGTATGGAAGGAGAATATAAACCATAGACTTGAATACTTTCAGATCATGAAAAAGGATATGGGACAAGTACGTTAAGGATGGCTATTTTTTCGGATCCCTACATATTTTCATTTAAGACAAATAAGGACAAAATGGGATTTCTTCCCCAGAATGAATTTTCCAGTATCCGACAATCCCATTAGGGGGTTGAAAGGGCCACCTAAGCGCATTGGATGCATAGTCAAATGATAGCATCTTTTGGCTGAAAAATCTTTTATGGATACTATTTATTCAAGGGCGCATAAGGGCACGTAATGCATAGTCAGGCAAAAGAATTCTCAGAAGTTTGACATTTTTGTGACTAGTAGTCAAGAAAAGGGTTATGAAGACCTTAAAATATTTAAGGTTAGGAATATGAAACATAAAGATGGGTATTGTCCAATGTATACATAGAGACACAAATCAATACTAACCATAATCATGTTGTGGCTGGGTCCTGAATTGAAATGTAAGACTTCACTACGTATCCCATAAGGATGGGAATCAAGCCTGATGTAGTTCATGAACTATATTTTAACGTCGGGTGGGACAAAAGGATTGGAGATCTTAGTTTAGGGTCATAGATCTTCGACCATTATAATAAATACACAGTGTGTGTTTTCATGGGGTCTTTTCAGCCAGGGGACTGAAAGTGGAATTTGGGGTTAGGCCCAAAAGACTTGGGGCTGGATTTGAGGGACCTCGAACATTCCTATGTATCCCATAAGGATGGGAATCAAGCCCACTTAGTTATAGAACTACCCTCTGTACAAATTTGGTTCGTACATGTGAATGGTGAAAGGGGGCCTTAGTGCAATGATGGTTTTAGCCAAGATAAAATATTTGGGCATTTCCATGTATGCACATAGTCTTTGAAATGAATCATGATTTTAAATCAATGTATATAATGATTCCCTCTTAGGTGAGGGTAGCAAAGAATATTGTAGTTTATTGTCATACTGGACAAACGTGTTGTATAGTTTAGCGTCGTATATCAAGGAAAAAAGTGAACCAACGAAAAAATATTGATTTTAGGGACGGTTTCACGAATCATCATCATGTGAGATTGAGGTGAACCGATGTGATGATATTGGTTTTGGGCTTGAACCATGGGAGGTTGCCTACGTACCCAGCCTAGAAGGAAAGGATCAAAGTCTGCGTAGTTCAATTAAAGAATGAATTAGTGATCATGTTGTTCTTGGGGACAACGATCTAAAAAATAGTGTTGGGACTTACACATGGTTAGTTTCCCAGAGAGAGTGTTATGGTTGAAGTTTGCTCTAAGATCAAGTGACTCATACTCGGGGTGAAAAACAAGACGTAGCAACAACCTTAACGATGCACAGTTTAACGCCATGTACGACATATGAAGGGACTATGTAGTTTAATGTCTTGCAGTTAGGACTGTTGGTGCTGCATAGTTTAGTCTCATGTACCAGAAACAAAATAATGTTTAATGTCATGTTGGACGTATAAATTGAATTTCTGTATAGTTTAGCGTCATGTTGTTAGGACGATGGGGACAATATAGTTTAATGTCATGTTGGACAAAAAGAGGATTGTGCAGTTTAATGTCATGAAATGAGGACAAAAGAGTCCACCATTTAACGACATGTTGTACATATTAGGGAACTTTTCACAATTTAACGTCATGTTGGACGAAAAAGGGACGATGTAGTTTAGTGTCATGTTGGACATAGGTTCCAATAGTTTAAGGTCGTATGCCTGGACCGTTGGTTATGCAGTTTAACGTATAGCTGGACGTAAGGTACTTCTATATAGTTTAACATCATATAGCAAGAACGATGAAGGGGGACACAATTTAATGTCATGTTGGACATGATGAGCAGTTTTAATGTCATGCAGTATGGTGGTGCAGTTTAAGGTTATACCAGACCAATGATGATATATTTTGTGTTTAAACAAAATACTTCTTCAGAAATCTGGCATTGGTTGGAGTAGTGATGCGTTCTCCATCCATCGAGATTAATGAATAAGCTCCATTGGAGTAGACCCTATGTATTGAGTAAGGTCCTTCCCATTTTGGCTCAAGCTTGGGAGGATTATTTCCCAGTATCATTGAAGTTCGTTGAATTAATACCAATTCTACCTCAGTTAATGAACGAAGAAAAATTGTTTTTTTGAAAGCTCATGATATTCGATTATGATAGACTTCCATGTGGGGCAAAGTGCACAATCTTTTCTCATCTAAACGTTCAAATTCATTAAATCTCTTTGAGATAGTTCATCTATAGTTGTCTGATCACAAATAGCTACTCTGAGCGAGGGTAGTTGAACTTCAATGGGCAAGACGGCTTCCATTCCATATACCAGTGAATATGGAGTTGACTGTGTTGCAGTGCGGGTGGTAGTCCGATATGCCCATAAAGCATGAAAGAGTTTATCAGTCCATGATTTCTTATCCTTATACACCATCTTATGCAGTATATTTGAAAGAGTCTTATTAAAGTCTCTATCTGGCCATTGTCCACTGCATGAAACTGAGATGAATGATTGGATTTGATGTTGTATTCTTGATACAACTTCTTCACCTCAGATGATCAAAAGTTGGTGCCATTGTTCGTCAATATGGTATGAGGGACACCATATCTGGTAATGATGTTAGACTTGATGAAGTAAAAAATGTATTTAGAACTGACTTCCTAAAGAGGTATTTCCTCTGGCCATCTGGAAAAGAAATCAGTAGCAGTAGGAATATACTTAAACTGATTGTCCGTAACTGAAGGGTAAGGTCCCACCACATCCATTCCCCATGTGGAAAATGGAAATGAGTATTTATCTGTATGAAGAAACTCTGGAGGATGATTAATGAAGTTGGCATGTACATGGCATGAATGACACTTCTTTGTGAAATCAACACAATCTGGTATCATTGAAGGCCAAAAGTATCGAAGCCTTTGAATCTGATCAGACATCCTATGTCCAGACTGGTGGGCACCACAGACTCCTGCATGCACTTCTTTCATGATAGCCATTGTCTCTTCACCATCACTGAATCTGAAGAGAAATCCATTAAAACCACCTTTGTAGAGAATTTTCTCTAGGTGATCTGGACTATCATAAATAGTAAAATTGACCACACGTCACCGGATTTGTTATTTCTCGGCTCTATCAGGTGGAAGTGTTCCTTTTTAAAGGTATTCCCTGATAGGTGACATCCTTCCTTTAGTATGGCCATACGGTTTAGAAATGGGACTAATTTCATTAATTTCCTCTGTTCTGATTCGAACATAAGGTGAAATTGCACGACGGTGGGAAATAATGATGACTGTGTCATCCCGATTTGGATCTGCCAGAGTTGTGTCTATATTATCCAGTGCATCAGCTTGATCATTTTATGATCATGGGACATAAGAAAATGTCGGTTCCAAAGAGAATTCCTCCATTAACTCTCTAACGTAATCATAAAAAGGGATTAGTTCTTCTTTTCTGATGGCATAATCCCCATTGACTTTTTTGATTACCAGGTCTATATCACCTTTCACCTTTATGTGATTCACTTGTGCTTGAAGCGCCACTTCCAAGACTGCAATGAGATCTTGGTATTCTTCTTCATTATTGGTACCACCTTCCCATAATAAGAAGGAATAAGTTAATACTTCCTTTTATAGAGAAATGAGCACAATTCCTAAGCCAACAATGTTGAATTTAGGATTTTCCATTTTCCTCCCTGTTGGACTTCTGGAAGCACCATCAGAATACATTTCCCATGTCTGAGGACTTTATTTAATAGAGAACAATTCCTCATCAGGGAGTTCAATATCTAAAGATGTGTCTTCCATTGATGGGTGTTCAGCCAGGAAATCAGCCAGAGCTTCTTCCTTTATTGGCTTTTGAGACACAAACTGAATGTTGAATTGCAGCAAAATAGATGCCCACCTTGCCAGACATCCTGTAAGCATTGGACGACTAAGGATGAATTTGAGCGGGTTATTTCGAGATACCAATTGGACCTCGTGATGTTGCAGGTAGTGTCTCAACTTCTGAACTACAAAGATTAATGACAAGCAACACTTCTCAATACTTGAACACCAGGTTTCTGCTTCATGCATAGTCCGACTGAGGTAGTAGATGTTGTTTTCATTCCCAGAGTCATTTTTATGAGCAAGAAAGGCACCAAATGATCGCTCTAAAGTTGTCACGTAGAGGATAAGTGGTCTTCCTTCAATAGGTGGCATGAGTACCGGTGGACTCAATAGGTATTTCTAGAGAATATTGAATGCTTCTTGACATTCTTCAATCCACTGGTCAGTGACTCCCTTCTTCATCAATTTGGTGAAGGGTAAAATTTTGCCTGCCAAATTGGCAATGAAATGCTGAATATAGGCTATGTTTCCATGAAGTCCTCTTAATTATTTCAAATTTAGAGGAGGTGACATACCACGTATTGACTTTTTCTTCTCAGGATCGACTTCAATACCATTATGACATATAATAAAGCCGAGAAATATCTCTGAGGTTACCCCAAAAGAAAATTTTAAGGGGTTCGTCTTCCCCAAAAAGGGTTTTAAGATACGATGCATGACATGCGGATATGTTTCCCCTGCATTCTTTAAGCCAAAGGGCATTACCCAATAGCTAAACACACCTTGAGGGGCTCTGAAGGCTATAGATTCTTCATCTTCTGGAGCCATTCGGATTTGATTATATCCGAAATATCCATCAATGAAGGAAAGTTCTTCATAGCTAGTTATTTTTTCAATTATAAGTTCTGTAATCGAAACTGGGAAATCATCCTTAGGACAATTCTGATTATGATCTCTGAAATCAATGAAAACTCTAATTTGTAAGTTCTTCTTTTTCACAGGGACAATATTATCCAACCACTTGGGATATTGAACTTCTATGATGATGTTAGCTTTGATAAACTTATCCACATCAGCTTAAATTTTGGATGCATAAGTTGGGTGTGTTCTTCTCACGACTTGCTTAAATCCTCAACGCTCTTCTGGTAAACCCAAATGATGAGTAGAAACATCAGGATCAACCCCAGGAATTTCTGAATAGTTCCAAGAAAATATATCACCATTTTTCCTTAAAAAGGAAATATACGTCCCTTTTTCTTCAAGATTCATGTCTGCACTAATTAAATTGGGTTCTGGATATTCTTTTGTACCCAGATTTATTTCTCTGAGTTCGTCCACGGTGGTAGAGATACCCTCTACAAATGCTGGAGGAGAATTTCTGAGATCTTCCTCTTCTTCTTCATGATGTGTTATTTCTTCCATTTCTACTTTCATTATAGATGATAAAAAATAATTTCCATGATCAGAAGAGATGTTAAAATTTGAACATCTTGAAGAAGAAGCTTCCATTTCCGACCCAATTGATGATGAAAGGTTTTCCTTAGGAAATAAAGGGGAGATTATGGATTGAGAATTGACATCATTTCTCACCTCTGATGTTGCTATAACTTCTTCTGGCCTGTTTGGTGAAGTATAGACTTGTTGGATTTCAGAAGATGAAATGATGATGTCGCCATTTGGGCTTTCATCACTGCTTGGTGGTTTACCAATTTCTCCCATGTTGTCTGGATCGATTGCTGAAATAGACCTTATGGATCATTCCATAAGATTATTTTGATTTGGGTCTATCTTGTCAATTTGAATGATAGGTAACACAAAATATATACTCACATGTGTAAATGGATTTACTAGAATCTTCTCCGAACAATATGGACCATTATCTTTGGTAAGATCCCATGTTGTGGATTTATCTTTTACCTTCATGTGATAGAATTCCGCCTCAATGTATTGAGACTCACATGTATTGAAAGGGGCCTTATCACCATAAAATGTCCCAACATGACCATGAAAACAATATTTCATACATTGATGGTATGATGAAGGGATAGCTGCATGTTGATGTAGCCAGGGTCTTCCAAGCAAGATGTTGAAGGTTGAGTCTTGATTAACAACCAAGAAATCTGAATGACAAAAAATATCTCCAAACTGAGTTCTGAGTGTAGCCTCGCCCAATGGTTATTGTTCATTTTTATCATATCCTTGTAACATCATGGTAGAAGGATATAAATTAGATTCCATGAGGCCCAATCGACGAATTGTACGAATGGGCATGATGTTGACTCCTGAACCATTATCAATGAAAGGTCATTGGTCGTCTACGCCATTGACCTATCCAGATAAGTACAAAGTTCTAATATGTCCATGCATGACATCATCATCATCATTATCTGTAAAATATATTACTGCATTGAAATATGCAGGATTATTCTCTATGTGATAGTCTTCAGCTGGAGGAATTTCAGTTTTAACCTCTTTAGGACTTGACAAATCCCCGATGAGTGCCTCCTGAAGATCTTTTGATAAATTCAAGGTATCCAGAATTGATAACTTGGCGGGTACATGGGCCAGGTGTTTCAATACATCATTCTTTTGATCCAAAGATCTGTGTTTCCCAACAGGAACATGTGGTTTAGAAGGTGTCTTGGAAGTTGATTCTTTGGAAGTTAATGCATCTCATATAGGGATAAGATTTGGCAATATTCCTGGCTTTGGAAGATTAGACTGCTTAGATCCATTTACTTGCTGAGATGAAGAAGATGGAACCTTCAACCGGTCTTCCAGAATAACTGTGCCAGGACTGAATTTTCTATTGGTGGAAGAACTTGCTTGTTCTTGTTGAGCTCGTTGAAGGGATCTGCCACGAGTTTTTGCTGCATACACAGTTCTTGTAGGGGTATAATTGGAATAGTGGCTTCTAAAAGATCCATGTCTTCTCCTGTATCCTGAGCCTCTGGAACTTCCTCTAATTCCTCTGTTTGATACAGGGAATTCAGGCTAATCAAAGTCGAAACTGTGATTGGAATATGGATCTGTTAATTGAATCATATTAGTAGATCCAAAGATTAAATCTTCATCTGATGAGGACTCTTCTTGACTAGCCAATTTAGGCAGTGCCGTTTGGTGGGACGGAGCCCGTTGCATCGAATTAGATGGCATGAAATCTTCCAGAGTCAATGACAGCTTAGGCTTTGACACATACTCATCTTCTTCTGATTGTTCCTCCTTGGAATTGTGCTATTTCTCTGAGGATTTTCCCTCTGATGAAGAGGTTTTTGCTGCGGCATTCATGGCAGAAGGAACTGCTGGTTTCTTCAATTGTGTTCGGAAAATAGCATGATTTCAATTGATCATCTTTATGACCATCCAATAATCATATTTTTGTGAATTTTTGCTTTTAAATTCTTTCCACTCGCCATCCTCCTATAGAATTGTACCTGTAATACATGCTACATGAGCTGAAGAACCTTTCTGTTTAACTTGACCCAAATCGACCATTTTTTACAGGTGGTCCTTAAAAACAAAACACTCTTGAATGGGATGCCCCCAAACTTGATGAAATGTGAAATAGTTGGGACGGTCTTCATCCCCTTCCTTGTTTGGCCGCCTGGGTATTGGAAATTGAACCAAATTATTTTCCAGAGCTGAAATGAAATAACCATGATCTTGTTCATTTCAGAAAGTGTAAACATTGCTTTTAAAATCCTTAATTTTTATTCTTCATTGATCTCTTTGATTATCTTGACGAAACGGCCTCTATTGTTGGCACTCGGGAGGTGGATCCCTTCAGGAAGATGATGGTTTTGAAGTAGAAGCAGGTATATGTGCTTACTTAAGAATAACTATAGCAGTCTCTGCTTTACCCATTCTCCTTCCTGGAGCTAATGGAATTACACGAGATTTAGCCTTAGTCTGTATAAGAGAATCTTCAATATGTTGAGAGATTGAAGTAAGGTCTCGAAACCCTCCTGTGTATTTCATAGGGATCAATGGAGTGCGTAATTCTTCACGCAGGTTTACCACAAATATTGGCAATAGTTCCTCTTGAGGAAGTGCTAAGAATAGGGAATATGTTAATCTCTTCCAACGGGCAATGAAATGTGAGACCATTTCATTATCCCTTTTCTTACAGTTTGTAAGATCGAAAACTGTTGTCTTTGGAAAAGTTGAGCTGAATTGAAGAATAAATCATTGACGAAGATCTTCCCATCCGGTAATTGACTGGGATTGTAAGCATGTGTACCTGACAAATGCTGGTCCTTGAAAGGTTCACACAAAGCATCTGAGTTTCACTGCTTCTTTCTACTCTGGAGTTCCCATCATAGGATTCCAACAAGACACGTAATGCGTCAAATGTTGTTCAGGATCGCCTGATCCATTGATAATAGGGAATATAGGGTTCCCAAAACTTGATGGGGGGAGAGATTGAATATACCCATTCAGGGTAAGCTTTCTTTTCTTATTGAACCTGTGCACGCTTCCCTTCCATAGTCTCTAACTGAGCTGTTAATGACTCAATGGTAGTTATTAACTTTTTAAAAACATCCGGTTGAACTTGGACTTGGGTAGGTACAATGACTAGAGTTTGGACAGGTATGGCAGCTGGTGCTGCAATGGATGGTAGCACTGCCAACTGTTTTTGCACTTGACCTGTAGGATTATACCTATGAAGATGTACTGATCAGGGAGGATATTCTTGATCTATCTCAGTATCTGCAAAAAACTCCCTTGGATGACTGACTCCAGCATGCTTAGGAAGAAGACTACCCTGAAGTAGTTCTGCATTCAACCTCCTCAATTCCTTCATTTCTTCCTCTTGTTGTGAAAACCATTGCTCTAGTGAGAGCGATTGGCCTTCTCCAGAGGAAGGATATGGAACCTAATTCTTTCCCCTCCCTTTTTTGGATCATTTTCAGAGAGAGGTAAGTTTGTTACTTGAAGGATTACCTAGGTTATGAGTAATCCTTTGATTTCGTGTATGCACAACTTCTTCATTTGTGTCTATGCGTACATCTTCATGAGCAGGAAACTCTTCATATGAATCCCCTGTGTGAGCCTCATCTGGTGGATCAGCAACAACGACATTGATGAAATTGATTGATGCATAATGCATCACATCCCTTCTATAAGAATTTCTGTGATATTGTCTTCCTCCAAGTCATTGATGAGACATTTCCTTTTGTTGATTCAATCCCTCATGAACTTCTTGATGAACTATAATTTGGAGGGGATCTCCTAATAATTTGGCTCTTCGTTCCTCATGTGGCTTCTTCCCCAATCGAGAGAAGACTGAATTTCGCTGAGGAGGGGATTGATGATTTGAAAAAGTCCCCAATCCGGTGGGCTGGGGCTGTTCCTACTGTCTTTGCTCAACTCCTCGAATCCTATTTGTTGATTCTGAGTGTTGGTGTAAAAGAGTCCCTAGTCTGGAAAGATAGGGTGGCTCTTGACATGATATGTCTGAGACTTTCTTAAATGTGCTCCTGGTCGTGCGGACATTTGTCCTGAAATTAGCCGGATGCAACAACCTGCATCCACTTTTATCACCCGGTTCAAAAGACCGTTGGATGATTTCCGACACTTATGTCACTTGATGATGTACTTGCTCATTATGAGAGGCATGTTCAATATTCTTGTCTGCATGATTCATGATTAATTCAGGAACTGGTTTTCTGTATTCTTGATTTTGAGAAGAACTAGTTGTGGCATGTTCTTGGGAAAGCTTTTGATTACAAACAAAACCCATTGACTACAGCCGGCCACGGGAAATAACATTGCATTAGACCATTTTAGATGAACATTGCTGACTGAAGAGCATAGTGAAATGTAGTGCTCCATGAACACCCCATCCTCTGACATGAATACCAGGTGGGGCATTGGCAATTAACTGGGGAAATCTTCTTAGTGCGCCAAAGCATGAACGCTGATGGGGCCTCTGCTACTTTTCAGCCTTCGGATATCGAGAGACTGATAGAGATGCCAAGTCAATTTGACATTGTAACCCTTCTATTATCTTAACATTATTTTCATATTCATCATAATATAATACTTTCTTTTTCAACTGAAAAATAGTTTTCCATATATTGAGACGAATATCATTAATTCCATCTTTCATCAAAATCTCTGGAATGTCATACTAAGAGTCAGCCAAAGTCCAAAACATGACTGGAACTTCACCTTTTGCCAGTTGTTTTTTCATGTTCAGAATTTCCTCTTTATCATTCAATGAAGATTCTTCTACCTGATTTGACCAGAGTTCGTGATTCCTTGTCGCTTCCTCGGATTCAACAAGATTGGTAGAGAAATCACTGATCAAACTAGAAGATGCATGACTTAGGGGTGGTTCAGAGAATGAACTACACCCTGGGCTACGTTCTGATTGAGAAATTATTTCACCTGCTAGCAATAAAGCATATGATATGACTGGTTTCACATTTGCAAGTGCCTCAAGATAAGAGGGCTTTATCGACACTACATTGTCCACTGGAGCATTTTCTGGGTAATGTGCATCACTACTGCGGAGAGGACTTTCGCAGTGAAATTCGTCATCATGGGGAGGAACACCATGGTGGGTTATAGAAAAAGATGAGATCTCATGCTCCTTTGTCTTCTGACCACACATAGAGTTCCTGTGGATCTCATCTGAAGATGAAACTTCGAGATCGACTGGATTTTCATGAAGCAATCCTTCATGAAGAAGTGTATGTTGAAGTCCTTTGGAATTAATGTTCCCACTATTGGAAAATGAGGGAGTCGAATCTTTCCTTCCAACATATAACTGTCTGAGGGCTTCAAGGACTCTAGCATCGAGCAAGGCCTTGTTACATATTGGCTCTTGATTTCTTGACTGTGATGGGTGGGTCTTTTTCATAGACACGTTCGTACTCATTTTAGCAGGTGTGTGTGCCTGCTTAGGAGAAATGATCTGGTTAGGTTGATTATCTCTGCTCAAACCAGGTGTATGTGCCTGACTTGGTTGTTCATATGATATGGGAGAGTACGCCCCACAACCCACTTGGACTGGAATAGATGTGTGTGTCTGTTTCGGATAGAACTGTTGATGTGTCGCTCCACGAGTAGGGATAGATTTATGTGTCCTTCCCTGAGATGTTGTTGAGCCTGTTATAATATCCTGGCAAGAATCCAGAATATGAGAAAGTATTTGCTTCTACTCTTTCACCATTGATAGAATATGCTTGGTGACTTCAGTTTCCGAAACTGGGATATACATCAATTGCATTCTTGGAGTAGGTGTATATGCCTACTCCTGTCCTCTCTTTCTAGTCAGTGAATGCTGAAAGTACTCAAGTGTTGGGGCATAGAATTGAGCCTGCCTCTTGATTGTCTTCAGAGCTTTTCAACTGACTTCTCCGTGTGCTACCAAGAGAAACTGTTGGGAGACGTGATTAATACAAGCAGGTGTATGTGCCTGCTGATTGCACTTCACCAAACGTGGTTAATGAGATTTATCATATGTAGTCAGATAAGGATTCTGACTAGCTGATGATGTATAAACATGTGTATGTTCCTGTCTATAATACTCCACCAGAATTGCCTGGTGGGATTGGCGTGATGTTGCCAGATGAGTCTGCTGGACATCGGAATTAAAACGGACAGGTGTGTGTGCCCGCTTATTGTTGCAACCAAGTTAGGTTTGTGGACTTCTCCGGAGATAGCAGAGATGAGAAACTGCTCAATTTTATCTAGATTTCACCTCTGGTGATTCGTCTTGCCTGCTCAGGTTCGAGGAACCGGAGCCAAACACCTGTAGTCGGTACACTATTCATGTTGAGGGCGTACTGCCGCACGAGTCTGGCGTCGATTGTTGATAGGAGCCCTCGGGAATGACTCACGTCTCCTTGAAATAAGGCCTTGAGGGACCTGCTCATTCACCTCCTCAGAATATGAGAGTGAATGGTGATTGTGTTCTTGGGATAAAGACCCGAAATGGTTGGAGACGTTGGTTAGCACCGCCTGCTTCTTGATCACGGTTCGTCGCTATCCGGACAACCATGGTGAATTGTTTACTTGTAGGGCTTGTCGGGCAGCCTCCAGAGTTGGAATATTAATATTTTGACGGTACTCCTTAACCAGTGCGTTTGATACCCACCGTTGAAGATGATGAGTAGGTGATATTGTCCTCATAGTGGACGATGATCCAGTAAGAGTAACAGTAGTGGCATTTGCAGTAGAAGTTTTCACTACAGATATATTCACAGATGTGAACTTAAGAGAATCCATTATGGAAATGCAGAAAATCTTGGAAGAGAGTTCCTGATTGATATGACAGACGTAATCAAGATAAATTCATCCACTAAATCTTTTGGATGAGCACATTGTCAATGATTGTTTTTGTTGGCCCTCTCAGTGAGTTTTAAATAGGGGCCTAAAAAATAAGAAAAACATCATTTTAACATGGTTAAAGATTCACATCGGGTTCACCATTTTTTGTTTCCCTCTAGAATTGGGGATGATCTCATTGATTTAGGATTCAAACATTCGAAGCATTTTGAAACGGGTTTGTTCATAGAACCGAAAACATCCAGTGATTTCATATCCATTTGAACTTACTTTCCAAAGGCAGGCACTAATTAGTTGTAGAGTGATGAGGCTTAGGAATTTTTATTGGTCGATAGGATGGGAGGTCGGACTCATCACACCTTTTGAGGGGAATTATTGTCTACTCCGAGACTCTCTTTATAGATTTATGTTATGTTCATGAATACTTATTACATTACCAAGTATAAAATGAGCTTTCCTTTAGATCTGACAATCAATGATTGATATGTAGAAAATTTATAGAATCTATAATATGTATTCGAGGTTCTTCATTGATAGAGAATCATCTGTATTTGTTTGGAGATTATTAGTCAATGGTATCCTTTAATACATAAAAGTCTCTTGGTCATTATGATGACCATACTGGTTTTAAAGCCACTTAGTGGGTCATGTAAATTTTATTGTCATTCCAAAGTACATAGATTATTTCAGAGTTGGGGTCGTACCCGCAGATGGGCTACCTACGTATCCTTTTAAAAAAAAGAAATCATAACCCACGTAGTTCGAGTAATGTATTATGATTTTTATGATTGATGGCTCAAAGAAATATGTCATAATTACTTTTACACTCTAAGCTCACGCGAGTCATGCTCGGTGTGAGAAACATGAGGTATTGGTAAAACCAGACAATTTGTGCCATAAAAGATGCAATCATAAGAAATGATGTGCGGATTATGTGTGTATGACTTCCCAAATAGATGAAGATTAGGATTTACATTAGGGACGAAATCCAAGAACATGGTCCATAAAGGAATATGAACTTTATGGAGATTTTGATACACTAATTTGGGGCTTACACCTGAAAAGGAGTCCCAAATTAAGAGGGGACTTATGATTGGGTTTTACTCCTGAGATGGAGACCCAGATCAAAATTTAAATTAGGATTGGTTAAGAGAAATTAATACTGAGGCTTACTCATGAGAAGGAGGCCCATGATAAGGGATTTGAAAAATTAAGGGACATAGGGCTTAATCCTAAGGAGGATACCCAAAATTAATGAGAATTATCACTGGGAATTACTCCTGAAAAGGAGGCGCAGGTTAACGGGTTCTCTTATCATAAAAGATGAGGTTGAATGAATGAAATCTCAATCATTTATGACATAATGATTATGTGAATCACTATTTTTTTTAAAAGATGCTCCACAGAATTCCTTTCAAATAAGGAATTCAATCAAGAAAACATGAAATAAATGGATTTGAAGAATGTATTGAAGAAGGAATATTGAATAGGAGAGGTGGAATGGTATAAGAGGGGTTAAATGGGCAAGAAGGGCACCCAAAAAGGCAGGGGCATGCAAGTCCTAGAAGGCACGTAGGTATTGCATGGGCACGCAAGTCCTGGTCACGCAGGTATACCTGGGCGACACATGGGAACTTGCGCGATTGTTAACTAGTAGGGTAACACTTGGACGATCCTTGACCAAAGCATTAATAATTATCCTGAGTTACTTCCAGAAGAAGGGCGCACAAGTTCTGGTGAAGAAGTAGGGTAGTGCACAAGTATGTTCATTTTCCATAAGGGTAAAACACCTTAGGCGCACAAGTATTAGTGAATTATAACACTTAGACCTTACTCCTATTGTTTAGACCTTCCATTCTAGGTTAAGAATTACCTTACAAGTGTTTGGAAGACCTGAAGAAGAGACTTGGGCGTTCATAGCTCTATATCGGAATTCTGGAAAAATTCCACTCTCTCAATGGGGGGCCCACATGGTCTATTTATAGGCTGGAGAAGACCCTGAGTAGTTATCACATAGGGCGCGCAAGTCACTTGCGCGACTATTAGGCGGCGTGCAAGTATACTTGCACGAAAATGAGGGAACTTTCTTGACCTACGGTCCATTGACTCCTTTTTCATTCCATTGTTGATTTTTGATGTTTCTTCAAAGAATGAATCACTTTAGGTTCAAGTTATTTCCCTTTTCATTCATTTAGACTCAGTGATGGAAAATAGTGTCAACGCTTCCAATTAACCTTTATGATGAAATGATACACCCTCTGGTGATATGAAACTCACCCTTAAATGATAAAAGTCGAGAAATTACTGGAAAGGAACTACCTAGTCCATTACGAGAATGACATCATAACATGTCATCTCTATGGCATAAGGGTCTCATAGGAAGTGACAACCACCAACTTCTAGATGGAACACCTTCCAATAATGTACACTAGTCATCCTTGTCCCCAACAGAGTGTCTAAAGTCAATATATCGGCAGCGGAAAAGATACAGATACCAAGGCTCTCCACAATAGAGATAGATATAAAGCTATTCATTGAACCGATATTGAAAAGAGCAGAAGATAAAACTGAGGCAACTAGGATCATACCTCGAACTGTAGAAGGTCTAGGATCTAGATCTTACTCGGTCTGCTCCACTACAATGTTCTGGCCTACTCCATGACCCTGTGACCGTGCCTTTCCACTTTGAGCTGATCCACTCTGTTGTCGCTGAATGACTGGAAACTAACAACCATGGCCACAACCTCCACCTCAGCCTGAACGGTCAGAAGAACACCAGTTTCCTAACTGGAGAGATATTGGAGGTGCTTATCCTGAATGTGAAGTCATATAAGAACTCTTATCACCAGCTGCTGGTGAGAGGATCTTACAGAAGTGCTGAAGATGACCCATCTTTCCGCATGATCGGCACTCCACTGGGACTCTCCGCCACTGTGGCCGCGTATGTCCAGCCCTTCCACACAAGTAGCATACCACCTGGCTGCCTAATATTGTCTCTTGCCTACTCAGATCCCTCCCATGTATTCTCCCTACGGTGCTTCCGACTATCAGCTGGTGAAGCACTAACTCTAGATGTCGAGCCGCCCTGGCTCACAACTCCGGATTCTCTTAGATTCCGCTCCTTAATCATTGTGTGGTTGACTATGGAAGAAATAGAAGTCAACCCAATGATATTCACCTGAGAGAAAATGTCCTCCCTTAGACCATCCTCAAACATCCTTGCCATGAATAACCCATCTCCTCCCAGGAAGGGTGTGAAACACTAATTCTTGGTGAAATGAGAGGAATACTCTATAACGAAGAGGGTACCTTAATCATGGATGATAATCTCTCGAGCTCGGTCGGCCCTCAGGGTCTCTGGATAGAAGTAGTCATTGAAGTGGTGTTGGAACTCCTCCCAATCCATAACATGCTGTTAAACCACCTGTGAGGTCACATCCCCCCATATCTTAGAGGAATACCATAGAATATAGGTAGTGATCTTTACCCTCCTCTCTAGAGGCGTCTCCAGATGCTCATTGATTGTCAGCATGGCTTCTAGCAAAGAATATATAGCTAGAGGTCCTCATCCTCCAGAGAGGGTGGGAGTATGCTGATGCTAGAAGACCTGCGCCAAATCATCCATCGACTGGGCTGGAGGCGGTGCACTTTGAAAGGACTGCATCATCCTTATGCAGCCTTCCCAAAACCCTGAATCAGCACTAGTAACAGGTATAACTGCTGGTGCCAAGACTGGAACAACATGAGGATCTTCTAGAAGTCATTGATCAGTCATATCCGGCGTCTAATCCCTGCCCTGTAACTGGTAAACAGCCAGAGGACGTCTCAGTGGCCTGAATCTTCAAGTTCAAGAATCCACCTTAGATCAAGATTTACAGGGACTGAATTAAGGTAGTGTATGAAGAGAAAATGAAAAATAAAACAATCAAGTTTTGAAAAACATGACTACATGTTATGTACAATTCCTACACGGCGTATTCCCTGAATTCATTCACATGGGCATGTACTCCTACTTAAACTGGTCATGTAACACCCCAAACACACGGCATGTTGTCACAACACACGGTGTGTACTTCAATACTCTTTCCTTTCTCAAGTTATTCTACATGGATAAGCCACACAGATTTCCTAAAACAAGAATTCACGTCGTGTTCAAGATAGACATGACGTGTACTAGAAAATCGTCAACTGGCCCATGTTATTAGTGACCTGGCCTGACACACGGATCACACTACGTGGCATGTTTGAAAGGGACACAACGTTTTTTTGAAGGGATAACAATGACCTGTGTAGTTCATGACACTGTTGGGTACCTAGGTCATACTACACGACATGTTCAAGGTGGAAACGATGTGTATTGCTTAAGGTCTTATCTATCTGTGTTGTTGGTTACATTGGTGGACACTGTGTCAATACTAAAACGAATGTTTGAATGGGACACGGCGTGTTCCCACCAGACTTTCCACATCCCATGTCTCTTCCCACACAGCCTACGACATGGTCAGATACTACACCTCATGTACATAGAGTACACTATGTGTACTTAAGACAAATTGTTTCTTCCTGAACAGAAGAACATGTGGCATGTAATTAAATGTACACGGTGTGTATTATGGAATTTTCTAGATGGTATGCCTTAGTAACTAATCTAGAACCCATAAATACAACCAAACAAACATTGACAGTGCCAAAATCTGATCCGTGAGGGCCCATACTCCCTGCAAATCCGTGTTTGGAATCTTATACATGATTTAAACAAGAAAACAATTCAATGATCCATCAAATTACGGTCCATGAGGGCCCATAACACCTTAAGAACCAATGTATCACATTCATTCAATCAATACCTTACATAGAAAAACCTATGAAATAGTAGGTATTTCTATCAAGGCATTTATCACAACAGCATGCTTATTTTACAAAACATCTATCAAAAAAACATGCCATCCCTAATGCATCCATGATGTCATGGAATGAATGCATGGCATGTGGTTTCTAACAATTGCCTATATGATGCATCAGATGGAATGCCCTCATCTCATCGGGTTGCGATAGAAATAGAACCTCAATAATGTCAGTAGTAATAACACAGTACACATGAGTCGCCAAACGGTGAAAATCATATCAACCATAAACTTGAAAACCCAGAAGAAATCTCAATAAAGATGGTAGATTGGATTTTTCACATACACGTGTTAGTTACTCCCAGTAATAGATTATTACCAAGTACCTCTTCCTTTATATCCCTGGATAAAGGATCCAATAAGTAAATGAAGAGAATATATGTCCTTTGATACCATTTTGTAACATCACGGTTCTGGAAGCCACCCAGAGGCTCCCTATACCCAGTTGGTCACATGGCCTCAAGAGAATTTCCACCAGTGCCAAAGGATGCAGACTAACAGCGAGGGCCTTGGGTGTTACAGTGGGGAAACCATGCCTTCATTGGTAGAGTAACGAAGTGGAAGAGAAACAAACATACAATAGTGGAAGAAGTAAATATTCAACAATAGTTAACAACGGAATACTTTGATGATAAAAAACTGGAACACATATATATAAAATGATGCATGGTACACATGTCTAGGAAAACTACCAAACAAGTCACAATTTATATACAACCAGTACTAATCCGAAGTGAAAAAGAATGTAGATAAACTCCTCATCATCTCAAGCCTATGCTTGGTCCCATTCTCTCTAGATCCACAACAAGTCAGGTACCTGAAGTAGAAGGGCGCTTACCCTTGTCTATAAAAGCAGTAATAAAATCTGTTTGGGCCCAAAAGCATGGCCCAAACAGGTTGTTAGAAAAATCCCTATATGCAACCACCACATGATCTGTGCGTAAAAGTGAGTTCATATATGGAAGTTAAGAGTATAGAAACCAGTAAATGGGAAGTACTCAGCAGAGAAATACAATCCATAGTTTCAATATCAAGAAGTAGATAAGGAAGTAGTTTAACACAATAGGTAACCCTATAGGAAGTACTCATAGCCTAACCCCTATGGTTCAACCTAAAAATCACAAGAAACCATCTGGGAAGAACACATTGTCTTTCCCATATAGTTTAGCTAAAGTATAGAGTCTTTGGGGAAGCAGTCACCGTCAATTCCCCCATGTATTCTCATACCATACTAAAGACGCTATGGGGAAGCACTCAACGTCAATTACCCTTTTGGCCCACATCGAGTTACTACATACACTATTGGGAAGCACTCAACGTCAATTCCCCTATGGTCTTTCATTGTATAATTATAAAGACACTCTGGAGAAGAACTCAACCTCAATTCTCTATATGGTCTATACAACTGGTTCTCATGGCCTTTTGTAGGTTAAGAAAGTGTAGCATCGCGTATCTGCCCATGTAAACCTCAAGAACTACTTGGAATGCATTCTACATTATATCAACATAATAGAAAAATAGTCACACCATCCTACAATACTAGGAATGAGAAGGTAAACATTATCCTAACAAGAAACCAAGATTCAAATGTTAATACAAGAAAAAACATGCATGTAAATACATCCAAAATACCACAATTCACCTTATTCAGAATCAAAAATCATCTACTCAGATAAACCATCATAATAGAGAAACAATAGTTCTAGAAAGGTAAACGCACAACACCCCATTCAAGGGTATTGGAATCATTTTCACATAAAACACAATGACTTTCAATAGAAAGGCACAAACCAACTACCTCGATGTTTGGAGATCACAATACATGAACCACGAGGAATGAATCTCCTTAAAATACAATTGATCTAAGAAACCATACAAAACGTTCCACCAACGATAACATGGAAAAGAAGAGAAATAATGAATTGAGGCTCAATTATAATTGAGAACACAATGATGCGATTCCAACGCAATCGACGGTGTACGATTCGGTGGACAGATGGATGCTTGGCGGCTCGTCGAAGATCTGTGACCATACCCTCACTCTCGAATGAACCAGGCCTAGAAGAAGTCGTTTTTTTCATTCAGACGCGACCCTAGTGTGTTTAATGAAAAAAATAGTGTACATGATGTGTACATAACTTTTTCGTACTCCTCTTTAGGTGTCCTCCACATCACCCCACACGACCGTGTGTGTGGCCTTGACACGGCCAACACACAGCCTCCTACGGCAATGTGGTACATAACATGTATTGACAAAGTACATGACATGTACTTTATAAATTTCCAGAAACTTCCAATTTCTCAAAAATTCCCAAAAAAGAAAAACATACATAAAAAGAAGATCTGAGTTCTTACATGTAGGGAATAGACACTAATATCATTCACTCCCAAATCCTATAAAAACTATAAGATATGTTTGAAAAATGATATCTAAATTGAATTAAAGAGCACATAGTGGGTAATGAGGGAGATCCATATAATCCTTACACGACAATGTTTGTGCCTCAGGATAAATATCATTTGGATAGTTGATAAAAATAGATTGTTCCCATATGAGAAGGAAAAATAATAGGTGGGATAGATGGTGTCATAAAATTGGCATATAGGAGGCATCCCGGATTGAATCCGACCTAAACAGACATAAGAAGATGTGCCTCTTGCTATTGGATCTCCCATAATCAATAGTCCAACATTCAACCACTATATATGTGAAGAAAATAAAAAATCCATTTGAAAAAATTTATCATTTGGGATTATATATGTAAACCTCTTGTAAACTGACCCATGAATCCCATGTAAACTTCCATTCCAATATATAAAATAAGAATTATTTATAAAAGTAGTATTAAAAGAATTAAATTTAAACTATGAGTGGGAATAAAGCCACAAATAACCACTATAAAATTAAAATAATTCATTAATGGTGTTATTGCATCCCATTTTTTTAATTGGGATGTAATTTATTAATTTAAGAAATTGGAAAACATTTAGGAAATGGTATTGCCTTAGTCAGAATAATGGCCTGATGGTCCCCCATCGGTTTCATTATGATACTCGCTATAAAAAATTTTATAACATCCATATCAAAATGTTGTATAATGTAAATTTTATTCGATGTTACGTGACTTATATAGTTTCTATGTAGATAATATGATGATTGGATATTACATTCTATATATAGACTATTAGTAGATAATGGAAACTCAGAAAGAGAACATGTTAACCATATTCTATCATTTACGGATTCTGTAGTGTCTATATTATATTTCATGTAATTGTAGAGGGAATCCACTGATTTAATGATGAATTTCTAAGAGACAAGTCCTCTATATAAAATTAACACTTAAATTGAGTGTAATTTTCGATTGTCAATTTTTTCATCATAATCATTGTGAACAGAATAAACAATTTCATGATGAAGACTATTATTTAATCCATATTTAATGAATAAACTATCAGACATATATAAGTACATTAGGAGACACATCATATAATTCTAGTGAATCACACTTGTTTTTCCCATAAATATCCTCAAAGTGAAAACATCAAATTCTATATATAGACTTGAACGTATCATATCATAGATAAGACTTCATAAAAAATTATAATATGGAATATTATTCATTAAGGAAGCGTCATCAACTTTTTTGTGTATTTTAAAAAATAAAAATAAAATTATTTTCCTAAATGAATATAAATAGGTTTAATGTTGTCAAATAAATAGATTTTTAATAAACTTATAAAATAATAATACCCATATAAGTTAATGGATAGAGCCTTCCAATCCCTAATTATGTCAATACCCAAAAACTGATTGGAATGTCCTATTTATTTTATTTTACAGATAGAGTTATGTTGATTCTTAATATATTTTTTAATCCTCATGTTTTTATAGATTAAAATCATATCATTATGATATAATTATAGGTAAATAGAATAATGTTTTACATTTTTATAGAATAAACATGCATCAAACATACATCTATAAAAATGATTATCAATCATTAAATAATAAAACCTTTTATAGAATCATCATGAAATATTTTGAATCATATAAAAATGCTTATTTTGAATGATAACAGTATTGTTTTTAAAAAAATTTGAAAATCCATCATGATGAGTTTTGTAAATTGTTTCATCATGGGTAGCATGAAAAAAGTTGTTTTTACATATAATTATTAAACATGAAAATCAAACATGGCATAAAAAGTAAGAACATTTCTTATATATGAATTTTTAATAACTCATTATAATATCTCACTATAATCAATAAATTCATGATAAAAACCATGTAGAAACCATTCAGAGATTGAATATGATATTTTTTCACCAACATTGTTTTCTTTATTCTTATATATGTCCATGTACAACCTATAATATTATGGTTATAATTATTTAAAAACAAAAACCCAAGTGTTATTCTTAATGATTGAATTCATCTCTTCAGATGTAGCTCGTAACCATATAGTGGATTCATTATCCTACTTTCAATATTATAAGTTCGAGGTTAATCATTGAAAAAATCATGAGGAAAAATTATATGAATACACAACAATATCATTCATATTGAATTGGGATGGATTCCTAATCAATATTCTCTCTCTATCACGAGTGGAAAAATAATTTCAAATATTATATAATTCATTTGTTTTAGGATCATTATATAAATTATAATTGGATTCACCTTGAGTTAGAGAAATTGGAGGGCTATAACCTGTCCCAAATATGGATTGGGATCGGTATCTTAATCCTAAAGGGCCATCAAAACGTATGGGGGTTGTGGCTCTAATGAATTTCCCATTGTTATTTAAAACATACACAAATTCTGTTCCTTTAGCATTAAAGATACTATACTCATGAAACATAATATATAAAATTAATATACAAATTTGATAACCTATTTTATCTATCAATGGATAATAACTTTTCACCCTACTTTATCACCTATGAATATACACTTAATTGGCCTAGGATATATCTTACTTGTAAAATTATGATAAAAATCTACGGGTCGAAAAATATTAAGCTATGAATGGGTGAGGGGAAATACATTCCAGAGCACATCAAGTGACATGAATCAATTGGCAGAAGATTGGAAACAATTTATCATGTTGACTATTTTGATGTTTCCTCAATACAGAAGGATAAAGATTATATTCAATGGGAAAAAATTCATCAAAACCCATCAATAATTGTCATATAAATCATTTTTTATAGTCCATTATATTGTGTTGTTTCCACAATTGTATGGAATTTTTAGATTCCCTTGGAATCAAATAACTCTAGGAATTCCATGGAAATATATTCAAAACAATTATCGATTATTTAACATATGATTTTCCTAGAAAATTCACTCAATAACCATGTTTCCCATTTCATAAATGTCTGAAAGGTATTAGGCATATTCTAGAGTATATAAATCCAGACATTCCTATAGTACACCTCAATAATGAACATGAAGTAAAAATTTACACATTTAATGGTGACCATATAATGACCCCATAGATCATAGTGGACACACTTAAGGGGTTATTTTTACTCATACATTAACCTCAAACAACTAGATCATATGGATTTTAAATATACTCAATATTCATATAAAGGAAAACTAATAGTAGTGATATTACCAAAAGACTCTATTTTCTCGATTGGTAATGACCCTTGAAACAAACATAGCCAAATGTTATATTCCATTGGGTGGTGGTACCATGATAGGAAATAGATGTTGTGTTTAATTGAATTCTATACTCATTACCACCTAACACAAAGGAAGATTTTTATTTTTTATATTCCTGATAGTGAGGGATCCTTGAAAATTTAAAGATTCCCAATGCCTAACTTAAATGATTGGTCCGTTTGATCAATGATTAATAGGGATATGAGGTATCTTTTTATTTTGGATACCAACCTTACATCACCAATATTATGACCATCCTAATCATAAATCTCTAATAAAACTGAGACTATTCATAAACATCTATTTTTTCCAAGAATAAATATCCATCTTTAATTAACCTCTACTTAATAAAGAATTCCATCGTTAGAAACATGTAGAATTAACACCAATAGTCATTGATAAATTAATCAAAGATGGAAAGGTCAGAAATATTTAACACATCAGCCATGTCAAATTCCATCATAACTAACAAGGAATGGACATTAAAATTCTATCTATAATTACCTTTCGTATTATGTAAACTCATGTTAATGTGGCCAGGATGTTTACACTAAAAACACACTATTATGATGATTTTAATGTTAAAAAAATTATTCTTATATCAAACCATATCTTTCTTCAGATCCCCATACCCACATCTACTGTTATATTCACATTTGTCTCTAATGATCAAACCCTAAGCCATAGAATTATCATTACCCTTCCATTGATGGAATTTAGAGAGTGAAGATGTTTTAGCTTCATCAAGAGTTAGAGTGTCTTTTATATACACAATAAAATCATTAATAGTCTTAAAGGTATCATCTAATTATGTTAATAGTATTTTGGATTGATCTTAATCATCTAATTTAATATCTATATCTGCTTTATATAACATGATTTTATTAAATTCATTAATATGTATCCTAATTGATGTTTTAGGACATATTTTAAAAGTATGTAATAATATTTTTTTTATAATTTTCCAACAAGAATCTTATTCATGTAAAGAGATTCTTGTATATACCATATATCATCAGCAATAGACTCTTATAACTTCTCTATGAACATTATCATAAAAAGATAAAATAATTATTCAATGGGATTTACTAGGGTTTTCATTGATTAATTAATCATATTTGACAACAATTTTTCAAACTGTAATAAGGGTTGTGACGTAATATTTAGTAACATTATGGGCATTAATTTTCAAGTAGGGAATTCATTTTAAACTTCCAATGCTTAGAATAATATTCACCATTAATTTTATTATTATAAACTTTTTATAACCATTTATATATGTTACATTTAGATATTAGACTAGTTATTTGTGTTAATCTATTAACCATTCAAATATCCATGACCCATTGATATGTATTAGCGGGTTACAGATTTAGTGTCTCCCAATTTGAAAATTTTTGTGAATAAAACACAACAAATGTCATGTTTTTTCTATCCAAATGAAGGTAAAAACAGTAAATAATTTAATATAAATAGAATTATATATATCATGATTTATATTATCATGATCCTACATGCATGGTGAGAACACAAACCATTTCAGTTATTAATTATTAAGAAAATATAATGAAAATAAAAAAAACTCAATGACTTTAGAAGAAATAAAAATAATTTGTCTGAGGAGACTGACCCTGGTGAACTAGGTGGCAATGATGAATCAACCCTCAAACAGTCAACATTTTCCACACCTGAATGAAATCATAATTACACCCATAATGGATAAAGATATATAATTGGTATAAAAAATCACATTAGATCCAAGAATCTAAACTGAATCCAGGTTACAATGAATAGACAGTCATGATCTAAATCATCCTCTATGTGTAGTAGCTATCAATCCATGATCATGTTTATATCTACTAATTATCTACCATAGATGTACTCTAGTTCAAGGTGGTGGAATAAACATGATTGTGGGATTTTAGATGTCTAAAGAAATCATGTTATTTTTGTTTTACAATTGAGATACTCAAAAAGGAGAAATGGTAACTCATGTCAGGAGCATGAAATCAAAATCTAGAAAAAAACCCAAATATCAAAATAAAATCTGAGATTTGTATCGAATCAGGGCACATAAAGGGGTAAATTATGGCATTAAAAATTATAATTAGTTGGCAGAATGAAATTTGTAAGATAAAATCCCCACTAATGGTGGAGAAAGCATGGGAATTTCTCATTCATATATAATAATTGATGGGTGGGATAACTGGAGACATAGTATTTGTAAAACCCAAGCTTCCACAATATACTTCTCTTTGAATAATACAATAGCATGTGTTGTATGCAACTTCGAGGTCTAACACACCACAACCACTCAAACTAGCCGTTATGAATACTAATACCCAAGTTTCAACATTTTATAAATTTCATCTTTAAAAATGGGCATCATTTTTCTATTCGGAATATCAAAATTAGCTTAGGGTGAATTTTTGGTATTTTTCTGAAAACGTTTAATTTTTGATGAATTGTGAAAAACAATGAGTTATAGATTTAAATAGTATATTTATTTAAATAATTATTTATTTTATTTAAATTTATGTTTTGGTCAAAAAAGATACATAATACCTATATATGTTCAATGTAATTTATTGGAGTCAGTTTATAATAATTTTACTTAAAAAAATTTTATTAAACTTTTCACCGTTCTATACCCACCTCCTTGGAGAATTTGCAAATTCAAATAAAATTTTATTTTACTACATTTGTGAGTGGAATTTCAAAAATCTAAGTGACACGGTTGATATCAGTAAGTAAATTTTTTTTCAATAAGATAAAAATAATTTTTGTGAATAGTAATAGTTTACTTTTATTTACCACGGTTAAAAGTAAACAGGGTAATTAAGGGTAAAAATGATATTATTATTAGCCTAACACATGTAGTATTTCAATTGGATAAGTATTATTCGACAAAAAACAACCCTAGGAACAATATTTTAACCTCTTTGGTCCACTTGGTTTAGATTAGGACACTTATTATTATTTTATTTAAAGAAGAGTTAGAAGAGTCAAAAATACCGATTAATGACTAAAACATTTTTAACATGAGGATATACAAAAGATAAATTCGACTATAAATATTAATTATAAAGATAAATATATTTTCTAGATAATGGTGTTTTATTTATATTTTTTAGACATTATATAATTTTTTTAATTTATGACACAATGATAATGTAGTAATTACCTAATTAATGAAATATCAAAATAATTGATATTATAAATATCCAAATAAATGTAATTTGAAAATTTTTATGAATTATAATAATTTTTTAGGTTAATATGACATATTAGGGTTAGATAGGTGAATTTTGTTTCGATGTAATGATGTTGTTATGAATTTATAAAAAACAAAATATAAAATACTGTCAAAATTGAAATAAAAGGGTTTTTTAAAAAAATATTATATTATAATTTGACATTATTTTCTTAAAAATATAAGGTTCATCCAAAAGACTTATATAATGATAGTTGTGTCATTAATTAACCACTTGGTTTTCTTTTGGAATTATATAGTAAGATTATTAAATTGATAATATAAAAATACATAGAGACATGGTTAATGTCAAACTATTTAAATAAGAGTTAAATCTAAAATATAAAGTTAATATAGTGACCCAAACCTATATAAAACCTATTGGTTGAGAGTTTTGCAAAAAATACCAAAATTTTCATTTACATAATCCTTTATTGATCCACTATAATCCGAAAAAGATTTTATTATAAAATAACATTTCTAGCTTTTCCTAAGGTGCCCCTCACCCCTCTTATAAAAGGCACTCCCCCTTCACATTAATTCAAACCATCAAAGCCATTTGGCTCAACCAAAACCTATGAAAATAACCTCTAAACTTTCCTACCATCATCTAAGAGGCCTTCCATTAGTCATAATTCCATCCTATGGAGACCTTTTGATCAAATAAAAAAGAAGAACCCAAAAAATAGATAAATATTTCATCACCTCTTTCATGTTCCTTTCTTCTTCTGCTTATTATTTCGTTGTGGTTTCCATTGTAAAATAACAACTCCAGTATCATATATATACTGTGATGTTATTATAATTATGGTACAACCATATTCATTATTCTATCCATCATTTGAATGACAAGTCACCATACGTGCGTATGTATGGATTACCGTCTCCACGTCGTGGTGTAATTGTTATTCAATACATTATTATTTGGATGGGTATAATAATGATGTGTAATTGATGAAAATAATAAATATATCATCATAATGATTCTGTATATATTATATACCATCAAATTATATATTATTTTGATAATGACATTGTCGCTCGTGCGTACGTATGGATTACCGTCTCCACGAATGCATTGAGATTAATTCCCCATCGTATCCATTCAAGACTAATTTTCATATTATGATTAAAAATAATTTTTAATGACTTGATATCATTATTTATATGAATAATATACATCCCATCCATAACAAATACGACTCACAGAACAATGAATATAATGGAAAACGAATCCATTTACACCAGAAATGACGATAATACTAAGATATTATTTACAAAGCAATGTTTAAAGATCATATATGATCTCATATTTATGTATATGGTTTTTGAATTGAATAATAATTATTTCACCATTTACAGGAGGTTGACCAACCCTCGACCAAGGAAAAGTAAAAAGTAAGGGCTAATTCTACAATCTCTTTTTTATCTGAGATGTTTGTGTGGAATTATCAACTAGGACCTCTTTATCATCCACATCCATGTTTCTAAAAAATTTATTTCAAAACATTTTTACTATTTACTATAAAATGTGGTAAAGTCATTTATACCCTTTTTTTTAATTATATGTTTTGAAAAAAATCTTTCCATCATTTTCCAATCATGGAAATTTATGACTATTTCGAAAAATTTAAGGTAAGAATGTTTTTAACTTATATGGCGGGTGCGGATATTTTCTGACGTTATAACACTGTCAAAGATTCCCTTATATGATTATATGAATATTTTCCAAATAAATTTTTTCTTTATAATTATGTTACTCATAAATGATTTCAAAATAGTAAGAGATATTTCTCAAAAAAGGTTTTGATTCCGTCAATGTCAACATCAATTGATGGATTTCAAGATTATTTGAAGTGGATTTATGATGATAAAAAACATCCATATTGTATTGATGGTTTTGTGATATTTTTGACTGTGGATGTGTTATTTCATACCATTCTAATTTTAAGGATAATTTATTGACATTTCACATGCTAGTTTCAGTACAAATGTTAATGTTATGTTTAAACCTAATAATATGGGGAATGCATTGGAATTAGTAAGTGATGGGTGGAGCCTGCTATATCTCCTCGATGCATCGGATGGTCACATGATACAAAATAGTGTCTTGGGACAAGGCCTTGACAAAATATTAATGGTAGTCTTCGCACAAGGCCTGTAATATGTGTTTATGAATGTCTAGCACTATGAATTCCATCATTATGAATGTGGCTATTGATATTGCATGTTATTATTTGACTAGTAGAATATCCATATGATTAAGTACATAGCATTATTTTGATTTACAGTTTCCATATTATTATGAATATTATTTTGAAAAATATTTTGTTTTAGTTTTATACATTGCCTTAAATGTCGATGCTTATTTATGAAAGATTCTGCTATATTGTTATCCATACTGAGCATCTGAGCTCACCCCTCTCTATGTTTTATTTTTCCCTGGATGTGAAGAAGTATATTATGACTGACCTACAGGGATAGTCTATGGGATCTATGTGTTGTCTATATAAGTAATGTTGTTATAGTTTTCCATCTTATGATGTAATGTAAACCTTAAGATTATATCTAAGACTTCCAAGGATTCTAAACTAGTCAGTCATTCGAGACTGTATCTTTTGTGATCATGCCAATGTTATGTAATAATTCACCAACTCAGGGCATTCTAGAGTTGGGGTGTTATAGTTGGTATCAGATGAAGTTTAGTACAAACCTTGGAATCTAGATTTAAATAAACTCTGATTACAACACATTACCCTATGATAGACTTTGAGAGTTATTATAGAAGAACTTCCTAGAATTTTGGTATTGTAGCGATTTTTTAAGTTTTCCAAGCATTACATCCTTGTATGGATATGATTAGGTAGAGGTGGCTCTGGCACAAATGTACCTTGGGGTAAAACCTGAAAACTCCACTTTGAACTAGACTTGAACGAGAATTGGTGCACGACAACGGGCCTTTCTGCACACTTGGAAACGACACTCCTAGATGATATGCTTAGGATAGTTATCATTTTATTTAAAAAACCATTATGAAGGTTTTATGATAATATATATCCTCAATGAAAACACTTTTATGATTATGTATTATATCCATAAATTGTTCAATTTATTTTAAGTGTTTTACAAATTTTGATTTCTATATTGCGATTTATTAACTAATCTATTTTTTTCAATTGTTTAGAAATGTCACCTAGTGGAAGGAATGGAAACCATATCAATGCACACGCTCCATGTATGGATTAAGCACCTACTCAAGATAATTATAGTGGAGCTGGTGATACAACTGGTGTTGATCAGCTAATCACCATACTGGGACAACTCACTCAAGTTATGAATAATAACCTTACCCGTATGGAGCACCTTGATCCACAATATGGAGAATAAATGTTAGATTACTTCATGAACCAACAACCACCAACATTCAGTGGTAGTACAAATACACTAGTAGCTAAGCAATGGATAAATTCTTCAGAAAAAATATTCTACGCCTTGGGGAGTAGGGAAAGGGAAAATGTTGTCATGGTAGTTTACCGCCTCGCTAGAGAAGTTGATCAATGGTGGTCATTGATTCAAAACAGAAAGGAAGATGATGAAGTATAAAAATATTAAATGGAGGGAGATTAAATAAAATTGCTTAGAAAAAAACTTTCCTCATGACCATCGAGAAGATATGGAAAGACAATTTCTGAGTCTGTGGAAAAATGAGGATGAAGAATGTTCCAATGTATGAATCTAACTTTACAAGGATAGAGAGGCACAATGAAAATTATATATGTAACCCAATATGTAAGATTTATCATTTCTTTGATGGGTTAAAACCATTTCTCCATCGAGCATTAGTCTCACAATCCTTCTCGTCGTATGATGATATTGTCTCATGTGCTATCAAGAGAGAAAAATAATTCTCTATGTATTACGACGTTAAAGAAATGTAATAGAATAAGAGATCTATTGAACACTATGGAAATGAAAATAAGGGGAAGAAGGGAATGATGAGTATCCATCCTGATGTAAATATTGGAAGAAACACCCTAGTACTTGCCTGAAGGGAATGGGAGTATGTTACAAGTGTGGTGAAAAAGGTAAACAAGCTCTTCATTGCAAGAGGAAGAAAAAGGCTGTCGATGTTGAATGCTATAATTGTAGAGAAAGGGGGCATTATACGAATGAATTTTTTATGTTCCGGGAAAACATACCTCAGAAAAGGCCAAGGGATCAAGGCCAATATTATTATATCTCTACTACTGAGGTTGAATATCCGAAAGATGTGGTGGAAAGTAATTTAATGGTTTTCACAGGTTTCAAAAATGCTTTATTTGATCTGGGATCATTGCATTGTTTCTAATCTTCCCAGTTTTCTATGAAAATTAGATATTTTAAATTTGGATTAACAAGAGAGTTGTAAATGAAAACTCCTAAGGTAAGTATCATTACAATAATGTTTTGTGAATCAGTTCCTATTAGAGAAAATATATGTTCTTTATTAGCTGATCTGATCATAATTACCATTATTGATTTTGATATAATTCTTGGTATGGATTGGATTTCAGACCAAGATGAAAAATTTTATTGTAAAAAGAAGGAGGTTACAATTTTTGATGATGATAAGGAGTAACTTATCTTTAGAGAAGAAACTTCAACACCTAATTCTTATCATAATCCTCCACCAGTAGCATAACTAAATTAAATTATTTGGGAGGAAGAAAATTAAATAAATGTGGGTGTGAAAAATAATGGTCCAATAGAGGATGTACCTATTATGAAAGAGTATGTTGATGTATTTCTACAGGATTTACCTAGACATCCTCCAGAATAAGAAATTAATCTTTCCATTTACTTAATTCCTTTTTCAAGGCCCATATCGAAGACCCCTTATAGAATGGATACTGTAGAATTAGTAGAACTAAAGAGACAACTAAAGGAATTGAGTAATAAAGGATTTATTCTCCCTAGTGTTTCTCTATGGAGAGCCCCAGTACTTATTTAAGAAAAAAGATTGATATATGAGGTTGTGCATTGACTATGGGGAGATCAATGATATAATAATAAATAACAAGTCTCCCCTATATCACACTGATGATTTATTTGACCAACTTCAGGGAGGTCAATAATTTTCAATGATTGACCTTCGATCTGGATATCATCAGTTGTGTGTGAAGAAGGAAGACATTCCGAAAATAGCATTTCGAACCAGGTACAGGCATTACAAGTTTAAAATAATTCCTTTTGGATTGACTAATGCACCCTCTATCTTCATGGATCTAATGAATAGAGATTTCATGGAATATCGTGATGATGTTTTTAGTGGTATTTTTTATGATATCTTGGTATACTCCAAAATCTACAAAGATCATGAAAATCATTTTCACATTATCCTGAAGACTCTGAGAAGATATGAATTATATGGGAAGTTTAGCATGTTTGAATTGTGGATTTAAGAGATTTCTTTTCTTGGCCATATTGTCCCTATGGAAGGAATCTTTGTTAGTCCTTCAAAGAACAATGCAATCCAAGAATGCTCAGCACCGACGAGTATAACTGAAGTATGCTGTTTTATCGGTTTAACAGGTTATTATCGACATTTCATCCTGAATTTTGCATGGTTGGCTAACCCATTAACAAAGATCACACGAAAAAGGGTTAAATTTGTTTTGAAAAAAAGAGTGTAAAGAATGTTTTGAAGAATTAAAGAGAATATTAGTAAATGGTTTTCTCTTGACTAGACCATCGGAAAATGATGGGTTTGTAATTTATAATGATGCATCGAAGACATGACTTGGTTGTGTCCTTATGACGAATGATAGAGTTTTTTGCTATGCATCACAACATCTGAAAATTACCCAGAAAAACTATCATATTCATCATCTTGAGTTAGCAGCTGTAATCTTAGCTTTGATGATTTGTTGAAACTTTATCTATGGTGAAAAAACTGAGATTTATACTGATCCCAAGAGTATAAAGTATATTTTCTCAAAGAAAGTACTCAACATGATGAAAAGAGATGGCTTGAACTACTCAAGGATTATAATTTCACTATACACTACCACCCAGTGAAGGAAAATAATGTGTCATATGCTTTGAGTAGAAAGGATCAAAGTGTTTGCAACAAGATGGGAGTTGAAAAGGATCATATACATGGATATAGTAAATATAGATATCGAAATCCCCATGGAAGGTGAAACATCAACACTTTTTCAATTGGCTGCCGAACCATTCTTACTAGAAAGGATAAAGAGTTCTCAGACCATTAATAACGAGTATCAAAACAAGATTAATGCTGTGAATATTGGGAGATTTATTGACTTTCTGTATGAAGATCGAAATTTGAAATTTGGGAAGAAAAGTTTTATTCCCGATATACCTGATCGAAAAAAGGGAATTGTTTGATGATGCTCATAGTTCCAACTTCTCTATACACCCTGGTAGCACTATCATGTATAGAGATTTGAAGGAACATTATTGGTGGACAACATTAAGAGGGAGATTTCAGATTTTGTGTCAAGATGTATGGTTTTTCAACAAGTGAAAGCTGGAAGGCAATAGCTTGGAGGAGTCTTGAAACCTCTTCCCATACCTGATTGGAAATGAAATAATATTTTGATGGACTTTGTCATTGGACTACCAAGGAATCCTTGAAAGAATGATGCAATATTGGTCATTGTTGATCATCTTACCATGTTAGCACATTTTCTTACTATAATAGAAGATTTACCACATGAACATTTAGAATGATTTTATATTAATGATGTTATGAGGCTTCATGCAGTACCCATATCGATTGTTTCTGATCATGATCCACAATTTACACCAAGATTCTGGAAAAGTCATCAGAAAGTCCTGGATACTGAACTTCGTTTCAGCCCTGCCTAACACCCCCAAACTGATGGACAATCAGAACGGACTATTCAAACCTTAGAAGACATGTTGATATCATGCTCACATGACTTTCAAGGTATGTGGGATAAATATTTACCTTTGGTAGAATTTTCCTATAACAATAGCTTCTATTCATGTATTCAGATAGCACCATATTAAGCGTTGTACGGAAAGAGATGTTTCACATCAACCTGTTGGGAAGATATTGGTGAAAGAAAACTCGTAGGCCTAGAACTTGTGAAGGAAATGATGGAAATGATGAAGGTAATCCAAAACAACATCAAGGCAGCTTAAAGTAGATAAAAGAGATACATTGATAACCTAAAGAAGGATTTGGAATTTCAGGTAGGAGAACATTTTTTCTTGAAGGTATCTCATTGGAAAGGTGTTCTATGTTTTGGTAAGAAGGAAAAATTAAGTCCTTGTTGCATCAGAACTTTTGAAATTCTACAACGAATTGGGGTAGTAGCTTACCGTTTGGCAATGCCGCCAAGTCTCTCCAAAGTTCATGATGTATTCCACGTATGGCTATTGGGAAAATACATCCCTAACAAAATGCATGTACTCACTAGTGAAGAATTAGAAAAGGATCTCTATCTATCTTATTTCGAAGATCCTTCCATGATTCTTGATACAAGAGAACAAGTGCTGAGAAATCGGACGACTCGTTTGGTAAAAGTTCTATGGAGAGACCGTAAGATGGAAGAGGCAATGTGGGAACATGAGGAACTTATGATGAAGAACCAGCCGAGTAATTTTATGCAGAAATAATCTAGAAATTTTGAGGATGAAATTATTTAATGGATGGGAGAATGTAAAACCCCAAGGTTCCATGGTAGTATTCTCTTTTGAATAATACAATAGCCTCTGTTGTATGCAATTTCGAGTTCAAACACACCACAACCACTCAAACTATCTGTTATGAATAATAATACACACTTTTTGATGATTTATAAATTTATTACTTCAAAATGGACTTCATTTTTGGATTCCAAATATCGATATTATCTTACGGTTAGTTTTGGGTATTTTTCTGAAAAGTTTCATTTTTCGATGAATAGTGAAAAACACAGAGTTATAGTTTAAAACCATATTTTTATTTAAATAATTTTATATATTTTTTTAATTTATTTTATGTCAAAATAGATACATAATTTCTATAAAGGTTTAATGTAATTCATTGGAGTTAGTTTATAATAATTTTATTTATATATAAATATTATTGAACATTTCACCGTGTTTTACCCACCTCCTAGGAGAATTTGAAAATTCACATAAAAAATAATTTTACCACTTCTGTGAGTTTAATTTCATAAATCTGAGAGACATGGATGATATCATTAAGTAAAATGAGGTTCAATAAGATAAAAATAATTATTGGTCAATAGTAACCTTTTACATTAATTTACCACGGTTAAAATTAAATAGGGTAATAAACGGGAAAAATGATATTATTATTACCCTAACACAAGTCCTAATTCTATTGGATAAGTATAATTAGTCCCAAAAAACGTTATTAAAAAAATATAAACCTCTTTGGTTCACATGGATTAAATCATGACACTTATTATTATTTTATTTAAATAAGAGATTAAAAGTTAAAATCAATGTTTAATAACTAATACATTTTTTATATAAGGTTATACAGAAGATAAATTCGACTATAAATATTCCATAAAAAGCTAAAACATTTCCTACAAAATGGTATTTTATTTATATTTTTTAAAAATTATATAATATAATTTATTTATGACACAATGATGATGTAGTAATAACCAAATTAATGAAATAATAAAATAATTTATATTATAAATATCTAAATAAATGTAATTTGAGAATTTTTATTATTTCCACTAATTTTAGAGGTTAATATGACATAGTAGGATCTGTAATATTAATTTCATTCGAAGTAATAATGCTTTTATGAATTTAGCAAAAACAAAATACCAAATAGTGTGAAAAGTGACAAAAAAGAGTTTCTAAAACAAATATTATAATATTAATTGATATTCTATTTCTATAAATATAAGGATCATCCAAAAGACTTATATACTGATAGGTGTATCATTTATGAGCCACTTGGGGTTCTCTAGGAAGTATATAGTGTATTTACTAACTATATAATATAAAAAAACATAGAGACATGGTAAATGTCAAACTATTTAACTAAGAGTTAAATATAAAAGATAAGGTTAATATAGTGACCAAAACCTATCTAAAACACATTGGTTGAGTGGTTTTCGACCCATCCCCATATAATCCTTTAAATAATCCATTTTGGAGCCATTATAAACAGAAAATGATTTTATTATAAAATTATATTTCTATCATTTCCTAAGGTGCCCCTCGCCCCTCTTATAAAAGGGAACCCCCCTTCTCTCAACATCACACCATCAATGCCATTTTACTAGGGCCAAAACCTATCGAAATACCCCTTAAATTTTCCTCCCTTCATCCTAGATGCCTTTCTTTAGTCATAATTCCATTCTATGGAGCCCTTTTGATCAAATCAAAAGGAAGAACCCGAATAATAGGTAAATATTTCATCACCTCTTTCAAGTTCCATTCCTTTTCCACTTCCTCTTTTTTTTCCATTATAAAATAACAATTCAATTATATTATTTATACTACGATGTTATTATAAATTTGGTAAAACCATATTCATTATTCTATCCATCCATTGAATGAAATTTCACCATATGTGCGTACGTACGGATTACCATCTCCACGTCGTGGTGTAATTGTTATTCAATACATTATTATTTGGATGAGTATAATAATGACGTGTAATTGATGTAAATAATAAATATAACATTATAATTATTTTAAATATATTATATACCATCCAATTATATATTATTTTAATAATGATATTGTCCCTCGTGCGTACGAACGTATTATCATCTCCACGAACGTGATGAGATTCATTCCCCATCGTATCCAATCAAGAATAATTTTCCTTTGATGATTAAAAATAATGTTTAAACACTTTATATAATTCTTAATATGATTAATATACATCCCATAAATAAAAAATATGACTCACATAACATATAATACAAAGGAAAATGAATCTGTTAACAACCGAAACGACGATAATACTAAGATATTATTAACAAAGTAATGTTAAATGATCATATATGATATAATATTAATGTATATGAATCTTGTATAATTTAATAACAATTATTTCACCACTATAAAGGATGTTAACCTACCCTTGACCAAGGAAAAGTACAAGGTAATGGTTAATTTTACAATCTCTTTATTATTTGAGGTTGTTTAAACGTATTTATCTCATGGGACCTCATTATCATCCACATCCATGTTTCTTAAAAATGTATTTCAAAAGAATATTACTATTTACTAGAAAATTGGGTAAAGTCATTTATACCCTTATTTGACCTTAAATGTTTTTGAAGGGATTCATTCCGTCGTTTTCCAAGTAATGTACTTTATGACCATTTCCAAAAAATTAAGGTAAGAGTGTATTTTTAACTTATATGGCGGGTGTAGCTATTTTCCGCCATTATATAATTGTAAAAGCTTCCCTTAAAATATTATAATAATATTTTCAAATTTAATGTTTTCTTTAAAATTTTGTGACTCTTAATTGATTTCAAAATAGAAAGAGATATTTCTATAAAAAAGGTTTTGATATCATCTATGTCAACATCCATTGATTGGTTTTACGATTATTTGAAGTTGATTTATTATGATACAAAACTTCCATATTGTATTTAACGTTTTGTGATATGATGGAATGTGGATGATTTATTTTATACCATTCATAGTTTATGTATAAAGTATTGCATTTCATATGCTATATTCAATACGAATGATAATGTTATGTTCAAACCTTTTCATATGAGGAATGCATTGGACTTAGTAAGTGATAGGTGGTTCCCGCAATAGCTATTCAATGCATCGGTAGGTCTCATGATACAAACTAGTGTCTTGGGACAAGGCCTTAAAAAATCAGAATTGTAGTCATAGAATAAGGCCTTGACTATGTGGTTATTAATGACTGGAATTATGCATTCCATCATTATGAAAGTGGATATTGATATTTCATGTGATGATTCGAGTAGTATATTTTCAATATGAATAAGTAAATGGAATTATTTGGAATTATATTTTCCATATTATGAGGATTTTTTTGTTTAAGTGGCTTTTTTTTGTTTTATACACTGCCTTAAATGTTTATGCTTATTTATGAAAGCTTCATCTATATTGTTATCCTTACTGAGCATCAGAGCTCACCCCTTTCTATGTTTTATATTTCCCAGGATGTGAAGAAGTATATTATGACTGATCTACAGGGATAGTCTATGGGATCTCAGTGTTGTATATGGAAGTAATGTTGTTGTAGTTTTCCATTTTATTATGTAATGTAAACCTTGTTATTGTATCAATACTTCAAAGGCTACTAAACTAGTTGGTATTTCGAGACTACATCTTTTGTGATCATGCCAATTATATGTAATAATGCACCATCTCTGGGCTTCTACAGTCGGGGTGTTACAGTTTCTATCAGAAGAATTTTAGTACAAACCTTGGAATCTTGATTTAGATAAACTCTGATTAGAGAACATTATCCATTGAAAGGCATTTATTGGTATTATAGAAGAACTTGCTATAATTTTGGTATTATTGATATTTTGTGTGATTCTAATGCAGGACATTCCTATCTAGATATGAGTAGGTAGAAGCAGCTCTGACATAGTTCAACCTAGGGGTAAACCCCGAAACGCCGCTTTTATCTAGACTCGAACGGGATTTGGTGCAGGACAACGGGCCTTGCTGCACACTTGGTTACGACACTCCTGGGGGATATGCTTAGGATAATTCTGGTATTCTTTAAGACCCATTATGAATGGTTTATGATTATATACATCCTCAATGAAAACATTTTTATGATTATTGATTATATCAAAAAACTGTTCAATTTATTTTAAGTGTTTTACAAGTTTGGATTTATGTATAGTGATTCATAAACTAATATAGTTTATTCCATTGTTTATAAATGGGGCCTAGTGGAAGGAATGGAAACCATATCAATGCACCCACTCCATGTAAGGATTGACCTTCGAATGAAGATAATTATAGTGGAGCTGGTGATACAACTAGTGCTGATCATCTAATCACCATACTGGGAAAACTCACTCTGGTTATGAATAATAACCTTACCCGTGTGGAGCACCCTGATCCACAGCATGGAGGATAAATTCTAGATCGGTCAATGCGGAAACAACAAAAAATATTTAAGGGGGTAAAAATCCACTAGTATCTAAGAAATGGATAAATTAATTAGAGAAAATATTCTACGCCTTGGGGAGTTGTGAAAGGGAAAAAGTTGTCATGGTAGTTTTCCGCCTCACTAGAGGTGTTGATCAATGGTGTTCATTGATTCAAATCACAATGGAAGATGATGAAGTATCAAATCTATAATGGAGGGAGTTTAATGAAATTTTCTTCGAAAAATAAATTCCTCAGGACCGTCAATTGGATATGTAAAGACAATTTCTGAGTCTGAGGAAAAAGGATGATGAGAATGTTACAAAGTGTGAATCTAACTTTACATGGTTAGAGAGGCATGATGAAAATTATATACGTAACCCAAAAAGTAATATTGATCGTTTCATTGATGGGTTAAAACCATTTATCAGTCGAGCATTTGTCTCACATTCCTTCACATCATACAAAGATATTGTCTCATGTGCTATCAATAAAGAAAAATAATTCACTATGCCTTACGACTTTAAAGAAATGAAAGAGAAGAAGAGATCTACTGACCACTCTAGAAATGGAAATAAGGGGAAGAAGTTAAAAGTTGAATATCTATCCTGGAGTAAATGTTGTAATAAATAACCTGGTACTTGCTTAAAGGGAATGGGAGTCTGGTACAACTGTGGTGAAAAAGGTCACCAAGTTTATGATTGCAAGGAGAAGAAAGAGGCAGTAGATGATGAATGCTACAATTATGGCGGAAGGGGGTATTATACAAATGAATTTCCTAAGTACCAGGGGAACATACCTCAAAAAAGGCTACGAGATCAAGTCCATGATTATGTTATCACTACTACTGAGGTTTAACCTCCAAAATATATGGTGGTAGATAATTTAATGGTTTCCTCAAGATTAGAAAATTCTTTATTTGATCTTGGATCATCACATTTTTTCTAATCATCCCAGTTTTCTAAGAAAATTAGATATTTTTAATTTGACTTAACAAGGTATTTTTCAGTGAAAACTCATAAGGGAAGTATCATCACAACAATGTTTTGTGAATCGGCTCCCATTTGATCATATAAATGTTCTTTATTTGTTGATCTAATCATCATACCCCTGATTGAATTTGATATAATCCTCAGTATGGATTGGATTCCAGACCATGATGTGAAAAGTTAATATAATAAGAAGGATGATACCATTTTTGATGATGATAAGGAGTACCTTATTTATAGAGAAGAAACGCCACCACCTAATTCATATCTAGATCCACCCCCAATGGCTCAACTAAATTCAATTATTGGGGAGGAAGAGAAAAAAATAATTTTCGGTGAGGAAAATAATGTTCCAATAGAGGATGTACCTATTGTGCAAGAGTACGTTGATGTATTTTTCAGATAATTTACCTAGACATCCTCTAGAACAAGATATTGAGTTTTCCATTGACTTAATTCCTGGTTCAAGGCCTATATCGAAGACCCCATATTGAATGGCCACTGTGGAATTTTTATAACTAAAGAAATAGCTAGAGGAATTGACTAATAAAGGATTTATTTCCCTAGTGTTTCTCTATGGGGAGACCCAGTACTTTTTGTCAAAAAAAGATGGATCTATAAGGTTGTGAATTGACTACAAGGAGATCAATTCTATAACAATAAATAATAAATATCCCCTACATCAAATTGATGATTTATTTGAAGAACTTCATGGAGCTCAATACTTTTTCAAATATTATCCTTCAATCTGGATATCATCAGTTGTGTGTAATGAAGTAAGACATTCCATAAATAGCATTTCAAACCAGGTACGGGCATTACGAGTTTACATTATTTCATTTTGGATTGACTAATACAGCCTCTGTCTTCATGGATCTAATGAATATATTTTGAAAGGAATATCTTGATGACTTTTTAGTAGTATTTTTTGATGATATCTTGGTATACTCCAAAAGCTATGTTGATCATGAAAATCATTTGTTCATTATCTTGAAGACTCTGAAAAGACACGAATTATATTGGAAGTTTAGAAAGTGTGAATTCTTTCATCAAGAGATTACTTTTCTTGGCCATATTGTCTCTAAGTTTGGTGTCTTCGTTGGTCCTTCAACGACCAAGGAAATCCAAGAATAGCCAGAACCGAAGAGTATAATTGAGGTAAGCAGTTTTATTGGTTTAGCATGTTATTATCTACATTATGTCCAGAATTTTGCACGGTTGGATAACCCATTAGCAAATCTCACACGAAAAGGGGATAAATTTTTTTGAACAAAAGAGTGTGATTAATGTTTTGAAGAATTGAAGAGAATATTTGTCAATGCTCTTATCTTGACTCTACCATCGGGGAATTATGGGTTAGTTTTTTATAGTGATGCATCAGAGATAGGAATTGGTTGTGCCCCTATGTCGAATGATAGAGTTATTTCCTATGCATCACGATATTTTAAAATTAATGTGAAAAAATATCCAACTCATGATCTTGAGTTTGCAGCTGTAATCATTGCTTTGATGATTTAGAGACACTATCTCTATAGTGAAAAATGTGATATTTAAACTGATTACAAGAGTTTTAAGTATATTTTATAACAGAAAGAACTCAACATGAGGCAAAAGAGATGGCTTGAACTACTCAAGGATTATGATTTCACTATACACTACCACCCGTGGAAGGAAAATAAGGTGGCAGAATCTTTGAGTACAAAGGATCATGGAGTTTCGATCAAGATGAGAGTTGAAAAGGATCTTATATACATGGATCTAGTAAAGATGGATATCAGAATCACCATGGAAGGTGAAACATCAACACTTTTTCAAATGGTTTCCAAATCATCATTACTAGAAAGGATAAAAGTTATCAGACTGGAAATAAAGAGTTTCAAAATAAAACTAAAGTTGTGAATGATGGGAGATTGAGTGTGTTTGTGTATGAAGAATTAATTTTTAAATTTCAGAGGATACTTTTTGTTCCCGATATACCTGATCTAAAAAGGGAATTGTTGGATTATGGTAATAGTTAAAATTTCATTAGACACCCTGGTAGAAATAAGATGTATAGAGATTTGAAAGAACATTTTTGGTGGGACAACATTAAGAGGGAGATTTCTGATTTTGGGTCAAGATGTATGGTTTTATAACAAGTGAAAGTTGGAAGGAAACATGATGGAGGAGTCTTGAAACCTCTTCCCATAACTGAGTGGAGATGAGATAATATTAAGATGGAATTTTTCATTGGACTACCAAGGACTCCTAGAAGGAACGATGCAATATGGGTAATTGTTGATTGTCATACCAAGTTAGTACATTTTATTTCTATAAGAGAAGATTTAACACTTGAATGTTTAGCATGATTATATATTAATGAATGTGGGAGACTTCATGGAGTACCCCTATTGATTGTGTCTAATAGTGACTCGCAATTTACATCATGATTTTGGAATAGTCTTAAAAAATCCCTGGATACTGAACTTCATTTCAGCCCTGCCTACCACCACCAAACTGATGGACAATGATAATGAACTATTCAAACCTTATAAGACATGTTGAGAATATTCTCACTTGACTTTCAATGTATGTGGGATCAATATTTACCTCTACTAGAATTTTCCTATAAAAATAGCTTCCATTCAACTATTCAGATGGCACCATATTAAGCGTTATATAGAAAGAGATGTAACCCACCAAACTACTGGGACGATGTTTCTGAAAGAAAACTCGTAGGCCTAGAACTTGTAGAGGAAACGATGGAAAAGGTGAAGTTAATCGAAAACCACATCAAGGTAGATCAAAGTAGACATAAGAGATATGATGATTACCGAAGGAAGGATTTGTAATTTTAGGTAGGGGAACATGTTTTCTTGAAGTTATCACCATGGAAGGGTGTTATACGTTTCGTTAAGAGGGGAAAATTAAGTCCTAGTTACATCGGACCTTTTTAAACTCAAGAACGAATTGGGGCTATAACTTACCGTTTCTCAATGTCTCCATGTCTCTGCAAGGTTCAAAATGTATTCAACGTATCGCTGTTGAAAAAATACATGCAAGACCCAACACATGTACTCACCTATGAGGAATTAAAACCGGAACCCGGTCTATCTTATTGTAAAAAGCCTGTCAAGATTTTTGATATAAGAGAACAAGTGCTGAGAAACTGGACGACTTGTCAGGAAAAAGTTCTAAGGAGAAACCATAAGATGGAAGAGGCAACGTGGGAACCTGAGGAACTTATCATGAAGAACCACCCAGGTCTTTCTCAACATTAATATTTTAGAAATTTCAAGGACAAAATTATTTGAAGGAGGGGAGAATGTAACACCCAAAGCTTCCATAATATGCTTCCCTTTGAATAATACAATAGCATGTGTTGTAGGAAACTTCGAGTTCTAACACACCACAACCACTCAAACTAGCCGTTAGGAATAATAATACCCACTTTTTGAAATTTTGTAAATTTTATCATTCAAAATGGACTTCATTTTTGGATTTGGAATATCAAAATTATCTTAGGGTGGTTTTTTGGTATTTTTCTGAAAACATTCAATTTTTAGGTCCAAATAGATACATAATACCTACATGGGTTTAATGTAATTCATTGGAGACATGTTATAATAATTTTATGTACATTAAAACTATATTGAACTTTTCACCTTGTTTTGCCCACTTGCTAGGAGAATTTGCAAATTCACATAAAATCTAATTTTATCGCTTCTGTGAGGGGAATTTAAAAAATCAGAGAGAAATATTTGATATCATTATTTAAAATGAGGTTCTATAAGATAAAATTAATTTATGGTGAATAGTAACTTTTTACTATTATTTACCACGGTTAAACAAAAATAGGTTAATGAAGGGTAAAAATGATATTATGATTACCCTAACACATGTCTTAATTCTATTTGATAAGTATAATTAGACAAAAAAAAACCTTATTAATAAAATATTAACCTCTTTGGTCAACTTCTATTAGATTAGTACACATGTCATTATTTTATTTAAAGAGTTAAAAGAGTTAAAATCAATGTTTAATAACTAAAATATTTTTAAAATAAGGTTATACAAAAGATAAATTCGATATAAATATTCAATATAAAGATAAATATATTTTCTAAATAAATTTATTTTATTTATATTTTTTATCTCTTAAATAATATAATTTATTTATGACACAATGATGATGCAGTAATAACCTAATTAATGAAATATTAGAATAATTGATATTATAAATATCCAAATAAATGTAATTTGAGAATTTTTATGAATTACACTAATTTAATAGGTTAATATGACATATTATGATTGGTTATATGAATTAAATTCGATGTAATAATTCTGTTATGAATTTAGGCAGAACAAAATACCAAATAGTGTCAAAACTGACATAAAAGTGTTTTTAAAACAAATATTATATTATTAGTTGATATTCTATTACTAAAATTATAAAGGTCATCCAAAAGACATTTATAAATATAGGGGTATCATTTATGATCTAGTTTGGGTTCTCTATGAAGTATATAGTATGTTCATTAACTATATAATATAAAAATACAAAGAGATATGGTAATTGTCAAACTACTTAACTAATAGTTAAATATAAGAGATACTGTTATTATAGAACCAAAACCTATCTAAAACCTATTTTTTGAGTGTTTTTCGACCCATACCCACCTTATCCCTTAAATAATTCATTTTTGAGCCATTAAAACCGATAATTATTTTATTACAAAATTATATTTCTAGCTTTTCCTAAGGTGCCCCTCACCCCTCTTATAAAAGGGAACTCCCCCTTCTCTCAAATTAACACCTTCAATGCCATTTTAATCTGAAAAACCTTTCCATAATACCCTCTCAAATGTCCTCCCTTAATCCTAGAGGCCTCACATTAGTTAGAAAGCCAACCTATGGAGCCTTTTTGATCAAATCAAAAGGAAGTAGCGGAAGAATAGGTAAATATTTCATCACCTCTTCCAAGTTCCATTATTCTTCCACTTCCTATTTCTTTATTGTTTCCTTTCTAAAATAATAACTCCATTATCTTCTATATACTATGGTTTTATTATAAATATGGTAGAACCATATTCATTATTGTATCCATCTTAACCCGTCACCATACGTGCCTACATACGGATTATCGTCTCCATGTCGTGGTGTATTTGTTATTAAATACATTATTATATGGATGAGTATAATAATGATGTTTAATTGATATAAATAATATATATAACATGATAATTATTCTTTATATATGATAAACCGTCCAATTATATATTTTTTATGAATGATATTGCCGCTCATGCGTACGTACGGATTTCCGTTTCCACGAACGTGATGAGATTCATTCCCCATCATATTGATTCAAGAATAATTTTCATTTTAGGATTAAAAATAATGTCTAAAGACTTCATATCATTCTGGATATCAATAAGATACATCCCATCCATAATAGATATGACTCACATAACATATAATATAAAGTAAATTGTATCCATTAACAACCGAAACAACGATATTTCTAAGATATTATTAACAATGAAATGTTGAATGATCTTATATGATATCATATTAATGTATATGATTCGTGTATAATTTAATAAAACTTATTTCACCATTATACAGTAGGTTAAACTACCCTTGACCAAGGAAAATTACAAAGTAAGGTTTAATTCTACAATCTCTTATTATCTGAGGTAATTTTAACGTAATTATCAACTGAGACCTCTTTATCATCCACGTACATGTTTCTTTATAATGTTTTTCAAAACATTTTTACTATTTACTAGAAAATTGGGTAAATTCATTTATACCCTTATTTTACATTATATTTTTTTGAAAGGAATATTTCCATCATTTTCCATACAAGGTACGTTATGGCCATTTCGACAAAATTAAGGTAAGAATGTTTTTTGTAACTTATACGGAGTGTGCATCTATTTTCCACGGTTATAACTTCGTCATATGTCCACATAAAATATTTTTAGAATATTTTCAAAATAAATGTTTTCTTTATACATATGTGACTCTTAAATGATTTCAAAATATGAAGAGACATTTCACTAAAGAAACGTTTTGATTTCATCTATGTCTACATCAATTGAGTGATATTAAGTTTATTTGAACTTGATTTATTATGATACAAAACATCCATATTGTATTGAAGGTTTTGTGATATTTTTCACTGTGGATGGGTTATTTCATACCATTCATGGTTTATTGATATATTATTGACATTTTGTATGCTAGTTTCAAAACGAATGTTTATGTTATGTTCAAACCTTTTCATATGAGGAATACATTGAACATAGTAAGTGGCGGGTGGAGATGCTATATCTCGTCGATGCATTGGTAGGTCTCACGATACAAACTAGTGTCTTGGGGAAAGGCTTTGACAAAATAATATTTGTAGTCTTGGCACAAGGCCATGAATATGTGGTTATGAATTTTTGGCATTATGCATTCCATAATTATGAAAGTGGCTATTGATATTGCATGTTATTATTCGACTATTATAATATCTATGTGAGTATGTAAATGACATTATTTTGATTTATATTTTCCATATTATGATGAATTTTATGTTGAAAAGTTTTTTGTTATAGTTTTATACATTACCTTAAATGTTTATGCTTGTTTATGAAATCTTCCTATATATTGTTATCTTTACTGAGCATCTGAGCTCACCCGTTTTTGTGTTTTATTTTTCCAAGGATGTGAAGAAGTATATTATGACTGACCTAAAGGGATAGTCTATGGGATCTCAGTGTTGTATATGGAAACAATCTTATTGTAATTTTCCATTTTATTTTGTAATATAAAACTTATGAATGTATGTAGTAATTACAAGGCTACTAAACTAGTCAGTCTTTCGAGACATTATCTTTTGTGATCATGCCAATGTAATTTAATAATGCACCGACTCTGGGCTTATAGGGTCGGGGCATTACAATATTGGAATAGATGGGGTGAACAACCTATATGTTGACCTAGAAAAATACATTCAATGGTGCCACCAATTGATGGATCTCCCTTAAACAACGGTTAAAATTTTAAGCATTATTTAATTAATTAATACAACAATACTAGTTGAAAAAATAATCAAAATACAGAATGTAAGGGAATTACCCATAAACAACACCAATAAAATTATGAAAAAAATTCATCCCACCATATATAATAAGAATGAATTGTAGAAGCAATATAAAAGTACTTATATTACAATATTTTATGGGAAAAAATGATCATAAATTTTATACCCATATTAAAAGGATTGATTAATTAATAGATGAACAAAACCCAAAGGCATCCCATTTAATTTTTTGGCTAATTTTTCATTTAATATGTTGCACATTTTTCCTTAGAGCATTAATGACCAAAACAATAAGAAAATAAATTCAATGGATGGGGATGAATCTAGGAAGAAGAAATCAGTAAAAGTTAGAAGCATGAATTGATGGATAAATTATAATTGATAATTAAGTTCATACGATTTATTAATATATAGATTAACAACCCCAAATTATATATAATTTAAGAAACATCTATATCTACTAATTTCCCTAGAGTATTTTCAATTTAATGATGAATTATTAAAAAAATGAGTGAGAGTATTTAATGATAATTTATTTCATATATTATATTTTATATCAGCTATCATTTGACCTCCCATATTATGTACAAAAACATTTGGTATTTAGTAATCATCCCTATATGATTTTTATGATGAAAAAATGGAAAAAACAATATGGATTCTAACTATGATTAAATGTGTGGGAAATGATATTTGGGAAATATTTTGAAAAAATTTCATGAAAATCAAAAATATTTCATACTCCATTGAAAAAAAACGAATAATCATTAGGGTTACCATGTGTGTCAAATTATATAGAAAAAATCAAAAAAAATACATTTTATATCACAATTCATAAATAATTATATGATTTAGTGGAATAGAATGAACATATTAAATAATAAGATAGAATAACTGAGGTATAATTCCTTACATATGTTACATTTTGGTTGAAGTTTTTTAAATTACAATATTATTTACCTACCGATATAAATCTAATTCAACGTTATTTTCACATACCAATGCTGATGATGATTAACAAATGTACAAAGAATGTTTTGATAATATGAGGATATATTCGTTGGATGAATACACACCAGTTTCTATAAAACGTCAAAATGCTAGAACAATAAAATTTTGTATGTAAAATTCATACACCTAGACATAAAATGTGAATATGAATCCACCCATTAATTGTATGCCGATGAAAATGAAATACTAGGACCTATGAGAAACCACATCCTCCCAAAACTACTATATTAACAATTACTGGAGGGAGGAACTATAGAAGTTGAAATCATAATGGTTTAATCAAAAACGCACCCTACATGGCTTGAAATATATATTCCATAATCCCACCTTCAATAGGATAAATGATTTTGACTAGAAATGAGTATTCATATCACACAAATGGGTGGACTTAGCCAATTGTACCTATACACATAGAAATCGAAGCATACTTAATGTTGAAACAAAAAAACTGATAACCATTCATGTATAAATCTAAAATCCCACTATCAATATATGATAAAAAAATACTTGAAAAAATGATCGAAATACAGGACCATAAAAAATAAAACAAGACAAATCTATAAGTTTGGTGAGGACTGCTATCAACATAGCCACCAAAACACACCATGGTCTCTATGGCCTACAAAACTCTTTCATGTCCTGGTCCCTATATTACACCATCAAAAGATCATTTTTCATCAATATACATGATAGGTTTGTGACCATACCATGGAAGGTTGAGTATAACAATACCATGATGGACGTCAAAAATCACTAAGCATATAACATCAACAATAATAGTCATCTCATCATTGGAATATGTCAGTAGAGTGCAGAAAAATAACATTCAGATACACTAATATTAGACACATAGTATGAAGTAATATCACAACTACATTTCAATCATAGGTTTCATAATTGAATGTTTCACATAACATTCATAGACGAGAATACACACCATGCGTCATATATAATCAATGACTTCCATCTAAGAGGTAATGATCATTGGGTTTCTTCATAATAATTAAAACCTATATGTATAAAGAGATCAATACATGGATAGTGATCACAACACATATATGGGGTATACCAACAACACAGTCTATATTAACCCACTACATAGTGGATCGATGCCTATGTGGTGTTGGTCATGACAATTCCATGGGAAATATTGATGATACAAAATCTCACTCTAGGTCTCATATAGGGATTCTCAAAACACTATACAGGAATAATTTTTCTCATAGGGGATCACCATCTTATGCATATGACATGAATATATACAAAACCATCATGTAATGTATTAATGGAATGTACCCTAAAAAACATGTAAAAGATGATGAAGAAAAGGGTTCAAATACATCAATAAATGATTACATGGAATGCATTGTATGTACAGTGAATGAACCTTCAACATAGTGTTTTAAATATGTATAATAGCATCTACCAATGTCCATGTCTCAGTAAGAGTGATTTCTGGTATCATGTACACTCACCAATGTCAATGCATGGCTTTCTATGTCCATGGAAATATAGTGATGCATGCATAAATGTACCACCCTGGGTATACACCGAGCCACCATGAAAGAGTCATATGGCATGCGATACATATACCTTCACCAAAAAAAACTAGCACCTAACAGGGGGAACATGATGTGTAATACTAGATTAGAATCAATGTAACCTTAAAATTTATAGAGTCAGATATCATTTTCACACATCATCATCTACTCATATAGACTCCAATACATTTTCAGGTTAGGAAAGTAAGAAAAGAAGACATCTAGCTAATAATTATTTTCACTTCCCACAGAAATCATTCTATTAATTCTCTTGATAAAAACCATCTTTCAAACCACCATGTTATTAAATGAAAAAAATCACATCATAAACTCTAATTTCATTTTGATCCATCAATTCATCTCAATGTCATCATAAATACAAACTCGGATCAATAATATCAATCCTTTGTTCCAGGAAACATGTGTGTAACGATCAAATACATGGCATTCGTCGAATTTCGGGGAAAATATATTACTTATCATGAATCATGAAGGTGGAAGGAAATAATAAAAACCAAAACATGATGAATATACATATTCTAATGTCTATGTTATCCTAAATTCATTTACATTGGAAGAAAATATGAAAGGATGATAACATAATAAGTAAATAAATCTCAAATTCTCAATAATATCTATCCAATACCCACAATACAATTGATCCACAAATCAAGTCTTTAGTTAACTGATTTGTGTTCAACATACCGATAACTGAAAGTGTAAAATCTGAATAAAACAATTCCCTAACTTGATAGATATTGATATTTTATGAAGAAAGAGTTCACATAATTTTCATTGGTAATATGCTTGGTTTTTATTTGGAACAAATATCCCTGATCATGATCTAATCTATTGTCGATTTACGATAATTATCTCTTCAAAATCTCCCTCAAATTGCAGGGTTATGTAGATAACCCTAAAAATACCGCATAACATAATATTTATTGAAAATTATAGGTTATGTTAAATAAATGGAATGATTTTTTTTTTCATTTATTTATTTTGTAATCATCATGTAACTGCTCTCAACCTATTCATCATATTCACTATATGGTTAAGTTGTTCCTAGGTTAAAAACCTCACACTAAAATAAACATTGGCCTCATATTTCCAATCTGACTTTCTTATTATATATTATTACACTTTTTAGGAAAACAATTAATTCATGATTATTAATACATGGAAAAAATATATTTCTTTACTTTTCCCCACCATGGGGATTTTTGAAAATGAAAGAAAAAAAAATGTATACAAAAAAATATTTAGGAACTGAGTAAACATATAGGTCTCCCACTCACAATTTATCTCTAGAAGATTTTTTTGCTGCCACCTGATATGCACTAAATTAATCTCACTCCCATGGAGTATCCTATCATATAAATCCTCTATCTCATCTAGGTAATCTACAAAATTATCATCATCCTCAATTTCCACCTCACCCTAGTCGATAACATTTGATGGGTCATGCATGTAAATCCACAAATATGAAATGTGAAAGACATTGTGTACCTAGTTTATATGTGGGTTTAGAGCTAAGTAGTAATCCACCACAACAACTCAGTAGTATTTGAAAAGAGATAATGAATCTCAGATATTTCATAATGCCATGAACACATATCTACATCCCAAAACTAGATGATACCACCTAGAACACATAGTCTTTTTACTATAACTCTTAATTCATATGATGTCTGCCTTCCTAATAATTCTGATGGATATGTGAATTCCTTATCAACTCATGAATGAGCAATACATTTTCTATAGTTTATCACAACAATTTTGAGCCCATTAGTACTGACTGAACTGGGCCAGTCCCACATAGTGGTAACCAATAAGGTCTCTAGTACAAGGAATTGAATGCTTTCTTGATAATGGTGGAATTTTATCATGTATAGTATGGAATCACCACCAATTAAATGTATCCTCTACACTCTGGAAAAATTGCAACAATCAATCTTTAAGGAAGTCTTTCAAAACTTGAATAGTCCACTCAGTCTGGGGGAGAACCCTTATTCTCAAATTTTACTATGTCTCAATGGCCACTTGTAATATCCTCCATTAAAAATATATGACTCAAGAATCATGATAAAAAATGATCATCTTTGGAATAAGATGTAATCAAAATATATATTTCAAATAGATTAGTCATGATATTTATACTGAACTGTTTTCTCAAATATCTAGGAAGTAGGAAAATTTTGTGAGTTAGTCTGCTCTCACAAAATGGAATCATGCCCCATCGAACTATGACGTAATTACATCACAAAGACATTATATTTCTCATCCCACATACAATATTCAACCTAAATGGGATGAGTTAAATCAACAAGAACCTGGTTCTCTTCCATCATTGTCTTAAAAATAAGGCATTAAGTGACATTATATTCATGTCCATTATTCATCAAATTCTTCCAAAACTGACATCGATGGTATAGGAACTTCTAAGCCTCCCAATGATTTACCAACAAAGGAGATTTACTAATCACCTTCCCCCCCCTAACATCCTCTCACAACATCTCTAGAACCATCATGTATTGTCTAATTTTTTTTCATTCTCAAAACCTTAATAAAATTTGTCAAGTGAATCTTCATTGGATATCAATGTACATAGAGTTCCCTAGTTGGTATCCCCATGATGTGCCATTATGAATAAATGTAAAATTGGATGGGTAATAACCATTTATTGGAGACCATAATCCTAGAAAAAATATAATATTTCCAATATCTAATTTTATGATCCTTTTTATATAATATAAACATGAGACTATTAAGGTCATAAGTGAGGATAAACTACTCACACATATGGTCGTGTTCGAAAATATTCAATGAGAGGAGTAACACAATTACATCACGAAGGTGATATATTTAGTTATTGTCATGTTCAATCCACTAGTGTGAACCATTGACAATAACCACTATAATTGGTATAAAAAAAACAATGCCTACTCCCTAATGGATCACAGAACACTACATACATGTAACCCACATATAGAAATCGTAATATGGGTGAACATGTATATTCATGCCTAAACTCCAAAAATGTCTATTATAACATCTCTTTCCACATTGAAGGATTCCCATTTCAGGTCTAATATATCAAGGGATATGACATACTATATAAATTTAGCGTGAATCCCTGATAGTGTATTTCCATCCCAGGGAAGCTGCAAAACTCCTTCACACTATTGTATGGATCCCATGATAAAACTACCATGAACATTTATGAAAACACATTCACCTCATATGTTTAGATAATATGCCACACAACTTGGTAATATAAAATTATTAATTTTCATATAATTTAAATTCTAAAAAAAATTGGTCATTGAGTATTTACAGAACCATTTTTTAAATAGAAACATACATGGATGGGATTCCAACCCAGCAATTTGATTTTTGGGGCTTTCAATGCCTTCCACAATATCCAACATCATGTTCACCATTGTTTTAATATTATATTTAATGAAACAATGGTTACCATATCCATAACTCGGTATGAACTGCCTTAAAAAGTTCTATTGTCCTTTGGGGTTCCTGAACAAACCCAGAATGATAACATACTTTGGACGAGAGGATAAGAGGTCTAACTCATGGCACTCTTTTAGAGGAAATTAATTCCAACTCCAAAACTATCTTATAGTTTTATACTTTGTCAGAAAATCCATCACATTCCCTAATATGGGATGAAATACCCCTATTCCATTAGCTAGATTATAATCATGTTTTGACAGGATCATACGTGTGCGTGTCATAGGATCACTATGATTCTCTTATATTACTTTGATGATTAATTTTATTTCCATGATAATGAATATATTGAGATTGTTTCTATCCATGGTAGTGGTTGGTGTCTTCTTGAATGGATTAAAAATCATTAAGGCATCCAACTTATCCTGCAAAAACAATTAATCAAAACCCACATAGTTTTTTTGATGTAGTGTAAGAACGGGTTCTGTTATTAATTCATCTAGTTTAAATTCATATGGTAAGGATGTGAATATATGGATCAGACTTCAATGAGGGTTCCAACATATCCTATATTAAATAAAAATCAGATTCTACATATTTCTCATATGTATATCTTCATTATGATAGATTCAACCATAGAATCATTAAAAGAGACTTATGTCTGTAAAATTTCCTTTGATTTCATTTTTTAGACTTTTACCCATTGAGAGAAGATACTATGTTATTGGACATACATATCAACAGTGATCCCACACTAGATAATCCTCATTATGTTATTGGTAAAATCATAATTATTATCTATCCCATGTGATTCATTCTCATTGTGAGAAAAATTAGGTAGTGTAAGATCAAACAAATTTCCTGAGAGTATATCCATGTTGGAATTTCACATTAAATTATCCCATTTTTTGGTATTATTACACATATATTATAGGGTATTGTTTGGATATCACTCATTATGAAGTATTCTTATATATCATGATTTATGAAATGAATTAGATTCATCATTTTTTGGTTCATTCCAAACCCACTAATGAGATTGAGGTACACGTGGGTACAGTCGGGACTATTATATAAAATGATTCTACTGCGTGAACTATATTCTCATCTACTACTTGATGTTGTAGACTCTTCCTAAACATATAGGTGAATCTTGGACCCCGATCAGGTACAATAGATAGTGGTAATCCATGCAACCTTACCATTTACATGATATATATCTATGCCAGTTGATCAATTGATAAATCCTCCTGAATTTAAATAATGTCTGAAGACTTTGTAAGATGATCTACAACAACCCTAATTGCATTGTTCTCTATGGATGTCTTCAGATTTCCGATAAAAAAGTCCATGGTGATGTTCTCCCATTTCCATACTCGTATGTGTAATGGTTGCATCATCCCCTTAGACTACTGTCTCTCAGCAATCACTTTCCGACACACCAGGTACATTGATGTAAATTCAGTGATATCCTTCTTCATATAATCCAACCAATAATGATCTCATAGATCTCGATACATCATTGTGTTTCCATGGTGAATAGAGAAATTTGAACTATGTGCATCATCCATGTGTTTCTTCTTCATCTCAGGACTTGTTGGAACACATAGCCTTTTCCCAAATTAACATTGAACTCCGGGGATTTCCCTTTTCTAATAGCTTACACTTTCATCATAATTCCCACATCATCCTTTTCAGAATCCATTAACCTTTACAAAAGTGTTGGTTGATATATAATTTGTGAATGGATTGATGGTTTTCCATTCATTATGATTCACATGTCTGTCTTCATCAAATCAAAAAATATTGGATCCTTCTCGAATCTCATCAATCATAGAATCACTGGGTCCTTTCTACATAGAGCATCTGCCACCTTGATCGCTTTTCCAGAGTGGTAATGGATTTAGAATTCGTAGTCATTGATCAGCTCTAACCATCATCATTGGTGAATGTTCAAAACATTCTGTGTGAAAATATACAAGAGTCTATTATGGGACATATATATTTCACACTTCAACCCAACGAGAAAATCCCACAAAATTTCTATAGTGAATATCGCAGCAGAATACTCCATATCATGTATTGGATAATTATTCTCATGAAAATTCAATTTCCTTGAAGAACAAGAAATGAATTTATCATTTTTCACCAACACATAGCCCATGCCCATCTTCAAAGCATCATTGAATATGAAAAAAGTTCTCCACATGTGGGTAAAGTGAGCATGGGCACAATGATTTTCCTTATTTTTAACTCCTTGAAATTTTCATCGCATTCATCACTCCATGAACACTTTACTCCATTATGATTTAGCTTGGTACGATGGTTGGACTCTCATGATAAATTTCTCATAAATCGTCTATAATATTCTTCTAACCCCAATATACTATGGATATCTGTTTCCAATGTCTGCCTTGACCATCCCTCTATTGCAGTTTTCTTGGAGGGATCTATAGGTATCATATTGCTTGTGAAGATATGGCCCAAGAATGAGACCTCTTTTAACCAAATCTCACACTTTCTATACATTGAACCGAGCATCTCCTATTGCAAGGTCTCCAGTACAGTTCTTAGATACTCCTCATGATCCTCCTTGGTTTTGGATTATATTTGAATATCATCTATAAAGTCTACCACACATTTTTCAAGACAATCTCTAAAGACTCTATTCATAAAGTCCACGATGATTTCTAGATCATTATTGAGTCCAAAAAGAATTAATATGAATTCATAGTGCCCGTATCATTTACAAAATGTAGTCTTGGGGATATCTTCCTTCTTCCCCATTAATTGATAATATCCTGACCGCAAATCCACCCTGAAGAAGTATGGTGATCCACGCAGCTGATCGAACAAGTCATCAATTCGTGTGAGAGGATAATTGTTCTTTGTCATGCTTTTTTTAAGCTCAAGATAATCAACGAAAAAGGTGCATTGACCCATCATTCTTATTAATTAAGAGGACTAGTGCACCCAAAGGTGAAACTCTTGGGCATATAAACCCTTTATCCTTGTTTTACCTTAGCTGTCTCATCGGATCCTCAAGCACCACAACAGCCATTCTATAAGAAGTCTGGGATATTGTAAATACTCTAAATTTAAGAATAGATGGGAATTCAACATCTGTTCTAGGAGGAAGGAAAGGAAATTCCTCAGGAAATACTCCATCGAATTCCTTCACAATAGGCATGTCTTCGAGGATGGTTTCCTCTTTAGACACAATAATCTGAGCCCGATACGCATGCTCATAGGGCAGTAACATCCCCACTTGGGATGATGGAGTTAAAGAAGATTCATCTTCTTCCTTGAATGTGTATAGAATCAAGTGTTGATTTTACACATGGAGAGTGATTTCCATTTGACTGAGATTTATGTTGGATTTATATAAGGAAATCCAATCCATGCCAAGAATGCATCAAATTCCCCCAGTGAGAGTATTAAGTAGTTCTACAAGAAATTAAATCCACAGACTAAGACAAAAGAGGAGTTATATTAATGGGATGTAATTATTTCTCCATTTGTCGTACTCACCAACATCTTTACTACCATGATTTGTAGTGGTGATGGGATTGTTCTAATAATCTTTTGGGACATTAAAGAATGCGTATAACCTTAATTAAAAAGAATGTTTCTATTCATGAATGAATAACTAGCGTACCTATCACCACTTCGTTGTAGGGTTTCACTTCGGTAGTATTGATGGAAAATCTCTCCCTCTCTTACTTGGAAGTTGTAGGTTGCCTCCGAAAACCCTTGGATTAGGGCACTGATTTTCTAGACACCCTGGTTCTTTGTACATGAATCAATAAACAATTTGTTGAGTGTAAAATAGAGAATTACTCTCCTCTGTTACATCATTGGGTTTTTTCATGCTGACATTTAATGTCTAGGTTCCCTTCTCATCCAAACTTAACGAATTTCCTTATACCATTAAGACAATTTCTACAGTGCTTTTTTTCACACCATTTGAAAGTGGGGTGCTGGATCTTCTTAGCACATTTTTATTTATCCATTGGGCCACCATCATTAAATTCCACCCTACGCTTCTTATCCCCATGATACCATTGAATATATAAGATCTCCATTTCGACCATGAGAGCAAATCAGACAATTGCATAATAGCTGTCGATGTCACGGATCGCAAGCGCCTTCCATAGGCTAGGTTACAGCCCACCAATGAAGCGGTCATCCTTAAATTCAGGGGTAACGACATAGTCATAGTTGTATCATGCATGACTTGTGAATTTTTCCTCATACACTCCGATAAATTCATCATTTTGTTATTGAGGTAATGTCAGTCCCATTCCATATTAAGTTGGAGTGTGCATGGAAAATATTAATCGGAAAACATCTTCCAGAAATCCATCCATTGAAATGACTAAAAATCCTCTTCAAGAATCATATTTTTTATGAACGTCCACCGTTGATCCGCTTTATACTCTATAGGATAAGCATCCAAGAGAACCTTCTCTTGTTAAGAACATTGAAGGATGTAGAATATTTTTTCAATGGATTTGATCCAATGTTCAACGATTGAGGGATCAGATGATCCCTTTAATGTAGAAGGCCTTTGTATCATAAAATTCTCGATAGAAACGTGTTATTTCTTGGGGGGGGGGTGAACATTATTATTAACCAATGTTTATATTCAATTCTTCAGTTAACTGAGAGGGAAGTGTGACAAAGTTCATGATTTCCTTCTCTCATCGGATTGGGCTTCTTATTAACAAAATCAACACATTGATCTTTACATCGGTTGTTATCTTGAGTCCTCCTATTAGCATCTATTGTCATGAATAAAATTAATTTTAGGGGTGAAATATAAAGGGTATTCCAAGGAAATAACATATGTCTTATAAATAACATTTATTTTCTTAACATATGAATCTATAGACATAAATCTATGCTATTCATGATCTACTTTCTAACAAATATTCTAAAGGGAATTTTTTTAATTCCCTTAATATGGGTTCATACTAAGCATGTGAATTTACCAATGCATATCCCTTGGGAGTTTCTTTACTAAGAGTGCAAAAAGGATCATGGTCATATACCAGGATACCCTAGGTCATGCCTGAAACTCCTAGTTGGGGTTTTCACCCCATGTTATATCTGTGCTAGAGCCACCTATACCAGCTCATATCCATACATTGATATATTTTCGTGATAAACCACTTACTAAATACCCACCAAAGGATATGGATTTTTTTATTATACATAGTCTTGACTCTATGGATTTAGAAGGGTTTTCTAATCCCAATCCCAAAAATAACTAAACTTCTCCTCTGATACAAACTATGAAAAACCTACTCTTTATTACACACCTAGATATGATTAATTATATAAAATTCACTTGATACAACTTATATGATAAAGAGGTCTAGTGTCTTTGGGGCTTAGGATCATTACATTATAACTTAAAACATGAAATAAAACATCCTTTACATGACCACCACATTACCTTGTACTTAACATCACATGGGATAACCTTGGGACATGCATAAGAAAAGGGTGAGCTATAAATATTAGTAAGGGAAAAAATGGAATAAAATGAGGAATACAACACAAGCTAGACTCTAGGCATATCAATAGGGCATAGGATAAACGGTAACATAAAGGCATGATATAGAATTAAAATTGTAACATGGAAATGTGGCAATAAAACTTAACATTGAATTAGCATGAGCCAAGGCTCATTCCAAATGGAGCTTGAGTAAACCCACATTGAACATGAAGCATGAGTAAAACCACATTTCACTTTAATTAAAATGAGTCAACAACCATTGAACATGAAATATCATTATACTATACTTTACCCAATGCATTGTAGTGCTATTAGGGGACACTCTTCTTACACATTTCATTTCATGTATGCGTGTGCCACATGGATCATATATTATTGAATCCATCAACATCAAAATTTATTCCACGATTTTGTAATGTGGAAAAAATACATGAATGTATCATTAAATATGTATATGTACACAAAGTGGAATACCATTGATAGATACATGGGTATGGTATTCACTACACAATGAGCAAGGCTGGAAAAAATGTAGAACAATTTCAATAGCCTAACAGTGTGACATAAGAATTCATGAAAATGGTTGATGAGATAGAAAAGGGCGTCTCATCATATTTACCTGAAATTGACAGTATGGTGGTCATATATATACATGTCCTAGAAAATGTTATGCAATTTAGATGCATAATACAAAAGAATTACTTGGATGTAAAAGAGGAGAGAGAAATCCCTCAATGAATTTTGGAATAGTAATGTGTGTACATGGGTGGAATTAATGAGAGAAAAATGGGTCTCCCATCATCCAAACATTAAATGGGAAGTTTGAGGGAGGTGTGAAATTATAACCCAACATTTGTCATTGAAATAAATGGGAATAATAACTTAGAGAAAATTTGAAAAAAATGAGAGATGAAGAAATCCCTTATAGGGAAGTGCGATCCCAAAAGCTTGGGGGAGACTTGAGAGGAGATTATTGGGAGCTTGGGAAACCTTGTAAGGATTCTTGAGAGATCAGGGAAGGGCTTGGACGAACTACAAAGGCCTTTAGTGAAGAGGAAGTTGGAGCTTGTGTGGGTTTATATATAAAGGAGAGAGAATTCATTATCATTTAGGTTTGGGTCAGCACACATTAAACTAATCAATAACCTGAACCAGACCATGGGGTTTTCACATTGTTTTCCCCAGAGGGGTGTGGAGAATAATATTTTATATGTCGAATTTCAGTAATTCTTAAAATTGTAGGGTTTCTTATGTGGAGGTCAGTCACACTCTGAAGGAACACAATTTAAAAAGACAAAATGTTTTATTAGTTTCTGAGGTTCCACTAATGCTTTGAAAAATAATTCAAAAAATATAAAATAAAATAATTTTTATTCCAAAAAAATATTGTACAAACATAATGTTTATAGTATTATATTACATCACTATTTGGTCATTATGTTGTCATAAAACACAATATATATTTAAACAGTATTTAATTTTATCCCAAAAATTTGACAGTCTCAATAAATTATGAAAAATTCATTGTTGGATAATTTTAATGTCTTGATACAAAAATAATAATCATTTTATCTAAATAATTTAATAAATATGTGAATTTATACTTTTAAAATAAAAATCGTCATTTATCGAAAATTCATGCGTTTTGACAAAAACAGATTTCAATTCATATTTAAAATTACAATATCATTCATAAAATTATATGATAATATATATATAATTAAAATTAATTCGATAATAATATAAATAATATTTTATTAAAATATTATTTAATTCATAAATCAATTAATTAATCAAAAAATAACTCTTAGATAAATATTAACTAAAAATACTATTTATTCTTTAAAAACTATTTACAAATTAACAATAAAAAAATGAATGCATATTATTTATAAAAAAATAAAGTATATAGTCATTGTTCTAGGGTCTTGTTACAGAACCCCTTATAACACCCGTATAAGACTAAAGGGTATGGTGTGCGATGGTGACAAACTCCTGGGGTGGCTAAGATAAATCGCTCAGGTGGTAATTTCTATGAACATCCAATTCTATCGTAGTAAGTTCTGCTCAAGCTTAATGTGTTCAAGTTCAGATTGGGCTTGGTCATGAGCGATTCCCAATGACGACACCTCCTTTGTGAGATCTAAAACATGGGCTTCGTAGGTTTCAAGTCTACTGGATGAGGCCATCTCTTCCATTTTCTGAGTAAATTATATTTTTTAAAGGCCTATATTTATTTTAATCATGTGATCAATGTTCAACAACTATATTAGCAATGGTCACAATTCATAACGGTATTTTAAAATCACAAAAAAAACTATTAAGTTCACATTTTATATAACCATATTAAAACATTTAATTAGATCAAGATGAATTTATGTTAAAGAATGTTTGGGTCATTACAACATATCTAACTTGGAGATGTATTGTGATCTACATAGATTATAAAAGAGGTCACAAATTTGGGGAATAAGATAGTTGTTCTTTATCATGATTTTTTTGAGCTCGTGATAATAAATTACAAGGAGCATTGACCCATCCATCTTCATGGAGAAGAGGATTGGAGAACACCCCGGTATAACACATGTGTGTTAAAACCCTATGTCCACATTCTCATGTAGTTGATTCTTTACCTCCTCCAGCTCCACAACAACCTTTCTATTTGGAGTCTTGGATATTATAAATGCCCCATGTATTATACCAATTGAGAATTCAACATTTCTTATAGTATTAAGACCATGGAATTCCTTGGGAAACACTTCAGCGAATTCCCTCACAATATGTATGTTTTAAAGGATGGTTGATTAATTAAACTAACCCATCTAAGAATGGTATGCATGCAAGTATGGTAGTAATATCCATGCTTGATATGATGGAGATAAAGAATATGTGTCCTTTTCCAAGCACTGGTACAGAATATGGGGTCGATTCACCATATAGAGAGTGATTTCCACCTCCCTGAAATTTATGCTGGCTCTATATAAGGAAAGACAATCAATGCCAAAAATTTCATCAAATTCCACCCTAGGGAGTATGATGAGGTTCTCTAGGATGCTCTATAAACAAATTGTGATCGAGGAGGAGTTATAGTCATGGGATGATAGGACTTTCCCAATTAACGTTATCACTAAAATCATTACTTCCATTATTTTTTGTGGTGTTGGGAATGTTCTACTAAACATTCAAGATATTAAAGAATGTGTAGAACCAGAATAAAAGAGTGCATTCACTATTATTGAATGAATAACTAGAGTACCAATCACCAGTTCATTTTCATGTTTCTCTTTGGCGGTAGTGACTGAAAAATATTTCCCATTTTTCATTGGAGGTTTTTGGATTCCTCCTAAAACCATTATCATTTTAATTGGTTTTCAAAGATCTCTGGTTCTTTTCAGTTGAAGCAACAAAAAATGTGTTGAGTGTAGAATGGGGCATTCCTCCCGTCTAACACAACAGGGTGTTTTTCTTCTTAGTAGTTAATATCTAAGAACCCTTCTCTTTTACAACTATTGAATTTACTCATCACCTCCAGGAAGTTTATGGGGGTGCTTCCTTCCACTACATTCACAAGTGGGGTCCGGGAATTTCATATCACCGTTGGATTTATATAATGGACCAATAGAATTAAATTCCACCATACCTTTCTTATCCCCATGATAACCCTAGTATTCACATATCTGAATTTATAAATTGACGGATAATTGGTCTATTTTCTCATAGATCACAATGAATCAGAACACTAAGGAATTCATTAGGCTAGGTTTTAGCCCACCAATGAAGATGTCAACCCTGCATTTGGTGGTGACGACATAGATGGAGACATATCTTGCATGACATGTGTAGTTCTCATCGTATGCTCTAATTGATTAGTTATGTTTTTTACATAAGGGAATGTAAGTCCATTTCAATTTTATGTCGGAGGGTGGGAGGAAAATATTTATCAAAAAACATTTTCCAGAAATCCTTCCATTCCAATGCCTCGATCTTCTCTTCATGCATAATTGTTTTGATAAATTTATAAAATTTATTAGCATTACCCTCCAAAAGAAAAATACTCAGGTGAACCTTACCTTGTTCAGAACATTGAAGAGTGTATAAAATCATATCAATGGAGCTAATCAATAGTTCAGTGATTGAAGGATCTGATGATCCATTAAACATAAGAGGCCTTTGTCTCATGAATATATCAATTGAAACATGTTCTTTATTTGGGGGGGGGGAATTCCACTTGTACCGTGTTTCTATTCAATGAATGAGATAAATGAGAGAGTATCCTGACATAGTTTTCTACTCCTACTCTATCAGATTTGGTATCTCATTAAAATAGTCATCACATTGATCTTCACATCATTTATTAGCTCGGGTTCTCATATTAATGGAAATTGGATAGAATAAAAGGAAAGATAGGTGTGACACATAAAGGAGAATCCAATGATAAAAATGGATAACTTGTATATTAATTTTATTTCCATAACTTATGAATCTATAAGCTTCAATGTATGTTTTCAATGATCTAAATCCCTTCATATATTCTTATGTGCATTTTTTTATTCAATTAATAATGGTTCATACTCTGATTCAGAATTTACAAAAGCATATCCCCCACGACTATCATAACGAATAGTGTAACAAGGCCCATTGTGGTTCACCAGTTACCATTTGATTCTAGCTTAAAGGGGTGTTTCGTGTTCTACCCCTAGATACATCTATGCCAGGGCCGCCTATCCTTATTCATATCCATACATGGATTTATTTTCTTGATAAACCACATAATCAATACTCACCATTATTTAGGAATGTTTTTATAATACATAGTCTTATTCGTATGGATTTCAATAGGATTTTATAATCCTATTCCCAAAAATAACTATACCAATCCTCCAATACCAACTATAACAACCCTTATCATTATTACACACATGAACATGATTTATTACATAAAAATTCACATAAGAAAACAATGAGGATAGAGAGGTATATTGTCTAGGGAAATTAGGAACATTAAATAATAACATTGAACATAAAACCCAACATCGTTATTGAAAACATCTTTTACATGACCAAAATATTTTTTCTTACTTAGCATTGCATGTGATAACATGAGGAAATGTTTAAGAAAATCGTGAGATATAAAGCTTAGTATGGGAGTAAAAAAGGAATAAAATTAATAATAAAATACATGATGGAAAATAGGCCTATAAATTGACCATAAGAGAAATAGTAACATAAAGGCATGATATAACATGATCAACATTACATGGAAATGTGGAAACAAAATTTAACATGATATTATCATGTTCCGGGGCTCATTACACGAGGAGCATGATTAAACCCTCTTTGAACACAAATTAGTATGTGTAAAACCTCATTTCAATAGAATTATAATAATTCAATTCATTACCCAATGAATTAGAGCACTGTTAGGGAACACCCTTCTTAATCATTTCATTTCATTCATAAGTCTACCACATAGATCATACAACATTGATTCTTTAAAAATATTCATTTATTCAATAACAATTGAATGTGAAATTAATACATGAAAATCTATAATAAATATGAAAATGTTCATGAAGGTGAACACATTTGATAGAGAAAAGGGAATAATATTCATTACTAAATGACTTCGGCTTGGATAAGGGAAGTTCAATTTCTACAGCATAAGAGTGTAACATATGAATTAAAAAACGGTTAATTAGAGAGAAAGGGATATCTCATAATATGTATCTGAAGTGGAAAATAAGGGTTCATATATATACATGTCCTAATATATGTAATGTAATTTATATTCATAATATAAAAGACTTTATTTAATGTAAATGAGAAAAGAGAAATTCATTAGGAAATGTTGGCATGTGGAAAGGTGTACATGGGAGGCATAAATGAGAGAGAAAGAGATATATCATCATTCAATCCTTGTGAGGGATGAAAAATGGTTCTGTGAAATTCTACCACAAAATTTTTAATTGAAATCAAAATTGTATAACAATATAAATAAATTTGGACAAAAATGAGAAAGGAATAATCCCTTACTTGGAAGTGTGATATCAATGGATTGGGAGGGTGTTGTGAAAAGATTCATTGGAGATTAGGGTACCTTTGTAGGATGATAAAGGGAAGTGGGAAGTGTTTTTTTGACATCCATATGGTTTGAGTGAATAATAAAAGGGATATTGAGTTGGTTTATGTAGGAATAGAGATGGAATTCATTATTATTTATGTTTGGGACACCACAGATTAAACAAATCAAAACAACCAACCATAACATGGTTTCCCATGGTTTTAGCCAATGTGGAGAGGAAAATATTATTTTATTTTTCCAATGGCTGAACATATTATAATGTTAGGCTTTCTTATGTAGAGGTTAGTCATACTCTCAAGTAAATCATTTTAAAATGTTAAAATGTTTTATAATTCATGGAGGGTCCACTATGGCATTGTAAAATAAATCAAAAAAATATAAAATAACATTTTTTTTAATGTTAAAACATGTATTGGCCGAACATACAATTTATATTATTTTCTTACCTCACAATTGGTTCATCATGATGTCTTAATAAATAATATATAATTAAATTGTATTTACTTTTTTTCTCATAAATTTGACTATCTCAGAAAATTGGGAAAAGTTCACCATTGGATAATTTCTAAATTCGGATTCCAAAAATAATATTAATTTTATCTAAATAATTTTATTAATATTTTAATTTTTCATTTATAAATTAAAACTGAAATTTATCGAAAATTAAGGGATTTTGAAAAAAAAACATCATTAAAACCCTAATAAATATTACAATCCCATTCATAAAAATTATATAATGATTTATTTTTATAAAATACTAATTTATTAATTATATTGTATTTAAATATTATTTAATTTAAAAATACATTAATTCAACAATATATAATTATAAAATATATATTCACTAAAAATACTATGTGTGCATTAAAAACTATTTACTAAGTAAAAATAATATAATTAATATAGATTATTTATTCTATAGAAAATAATGCTTATAATCATAGTGATAGGGTTTTTTTACATAACCTATTATAATAACAGTGTATGACCTATGGGTAGGGTCTGCGATGGTGATAGACTATTGGGGTGGCTTAAACAACATCGATCAAGTGGTAATCTCTATCACATTCCACTTATCCCATAGGGGGTTCCATTCAATCATAACATGTTTAAACTAGGATTTTTCTTGGTCAAGAGAGAATTATAGTGAAGCCACCTCCATTATGCCCTCCGAAAATTTGGCTACGTATGAAACAATTAAACTGGATGAGGCTATCGTCTCCATTGAGTAAATTTTATTTGTTAAATCCCTATAATTATTATAATCATGTGATAAATGTTCAATGGGAATATTAGTCATGGTAAACATACATAACGGTTTTTTAAAATAAAAAAATATAAAATTAAGGAATTGAATATGTTATATAATGAATTTAGATAATATGAATTTAATTATATCAAGAGAAATTTTCATTAACAAAAGTATTTGTCATTACATTCCTACCCTAAATTCGTTTCAGAATATAGAATATATGGAAAATAGTCTAGGGATGACTCATAACATTATGTGGTGCTGGGTTCTATCATATTGTTAACATAGATATTGAGTATTTGTGTTTCATTCATTAAAGGAGGAGACACCTCTGGTCGGTAGGTCAAGTCCCTTATGCATCACTAGCATGGGAAAAAAATTAGTCTACACACTTTCCCATGGTTTCGTGAATTTTTGTTGGAGAAATATTTGTTCGGGAAAATTAATTGGGATGATAGTTCCACCTGGATAGTTGGTCTATGGGTGAAATAATTCATAACCCAAAATTTTGGGTCTTTGAATATGCATTGAGGATGATATTTTGAGGGATGATCAATAAAACCATGAGGTTATACGTTAGGAGAATGTGTCATCAGGGGCAATAGGGATTCCATTTCCTTACATATAAAAAGGATATTTCTCTAATTGGTTGGTAAAATAAAATATGCATGAGCCTATAGTAATTAATTGTTTGTACCAGTATAGTTTATACATACTTGTTTATGAGGACCCAAGAAAATTTGTGAAGAATAATGTGTATGACCAAGGAATTTGAGGATGGAATAAATTATATCAAGGAAAGGATATGATATTTTTGGGAAATAAAGATCTAAATATGAATCTCACCCCATATCTCATGTGGCTTTGAATAATTTTATGTGGGATATCAATTATTTTGGGATGGATTGACACATTCCATCGTGGAGAATGGGTACAAAAAAAGTGTGAATCTAAAATCCAATTACACTAGGCCAGGTTATATCAGGGTGGTGGTTCTAACAAAACTACATCAATAATAATAAGAAACCAAGATATATCTTTTCCATACCAATGACCATGAAATCATTGTGACTAGCCAAGGAACTCAAATAATAAAGTTTGTTTTATTGAAAATATAATATTCAAGAAGGGATTTGGTACCCTAAAAGAATTACAATTCCTTTTGAACTCATTACCTTGACAATAAAACAAGGCAAATTATTAATATAACCTTTTTTTGGACTGGATCAAGAGACCAATGATTGGATTTTACAAGCTCTATAATTTTGAACCTATGATCATTATTGCTTATATATTTATGACCTGATTTATTCCTAAAACATAGAGATGAAAAGTATAATATGAAAAGGCATGACATTTTCTATCACTCCCCTTTTTAAATTTGCAACCTAACATGATTCGGTCTCTTTCTCCTATGGTTTAATGCCTCGTAATTTAGATCATTATCTACTAGATTTTAAGATCATATAATTCTAACATCTTTTAGGGAGTGTCATGATGAACATGTACCTGATATGGAGGATGTTACACCAGAACCCAATTAAGATACCCATGGTAAATATAAACCCATTATCCTTCTTATTGGGAGTTTAAAAGTTTTTAAATAATTACAAGAGGTTCTCAAGTCATGTGTAATGATATGGAAATATCATATAGAGGATGGCCCTAAACATGATCAGGTATTGAATTCCACTATAGTGATTCCAAGCTCATAGAATCATAAATCCATTTATAATAGTTCAAGATGTATCTCATTGGTGGGAATTATCCCTTTATCATGAGTATCATGCCTCAAACTAGATATATATTTTCTATTCCAAGGTCCATGAATAGTTTGGGGAAAACAAAGGTACTCTATACATGATGTGTGGTATATGGATTGTGGTTCTTTAAAATATTGTGGAATCACTCCATACTCTTTCTTATCAGGACAAGGCACTTGTGTTCCTTTGATTATAAATTATAATCAGTGAAGACCATCACATTTTAATATCATGCAGTGGAGAAAATTTTTGTGTGTGCAGTTTTAATGTTATCCGACCCGGACATTTCCCTTGAATATTAACATCATTATACAAGGAAAATTTCCATCCCATTTAATGTCATTCAGTACGGAAGTATTTTTTGGGGAATTTTAACTTCATAAAAGAGGGATTTTTTCTGAAAATTTTATTATATATTAGTTTGGTTTTGGGAACCGATGTAAAATATTGTGCATTAAATATTACATGTATAAAAAAGCAATACAAAGATCAGACTCATAGGTCAAAAAATGTGATCATATGGATATACACCTAAAAAAATGGGGTGATTTATTTTATTGTTTTTTTATAGTTGGGCCTATTATTGATCATATATGTTTCGCAACATATCTTATTATTATATGAATGAACCACATATAGATATTGAATGATAATCTATCTACACAGGTCTAACCTATACACAAAGGTGGGAATTGTCTTCATTGATTGTTATATAAATTATTTGGATTGGAGATGAAGAAATCCCTATGTATGCAGTGATGATAAGAGCCAGTCCACACATAGTTCTAAAGAAATTTTGTATCTTAACATTAAGTGGCTAGAACATGTGATTTTGAACATGGAAATTGGAATTATAGTTGGACCTAAAGGCATAAATCTTGGAATCACTAGGTATCAAGTTATAATATGAATCAAGCCAGACAATTTTGTTGAGGAAGGCCCATTATGAACATGTCTGGAATATATACATGGAGGGGGAATTTTATTATTATTTATTGTGACTATACCCATGGTTTAAAAATTGAGTTTAACTCTTTATCATGTGATACTAAGTATCATATCTCATATAGATCCAGAATGGAGGTTTGGTATGAGACCATAAATGATTATAGTGTCCTATGAGTGGTGTACCATAACATTATGTAGTGTTATGTTAGATATCAACCATGTAGTTTACCATCTTTCAGCGAGTTCCCAATGGGTTACTTTTAATCTATGTTAATTATGGGCACAGAAACCCTGTTGTGAGATAAAATTTCTAATTTTTTTGGGAATATAAAAATTATATTCATAAACTCATCTGATCAATGCTTAGAGTGAGAAATACAGAATAACTGAGGTTTCTATCCAAATGAAGAGTAATATAAAGGATGAACATGGGTTATTTTTATGAGGTTCTTGTTGAAACAAGATACGTGAACATGGATTCCTTACATATAACATTATTAGTTTGAATCATGTTGTACGTAGTTTAGGATGAATCATGTCATTTAATGCCGGGTTGAAAGAAAATATGTTGTGCAGTTTAATGTCATTCAGTAAGGATGTCAGTCACCCAACGTTAATGAAGATTAAGCATTGGGGGATCCCTGTAGTTTAACATCATAAAGTAATGACTAAGATCGCCCAACATGAATGAAATAGAATATTATGGCTTTTCCCAAAACAAGCGGCTTAGATGTCACTATATATCTCGTCATGATAAGAATGAAGCCATAAGTAGTTCTTGGATGATGAGACTCCATTTTTACATATTAACATACTATGTAGAGGTTAATTACATTATTATATATCAAATATATATCTCATGTGATGTGAATTATTAATGAAACCATGATTCATGTGCAGTTTAACATCATTTGGTTAATAAATCTTCAATAATGTTTAATGACATATGGTAAGGACATCTTCCTTGCGGTTTTATGTATAATGGTAATGACCTATTCTATAATGTTTAACATCACATGTTTATTAATGAGACGACATGTATTTTATAGTCATTCTATAAGGAAGATCTTCATATAGATTTAGATCATGTGGGTAGGGTGTGAACAATACAGTTTAACATCCTCTGCTCAATATGATATCTCAATATATTAACATCATGTTTTTGGGATGAAGACTTTTCATTTTAAAAATTTATTTTGATAGAGAAAAATATTTATAGTTTAACTTCTTGTGTATATATTGAAATATGTACAGTTTAAACTCATTGATTTTGAGGAACTTCATACATTTTATCATCATGTGGTTTTCAATAACTATGTCTAGTTTTTTATCATATTGATAGGTTGAAATCCACATAGTTTAACATCAACCGGTTTGGATGAACTCTAGAACATATTTTTTTGACCGATTTGAGATCTTTTAATACAAATTTACAATGATTTTAGGCATGGTATGGGAGATTCATTCATATAACAGTCTCATTATCTACATTTTGGCTACTTCTCCATCATAGCTATATGTGTTTTCCTTTTTCATACCATAGAGGCTTCCCCTATTGATCACCTATTGACCATGGTGAAGTTATATTGATAGTTGATGGGGTAATATATATGATTAATCATTTTATTTTTATAATCATTGTTTTATAATAGTGATAAATATTCTTCAGAACCTCTATATAGAGAGTTGTATGATATTTTTTGGGATATCATTATATAGAGATGTCAAATATTTTTTAGATCCCATCTGTATGAAGGTGTCTACGAAAGAGGAAAATTTCCTTGTGTGTGGGAGATATCAATTTGGGTAGGTTGACCATGTTATATAAAAGGAGTATATTCCCCATTATCCATCTCCAAACATCCATCATGAGGACAATCATGGTAATTATATACATATTCTTCAGTTGTAGATTCAATTGACCAGTGGGGTGTTTAGATTGTATCTTAAAAACATCAAGGATACTTTTCAATTAGTTGGGTAGTGGTATGGTCCTCACTCATTATCATTTCCAGAATCTGTCATCACCCCATTTATGGTGGGTATAGGATACATGAATGCTCTATGATGGCAGTAAAAATCTATAGATAATGATCTGATTTTATGAGAATACAGTCCTATTGTTAAGAATATGATTCAGTGTTCTCATGATCTTAAATGACAAGGATATGCGAATGTCATGAGGTGTGTTCTACTCTCACATGGCAGGCCTCAGCCAGATCAAGAATATGACCCTATTCATTGGAATTAGTAATTATTCATTGGTCTTCATTGATGGAAGTATATGAGCCTCCATGATTCTTGTGCCTCTCTCACTTCGTGATCCCCGATTTGAAAATGGATATAAACCCATCATGTAAATGAATTTCCTATTATAATAAGTTAATTAATCACAAGAATTATATTAGGGATATATTCTTTATAATATTGGATAATAGTATATTTTGTGTAGCATTCTTGATGGGAATATGATCTTGTCCTGAGGGATGTGTCTCTCCCACATGGTGAGCCTTACTGGAATAGTTATAGGAGCCTGATCAGAAGACATTGGAGTATGTCACTAGTAAATTTTTTATAGTTGAGTGATAATATCTCATGGAATGTCCCACTATCACTCAGTGAACCCCATCCAATGTGAGGATATGATCCTGATTTAGAGTCATTGAAAAATATGTCCAGTATTTTGTGAAATGAGTATAATCATATCATGACACATGTTCTACTCTCAAATGTTGATCACATGTTGGAAAGAGGATATAAGAAATGTAATTATTCTTCATCCTTTATGAGAAATTGAAAATAATTTTCCTAGATAGGGGCAGTGATATGTTGATAATACGGAGTAGCCCCTTGTTCATAATGATCAGAGTGTTCGGTTTCCCAAGAAATTAGGGTAGGAATATATCCATATCCATTCATCTTCACCATAATATAATATAAGATCTCCTATCCTATTTACATAAAGAACATGTACATCAACAGTGTGTGTACATGTATATATTATTGTACTCTCTCACCTTCTATGATATGTTGGAAGTTTCCATTTAATGATATTGCGACATAATCCCAATAATGTATTCTATGTGTCATTATAATATGATTATATAAATCATGAAAATGTGTGTGTATTTATTCATTCCCCGTGCTAGCTTCCTGGATATGATAACAAATATTGATTGAACTAGAATGTGTAAGATTCTACTCTCTCTGGTCCACATCATTCAGAATTCAAAAAGGTTTCCATAGCACACTGATCTATGTGTCCAGGGAGGTGATCTATCAGATAATTCTACCAAAATGATATTAATGTGTATTGGTGATATTGTGATAGTGATGGGATTGATATTGTACTATATCATTGGTTATTTCGGAAGCTATGATTATCACCATTGGTAATGATTAATACTAATGATTGAACTGCTGCCTAGTTTTCTATCTTCTGACTAGAAATTGTTCCATGCAGTATACTATTATTTGGTAAGGAAGTGAATATATCTGGTTCAGTTATGATATATGATCCAAGAATCTCTATGAATATCATCAGCATGAGAATCATGTATTGTATAGTTCAAAAAAATATGTGATGTTTATTGATGTATTTAAAAAACATTGTCCATCTCATTTAATTTATTGTGTTATGTACGTGAATATTTATGGATGGGAAAAGATATAGGATCAGACATCCATATGTATCTCATTATGTGAGAATCGGGCCGTATATAGTTCTATAAAACAAGTGAAATAGAATCTATTATAGAAAGGACATCAAATTTTTTATTTAAATTATAACAGAAAAGTCATTGTATTGGCTCTCGGGTAAATATATAGGGTATGTCATCCCTACGTATTTCATCAGGATGAGAATCGATCAATGAACTGTTCTGGAAAACTAGTGTAGATTAATGTCATACAGAAAAAAAAATTGACATACATTTTAACACATCCTGGCAAGGACATGGTCCATGTTCATTAACATCTTTATGTATGTAAAATGTCCATGAAATTTTATTTATTTTAGTAATGACATCGTCTGTTTTGTTTAACATCTTATGGTAAGAATTTATGCTGTGTAGTTTAATGTGATGAGGTTACGACAACCGCCATGCAGTTTAACGTCTGGCGGTAAGGACATGGTCTATGATGATTAACATCTGGATGAAAGGAAGATGCCCTTGCAGTTTAATGTCTTATGGTAAATAAAATTGTCATGATATTCAAATTATTGTAGTAAAACCATCATCCATTCAATTTAATATATTGGGTTGAATAATTCTTCTCTAATGATAACATCTTTTTGTAAGTATGTGATCCATACACAGTAACATCATGCAGTAAAGACGATGGATATACATTTCAATTTTTTTATGTACAAAATCTGTGTAGTTTATGATATACTAGTATATATGTTAGAAAATTTTTAATTTATTTTTTTATGTAAAATTACTATGAAGAATAAGATCTTTTTTCTTAATGGAATTTTTCATGTTGTTTAATAAGTTGCAAAAAAATTGGCAGTCATATAGTTTAATGTCCAATGGTAAGGACATCATCCAAGTAGTTTATTGACATTTTTTAAGGATTTGGTCTATGTAGTTTAACACATTTATGTATGTATTATGGTCATTCATTTTAAATTGATAGGTTATGATCATTATCCATGTAGTTTAACAACTTATGGTAAAGATTTCATATCTGCAGTTTAATGTATTACGATAAGTACATCGATAGTGTAGACTAATTACTTTCAATAAAAACGTTTCCCACGATTTTTAACATATTGGGTTAATGATGTTGGACATGAAATATAATGTCTTTTAGTAACGATAATGGACATTAAATATAATGCATTTTGGTAAGGACATTAGTCATGATGTTTAACATCTTGTGGTGATGATGTCAACCATGTAGTTTAATGTACTGTTAAAAGGACATCATCTGTGCAGTTTAACCTCTAGTTTTAAGGATGTGGTCCACTCTGGGTAATATCATGTATTAAAGAATATTATTTAGTTTTAAATTTTTTTATTAAGAAATTATCTCGGATTTTTAATATCTTATGTTAAGGATGTCAGATGTACGGTTTAATGTAATATTGTAAGGATGATGTCCATGTAGTTAAATGTATTCTGTTATGTAAATTGAAAATACTATTTTTTATGTTATGGTATGAAATTAATTTACATGTATACTATTTTTTAGTTAAAAAATTATCCATTCAGTTTGACATTGTTCAATAAGGATTTGGTCCATGTAGTTTAATATATTCTAGTATAGAGGATAGACCTACAGTTTAATGTCTTGCGGTTAGGAAATAATCCCAGTAGTTTACTGCATTTTTATAATGACATGAATCATACATTCTAATGTTTTTATATTTGGAATACCATAATAACCTATCAGAGGATTATATTTTTTGATCGAACTAGGATGACTCTTTTTCATACTTCATGAATTTCAGGATCCTTCACCTCTATCAGGCCAGCACACACCAATATATATAACCAATCATTGATTAAAATGATATATGTATTTTTTGATAGATACACTGAGAGTTGGGGAAACGAATTTCATGGCCTATAATAAATTTCCCATTTTTCTTCTTTATTTTCTGGTGTTCCATCAAATCATTTTCCATGGAACATTGAAAATACATAAGACTGTGATTTGTTTTGTAATAATAGTCTTTCTCAAATATTGTATTGAAATAAGGCTTCTTATCGCTTGGAGGTATGTGTCCCATTATCTATTTGAAAACATACATGTTTTGTAAAATGTTTTCAAATGGCAGGAACGAGGATTCAAGTGTTAATGATTCTCATATCCACATGCTCGCCTATACTAGAAGACAATATTTGGAGGAAAACAAACCATCTATTATGTTTTAGAGATGTTTATGGTAGGAAAAATTATTTTTTATACCCACTATAAATTCCTCATATGGACTTCTCACATTGAGTTATCAATCAAACAATTATCTATGTAATAGTTAAAATACCAAGGAACATGTATTGATTAGACTGAATATAAATTTTCCTGTATATTATTTATATACATTCGAGGATGATGCTTATCCCGTATGTTATTATTGAAAAAATTGATGTGAGTGAATGGATAATTTGGGAGCACATGGTACATATTCTTGGACTTTATTAGTCTGGTGGTAGGTTCAGATGAATTTTTTCTCATGGATTACGCATGTTCATCCCACTAATAAAAATATCCCGAATCCCTAAGAATATTTATTGAAATATCTTTGGTTAGATGGTATTCAAAATATCTTCAATGAGTAGGCGGGAAATATGGAAATTTCCCTAGACATGTGGAATGGGGATATGAGTAACATAGTTTAATGTCTATATTTTTTCATTGTAAGACTTTGAAATGATTCTACAAATTTTTCATGTGTCTATCATGGCACTGACATGAGATTCTGATGACCAGTGTTCCTAATAATAATTTTCAATCTATATTAAATTTATTCAAGATAACCAATGTAAAATTTTACAATAGAAATTGAATAAAAATTAAATGGAGTCTCATATTAGAAATCTAAGGGAACCTTTGTGTTCAAAATGATATTTTCACCATACCCATGATGTAATATTTGTTGGCATAAGACAGTTTGGAAAATGTTATCATGGTCGTAAATAATAATTTTATTAAATAAATAAATTAACTTTCATTTGATGATGTAGTGACCTAATATATATATATATATATCTAACATGTTATGACCAAATTTCTAGATGGAACCATGAACTTTTTATTTTGGATAGGTGTTGACCAAGGAGATTCCATGAACCAATGCCGATGGATTGAGCTTCAGAAATTATTGTGAAAACTGAAATAGAAGATATCTCCAAGAACTACAATGTAAATTAATTTTTCATTAGTTATTTTTCCAATATGAGTTATTTATTTATTTTGGGTTTATGCCATCTTTATTTACCCATGATGATAACAATTTAATCCTCATAATAATTAAGTCATGAATATATTTTTTATTTGTGAAATAGTTTTATCTTCCCATGGTCTAAAAATTGATATATTTTTTGGTTTGTTAATTATATTTGTGTGTCACATTATAATAATGACTCATGGGCAACAACAACAGTAGTCCAGTTCTATTACTAATTTTCCTATTTGGGAATTGGTCAATCCCCTTTCATTAGGTGATCATTTATGATAGTTTATTTAGTTAGAAGTTCAACAAATAAATGGTGAACAATCATTATGTAATGGGTATTTGGTGCTATCAATAATTACCCTATTTTCTGGTTGAATATAGATGACATGGGTGTGATACATAGTGATGGAATAAAATATATTTTCTATTTAATGATTCCTAATCATGAAATAACATTACCGAGGAATACGAGTTGGGTTTAATGGGAGGTGGTGTCATAGTCATGGAGGAATACATTAGAACCATCCATAGATGGGTATTTTATTGAACACCCATGTAAAAATCCTTAGGTTGTCTCAATTTTCAATCATGAGAATTGTTTAAAAATAATAAAAGAGTAATAAATTGAAATTAAATGATTCAGATAGAAGGGATATTACATACATTGATAACGTCACTTCAATAACAGTGATGTATATCACTTTCTAAATTGTGGATCAAGTCCAAGGAGCACACAACAATAATAATATTTTTTTATATTATATTTTGAAATATTGTATTCAATGCATATTATTTATATAGTGTTAGTTTGATGAGTCTTCTACGACAATGAAACCCATATATTGAGTGTAATGTTTTAATACTAATATCAGTTGGTTAATTTGGACTCATTTGTTGGTTCCATGAATTATTGTTCATTCATTATACAGTGAAATATGTCTTTTTTAATGGGTTTCCATTTGGGGAATCAATATATTTTTTCTCGTGTATTTTCCCAATAGGATCATTACAGTGTGATCCATTAGTCCATAGAAGGACATTCCTAGTGAAAAATAAATGGATTTATGTTTATTCCCTTCAGAACGATGAAAAGGCTTATGCAATCATATGAATATTTCCAGATAGAGATATAGGTTGTCGATTAGTCCATGACGAACTGTTTTACCATGTAGAATGTTGTGACAACCTTAATTTTTGGGTTAGTGATACGACACTAGGTGATGGATGTTATATTATTCTTTTTGAAATATAAACCATTATCAAATTTGTATGTTCTCCGAATCCATTCCAATGACGGGTCAGTGAAATATATGTGTCTCATCATAGAGGGTGACCCAATGAAAAATTATTATTTATCACTGTAGTATGGCTGAATTACCCTCTACTAGTGTGAATTTCCTCAGTTTGTTTCGACTATACCCCTCAGTGCCTTGAAGCATGTATCCATTAAATTGGACAAGAGAGTTACTCATTCCAATCATGTATTTCTCATGTGGTCTATTTATTGTATTGTAATGAACTATATTAATAGGGAATCGATACCATATCTTGGAAAATGTTTCTAGTAGAATTAGGTGTCCCCTAATGAGCCATGGGAATTGAACCCATATCCATTTAGAAAGATCTAATATTTTGGATGAGGATTAGTCCAATCAATTCTAAAACTCTGAATAACCCACTTAGTTTTCCATTGATTTCAGATCGGATATTTGTTACCTCTAATGTGAGTTTCATCAATAGATATATAACCCATGGAGTACGTTTTCTTGGAAGAATGTTATATAAAACTTTGGAGAAGCTAACATAGGCATGATTTACATCTGTGACTGTTACCTTGAAACTTTGTGTCGTTTTTGATTGTATCTGGTTATTCTAATTGTATTATATTTAGATATATACATGTGTATATATGACTTTTACTCTTGATGAATTGTGATTTTTTATTTTGATGTATCCTATTGGGTATTTTTATTCTAACCCCTACATGGGATCTTCCTATAAATGTTTTGTCATATTAAGATGACATATATTTGAATGGAAACCTTGGTGGACTAGAATCATGAGCAACTATATTGAGATATATATACTGAGGTGTATACTAGTTTTTATTTTGATAGAAGTCCCATCCATGTGACCATGTGTGGATTTCTATTCCAGTTTTGGTTTTTATTGTATATTACCACTTTTTAAAAATAAACATACATTTTTCGTAATATGGTTTGGAGATTATAGACGTCTAAATGAATTTTTTTAGTTATTTTACATTTCTGCACTGTATTGGTTTGGATATTTACGTTTTCATACTGGTAGATAAATCTAATACCACCCATGTTTGAGATATTCCTTCTTAGCACTATTTTTTAGACCATAGACTATTAGATGTGGGAATGAGGTTGTTGTGTGATCAAACCCATCAGGACGTGTTGTGATTAAATTGTATCAAATGGAAGGTCCACATCTCCATGTGTTATGACACTATCTATTTTCAAGATTTGAGTTTGGATTTCATTTTTATAACTCTGATGTTTTGTTTTGGAAGTGGTGAAAATGATTACATTTTTCATGTATGGATCTCAATACAAGATGTCCAATGCTGGTACAATGGTTGACATATCAATTCAATCAGGACTTGATATCCTTATTGATGACTTGGTTTATGAACACATTGGTTGTAGGGAAAAAATTTGTACATGCATCTTTTTGGAATGTTTGGTCACTTCCATGTCTATCATGATACAAATCTCTAGAATTTAATCATTAACCTTGGTACATGTTGATAACATTCATGGTGACTCTAAAATGAATGAAAACTAGGACTCCGAGATAGTTTATTGTTTATGAACATATTAGTGATGATGATTTAGATCAAGGATCATATCAGGATGTGTTATTGTCTAATTGGGAACTAGGATGTTTTTACCCTAGTGAGAAGTGCATCGATCATTTGGTTTATTTGGAATATGATCATTAACGAGATGAGAAGATCTCCTAGAGGATATTGATATGATACAAATATCATTGGAAATTAACGTGAGTTACAAATATTTGAATCACTGATGTTCTGATATAGGACTTCCCCTCATAACTTGGATGTTTTTAATGATGTAGTTGTCTTCGTTTCTGCTCAGTTTTGATCCTGAGCGATCATATGGTAGGGCTTGTGAATTTTTTCTATATGGTGCATCAATTTTCTATAATGGTATCTTTGTATGGATCACCTATTCTATGTGTGCATAATTAGTTCAAGAGATATCGATTTCCTAGGTTATATGTTGGTCTAGACACCCCATCTCTCATTGTGTAAGATGGAACGAGGCTGTGGTGTGAATTTCCCGCATGAATGATACCCCTCCCTGTTGTGGTCCAGTTGGAAAGATTAATCTAGTGTGAAATAGTGTATTGGTATATACTTACATTGGTGATGGTGGATACAATATTTTACAAGAATGAATATGGACAATGTCTCCATCAAGAAAAATTATGGAGACGCGAACCAAACCCCTATGAAGGAGTCAATGTCTCCTGACATGAATATTGTTGAGGTGTTGTGGAAGTGTTTCATTTAGTTGTGCATTTGAGGTTTTGGGTTGTGGTAAGGGGTTTGAGTAACCCCTATTGATGTTAAAAATGACGGATATTTAATGAATTAGTTCCATGCTAGGGGGGATTGTAGAGGCTTGAGTGCAGTTTCAAGAATGAACTATTTATGAACCACCCCTTCTATAGTATTCACATGGAGTTAAGATCCAATTTTCCCTATGTGCATCCCTTGTTTGAGGCATAGTGAAACAAATTGAACTCTTTTTTCTCAATAGTTTTATTATATGTATGGTGGATCTCCATGTTCACCATTAGATGAGTTATCCCCAGCTATTGCTGGTAGAAGGATATAAATGGGCTATCATTCCAATGATAATGCGGTTTTTTTGCGTTAGTGGTGATACCATTTTGTGAGTTGTATTTCATTAAAATATTGGAAGACATATAGACCAGGTAAATTAACCTTTTTAATTTTGTTCATCTTACTATTCATCAATATAATTCATGATTCCTTCGCATTATATTTGTATCACCATGGACATAAGATGATGGTGTAATACATGCTTTGGGAGTTCTATTTGCATTACTGCTCTCATGGATCCAATTATAAATTATAAGGTCCACTTCTAGGGATGAGTTTCTTCAAACCTGGGAGTGGTAATGGAACCTTTAGTGTCTGAGGAAGGGTGGTTGTGAGGGCCACACCCGTCATATCTGTTGCAGCGGATTATCAAAACAATGTTTTGAATACTATGTAATCGAGTGAGGTGATGGAACAATGGACATATTTTTAGTTGAAACAATTTTGGGTGAGTATGTTGTGTTGTACCTCTTTATGATGTTAGATACCCATTCTCTACAATAGAGAGTTATAGATTCCCAACTATTGATTATCAACTATGAAATTTCATGTGATTGGTTATCCACTCGATACATTCTATATATAATTCATTGATGGTGGGAATAAAATCCTCATTTTTTGACATTTGAACATTGATTATAGAAATATTGTGAGGAGAAGGGATAAATAGCTTTTTTTCTCATAGTAGTAAATCTAGTAGAGGTGAGGATGTATGAAGATATCATGGCATCAGTAAAGCAGACATGGGGTTTAAAACATGTTTTTGAGATAATATTTTGATTATTTTTGGGTTTTTGTGGGTGATGACCATGAAATCATTCTGAAGTTCAGGACACTTGTGTGTGTAGATGGTAGTCCATATTTATATAATTACCTTAATGATCATATCATACTATGATTCTTACTTCACAAATTATTAGGGATAAGATATGGTAAGTCATTGGGGGATCAGTTTCTATTGACCAGATGGTTTCACCCAATTTCACTTACTAGGTTACATAGAACATTTATGCTACATTGAAGAGGATTCATGTTTTCATGTAGGATTTGGAGGAATGGTTGGGATGATCATCCCCCATTAGTGGAATTTTCATCTCATGATGATCATAACGCCTCCACCATATTAGGACCCTTTCAATTTTATGAAGGTGGTACCATGACAAAAAAATATTTTACATTTCGGAACTAGTATGTAAAAGTGACCAGGCTCTACTTTTTGTGAAACTAATGGTTTTAATGGTATAGTAAATATATTAGTGGATTAGGAGAGAAAAAAAATTCTAGGAGTCTTCTGTCGACTAATGATAAAGGACATGGGTGTTACAGATCTAAAAAAGTTTATCTAGGGTAGAAGGTTATCCCTAAGGATTATGGAAATTCTTTTATTATTGTTGTGTTATGTTATCATGGTGGTATGGAACATAAATATGATACCAGATTATTTTTGGGCTATTTGATGTTCTCCACACGTAGTAGCTAAGGAGGATTGTTCCTAACTCTTTGTGAAGTAAAAATGATGGTGAGATGGGACATTGTAGTGGATTTTACTCTTCAAGGATCCATTAATGTAGAGAATATGCATGATATAGATCCTTTAGTGGGTGAGTGTATTCATTGGGAGCTTATTTTTTGGATACATATGATATCATTGGGATTTAATTTTGGAGAATCAGTCTAAGTTGAGATCTTAGTACTCTTATATTTTGGTTCGTTGTGCTTTTCGAGAATGAAATACATTAAATGAGGCATTAATGTAAAATCATATTTTCCCATGTAATTCGTTTAAAAAATTCTATAAATATTTATTGATAAATGAAGAACAGGACATGATATTCAGATTCTTGGTGTTCCCATGATTAAATATTGATATATATTAAATATCACAAGTATTTTTATACTTCAAAAAGTGATATAAATTTTATATAGGGGACAATATAATAAATTTGATGGTGTAGTTGAGTTCAGAACACATGTTTTACACTAGGCATGATATAACGACCCCATCTTTTAATAATGGAAATTACAGTAAATCTTATTAAATGTATTATTATGTGAAAGTGTTATATAAAATATGCACTTATTTAGTTTTATTATTTTTAATTTTTAAAAAACCATTGCAAATTGTGACCCTTCCTAATAAAGATATTGAATAGTGATAATGTTATCAGTATAAATATAGTGCTTTAACATATACAATTTTCTTAAAAAACGGAAATAATGGCGCCATCCAGTAGACTTGCCATGTATGAATATCTTTTGTAGGACCTCGGAAAAGAGGTGAACCATTAGGCTTCTACGATGTCCAATCCCTTATAAAGCTTCAACATGTTAAGCTCGAACAGAACCGCCTACAGGAGAAGAGGAAGTTGATAGAGATTACCACTCGATCGATGTTATCCAAGCCACCCCAAGAGTATGTCAACATCGAACACCTTACCCATCAGCCTTATTCGGGTGTTATAAGGGGTTATGTAACAAGACCTTAACGTAATGATTATGTGAATTATTTTTTTACATAATAAATAATATACATTCACTTTATTATTGTTACATTGTAAATATTTTTTAAATCATAAATAGTATTTTTAATTAATATTATACTAAGGAATCTATTTTGATAAATAAATGGATATTTGAATTACATATTATTTTAATAATATATTATTATTATAAAATTATTTTTCATTATGTAGAAATGACCGTATATTGTTTATGAATACAATAATAATTTTTATTATGGTATGAAAGCTATTTTTTTCAAAACCCATTAATTTTTTATAGATGTTAGTTTTTATTTACAAAGTTAAATTTCACCTATTTTGAAAATGATTTGGGTAATTTTAATATTATTTTTGGAATTAGGATGTCAAATTTATCCAATGGTGAATTATTCATTGTTTTCAGAGACATTCGAATTTTTGTGGAAAATGTAAATATTGTTTAAATATATAATCTGATTTATGAAATCATAATAACCCAATAGAGAATTTATAAAACACTATAAATAATTTTTTACGATAATATATGTTTTACCATTAATATAATGGGATTTCAGGTTTTTTTTATTAATTTTAGAAATCCTTAGTGGACCCTACAAGACTTAAAAAACATTTTAGCTTTTTAATTTGATTTCCCTGAATGTGTGACTCATCTCCACCTTAGAAACCCTATTATTTTAAGATTTTTGTCCATTGGACTTATAAAATATTGTTTTAGAACTACCTTTTAGAAAAACACATGGGAAAACCCATGGGCTATATTGTGGTTTTGATTATTTTAATGTGTGGTGTCCCAATCCTAAATTATAAAGAATTTCTTCTACATTATAATATATTCCCATCCATGCTCACACTTTCTCTTCACTCAATGTTTTTGGAGTTAGTCCAACATCATACCTCCTCTCTCTAAAATCCTTCCAAGGCACCCCCTGCTCCCAGGAAGCCTCTTTGATACCTCTCCCAAGACGTTGGGATCACACTTCCAAGAAAAGGATTTCGTCTGTTCTCATTTTATCCATGATTCTTAATATTTTTATTCCCTTTAATTTTTAATTTAAAATTTTGGGGTATAATTTTAAACATCCCCCATACTACCCTCATTGTGATTTAATAATGAGATACCACTTTCTCTCTAATTAATTACTCTATTGTACACCCGTTACAATGATGAAATTTGATAAGAAAGTTCTCTCTCATCATTTACATTCAATAAATTACTTTGAATTATGAATCTAAATTACATTACATTTGTTGTGAAATTTATATATATGACCCATTAATTTCCGTCTCATATACATATGAATATACATCCCTTTCACTCTCATCCACAATTTTTTTTGAATTTTTATTTTATGTCGTTATGTTGCTGAAATTCCCTCGCAAGTTTCCAATCCAAAGTCATTGTGTTCTGTATAAAATGTCCATTTCTCTTTCAATGGTATTCATATTTATGCACATTTAGATATTTTTTAAAATGTTTCATGTATTTATTCTACATTTATTTATCATTTAATAAATAATGATGTTTAAGGACTCCATATTGTATGATTCATGTGGCACACTAAGGAATGAAATGAAATGTTTATGAAAGATGAAACCAGATAACACTCATGTGAATTGTGTAAATTTTAGTATCTTGATACATCAAGTGGAATGAGTATTTAATCAATATAATTAATTTTCAATGAGGATTTACTCGTGATAATTCATGTGGAATGACGGTTCACTCATGCACCATGTGTAATGAACCTTGGATCATGATAATTCCATGTTTAGTGTTGCTTCCACATTACCATGTTAGGATAATCATGTTGTATCGTGACTTTATGGTCATGTTTCATTTATTATCCATTAATATTCCAATTTCTTAAAATGTATTGTATTCGTCATTTTTTTCCTAGTTTAATCCCTTTATAATCTTATAAGATCACTATTTTCTTATTCATATCCTCAGGTTATCCCATGCAATGATACGTACGAGGGAATGTATTGGTCATGTAAAGGATGTGTTCAATAAAAATGGTGTATTTCATGTTTTAATTTATTATATAATATTACTAATCCCAAAAGACACAAGACCAGTCGATCTTCCATGTTGTATCAAGTGATGAGTTTATGGAATAAATAATGTTTAATTATGTAATTAAGAGCAGGGTTGTTATATTTGGTGTCATTGGATATGTTTAATTATTTTTTGGATTAGGATTATAAACCTGTAGTTGAAGCCTTATGGATAAGCCTATGTATAAAAAACAGTCCTATGTTTTGGTGGGAATTGATTTAGTGTTTTATCATGAAAATAAACCCGTGTCTGGATACGAGCAGCTAGAGGAAGCTCTAGAACAAATGTACATAACATTGAATACTCTGACAAGGAGTTTCAGGCTTGAAGCGGTGTATACTAGTACATGATAACTGGCCTCACTAAAAACATGATTACGACACTCTCGGGGGATACACATTTGTAAATTCAAAAGCTTAGTATGAACCATTACTATGGGAATTTAAAAATATCCCTATGAATGTATGATAGTATGTATATAATATATAACATATATTAAAGCCTATAGATTGATAATATAAGGAAATAAAAGTAATTTTTAGGTCGTCCATTTTTTTCTTTGTATTACCCTTTATGAGTTACCCCTAAATTTCTCTCCATTAAGGAATAATAAATTGTTAGACTTAAAAGTAGTTTAATATCATAATTCTATCATGTATAGAGGGTAACTAAAAATTTGATATGTTTTTTCAGCAGGATAACAGATAGATTCATGATTGGAGGGGAAGAACCTCATACAACACACTTTCCACATAATGAGGTCTTACTAGCTATAATTATTATGAAGTCAAGCTCACATATCATCGAATCCTTTTACGTTGTACAACTATCTTGCATGACTCTCTACAACATATCAAACACCTCCTCCATACCACAAAATCATCAGGGACCATGATTCACCTATGATCAAATATTAAGCTCTCAAATTTCCTACCTTTCAAGATAATGGTGATACCATCAGGGTAATTCAAAATATTTTTTATATCCAGAGAGTATGACACACTATTTGATTTTATAATAGCTACTAAATAGGGAGACCTCCGAGCAGCCTATTTATTTATAGTCTTGTATTGTAGTATTTTTTGAAACATAGACAATATATTATAAGAACAACATTTCAAAAATTTCACATTTGTCTCTGTTTGACTATATTTCGAAAACCTTGTACATGGTGATGTTTTGAAACTATATGTTAGAAAGATATTTTTTAAAAATTTGCATCATATTTTCCATCGGTACAATCCATGTTGCACGGACAACATCTCGACTATGGAAGTGGTAGACTTTGAATGTGAATTGACGAATTATTGCACTAAGTGGACCATCGATCTTCGTGATCGACGTGATAATGAGGGCGGGGAATGCATAATGGTTGTGGGTAAGAAACCCTGAAATCAAGATTAAATATCCATGTTCTTTTTGTATATAATCAAATTGCAAGGAAGAAATTATTTTTAAGGGTGGATGATTGTAACGACCAACACTTTTAATTATGGAAATTCCTCGTGATATAATTAAATGAATTATTATGTGAATTTGTTATATAATATATGAACATATTTGGTTTTATGGTAATGGATTTTTAGAATACCATTAGAAATTGTGACCATTGGTAATATAGGTGTTGAATAGTGATCACATGATTAGTATAAATATGGGGCTTTAACAAATACAATTTACTCAATCAAAGAAAACGATGGCCTCATCTGGTGGTCTTTCCCCATACAAATCCCAATTCGTGGAGCTCATAATGGAGGTTGTTTCATTGGGCATCTCTCTAAAATAATCACAATATATGATTCAACTTGTTATGGTAGAAAGGAACTGCCTACAGGAGAAGTGTAAGTTGATAAAGATTACCACACGAGCGATGTTAACTGAGCCACCCCAAGAGTCTATCCCCATCACACACCATACCATTCGGTCTAATGGTGTTTTATAATGGGTTATGTGAAAATACCATAGAACTATGATTATGTGCATTATTTTTTGTATATAATAAAGAATATAAATTCATTTTATTATTATTACATTGTAAACAGTATTTAATGCACAAATAGTATTTTTTTAGTTATAATTATACTAAAGAATGTATTTTGATAAATTAATGGATTTTTTAATTAAATAATTTCTTAATAAAATATTTTTATTAAATATCTATTAATTAATTATAAATTAGTGTATAAATTTAATGAATACAATGTTAAATTTTATTAATGTTTGAAAGGTGTTTTTGTCAAATCCCATGAATTTTTCATAGATGTCGATTTTTAATTTAAAAGTGAAAATTAACATATTTAGAAAATTATTTGTATAAAATTAATAATATTTTTTGTCATGAGGACGTCAAATATATCCGTTGGAAAATTTTTCATAACTTTGTGAGACAATCGAATTATTGGGTAAAACTTGATTACAGTTTGAATATATAATTTGTTTTATGACAACATAATAACACAATAGTGATTTAATAAAATACAATAAACATTATTTTCAGGGGGTATGTGTTTTAAAATTATAAAAATTGTATTTTAGGTGTTTTGAATTATTTTACAAAGCCTTAGTGGAACCTCCAAGACTTATAATACATTTTAGCTTTTAAAATTTATTTCCTTGGTGAGTGTGACACACCTCCACATAAACAACCCATTATTTTAAGAATATTGGAATTGAACTTATATAATATTGTTTTAAACATTCCATAGGAAATAACCATTGGAAAAATCCATGGGATGGATTGTGGTTTTGATTAGTTTAATTTTTGGTGTCGCAAACCTAAATAATAATGAATTTCCATTATTTTACTATATAATCACACCGAAGCTCCAACTTCCTCATTACTCAAATCCATTTTATTTCATCCAACCTATTCCCTACACACTCTATAAGACTTCCAGTTCTCCACAAGCTCCCAATAAGTTTCTCTCAAGCCTCCCCCAAGCCTTTGGGATTACAATTCCATGTATGGAATTCCTTCGTTTCTCATTTTATACATGTTTATTAATATTGTTATTAAAATTTATTTTTAATTATAAATGTTGGGGAATGATTTTTCACCTCCCCAATAGAATCATCTATATGTTTTAATGATGACAGGCCCCTTATTTCACGTCAATTCCTATAGTGTACACCTGTTACCATGATAAAAATTTGTAAAGAATTTCTCTCTCCTCATTTACATTCAAGTAATTTTTTTTATTATGAATATAAATTCCATTACATTTTTTGGGACATGTATCAATATGACCCACTTACTATCCATTACATGTAAATATTATGAGACACTACATTCTCTCCCATCATCTATTATTCTTTATTTTTATGTCACACTGGTATGCTGCTGAAATTGCATCGCGAGTTTCAAAGACCAAGTCATTGTGTTGTGAATACCATGGTCATTTATCTATCAATGGTACTCAACATTATGAAAATTTAAAAATTCTTTATACATTTTTATGGGTGTATTAAACATTATTTTATCGTGGAATAAATGGTGATTTTGAAGGACTCCATGTTGTATGATCCATGTGGCACACTTATGCATTAAATGAAATGTTTAAGAAGGTTGTGCCTTGATAGCGGTCCAATGCATTGTGTAAAGATTAGTATCACGATTCATCAAGTGAAATGTGGTATTATTCATGATAATTAAATTTAAATAATGATTTTCTCATTATAATTATTGTGCAATGAGGGTTCACTAATGTTCATTTGCAATGATCCTTGGAACATGAAAATTCGAAGTTGTATCTTGCTGCCACAATTCCATTTATGATAATCATATTATATCATGAATTTATGTTCATTTTTTAAGGCTACATTAATATTCATGTTTCATAACATGTATTTTATTATTCATGTTATTCCCTGTTTAATCCCTTACTAGGCTGTATAACACACCCTTTTCTTATGAAAGTCCTCAGGTTATCCCATTCCATGATAAGTATGAGGGAATATAGTGTTCATGTAAAATATGTCTTCAATAGAGATGTTTTTTCATGATTTAAGTTGTTATTTAATGTTACTAAGCCCCGGATACAGTAGACCTCTTAATATTAAATGTTGTATCATATGTATTGTTTATGTAATAAATAATTTTTAAGTGTGTAATAAAGAGAAGGGTTGTTATACATGAGATAACCTCATTCCGCATGATATTTTTTTGAAATTTCATTATGATAGTAAATAAAAAAATTAATTCATATTTATTTTATTATTCAATAACGTAATAAACACTTAAATAATCCTTTTTATGAACAATTTTTCAAAATTTCCTCCTCACTATAGTGTTTTGGAGAGGATCTAGTAGAGTAGCTTCCATGGATGAATGTTTTTGAATCGAGCACTAAGAAATTTTTTGATAAGGGATCTGTAATATATCCCCAAAGATAATGATGTAAATTCATTATTTATTATCAATTGATCAAAATCATGTTAGGAAAATTCTTTTGATTGGATTATCCCATTTTGATTTACCCTTGATGAATAAAAATTTATCATATAACAAATTAATTCACTACACTATTATATTATTTTGGTATTTTATTTATATTATATTTGTATAAATATTGATATATATTTTAGATTGATTATTTCACATCATTTTTCACCCTATGAGAATGTAGGGAGGTCCACTAGATCATTAGTGTAGGTACATTACTAGTGTTTTTTTTATCTCTCCCCATTATTCCTGAGATCATTATCATTATTATATTTATCCGTCATTTTGACAAATACCCAATGGAAGATCATTGCACAATCAATATTTGATTCAGAAAAACTCTATTGTGGGTATAGTATGAATATCAATGGAATGGGTTTGATGTATAGTGATGAAAGTGGATCTAATTAATATTTTAAGTTCCATGACCATGATAGAGAGGTATGACGGTATTCTTGTAGACAGAAATAGATGGTGTCATCATGTTCATGGTGGTACTGCACTGAAGGCCACCGTATGTAGTGCTCCGATCAATCATCCAAGGAATATGTATGAAAATTTTTCAATACACAATCATGGGAATTTTTTTCAAATAATAATATAATATTAAATTAAAAATAAATGAATCTAATAGTTGGGATATGCATAATTCTATGTGGTGAATGGAATGTGAGGTGACATGGAATCGAGTGTGAATGCTTTATCTTTATTGTTTATTAATAATATTATTAAATTATAATAATATTATAAAATTATATTTTTTTTAAATGAAATTGAGAGATGAAACTAAGTGGGTCATGCTCAATGTGCAAGGCCCCTTTCCCTTTTTAATTCAATTTGTTAAAATTATATAATTATAATAATAATATAAAATGATAACATAATAATTATTGTCATGAAATTTAGTTTTGATGAATTGTATGAAGAATCAAAACCCTTTAATTGAGTTGGAAATTTTCATTTTAATACAGAGTGTTTAATTTAGACTCATGGGTTGGTCCAATGAAGAACAGTTCTAGTGTTATGGTGAAATGTGTCATTCTCCCTGGGTGTCCTTTTGGGTAAAGTAAATTGTGTATCATTATTATTTTTTCTCTATTATTGCTATGGTGTTATCTATTTTTCAATTCATGGATATTTGAAATGAAATATAAATGGATTTTTGTTTAATCCTATTATACTGATGATGATCATTGTATGCTCATAAATTTTCTTCCAGACTCAAATGATGGTGTTGTTGGTGTACACCATGATTAGGATTCCCTTCTATAGTGTTTGGATGGAAATTTTTTTGTGTCCATGATATTATGTGAGGTTTTTTAAGAGGGAAAATTTTGTTTAGAAGGCTTTACTAGTATCATTTGAGTATGTTCATAGGGTTCATTCATATGTGGGTTCGATGCATCATTAGTTTCCCATTATAGTGGGGACCCCTTGATGTATTCTTCCAGATCAATGTAGTATGGTTGAGTTCCCTTCATCAGGTGTGATTTTGATAAGTCTTCTTTGACTATACCCCTCTATAGCATGAAGCATATAACCATCTGAGAGGGTTAAAGTGATCATCATATCCTTATATATTCTATAGTTCGTGTTATGTCACGACCCCCTCCCACCAATGATTCCCCTCCTGAGCTGGAAATGGTGAAAGAGAGATAATGACCCCCGAGTCCTACCTCCAGTAGGCCCCGGGGTGGTGACTATCACCAAGGGTATGTGTTTTCACAAAATGGGAGGCATTATTCTTTTATTATTTAATATCGGGAAATAGGACAAGTCAACCACCCATAAAGGAAAAGAACATGTGTATAGAAATAAACCCAAACCCATCCCACATGCATGTCTAAACAATTTTATAACAAGGTGCAAATACCATAATTCTCAAAGTACAGTACCAAAATAAAACAAGAGTACAACAACTGCAACAACACCAACTCTCCGACTAGTAGGGTCCCGCATGGCCATGGTAGTCCTCCTGGAAACCTGAATGTAAATGTAGGGTGAGCATAGAAGTATACTCAGTAGGGAAACCTAATGATCACATTCAAAAGTGGGGAGGCATCCTAATGTCTCGTGAGAACAACCAAAGAAACCTAGCATGGAATTCTATCCACCCAACCTCACCGTCCACACTCACCAAAACACAATCACAATAGGTAGTAGTATATAATAACATGAGTATTGGGCACCCCACACAATTTCCCTTTAGCTAGCTGCTCTTCCTAATGGAGAACATCCTGACGATGTCACACTCTCTCCGCCCGCACACACCTGGGCCGCACAACCACGTATCCCACCCACACACACAAGGGCCCCACAACCACGTATCCCACCCGCACACACCTAGGCCTCACAACCATGTATCCCGCCTACACACACCTTGGCCTCAAAACCACGTATCACGCCCACACACACCGGGGGCTCACAACCACGTATCCCGTCGGCACACACCTAGGCCTCACAACCACGTATCTCGCCCACACACACCTGGGCCTCATCCCGAAGGTTCTTGTGAAATAGTAATAGTAAGCAAACTCTTGCCTGAAGACACATGGGCCTCATCCCGATGATTCTTTGGAAAAAAAACCTACCCGAAGGGTCTTGGGCCAATCCACCCCAATCGAAACCAACATGAAGGGTATTAGGTGTAAGGTCGCCTCAAGTCATCACAGGCTAGGGAATAAGAAGCATGAAGGAGCTAGTAACTATGGGAAAACACCCTCTCCCATGAAATTGGAGTGTTCGGCACTAAGTGGTCTACATGGGTGGGGTGAGAAAAAACACAAAGATACAGATATATATATATATATATATATATATATATATAACACTCAGACCAACCTATGTCTTCTAATCAGATAACTGAGCACGTGCCTTGGCACTGCTACTACGAACCATGCATACAACAAAAAACCCCAACCCCATTTAGGTTTTCACGTTTCAACAGAATATGCTAATTAGTTCCTTAACTACTGGGAAACTATCCACAACAAACCACATCAGTCGTTCATAAAGCATATCACTGCCATCCACAAATCATGTTGGGAAAACACAAGAAGCACAACAAATCCCTTCTTATCAGCCAACCAACCCCATTGATTATTAATCCCGTTCCATTGCCAAGCCCCACTCTTCAATAACTCTTCCACTTTTTATTTATTATTTACTACCCATAGTTCGCTCACATTCAAGGCCATCCATGTAGCCCCGCTGTCAACCACCATAACCACAAATACACCAAAGCTCATACATCATCATCCCTTGATACAACTTATCGCAGCCCCAATGCTCATCTGATCCACCACAACCCACAAAAAAAGATTCATGCCACATCATCACCCCTTTAACATCATTTACCGAAACCCTCCTGCCCGTTCTATTCGTAGAAACCCAGGGTTCACCCCTCCCTTTCATACACCAGTAACCAATCCAAAACCCACATGTTCATTATTCCACTTTTTTTAACTGGGGTGATCACACAAGGGTTCCAGATTTTAATCAGCCAACATTACGGGAATAATCAATTTCCACATTCAATAAAATCTTCATCCATAAGAAAATATAGAATGAGACGACAACATTTAATTGCGTAAGCAAAGGCCCCCAATGACCATGATTTTCAGTAGGCAGAATCCCATTCAATTCACAACATAATATCACAGGATATAAATAATGTAACAACATTCACAGACATTCCATCCCCGTTATACAAGCCAGTTATTATCTTTATTAAACCGGTTCAAATGTGTCTCACGTAAACAGGAGAACTCACACCCTACATGATGCATAAAAAGAGAGAGACGAAGGTAAGATCCTTACCTCAAAAGGTTCTGATCACAATGCTCCCCCGGATCAACATTAGAAGACTTTTGTCGGCGTCCGTTACTTCTATCCAGTCCAGGAAATACCTATTATGGTAGAAGTTGGAATGTAAAGGGCGAAGGAATGACAATGGATCCAAGCTGAGAAGTTCCTCCTCGTCGTTACGAACCCGTGACCACTGAAGGATCGTAAATCGGTGCTGGAAAAAAGATGTTATAGAAGAAAAGGAGCCTTCGAGTCTCTTGGGAGAGATCCGCTCAAAGGAAAAGGGAGGAGAGGGGTGAGATGAAAAGGGGTAGGGGACCCCTACTTTTATAGGAGAGAAAAGAAAAAGTACACGCGTGTGTAAATTATGGTACATGGCGTGTACTCGACCATTTCACACAGTCACCACGCGGCTTCCAACACGGCCTTCAACGCGGAACGTGGCCATTGACTGGTCAAAACTCAACATGAAGGTAACGCATACGCGGGGAGGGACTACACGACGTGTAGTATTGGATACATGGTGTCTACCCATTTATTTCACATGGCAAGGACATGGATCCAACAGGGCACATGGCCGTTGACTGGTCAACACACGGTAACACGTACGCGGGGAAAGACTACACGACGTGTAGTTTGGGGTACACAGCGTGCACCCATTTATTTCACACGGAAAAGACACGGCCTTCAACACGGGGTATACCCGTAAAAGTGGTACACGATGTGTAATAACACTACATGGTGTGTACTCATTTATTTTACACAGAAAAGACACGGCCTTCAACATGGGGTATACCCAGCATGTGGGTAAATAGCGTGTACTCAAACTACACGGTGTGTAGTTTCAAAAATCTGGAAAGTGTGAGAAAAGCCCATTTTACCCTCCAAAACCCTTCGTGAACTTCTTTGTGACAAAAGAATGGGCTGGAGAGGTCTGAGCCATTACATCAGATACCTCTTAAAACATTCTCATCCTCGAGAATTCAAAAACCAACCTAGAGGAAACCCAACAAGATACCTCTAAGGGTTCTCGTTATAACAGGAACCCAACCAACAACCCTAATCATATGTGTTAGGAATTCCTTCTCCTATGTCGAGATATTATCCGCTTTAGGTGGCACTGACTTTCCTGCATGGGTTTAATTGCATCCTCATTAATGCATCTCGATTAAGAATTGGGTCTTCCCACTTTCATACATTAGGATTTTCAACTTGCACTACCCCCAACACCACACAACCAACACATTGCCCGAACACATGGCTTGGGGAATTCTTTATCCCATGTCGAGATATTATCCTCTTTAGGCGGTAGTGACTCGCCCGCACGGGTTCAATTGCATCCGCATTAATGGGTCTCAATTAAGGATCTGGTTTTTCCATTTCCCCAAGCATCCAGACATGCTACACATTTCCATAGAACAAGGAAACAAAAGGTCTCCCAACTGACAAGACAAATATTCCGTATATCAAAGGTACATAGCATAAAATCAACACAAAGATTAGATGAAAAAACACACGTAACAAATCTCTGTGTAATGAGCGTGTATATGGGCCTCCCACACCCAAGTGTTCTCCTCGAGGCCGACATGCCTCCACAACACACAATCCAATGGAATGATTCATCCACGGAGCACCTTCTCTTTACGATCCTCGATTCTGACTGGTCGTTCCTCGAAGGTCGCGTCGTCTCCCATATCTAACTCTCCACAGTCGATAATGTGGGAGTCACCGTGTAAGTACTGACGAAGCTGGGAGACATGGAAGACATCATGAACCTTCTCCAACTGAGGTGGTTGGGATAGATGGTTTGCTTCCTCGTCAACTCGCCTCAGCACCTCAAAAGGTCCAATGAACCTAGGTGAGAGTTTTATCCCTTTCCCAAACCACTGTTTCCCCCATTGAGGGGAATCCTTCAAGAACACATGATCTCCCACCTCGAACTCCAAGGGCCTCCTCTGAAGATCAGCATAAGAATTATTTCTGTCCTGTGCCGCTTTCATCCTCTCACGTACAAGCTGGACATTCTCCGTGGTGCTCTGCACTACCTCTGGACCAAGAGAACTTGTCTCACCAACCTCTACCCGGCAAATGGGTGAATTACATGGTCGTCCATATAGATCCTCAAACGGTTCCATGCCAATAGTATAGTGGAAGCTGTTGTTGTAGGAAAACTCTATTAAAGGCAAGTGTCGTACCCATGATCCTCTGAAATCCAGAACACATGATCGCATCATGTCCTCTAATGTTTGGATTGTCTGATCTGTCTTTCAATCAGTCTGGGGGTGGAAAGTAGTGCTAAGGTGTAGCTGTGTGCCAAAAGCATGATGTAACCCCCTACAAATTCATGAGGTAAACAGAGTATCCTGATCTGAGACGATAGTCTTTGGAACTCCATGAAGACGCACAACATCATCTACGTACCTTTGTGCTAAGGTACTCACCGGGCCTGACTCCTTAATTTCTAATAAGTGAGCTTATTTCGTCAATCGATCCACCACTACCAAGATAGCATAATAACCACACTATGCTCTGGGTAGTCTTGTGATGAAGTCCATTGAGATGTCATCCCACTTGCAATCATGGAGATCTAAAGGATGACACAAACTACTGGGAACACGGTGTTTATCCTTCACTTGCTGACACACTAGGCATTTAGCCACAAACTCTGCCACTGCCCGTTTCACCCCGGGCCACCAAAACCATTCCCTCAAGCCTCGATACATTTTTGAAACTCATGGATGTACCGCCAAGGCTGAGCTATGGGACTCACGGAGAACTCCGTCACACATCGCCTCTGGAACAAACAACCTTCCATGGAAAATCATCTGATGTCGGCTATCCTCTGACCATCCTTCTGGAGCATTTACTTGATCGACACGATCCCACATTACTTTCGCCTCGTAGTCCCCCCCCCCTGAGACTCTTCCACCTGTTGCAACAAAGAGGGCTGCACCGTCATCTGAAACAAACAGCCTCTAACACCCTCTTCCCTTGCATCCAAGTGCAAGGAAGCCAACTCTCCCATATCCCTCCAAGAATCAGCGGATTCCAGAACCACTTCCTGGTGCGACTTCCTACTCTGGGCATCAGCCACAACGTTTCCATTACCTTCAGTGTAAGAGATCTCCATGTCATAGTCTTGGAGAAACTCAACCCATCTCTGCTGTCATAGGTTCAGGTCACGCTAGGAGAAGATATAACACATGCTCTTATGATCTGAGAAGACCACAAAGCGCTCCCAAAAGAGCTAATATCGCCAAAACTTCAGTGCGAACACTACTGCAGCAAGCTATAGGTCATGGGTGACATAGTTATGCTCATAAGGGAACAACTGCCTAGAACCATAATAGATCACTCCCTTATTCTGCATCAGCACACACCCCAGGACAAGGCCAGAGGCATCACAGAACACCTCATACAACAACCCTTCCTCTGGCAACATGAGTACGGGAGCACTGTCCAACTTCTTCTTCCGGTAGTCGAAAGCCTTCTGGCACTTCTCGCTCCATAGAAAGAAATGGTTCTTCCTAGTAAAAGCAGTCAATGGAGCAGCAACTCGAGAGAAGTCCAAAACGAACCTCCTATAGTAACCTGATAACCCCAAGAAACTACGAACTTCTTCCACGCTCTTGGGTGATTCCAAGAAACAACTGCCTCCACCTTCGACGGCTCCACTGACAATCCATGATGAGACACTACGTGACCAAGGAAGTGTACTTCTTGTGTCAAGGACTTACACTTCGACTATTTCCCGTAATGATGGTGGTGTCGAAGGACTTCAAAGACTGCCCTGAGATGCTCAACATGCTCCTCCTCTGATCATGCGTATATTAGGATGTCGTTGATAAACACAACGACAAACCGGTCAAGAAACTCTCGGAAGACAAACTTCATAAGTCCCATGAACACGACCGGTGCATTCGTAACTCCAAACGTCATCACTACAAACTCGAAGTGCCCATACCTACACCTGAAAGCCATCTTCGAGATGTCGCTGTCCTTTACCCTCAGGTGATGATATCGAGATTGTAGATCAATCTTGGAAAACCAATCTGCTCCCCTCAGTTGGTCGAAGAGATCATCTATCCTTGGAAGGGGGTAACAGTTCTTGACTGTTACCTCGTTCAACCTTCGGTAGTCTATGCATAGCCTGAGACCACCATCTGCCTTCTTCATGAACAAAACTAGAGCACCCCATGGCGATACGCTGGGTCGAAAAAACCCTTCTCCATAAGATCGTCAATCTGAATCCGCAACTCCTTCAACTCCGAAGGTTCCATCCATTAAGGGGCCATCGAAATCGAACGGCCACCAGGCTGTAAGTCTATCCTGAACTCAATGTCACGTCGGGGGGGGGGGGGGGGGTAGAGTCAAAACCTCCTCAGGAAAAACATCGTGGACCTCCCCAACAACCACTGGGACATCCATCATCTCTGTATCAACTGGAACCATTGATAAACCGCCTAACAAGGAAAGGAGAGGCTTCACATACCGGCTTCTTACCTGATAGCTCTTCTCGCCAACAAAAGATATGCACTGCCCATCCACGTCGGAGAACACGACTCTTCTCCGGAAGCAGTCGATAACGACACTACCAGAAAACAACCAGGCGATTCCTAGGATGACATCGTATGGCTACATCTATAATAGAAGAAGGTCCCCACTAGATCAATGTGGTCCCAACATCAGCCCACATCCCCAGAAAACACAAGATACGCTGGTCTGGCCTCCAACTGGTGTACTCAGCACCAGTGGTACGGAAGGTCTCTCTACATCTAGTCCCAAAGCATGGGCTAGACAAGGTGAAAAAAAGGATTGTGAATCTCCCAAATCGAACAAAGCAGAATCAAGAGTGTTGAACAAACAAATCGTACCTCACACCACCTCTGGTCCTGCCGGAGATGACAACTATGTTGTGTGCAACTGTCCACGCCCAGCTCCTCAACCTCTCTGATGTCGACTAGGTGCCATAGAGGTACGGTAAACAAAGAACTCCTAAACCCGAGTAGTAAAGAAATTTCTCAGGGTTTCATTGTATCATTTTATTTCAATTTCTTTCCCATAACACCCAAATCAAGTAAAACACAATCATGATGATGAATGTACCTTCCCTAGGGTCTCTACCCTGCAATCAATGTAGTCTCACTTGGTCGTTCGGTAGGCTCAGAGTCATTTCATCGGATCACAGGGGGCCCTAAAATCCCGTGTCCTGGCAGGTCTTCCAGGGCCTATGTCACACACCAAGATTAACTAACATTGTTTGCCTACCTTTCCATGCAATCCTCACTATTCCTAACTCAAAACTCCATCCTATCTCTCAACCTCGCTCTGATACCATCCAGTCACGACCACCTCCCACCAAAGATGCCCCTCTCGAGTTGGAAATGGTGAAAGGGAGATATTGACCCCCCGAGTCCCACCTCCAGTAGGCCCCGAGGTGGCGATCAACACCAAGGGTATGAGTTTTCACAAATATGTGAGGCATTACCCTTTATATTTTTTAAGATCGGGAAATAGGACAATTCAACCACCCAAAAAGGGAAAGAACAAGTGTATAGAAATAAACCCAAACCAATCCCACATGCATGTTTAAAAAGTTTTATAACAAGGTGTAAGTACAAGAAAGCTCAAGGTACAATACCAAAAGAAAACAAGGGTACAAAAACTGCAACAACTCAAAATGTCCAACTAGTAGGGTCCCGCACGGCCCTGGTAGTCCTCCTGGAAACATGAAAGTAAGTGTAGGGTGAGCATACAAGTATACTCATTAGGGAATCCTAAATCTCTCGTGTACAAGTGGGGGGACATCCTAATGTCCCATGTGAACAATAGAAGAAACCTAGCAAGGAATTATATCCACCCAACCTCACCAGCCACACTCACCAAAACACAATCACAACAGGTAGTAGTATATACGAACAAGAGTATTGGGTACCCCGCATCATTTCTCATTAGTTAGCTGCTCTTCCAAACGGCGAATGTCCTGACGTTGTCACACTCTCCCCGCTCGCACACACCTAGGTCTCACAACCATTTCTCCCATCTGAACACACCTAGGCTTCACAACCACGTATCCCACCCGCACACACCTTGGCCTCACAACCACGTATCCCGCCCGCACACACCTGGGCCTCACAACCACGTATCCCGCTCACACACACTTGGGCCTCACAAACATGTATCCCACCCGCACACACCTGGGCCTCATCCCGAAGGTTCTTGGGAAATAGTAATAGTAACATAACTCTCGCCTGAGGAAACATGGGCCTCATCCCGAAGATTCTTGGCAAAACAAACCTACCCAAAGAGTCTTGGGCCAATACACCCCAATTGAAACCTACCGGAAGGGTCTTAGGTGTATGGATGACTCAAGCCATCAGAGCCTGGGGAATAAGGATCAGGAAGGAGCTAGTAACTATGGGAAAACACCCTCTCCCATGAAAGGGAAGTGTTCGGCACTAAGTTCTCAACATGGGTGGGGTGAGATAAAACACAATGATACAAATATATATATATATATATATATATATATATATATATACCAAACACTCATCCCAACCTATGGCTTCTAATAGGAAAAATGGGCATGTGCCTCGGCACTGCTACTACGAAGCATGCATAAAAAAACAACCCCAACCACATTTAGGTTTTCACGTTTCAACATAATCTAGTTATAAGTTCCTTAACTACTGGGAAACTATCCACAACCAACCACATCAGTAGTTTGTAAAGCATATCCCTGCCATCCACAAATCAAGTTAGGAAAACACAAGAATCACAACAAATCCCTTCTTATCAACCAACCAACCCCATTGATTACTAAACCTGTTCTGTTGCCAATCCCCACCATTCATTAACTCTTCCAATTTTTATTTATTATTCACAACCCATAGTTCGCTCACTTTCAAGCCCATCCCTGCAGCCCCGCTTCCAACCACCATAACCACAAACACACTGAAGCTCGTACGTCATCATCCCTTGATACAACTTATCGCAGCCCCGCTGCTCATCCGATCCACCACAACCCACAAAACAAGATTCATGCCACATCATCGCTCCTTTAACATCCTTTACTGCAGCCCGGCTGCAAGTTCTATTCATAACAACCTAGGGTTCACCCCTCCCTTTCATACACCAGTAACTAAGGAAAAAGACACATGTTCATTATTCCATTTTGTTTAAGCGGGGTGATCATACAAGGGTTCCAGATTTTAATCATCCAACTTTACGTGATTAATCAATTTCCACATTCAATAAAATCTTTGTCCATAAGAAAATCCATAAGGAGAGGGAAACAATTAATTGCGTAAGCAAAGGCCCCCAACGACCATGATTTTTAGTAGGTATAAGCTCATTAAATTCACAAAATAATATCACATGATATAAATAATGTAACAGCATTAACAAAATTCCCATCCCCATTATACAAGACAGTTATTATCTTTATTAAACCGGTTCAAATGTGTTTCACGTAAACAAGAGAACACCCACCCCACATGATGCACTAAAAGAGAGATATGAAAGTAAGATCCATACCTCAACAGGTTCTGATCACAACGCTCCACCGGATGAACTTTAGAAGATGTCTGTTGGCGTCCGTCACTTCTGTCCAGTCCCGACAAAACCTCCTCGGGTGGAAGTTGAAAATTAAAGGCTGAAGGAAAGACAACGGATCCAAGCTCAGATGTTTTTCATCGTCGTTACGATCATGTGGCCACTGACGGATCGTATATCGGAGCTTGGATGAAAAATTTATGGAAGAAAAGGAGCCTTTGAGTCTCTTGGGAGAGCTCTACTCAAAGGAAAGGAGAGGAGAAGGGTATGTTGAAAAGGAGGAGGGGACCCCTCATTTTATAGGAGATAAAAGAAAAAGTGCACGGCGTGTACTTTACGGTACATGGTTTATACTCATCCGTTTCACACGGTCACCACGCGGCTTCCAACACGACCTTCAATGCGGAACGCAGCCGTTGACTGGTCAACACACGACATGAAGGTAACACATACACGGGGAGGGACTACACGCTGTGTAGTATTGGTTACACGTCGTGTACCCATTTATTTCACATGGCAAGGACACGACTCCAACACGGCACACAACCGTTGAATGGTCAACACATGGTAACGTGTACGCAGGGAGAGACTACACGACGTGTAGTTTGCGGTAAACAGCGTGCACCCATTTATTTCACACGGCAAAGACACGGCCTTCAACACGGGGTATACGCGGAAAAGCGGTACACGATGTGTACTCACACTACACGACATGTACTCTTTTATTTCACACGGAAAACACACAGCCTTCAACACGGGGTATACCCGGCAAGGGGGTACACGGCGTGTACTCAAAACTACACGACCTGTAGTTTCAAAATTCTTGAAAGTGTGAGAAAAGTTCATTTTACCCTCCAGAACACTTCGTGACCTTCTTTTTGACAAAGGAATGAGCCAGAGAGGTCCAGGACATTACTGGTTATTTGTTTTTGGAGTGATCTATATATACACAGGTGTCAATCCCATATCTAAGAGCATGTATCTAGTATAGATTATTGTCCCCCCAGGGATCCAATGGTTTTGAAACGCTATCATTGTATCCATATCTGAACTTTCTAATGAGGTTTAGTATGATCCAATATGTATATTAGATGAAACCTCTTATTTTTCATTTGTTTCATGACCTGATGAGTGTGAACTCTAGGATGACATCAATTAGATGACGTATAGCTCATGATGCCTGTTCTATTAGAAAAGTAATGTTTTTTAGCATCGAGCATGAATAAAGGGATGATTTTATAGTTGTGATCGTTTTCTTTAGACAGTGTGTATTTTATGATTATAAGTGGATATTACTGTTATATGGGTTTTAAAAAATACAGGTATAGAGATGAATGTTTCTCTTGATGAGTTGGGCATTGTGATTTCAGGGTTTCATACTATGTATTGTTATGATCACCCTTACATGGGATATTCCCAAACATGTCATGTCTAATGAAGAAAAATGATTTTTTAAGGAGTTATTGGTTTACTAGGAGATGGCTAGTCTAGAATGCGATATATAAACCGAGGTGTATACCAGAGTAGCTTTTGATAGCAATCTCTTTCATATAAAGAGGTGTAAATTTGATTTTTTGGGACTATATTCGTCCCCATACTACACTTTACAATACTTTTTCATACTATATTTGTGATATTTTAGGTGTATACGTGATTCTATTTCAACTTTTATACATTTTATCATTTTATGGATTTATATATGCGTGTTTCCATATAATCATGTAAGGATAATGCCTTCCATGTGTGAGATATTACCTTTTTTAGCTCGTCTCCATCCCATGCCCAATTGGAGGAGAGATATGGGATCTAGTTTCTCAGGCCCTATAAAGTTGGCCATGAAACAATGTATGTATTTCAATCAATGAGTGCATGAATAATATTAAAATCCCCCATCCTTTGGCCTGGGGAAATTCACTTCAAGGAGGGAATCCATAGGCAGGTATATAAATTTCATCTAGAAGTAGTGATTCGATGATTATTCTCATAATTATTTCCCAACAATCATTATTCACTAATTGATGATTTTTTATCAATTCGTCTGTGAGAATTTCATTATCATCTTCTAGGGGATGGATGGAAGGATCCAGGAAAACACTGTTTCTTCTATTGGTGGTAGGGAAAGAGGATTATTGAAGGAGTTTAGACATAGACCCTGTAGACTGAATCATGCGATTACACTAACCATATTATCCAATTTAATTAACCTATAATGTACAAACATGATCTCTAAAAATTTCCATAGATGTTTGAAACATACTCGAAACGCATTCTATTCATTTGATAGAAAAAGACATCACACCAACCTAATTTGTCCAAGTTGAATATATGAGTGTATGATTGTACACTTATTGAGTGTCATCGTTTAAGGGTTGATGCCTATTGTAGCATTTGATGGGTTGATGCCTATGGTACCATTTGAAGGATCAATTCTCATGATATCATTTGAGGGGTCATTTTATACAATACCATTTTATGGGTTGGTTCCCCTGATATCATTTGATGGGATGGTTTCATGATATATTTTGAGGTGTCAGTGCCCATAGTACCATTTGTCGGGATGGCGACCATGGTAGCATGTGATGGGTCATTTCCCATGTAACTATTTCAATGGTAAAATCCATATAAATGTTGTTAACAGGGTAAAAATGATAAAACATGACCCATATCTATTATATGGGGTTCTCTATGTGAATTCATAGTCATCGTGGCTAGATGTGATAATGTCAGAGGTTGTTGGCTAGAAATGATATGAGATTGACTCTAGTCCACGGTTTGGATACACTGGTCAGTCTGAGATAGGTTAGATGTTGTAGGGATATACGATTTCCCTGAAGCTGTATAGTTTGGATACACAAAGGATGTATCTCTTGATGAATTCCCCCAACTTGGATAGTTGGAATATTTACAACCTTCTCTTTAGATACTTGTATAGTCGTTTTCACTTATCAGTGATGATGGCTAGAATGGATGAGAGCCATTCAAGGTGGATCCTGATTAATTGAGTTGACAATATAATTTTCTTCATCCATATATAAGTGGTAGGGAAGGTATGAATTTATTTTATCTAGGTATCATCTCCCAAAGTGGTTTAATGTGGCATTAAGGGAAACTTCTTCTTCTATGTCCTATGATTGGATTGATGGATATTTTTACCTCTTACTTTTAATGATTTTATGATCCTATTTCATATCCTGGATGGAGCTATTTATGTGTTACTCCTTAACCAAGGTGTTCACCAACTAATACTAATAGTGGTAATTTGGTAATTTTTTATATCATGGAAATAAAGACAAAAATAGCTTTTCCAGATACCATATAATCCAATGGAATATTCAATGATATCATTTTAATTATGAGGAATCAAAATGTCCGAGAGGGGTAACCTGACAACTTATTATTGAGAAATCATATATAAGAGTACATTTTTTATCAATTTCATTCATAATTAAAGGATAATGAGGTGGTCTCTTCTTTTTATCTATGGTTTACTATAGTTAAATAAAACATGTTGGGTTTTTCAATTTGTTTTGTGACATGTTTTGAATAAAATGGCCCAAAAATGAAATGGGAAGTCTATAATTTTTTACCCCTGAATGTGATGACATATTTTGGGAATTTCATGTTGGGTTTACAATTTTATTTTATTTAGAAAATATATGGATGAAATTACGTTTCAATAGTATAAATATGGGGATTTCGTGGAGTTCCTCATTCTGTCACATAAGGTTTTTTATTTGTTTAATCCCCCATAAAAAATTATTCTAGTATCCATAATTGTGTAAAAACATTATTCACTAAGACTGGTGTTCCTTTTGTTTTTCATAATAAATGGTTTATAACATCTCACAATTTTCAAGAGTATGGGTGGTCTGTATCATCGCACACATTGGGGGTAACTATTGCATACAATGAGAATCCCTTATAGATTTATGATTGGTTCATGTAGTCATTTCTAGGACCTAGAATGGTACTCATCACTCATGGTCCATTAACATGATTATGAGCATGTGTTGATAAGAGTTGTTGTGTGCGTATCATGATTTACTAATAAACTACTTATTTAATTATGAATCACTAGTTTATGGCCATGTACTGGAAACTATGTGCTTTTTTAATACAAGGTAGTGGTTGTGTCATATATATTTTATTGATCCTCTGTGATGAATAATATGTATCCTATAAAAATGAAAAAAAACTCATGTATGTTAATTGGGATAGTTTATGTTTTGGAATATAGACTATCTATGTAGTTTAATATTATGTAGTATGGATGTGAATATTTGGTGGTGACTTGGATGAGTAGTCATATGAATCCTACATTAAATAGGAATCAATTATTACATTGTTCTTATACGAAAATCTATGTTGTGAGATATGCAACCCCATAGGCCTCAGAAGATACTTATGCATATAAAACAACCCTAGATTGTTTTGTTTGGGGTTTGTAACATTTAGCGAAGATAATATGTAATCATACATAAATTATAATGTAGTTCCCATACTATGGTATCCTCATAAAAATATTGGTACATACATCACTATTCTTTATGCCAACGTGATTCATGCTCTGTTTGAGAAACAAGAGATAACGACAGATATAAAACAATACATGAGAGCCTATTTCTATAAGGCATACACATTAAGGACACCATTTCAGAGACATTTATACCCATATATTCGATGATATTGAATGGAGTTTGGGCCATAAGAATATATCCCATATATCATTTTATATACGATAATAAGATTCATCATAGTTTGGTTCATCCCCAACCCATTGATGGTCTTGAGGTATATGGGGGCACAGTCGAGAATGATACATAAAATTATTCCCATGAATGAGCTCTCTTCTCATCTACTTGTTAATGAGGTAGGATCATCATGCCAGGAAAATTATTGGGTCATGATTTTTGAAATTATGGAGACATGTGGGGAATTACACCTATGTGGGTTCCCACTCATGCTCAGGCCATAGTAAGGAATTCTACCAATTCTATTTGGACCGGATTCAAAGTTATCACTATTCAGTTATCCATTTACAGATTGATAGGAGATGGTAGGTGGTCAATTCCATAGACAATGTGTCTATAACCTAGGTTTTCAGAATGATAGGGAGTTATTCCAGAATTGATTCCCTTTTGATACTCATTCCTTATCTCATGATTAATAATGTGATATGCAGTCATGAAAGGTCTGTCAGAGGGCATTAAACCAATAAGGTCACATGATTGTGTATCCATAGACAATCATGAAAACATTACTTATAAAATTTTCATTCTTCTAACAATTTCTTGAAGGGGTGTACATGGAATGGGTCTTGGTGTATCTATCAGATGATGAAAAAATACCGTAGGGGATTTTGATGATTTGTGTTTGTTGTCATCTAGACATGTCTCAATTGTCAACCCAACATGTTTGGGGCATCATTATTCTATTGCAGACAAATCCAAATATTTTTAGCTGATCAATTGAATTGTGTTGTATTTCCTTGCATGAGTGATGCATAGATGTCATAAGTAATCCGCATAATCTAATTGGAAATGTATGTATTATTACCCATGATCAAAGAATACATGACAATAATATGTCACTTGATAAACCACACTTGTCTTCCGATAATCACATGAAAATGATCAGATGTCTATGTGAAATCACATGATCATGATGACATGTCAAAGACTCATTTCAATGATCAAATTAAATTCTCTAGGATATCTTCTCATAGTAATGGGAGACAATTACATGGTTCTTTTCAAGATAAATATTACTTTTCCTCATATTGTTTCATGATAAATACGTCATGTCCATGAAAAATATCATGACATGAAGAAATTTAAAAAATATTTAATTAGATAAAACTAAGTTATCCATGGAGATTATTGTGATAATAGAGACATGTTAAGAGGTTTTTTCCAAATCATTATTTGTTTTCTTCAGACTGCCACATGAAAATGATTACTATTAAATCACCATTCTTGAGATCAGCTAGAATTATTCAATCCTTATCACTAGACCAACATGAATTGTCCAAGGCTCGATGCGTGATAAACACTACATGTCCAATTTCAGATAAAGGTATCATGATAACAGGGGAATAAATTACAATCATTTACATAAATTATTCATGTGGTGGGGGTATCATAGACAAGATTAAGATCACTTGCACGACATAGGGAGCATGAATAATGGATGAGGAAACATGTCCAAAGATGTTATAAAAAAATTCACTGATAATGATTCATTCCAGAGTTTTCATATAAAGGGATTACACCAAAAGGAATTCCTAGAAAAAAGGGGTTTATGTCCTTGGACACTTACACATGTCAAAATAAACTCTCTTATAAACTAGTGTTATAGGAAATAAAATGATCTCAAAGGGTATTGGCAGGTATTATGAAGACATTAATAATGGATTCACACCAAAAATGCATTCATTGATTATGTTTCATGGAACATTGGATGCATGTTTGAGTATTTGTACATGGGTTTCAACATATTACAAATTCGCATTCATTTAGATTGTTGCCAACATTATGACTAAACTCATTTGGTCCTCCTTCACATCACAAGTTGTTGTGATGGGTACTGTATATGATCTATGAGACTTAGTAGGAGGAGTCATGAGATAGAGAAGGGGGTATCGTGAGACTAAGAACCAATTTCATATGTGGTGTGCATATGACAAGTCCTTATAGACATGAGGGAACATGGTATCGAAGGTATAGATTTCTGGATGAATGATGGAATGTGAAAAAATACTTTTTGAATCTAATGTGGGATGTAACGACCCAAAGTTTCATTAATGGAAAACCCCTCTTGATCCAGTTAAATGTCTCTTTATGAAAAATGTTTTTATAAGATGTCAACTTCTTTGGTTTCATTTTACAAATTTTGACCATTGTTAATATAGTCGTTGAACAGTGAACACATGATTAGTATAAATGTAAGGCTTTAACGAACCCAATTTTTACTCAGACAAAGGAAGTGATGGCCTCATCCAGTAGAATTGCCCCATATAAAGCCCATTTGTGGGAGCTCGGAAAAAAAGTGGCGTCTTTGGGCTTCACCCTTGACCTAGCCCAAGCTAAGCTTCATTATGTCAAGCTCCAACGTTACCATCTAAGGGAAAATGGAATTTGATTGAAATTACCACTCGAGCGATGTTATCCGAGCAGCCCCAAGAGTCTGTCACCATTGTACACCTTACCCTTAGGTCTTATGCGGTTGTTTTAAGAGGTTATGTATCAAATAAGTTGTACTATGTTCCTGTACATTATTTTTTAATATAATAATGAATATAATTTCTAGTCATTTTTGATACATTGTAAATAGTTTTTAAAGTAAAAATGGTGTTTTTCAGGATTATTTAATTAAGAAATCTATTTTATTAAATTAAGGGATTTTTTAATTAAATAATATCTTAATAAAATATTAATATTAATATTAAATTAATTTTTATTAAATATAAGTGATCATATAAATTTATGAATGCAATTAAAATTTTTATTAAGGTTTGAAATCCATTTCTGTAAAAACCCGTGAATTTTCGATAAATGTTGGTTTTTATTTTAAATGTGAAAATTAACATATTTAGAATTTTTTTAGATAAAATAAATGTCAGTTCTAGAATCAGGATGTAGAAATTATCCAACGGTGAATTTTTCATAATTTTCTGAGACAGTTAAATTTTTGGTTAAAAATTAAATACTATTTAATTATATAATGTGTTTTATGACATCATAATGACCCAATGGTGATGTAATAAAATACCATAATCCTTATGTTCGGCCAATATATGTTTTATCATTAAAATAATGTGATTTTGGGTTTGTTTGACTTACTTTTCACAGCATTAATGAACCTCTCAAAACTTATTCAACACTTTGCCTTTTTAAATTAATTTCAATGGGAGTGTGACTCACCTCCACATAAGAAACCCTAATTTTTTAATAAGTTCAGACCTTGGCCTTGTAAAATAATGTTTTCCTCTTTCCTTTTCTAGAAACCATGGGCATATACCATGAGATGGTTTGTGGTTTGGATTATTTTAATATAAGTGGTCCCAAACCTAAATAATAAAGAATTCTCTCACCTTTCCTATATAAACCAACCCAAGACCCCACTTACTCCTCACTAAAATCCCTTGGAGTTCGTCCAACCTCTTCCCTACTCTCTCTAGAATCCTCCAAAGGTTCCCTAAGCTCTCAAGAAGCCTCTCACAATCCTCTCTCTGGCCATTGGAAGCACACTTCCAAGTAAGGGTTTTTTCTTCCTTTCTCATTTTTGTCAATTTTCTTTAAGTTTTATTTCCCATTTAATATCAATTATGAATGTTGGGGTATGGTTTCTCACCTCCCCATACTACCCTCTTATTTTATGAATGATGGGAGACCCCTTTCTCTCTCATTAAATGCCTCCCATGTACACCTGTTACTATGCCGAAATTCCGAAATGAACTTCTCCCTCCTCTTTTACATTCAAGCAATATTTTTGTATCATGAATCTAAATTACTTTTAAATTGTTGGGACATGTATCTATATGACCTCCTTACTCTCCATTACATGTAAATATGATGAGGAACCCCTTTCTCTCTCCTCAACCATTTTTATGAATTCTTATGTCACGCCGTTACGCTGTCGAAATCACACCGATTTTCTAAGCCAATGTCATTGTGTAGTGAATACCATGCCCATTTATCCATCAAGTGTATTCACCTTTATGAACATTTACATATTGATTATAAAGTTTCATGTATTAATTCCACATTCCTTTATCATGGAATAAATGATTATGTTTTATGAATCCATGTTTTATGATCCATGTGGCACACTTATGCATGAAATGAAATGTTTAAGAAGGGTGCGCCCTTATAGCCTCCAATGCATTGGGTAAAGTATAGTATCATGATACGTCAAGTGCAATGAGTGTTGACTAATGCTAATTCAACTGCAACGAGGGTTTACTCGTGCTTCATGTGCAATGAGGGTTTACTCATGCTCCATGTGCAATGATCCTTGGCTCAGGCTAATTCAATGTTAAGTGTTGTTGCCACATTTCCATGTTATGATTTTTATGCTTTATCATTCCTTTATGTTCATGTTTATCTTATTCTCTATTGACATTCCTATTTCCTAACATGTATTTTACTCATGTTATTCCATGTGTACTCCCTTACTAGGCTTTATAGCTCACCCTTTTCTTATGCATGTCCTTAGGTTATCCCATGCAATGCTAAGTAAGAGGGAATGCAGTGGTCATGTAAAGGACGTTTTCAATAAATATATTGTATTTCATGTTTTAAGATTTTATGTAATGATCCTAAGCCCCAAAGACACTATACCTCTCTATCTTCTTTGTTGTATCAAGTGATGTTTTATGTAATAAAGCATGTTTATGTTGTAATAAAATGTAGGGTTGTCATAGTTGGTATCAGAGGATAGGTTTAGTTATTTTTGGGATTAGGAAACCCTAGTAAAGCCTTAGATACAAGACTAATTATTATAAAAACATCCCTATGTTTTGGTAAATACTATTTAAGTGGTTTTTCAAACAAATACATCCCTTTCTGGATACAAGCAGGTAGAGGCGGCTCTGGCACAGATGTATCCTAGGGGTAAAACCTGAAAACACCACTTTGAGCTAGACTCGAACGGGAACAGGTGCATGACAACGGGCCCTGCTGCACTCTTGGTTACGGCACTCCTGGGGGATATGTTTTGATAAATTCACAATCTTGGTATGAACCCTTATTAAAGGAAAAATTCCCCTAAGAATATATGTTAGAAAGTAGACCATGAAAATCCTAGATTGAATCCTATAGACTCATGAGTTAAGGAAATAAAAGTTTATTTATAAGTCATCAACTTTTGTCTTTGGATTACCCTTCATGTGTTACTCCTAAATTTCCTTTTATTCAAGATAATGGATGGTAATAGGAGGAAACGAGCTAACAACCGTTGTGAAGATCAGTGTGATGATTGTACTAATGAGATGCCCAATCCAATGGGAGCGGGAATCGTGAACTTTGTCACGCTTTTCTCTCAGATAACTCAATTTTTGAATAGAAACACGGGTCATGGGGAACGTCCAAACCCCCCTAAGAAAGAAAAAGTCACTATCGAGAGCTTCATGAGACAAAGGCCTCTAACTTTTAGTGGATCATCCGATCCCACGATCGGTGAACAATGGATCAACTCCATTGAAAAGATATTCTCCATCCTCCAATTTTCTGAACAAGAGAAGGTTCTTGTGGAGGCTTATCGTATGGAGGGTGAAACTGATCAATGGTGTAAATTGATCAAAAATACAAATCCTAAGGAGGATATCGAGGCTTTGGAATGGAATGAATTCCGGAATATGTTTTTCGATAAATATTTTCCGTGCACCCTCCGTCTTAATATGGAAAGGGACATCCATTCCCTCAAGAAAAAAGATAAAGAATCTGTGGGAGCGTATGAGGCAATCTTCACAAGGCATGCACGATACGCTTCTGGCTTTGTCGTTACCCCCGAATGCAAGGTTGACCGCTTCTTTGGTGGGCTGAAGCCTAGATTGCGGAAATCATTAGTGATCCGTGACTTCGAAAGCTATGAGGAAATTGTCTGATGTGCCATCAAGGACGAAATGGAGATCGGAGAATCACAAGGGTATCATGAGGACAAGAAGCGTAAGGTGGACTTCAATGCTGGTGGTCCGATGGATAAATCCAATGGCGTTAAGAAGTTCCAGCACCCCACTTTCCAAAAAGTGTGGAAAGAAGCACCATGAAAATTGCCTTAAGGGGATGAGAAAATGCTTCAGATGTGGAAGAGAAGGGCACCTAGCTATTAACTGTCGGCAAGAAGGACCAGAGGTTGCGATAGAGGAGAGGAATGCTTCGTTTGAACCTCAATGCGTTGTCCAATGCTACAAATGAAATGAACTGGGTCATTTTTCAAATTAGTGACCTAATCCAAAGGCTATCAGAGGCAACCAACAACCCCCAAGATAGCATGGAAGAACATTTTCCACCACTTTTGCCGAAGTGAACCCCGACAACGAAGTGGTGACAGGTACGCTAGTTATTCATTCAAGAATAGCGAACATACTTTTTGATTCAGGTTCTACGCATTCTTTTATATCTCGAAAGATTAGTAGAACAATCCCAGCACCACCACAAATCTTGGAAGTAAAGATGTCGGTGAGTACGTCAAATGGGGAAATCATTGCATCACATGAATATAAGTCCTCCCCAGTTATAATCTGTGGAATGAATTTCCCGGAGAACCTCGTCATACTCCCTTTGGTGGAATTTGATGTAATTATTGGAATAGATTGGATTTCCTTATATAGAGCCAACATAAATTGTTGGGAGAGGGAAATCACACTCTATGTGGAGAATCGACCCCCGATTCTTCAAAAGTGTCAGGAGGAAGATGAATCTCCTTTAGCTCCATCATCTCAAGCATGGATATTACTGCCCTATTAGCACGCGTATATGGATCAGATGATTGAGTCCAAAGAAGAAACCATCCTTGATGAAATTCCTATTTTGAGGGAATTCACGGAAGTGTTTCCGGAGGAACTGCCTGGTCTTCCTCCAAGAAGGGATGTTGAGTTCTCAATTGAACTTATACCTGGGGCGCTATCAATATCCAGTACTCCATATAGAATGGATGTTGTTGAGGTTGAAGAGATTAAGAAACAACTATAGGAGAATCTGGATAAAGGGTTTATACACCCAAGTGCTTCACCATGGGGTGCACCAGTCCTCTTCGTCCAGAAGAAGGATTGGTCAATACAGCTCTACATCGATTATCGTGAACTTAACAAAATCACGATAAAGAACAAGTATCCACTCCCACGAATTGATTACTTGTTTGATCTATTGCGTGGAGCACAATAATTTTCCAAGGTGGACTTGCAGTCAGGGTATTATCAAGTAAGGGTGAAGAAGGAAGATATCCCCAAGACTGATTTTCGTACATGATATGGGCACTATGAATTCATAGTAATTCCTTTCGGGCTCACCAATGCACCAGAAATATTAATGGACTTGATGAATAGAGTCTTTAGAGATTACCTTGAAAAATTTGTGGTAGTCTTTATAGATGATATTCTAATATACTCCAAAACCAAGGAGGATCATGAGGAGCATTTAAAAACTGTACTAGAGACTTTGCGCAAGGAGAAGCTCTATGCAAAGTACAACAAGTGTGAGTTCTGGTTGAAGGAAGCATCATTCTTGGGCCATATCATCACAAGAAATGGGATATCTGTGGACCCCTCCAAAACAGATACAATTGAGGGATGGCCAAGGCCAACATCGGTAACGGATATCCGTAGCTTATTGGGGTTAGCTGGATATTATCGATGATTTGTGATAAATTTCTCATGATTGTCCAACCCTCTTACCAAGATAACTTGAAAGGGAGTAAAGTTTTCTTGGAGTGATGAATGCGAAGAAAGCTTCAAGGATTTGAAACGGAGGATTATCACTGCGCCCGTGCTCACTTTACCTACATGTGGGAAAATTTTTGTGGTATTAAGTGATGCCTCAAAGAAGGGCTTAGGCTGTGTGCTGATGGAGAATGACAAAGTGATATCCTATGCCACAAGGAAGTTGAATATTCATTAGCAAAACTATCCAACGCATGATATGGAGTTGGCGGCGGTGATCTTTGCCTTGATAATCTGGCGACATTATCTCTATGGAGAGAAATGTGAGATATATAGTGACCACAAGAGTCTTAAATATAGATTCACACAGCGAGAGCTTAATATGTGCCAGAGAAGATGGATAGAACTCATCAAGGATTATGACTGTTCAATACATTACCACCCTGGGAAAGCGAACAAGGTGGCGGATGCCCTATGCAGAAAGGATCCAGTGATTCTATCAAGGATAAGAATTGAGAAGGATCCAATCTTCTTAGACTTGATGAAGATGGACGTGGGAATCATAAAGAAGTGAACATCATCAATCCTTTCACAAATGATTTCTCAACCATCTCTTTTTGAAATATTAAAGGATGCTCAAAAGGATGATGTGGGAATTCAAGAAAAAGTGGAAGCTATCAAAAAGGGGAAAACCTCAGAGTTTAATGTTAATGAAGTAGTAATTGTGCAGTTTGGGAAAAGACTACATGTTCCATCAAGTTTGGAGATGAAGAAGGAACTTTTGGATGATGCACATAGTTCAAATTTCTCTATTCATCCAGGGACCACAAAGATGTATCGAGATCTCCAAGAAAACTTTTGGTGGGATAATATGAAGAAGGAGATCGTCAAATATACATCAAAGTGCCTGGTGTGTCAGCAAGTGAAGGCAGAGAGGCAGACGTCTAAGGGGATGATGCAACCATTACCCATACCAGAATGTAAATTGGAGAACATCACCATGGACTTTGTCACCGGACTTCCGAGGACATACAAAGGCAATAATTCAATCTGGGTTGTTGTGGATCGTCTTACAATGACTGTACACTTCATTGCTATTTGAGAGGATTTATCATTGGTTAAACTGGCACAGATATATATTAGGGATGTGGTAAGGTTGCATGGAGTACCACTATCTATTGTGTCCGACCGAGATCCAAGATTCACCTCTTAGTTTTGGAAGAGTCTTCAACATGCTCTGAATACTGAACTAATCTTTATTACGTCCTATCATCCTCAAACTGATGGCCAATCAGAGAGAACAATCCAAACACATGAGGATATGTTGAGAGCATGCTCAATGGACTTTAAAGGAGGATGGGACCAACATCTTCCTCTGGTTGAGTTCTCTTATAATAACAGTTTCCACTCGAGCATCCAAATGACACCATATGAAGCCCTATATGGGAGAAGGTGCAGAACACCGACATGTTGGGATGAGGTCGGTGAACGTAAGCTGCTTGAACCAGAAATGGTCGAAAAAATGGTGGATAAGATGAAAACCATTCAGCAGCATATCAAGGCAGCCCAGAGTCGACAGAAGAGTTATGCAAATAATCGTCGATGAGACCTTGAGTTTAAAGTTGGAGACATGGTAATTTTATGCATATCTCCGTGGAAGAAGGTCATGAGGTTTGGAAAGAAAGGGAAGTTAAGTCCAAGGTACATCAGCCCCTTCAAGATTCTTGATCATGTTGGGGATGTGGCCTATCGACTAGCACTTCCACCTACTATGGACACGGTGCATGATGTCTTTCATGTATCCCTCTTAAGGAAGTACATACCAGACCCTTAACATGTACTCTCTTCCGAGGTGGTACAATTGGAAGATGATCTTTCTTTTGAGGAGAAACCAGTGAAGATCTTAGATCGTAGAGAAAAAGTTATACAAAATAAAACAATTCCCCTCGTCAAAGTGCCGTAGTGAAACCAAAAGTTTGAAGAAGCGACTTGGGAGTCAGAGGATATGATGAAGCTGAGTTAGCCACATTTTTTTAGTGCGGGAAAAGGAAAATTTAGATGGTGAAATTTATTAAGGGGGGAATATTGTAACGACCGAAAGTTTCATTAATGGAAAATCCCTCTTGATCCAGTTAAATGTCTCTTTATGAAAAATGTATTTATAAGATTTCAAAGTTTTTGGTTTCATGTTATGAATTTTGACCATTGTTAATATAGTCGTTGAATAGTGATCACATGATTAGTATAAATATAATGCTTTAACGAACCCAATTTTTACTCAAACAAAGGAAGCGATGGCCTCATCCAGTAGAATTTCCCCATACGAAGCCCATTTGTCGGAGCATGGAAAAGAGGTGGTGTCTTTGGGCTTTTCCCTTGACCAAGACCAAGCTAAGCTTCCTTATGTCAAGCTCGAACATGACCGTCTACGGGAAAAGTGGAAGTTGATTGAAATTATCACTCGAGCGATGTTATCCGAGTCGCCCCAAGAGTCTGTCACCATTGCACACCTTACCCTTAGGTCTTATGTGGCTATTTTAAAAGGTTATGTAACAAATATGTAGTACTATGTTCATTTACATTATTTTTTTATATAATAATTAATATAATTTCTAGTCATTTTTGATACATTGTAAATATTTATTAAAGTACAAATGGTGTTTTTAATTATTATTTTATTAAGAAATATATTTTATTTAATTAAGGGATTTTTTATTTAAATAATATTTTAATAAAATATTATTATTAATATTAAATTAATTTTTATTAAATATAAATGATCATATAAATTTATGAATACAATTAAAATTTTTATGAAGGTTTGAAAGCCATTTCTCTCAAAACCCGTGAATGTTCGATAAATGTTGGTTTTTATTTTAAAAGTGAAAATTAACATATTTAGAATTTATTTAGATAAAATAAATTTCATTTCTGGAATCAGGATGTCAAAATTATCCAACGGTGAATTTTTCATAATTTTCTGAGACAGGCAAATTTTTGGGTAAAAATTAAATACCATTTAATTATATAATGTGTTTTATGACATCATAATGACCCAATGGTGATGTAATAAAATACCATAATCCTTATTTTCGGCCAATATATGTTTTATCATTAAAATAATGTGATTTTGGGTTTGTTTGACTTACTTTTCAAAGCATTAATGAACCCCTGAAGACTTATTCAACACTTTGCCTTTTTAAATTAATTTCCAAGGGAGTGTGACTCACATCCACATAAGAAAATCTAATTTTTTAATAAGTTCAGACCTTGGCCTTGTAAAATATTGTTTTCCTATTTCCTTTTCCAGAAAACATGGGAAAATACCATGAGATGGTTTTTGGTTTGGATTATTTTAATATAAGGGGTCCCAAACCTAAATAACAAAGAATTCTCTCACCTTTCCTATATAAACCCACCTAGGCTCCCACTTCATCCTCTCTAAAATACCTTGGAGTTCGTCAAACCTCTGCCCTACTCTCTCTAGAATCCTCCCAAGGTTCCCCAAGCTCCCAAGAAGCCTCTCACAATCCTCTCTCTATCCTTTGGAAGAACACTTCCAAGTAAGGCTTTTTTCTTCCTTTCTCATTTTTGCCAATTTTCTTTAAGTTGTATGGCCCATTTATTTTCAATTATGAATGTTGGGTTATGTTTTCGCACCTCCCCCATACTGCCCTCTTATTTTTTGAATGATTGGAGACCCCTTTCACTCTCATTAAATTCCTCCCATGTACACCCATTACTATGCCGAAATTCCGAAAGGAACTTCTCCCTCCTCTTTTACATTCAAGCAATACTTATGTATCATGAATCTAAATTACTTTAAAATTGTTGGTACATGTATCTATATGACCTAATTACTTTCCATTACAAGTAAATATGATGAGGAACCCATTTCTCTCTCATAAACCATTTTTATGAATTATTATGTCACGCCGTTACGCTTCCGAAATCGCACCGATTTTCTAAGCCAATGTCATTGTGTAGTGAATACCATGCCCATTTCTCCATCGAGGGTATTCACCTTTATTCACATTTACTTATTGATTATAAAGTTTCATTTATGAATTCCACATTCCTTTATCGTGGAAGAAATTATTATCTTTTATGAATCCATGTTTTATGATCCATGTGGCACACTTATGCATGAAATGAAATGTTTAAGATGGGTGCGCCCTTATAGCGCCCAATGCATAGGGTAAAGTATAGTATCATGATTCGTCAAGTGAAATGAGAGTTGACTCATGCTAATTCAAGTGAAATGAGGGTTTACTTGTGCTTCATGTCCAATGAGGGTTTACTCATGCTCCATGTGCAATGAGCCTTGGCTCTTGCTAATTCAATGTTAAGTGTTGTTGTCACATTTCCATTTTATGATTATCATGCTTTATCATGCCTTTATGTTCATGTTTATATTATGATCTATTGACATGCCTATTGCCTAACATGTATTTTACTCATGTTATTCCAGGTTTACTCCCTTACTGGGCTTTATAACTCACCCTTTTCTTATGCAGGTCCTCAGGTTATCCCATGCAATGCTATGTATGAGGGAATGTAGTGGTCATGTAAAGGAAGTTTTCAATAAAGATGTTGTATTTCATGTTTTAAGTTTTTATGTAATGATCCTAAGACCCAAAGACACTAATCCTCTCGATCTTCTTTGTTGTATCAAGTGAAGTTTTTTGTAATAAAGAATGTTTATGTTGTAATAAAAAGCAGGGTTGTCATATGGGATATAAAAATTGTCGTTCATGTAAAGGAATAAATGTCTAGGGCTACATACCAATATCGTCAGACTAGGCTTGGGGTAGAGGGTGCTACATCATAATAATAATTGATCACATAATCAGTGGTCCCTTCTTATCTACTATATTTTCATGGTATCATAGTTTTAGTAAGAACCCATGCCATTCCCTTGCACGATGTTCTATTATCCTTTCAATTTCATACCCAATTGGAGATTTATGAGAGGCAGTATGATCCGATATAGTAGGTGCACGCTAGAACAACAATATTAGAACAAATGTTATTCTGTGTGAAGTCACGAACACTAATATATTATCAAATCATTTTGTGAATACCTTATATGAATCATAATTCACATTGGACTAAACAATTGATGTGACTACCTAATCTCCAAAATACCATGTTGTAGGTTTTCACATGGAGGACACCACATTTATAAGATGATTCAGTTTATATTTTTCTAGTTCGACATCACACTTTCCTAAGACAACATCACATGAATTTCATTCCATTGATTTTCTTATCATAGAACACATGAAGTCCTTTGAAAATTTGGAATGTATTCAGATAAAAAAACTAGGTCAAATGAAGAAGGGTATCACAGTAAAAACATATCATGATGATTTAAATGATTATATTCACCTAGATTGAGTGATTATTGGATGATCATGTGACAACATCATTCTTTGGTAGTATTTGTTTCATCATTCCACTGGTTCATTAGATTTGATCCTCAAGAATTATTTTTACAAAAATGATGGAGGATATCAAATATATGGACAAAAATAAGGGTTTTCTCAGTTTTAATTGGTGGTGACGTCAATCCATGGTGATCACCAAGTGGTCATCTGAGTGATAGTGAGTTGCCTCACTATGTCATACTAGTGGTTTGGGAGGGTGGAAGAAAAGTAGTAAGTTTAGATGGATGTCTCTTTCTATGAATGATTGGTTTGAATTTACACAATGAAAGATCAATTTAATTCCAACTCAAAATACAAATGACAAAAAAAATGGATCGAATCACTGAGAAGAAATATCAGATGACAGTTCTTATATAATAGAATTTCAAATATAGATGAGTAATATAATATTAAAATTGTTTCCAACAATAAATTTTTTTTTTGCCTCGAACCAATTTATAAACCATTTAGTTGTTGTTGTTCCATATAGTTCGAAATTGATTTTAGAAACCATACCAACCACACACATCACCACATGGGATTAGACCCTATGGGATATCAGACCACACTATGTTCAACATCGGTCACACACACTCTATGACTTACCCACGGGCTAAACTAATTCTTACAATAGCTATGGTTTTCTCCTCGGGATGTACTATGTTGAATCTAAGTAAGCTTGGTCATCTCAAGTCCCACATGGTCTTTTGGTTGAGCACTAGTCTAGAATTAATTTTGATTGGCTTAATTTTTTAATGGGTGGGAACATTATTGATATCATTAATTACCAAATTGTATGTTGTTATATTAAAGCCAAATTTCAAGCATATTCTTCATGGATTCAATGTTATCTATATTTCTATTTCTACATAGTATTCAACCATTATAAATCATAAATGGAAAAGTGTTAGATGGTAAATTTTTTGTGCCAAAACCCATCCTCATTTATGTCACATGATCCAAATCATACACTGAGCACAAAATATATCTTTGATGAATCATACCACTATCGGGTATATGAATGGATAAATTATCTGGTTCATGACTCTTATGAAAACAGTTGGGGTATTCTTCATACTAAATGGAATCACCATGTACTCATAGTGACCATAACATCATCCAAAATTGTAATTCATTATAGACTATAAATAAATATTATTCGGTTGTTCTCTAACCTATTTGACAAACTATGGAAGGAATTCTTGTATTACTATTCATTTAAAACATTTTCTACAAAACATGAAATTCATCAATCTTGTGAATGAACTCTTTTTGATGTACTAAATGTGTGGATGAAGAAGGAATTTACTATATATTTTTTCACCCACCTATAAGTTTGAATTATTTCTCTTCTAATATGTATAAAATGTGTTTTTTATAAAATTTTAATAAAAATTATCACTATTTTATTCATACCACTAATTTGATTCTATTCTCCACCAAAACATCATATTTTTATAAAATCACTATGATGTGATCCTGAATGTGATATATTTATCTCCATATACATAGATAAGTAAATATAATGATTATCATTTTTGGGGATACCAAATAGGAACACATAATATATGTTCTATAACATTTTGATATTCAATTCATCCTATGGTAGAACATTAGTGAAAATATAATGGATGATATTCGGTATATTTTTATGATGATAAAATTTTCTATCTAATCTATAAAATCATTTCACCTTTAGTTATCTATGTAAATGATATATATGATTATACAGTTCCAGATTTTTGAAAGAGCTGAATAAGATGGAGCTGTGTAATGTCACCTGACCCCACCCTCTGTTGTGTCCTAATCATGTTGTTTATAGGATCACGGGCATGCTCCCCGTAATCCATATGATGTTGACTAGTAGTGGGGGTGGGATTAATATATTGGGGGTATTATTCCCAAGATTACATAGTTACAATTATGTTGAATAATCATTAATAATTAATATCAGAGTAACATAAAACCATAGAAACATTGAAACATATAACTGATAATTAATGTAGGAACCCATAAATCATATAATAGTGAAACATCTAATGATATTATGATTTTTAAATGATATAAAATAGAAAAAAATCATGTAATGAAATTCGCTAACACAAATATACTCAAAAGGCCACTATCCCAATCCCATTTTCAATCTTGTCTCTAATCTCCAAGGAAACCAGTAAGCAACAATATCTAACAATGTATTTTTTCTTTGTCCATACATGTATCCATGTAATCATATCAGGTACCAAATGGTAGCCCAAATATGGTGTGAGTAAAACACAGTAGGTCGATACCACCATCTATGAAAAAATCCATTTTGATAATAAGTTCATGCAGTAAGAAATAAATAGGTGCATTAATTAATCCATTAATATAGTAATTAATTCAACCTTCCTTAGTACCATTACAGGATGTCCCTGGTTATGTGACACAACCACTAAACCAGAACCATAATCCATATAGTAATAAAACCTTGAAGAAAGTCCATCTATATAAGAATTCAATCCATTGTTAAAATCCATATATATATATGTTTGTGTGTGTCTGTGTGTGTATTTCAACAATCAATATGCCAATCCCACAATATAAGAATTTAGACACCCATGTATAGACCTCTATATATGAATTATATCATAAAACCTGACCATGCCTTATAAATAAACCTTACATCCTAAAACTGGCCCAATTCTACTATATATGAGTTATATCCTCTTAGAAAATTCTTATATATTGGAATTTCATCATAGAACTAGTCCATGCCTTCAATATAATCATTTTAACATCAAACAATGCAAATCCCACTATATAAGAATTACAACATCTGGGAGAGGCCTTATATATATGCATTTCAGTATTGAACAAGTCCTCACCTGATATATAATAATTAAAACATCAATCATATCATAAAACATAGTATTTAGTATATCACAATATCATATCATAATTCTCAATGGTTAATTCATGAAATTATAATTTCTTATTCAATATCACATTCAGATTTATATCAAATTAGAAACAAAAATATCAATTATAATACTCCATTACCAACTGTGATTCTATATCATGAAATAACTTTCAATATCTTGTCACCCAAAACACACATTGAGATAGTATCTAATTCATTATAAATCAGGGTTTCTCTCACCCTTTTAGTAGGAAAAACCAAGGTTGAAAATCAATTTAATGAAAATGGATCCATGGAATAATCATATCCATTATTTGTCATCATTATCCATTCAATTAATTAGTGTTCACAACATGGAATCACAATTCTATAATTTCACATACTCAAAAATTAAATAGAAAATATGATCATTTTTAAAACAACAACCATTTACAACACATAAACATATAGTTTCCAATGGGTTACTCAAAACAGAAAGAATGTGATGAAGATCGTGATTAGAACAATAGATCTAATAATATTTTTATAAAAACTAAAAACAACCATGATCATATGATTTACAATAATAGAACCATAAAGTGATGGAATATAATGTAAGACCAAAAAAACCACTCACCGTCGATCATTCACTTAGTCGGGGTGTCCCAAATTGAATTTGAGGCTCCATAATCTCCTTTAAATAATCCAAGTATGGAGAAAAGAAGAGTGATTCACCAATAAAAATGAATAAAAAATACATATTGTGGACTCAATCCCAAATAACTAATGACATACACAAAATTTAAGTATATTCCATGGCCTGTAATTCATAATTACGCCATATGATGAAATTCATATCACATTAAGTTATTTTAACCGAGATCAAACCCAACACAACATCGGATGTCTTGACAACGTGTTATCATTCCTCACCATGAAGTTGGATCATGTTGTGTTCCTATAGATTGGTACATATTGTGAAACTCATTAACATTATAGGTATTTTCCATGTATACGGATTCAATCGTATTTTCTATAGAAAAGTCCCAAAACATCACTGAAGTATTTCAAACCATGGGAAACCATCATTACACATGTTACACATTAATATCCATATTTAACTTTTTATGAAGGCCATATATTCCAAATTGTGAGATAATTTTCCACAATAAAGACCCTCCATAATTTAATTAGAGTAAATTAAAAAAGTTTTAATGAAGGGGAATCCCCATAAAAATAGTTTCAATAAAATACAAAAAGTGGTATGATAGTGGATAAATATAAGATCTTATTACCTTCCCATTATATAAACTCTTGTCCACATGTTGTACCATGAATCATTGTTGGGTCTCAGATAAAATATCTAGCCACCTTATATTCAGTTCAAATTTCCTCACCTAGGTTTCCTCTTATACATGGCCATGCTTCCACTAATCTCAAAATATAGATTTATTCAAACCAGAGAGATACTTCTCATTATTTTTGGAAATAAATATATAATTCTCCTCTAGATGAATCTAGGTAAACCTCGAAATCCTAGACAACTATCACATGATAATGGTAATGATGATATCTCTAATGGTACAACCCATGAAATACATTGTTCATGAAATTGTAGTGTTGTTGAAGGGATAATAAGTACCCCACCACACCAAATTATTAAACTATAAAAAATGACCTAAAAACAAGGGTACTATCTTAACAAATTTCCTAGAATGGTGTTTCCTCATCCTATGTGTCTCTCGAAGGAAAACAGGATGACCATCCTCAAACTCTAGAGGTCATCATAGATGGTCATGGTATGACATATGCCTAATATTCCTGGATACCAACTACATTCCAATTTTAAAAATCTTCTAAAATGATTATATTATGATACTAGATCAACCACACACCGACTCACTTTCCTCTCACCAAAAAAATAAGGAGAAAAAAAACAACATACAATACAAAAGCTCAAAATTTAACATGTTATTTGTTTCCTAGAATAGTTTATTATATGTTATGTATATTATATTAATATGATACATCCATTAAATACAAAAATAAAAACATGTTCATGTAACACATCCTCAAGAACATGAATAGTCCACTCATATTGACTGACGGTCTGAGGATGATAGTGTATGCTCAGATGAACATGTGATCTCATAGACTTCCAAAGTCCATATCAGAATCAGATCATAAAAATAGGTTCTCCATTTTAATTGATACTCTTTGAAAGACCATGCAACTAAACTCTCTCATGCATTTAGATAATATATATTTCATCCATGGTGATGGTATATTTTGTTAGATTAATGGGGGATATGCTCATTAGTTGATCTAAAACCACCCATTATGCATAATTATATTGGGTTGTCCTATGTAATAGAATCCAAAAATCTAAACTCACATCCTCCCATTTCTACATTCTAATTGGATGATGTTTTAATATCCTATAGGCCTTCTGATGCTCTCCCTTCACCTATTTATATATTAAATATTTTTCCACGAAGCCTAGTTCCACATTCTTCATTCATACCCACCAATGATATAAACATGGATCATGATAAATATTTTTCAAACCACGATGTATATCAAATCTCCAAGCATGAAACTCCATCATAAGCAACGTTGTGAATTCTTTTAGGAAGTCATACTTAGTCACGCAAAAGAAAAAAATTAGTACTTCTAGGAGATCATTCTAGTTGTGTAATATCAACATATAAACCCTCCCTTAAATGTAAGCCCTTAAGATTATAGAAATTCTCAATAGTAAACAATTCTAAATGTATGGGTATAATAGACGTGGGAGTCATACATAATCATCTCTGACACTAAAAAACATCTATATTATTATCCTTAAATAGTTTCATCATCTTCCACTCACCAAAATAATCCAATTCTTCCTTTTTCCCATCCTATAGCTCAAAAAATGGAAAAGATGTTTCCATTTCATAGAGTATAATCCATCTAAATTTTGAAGGACTTTGGAAACTCAAACTAACTACTCTTCATATAGTTCAAGTCCCACTAAAAGAAGGTACACTTGATGCCCTTATGGTATGTGTGGTCTAGAAACCTCTCCCACATAAGATATTATATCCAACATCTATGGGATTTTACCACCACAAGTAACTCTAGATCAATAGTAGAGATATTCCACGCATACCCTCATAGATTTATCGAGTCATATGAAATAACATGATCCTACAATGCCAAAAAATGAATCACAATACATGGTATATGATTTACCAAATTTTGGTAAATTCATAATCGATGATGATTTTATCCTTCCATTGATATCCTAATAAGACTTGATGCAAGAATCCATCCAGAAAAACATCACTCTCTTATTGGCCAGCCCTAACATTCATGCTTCCATATATATCAATTTTCCATGATTAGGCACCAAAAATTACCAGCCATACCAATAACACTTTGAAAAATGAATAAATTCATTGGAATATTCCATGATAAAAAGGGTGAAAATTTATATAAAATACAAAAAATTTGGCTATTAATAGACATGAAAATGAAATTTATCCCTGCTACCGAAGCACTGAAATACCAACTAATATTAAAGGCCCCTTTCATTAATCAGGGAAACAAATTTGATGATAAATGGGTTAATTATCTATGCTTAAGAAATCACAGATAATTTAGTCATTTATTAGAACTTATTATATATGATAAAGGAAAAAATATCAGTGATATTTTTAGCAATGATAAGGGGTTCCATTATCAGTTGTTTAAAGGATATTAAAATGACCATTTAACAGCCATTTCCAATGAACTAACAAAAGTTTCAACTTTTAGGTCATTCAAAAAACTAATAAGGGAATAATTTATCTTAACATTCAACTGCGCTAATATATGTGAAATGTGTAGTGTTTTGTTACAGTACAATGCAGTACCCGTGAAATATGATGTAACATCACACTATAGCACAAAAAACACCACTATATCATCAATATTGAGTACCAATATAGAATTTTAATTAACTGAATGTTACAAAACAATTAACATAGAGAACTCTATATCATATAAATTTAAAACAATGGTTTATACAATTATATATGAAAAAATATTTATATACATTCGAAAACATCAATGTTTTTTCTATTTTGATCTTAACACAAAAAAATCTATTGCAGAAAAAACCTCCCATAATCAATAAAAATAATTCACCATTTTAAGAAAACAATTGTAATGTTATTAAAAATATAGAGATAAACGTTATAGAAATTGTTAATTTAAGAGTAATCTTTATGTCATTCTAGGAAGACATTGTATCTAATTGAGTTGTGGTTGATTCATCAATGTAAATATATATCTTGTTCAATTTCAGGAATTATCTATAAAAAATTAATTTTACTAATATATGATAATGCATAATCATGTTTTTTCATTTTTCAGTGACTGGCACTTTTTGAACTAAAATGTTGAACATAAACTGAAAATGAACACATTGAGTCATATTGGTCTCATTGGGTATCATATGAGGTGTGGAAGATTCATACACCTCAAAAATGACTTATGGATATTTTTTTTAAGGTATCAAAAAAATACAAATGTGTTATTTATTTATTTTTATGTATTTCAGTTGTCCATTTAAATAATATGGATGATGAATTTAAATAAAAATATTCACATTGAGTTTTAGTAGATATATCATGCATCAGATTGAGCTGAGACTATGTCCTATATGTCTCCAAAATCATTTGTATTGTTTTACAAAAGATTCAATACATCCTAAATAATTTTTCTTAATATTGATTATGTCTCATGTATTATTACTATAATTTCAATTAAAACAAGAAACACCCACTTCGACTTGTTCCTTTAAAATCATGTCTCATTTATAAATGAAACCAATTTTATAAAAATCACAAATATTCTAATCAAATGTTTCATAAATTATAAGGAAATTATAATTGTGTTTCATTGGTTTTCCGTGAGTTCCATCTTTTAAACATAAATATCAATTTTGAACAGTTAATAGGCACATTGGGACATATTAAGAACATATTCAATCAGATTGGGGTAAGTATGACTTTGACATAGGAAAAAATATATTTATATCATTTTCCTAATTTATATAAACAATATTAATGTATTTGATATGTTTTGTGGTAGGTCAATTGTGCATTTTACTAGAATTGAGGACATTTATAAATAAAAAGAATCACATGAGGTCATACATGTCACATCATGCACTATATTGATGGGACTATAATACCTACATGTCTAAAATGATATATTGACCATCATCCTCATGTATCAAAACAATCCAAATTTATTAGATCAGTTTTCAGTACATAACTTATTTTTACTAAAATGTTGGTTTAAACTCAAAACACAAACCTTGAATAATTCCAAACAAATCATGGATTGGTATAAACTGAAAACAATTCCCACCCATAAAAAATAAATAATTAATAATTTTACTAAACTCTCTTGAAAATCCTAGTTAATTTATTCAGTTTTTAGTAAGTGATACTTTTTGACCAAAATTCTTGATTTTAAACATATTACAGACACATTAATCATATAGGGAACATCATGTATCATATTGAGGTGATAATAATTTATACACCTCAAAAATGGTTTTTGGACCATTTTTTTAATGAATATAAATAATATGAATGTGTTTATTTTGTTTTGCTTACATTAGTTTTCCATTTTAACAAATTTAAAGTCAATTTATAATTAAAATATGTGCATTGATTCATACCAATCATATCGTACATTGGATTGATGTGAGGTTGATTACTCTACATCTAAAATGTCATATAGATCATTTTTTTAATGTATAGAAACAATACAAATTTTTTTTATTGGTCTCATCTGCATCACATTTTTTAATTAAGAAAATGACTTTTGAAACTTATAACAATAACATTGACTCATTCCAATCACATCATGCATCATTTTCTGTGAAAAAAATTCTTACGCATTAAAAATATATCATTATTAGTTTTTAATGTTATCAAGAAATTATGAGGGTGTTTGATTAATTATTTGTGGGTGACACTTTTTGAACTAAAATATAAATTTTAAACAAATAACAGACCTGATGAGTCATACCGGGCACATCATGTATCAGATTGAGGATTGGTTGATTCATAAACATCAAAAAGTAATATTGGATCATTATAATAATATATCAAAACAATTAGAATATAATTATAATGTTTTGAAAATGTATGCTGAATTTTATTATGAAACATACTATCAGTTTTAAATAAAATGAATCAATTGAAGTCATAATGGATACACAATGTGTCAGATTGATGTGTGTGTGATTCATAAACATCATAAAGTATAAAAAAATTATAACTGACAATGTTACAATGACAGATATTTCATTTAGTGGTATAAATGTATATATTATATATTTAATCTATCTTATTAGTTGAAAAACCTCTATCATTGTTGAAATCTAGAAGAGTATAAAAATATCATATTCCCATTATATCAAAATATGTCACCCAAAAAATAACATGAGCTTCCTATAATATTCGATATTTCTAGGAGAATGTTTTTTATGCAATTAGAATCCAATCATTTTGACTTCCCACAACATATATTAAAAAATACATTTTAGTAAAAAATTAGAAAGAATTTTATTAAAAAATTGTAGATAAAAATATGAAAATATTAATTAGTTAATTAGTAGGGATTAATATATTCATGATGGTTATTGGAATTATTGATTTAGTTCCTTGATTTCATTATCTCATTTGAATTCTCAATTGTCTAATCACTCGCAAGCTTGAGTGATTTTGTGGAAACCACCACAAATTGAAAAAAATAAATCACCTGTATAGGAAAAAAATATTTTATGATATATTCCAAAAATAAATAAATAAAACATAAATATAAAAAAATACAATAATTTAATGGAAAAACATTTTAATATGAAAAATAATGATTTCCTCTATGATTGATTAGTGGATGGAATTTTAATTAATGTGATAAATTCCAACACTAACTTGGTGAAATGATTTTGAAAGAGAAGTCTATAGATATTTTAATGTAGAAAGTCATGAAATATGGATAGATCACCCAAACTCAAAAGAAATAATCCACATGTATGGGAAACCAATTATTATGTGAGTAATAGTAAATGAAAATAAATGAATAAATAATATGAAACAATATATTAATTTCATGGACAATTATTTTAATGTGAAAACATAAATATTACCATTTTGATTGAGTAGTGGATGAGACTTGATAGAAAGTGATAAATTCTAACACTATAGAGGCGAATCTTTTTTTAGTAATAAGAATCTTGTGGATGTTTTGGTATATAGAGTAATGAATGACGGATAAGACACGACAAATCGAAAAACATAAATCATCTATATAAGAAATGAATTATTATTCATTTAATAATAAAAAGAATAAAATAATACACAAAAAATTAAAGAATACATTAATTCTAGGGACAGTGAGTTTATATTGAAAATATCATGATTACCAAAGTAATTGGGTGTAGATATAATAATTTCTCTTCATAAAATGGCCTGACAGATGGACATAAATAATAAAAATAAATAAACAATGAATGGAATAATAATAAGTAAATCATTATTCCCATAAAAATAATTTTTTTTTGAAAAAACTGATAATATATATCATAACATAACATTTTTATCCTCCCCAATGGGTTCCATTATTATAGTTTATTATTATTATGTGTTTTTATAATCATCTTATGTAGAAGCTATTGTCTTCATAGTATGGAATCATAAAATTTATATTATTTTAATGCAATAAATAACATATAAAATAATTAGGGAAAACTTGTTATATTAATAAAAACTTTTACCATCTCATTGAAATTTCTTTATTTTTTTAAAGGTTTTAAGGATTATGTTCCTCAATAATTAATCCAAATAACCTCTTTATTATCCCCTCTAATGTACATGAAACTATCAACATTAGGACACGCATGAACTGATTGTGAACTTGTAATGAAAACCTCATCCTTGATTTAATTTTCACTTCACTCTACATTTGTTTTTGTCGCATGCTAGACAATCGACATATTTTTATTTATAGTATATGAGAAAAAATATTATTCCACTACTAGTGATTACATTATGCAAGGATCATCCTTTTCTCCTTCCAATCTGATATTAACCTTTATGAATCCCATTCCATCAACATTCAATGCACTCATATTGTTAACCCATTTATAATGGATACTCGGCACTTGAAACGTTGTATAATCAAACTCATATATCTGCTTGATAATTCCAAAATATAACATATATATATATAAATTGAATTTTTTTTCCTTGGAATCAGATATATGCATCACTTTATACACAATCATAAAAACACTGTTTTTCATTGTACTAAATTCGTTGTGTTCTTCTATATAGAATGTATAACCATTGATTACAAAACTAGTGTATGACATATCATTAATATTTGGTCCCCTGGATATCCATTTTTTTTTCAACAATTGAATTTGAATATCAAAATAACTCATTATAAATTTGATATTGGGACCATCCATAAACTGTTGAATATATGTATTTCATATACACAATTCATCCATTAATTGATTGAAATATATATGAATTTATTTTTGGGATTAAATATATGGATCAATAAATTAAATCTAATTTAAAATATAAATTCCAGCATGTTCCCCCTATGTCAAGGAAATTGTGACAACATCATGTTCATAAATACCTTCTCCCATTATGTGTTTATTGTGACAATACATTGGGAGACCAATGATGTCAACATCTAATAGGTATTAGGTGTATAATTGAATAATTTATTCAATAATATATCATTATTCTATTCTACCATATGGAAAAATATGATCCATTACCTGCACTTTCCATATTTTCATAAACTGTTCAATGGAGTGCATCCATCTGTAATAGACATGGATACATTTTTTAAAAACGAAAACCATGGGAACCACAGGGTGGACTATTATATCAAAGATTGATGGTGTGAAGAACATCTCTAATTTAAATACTATGAATGAATCCTCCAAATTCAGGATTGGAAAATTCACATGTCCTATAATGTTTCTTCATATGGATTTGACAAAGAAGAATAGTGTGGTTAATGTATGTTGAGAATTTTGTGGAATAACATAATGGAAAGAAAAATACTTCTAATATTGCATAAATACATGATAACTGTGTGATTTTAGTCCTTATAACATAAATTAGTCAATGAAAAGTCATTATTTATATTTGATGAATACACCTTTGGAAATTTTACACTATGAAGGATTAGGAAAAAATGGTTATTTGGATTTTCTGGATAGAGTGTAATCCTCAATTGGGATAAAAATCCCCCTTTTACCCTTCACTGGTGCCCAATCATTTATTATCCCCATTTCAATCAAGTCCAACCTAGCCTTGATTCATCTTTTTTTCAGGAACTATTACTAATGTCAAGATAACACTATAAAATTATTATTTTTCTACAGGTATAACATCATGAAAATTTATGACATATAAAAAATTCAAAAATTTTAAATCAAATAAAATTAAAATATTATTCCAACCTGATACCATAATTTTTTATAAAATGTCTTTTGTAAATTGATTCAATATTATTTTCTTTATTATATAGTTGATTGAAAGATATTTCAAAAAGTGTTGTACATTTATTGGTATTCCTGTTGAATGATGTCATCTGTGACCAATATTTAAGTTTTCAAGGTAACAAATTTGGATTTACAAAAAACATAGTGTTCATGGAATTATTCAACCGAACTGAGTATCTGTGTTTTTCGAAAGTGAGGCACCCCAAAATATCATTAATTCTATAGCCTGATAAGATTTATTAAGTAGAAAAGTCATTTATATGCTCATATAACATGACCCTCAATGTGAATTATTCACTTATATGAGAATCATTAATTTAACACAGTAATCAAAAATCAATTTTAAATATTCAATTAATTGACCCAAATAGATAGCAATATCATTACCAGTTTGGTTTGGTTCATATATATGAAGTGGCAACAAATTTTTTTCGATTCTTGAGAAACCATGGGGGAAAATTATAATTTAAAAACATGATGGGACATGTAATATGAGTAATACACTATAAAATAATGATTTATTCAAATTATAAATAATGAACTATGATAGTTTCTCAGAACATTTCCAAATTTTGGATTCTCAAAAAAATATTTTACCTATGAGGATATTTAGTTGGACGGTGTAAGTACCTATCTTTATTTCTTGTATATTCATACCATGTAAATTGTCGTTCGATTTCCTATTATCCTTGTATTTTTATACATATTTGATTGATAGTAATGTAAAATATAGATTTTGATGCACTTGATTCATTTTTTTGCATCAATATGCTCTATTATTAGGAAATTTTATGGGTGATTAAATGTCCTTGAGAAACAATATGAACTTATTTGTGAAAGAATTTTTTTTATAGATCATTCCCATTGAATTTATTATTCATTTAACATCTTTTGTTTGACTTGGTAATTCATTTTTTAGGAAATCATACTATTTGAGAGACCATGTAATTCTGTAAAGATAGTGTGATCATTTCTTCTCCCATGTATCTAATTATAAAACATCAATACCACTAAAAATTTTATGTATTTAGTATATCCAATATATCATTGTTTCATGGAACAACTATTTATCTTCTCAATCAACATTGGACAATCACGACGTTAAATTTAAATTCCCATTTAATTTCTTACATGTGATCTCCATCATCATTTAAACTAGTATTCATATTCAGTGATTCAAAAACCAAAATATCATACAAATAAATATGATCATTCAGTTTTTCCATGTGTATAATCTTGAATATATAGATCTTCTCTATTCCGTTACAGGTCAAATGTTCTTCCATGTTTTACTGACTAACATTTCATAAATAACATCAATTTAAACATGAAAAACAGATTTGTTTTTGGTCATTTTTATTCTCTCCATTGAGAATGATAAAGTCTAGAAATCCATTTTCAAACTATTTGGTCAAATGTTTTAATGTATCAATTTCCAATTCTTATACATCCTATTATATTCATAAAATATTAATTTTGAACAATAAATAAGTAAATACACATAATATATTCATTATAAATGATGAGTGTAATAAATAATTATAATACTGTAATGTTGATGATGGGATTTAAATTTTAATCTACAATTAAAAAGATCAGAATATTAGAACTTTTATTGATTTCAAATAATATAATAAATTACAAGTTAATTAATTTTATTAAATCTACCACTTTTTTATCAAGTCCCAATATCACTCACAATTTAAAATGTAATTTTTAGTTACTTTAACATTATAGTGTAAATGATATATATTAACCTTTTGATGACCCCACCAAAGGGTTTGGAAAGCTTCCTGATGATACTTAATTAGGAAAATCTTTTTCAACAATGGGCTTGTTGTTCCTTGATATTTTGAGTTGATTGACCACTACTGAAATATGTACATGAATTTCTATAACAGTTGTATCCAAATTATACCATGTCTAACATGGGATACTAATATTGATGTAAAATGGTTAATACAACCCAAGAAATTCACAGGAACTCTCCATATTAAATGTAAGTGTCACAACAAGGGTTGGTCTAACACATAGTTCTTCTGAGATTGGTTCCTAATCATGTTATTGAAAGCTTAATCTGACATGATATTAATATGAGTGATTTTAATTAATTATGTTAAAATTTTATATTGGGTTAACCTTACCATTTCTTGTTAATATTAAGAGGATTTTACATAAATAATTAAAATTCAGATAATTCTTGTATTTAAATTATTATAGAAAAAAACTTGACTTTTTTCTCTTTTACACTACATCTTAATATTATGTTGATGTTTCATTTTTAAATAACCATTCTAGATAAACCATTAAAACACTATTAATTTTTTTATTCCTTATATTCATATTATTTCATTTCATTATGTAATAGTGACCTTGCATCAAAAATATAATTGCATATAATGAAATAAATATTTAGTTCAATGATATATTCATGAGCTACATATAATGGTTGTTTAATGAAGGTACATTAAATAAATTAAATAAATAAGTGAAATAACTCATTTTTAGGTAATGGAATGAGTTACAAAATTACAACTATCAACACGTGTGTCATAGGAGTTGGAATTAAAATTGTTCAATTATGAACCACCTCTATATTTATTTTGGAAACTATATTAATTAGATGTATTTATGGATCTCATGAATGTGAGTGGAACCAAATTATTCATTAAATGGGAATTATGTAAATACCCGTAGAAAAATAAATCTAACATAATAATAGAGGGAGGGATGACAAAAATTTTATCATATTTAATTAAAAAAAATTCAATATCTTCCAACAAAATAAATTAAAACATTAAATTCATACACAAGTCATGATTAAGATAGTGAATGGTCTTATATACAATGACCAAAATAAAGCAACTGGATATTATTCATTTCATTATTCAACCATAATTAAATAACTTTAACGCACTAGAATTAATGAATGAGTTAATTCAATTTCATCTAAATAATCATCAAAACATAATTGGAGATATAAATCATTTATTTATTTCAGGTAAAATAAATTTGAAAACCAATAATGATATATTAATTACTATAAATTAATATTTAATTTAATATTCCTTAAAACTATTACTAAATTTTCTAACAGAGTTAGGTATGACAATTAATAAAATTTGGTTTCAGTGAAGTCATTTTAAATTTAATGTAATTTTAAATTAGGTCATTTAATTGGTTACTATATGATGTGTATACTATAGTTACATGTCCTATACCACGATTGATAATTAATTAAATCACACACCTGGGGCATCAGCATGTTCACTCAGCTAGATTAAAAGTGATATACATACTATTTACATGACATCTATCCCCATATTGTATGATAGGTTGGCATAGTGTACAGACAGTGATCAATATAGTCACAATGTTTAATAAACTACTCAGTGCATTTGGTACAATTTGTGTTTGAAAAAGTGATTCCTTCAGATAGATAACATGTAGCCTAGTTTTACTGACTATGGAGTTGTAACTTTTTGATGGTATCTCTGATCATTCTTCATCTATTATTAAACCAATATGAAACTAATACACTGAATGTATATTTTTATTAGATCGATAACATGTTCATTCAAATCAGATTATGAAAATAATAACATGATATTAAATCCTAAAAAAATAATGGATCAACAATAATATCAATAATTATAAATTTAATCATGACTAATTTGATACCTCTTGTCTGTTCGGGGAATAAAAAATATATGCATGGATGGGAGATTTATTAAATCATGTTTTTTAATTATTTCCTGAAACCAATATAGAGGATAATTGATGTAAAATATAAAATTAATTTATTTAATATTTGAAGAAATAAATACCTGGGATTATGAAATTTCTTTGTTCCTAAATGTTGAGCATACAAAATGTATCTGTTGGATTTCATTCATTTTTCTATGAGGATATAATGAATTAATACCTCTAGAAACATTACACATGTCCTCATGTGATCTCATAGAAACACCACTCGATCTCTATGTAAGAACCTGGATCTTCGTTTGAGGTATGATTTTATTTTTTCTTGAGTTTTTGGAAAAAATAATATGTCTAGAAATTTTTGAATTACACGCCGTGTACATTCTGAGTACATGCTGTGTACTCTTCTTCTGCTCGAAGACATGTGTTGGCCGTGTCCAGGCCACACACACAGTGTGTAAAGGAGACGTGGAGGCCAAATTTGGAAGAGTACGGAAAAACCCACTACACGCCGTGTACTTTTAAAGTACACGTAGTGTACTTTATTTTTATTTCATTAATCGGGATGGGGTCGTGCCTAATGCTCATTAACGTCTTCTTATCTTCCTAATTCTTTCCATAGCGTCCGAGGAGGCCGATTCTTCTCCGAGCCACCGATCCGTCACCGGTTCTCCGAATCAAACATTGTCGATTGCAGATGAATTGTAGTGGTGAGTTCTTGGTTCTTCTTTGACCTCCTTTCCTGATTCTTCCTCTCATGTAAGTTATCTGAGGTTTAACGTTTTAAAGGATTTTATAGATCTACTCCGCTCTAGGCCGATTCACGGGCCGAGGTTCAAGTATATCTATCTTCGAGGATCAAGGTAGGTGGTTTGTTGCCCTACGTTGAATTTGTTTGATTTTTGGTTGCAAAAGTGTCGGATACCCATGTATCGGCTATCCTATGTTAAGGAATTTGATCCTTTTGGTATTTTACCTAGATTGATTGTTATTTATGATTAATTTCTACTAATAAATGTTTTTTTTTTCATGATTGAGGATCACCCCATGGGTGGTTTCTCCCTCTTTGGCTGTTTATTGTCATTCGGCAACATTTTCCTATGAGGAAAACCATTTTTAAATTGCTAGTTTACTTGTTATTACTATTTGCAAGTGTTTCATGAGGTTTAAATTATTTTTATGCACTCTTGCTATTAGGCAAGAAGTTTTTCAACATACTTAGGACTACTGACAGTCGATTGCGCATGATAGGACTACTCAAGGCTGTGAGAACCTGGTGCGGGAGATCAAAGAGGGAATAGACGATTAAGTGCTTCCCTAGAGGGTCTTTTGGTTTTAGTTTCGTACATAGGACCTACGGGAATATGACATTGTACTTACCAAGAGTGTTCTTAGTTTACTAACACATATAGACCAAAAAAGGAATTTGACATAAGTGATTCCTCTGATATTTTATAGTTATCATTGCAAGAACATAGGGGAATTGACGTGAGAGCTTCCCCAGAGTGTCTGTGTCTTGTTGATTACTGGACTATAGGGTTCTCCTAGTTTGAGCCACGCAGAGAGTCAGTGTGAATTTTGATGGTTTGTCGTGACGAGTCCTCCAAGCCAAAGAACAAGCTTGGGTTTTGTACTGCTTTTGTTCTGTAGTCTTTTGAGATACCTGTTGTGTTACTTTATTACCATGGTATATAATTATTTACTAGTTTTCCCTTGTTGTTTAATTGAATGAATGTGAATGTTAATTGGTAGGATTATTTATTGGTGTACTCATAGTCCATTACTGTACTTATTATCCTTGACTTTTTCTATATTACTCACTGAAAGTAGGGCCTAAAATCTTGGGTGGTTGCCTACTGAGATTAGTCTCACACCCTGTTTGGGTCCTACCTTTCTGCCCAAACAGATTATATAGTTGTAGGTGTAGGTAGGGATTGTGGCCCTCCTACCTCAGGTACTTGATTGCTAGTTGGAGCTGGAGAGCCTGGGACTGGGCTTTGGCTCGCGAAGCTGTTGGAGTTTCTTTTTACGTTTATTACTTTGGTTTCAGTTGTATTTCAACATGTTGATTTGTTTACAGCTTTCCACAGATACATGTAACATTCTACATCATTATTATATCATACATTGCTTCGACTTTTAGTACAGTTGTTGTATGCTGTTTACTGCTTCCGCTATTGTTTATGTTTATTCTTCCACTGCATAATTTACTAAATGAGGGCATACTTTCCCCCTGACTCACCAAGGCCCTCGCTGCTAGTCGGCAGCCTCTGGCGTTTGGGGAAACGTGTTTGAGGTCATTTGGCGAACCGGGTACGGGGCACCAGTTTTGTGGCTCCGGATTCAGGTCCTTACAAAGTGGTATCAAAGGGGTTTTCTTCTTTTGTATTCACTTACTGTTTTGAGACAATAGACAGGGATTGGAAGAAATGTGTAGTTAGTACTAAAATGTGCCTGGGAGTAATTAACCCACGTACCAGGGAAATCTATATTACCTCGTAATTTCAGTTTTCAGTTTTTGCAAGTGTTACAGTTTATTATATATCACCATTGGGTGATGCACATGTTTTGTGCTGTTACAATTTATATGATTGTGGATCTATTTTGTTGCAACCCGATGAGATGAGGGTGTTCCATATCATGCATCATACATGCACTGGCTAGGAAATCACATGACATTCATTTTACCATGCCATCCAGGGTGCATTAGAATTTCATGTTGTTGTGATAGATGTAGTGATAAATTAAACATGATGTTGTGATAGTTGTTGTGAAGGATATACTTGTTATGTTGTTTTACTTTTTATATGAATTTTTATGATTCCAAGCACTGATTCGTGGGGAGTATGGGCTCCCACAGATCAGAATTTGGCACATTGATGTTTGTTTTTCTGTGTTTCTGGCGTTCGGTGCAGTTTCTGAACTACTTCCTAGAAAAACCCAGAATACACGCTGTGTATATTATTCATACACGCCGTGTAGTTTTTAAACCATGTTACTAACTGTGTGAACAGAGACACGGGGTTTTGGAGAGTCTTCGGGGACACGCCGTGTACCATAAGTACATGTCGTGTGGTAGTCAATTGTGTACCCGGCCGTGTCACTAACAACACAAGTCGCGGAAACTCGTGTACTACACGCCGTGTGTTATAAGAACATGCCTTGTAGTTTTCTTCTAGGTACCCATCCGTGTCACGAACAACCCGGGTCGGGGAAGCTCGGGTATTACACGCCTTGTCTTGTATGAACACGCCATGTAGTTTTCTTCTCGGTACCCGGCCGTGTCACGAACAACAAGGGTCAGTGGTCTCTTTTCTTATACATGTCGTGTTTGTTCAGAACATGCCGTGTATTGATCATCCTTGTAGCCGGCCGTGTAACGGCTACATGGGTCACTAGAATCTCTCTATTACACGCCATGTCCTTAGTTAATACGCCGTGTAGTTTAGAATTTGGAGGGTCGTGTAGGTTAGCCCTGTAAAGAGACTCAGGCAGGGGAGTGGAGTTCATGTACACGTCGTGTTTTGGGACAACATGTCATGTAGTCTTGGATGACATGACCTGTGGTGGCAGAGTTACACACCCTTGTATATGGCTTTAACAAACACATCGTGTAGTTTAAATACACGTTGTGTAGTCTTGTTTTGCAAACGTAAGTGTTTCTCTCTCCTGCCCCAATTTTGTACTCTTGTGTTTTCTGTCCTTTTTAATCATAAATATGAGGTGTTCTTTTGACTTTTCAGGGCCATGGCACCATGAAATACTCCCATTGCACGTCAAGAACTAGGCAGTGACCGTACGCCGGATATGAAAGACCAAGGACTACCAGTAGTTCTGCCGATCGTTCCGGACCTGGCACCTACAGTGTTTCGAAACACTGGTGCTGATTCGTAGTTCAGAGAGGGTTTCATGAGGTTCATGCAGACCTTCCAACGAGCTTAGAATCCTACCACGTCTATGGAAGAGCTGATGCAAGTCTTCCAGCAGCAGCAACCTCCCACATTCGCAGGGGAGGGAGGACCTCAGGCTAGAGAGTCATGGATAGAAACCTTGCTTTCCATCTTCGAGCATCTAGAGACACCCACAAGGAGAAGGGTGAAGCTCGGGACTTACATGATGACAGATTATTCTAAGAGATGGTGGGATGTGGTCTCGCAGACAGGGTTCCAACAGACTATGGCTTGGGACGAGTTCCAGTGTACGTTCTACAACTAATTCTATCCATTGACACTGAGGGCTGATAGAGCCAGAGAGTTCATGAACTTGCAATAGGGTACTCTTTCGATTATGGATTATTCATCCCGTTTCACTGAGTTACAGCGTTTGACATCCGTTCTGGGGAATGACGATCTATTTTTGGAATTGAATTTTGAGGAAGGCCTCAAACCAGAGATCAAATCACAGGTGAACGCCTTCCTGTTGACATCTATTACTCTGATAGTCAACCAGGCACTGATGACCGAACAAAATCTGAGGGAAATTGAAGTTGTTGACCAGGGTGGTTCATCACCTAGGGATGATTCATTTCATAATGAAAGCAGGAAATGCCACTGAGAGTCTACTTTTGGTGACTCGAGGAAGCGAGGTAATTCTTCTGGAAGATGGGATTTTCCTTCTGGAAACCTTGCGGTGTGCTATCAGTGTGTAAAGAGTGGGCATAAGACGCCTCAGTGCCCAAGAGATCGAGTGGAGTTCCGTTCATGTAGCAAGATGGATCATATGCAACATTTTTGCAGGGTTCTTCATCCAACAGCCAGTGAAGGGGGATCACTTTCTACTCCTCTTATAGGAGCAGGATTACTAGTTCCACATCAGTCTGTGGGCTGGAGTTCTTCAGGTCCTTCAGGCCAGGGTAGAGGTCACAGACGCGGTGGTCAGGATTAGAGAGGATCAGCTCAGGGATATCAGGCTGCTACACAGGGCTGCGGTACTGGCCATACGTTTGCAGTAGAGAAGATCCATCGGGAGCAGGATCCTTGACCTTCCACAGTTCGAGGTACGATCTTATTAGCCTCAGTTTTTTCTTCAGTACTTTTCGATACCAGAGCTTCTCATAGATTTATTTCTGGGCACATTGTGGAGAGACTTAGACTTATTGTCTTTACTTCCGAGGATACGTTGTTACTAGAAACTCATTTGAGACATAGAAGTAATAGTGTCCGTCAGTGCAGGGAGTTCCCCCTTGAGGTTGGTGGGTGTCACTTCTTGTGGGATCTTTATGTCCTTGAGATGAAGGGTTATGATTTCATTCTCGGTATGGAATGGCTATTTCCTTTCAAGGCCTTTGTCGATTGTTATCGCCATAGGGTGAGTGTTGCGTCACCAGAGGGTTGGTCCTTTCTTCACAAGGGAGAATGGGATGTCCATGAAAGCAGAGCTGGACCAGAGCAACATGGGTTGGGCAGTGTTACAACCCAGATTGGTAGTTTATATCAGGATGATCAGGGGAATTCTCAGATGGACTTCCCTCCGGTAGTTGACCATTTTCCGGATGTCTTTCCAGAAGACTTTTCGGGGTTTCCACCAGAGCATGAGGTAGACTTATCTATTTAACATGTTCCTGGATTAGCATCAGTATCCATACCTCCTTATAGGATGGATACGCCTGAGTTTCAAGAACTCAAGAAGTAGTTGGAGGAGTTGCAGGTGAAGGGTTTTATCTGACACAGTACTTCCCCTTGAGGTTCACCAGTGTAGTTTGTGAAGAAGGAGGATGGTACCTTATGGCTCTGTGTAGAATATAGTAATATGAACCATTTGACGGCCAAGAACTGATATCCTTTGCCGAGGATTGATGATCTTTTTCATTAGCTTCAAGGATCCAGGGTATTCTCGAAGATCTACTTGAGATCCGGCTATCATCAATTGCGGGTCAGACCATCTGATATACCTCTCACATCATTCAGAAGCAGGTATGGTCTGTACGAGTATCTAGTTATGTTGTTAGGTCTCACGAACGCGCATGCAGTTTTCATGGCTCTCATGAAAAGAGTTTTCCATCCTTACTTGGACACTTTTTCGTTGTCTTTGTAGAAGATATCTTGGTGTAATCTCACACTCGACACGACCATGCTACCCATCTTGAGATTGTATTGAGTACACTGAGAGAGAATCATTTATAAGTTAATCTCTCAAAGTGCCACTTCTAGATGGACTAGATTCACTTCGTAGGCCATTTTTTCTCAGATACAAGAGTACCAGTTGACCCAAAGAAGGTGTAGCAGTAGTTACCTGGGAACAACCGAAGAATGCCTTCGAGGTATGGAGTTTTTTGGGACTTTCTGGTTATTACAGGCGGTTTATACATGACTTCTTAGGCTTATCAGTGCCATTGAAGGGATTGAATAAGAAAGGTTTGAAATACGTTTGGTCACAAGCTTACGACTCAGCCTTCCAGGAGCTGAAGGGGAGATTGACTTCAGCACAGATTCTAGTTCTTCCAGAGCCAGGCAAGAGTTATACAGTTTTCAATGACGCATCCGACATCTGGCATGGAGCAGTGCTTTTGTAGGATGATCGTGTTTTTGTGTACGGATCTCAGCAGTTGAGGCCCCATGAGAATAGCTATCCTACGCACGACCTAGAGTGGGATGCATTTGTTAATGCTTTGCGTTTTTGGAGGCACTATCTCACGGGAGATCTTTTTGTGGTATATACTGACCACAAGAGCCTCAGGCATATATTCATACAGTGTGACTTTAATATGAGATAGTGGAGGTGGGTTGAGTACCTACTGTATTTCGACTTAGAGATTTCTTATCCGCCTGGGAAAGGCAATGTTGTGGCTGACGCACGGAGCAGTAGGACTCAGTTGCAGGCAGTTCAGGAGTCCAACGACAGGTGGAAGGTTATGGATCTGTTCTCAGAGATGCATTTGGAGGTTCACAACAGACATGGACAGACAGTTCTTTATTCTGCAGATGTTACCTCTACTCTTTTAGACCGAGTTCGAATGAGGTAGCTATCATACACAGAAGGCCTAGTCCTACAGAGTCCCTACTCTGGGGTGGATATTGGGCAATGATGAGGAGTTATATTTTCATGGTCGCGTATGAGTTTTAGTGGACATACACGAGGAGCTAATGTGGGAGTTTCATGCTTCAGCTTGGGTAGTTCATCCTAGTGTCACCAAGATGTACTGAAACATACACCGTTAGTATTGGTGGCCACGTATGAAGAAGGATGTGGTCGGTTTTGTCACGAGATGTTCGACTTGTCAACAGGTGAAAGCGTAGCATCAACAACTAGTTGGGATTGTACAGTAGTTACCCATTCTGGAGTGGAAATGGAATGATGTCGTGATGGACTTCATGACATGGTTACTGAGATCACCTCGAGGAAATGATGCGATTTGGGTTGTAGTGGAAAAGCTCCCGAAGTTTTCACACTTCTTGCCGATCAAGGAGACCTTCTGTGTTGTTGAGTTGGGACGGTTGTACATCCGAGAGATTGTACGTCTGCATGGAGTTCCACACTCCATTATTTCAGATAGGGATGTGCATTTTTCTTCTCACTTTTGGCAGGGGATACAGAGTGCTCTCGGTACACGTGTACTTTTGAGTACAGCATACAATCCCCGTACTGATGGCCAGTCTGAGCGTATAATCTAGGTGCTTGAGGATATGCTACGAGCATGCATTCTAGACATTGGAGGAACTTGGGAGAAGCATATCTCTCTGGTGGAGTTCTCCTAAAACAATAGTTTTATAAGGCCCCATCCTTAAACATTACTTAATCTTGACTTACTTCATGAATACACATTGAGGATCTTTTCAGGTTTAGAGTTTTAGATAATTAGATCATAAATCATGCATTACATCCCACATTTAAACAAAGTGGTTACAATAAAAGATAGTATTCATTTTTCCCCATTAACGAAAACATATTTAAAATAAAACATCTATTCTTTCTTGACACTTCCTTGACACTATCATCATATCATGTACCTTTCCCTTGACCTGTGAAAAACATTTCAAAAACTTGGTATTAGCATAAGAAGCTCACTAAGGGAATAAAAATATTGAAAGGAAACATGAGTACACATATACATAAGAATCAATGAAATCATACTTTACTCATAAAACACAATCACATTAACATACCTCATCAAATAATGAATAAATCATAGAAATCATAAGACATATAGGTAACATGAGGCTTTCATAACATTCTTACATAGGGATCAACCCTCTTGGTTACGTTTGGAATACCCTTCATAGTATATTCCCTAAATATATTTGGAGAAACCTTAACGGTTAACCCCTTTGTGTTACCCAATGCGTTGGAGATCTATATCGGGCTCACCTGCCCTTAGTTTATCATGGAACCACTACTCTTCATAAAAATTCCCAAGAACCATAACATAATTGTATCACATAAAACATGCATAAAGGAAACATAACATTTCCACATTTCAATCACAAGATATCAATACAACACATTGATATAATAAAAACATTATGAAATCCATTTTCAATAACAAAATTAAAGAAAATTAAAACATGGAATTTATTTTTCATTTAAAGAAAGGTATGGCTTGTAGAGGAAGCCGAAACTCAAATAATGGTCACGGCGTCGGAGAAGTCGTTGTCGCCGCATACGTACGACAAAAATGTTAATTATTCCTTTTATATCACTTATTACCATGATATGAACACTATATAACTATTTAATTTAATAATGGTCATTTTGTCGATCATTGGTACTTGAGTCAAAAAATATACTCTTTACAATTACAAGTTATTCATGTGGTAAAATATCCATTATATCAAAAATTATAGTAATGATGTAGATATCATATATATCATATATATCCATTATATTCATGCATTTATAATATTACATAATCATTTAAATTTAAGAAATGAAATGCACCGTTCATGGAGACGATAAGTCGTACGTACGCATGAACGCTACTTTCATTTCTATGTCATATTAATGGAACTAGAACTAAATAAGAGATATGTATATTTTAAATCTAGAATTATATTCATCATTTATATGTAACATACATCATATATATACATTATATATATGTACTTATAATAGTACATTACATTTGAGGATAAGAAATAAAATGCACCGTTCATGGGGACGGTAAGCCGTGCGTACGCATGAATGCTACTTTCATTTCTATCTCTTACATTAATGGAAAGAAATAATAATGATATAAAGGTATATTATAATTCCAGTATAAAATCATATATAATAACTTTGACTCCATCCTTTATACGTCCCACATATGGCATTAACGAACCAAATCACTTTGTGGGGGCAGTAGTCCGCACTTCCTAAAATGAAGATATCGTGTTTTCACATAATGGAAACCATAAAGGTATGACATAAATGATAAATATATAAGCTTAAGTAAAACATAAACATATTATATATCATATATAAATATAGTGACATCTTAATGGCCACCTTTTAAGGTGTTAGAAGAATATTGAACAATCATCGTTTCGTGAGGCAGAAATTCGCCATCCACGGAAACAGTATGCTCTATAACAATTAGATGAAGGTGTGTGTAAGTGTAGATCGAATAAATCTTATAAAAACATCCTAGTATATTGAGGATAATGGTGTCTTTACAAAATAAATGAGTATAAAGAGTTTAGGGGGATGGAGAATCAAAATAAAACATAAGAACACAAGAGAAAACACTACTTTTAAAACAGGTAACTCTTTTTGATTTGAGCTCAAAGGCTTCCGTGGGAAGACTTCTGCCCAATGGGAGGCTTCTAGGAGTAATAGAGGGATGTGGAGAGACAAAATTAGCTAGGTTTATCCGATCCAAAGGCTTGAGGAATGTGGGTATGGTGGTAGAAGTGGGGGCCTTTTATAAGAGGAGAGGAGGGGCACTCTTGGAATGTTATAAAAGGATACTTTATATTCAAATGAGTTTCGGATTTTAAAGGTCCCACATTGATTTATTTCAAGGATAAGGTGATAAGGGTTTGAAATAAACTCATCCAATAGGTCTTTGACAAGTTTATGTCTTATATTTTATATTATCTTTTAATTTTTTAATTCGTTTATTAATGAGGTAATCGCAGCATCATCATGATGTCATAAATAATTTAATTTATTTAATGACTAAAAATTATAAAAAAATACTATGATATAGGAAATATTTTTAGAATTAAAATTACTATTTATAGACGAATATATCATTTATGTAGACAAAATTAAAAATGTTTTACTCAGGTGATACATTCTTTGTTATATTTAACATTCTTTAAAAATAAAAAGATAAAAAGTCACTTTCACACAAAAGTGATTTCATGGGGTCCCCAAGATTGGAACAAGGAATCCCATGGTCGGCCATGAGACAACCAGTAGCATTAGGAAACATTTTGGGGTCATTTTGTATTATTATGATATTATTTTATTATCCTTAACTACCCGATTACTCATTAATCAAGATAATTAATGATAATTATCGTCGTTACTATTCATAATGTCCAAAAAAGAGTCTTAATTACATAATTTTGGCCTTCTTATTCCAAATATGGAATCCATTTTACCAAATTAAAAATATATAAATTTCAATAATTAATTTGAAAATAATTCCCGTTGTCAAAACAAATAGCGGGTTTTTTTGAAACAATGTCTATGAAAAGTTTGGCGCTTGTTTATGCCCAGTTCCATAGTGAAATTAATCCCAATGACCACCATTGGATTACATGGTAAAAATATATTCTATTTAAACTTTATAACCAATTATAAAGATAATCTATCCATATAATTAAATTATATGAAAAAGCAGTTTTGATGTAAAATGCAATATTATTCACTATTCATTAAAAAAATGAACATTGTCAGAAAAATACCAAAAAATTATCCAATGTAAATTTCAATGACCCAATCATAAATAATAATATTATTTTGACAAATAGAGCTTATAAAATTGTCAAAATTTTTAATTAAAAATGGTTTTCCATCAATAGACAATAAAACAATCTTTTAAGAATATTAGTGTATTCCATTCTTAAGATTGTATTCATTCTCATTTTAAGACTCTAAATCACTATCTAACTCATAAATAGACATAGATAAGAATATAAATTATTCATTACTTACTTGGGATGTTACATCCTTCCCCCCTTTAGAAAATTATGTCCCCGCAATTTATTTACATATCAAATAAGTGGGGGTATATATCCCTCATTGCATTTTCAGATTCCCATGTTTCCTCTTCAATCATGTGGGTTTTCCACAAAAACGTTACCTGATGAGTCACCTTATTCCCTAACACTTTCTCCCTATGTTCTAGAATATAGACCGGTTGTTCCTCATATGATAGGTTCTCTTCATTCTGAACTACCTCTGGACTCAAAACATGAGATGGACCTGGTTTGTACTTCCTTAACATTGAAACATGAAAAACATTGTGTACCTGAGATAAACTCGGAGGTAAATCCACTCGGTATGCAACTAATCCAACTCTCTCCAAAATTTTATATCATCCAATGAACCTTAAACTTTCTTTCCTTTCTTAACAAATCGCATCACACTCTTCCATGGTGAAACTTTGAGAAAAGCATGATCACCTACCTCGAAAGATAGATCCTTCCTCCGGTTATCTGTATAACTTTTCCGTCTGCTCTGAGCTGTTCTCATGTGTTTCTGAATCATCTGAACTTTTTCTGCCATCTATTATACCAATTCTGGTCCCATTAGCTTCCTTTCACCCACTTCATCCCAGAAAGTTGGAGTTCAACACCGCTTCTCATATAATGCGTCAAATGGTGCCATCAGTATACTGGAATGGAAATTTTTATTATACGAAAACTCAAGAAAAGAAAGATATTGGTCTCAAATTCCCTGATAATCCATCAAACAAGCATGTAGCATATCCTCGAAAGTCTTAATCGTTCTTTCTGACAACCCATCTGATTGAGGATGAAAAGCTGTACTAAAATTTAATTCCGTACCTAACGCCTTCTAAAGGCCTTTCAAAAAGATAGAAGTGAACCTGGGATCACGGTCAGATACTATAAAGAGAGGAACACTATGTAACCTGACTATCTCTTTAAGATACAAACGATAAAGTTGATATAAGGAAAAAGTATCATTTATAGCAAGTAAATGAGTAGATTTAGTCAAGCGATCAACAATAACCCAGATTGCATTATTACCTCGAGGTGTCTTCAGTAATCCCACAACAGAGTCCATGGATATATTCTCCCATTTCCACTCTGGTACTGGTAAAGGATGATGCATCCCTTTCGGTAACTTCCGCTCTACTTTTACCTATTGACAAGTCAAAAACATCACAGTAAAATCAACAATATCTCTTTTCATTCTGTCCCACTAGTAATACTCCCGATGATCACTATACATCATAGTACTTCCTAGATGAACTGAAAATGAAGAACTATGATCTTCACATAACAACTCTCTCTTCAACTATGAATCAAAAGGCACACACAATCTATTCCCAAATATCAAAACAAAATCATTATCATTGTTGATTTCAGGAAACTTACCTTTCTGAACCAGCTCTACCTTTTTCTGCAACTCAATGTATTACTTTTGTGCTTGCTTAATTCTATCTGATAGAGAAGATTTCACTGATACCTGAAACAAAATAGAAGAACATCCTGCACCAACAACATCTATTCCAAATTTCATCAAATCCTTAACCAAAGGATCACGTTCCAAATTCAACATTGTTAATGAAGCATAAATTTTTTGACTCAAAGCATGAGCCACTTTATTTTCTTTTCCGGAGTCGTAATGAATTGTACAATCATAATCCTTGATTAATTCTAGCCATCTCCTCTATCTCATGTTCAATTATTTATGAGTGAATATATACTTTAAACATTTGTGATCGGTATATATTTCACACTTTATTCCATACATATGATGCCTCAAAATTTTCAAAGCGAAAACAACAGCAGCTAATTTGAAATCATGTGTAGGGTAATTTACCTCATGAGTTTTCAACTGACGTGAAGCATAAGAAATTACCTGATCATTCTTCATTAGGATGCAACCAATTCCTTTCAATGAAGCATCACTGTATATAACAAACTCCACATTCAGGGAAGGTAGTGCCAAAACTAGAGCATTCACCAATATTCTTTTCAGTTCCTGAAAACAATCATCACATTCTTTTGTCCAGATAAACTTAACACCCTTCTGAGTTAGCTTTGTCCTTGAACTAGATAAACATGAAAAAGTTCTATCAATCCTTCAGTAATAGCCTACCAAACGAAAAAAACTACGAATATCGGTTACATTTGTGGGTCTTGGCCATTCTTCCACAACCATTGTTTTTGAAGGATCAACAGTTATCCCATATTTAGAAACAATGTGACAAAGGAAAGAAATTTATTGCAACCAAAACTCACACTTGTTGAATTTCCCATACAATTTATTTTCATTTGATGTTTGAAAAATAATCCTTAAATGTCATTCATGCTCCTCTTTAATTTTACAAAACACCAAAATATCATCAATGAAAACCACCACAAACTTATCCATGAACTGATGGAAAATTCTATTCATTAAGTCCATGAATACAGCAGGTGCATTGGTTTTCCCAAAAGGCATTACTACAAATTCTTAATGGCCATATCTTGTACGAAACGTGGTCTTCGGAATATATGCTTCCTTTACCTTCAACTGATGGTACCCCGATCTCAGGTCAATCTTTGAAAAATACTGAGCTCCCTGGAGCTGATCAAACCAATCATAGATATGAGGAAAAGGATATTTGTTCTTAACAATGATGTTATTCAAGGCTCTATAATCAATGAAAAGTCTCATAGAACCATCTTTCTTTTTAACAAATAAAACAGGAGAACCCCATGTTTATGTGCTAGGTCGAATGAAACCTTTCTCTAATAAATCTTGCAATTTCTCCTTCAACTATAAAAGTTCAATTTGAGCCATTCGATAAGGGGGTTTTGAAATTGGATTAGCATCAGGAACTAAGTCAATAGTAAACTCAAATTACCGATCTGGTATTATTCCAGGGAACTCATCAGGAAAAACATCACGATACTCATTTACCACTAGCACATCATTAATATGAAAATTTCCCTTGTTTTTAAAAATCTGTGCAAGGTAACATTCATTTCCATCTTTTACAAGTTTCTCATCCTCTTGATATTTTATCAACAGTAAGGGTTCATTCTTGTACACAAACTGAATGCCTTTTGGAAAAGAAACGTCTTTAACTCTACAGTGAATCTTAGCATGGTAAATAGAGAGCCAATCCATACCCAGGATAACATCAATATATTCTAGAGGTAAAACAATAAGGTTTGCAAGTAGGTTCTTTCCACAGATAAGGATATGAAGATTATTATAAATTCTTTTTGACTCAACATTTCCCCCAGGTGTTTTTACCACAAGTTCAAGAGTCATTTTTTCAGATGGTATTCTCATTTTACGAGAAACATTTTCAGAGATGAAAGAATGTGTAGACCCCGAATCAAACAACACACTAGCATAATCTGAAAAAACAAACAAAGTAGTTGAGGCAACTTCCTTTGATTGCCCGACATCTGTTGAAGTAGTTGCAAAGGATTTCACCACCCCTTTCTACTTGTAGTCTAACTGCTTCCCGCCAATCGTGTTCTTTGTTAGACACTCATTTGAATAGTGACCCATCTCATTGCACTTAAAACATTTCACTAACTGTAAATCAAATTTGGCCTTACGATCACCCTAATCTTTTCAGTGCAATAACGAGCCTTATTTCCCATCTTACCACTTCGGTAGCACTTTCCAGAATTCAGAAGAAATTCCCTAGCATGCCTTTTACCACATTTATCACAAACTGGAAACTTACTTTTCATACTGTCAAACCTTTTTGAAAAATTATTTCTTTTCTCCTACCACCTCGATCTCTTCTTCTTCTAGTTGTTATAGAACACTTGATCATCGGAAAACTCCATTTCCACCTTCTCAGCACATCAAACAAGCTTTTCATAACTTTTGAACTCACGAGAAGCCAATGAACTTCGATATTTTGGCATTAATCCTGAGTAAAAATGATTGATTTTACTATCAAGGTCTTGGATAAAATTTGGAGCATACCTTTCCAATAGAGTGAACCTTTCTTCATAAGCAGCCACTGAGTCTTCCTCTTGCCACAATTCCATGAATTGTTTTTCCATCCTAAGTCGAACAGCCTTAGGAAAATACTTCTTAAGAAACATACCTTTGAATTCATCCTAGTCGAGAGCATCAATCTCATCAGCGTCCATCATATTTTTTTACCATCGACCACCACTGATCTGTTTCACCCTCCAAACGGTAAATAGCAAGACTAACCTTTTGATTGTCTGAACAAACCATGACATCGAAAATCTTCTCCAGTGCTGTAATCCACCCTTCAGCTAACACAGGGTCAGATGATCCTCTGGATGATGGGGGATGTTGCCTCATTAAATGTTCCACCACTGACATGTTCCTCTACGATTGATCTGGCTGATCTCGTGCATGGATACCACCACCATTTATCGCTTGACTCAACTGCGCCATTACTACAAAAAACTGTTCAGTTACAATTCTGACCATCTCAGGATGCTGATTCAGAAGGGCATTTCCTTTTATATGCCTTCCCAGCACTGCTTCCCTGTTTCCTCTATGTAAAACCATTCTAAACAAACATGTCTTAGAAGAAGCAACATGGTAATATTTAAATGATATATAATATAAATTTGACCGTAAAAAATATATTTTTGGATAATCATTTAATAGAATTATTACACTTAATGTTTTCTACACCAAACTTTGTTACCAACTATAATGCCCCATCCTTAAACATTACTTAATCTTGAGTTACTTCAAGAATAAACGTTGAGTATCTTTTCAGGTTTAGAGTTTTGGAGAATTAGGTGATAAATCATGCATTACTTCCCACATTTAAACAAAGTGGTTACAATAAAAGATAGTATTCATTTTTCCCCATTAACGGAAACATATTTAAATAAAACTTGGATTGTTTCTTGACACTTCCTTGACACTATCATCATATAATGTACCTTTCCCTTGACCAATGAAAAACATTTCAAAAACATGGGATGAGCATAAAAAGATTAGTAAGGGAATAAAAATATGGAAAGGAAACATGAGTACATGTATACATAAGAATCAATGATATTATAATTTACTCATAAACCATAAGCACATTAACATACCTCATCAAATCATGAATAAATCATAGAAATCATTATACATAAAGGTAACATGAGGAATTCATATCATTCTTACGTAGGTAGTAACCCTCTTGGTTACATTTGGAATACCAATCACAATATATTCCCTAAATCTCTTCTGAGAAACCTTAAAATTTAACCCCTTCGCGTTAGCCAATGCATTGGGGAGCTATATCAGGCTCACCTAACCATAGTTTATCATGGAACCACCCGTCTTCATAACAATGCCCAATAACCATAACATAATCATATCACATAAAACATGCATAAAAGAAACAAAACATTTCCACATTTCAATCACAAGATATCAATACAACACATTGATATAATAAAAACATTATGAAAACCATTTTCAATAACAAAATAAAAGAAAAGTAAAACATGGTATTTATTTTTCATTAAAAAAATGTATGTCTTGTAGTGGAAGTCGAAACTCAAATAATGGTCACGGCGGCGGAGAAGTCGTTGTCGCTGCATACGTACGACAAAAACATTCCCTTTTGTCGTTTAGTAAAACGCTTCATATAAAAAGTTTTCCTTTTGGATAAATGTAAAATCCATAGGGGTTTATACACCGTATAAAAGAAGGTTGTGTATAAAACAAAAGTATGCATCAATGAAAGGAGATTGAGACGAAGTCCCATACCTCGGGTCGGACTTGACTCGATCGTTCTTTAACGTCATGAATCATAAACATGAGTTAATTTATACTTGCTTAATAACCATTTTCAAGGTCATTATTCCTTTTATATCACTTATTACTATGTTATGAACACTATATAATTATTTAAGTTAATAATGGTCGTTTTGTCGATCATTGGCACTTGAGTCAAAAAATAAACTCTTTATAATTACAAGTTGATCATGTGGTAAAATATCCATTATATCAAGAATTATATTCATGATATAGATATCATATATATCATATATATCCAGTGTATACATGAATTTATAATATTACATAATCATTTAGAGGTATGAAATGAAATTCACCGTTCTTGGAGACGGTAAGCCGTACGTACGCCTGAACGCTACTTTCATTTCTATGTCATATTGATGGAACTAGAACTAAATGAGATATGTGTATATTTTAATTATAGAATTATATACATCATTTAGATGTAACATACATCATATATATCCATTATATATATGTACTTATAATAGTACATTACATTTGGGGATAAGAAATGAAATGCACCGTTCATGGAGACGGTAAGCCGTATGTACGCCTGAACGCTACTTTCATTTCAATCTCATACATTAATGGAAAGAAATAATAATTATATAAAGGTATGTTATATTTCCAGTATAACATCATATATAATAACTTTAACTCCATCATTTATATGTCCCACATATTGCATTAACGAATCAAATCACGTTGAGCGGGCGGTAGTCCGCACTTCCTAAAATAAAGATATCACATTTTCCCATAACGGAATCCATAAAGGTATTCCATAAATGAAAAATACATAAGGAAAAGTAAAAAAGTAAACATATTATATATAATATATAAATATAGTGAAATTTTAATGGCCACCTTTGAAGGTGTTAGAATAATATTGAACAATCATCATTTCGTGAGGTAGAAATTCGCCATCCACGGAAACAGTATGCTCTTTAACCATTAGATGAAGGTGTGTGTAAGTGTAGCTAGAATCCTTCTTATAACAATATCCTAGTATATTGTGGATACTGGTTTTGTTACAAAATAAATGAATAAAAAGAGTTTAGGGGGGTTGGAGAAGAAAAATAAAACATAAGAACACAAGAGAAAACACTACCTTTAAAACGGGTAAGTATTTTTGATTTTGAGATCAAAGGCATCCTTGGGAGGACTTATGCCCAATGTCAGGATTATAAGAGAAAGAGAGGGATGTGTAGAGACAAAATGGGCAGGGTTTGGCCGAGCCAAAGGCTTGAGGAGTGTGGGTAAGGTGGTAGAAGTGGGGGCTTTTTATAAGAGGAGAGGAGGGGTACTCTTGGAATGTTATAAAAGGTTACTTGATTTTCAAATGATTTTAGGATTTTAAAGGTCCCACATTGATGTATTTAGAGTATAGGGTGATAATGGTTCGAAATAAACTCATAAAATAGGTCTTTGACAAGTGTAAGTCTTATATTATACATTATCTTTTCATTTTATTTAAATTGTTTATTAATGAGGTAACCACTGCATAATCATGATGTCATAAATAATTTAATTTATTTAATGTCTAAACATTATTAGAAAATACTAGGATGTAGGGAATCATTTTATCTTTCCAATTACTATTTATAGTCCAATATATCATTTATCTACACAAAATTAAAAATGTTTTACTCAGGTGATACATTCTTTGTTATATTTCACTTTCTTTAAAAATAAAAAGATAAGAAGTCACTTTCACACAAAAGTGATTCCATGGGGTGCCCAAGTTTGGAACAAGGCATCCCATGGACGTCCAGGAGAGAAAAAGTAGAATTAGGACACATTTTTGTGTGATTTTTTATTATTATGATATTATTTATTTATCCTTAACTACCAGATTACTCATTAATCAAGATAATTATCGATAATTACCGTCGTTACTATTCATAATGTCAAAAAACAAAAGAGTCTTAATTACATAATTTGGAAGATATGATTCCAAATATGGAATCCATTTTACCAAATTCCAAACATATAAATTCCAATAATTAATTTAAAAATAATTCCTGTTGTCAAAACAAATAGCGACTTTTTGAAACAATATATATGAAATGTTTGACACCTGTTTATGCCCAATTCCAAAGTGAAATTAATCCCAATGACCACCATTGGATTACATGGTAAAAATATATTATATTTACACTTTAAACCCAATTAAAAAGATAATCTATCAATATAATTAAATTAGATGAAAAAGCAGTTCAGATGTAAAATGCAGTATTTTTCACTATTCATTAAAAAATGAACATCGTCATAAAAATAAGAAAAAATTATCCAATGTAAATTTCAATGTCCCAATCATAAATAATAAGTTTATTTTGACAAATAGAGCTTATAAAATTTTATATAGTTTGATTTAAAAATGGTTTTCCATCAAAAGGCAGTAAAACAATCTTATAAGAATATTAGTTAATTCCATGATTAAGATTGGATTTATTCTCATTTTAAGCCTCTAAAACACTATCTAACTCATAAATATATATAGATACGAATATCTATTTTTCATTACTTACTTGGGATGTTACAAGTTTTCAAGAGACTATTCAGATGGCACCTTATAAGACTTTGTACAGTAGTCCATGCTGATCACCATTATGCCGGCTAGAGGCAGGAGAGGAAGCTTTGCTGGAACTCGTCTTGTTCAGGAGACCTCAAAGAAGATATAGTTGATTAGGTATAGAATGGATACTGCACTGTCTCGGCAGAAATCGTATGTTGATCTGCGGAGACTCCCTTTAGTGTTTAAGGCGGGAGACTAGTTTTTCCTAAGTGTTACCCTGAGGTTGGGACATAAGAGGATAAGGAGGCAGGGAAAGCTCTCACCGAGATACGTCGGGCCGTTTAAGGTTCGGGAGAGAGTCGGGCTGGTTTCTTACAGGTTGCAGTTATGTAAGAAACCATTTTTTTTGCTACGAAGGACATTGGAATATTCATGATTTTATTCCAGAGTAGCGCCTTCAGACAGTGTGCGATTCCGAGCCCTGGTGTGGCCGGAATTGAGTTTTCCGTGTGTTCACATTGGAAACGCAAAATAAATGCGATAACTCCTAAACGGTGCTTTAGATCAGAGCTCCGAGTGTACGGATGGGTCTGGAATGGGGTGTTTACCCTAGGGACGACATAAAACATGTCGGCGGGGATGTTTGAACCCCTCGCTCGCTTTCGGAACATTAAACGTATAAATTAATTAATTAATTTCATCGTTTAATGGTTAAACTCGAGTATGTCTTAAAAGGTGGCTCAGATAGGGAAACAGAGGGCACCTTTGAGTTTGGAAGGTGTCGTTTACCCTAGGAGGGGTGTATGTTTCGCGGGAGCAGGCCGTTTGTGAAAAATGGACCTAGGGGCGTTTTCGTAATTTGGTGACCTCAGACACTATGTTTTATTACTTTTGAATGGGGTCTCGGATTAAAATTCTGAGACTGCCATTGTGCATGGGAGGTGGTGTTTACACTAGGGGAGGCTTAACCTCGAACCTGCTGAGGGTTCGGGTTCGGGCTGACGGGCGGGTGGTTAAGCGTTTTCTATTTAAATGCTTAACTCACCCCATCCCTCTTCTTCTTCACCACCTGGACAACAGCAAGGAGTAAATCCTCCCTCTCCTCCTCCAGAACCGGCGAAGAAGCTCCGGCAAGGTGAGGCGCAGCAGTGGACTCCCCGTGAATCTCCGGGCATCGCCCAAGAGGTAGGAAGTTTCCGTTGCATTTTCAGTCCCAAGCCTACCTTTGAGTCAAATTTTATGTGTCAATTTGATGTTAAATATTCAAAAAAATATCCCATAGATGATTAGTATACATTTTTATCTTTCCAACTCATTTTTCGGAATCAAAATCCGAGCTCAGAGGAGGCCGAGGTTGATCGTCGAATGTTGCTGGTTTTTTTTTGGCGGTCCGGCGAGCCCTGGCGCGACGGGCGGCCTCAAGCAGTGTCGCGGCGTGCGGTCGGTCATCACAGCGGCAGCAAGGGGGTGTCCGGTGGAGCGGCTATGCGAGGCCGGGGCGCAGTGTTTCATCAGCCGAGGGCAAGCGGGGTGGCATCCGGAGGAGGCCAGGGCTTAGGCGGAGCGCCCGGCGGGGCGGCGGGTCTTCAGGGAGCGGTGACAGCGTGGTCGCGGCACGCGACCCCCGTGCGTCGACAAAGACCCGCGCCGCGTGGGTCTTCACGCGGCTACCGCAACCGGACCTCATGGCCGGTCTGCCCGGGGACCGCAAGTCCGCAGCCTCCCCGCGCGGCTAAGCCGCAGGGCGGCCCAGGCCGGGCGGACCGGCCGGTCCAGGTCGGTCCAGCCCTAGGGGCCTTGCCCCCTCGGACTTCAGACAGCTGTATTTTCCGCTACGGGTGTCTGTTTTAAGTTCTGTCTGCGGCGGTGGAACCGTATCAACGAGGAGGAATTTTTGAGATGGTTTTGTGAATTTTTAATTCCCGAAACGAGGGGCCTCGGTGGCCCGACACATACGTCGAGGGGATTGTCGTTTTTTCGGGGGGGGGGGGGAACTTGTTTTGGACGGCGCAGACGCGTCTGACTTTTGATTTAAGGGCCGTCAGAGCCGTTTGAACCTTGGCGTCGAGGCAGAGGTTTCCATGGTGGTTCCGGGCGTTGATGCCGGAGTTGAGGCATGGGCCCCACGACCCGTCTTTGGAGCTGCATGTAGATTTTATCGGCTTTTTCTTTGGACGTCCGTTCGGGGCGTGCGAGCAGTCGATGTTGGGAGTTTTTCCGAGGGAATCGTGTTGGCACAGTCTGCCCGCTGTAATTACGCACGATGGTGCCGACCCCGCGAGGCCATTTCAGGAGTTGACGGTTATTTCCAGCCTTATCACCAGGCGACTGTTTTGGACTATTGAGTAGTCCATCGTCTGTGCATTTTTGAGAGTATCGCAACGGTGAGATCCATTTGTTGAGTTTCGGGAATGGGTTGCGGGTCCCACGAAGCACCACTCATGTGCGATGTGCCGGAACGTATCTTTTTCTATGGATATCCTTTTCACTCAAGTGATTGGTGCTTTTGACGTGTTTTCCCCAGGGGATCACAATGGTGAGATGCGCCCGACTATTTTCAGGGCCGAGGCTCAGGATCACGGGACGTCGTTCGGGCATGAGGCGGTGTTGGCAACTTTTCTGTCGGATATCCATTGGAGGTGAGTAAGTAGTCGATCTCGCGTGTTTTTCCTCGAGGGTCACAATGGTTCGATCCGTTTGGATGCGCGGATCCTCATGCACGAACTTGTTAAATGTGTTATAAAAGGTGCTCTGGTGGTGGTTCGTCCTACCATGTTTGTAGCGGACCCTTGGCGTGTGATCGCACACTCTTGGGAGAGTGATGTAAATTGTTCACAAGTTGTGGATGGTTGTGTCTGGGCCTTTGAGGTGAAGTTGTTACGTCACGCCTTCGCATTGACACAGGGTGTCGTGTGCACGATAGCCTTTGGGCTGGAACGAGGTATACTCTGGGTGTGTACGAGAGCGCTTGGAGGTACGTGTTGTTGTTTGTACCTGAGGTTCTTTGTTCACTCAGTTGGGGTGGACTTGGGGCCACATGTCATGTGGGCCCCACGTGTGTGCTGTGATATGCTTTACGTACATGACCTCTCGCGACGTAGAGGGTCCCTCTGTGCTCGTTTGTTTGACCACCAGGGTGGAGTTTTTCCCTGGCTCGGTGCTCGTTGGTTTGACCAGTAGAGTTGATTGGTTTCCCCCTGGCCTTGTTATCGATGGTTTGGTCAACAGAGATGGTTTGGTTCCTCTGCTTCTTCAGCTGTGAGGTGTTTCAGTACCGTGCCCTTTCACCGGACTGCGACAATGTTTGCGGCTACGGGTGTCCGTGCAGTGTGGGTGTTTTCCCCACTCTTTGGGATGAGATATCTCAGTCTGCTTCGAAAGTGACTCAGCAAATTGGAGCGGGCTCACCTTGTGAGGCCAGGGGAGTTTCTCCCATTTCTCCATGTTTCCTGGTAGATCTTGTGGTTTCGGTGTGACCAACACTTTACGCAGTCACCATTCCTCTACCTAGGAGGTTGTTCCAGTATGGCTAAGGTTGTTTCCAGCAGGGCTGAGTGTCACGACTCGTCCTCGGGGCCCGTGCCATGACTACCCCAATCCCGCCTTCCATAGGCCAGGGGCTGGCGACTAGCACCGAAGGCGTAAGTCCCGATAACTGGGAAGGCATTGCCATTATAAAAAGAAAACAAGCACCACAGAGTAAGCAAGCGGAAAAAGTAATCACTAAGTACAAGAGATGTGCTGAAAAGTAAATGGGCCAGAAAACAAACCCAAAAGAAAGTAAAAATACAACTGAACAAGTACAATAGAAAAGATAACAGCTGGAAGGACGGAAGCGGCTCCTGGGTCATCCTCCTCGGATCCTACCTGAAGGGTAGGTACAGATAGCATCCTCCACGCTCTCGTTTTTCAACCTCCTCCGTGTGTCGTCTCATCGTGTAGTCCACCTCCGGGTACCGTCCAGTCCTCGAACACTCGGCCTCCGTCAGCACTGCATGTCATCTGCAACCAACACACGAGGTGCGGGCATAGCCCGTGGAGGGGTGAGTATAACGATACTCAGTAGGGACCCCGAGACCCTCAAGGTCTCTATAAACCAATAAGAATAACCATAAGTAATATCTCAACAGATAACCTCTACTTAGGTATATGCCCATACATATGCCTAAGTTATCAAGTAACCCATCTCAATCATCAGGAAAACATAAAGGTCAAAAGATTCAGCTCAACTAGGATTTTCATTATCGAAACTGTAACTGGTGAAAAGCTCCGTCTCTGGAGTGTACAGTGGTCCTGTCATGACTCCGAGGTACTTCTCACTAACCTAAGACTACAGAGGTACTCCTCCTGTCGAGTACCGCGGGTCTGCAGCCAACTACTGAGCGCTCCGTCTGCTGAGGGTCTGTCGCCAAATACCAGGTGCTCTCCCTAATACCCTACAAAGGTACTCCTCCGGTCGAGTACCGCGGGTCTACTGCCAACTACCAGGCGCTCCGTCCGCCGTGGGTCTACCGCCAAATACCAGGCGCTCCGTCCACTGGGCTAGTCGACTCACTCCAAGTCGAGTCGGTCATGCAGTCGTCAGGTCTCAGTCGTCTACATGGTATTCGTACTCCGCATGCTCGTCTCCGGGAGGGTCCGCTCCATGAGCTACTGGCCGATACTCCAAGTATCACAAAGTCCCACGAAGAAGTATCTCAAAGGACTGCCTCGTCATAGGGGTCTCAACGCAACATTCGGCACGTCAAACGGACGCCCGGTCTGTGAGTTATTAGCCTTTTCGTCCCCAGGGCCCGGTTGGTTTCGTGTGCGAACCAGTCTGGCCGTATCTCAACTATACCCCGAACACTCATAGGGTATACTCATAGGGGCCTTTTCTCAACGTGATCACCAATGCCGCTGACGGTTCGTCAAATGGACATCTGGTCTGAAAGATATCATCTTACTCCGTTTTAGGGGCCCGGTTGGATTTCGGGCACAATCCAACCTGGCTATAACCCAACAGCATCCAAAAATCGGGCGTAGGATGATAAAAGTTCCATATTGTCAACAGGAATGCAACGCAACAGATGGCACGTCAATCGGACGCCTGGTCTGGAAGTTATTGGCTTTTTCGTCCCGAGGGCCCGGTTGGTTTTTAAGTTAAAACCAACCCGACCGTACTCCAACTGCATCCAAACCTTGAGAGGAGTAAACCAAAAGATCCGTCTTCCATAGAGGAATCCATCAAAGTCTATGGCACGTCAATCGGACGTCCGGAATTCAAGATATGAGCGTTTCCGCTCCGAGGGCCCAGTTGGTTTCGTGTACGAACCAACCCGGCCGAACCCAAAGTAATCTGAAACCTTGAGTGTGATATAGAGAAACGACCGTCTCGATCGAAGCATCACATTGTCACTTACGGAACGTCGTTTTGAGGCTCGTACCTCATGTTATGGGCAAAAGACCGAAAATGGTCCGAAGACGGGGGGTCTGGGCCCGGGCCGTGCCGGCCCGACCCCCCCTGGGTCCACCCGACCCGGTCCAACCCGGCCGGACCCGGTCCAGCCGGGCCAGGGCATGGCCCGGCTCGGCTGGCCGGTCCGGCTCGGCTCGGCCGAGCAGCCGAGCAAGGCGGAAGCCGCGGGGCGCTGCCCCCGTGGGTTGGAGGGGTCGCGGCCCCGCGCGGGGCCGCGATGGATCAACGCACGCAGCATGTCACCGTGTCTCGTACGTGTGATCCGGACCCGCGCGGCCGCGGGTCCGTTGGCCGCCGCCGCCCCAGATGAAGCCGCGGCGGCCCTGTCCGGCGGCGTACCGCCGCCTCCGGCCGCCGGTAGCTTCCGCGGGCCACCGGACTTGCTCCGGTGGTCCGTTTTCCTTCCCGTCTTCACCGTTCTTCCTCCCGGGTTATATTCTTCACTGCGGGATCATCAAATCGCCCTTGCGTCACATTTTTTCATCACCCTCCAAATTCATACAACCATGAAGAACGGTGGAGGGTTGTCGGGCCGTGTTCGTTTGGCCCACACCCTCCGCGTTATATAATAACAGTCGGGAGAATTTATTCAACACATGAAACAAAAATGTTAATAAATTAAAATTGTTCTTATGAAACTGGGTTATTCACTTAAAAAAGAAACGATCACGGGAATATAAATTGTTTCACAACAAACCCCTACCTCGTCAAGTCGTCGCACGTGGGTTCTTCGCGGATTTGATCGCCGCAGAAGAAGGAAACCGTCGCGTCGCGGAAGGCGTCGCGTCGTCGCGGAAGGGCGTCACATCGTCGCGGAATACGGTGCGCGTCGACGAACTCAAACAGAAGATCGAAGATTTCGTTGCGGACGAAGGAACGTCGCAGATGAACATCGCGGAAGAGAAAACGTTGGATTCGTGGTACACGGCGTCGCGTCGTCGATTTCTGCGGTTTCTGCGTTCTTCGTCGGAGGCCGGCGTTCTTCGCGTTCTTCACATTCTTCGCGAAGAAGCGTGAAGGCACAAGAATTCTGTCAAAAGCCTCCCAACGTGTAATCCTCAAGATGTGGCATTGGTCTTATTTTATTACTACGCCAACGGATTTCAAACTGGTTAAGAAACGAAAAAGGGATAAGTAACGACCTATTAATTCGTAGAATTAATTCAACGAAATAAACCGCCCAATTAATTCAACGAAGAAAACCACCCAATTAATTCTACGAAGAAAACAGCCCAATTAATTGGTGTGTTACAAAATTAAGAAAACACGTCAGTTGACTTTCATGATGATAGGTTTTCGCGGGTGCGTTACTTAGCGGAAAAGAAACGGTGGGGATCGTGTGGGCCCCACTTCACAAATATCCTACCAAGAGAGTAGGATATTTCTAGATAGCATTCTATCCTCATCGACTCAGCTTAAGCTGATTTAAGTGGCTTCAAGTGGCTTCCAAGCAGCTTAAGTGAAATAAAATAATGTTTGTCGTACAATTTATTTTATTTCTTTACTTTAAGCCCAAAAATTAAAAACCACACCCGAGAAAACGCAACTCCAGAAGAGGCGTTTCTAAGCAATTACCGGCGCTACGATTCTATCGGTGCCCTCAGAATTCGATTCCGAGCACCGGTTCAAAAGTTAGAAAAACCCGCTCATCCGTTCACTGAATGTACCCGAGCCAAACTTCGGAAAATGATTCCGGGCACACCGGGCCTCCGAATCAGGTGCCGTCAGAAACTGCGTTCTTGTAAAATTCCAAAGAAAATTAAGAAAAACATTTCCTTGGAATTTACGAGTCTTTACACTGAGGTTGTTTCCAGCAGGGTTGAGGTTGTTTCAGCAGGGCTGAGGTTGTTCCAGCTGGGCTGAGGTTGTTTCCAACAGGGCTAAGGTTGTATCGAACATGGCTCGTCAGTGGGTTACCATCTAGCATGGATGGCGAGAGTTGTTTCGGGCTTACCTCCAGTTGGGCTGGGCAGTGGTCCCCGATGTCGGGCTTACCTCCAGCTGGGCTGGGCAGTGGTCCCTCATGCCAGGCTTACCTCCAGCTTTGCGGGACAGCGGTCCCCGATTCCGGGCTTACCTCTAGCAGGGCTAGGCAGTGGTCCCCGGTACAAGGTTACCTCCAGATGGGCTGGGCAATGGTCCCATCACCGACATTAACCGGGGTCGCCCTCCAGTGGATTACCCTGTTACGGTACTGGGCAGTGTGGCACCTGTCAACTTTCTGGGTCTCCTTGAAGTGGGAACCCATTGAATTCCAGGGATCCTCCTGTGGGGCTGGGCAGGGGGTCGCCTATCGACATTGAGCAGACCTCTCAACTTCGTAGAAGTGACGGGGTGTGGTTTGACATTCCCCCAAAACTCTCAAGTACGAGGATCTTTTCCCCCACTAAGACGCATCCTTGTGACGCAACCTAAAACCGTGGGGGTGAGTCAGTGCTGTCCAAAGCAGATAGTGTCGAGGTGTGGTGATTGAGCCCTTGTCATGTAGTTCGGAGTAGACATGCGGGATGTTGGGCATTGATGGTGTTACTTTTGGGACTATTGGCTACTCTTTTCTTGGGTTGAGATATGGGATGGAGATCCCCTTGCGATCTTGTTTGGGATTCTTTATTCGAGCATATGGACTTGTATATACCTTGTTCTGGAACCCACTCCTTGGGTTTGTTTACTCTCCCTTCAAGAGAGGTGAAGACACGCGGGGTATTCCACGTGCTTTCGGTGTCTAGCTTCTCATGGTTGGATCAGTCTACTCTCCTACTATAGTAAGTGAAGACCCAATGGGAAGTTCTTCTTCTCACCGTTTCAAGATCCTTGTGTTTGGACGAGTCTACTTTCTTTCCTCTTGATGGGTTGAGCTGGACTCTTTACTGTATTCATTACTGCCCTCTCTATTGTGCTCCTTTACTTTTCCATGTTTTCTCTACTGCTCACCCTTCTGTACCTCCTTTGTTGCTCCCTCGAGCATTCGGGGTATCCTACTGAGTATTATTATACTCACCCCTACTTGGGATTTTCCCACACTTGGTGTTCCCTTGTAGACGATGGATAGGTTGGTCGTGACTTTAGTATAGCATAGGTGTTCAGGAGCTTGGACCGTGTGCGGTGGTCGTAGCTGGGTTCCAAGTGGGAGACCCGTCAGCTGTTTGTGTTGTTTACCTGTTGCCGGGTTGTGGCACTTTTCTGGTTGGGCGCGTGTTTTGCCCCTTTTTCTTTTTCAGCACTTTACTTTTACGGTTGAGAGGTCGATGCACATTTGAGGTATTTATATAGCATTTGTTCTTTTTACCCTGCTTGTTCTTCCTTTTACTCTTCACTTTTGCATTGATTGTGTTGCGTGTCTTTGTACAGGTACTTAGGCAAAGGCCTCCCCGATTTATTGTGCCTTCGGCACTGGTCGCCAGCCCCTGGCCTATGGAGGTGGGCTTGGGGTAGTTGCGGCTCGAGCCCGGGTAGGGTCGGGTCGTGAAAAAAGTGGTATCAGAGGTGGTTTGTTCCTTGGGACCCTGTTCGGACGACCCTAAAAGAGAAATTGGTTGGGATTTAGGGAAACTGTGTTAACGTGTCTCGAGAGCGGCTCTCAGGCCAGGGAGTCCAGTGATGGTGTGGCGGCCGACGTATCCATTCACCAGGACCACGATAACCCGCTTGTAGACTCGGCATGCTAAGACACTTGTTGCAGGGAAAATTGCATTGTGCATCACATAGGATTGAGTCTTTGACTGTCCTTCTTGAGTCAGCTCCCTATCATTTCTATTGGTATATACATATATGATCATCTGACTGCGACACTCCTTGATAATATTCAGGATGTCTCCACGAAGACAGCCAGCCAGGATACCATCTTTGGTTCATGACGATGACCATGTGAGCTACAAGGGAACAATCTCGGACCCATCATGTGAGCCCTTTCTCCGAGTGGGCAGGTAGCAGCACCCCCACCTGTTGAGAAGCAAGCAGTTTCAGCAGAGCAGGATGAGCTTGAGCGCAGGTTGAGCGCACTCCGTGAGTTCTAGCGACAGAGACCGTTGAGGTTCAGTGGTGAGCCAGACCCTTAGGCAGTAGAGGTTTGGATCGAGGCAGTGGCTCGCCTTTTCAGGCTTGTGCAGATGCAGACATATCATAGAGTGGCTTTCGAATCCACCCTTTTCATGGAGCAGCTCGGCGTAGGTGGATTCTGGGGACTCAGTTTCTTGACGAGTCATCGCTTTTATGGGGTGACTTTCAGTTGTTGTTCCGTGAGGAGTTTTTCCCCTCCTGCATGCGCTCCATTCGGATTCAGGAGCTCCTACAGTTTAAGCAGTTAGGGATGACGGTGGCCGAGTACGCCAATAGATTTGCAGACCGTGCATGCTTTTACCCGGTCATGGTCTATGATGACAGCCTCTGAGCGCAGATGTTTGAGCAGGTTCTCCGCCGAGAGATCCGTGTTGTCGTTGTACCCTTGGTAATTTCCACATATGTAGGGGTGCTAGAGAAGGCATTGGTGATAGAGAGATTCCTATCACGTTCTGGAGTTGGTGGTGGCAGCAGATACGTTGGAGCCGAGACGTCTTCTGCAGCTAGCGGGTGTCGGCAAGCAGGACCTCGACACCGGTGGCTTTCTAACAACCGAACTCAGGGATGTGGTCGTACACCACAGTGGCGCCGGAGGGCACCAGTGCAGCCCAGAGAGAGTCGGTTCTATGCTTGTGACGGGTGAGGTCACTTGGCACGAGACAGCCCGACCTGAGTTGCGGAGAGCTTCGGGCAGGCAACATGTGCACCACCACAGTAGAGGTAGTGATGTGAACGGAGTAGTACCCAAAGAGGTGGTGAAAGTAGAGGAGCGGGAGGAGCTGGTAGTGGGGGATGACTTATGAGGTCTTCCCATCACCACTAGGCGGTCCATGTCAGGCTCCAGGAGCTGACAGTTCAGACCAAAGACAGCCATGAGCTTTGGATGTCTACTATCCTGCAGAGCATGAGGTGATAAGAGGTACGCTCTATAGCTCTTATACCTTTTTGAGGTAGAATTGTTAGACTCTGTGTGTGGAATACTTTCCTCCCTTATCCTTGCTTGAGGTGTTACCAGGGTGGCGCAGGGCGTCAGTATAACCCTGTGTTAGTATGATAAAAGGCGTGGGACCTTTTCCTTTAGTCGATAGTGTTGACTCCTTCACATGCGACCATGTAAGAGGGCCTGGGCTGTGAGACCTCGGTTGTGGAATCTTGCGTGACCAGATATCCTTGGGTCTTCCACCCTATGGATTTTATAAAGGAGGGAATCATCGGGCCTTGTTCCAGGTGCGAGCGGTGATTCCAGTCGTGGCGTGCGACGTAAGGGTTCGGTCGGGGAGGTAAGCTACTCTCGAGATCCTTCGGTTCATTTAAGACCGTGCAAAGGGATGGCGAGGTGCGTCACCGCCTTGCCCAAACCCCAAAGTCTAGAGTGGTTGCACGACATCGGCAAGGGCTGACCTCGCATGAACGGATCAATCCTTTGGTCCGTGTGCGGTGACGCAGAGCAGTGTGTGGGTTCCTCTGGGTATGGGAAAGCCAGGTGTGGGCTTAGTACCCTGTGTTTCTCCCTAGTTTTACTTTTTTACGATAAAAATATTGAAGGAGGGAATGATTTAAGAACCCAGTTTTTTTTTCTACGGAGGACTTTGGAATATTCTTGATTTTATTCCAGAGCAGCGCCTTCAGACAATGTGCGATTCTGAGCGTCGGTGGGCCGGAATTGAGTTTTTCAGTGTGTCCACACTGGAAATGCCAAATAAATTCAATAACTCCTAATCGATGCTTCAGATCAGAGAACCGAGTGTACAGATGTGTCTGAAATGGGGTGTTTACCCTAGGGACGACATAAAACTTGTCTGCGCGGGATGTTTGAACCCCTCTCTCACTTTTGGAATGTTAAACAGATAAATTAATTAATTAATTAATTATTTTACTGGATAAAGTCTAGTATCTCTTATACGGTGGCTCGGATTGGAAAACCGAGGGAAGCGTTGAGTTTGGAAGGTGTCGTTTACCCTAGGAGGGGTGTACGTTTCGCGGACGCGTTCCGTTTGTGAAAAATGGCCCCAGGGGTGTTTTCATAATCTGGCGGCCTCGAGCGCTATGTTTTATAACGTTTGAATGGTGTCTCAGATTAAAATTCCAAGACCTCCATTGTGATCAGGAGGTGGTGTTTACCCTAGGGGAGGCTTAACCTCGACCCTGCTGAGGGTTCGGGTTCGGTCTGACGGGAGGGTGGTTAAGCTTTTTATATTTAAATGCTTAACTCACCCCCTCCCTCTTCTTCATCCCCACCTGGAAAATAGAAAGGGGGAACTCATCCCTCTCCTCCTCCAGCACTAGCAAAACTGCCCCGGCTAGGCGCGGAATAGCGGTGGACTCCCCGTGAAGCTCCGGGCATCGCCCAAGAGGCAGGAAGTTTCCGTTGCATTTTCATTCCCAAGCCGACTTTTGAGTCAAATTTTATGTGTCTATTTGATGTTAAATATTCAAAAAATTCACATATATTCATAGTATTCATTTTTATCTTTCCAATGCAATTTCCAGAAACAACATCCGAGCTCGGAGGAGGCCGGGGTTGATCGTTGAAGGTTGGTGGTTTTTTTCCGGCGATACGGCGAGCCCTGGTGCGGCGGGCGGCCTCAGGCGGCGTTGCGGCACGCGGGCGGTCTTCACATCGGCAGTAGGGAGGGTTTCCGGTGGAGTTTCTAGGAGAGGCCGGGGCGCGGTGTGCCTTCAGCTGAGGGTGAGGGGGGCGGCGTCCGTAGGTGGTCGGGGCTCAGGCGGAGCGCCCGGCGTGGCAACAGGTTGCCCGGGAGCGGCGACCGCAGGGTCGCGGCGTGGGACCCCCGTGCGGCAACAAAGACCCACCCCGTGCAGGTATTCACGTGGCATCCAAGACCGGACCACATGGCCGGTCTGCGCGCAGATCGCGAGTCTGCAGCCGGTCCAGGACGGTGCATCCCCATGGGCCTTGCCATCTCTGACTTCAGACACCCGTATTTTCCGCTATGGGTGTCCGTTTTGAGTGCCTTCTGCGGCAGTGGAACCATATCGACGAGGAGGAATTTTTAAGATGCTTGCTGTAATTTTTAATTCCAAAAAATGGGGGCCTCAGTTGAGTGACACGTACGTCGAGGGGATTGTCGTTTTTCTGTGGGAACTTGTATCGGACGGCGCGGACGCGTCCGACGTCCGATTTAAGCATCGTCAGCGGCGTTGGAACCCTGGCGTCGAGGTGGAGGTTTACCGTGTGGTTCTGGGCGTTGAAGCCGGATTTGAGGCGTGGGACCTACAACCCGTCTTTGGAGTTGCGTGCATCTTTTAGCGGCTTTTTCATCGGATGTCCGTTCGGGGTGTTCGAGCAGTTGATGTTTAGTGTTTTTTCGAGGGCATCACGTTGGCGTAGTCTTCCCGCTGTAATTCCACATGATGGTGCGGGCCCCGCGAGGGCTGTTTCAGGATTTGATGGTGATTTCCAACCTTATCACCAGGAGACCGTTTTGGACAAGTTAGTAGTCCATCTTGTGTGCTTTTTCGAGAGGATTGCAATGGTGCGATCCATTCATTGAGTTTCGGGACCAGGTTGCGGGTCCCACGAAGCATCGCTCGTGTGCGGTGCGCCGGAACGTATCTGTTTCTCCTGATATCCATTTTCCCTCAAGTTAGTAGTGCTTTTGACGTGTTTTCCCAAGGGTATCGCAATGGTGCGATGCGCCCGACTGTTTTTGGGGCCGAGGCTTGGGATCATGGGACGCCGTTCGGGCATGAGGCGGTGTTGGAAACTTTTCTGTCGGATATCCGTTGGAGGCGAGTAAGTAGTCTATCTCAAGTTTTTTTCTGTGAGGGTCACAATGGTGCGATCTATTTGGTTGCGTGGAGCCTCTTGCATGAACTTCTTAAATGTTGAATAAAAGGTGCTCTGGTGGTGGTTTGTCCTACAATGTTTGTAGCGGACCCTTGGTGTGTGATCACACACTCTTGGGAGAGTGATGTAAATGGTTCACAAGCTGTGGTTTGCCGTGCCTGGGCCTTTGAGGTGGAGTTGTTACGTCACACCTTCGCATTGATGCTGGGTGCTGTGTGCATGATAGCCTTTGGGCTGGAACGAGGTATACTCTGGGAGTGTATGAGAGCGCTTGGAGGTACGTGTTGTTGTTTGTACCTGAGGATGTTTGTGCACTCAGTTGGGGTTGACTTGGGCCACACATCGTGTGGGCCCCATGTGTATACCATTATCTACATTACGTACGTGACCTATCACGACGTAGAGGGCCTTTCTATTATCGTTTGTCTGACCAGCAGGGTGGAGTTTTTACCTGGCTCGGTGCTCGTTGGTTTGATCAGTAGAGTTGAGTGGTCTCCCCCTAGCCTTGTTCTCGATGGTTTTGTCGGCAGAGATGGTTTGGTTCCTCTGCTTCTTCATATGTGAGTTGTTACAGTACCATGCCCTTTCACTGGACTATGACACTGTTTGCGGCTACGGGTGTCTGTGCAGCGTGGGTGTTTTCCCCACTCTCTGGGAAGAGATGTCTCGACCCCGCTTCGACAGTTACTCAGCAGATTGGAGCGGGATCACCTTTTGAGTCCTGGGAGTTTCTATTGTTTCTCTGTGTACCCTGGTAGAGCTTGTGGTTTCGGTGTGGCCTACACTTTACGCGGGCACCGATCCTCTACCCCGGAGGTTGTTCCAGCAGGGCTGAGATTGTTTCTAGCAGGGCTGAGGTTGATTCCAACAGGGCTGAGGTTGTTCCAGCAGGGCTGAAGTTGTTCCAGTAGGGATGAGGTTGTTTCCAGCACGGCTGAGGTCGTATCGATTATGGCTCATAAGTGGGTTACCATCAAGCAGGGATGGCCAGAGCAGTTCCGGTCATACCTTCAGTTGGACTGGGTAGTGGTCCCCAAAGCCGGGCTTACCTCCAGCGGGGCTGGGCAGTAGTCCCTGATGTCTGGCTTACCTCTAGCTGGGCTTGGAAGTGGTCCCCGATGCCAGGCATACCTCCAGCTGGGTTGGTCAGTGGTCCCCGATGCCGGGCTTACCTCAAGCTGGGCAGGGCAGTGGTCCCCGATGTCGGGTTACCTCCAACTGGACTGGGTAGTGGTCATGTCGCTGACTTTAGCCGGGTCTCCCTCTAGTGGATTACCCTGTTACGGGACTGGTCAGTGTGTCACCCATCAACTTTCCGGGTCTCCCTATAGTGGGATCCCGTTGACTTCTAGGGATCCTCCAGCGGGGCTGGGAGGGGGGGTCTCCTTTTGACATTGAGAAGACCTCTCGACTGCGGGGTAGTGATGTGGTGTTATTTGACGTTCCCCGAGAACTCTCAAGTACGAGGAGCTTTTACCCCACTGAGACGAGTCCTTGTGACGCGACCTAAAACCATGCGGGTGAGTCAGTGCCAACCAAAGTGGATAGTGTCGATGTGTGGTGATTGAGCCCTTGGCTTGTAGTTCGGGGCAGACGTGCGGGATGCTGGGCATCGATGGTGTTACTTTTGGGACTGTTGGCTACTCTTTTCTTGGGCTGAGCTATGGGATGGTGATCCCCTTACGATCTTGTTTGGGAATCCTAATTCGAGCATATGGACTTGTATATACCATGCTCTGGTACCCGCTCTATAGGTTTTTTTACTCTCCCTCCAGGAGAGGCAATGACGCGCGGGGTAAGCCACGTGCTTTCTGTGCCTAGTTTCTCGTGGATGGATGATTCTACTCTCCTACTATAGGTAGAGAAGACTCGACGGGAAGTTCATCTTCCACCATTTCCATCTCCTTGTGTTTGGAAGAGTCTAACTTCTTTCCTCTTGTTGGGTTGAGTTGGACTCTTTACTGTACTCCTTACTTCCCTCCCTGTGGTGCTCCTTTAGTTTTCCCTGTTCGCTCTACTACTCACCATTCAGTACCTCCTTTGTTGCTCCCTCGAGCATTCGGGGTATCCTAATGAGTATTTTTATAATCACCCCTGCTTGGGCTTTTCCCGTACTTGGTGTGCCCTTGCAGATGATGGAATGGTTGGTCATGACTTTAGTGGAGCATTGGAGTTCATCAGCTAGGACTAGGTGTGGTGGTCGTAGTCGGGTTCCAGGTGGGAGACCCGTCAGCTGTTTGTTTTGTTTACCTGTTTCCAGGTTGTGGCACTTTTCTGGTTGGGCGTGTGCATTTGCACTTTTTCTTTTTCAGCACTTTTCTTGTACTATTTAGAGGTTGATGCACATTTGAGGTATTTATATTGCAGTTGTTATTTTTTACTCTGCTTGTTCTTCCTTTTACTCTACACTTTTTCCTTGAGTGTGCTGCGTGTGTTTGTACATGTACTTAGGCAAAGGCCTCCCTGGGTTATTGTGCCTTTGGCGCTGGTCGCCAACCCCTGGCCTATAGAGGCAGGCTTGGGGTAGTTGCGGCTCGAGCCTGGGTAGGGTCAGGTCGTGAAAAGTTACCTCAGAGGTACCAGGATATGCACGACGTCTTCCATGATTCTCATATTTGACAGTATTTCTCAGGACCACCTCATGTTTTTCAACCCAAGGAGGTTGATCTAGAACATGATTCATCTTTCGAGGAGCATCCTACAAGGGTTGTTGATCATAGTGAAATGGTACTCTAAGGATGGTCTGTTCCTCTGGTACGACTGTTATTAAAACACGGCCGTATACATGACGAGACTTGGGAGAGGGTGGCTGATATGCGATCATAGTGGCTAGAGTTGTTTGAGGTTTCTTCTTCTACGCCTCATTAAGGAAATTCGGGGATGAATTTCATTAAGGGGGGAAGTTTTTATGAACCCGGATATTTTTTGGAGGAATGGTTTTCTTTTTTCTGGAGTTTTAGGGAAAAATAAAGTTTCTGGGAATTATTTAAGTACATGTTGTGTACATTCTGAGTACATGCCGTGTACTCTTCTCCTGCTCGAAGCTGTGTTCTAGCCGTGTTTGGGCCACACACATGTTGTTTAGGGGTGACATGGAGGCTGATTTTTGCAGAGTACTGAAAAACGAACAACACACATTGTACTTTAAATGTACACGCCGTGTATATTATTTTTTTTTCATTAATCGGACCGGGGTCACGCTTATTTCTTATTAACGTATTTTTCTCCGCCTAATTCCATCTAGAGTGTCTGAGGAGGCCGATTCTTATCTGATCCAAAGATCTATCACTGTTTGTCTGAATCAAATTCTGTCAATTGCAGAAGAATCACAGTGGTGAGTTCTTTGTTCTTCTTTGGCCTCATTTCTTGATTCCTCCTCTCGTGTCAGTTATCTGAGGTTGATAGTTTTAGAATTTTTTGCAGATCTACTCCGTTCTAGGTCGATTCACGGGCCGAGGATCAAGTATATTGATCTTCTAGGATCGAGGTAGGTGGTTTGTTGCCCTACGTTGAAGTTCTTTGATTTTTGGTTGCAAAAGTGCCAGATACCCATGTATCGTGTCTCCCGGGTTAAGGATTTTGATCCTATTGTTATTATCCATAGATTTCTTATTATCTTATGATTAATTGCTGCTAATATATTCTTGTTTTGATGTTTGAGGATCACCCCTTTCGTGGTTTCTCCCCGTTTGGATGTTTATAGCCATTCGACACCATTTTCCTATAAGGGAAACACTTTTTCAAATTGATACTTTACTTGTTATAACTATTAGCATGTGTTGCCTGCTATTTAAATGATTTTGATGCATTGTATCTATTATCCAAGTAGTTTTTCAACTTTATTAGGGTGGCTGACAGTCGATTACGCACCACTGGACTGCTCAGGGATGTGAGAACCTTATGCGGGAGATCAGTGAGGGAATAGACGATTAAGTGCTACCCTAGAGGGTCTGTTGGTTTTAGTTTCGTACACAGGACCTAAGGTAATATGGATTTGTTCTTCCCAATAGTGTTCTTAGTTTACCCTCGCATTGATACCACAGGAGGAATTAGACGTAAGTGCTTCCTCAGAGAGTCTGTAGCAATCATTGCAAGACCATATGGGAATTGACATGAGAGCTTCCCATAGTGAATGTTCCTTTTTGATTACTAGACTATAGGGGTCTGCTAGTTTGAGCCACCCAGAGAGTCAGTGTGAATTTTGATGGTTGGTCGTGATGATTCCTCTAAGCCAAAGAACAAACCTGGGTGTTGTACTGCTTGTGTTCTGTAGTCTTTTGAGATACATGTTTTGTTACTTTCTTACCTTGAAAAAGAATGCTTTGCTATTTTTCCCTGGTTGTTTAATTAAATGAATTTGAATGGTAATTGGTAAGAATATTTATTGGTGTACTCGTAGTCCATTACAGTACTTATTATCCTTTACATTTTATATATTAGTCCCTAACAGTAGGGCACAAATCGTGGGGTGGTTGCCTACTGGGATTTGTCTCACACCCTGTTTGGGTCCTGCTTTTTGGCCGAAATAGATTATATAGTTGCAGGTGTTGGTAGGTATTGTGGAACTTCTACCTCAGGTACTTGATTTCTGGATGGATCGGGAGAGCATGAGACCGGGCTTTGGCTTGTGATGCTGTTGGAGTTTCTGTTTACGTTTTGTACATTGGTTTCAGTTATATTTCATCACGTTGATTTGTGTACTGCATTCCATAGACACATGTACCATTCTGCATCATTATTATATTAGACATTTCTTCAACTTTTAGTTCAGTTGTTGTATGTTGTTTGCTGCTTCCGCAATTGTTTATGTTTATTCTTCCGCTGTATACTTTAACAAGTGAAAGCATAGTTTCCCCACTGACTAACCAAGGCCCTCACTGCTAGTCGACAGCCTCTGGCGTTTGGGGAAATGTGCATGAGGTCATGTGGCGAACCGGGTACGGGGCACTAGTTATGTGGCTCCAGATTCGGGTCGTTACTCTCTTGGTGCATGCATGACTTGTAGAATTTATTTCTTTTTTCATTAATGATTTTTTTCTTTCATTTTTAATAAATTCCAATTGTGCTTCACATTTTGTATAGAGAGATAAAAAAATAATTTCAGAGATTATTTGTTTTACGCAAAAATTACTTATTCTATGTTTCTGGATTCTCTAAAAAATATACATATCAATATATTTATAGAGTTTGTATTTTTGAATAAATATTATATTAATGGAATTTATATCATTAAATAACATTTATTACGTTTAATAATTCCGTAACACACAATTTTATTACTTTTATTAATATATTTTGGCCCACATCAATATGAATAATAAAAAATATTATCAAGTCACCTAGATAACTAATATTTATCATCAGACATAGTTATTATCTATTAAAACTCCAATTTTTTTATTGAAGATCCAAAAAGATTCCAAAATAAATATTTCAATCACAAATTGGATAATAAATAATTATAAAATATTTAATAATATACTTTTTTTATATTTATTCATATACAGGAGAATAAATATTAATTTATTTATTTGTGATCAATATAACATAAAAAAATTTAATCCTTGTAAATGACAATGATATTGATTTCATTAAATAAACTCAAATTGAATTTAATTGAGATCTATACAGACACCTAACGCCTGAACCTATTGTATTTCTCTCATTGACATTCGGAAGGATTGCCTAAAATCTAAGAATTTTGTCAACCAATGAATCAAGGAACCCATGATAAACAAAATTATATTTCAATTTCCAAAAACTATATATGAATTTTAACTGTTTAATATAATCCTATTGTCATAATATGACAATAACATAGATGTATGATGTTGTCATCAATCTATTTACTCATGTCCTTTCATTGTGTATTATAAATAAAAACATTTTTACACCCTGACAATGAAATTTAAGGAAATGATTTCTTTCCAATAAAATTTATGAGATATCATCATCCTTAAATATGGAAGGGGAAAACGTTCCATATCTTATACATTAATCACATGTCAATCAGGACACTCACAACCTACCCTACTTCTTGCCAACATCTCGAGTAATGGTTTTTGTAAGTAAATATATTTTCACAATTCATTACATACATCAATTATAATTATAAATTATAAGGTACATTACACAATCAAATAGATAAAAATATACGATTCCATAAAAACATGTAAAATTCTTACCGGTGTGATTATTCTCATAATATCTCATACATGATATTACTATGTCATAAATTCATGAGAATAATCCTTATTTTTTTTATGACCACACACATCTTAGGTTCTAAAAACTATGATTCCATCATTGTACGTTATATGACCACACTACTATATTAAGAGTACTGTCAAAGCCCATCAATGTTCTCATCATAGTTGGGAACTGTAATGACCTTATCAATATGAAAAACAATCTAAATTTTAAAACATTATATCCTTGCAGAAAAATTAATTTTTTTATAATTTTATAAATTAATATTCAATACATTGAATATAAATGTAATCATTGTTTAATAATTTAGAAATATGACACCAACGGTAAGTGGATATACAATAATCTATCAAAGGGGAATTCCATAAGTATTGTAGTGAACAATTATAATGTAAAACATTTTGAGGTTCAAATCATATATAAATCATCCTCTAGTTGATTGAGGATAGAAAAAACAAAATGTATTTTTAAATAGTTTAACTACAAACAAACATTCAATGGAAAACATATCCTAAAATAGTTTATATTTAATTTTATATTACATTTAATCAGTAAAAATTATATTTCTAATAGGTTTTCACATTATTTATTTCATTAGGATAATATATCATTTTTTCAACAATACCCCAGGGGACAATATCAGTCAAAGAAAAAAATATAAAAAAATACAATATTGTTTCTTTCCTTATTTTTTTCACAAGAATAATAAATATAATTTATATCTATATAATTTTCCATGTGTAAAATATTCAAGGGTACATTAATTTATATCTGTGGAAGAGGGAACTCAACGTGCTTACTATTTCATGTAATTTTCATTAATTTTATAAAATCTATGAATAAAAATATAAACAAAATTCAGTATATTTAAAAAATTGAATATAAATATAGAGAATACTTTTTATTTCATTTAAATATAGTTCATTACTCATTTATATTGCTTCCATTTTTACTATTCAATCATTATTTAAAATATAGTGTATCTCTAACATGTTTGAAATTCATGTTATAGTTAAGGGAGTCCACTAGTTCAAAATTGCTAAATATAAATAATTTCTGAGTGAATATAATACATGTTAATGTGAAATTATCAATTAATCCTATGAAAATAGTGAGAAAATTGAAATGATAATTGCATAATAATATTTATAATATGCCGCCATTGGAACATGAATACCACTCTAGAGTGGCATGATCCTAGTGACTGAATAATCTCACATTGAGACTGCTGAAAATAAATTTATATTATTTATTTTAACATGATGTTAAATGGGGCTTTTTGATCAAATAATGAATCATTTATATAATTACATTGGGTGTGTGAGATTGCCTCTATACATATCCAATAATAATAGTTTTATAGTCCCTCACACTCCATTGGATGGATGAACTCCAAAAAATAAATTAAATATGATTTATATTGTCACATGTGAGAAATGAATTCAGATATGTGAGGGTAATATTGGACACATGAAGAGAGAAATTGAATTATAAAAATATAATTTAGTACATATGTTTTAAGTTAATAATGAACATTCCTTTAGGAATTTTCGGACAAGGGATATGCGGATTTTCTATTGGTAAAAAAATTATTTCCACTTAAATATATATAATTGACACATAGAAAATGTAATCAAATATTAAATAAGTAATATTTTTTTATAGATGGAATATCATACACATTTCAATTTACATAATTAATTTACTAATCTTCATCAATTATAGTTTCTTTATTTTAATATAGAAATTTTTTTATTTTTGAACAATGAAAATGTATGATAAAAGTACCCAAGAGTGAAGTAGATCATATGTTAAAGTTGGATGTAAGAAAACAATTTTCAAAAAATTTGAATAATTTACATCAATTATAACACTGATTTTATTCAAATACTGAGAAAATAATCAAATTTTGTTGACTTTTTAAAATCTGGACATAAATAATAAATGTATAGAGATATGTTTTTCTATGATTTATTAACATTATCAGATAATTAATAATCCGTAAATTTATTTTTTTTGTAAATTGATATTGATTTTTAAAATCGAAATTTAAATATTTTAATATTCAATATGTAATTAATATATTTAATGGATTATATTAGAGATTGAATTACTTTAAAATTTCATTATATTGTAATAAAATAAATAAATTTTAATTTTGTGAATCAGAACATCCTATTGGGATAATGAATACATTTTTAATTGATTTACTTTTTGTTTTTGAAAAAAATAAAAATTATACATTTTTTTAAATAGTTTTGATAATTTTTGTTTGAATGATAAAACTGTGTTTTATATTATTTTTATCATTTGATAAATTAGTCGAAATATTTACATAATGAATTGTTTTTTATGATTTACCTGTTTGATATATAGAAGGAATAGAATATTTCCATTAGGTCACCAACCACATTGAAATAATTTGACCAAACTACATTTTTACAGTCACTATAATTTGTACAAGGGATAGAGAATGAAGAAAAACAAAAAAAGTTACTATACCATCTAATTACCCATGAACCAAAAAAATATGATGATAAATATTTGTAGTGAACATGTGTTCAATGAAAAGGAAATTTCTACATTGGGAAATGGATGTGAAAAAAACTACAACATTCCATGTGGGAAAAAATATAGACCACAAGACATCACCATAACAAAGTGACCTTAACATTTTTATCACTAAAAATTATAAAATAAAAAACCATTAAATATATATGACCCCAAATTCAAAGTGAATCTATTTTGAACCTACTTAGAGAATTATCAAATAAATTTCCTCCAGAAAATATAGAAATTAAATGAAATTGTCGTACCACCAGTTTAAATATATTTCATCTAGAGGTGACCATCAAAGCATGTATAATAGAAAAATATTTGTTACCTATTGAAATCAAATAATCATGTAGAACATAATATGATATAGCTGGGGAGGATTTTTATGATTCTTACTAATAAACACATAAGATATGATAATTGTCATATCGTTTTCACTAATGAAAGACAATGCTCGTTCGAGGATATAATACCACCACTCCTTAACTATCTGCTGATGTTCCCATTTTTCCTACTCCCCATGATTAAGAACCACCATTGATGAATAAGATTAGTTATATTGTTAATGATGATGTAAACCCTCTCAGTAACATGAAATTTATAGTGTTTATAAAATATCCCATATATATCTACCACAAACCACCTGTAAAATACCCCTTCTACACGAATGATTGTAACTATTTTTTTATATTTTTACTCTCTTTTTAGTTCTTTTCAATCAGGCTATGTGATTCTCTTCTCATATATTTTTTCATGTATTTCATCAAATATATTACAATAATCGTGTAGATGATCACTGCAACTAAATGACCATTGATATATAACTTGAGACGTATATCTTCAGGGCGTGATGAGAATATCACTCTAAATAAATCTTCTATAATTTTCTAATATTCATTCATTTAGGTTGTTCTATATTGATTTAATGAATATAATGTTTATTCTTCTATTATTTTTGACTAAATATTACACCCTCTAAAATATATATGTATTTAATTATATTTTTTTCTTAATTTTTGGTGAATATGATTGGGTTACTATAAATTAAGGGATGAACAAAAAATGATTGAGTCTACTATTTAAAATATGATTGTAGTTGTTTAGTGTGTTCATTACCTCTTAACTATGGGTGATGATGATCATGATTCACAACGAGATATCTCTCCAATGTATATTAATAATATATATATATGTGAAATCAAATATTATTATTAAAATGATTATCTTACGAGATAAAAATATTATAATTAAGAATCTAATTGATCAATACCATATCCAATCCACATTCATCCAGACTGTGTTTGTATGAATTCTATAATGTATTTTAATTTTAAAAAATAAAAAATATAAAAAAACACTATGATTGATTTAAATATAACGTAAATGAAATTAATATAAACATGTTTATAAAATATTGATGTACAAAACCTGAAATTAACATCTAGAATCAATTTTTCTCTTTTTGACTCTGAATTCTATGTTTATAATGAAAAACAAATTTTTTCCCTTGCCTTGTGAAAAAAAATTTACAATGAATGTTGAGAGTTGAAAAAGAGGCATTAAAATCAAATTTTGACGGTGGATCCCATTGAGGTCTTACATGAGAAGTTGTAGACATATTGTTTTATACTTGGGAGCACACCACTAACAATTATAAGGTGAAAACATAGTTAAGAATTATATTTAACAAATTCAATTGATAACCTTATATATTAGATGATACTGATAGGTGGATGGTGTTCATGCAGTACCCCATGTATATGTGTAGTGGGGACGTCAATTATTTTTATGTGAATATCGGTAATGGATAAACCATATAGCTTATAGATTTGATTTAATGGAGACCACATACGGATTCAACTATAATGGTTAGTGTCAAATTTGTCATGTGGGTGGTTGTATGGCAAGTTGGATGATTTAGGATGGATAATAATAGTGACTATGAAATAGCTCTGAGTCAATGGATCTAGGATTATAATTTTTTTTTAAAATTAAATTTGAAAATTGATGGAGTAGTTATCTAATAATGACTGTTCGATTAATACTCCAGATTTAATGCGAGGATCATAATGGATTTTGGATTGATGGTTCATCAATTCTCAATATATAACATGAAATATTTCTCATATGATTGGTTTTTTATTTAGAAATTCAACTAGGAGTATCATTCTTACTATGTTTTTTATTCATGGAAGGTCTTAGTAATCCTCTATTATAATCGTGGATGGTTTACACTGGTCATCCTAATGATATATAACATGTGATATAACATGAAATTTGATGTGGTGTGTGGGAAACCATATATGTCTTATCACAGTTTACACAATTGGTTTTATTAAATTTATAATGTATTTTTGGATTTACATGGAATGTTTGGGTTTATTAAATGTGTTGAAGGTAAACATCCATTATTTTATATGTAAAAAATTAAATTTTTTACAGGCTTGTGACCAATGATTTTTTGGTCATCCAGAATGATGGAATTGAAACAATATAAAGGTTTTATTAAAAAAACTATATTGATATTTTCATTGTATATTATATTTGTATTGTATTTGAATGACCAATATTGTAATATATAACCCAATTCTGTGTGTAGATATTATCACTAATAATGTGAGAATTTTTATGAAGACACCATATTTGTCTTGGGAATCATATGGTTGTATGAGAACGTCTATGGTGTTTTCATAATGAATTATATTCAAGGAATGTTATATCTCAATAATAGAATATTTGATTCAAAATCAAAGTCTTGATTCTTGTATATAATCCAAGGATTGAATGAGGTTTTTTAGGATTAATTGGTGGCTAATGTAGTCATGATTATCTAGTTTGATGAATAAAATTACATCTTTAAGACGATATGTTTTAATTTAAGGAGTTTTTAATGACTCATTTGAATGGAATAAATATATTTTTCATGGAAAATTTTCAAAAAACGACTTAGTATAAGAATAAATTTAATAATTGGGGTTTTAGTGAGTAATACTATTAATAAGATATCGCTAAATGGGTTTTTTGGATTTGAAATAAGGGACATAAGGAGGATATGATTAACATGAATGAATTAGGGGAAGGTCGGTTGCCAAGGGATATAGCATGCAGCCCCCTAACTAGATGGTTGTTTGGTCAGTGGCCAATTACCAAGTAGTCGAACAAGACATACCCTGGCATAATTCACTTCATATTGATATGTTCCATCTAGTGGTCTCCACTAGGTGTCCAATGTGTTATTTGAGAAGTAATATTATGATTACTCCCAGTAAGGTATTAATAGACGAACCCATTCTTTTCTTACACACATTTCTCATTTTTTTCAATGGGTTCCCTCTCTCTATTATTGTTTCCCCCATAACTAGGGGTGGTTCTGGTTTTGTGTATTGTTAATTCCCAAAATGTTTCTCCCTCTGAAACATTATATTCTCCTCTTCATATTCTCTATTTGAGTAAGGTTCTATTCGTTTTAGATTTAGATAATGATTCCCCTATTGATTAGTGGGCTCCTCCTCTGATGAAGGTGATTTTGTGCATCCTAACATAGGGACCTCCCATAAAAATGTTGACACATCATCACACATTCTTGTAATGGTGGTTTTATTCGATGCATTGTTTTTTGAGATAATAAAAATATACTATAATATTTTTCTAGTTATAGTTGATAGGTCATTGCATCAGGGTTTTGTTGGTAGCTAGATATAATCATCATGTGGATGGATATTCATGATTTAGGTGACAAAAATAAAACAATGAGAAAAATGACAGTAATGATTATTTTTACAATCATGGATATTTATTTGATATTTATAAATTTTTTTATAATGTTATAATAATTAATTAATATTGTTTTTTGGATGTGATAGAGGACAACTTGTTAGTATAGGAATTTTCATTGGTCATACACGAGTTCATGATGAAGGGGTTTCAAAATAATAATTGAAGAGAATAATCATAAAATGAGGTGGTTGATCCAATTAATTGAACTCGTATTATATTCTTATGATTTATAGTGGTGAATAGTGATATCATGTCATCCATTCCATTCAATAACATATTTCAATAGTAATAAATAAGGGGATCCATTCCCTAGAAAAAATGACCTAAAAAATTTGGCTTCGTTCCATGGAATGGAGCATCATGTTGTAACGGGTTGGATAAATTTTTTATCAAAGCATGTCTTAATCAAACAATTTATATTTTCATGAATAGTCATATAGGATTGTTAGATACAGATGGATTATTGATTTCAACTAAGTAAAATATTTTTAAAATAGATTGAAGTGGGATAATGATATGAATTCAGGATTTTTCCATGTAATTTCATAGACACAGTCAATTAATAATGTGCATAAATTTTTTGTTGGATGTAATTTAATGGTAAATATGAATGTTAAAAAGTGTATTTAAGGATTTATATGGTTTTAATAAAGTAATATTTTTAAATATTGGAATGTGAAATGGGGAATACTGTTTTTAATGGTAAACGATTCTAGTTCGGATTTTTTTAGAATTGACAAATTGTAAACTATTATATATATAATTTTATAATTTTTTTATTATGAAAATAAAATTATTGATCGTTTGTACCCTTAGACTAACCATTGAAATTAAGAATTTTTTTAAACATTATGACAAAAATGGATATTGATACAGTTTGAGATTAATATTATTTATTCCTCACATGAGAAAACTCCCAATTGGATATTTTTTCATACATAAAATTAATAACTCAAGAAGGATAATATTTTATAGGGGAGTTACCTATTATTATATAGATACTAAAATATACTAAGAATATTTTTAATGTGGATGTTCATTTAAATTTTTTTATTTTGGACAAGGCCAAAAAACATAGCCCAACCACAACCTATTTTATATATTTTTTTACTAAGGTTAACTTGGTCTATTATTGAGAGAAATAATCCTCATAAAATGTTCAACAAGAAACTAAAACTACCCAAATACATTATTTTATATTTAATTCATGAATATAATGATTGAAAAATTGTACGACGAACATTGGGTCTCTTCATGATACTAAGCATAGGTGATTAAGTATTTCATTTTTGTTTATTTTTTTAAATGTTAACTTGTTAATCAATAGAAACTTATATGTTCATTATTTATTGGATTTGTTATATTAATCAGTGTCATTGGATATCAATTACATAATTTTACACTCACACACTCATTGATATTCAATGACAAATGTTTATGCCAAGAAGAAAATATCTGATCATGGGTCTGCGATTCATAAAATTCTTTTCTTGATGATCAAAATATTAAGATACATAATGGAATTTTTTATTATAAAAAAATAGTTTACCATTTTAATTTTTATTTATGTATTATCATTTTTTTCATATAAATGTCATAAAAGAACAATATATATAACATTTATTATAGAATTATTTATTTTGAATACTTTCTCTAATTTTCATTGCATCTATTCAACTTAATTATATATATATATATTTCTTATGGTATGAATTACTTATTATGTTATAATACAATAATATAGGGGTATAAAATCCCTACTGAATTACCATTGACTAGTCATATTAGTTTTCTACCACATGTATATGTGTATGTATTCCTGATGTAATTTGTGACCACACGACAATGAATGGATAGTGCACTAGGTCGATGAGAAATTGAAAATAAATATTCCATGTATATTTTTGAAAAAAAAAATATGAGATATATTTATAAAATGATAATATTATATAAATTGAATTAAGATCATGGGAACAGATTTTTTTTGGAGGCTTATAGTGATAAAGTAACATGATATTTTTTAAAATGGTCGATATTGTTATAACAAGATTTATTTATTGTGTATATTGTTATATAAAATGGAATAATTTTTTATAAATCAATGATTATGGTCTTCAAATATTGACATACATCCAATTCCAAAATTAAGATATACCGATTTCAGAAATATATTGTTAATATCAATTATTTTATAAAATCTATTCTTGATTAGATAACAACGTTACCATGTTGACATGAAATGATTTAAAATTCATGTTTATAATGAAATGAATGGAAAAGATCATAAAAATGTGGGATATTATTTAGTGCACTAGTACTGGCATAAATCTCTAAGAAGTAATGATAATTGATATATAATATGGGAATATTTTAATTTCTATTTTGTTTAATACTCAAAATACTATAATTTTCAATTATATAATCAAAATCAATAACAAATGAACAATATTATGAAACATGTAAAATTGGTATATTACTCATAATAATTTTATACATTATACAAAAAATATATCAACATGAAGATAGTTGTTATATTATAATTGATCATTGGAGATTTTTGTACATATTTACCTAGAATGTTCTTAATAGGAGACATTGGATATGGATCCAATTACACAAAATATATTACTATAGTATAAACTACCACTATACGTTGGTATTCAATGGGGGTAGATTCATTATATTAAAATTATCATAGATTTTTACCAAACATGAGTATTTAAAAGGATACAATACAACTATATTTAGTGATGACATAAATTAAAATTTTTATTAAAGTTGAAATTTCATTCAATTCAAATGAATGAATTGATTCATCTTTGTATGATTTGATAAATTAGTCTATGAAGGATTATTATTATTTAAAAAAAATTGGTTTTAGGTTATTAACATGCATAAAGTGAAAATTATTTTATTTAATGCATCTTACAACTAGTATACTAGTCATGGGGTCTATCATATTCATATAAAGGGAAAATATAGAATTCTATTATAAAATAATCAAAAAAAATTCAAACCCAAATGGTGTGGTATATGATGAGGGAATAAAATATTAGTAGGTATAATATTGTTTGAAAATGGTAAAAATGTGTGTGTAAATTGTAACAACAATAAATATTTCAAAATGAGATACTTTTAGATGAAATTAGCTAAACCAGTCATGAATGAATTGAGTAATTATTTTTCATCCATTACTCATGTTCACTATAAAAGTATATATTTTTTAGAGAAATGAAAATTACAAATAAATAAATATCCTACAATGTTTCATACAACTCGAAGAACTATCCTTCATAATTATATTAAATTATTCACTAAAGACGTCGTCTATTATATAATACAGAAGTGATCTATAAAAAATTTCAATTTTTTCCATTAATAGTTTTTAAATGGTTATAAATTCAAAATCATTTCCCATCAGGTCAAAATTAGTGTAAAAATGGTTCACTATATATTCAAAAAATGAAAAAGTTCCCTCTAAAAACAATTATTTAAATAGATTTTGAAAAAAATAAGGATGATGAAAATTAATTAATCCATTACTTTATTAAAACTCAATTAATATTAAATACACGTGTTCCATTTTTACAAAAAACCTGAACATGATAGAAATATAAGATTAAGCATCACTCTATAGATCATCTTCATCCATAAAATATTTCACAATATCAATGTTAAACTCCCCAATCTGACCTTCTCCTATACTATGTGCTTGTGATGAAATATCCCACCTATATTATTTACATGAAATGATTATAATTTTCATTTTTTCTTCAATACCTCACCTATAACACCCCTACCCTAGAAGCCCAGAGTCGGTGCATTATTATGAATCATTGGCGTGATCACAAAATATCAAGTCTCGAAAGACCGATTAGTTTAGTAGCCTTGGAAGTACTAGATACATTTATAAGGTTTACATTACATCATAAAATGGAAAACTAAAATAACATTGTTTCCATAGATAACACTGAGATCTCATAGACTATCCCTGGAGATCAGTCGTAATATACATCATCACATCCTGGGAAAAATAAAACATAGAAAGGGGTGTTCTCAGATGATCAGTAAGGATAACAACATAGCAGAAGATTTCATAAATAATCATAAAAATTTAAGCAAATGCATAAAACTGAAAGAAAATATTTTTAAACATAAACATCTTCATAATATTGAAAATATAAAACAATATAATTCCATTTAATTACTCACATGGATATTCTACTAGTCAAATAATCATAGGTAATATCGATAGCCACTTTCATAATGATGTAATGTATAATGCCATACTTTCATAAACACACAGTCAAGTTCTTTTTCTAATACTACAAATAAGATATTTTCAAGGCCTTGATCCAAGACACTAGTTTGTCTCATGAGATCAACCGGTTCATCGAGGAGTTATAGCATGCTCTACCCATCATTTAATAAGTCCAATTCATTCCTCATATGAAAATGTGTTAACCTAACATAAACATTCTTATTAAAACTTACATTTGAAATGTTTATACTTTTCCATAAACCATGAATGATATGACATAACACATCCATAGTCAAACATATCACAAAACCTTCTATTCCTTATGGAGGTTATGTATCATAATAAATCAACTTCAATCAAACATAAAATCCATCAAAGGATGTTGACAAAGATGAAATCGAAACCATTTTAGAGAAATATCTCTTTCTATAATGAAATAATTTAAAAATCACGTAATTATAAAATAAAACATTTATATTTTAATATTAAGACAAATTTAATCTTATGGGTTTGATCACCTCCAGATCATACTTGGAACAGTCCCCCATTAACCAGTACATGAAAAAAGGGGACTGTAAAACCGACATATAAAGATCAATCTCAGAAATAGTTCATCATGTGAAATGAAATGAGTTGTTGTGGTGCATTATTATTCACTCTACAATAGGTTTCATATATTACAATGAGGTCCTTCATTCCACAGTCTTTACCTGCAAATGATCCATTAGTGGGAACTGATCTAATGTTCATTGCTTAGAATAAATCATTTATTAGATTCTCTTATATGAACACAGTATTGATTCTACATTAATAATATATGAAAATATGATATTAGTCAAAACTAACATTATGATTACTAATATAGGTGAAATATAGACTAATTATCATCATAGGTTCGTGGATCAGTTTTGATCCTGGGTAAATTTCTTATGTAGTGTTATAGAGAACAATCCACTTATATTTTGAATAAGATTTCCAAACATAGACATACCCACATGGATTCAATTATATCATTGTATAATGTGTCTATAATAGGTCTCAGTTCCACAACATTTTCATATGATTAATGATTTATCACACATCATATATCATGGAAAATATATCATCCTATTAAATAACATGGTCAAATAATATCATTAAGTAACAATAAGAATCTGGGGAAACCTCAAAACAACTCTGGGTACTAAGAATAAATCGGATAAGATAATGATGTTCATCTATAATGATATCAATATTTTCCAGTACAATTCTCATGCCATCAATGTTGACATCGTCAATCTATTTGAGTCAAAATCCAATCGTCGCTGGGTATCATAAAAAATATTAATTAATTTTCATCCCCATAGATTTCATTATCATTATTTTATTGATCCATGATAATAATATTCTTTGGGATATGAAGTCATACTTCCTTTTCTCCAATGTTGATATATGATTTATTTAAGAAAATCGAATCAATATAAAATATAATTTGAAATTTAATTAAAATAAGGGAATTTAGATCATCATGAGGTATTCTAAAACAGAAATGAATCAGATTAGATTTATAAACCATAGATGTGTACATTATGTCATCGTGGATTCTCAAACAGAGTTTAATATCCATTTTTGGGGTGTTGATTCAAAATTAATATAATATTTATTGAATATAATTGAATGTAAAAAACCTGAATTAAATTAGTTATCTGTAGACCTTTGAAAAAAAATATCTAATGTAACACCCCAAGCATCCATGGAACAATTCTCTTTGAATAATACAGTAGCGTGTGTTGTATGCAACTTCAAGATTCTAACACACCATGACCAATCAAAGTAACCGCTATGAATAGTAATAACCACTTTTTGAAATTTTATAAATTTTATCTCTCAAAATGGACTTCATTTTGGATTTGTAATATCGAAATTATCCGAGGGTGGAAATTTGGTACTTTTCAGATATCATTTATATTTTGATGAATAGTGAACATGAGTAAATTTTAATTAAAAACATCTTTTTTAATAAAAATAATTAATAGTGATAAATTATGAATTTGAGTGATTTTAAGTTATATTTAGAATAAATTTTTTCCATTTAATACAATTTTTTTCGTTAGACATAATTTTACAATTAAACCAGACAAAAAAAAGTGTCAATCTTTTGATGGTTATTATTTCTTAAAAATACGCTTTTTGTTTTGACAACGGAAATTAATTTTAAATTAATTTCCGCCACTTCTATGTTTTGAATTTGGAAAAATGGATTCCATATTTTTAATCATGATGTCCAAATTTTGTAAATAGGTAATATTTTTTTAGTCATTTTGAATAATTAATTCGGTAAATTTTTTATTTACCATGGTAAAGGGTTAATCCGGTAAATGAGGGTAAAAAATAATATCATAATAATACAAAATTTCATAAAATGTATTCTAAACCTATTGGATGACACATTTCCGACCATGTGCATCTTTTGGTCTATTTTGGGACCTCATGGAGCCACTTATTGGTGAAGAGACACTTTATATTGATTAAGATAAAGTAAATAGAAAAATGACATAACCATATATCGTTTCGCAAAAAAAAACTTACATAGGGTTATATTTCTTATATATTAGACTATAAATATTAATTAGAAATCTAAAAAGTTTTCCTACATAAGGGTATTTTATATATAATTTTTAAACATTTAATAAATAAATTTATTTATGATTCAATAATGATGTAGTATTTTCCTTATTAATGAAAGAATCAAATAATTTGTATTATAAAAGTTAAAATAAATATAATTTGAAATTTTTGAAGCCATACACGAATTTTATTGGTCATTATGACATTTTAGGATTGCTTAAATGAATTTGGATCTAATTAATAATGTTTTTATGATTTAAAAAATATTAATTATTAAATATTGTCAAAATTGTCATAAATTAGTTTTTAAAACAAGTATTATATTATTAATTGATATTCTATTCTTAAAAATAAATGGTTCGGCCAAAGGATTTATATCAAGATAGGTTTATAATTAATGTACCACTTGGGGGTCTCTTTGATGTATATGGTATGTTTATTAACTATATAATTTAAAACTACATTGTGACATGGTAAATGTCAATCTAATTAACAAAGAGTTAAAACTAAATGATAATGTTAATATAATGACCCAAACCTATCTAAAATATATTGGTTGGAAGGATTTAGATCCATCCACACCTTATAGTTTTAATAATACTCTTTTAATCCATTAGAAACTGAATAATAATTTATAATAAATTAATACATTCAGTTTTTCCTAAAGAGCCCCTCCTCCCCCTTATAAAAAGACACCACATGTAAGTAATTCTTTGAACCATAAAACCTTCTTGTTCAGCCAAAACATTCCAAAATAATGTCTAAAGTTCCCTCTATTTAACCTAGAGGCATTATTTTTATCATAAATCCAACCTACGATCCCTTTTGATCAAATCAAAAAGAAGAACCTGAAGAAGAGGTGATGTATTCACCACCCTATTTCAAGATCCTTTCTTCTTCAACTTCTTATTTCATTGTTATTTTAATTATAAAATAATTTATCCAGTATATTATATATACTGTGTGGTTATTAAAAATATGGTAGAACCATATTCATAATTCTATCCATCCTTTGAATGACATGTCACCATACTTGTGGGCGTACGACCTACCGTCTCCACGTCGTGGTGTAATTGTTATTCAATACACTATTTTTTGGATGGGTATAATAATGATATGAAGTTGACGTAAATAATAAATATAACATGATAATGATTATGTATATATGATATAACATCCAATTATATATTAATTTAATATCAAATGAATGTTAATTTCGCTCGTGCGTATGTACAGATTACCGTCTCCACGAACGCGATAAGACTCATTTCCCCATAATATCCATTCAAAACTAATTATCATTTGATGATTAAAAGTAATGTTTAAGGACATGATATAAATCTGGATATGAATATGGTACAAACTATCCATAACAAACACGGCTTACGTAATAAATCATATAAAGGAAAATGAATCAGTTAAAACCTGAAACGATGATAATACTAAAATAGTATTAACAAAGCAATATTAAAAGATCATATATGATATCATACTTATGTATATGTTTCTTGTATTAGTTAATATCAATGATTTAACTATTATAGAGGAAGTTAACCTACAATCTATCAAGGAAAAGTACAAGGTAAGTGGTTTTCATCTCACTCCTTATTCTCGTGAGATTCATTCTATATTTCCACTATTACCTTTTGTGTGGTGTATGTATTGCCCATAATTGTATTCTTTGTGTAATACACTTCAATTTATCTGTATTTACATATTCATTGTATGATAACTCTTTCATGGGTTGTATGTTTAGTAAGTTACCAAATTGGTAAGGGTTAATTTCACAATCTCATTATTATCCTAGGTTGTTTTTACATAAGTATCTAGTGGGACATATGTATTATCCTTGAACAAGTTTTATGAGAGAGTTTTCAAGGGGATTCACTTAAGGGACTTTTTTTTACAAAAACATCATTTCAAATGTTTTAAATATTTATTCTTCTAAATCTTTCTCATTAATGTCAATGTCTTCGAAATAGGTTTAAATGATTTATTTATATGGACATGAATGTTTTTAAAATGTAAATTCTTTTCAAATGTTTCAAAGTGGTATGGGACACTTTGTTTTAAAAATGTCTTTAAATGAATTCTTTTCAAAATTGCGTGACTTTTAAATGTTTTCATGAAAATGGGGAATTTAACTGAAATAGTTTTAAAAATAATTGTCATCTATGTCAAAATTCATTAATGTATTTTAAACTTGTTATGAAGTTGATTTATCATGATACAAATCATCCATATTGTGTTGAAGGTTTTGTGATATGTTTGACTGTGGATGTTTATTTTTTATACCATTCATGGTTTATGGGTAACATATTGACATTTCATATGATAGTTTTAATATAAATCATTATGTTATGTTTAGACCTTTTCATATGAGGAATTTATTGGGCTTAATAAGTTACGGATGGAGCCCGCTATAGCTCTTCAATGCATCGGTAGGTCTCATGAGACAAACTAGTGTCTTGGCATGAGAACTTCACAAAATCTTATTTTTAGTCTAGGAACGAGGCCTTGGATACATGGTTATGATAGTCTGGAACTATGCATTTCATCATTATGAAAGTGGTTATTGATATTGCATGTGATTATTTAATTTTTAGAATATCCATGTGAATAAGTAAATGACATTATTTAATTTTATTTCTACCAAATTATGATGAAGTTCAAGTTTAAAAGGTTGTTTAGATATATATTTTCTTAAATGTTTATGCTTATTTATAAACGTTTCCGCTATATTGTTATCTTTACAGGGCATCTGAGCTCACCCCTTTCTATGTTATATTGTTCCCAGGATGTGAAGAAGTATTTTATGAATGACCTTCATGGGATAATATGAGGGGATATGAGTGTGGACTATGGAGTCGATGTTGTTGTAATTTTCATTTTATGATGTAATGTAAAGTTTATGAATGTATCTTCTGTTTGCAAGGCTACTAAACTAATTGATCGATTGAGACTTGATCTTTTGTGATACATCCAATATTATATAATAATGCACCGACTTTGGGTATCTAGGGTCGAGGTGTTATAGTTGGAATCAGAGAATGTTTAGTACAAGCATTGGAAGCTAGATTTAGATAAACTCTGATTAGAGAACATTGACCTAAAATGGACTTCGAGGATTAGTATAGAAGAAATTCATAGAACTTTGGTATTGTAGGGATTTTGTGAGTTTTCCGAGCAATACATCACCATATGGATACGAGCAGGTAGAGGCAGCTCTGACATAGATGTACCTAGGGGTAAAACCTGAAAACACCACTTTGAGCTAGACTCAAATGGGAACTAGTTCACGACAACGGGCCTTGCTGCACTCTTGGTTACGACACTCTCAGAGGATATTATTAGGATAATTCTCATTTCATATACAATAAATTATGATGGTTTTATGAGTATATACGTCCTCAAAAAAACATTTTTTTTATGATTATGGATTATATCCATAAATATTCAATTTATGTTAAGTGTTTTACAAGTATGGAATTATGTATTTTGATTCATAAACTGATCATGTTTATGCCATTGTTTTGAAATGGATCATAGTTGAAGGAATGGAAACCATATCAATTCATGCACTCCATTTAGGTATTTCCCTCCTGCTCAAGATAATTATAGTGGAGCTGGTGATGCAACTGGTGCTAATCAGCTAATCACCATACTGGGACAACTCACTCAGTATATGAATAATATCTTTACCCGTATGGGGAACCCTGACCCACGACGTGGAGGATCAATTTTATATCACTTCATGAGGAAACAACCACCAAGTTTCAATGGGAGTACAAATCCATTAGTATCTGAGTAATGGATAGGTTCACTATAGAAAATATTTCAGGCTTTGAGGAGTAGTGAAAGGGAAAAAGTTGTCATGGCAGTTTATCACCTCACTGGAGATACTGATCAATGGTGGTCATTGATACAAATCAAAAATAATGATGATGAAGTATCAAATATGGGGTGGATGGAGTTCAAAGATATTTTCTTAGAAAAATAATTTCCTCGTGACCATCTTGCAGATATGGAAAGGAAATTTCTGAGTCTGAGGCAAAAGGAGGATTAGAATGCCACAAAGTATGAGGCTAACTATACTAGGTTAGCGAGGCATGAAACAGATTATATACGTAACCCAAGAAGTATGATTTATTGTTTCTTTGCTGGGTTAAAACTATTTCTCCGTTGAGCATTATTCTCACAATATTTCTCGTCGTACGAAGATATTGTCTCTTGTGCTATCAAGATAGAAAAGTAATATGCTATGTTTTTTGACTTTAAGGAAAAGAATGAGAAGAAGAGATCTGCTGACCACTCTAAAAATGGAAATAAAGGGAATAAGGGAAATGTTGATTATCTATCCTACAGTAAACGTGGGAAGAAACACCCTGGTACTTGTTTGAAGGAAATGGGAGTCTATTAAAAGTGTGGTGAAAAAGGCCACCAAGAACATGATTGAAAGGGAAAGAGTGTTGATGTCAACGTGGAATGCTATAATTGTATAGATATGGGAAATTTAACCCCCCGAGCTTCCACAATACGCTTCTCATTCAATAATGTAATAGCTTGCATTGTACGCAACTTCGAGTTCTAACACACCGCGACTAATCAAGGTAGCCGTTATGAATAGTAATAACCACTTTTTAATGTTATAGAAAATTTATATTTCAAAATGGACTTCATTTTTGTATTCGTAATATCGAAATTAGACTATGTTGAATTTTTTGTAACTTTCTGAGAACTTCCAATTTTTTATGAATAGTGAAAAATACTTAAAATTTTTTTTTTTATTCAAAATAATTTATTGTGATAAATTATACTATTTAGTGTTTTTAAAGTATAATTATAATATATTTTTACCATTTTATCCAATGGTGGTCATTAGAATTAATTTAACATTGAAATTGTACATAAACAATTGCCAATCTTTTGAAATAAATTGTTTCTTAAAAAAACGCTATTTGTTGTGACAGCGGGAATTAATTATAAAATTAATTAATGCAACTTATATGTTTGGAATTTTTTAAAATAGACATCATTTTTTAATTAGGAATTTCAATTATAGCTAAGGGTGAAATTTTGGCATTATTCTGAAAAACTTCAATTTTTTATGAATAGTGAAACCACTAAGTGGTAGTTAAATAACTGATTTTCATTTAAATGAAATATTACCACTTCTGTGTTTTGAATTTCAAAAATCCGAAATACATGGTTGTCATTAATAAGTAAAATGTGGTTCAATGAGATTAAAATAATTTTTGGGGAATAGTAACTTTTATGTTCTTAATCGCGATTAGAGGTAACTAGTGTAGTTTAAGGTAAAAATAATGTTTTAATAATATGATATGAGCTTGAAAAATGTCCTACCCTCATTGGATGTGTCATGGCCGAAAAAGATAATCCACGGGTAAACTTGGGGACCCCATGGAGCCACTTTAGTTAGAAAATGACATTTATACCTTTTATTTAATGTTAAAGTAAAAAAAATACACAAACATGAAATGTTTTACTAAAATAATATTTACATGGGGTTATACAAGTCATATTTTTGACTATAAATAGTCATTGGAAAGCTAAAAAGATTTCCTACATCATAGTTATTTTTTTATAATTTTTAGACATTATATAAATTAAATTATTTATGACATCATGATGATGCAGCGATGACCTCATTATTTAACGATTTAAATAAAATGAAATGTTAAGGTAAAATCAAAGGCTTACACTTGCCAAACACCTATTGGATGAGTAGATTTCGAATCCTTATCACCTTAGCCTCGCATTATATAAGTGTTGGACCTTTAGAATCCGAAAATCATTGTTTAATAAAGTAACATTTTATTACATTCCAAAAGTTCCCCTCCTCTCCACTTATAAAAGGCCCCCACCTCTACCACCTCATTAACACTTTCAAGCCATTTGGCTCGGCCAACCTCTGCCCAAAATACTCTCCCAACTTCCCCCTCTTACTCCTAGAAGCATCACATTGGGTAGGACTCTTCTCAAGGAAGCCTTTGCCTCAAATCAAAAAGTGTTACCCGTTTTAAAGGTAGTGTTTTCTCTTATGTTCTTTTGTTTTATTTTGCTTCTCCAAACCCATAAACTCTTTTTATTATTTTCTTTTGTAACAACACCAGTATCCTAAATATACTAGGATGTTTTTATAAGAAGTATTCGAGCTACAATTATACACATCTACATCTAATGGTTAAAGAACATAATGTTTCTGTGGATGGCGAATTTCGGCCTCACGAAATGATGATTGTTCAAATTCTTTTAACACCTATAATGGTGGCCATTTTGATGACACTATTTTCATATATGATATATATATTATGTTTATGTTTTCTTTTTCATTCTTTATTTCTCATTTATGTCATACTTTATAATTTCCATTATGGGTAAACGCGATAATTTCATTTTAGGAAGTGCGGACTACCGCCCCCTCAAAGTGATTTGAATCGTTAATACCATATGTGGGATGTATAAAGGATGGAGTAAATGGTATTATACATTATATTATACTGGAATTATATTATACCTTTATATAATTATAACTTCATTCCATTAAATATGAAATAGAAATGAAAGTAGTGTTCATGCGTACGTACGGCTTACCGTCTCCATGAATGGTGCATTTCATTTCTTACCTATAAATGTCATGTAATATTATGAATGAATGTATATACTGGATATATATGAGATATATGATATCTATATCATGAATATAATTCTGGATATAATGGATATTTCACCACATGAACAACTCATAATTATAAGAAGTCTATTTTTGACTCAAGTACCAAAGATCGACAAAACGACCGTTATTAACTTAAATAATTACATAATGTTCATAACGTCATAATAAGTGATATAAAAGAGATAATGAACTTGAAAAAGGTTCTTAATAAAGTAGATATAAACTCTAGTTTATTATTCAGGAGGTTAAAGAACGGTCGAATCATGTCGGACACAAGGTAAGGGAACTTCTTAACCCAATTTCTATTCTTTGGGTTAATATCCTACTTTCAAATTATGTCATGATATTATTATGTCCTATCTTGTATTTTTACATTATTTATGTGTACTTATAGTGAATACACATTATAAATGTACTTTATTTAAAAAAATGATCTTTTAAGGACTTCGTCTCAATCCCCTTTAATTGAGGCATATTTGGTTTTATACACAACTTTCTTTTATACAGTGTATAAACCCCTTTGACTTTTATGTTTATTCAAAAGGGATCTTTTTTATACGAAGCATTTTGCTAAAAGACAAAAGGGAATGTTTTTCTTTCCATACTTATGCGGCGACAACGACTTCTTCGCCGTCGTGACCATTATTTGAGTTTCGGATTCCTCTACAAGCCATCATTTTTTTAATGAAAAATAAATACAAAATTTTAACTTTCTTTTATTTTGGTATTGAAATTGGTTTTGAAAGCGTTTTTATTATATCAATGTGTTGTATTGATATCTTGTGATTGAAATGTGGAAATGTTATGTTTCCTTTATGCATGTTTTATGTGATACGATTATGTTATGGTTTATGATATGTTTAAACCTATTCATATGAGGAATGTATTGGACTTAATAAGTGACGGGTGGAGCCCGCTATAGCTCCTCGATGCTTCGGTAGGTCTCATGAGACAACTAGACGTGGAATTGGCCGAGGCCCTTTCCCAATTTGATTTATGATTTTGGCCAAGGCCTTAATCATTTTAGACGTCTTGGCCGAGGCCTTGACAAAATGTTTCAGAATGTCTGGCATTATACATTCCCTCATTATGAAAGTGGTTATTGATATTTCATGTGATTATTCGACCAGTAGAATATCAATGTGAAGAAGTGAATGACATTATCTAATTTTACTTTTGCCTTATTATGTTTATGTTCAAGATTAAAATGCTTTTGGTTTAGTTATACATTTCCTTAAATGTTAATGTTTATTTATGAAAGCTTCCGCAATATTGTTATCCATACTGAGCATTTGAGCTCACCCCTTTCAATGTTTTAATATTTTCCAGGATGTGAAGAAGTATTTTATGAATGACCTGCAGGGATAGTCAGAAGGGGATATGAGTGTGGACTATGGAGACTTTTTCTTATTTTAGTATTTCACTTTATGATGTAATGTAACATTTATGAATGTATCTAGTGTTTCCAAGGCTACTAAACTAATCGGTCTTTCGAGACTTGATCTTTTGTGATCATGCCAATGTTACGATGTAATGCACCGACTACAGGTAGCTGGGGTCGGGGCATTACAGTTGGTATCAGAGGCAGTTTAGTACTAACCTTGGAAGCTAGATTTAGATAAACTCTGATTAGATCACATAGCCCGAGGATAGACTTTGAGGATTAGTATAGAAGAACATCCTATAATTTTGGTATTATAGAGATTTTGTGAGTTTTCCGAAATATATATCCCTGTCTAGATACGAGCAGGTAGAGGCGGCTCTGGCATAGATTTACCTAGGGGTAAAATCTGAAAACACCGCTTTGAGCTAGACTCGAACGGGAACTGGTGCACGACAACGGGCCTTGCTGCATTCTTGGTTACGACACTCCCGAGGGATATGATTAGGATAATTCTAGTTTTCTTTACAAACCACTATGAAGGGTTATGAGTATATACTTCCTCAAAGAAAACATTTTTATAATTATGGATTATATCCATAAATAGTTAAATTTATGTTAAGTATTTTATAATTATGGAATTATGTATTTTGATTCATAAATTAATCTAGTTTATGCCATTGTATAGAAATGGCGCCTAGTGGAAGGAATGGAAACTATATCAATGCACACACTCCGTGTAGGGATTTACCTCCTTCTCAAGATAAATATTGTGGAGCTGGAGATACAACTGGTGCTGATCAACTTATTACCATACTGGGAAAACTCACTCAGGTTATGAATAATAACCTTACTCGTATGGAGCACCCTGATCCGCAATGTGGAGGATCAATGTTATAATGCTTAATGAGGCAACAACCGCCAACTTTTAATGGGGGTATAAATCCATTAGTAGCTGAGCAATGGATAAACTCCTTAGAAAAAATATTCCATGCCTTGGGGAGTAGTGAAAGGGAAAAGGTTATCATGGCAGTTTACCGCCTCACTGGAGATGCCGATCAATGGTGGTCGCTGATTCAAAACACAAAGGAAGATGAAGAAGTATCAAATATGGAATGGAGAGAGTTCAAAGATCTTTTCATAGAAAAATACTTTCCACATGACCATCGAGCAGATATAGAAAGGCAATTTCTGAGTCTGGGACAAAAGGAGGATGAGAATGTCGCAATGTATGAGGCCAACATTACAAGGTTAGTGAGGTATTCTACAGATTATATACATAACCCAAGAAGTAAGATTGATCATTTCTTTGATGGGTTAAAACCATTTCTCCGTCGAGAATTAGTCTCACAAACCTTCTCGTCATACGAAGATATTGTCTCATGTGCTATCAAGATAGAAAAGGAATTCTCTAAGTCTTATGACAACAATGTAAAGCAAGAGAAGAAGAGAACGGTGGAACAAGAAACGGATAAAGGGAAAAAGGGAAAGAAGGATTTTCCATTATGCGATAGTTGTGGGAAGAATCACCCCGGTGCTTGCCTAAAAGGAATGGGAGTTTGTTATAAATGTGGAGAAAAAGGTCACCAGGCGCGTGATTTCAAGGGAAAGAAAGAGGCTATCAATGTTGAATGCTACAATTGTAGGGATATGGGGCATTATGTAAATGAATGATCTAAGCGTCAGGGAAACTTACCTTAGAAAAGGCCAAGGGATCAAGGAAAATCTTATGTTGTTACTACAGTTGAAGCGGAATAATTATTGTATTTGTGTTTTTGGACTCAAGAACTAGATTATGGTTATAAGAATAATGTGATATATATAAGGATTGTACTGAAGTACATGTTGTTTTCATTAAGGATTTAATATGATGAAGGTAATCATATTTTTAGTATGTGACAATAAGAGAATCTTTACTTTGTTTGGGGAATCTGAGGTTACAATTGATTTTGGAATTTAGAGACCTTTTAGAGAAAGTCTGGACAGAGGTATTTTGGATAACTATAAAGGTTGGAATGGATTAAGTTGATCTTTGGATAGTATTGTTTAAGGTTAAAACATTTCTGAAGATTATTTTTGGAATATTATAGTTTTAGGAAAAGGACAACCTGCAGGGTGGGGCATAACCCGTCGTGTCAGACAAATCTGTAGGAATCGAACCCACAACCATAGTGCGACAGGGCTTTATTTCCTACCACTAGCCTACAGGAAGTCCCTGGTTATTACAAAATAATTTTACTAATCAAAATGGTATGTGTTAACATTTCGAACCTTATACAACTAGGATAAGTATAAAATTTTTGAGTTCTATTATCTTTTGGGTGAATGATGAGTTGAAGGTTGAAACTCTAATTGTCATGCATAAATATATATATACCTATCTCTTATTCAATGAATGAATTAATTCTTAAACATTAGTAAAGGTATATTAAAACAAAAAAATGTGTTATCCTAATACCTTATGTCTTGTTGAACTGATGATATTTTAAATCAACATAGATTTAAGGCTTTGAGGCCCTCAATTTGACTGTTGATTGTGATTGATGACCTCAATCACTCCCTACAAATATTTACGTTTTTCCTCCAATTATATGTCTCTAATTTCCTCCAATGTTTTCCTAATCGAGATCATAATTGGGTGGTGACTTTTTCATTTCCCTTTCCCTCTTATTAAGGCTAAATTTTATTAATCTTATTTCCGATGCGGGTTTTCCACAAAGGTATTTTCTATTTTCAACCTTTTATTTTCCAAGAAAAATTTCAAATTGAGAGGACTCAATTTATTGAATGAGGGGAGAATGTAACACCCCGATCTTCCACAATACACTTCTCATTCAATAATGCAATAGCATGCATTGTATGCAACTTCGAGTTCTAACACACCGCGACTAATCAAGGTAGCCATTATGAATAGTAATAACCACTTTTTGAAGTTATATAAAATTTATATTTCAAAATGGACTTCATTTTTGTATTTGTAATATCGAAATTAGCCTATGTTGAAATTTTTGTAACTTTCTGAGAACTTCCAATTTTTTATGAATAGTGAAAAATACTTAAAAAAACTTTTTTAATCAAAACAATTTATTGTGATAAATTATACTATTTAGTGGTTTTAAAGTATAATTAGAATATGTTTTTACCATTTTATCCAATGGTGGTCATTAGAATTAATTTAACATTGAAATTGTACATAAACAATTGCCAATCTTTTGATATAAATTGTTTCTTAAAAACACGCTCTTTGTTGTGACAACGGGAATTAATTATAAAATTAATTAATGAAAGTTATATGTTTGGAATTTTGTAAAATAGACATCATTTTTGAATTCGGAATATCAATTATAGCTTAGGGTGAAATTTTGGCATTATTCTGAAAAACTTCAATTTTTGATGAATAGTGAAACCACTAAGTGGTAGTTAAATAACTGATTTTCGTTTAAATGAAATATTACCACTTCTGTGTTTTGAATTTCAAAAATCCGACATACATGGTTGTCATTAATAAGTAAAATGTGGTTTAGTGAGATTAAAATAATTTTTGGTGAATAGTAACTTTTAAGTTCTTAATCGCGATTAGAGGTAATTAGTGTAGTTTAAGGAAAAAATAAAGTTTTAATAATATGAGATGAGCTTGAAACATGTCCTAACCTCATTGGATGTGTCATGGACGACCACGATAATCCATGGGTAAACTTGGGGACCCCATGGAGCCACTTTAGTTAGAAAATGACATAAATACCTTTTATTTAATGTTAAAGTAAAAAAAAAGACACAAACATGAAATGTTTTACTAAAATAATTTTTACATGGGGTTATACAAGTCATATTTTTGACTACAAATAGTCATTGGAAAGCTAAAAAGATTTACTACATCATAGTATTTTTTTTATAATTTTTAGACTTTAGATTAATTAAATTATTTATGACATCATGATGATGCAGCAATGACCTCATTATTTAACGCTTTTAATAAAATGAATAGATAATGTAAAATCAAAGGCTTACACTTGTCAAAAACCTATTGGATGAGTAGATTTAGAATCCTTAACACCTTATCCTCGAATTATATAAGTGTGGGACCTTTATAATCCGAAAATCATTGTTTAATAAAGTAACATTTTATTACATTCCAAAAGTGCCCCTGCTCTCCACTTATAGAAGGCCCCCACCTATACCACCTCATTCACACTTTCAAGCCATTTGGCTCGGCCAACCTCTGTCCAAATACTCTCCAAACTTCCCCCTATTACTCCTAGAAGCCTCACTTTGGGCAGAACTCTTCCCAAGGAAGCCTTTTCCTCAAATAAAAAACTGTTACCCGTTTTAAAGGTAGTGTTTTCTCTTATGTTTATTTGTTTTATTTTGCTTCTCCAACCCCCTAAATTGTTTTTATTCTTTTCTTTTGTAACAACACCAGTATACTCAATATACTAGTATGTTGTTATATGAAGGATTAGAGCTACACTTACACACACCTACATCTAATGGTTAAAGAACATACTGTTTCTGTGGATGGCGAATTTCGGCCTCACGAAACGATGATTGTTCAAATTCTTTTAACACCTATAATGGTGGCCATTTTGATGACAATATTTTCATATATGATATATATATTATGTTTATGTTTTACTTATCATTCTGTATTTCTCATTTATAGAATACTTTATGATTTCCATTATGGGTAAACGCGATAATTTCATTTTAGGAAGTGCGGACTACCGCCCCCTCAAAGTGATTTGAATCGTTAATGCCATATGTGGGATGTATAAAGGATGGAGTAAATGGTATTATACATTATATTATACTGGAATTATATTATACCTTTATATAATTATAACTTCATTCAATTAAATATGAAATAGAAATGAAAGTAGTGTTCATGCGTACGTACGACTTACCGTCTCCATGAATGGTGCATTTCATTTCTTACCTCTAAATGTCATGTAATATAATGAATGAATGTATATACTGGATATATATTAGATATATGATATCTATATCATGAATATAATTCTGGAAATAATGGATATTTCACCAAATGAACAACTCGTAATTATAAGAAATCTATTTTTGACTCAAGTAACAAAGATCGACAAAACGACCGTTATTAACTTTAATAATTACATAATGTTCATAACGTCATAATAAGTGATATAAAAGGGATAATGAACTTGAAAAATGTTCTTAATAAAGTATATATTAACTCTAGTTTATTATTCGAGAGGTTAAAGAACGGTCAAATCAAGTCGGACACAAGGTAAGGGAACTTCTTAACCCAGTTTCTATTCTTTGGGTTAATCTCCTACTTTCAAATTATGTCATGATATTATTATGTCCTATCTTGTATTTTTACATTATTTATGTGTACTTATAGTGAATACACATTATAGATGTACTTTATTTAAAAAAAATGATCTTTTAAGGACTTCGTCTCAATCCCCTTTCATTGAGGCATATTTGGTTTTATACACAACTTTCTTTTATAAGGTGTATAAACCCCTTTGACTTTTATGTTTATTCAAAAGGAATCTTTTTTTATACGAAGCATTTTTCTAAATGACAAAAGGGAATTTTTTTCTTTCCGTACTTATTCGGCGACAATGACTTCTTCGCCACCGTGACCATTATTTGAGTTTCAGCTTCCTCTACAAGCCATCATTTTTTTTGATGAAAAATAAATACAAAGTTTTAACTTTCTTTTATTTTGGTATCGATAATGGTTTTGAAATAATTTTTATTATATCAATGTGTTGAATTGATATCTTTTGATTGAAATGTGGAAATGTTATGTTTCTTTTATGCATGTTTTATGTGATACGATTATGTTATGGTTTATGATATGTTTAAAACTATTCATATGAGGAATGTATTGGACTTAATAAGTGACGGGTGGAGCCCGCTATACCTCCTCGATGCATCGGTAGGTCTCATGAGACAACTAGACGTGGAATTGGCCGAGGCCCTTTCCCAATTTGATTTATGATTTTGGCCGAGGCCTTAATCATTTTAGACGTCTTGGCCGAGGCCTTGAAAAAATGTTTCAGAATGTCTGGCATTATACATTCCCTCATTATGAAAGTGGTTATTGATATTGCATGTGATTATTCGGCCAGTAGAATATCCATGTGAAGAAGTGAATGACATTATCTCATTTTAATTTTTCCATATTATGTTTATGTTCAAGTTTAAAAGGATTTTGTTTTAGTTATAAATTTCCTTAAATGTTAATGTTTATTTATGAAAGCTTCCGCAATATTGTTATCCTTACTGAGCATTTGAGCTCACCCCTTTCAATGTTTTAATATTTTCCAGGATGTGAAGAAGTATTTTATGAATGACCTGCATGGATAGTCAGAAGGGGATATGAGTGTGGACTATGGAGACTTTTTTTATTGTAGTTTTTCACTTTATGATTTAATGTAACATTTATGAATGTATCTAGTGTTTCCAAGGGTACTAAACTAATCGGTCTTTCGATACTTGATCTTTTGTGATCATTCCAATGTTACGATGTAATGGACCGACTCCGGGTAGCTGGGGTCGGGGCGTTACAGGAAATTATTCAAATAAATGTCTTAAGCATCAGGGGAACATACCTCAGAAAATGCCAAGGGACCAAGGCCAAGATTATTCAATCACAACTGTTGAGGTTGAAGCCCTGAAAGACGTGGTGTAAGGTAATTTAATGGTTTCCTCATGTTTAGAAAATTATTTATTTGATTCTGGATCATCGCATTGTTTCATATCTTCCCTGTTTTCTAAGAAAATTAGATATTTTAAATTTGATTTAACAAGGGAGTTGTCAGTCAAAACTCCTAAGGGGAGTATCATCGCAACAATGTTTTGTGAATCAGTTCCCATTAGAGCACATAAATGTTCTTTATCTGTGGATCTCATTGTCATTCCTATGAATGAATTTGATATAATCTTCAGTTTGGATTGGCATTCAGACCATGATGAAAAAATTTATTTTATGAAGAAGGAGGTTAATATTTTTGATGATGAGGTTAAGGAACAACTTATCTTTAGAGCGGAATCGTCACCACATCATTCTTATCTAGATCCACCCCTAGTATCTCAACTAAATTCAATTATTGGGGAGGAAGAGAATGAAATGACTGTGGTTGAGGAATGGAATGTTCAAATATAGGATGTACCTATTGTGAAAGAATATGTAGAAGTGTTTTCGGATGATTTACCTGGACATTATCCAGAACGGGAAGTTGATTTTTCCATTGATTTAATTCCTGGATGATGGCCTATATCGTAGACCCCTTAGAGAAAGGCCTCTATGGAGTTAGTTAAACTAAATAAACAACTAGTGTAATTGAGTAATAAGGGATTTATTCGCCCTAGTGTTTCTCCATGGGGATCCCTTTTTCATTTTTTTAAAAAGAAAGACGGATCTGTGAGGTTATGTATCGACTACAGGGAGATCAATGTTATAACAATAAAGAAAAAGTATCCCCTACCTCACATTGATGATTTATTTGACCAACTGCATGGAGCTCAATTTTTTGCAAAGATTGTACTTCGATCTGGATACCATCAGTTGTTATTGAAGAAGGAAGACATTCTGTAGGCATCATTTTGAACCAGGTACGAGCATTACGAGTTTACAGTAATGCCTTTTGGGATGACTAATGAACCCTCTATATTCATGGATATAATGAACAGAGTTTTCAAGGAATATCATGATGACTTTGTAGTGGTATTTATTGAGGATATCTTGGTATAATCAAAAGGCTACTAAGATCTTGAATATCACATGTGAATTATATTGAAGACTCTAAGAAGACATTAATTTTATGGGAAGTTTAACAAGTGTGAATTCTGGCTTCATGACATTACATTTCATGGCTATATTGTCTCTAAGGATTGAATCTCTGTTGATTCTTCTATGAAATGAGCAATCCATGAATGTCCAGCACCAACGAGTATAACCTAGGTATGGAGTTTTATTGGTTTAGCAGGTTATTATCGATGTTTCGTCCAGAATGTTTCCCGATTGGCTAACCCATTAACCAAGATCACACATAAAGGGGTGAAATTTGTTTGGAAAAAATACTGTGAAGAATGTTTTTAAGAAATGTATAGAAGAATAGTCAATGCTCCTATATTGACACTACCATCGTGGAATGACGGGTTCGTTATTTATAGTGATGCATCGAAGAAATGACTTGGTTGTGTCCTTTTGCATAATGATATGGTTATTGCCTATGAATCATGACAGCTAAAAATTCCTGAAAAAAACTATCCTACTAATGATCTTGAGTTAGATAATGTAATCTTTTCTTTGAATATATGGATACATTATCTCTATGGTGAAAAATGTGAGATATATACTGATCACAAGAGTTTGAAATATATTATCTCATAGAAAAAACTCAACATGAGGAAAAGGTGATGACATGAACTACACATGGATTATTATTGCACAATACACTACCACCCGAGGAAGGAAAATAAGGTGGCATATTCTTTGAGAAGAAAAGATCCTGGAGTTTTGAATATGATGAGAGTTGAAAGGGATCCAATTTTCATGGATTTAGTAATGATGGATATGGGAATCACTATGGAAGGTGAAACATCAATTATTTTTCAAATGGTTGACAAACCGTATTTACATGAAATGTAAAAGAGTTCTCAGACCGATGATGAAGAGTTTTAAAAGATGATCAAAGCTTTGAATGTTGGGAGATTGAGCGACTTTCTGTATGAAGATGGAATTTTGAAATTTGGGAAGAGAATTCGTATTCCCGATATACCTGACCTAAAAAGGGAATTGTTTGATGATGCTCATAGTTCCAATTTATCTATGCACCTCGAGAGCAACAAAATTTATAGAGATTTGAAGGAACATTTTCGGTGGGACAACATGAAGAGGGAGATTGATGAGTATTTGTCAAGATGTATGGTTTTTCAACAAGTGAAAGCTGGAAGGCAACATCCTAGAGGTGTCATGCAACCTCTTCCCATAACTGAGTGTAAATGGGATAATATTACAATGGAGTTCTTCATGGGGCTACCAAAGACTCCTAGAAGGAATGATACAATATGGGTCATTGTTGATCATCTTACCAAGTCAACACATTTTCTTGCTATAAGAGAAGTTCTACCACTTTAACATCATGAAAGAATATATGTTAATGAAGTTGTGTGACTTCATGGAGTACCCATATCGATTGTTTCTGATCATGATCCCCATTTTACTTCAAGATTCTGGAAAAGTATTTAGAAATACCTCGATACAGAACATCATTTGCGCACTACCTACCACACCCAAACTGATGGAAAATCAGAACAGACTATTTAATCCTTATAAGACATGTTGAGATCATGCTCACTTGACTTTCAGGGTTTGTGGGATCAATATTTACCTCCGGTGAAATTTTCTTATATCAATACCTTCCATTCAAGTATTCGGATTGCACCATATGAAGAGTTATATGGAAAGAGAAGTCACACACCAACCTATTGGGATGACATGGGTGAAAGAATACTCATAGGCCCAGAACTGGTAGATGAAACTATGGAAAAGGTAAAGGTAATCAAAACCTCATCAAAGCAGCTCAAAGTAGGCAGAAGAGCTATGTCGATAATTGAAGGAAGGATTTGGAATTTCATGTATGAGATTATGTTTTCTAGAATGTATCTCCATGGAAAGGAGTTACAAGTTTTGGTTAGAAGGGAATATTGAGTCACAGGTACATCAGACAATTCAAAATGCTAGTACGAATTGGGGATGTAGCTTACCTTTTGGCAATGCCGCCATGTCTCTCCAAAAATTCACGATTTGTTCCACGTATCACTGTTGAGAAAATATATTCCTGACCCAACGCATGTACTCACCTATGAGAAAGTAGAATTGGAATCCGATCTATCTTATTGCGAAGATCCTGTAAAGATTCTTGACAGAAGAGTGCAAGTACTGAGAAACGGGACGACTCGTCTGGTGAATGTTCTATGGAGGAACCATAAGATAGAAGAGGCAATGTGGGAACCCGAGGAAATTATGATGAACAACCACATGAGTCTTTTAATGTGGTATTATTCTATTAATTTTTAGGAAGAAATTATTTTAAAGAGGAGAGAATTTAACACCCCATGCTTCCACGGTATGATTCTCTTTGAATAATACAGTAGTGTGTGTTGTATAGAACTTCGAGATTCTAACACACATCGACCAATCAATATATCCATTATGAATTGTAATACCCACTTTTTGATGTTTTATAAATTTTATCATTCAAAATGTACTTCATTTTTCCATTCGTAATATCGAAATTATCCTTGGGTGAAATTTTAGTACTTTTTGGATAATTTTATAGTTTGATGAATAGTGAAAATTATCAATTATAATTAAAAAAAGTTTTTTTAATAAAAATCATTAACAGTGATAAATTATGAATTTGAGTGGTTTTAAGTTATATTTATAATATATTTTTACCATTTAAAACAATTTTGGACATTGGACATACTTTCACTGTTAAACAAGGCATAAACAAGTGTCAATATTTTGATAATTATTATTTCTTAAAAACACTCTTTTTGTTTTGACAACGGGAATTAATTTTAAATTTATTTCTGCTACTTTTGTGTTTTGAATTTGGAAAAATGGATTATATATTTGGAGTAAGGATGTCCAAATTGTGTAAATAGTTATATTTTATTTTTATACATTTTAAATAATTACTTCGATAAATATTTTATTTACCATGGTTAAAGCGTAAATCCGGTAAATGAGGGTAAACAATAATATTATAATATTAATAAATTACCTTAAAACATGTCCTAACATTATTGGTTGATAAATGTCTGACCATGGGCATATTTTGGTCGATTTTGGGACCCCATAGAGCCACTTGTAGGTGATAAGGACACTTTATATTAATTAAGTTAAAGTAAATACAAAAATGACATAAGACAATATCTTTTAGAAAACCAATATTTTACATTGGGTTATATATATTATATTTATAACTATAAATATTAATTAGAAATCTCAAAATATTTCATAAATAATCATATTTTATTTATAAATTTTATACATTTAATAATTAAATTTATTTATTACACAATAATGATGGAATATTTTCCTTATTAATGAAAGAATCAAATAATTGGTTTTATAAAAGTTAAAATAAATATAATTTGAATTTTTTGATTCCATCCACGAATTTTATTGGTTAATATGACATGTTAGGATTGATTAAATGATTTTTTTCCGAATTAATAAAGTAGTTAAGACTTTAAAAAAATCAATTATTAAATATGGTAAAAATTGACATAAATGAGTTTTTTAAACAAATATGATATCATTAATTTAAATTATATTCCTAAAAAATAAGGTTCAGACAAAGGACTTATATCATGATATTTGTATCATTAATGGACCACTTGGGGGTCTTTTGGATGTATATAGTATGTTTATTAACTGTATTATATAAAAATTCAATGTGACATGGTAAATGCAATCTTATTAGCTAAGAGTTAAAAATAAAATATAATGTTAATATAATGACCCAAACCTGTCTAAAATATATTGGTTGAACGTATTTGGACCCATACCCACCTTAAAATTTGAATAATCTACTTTTGTGCCATTAAATACTGAATATGAATTTATTATAAATTAATATTTTAAGATTTTCTTAAAGAGCCCCTCCTAGCCCCTTATAAATAGACAACACTTCTAAACTATTATTCACGCATTCAAAGCCTTTTGGTTCGTCCAACCCCTTCCCAAATACTCTCTCAACATCCCTAAAATAAACCTAGAGGCCTTATTTTTATCGTAAAGCCATCCTAAGGAGCCCTTTTGATCAAATCAATAAGAAGAACCTGAAGAAGAGGTAATGTTTTCACCACCCTCTTTCAAATTCCTTTCTTCTTCAACTTCTTCTTTCTTTGTTATTTCCATTATAAAATAATAAATATATTATCGTCTATATAATGTGATGTTATTATAAATATTTTACAACAATATTCAGTATTCTATCCATCCTTTAAATGACATGTCACCGTACGTGCGTACGTACGGCCTACCGTCTCCATGTCTTGCTGTAATTGTTATTCAATACACTATTATTTGGATTAATATAATAATGATACGTAATTGATGCAAATAATAAATATAACATGATAATTATTATGTATATATTATATAGCATCCAATTATATATTATTTCAATATTAAAAAAATGATATTCTCGCTCGTGCGTACGTACAGATTACCATATCCACGAATGCGATGAGATTCATTTCCCAATCACATCCATTCAAGAGTAATTAATGTTTTATTATTAAAAGTAATTTTTAAGGACTTGATATCATTATGGATATGAATAATATAAAAACTATCCCTTACAAACATGGCTTATGTAACAAATCATATAAAGGAAAACTAATCAGTTAAAACCCGAAACGACGATAATACTAAAATATTATTAAAAAAGAAATATTAAATGATCATATATGATATCATATTTGTGTATATGATTCTTTTATAATTTAATTAAAATTATTAAACTATTATATAGGTGGTTAACCTACACTCTATCCCGGAAAAGTACAAGGTAAGGGGTTTTCATCTCACTCCTTATTCTCGTGAGATTCAGGCCATATTGCCACTATTAACTTTTGTGTGGTGTATGTACTTCCCATAATTGTATTCTTTATGTAATACACTTTAATTTATGTGTTCTTACATATTCATTGTATGATACCTCTTTCATGGGTTGTACTTTTCGTAAGTTACAAAATTTGTAAGGGTTAATTTCACAATCTCTTTATTATCCAAGGTTGTTTTTACGTAAGTATCTACTGGGACATATTTATTAACCATGTACATTTTTTACGAGAGAGTTTTCAAAGGGATTATTTTAAGAGACTTTTTTTTACGAAAAAATCATTTCAAATGTTTTAAATATTTATTCTTCAAAATATTTCTCATTAATGTCCATGTCTTCAAAATGGGTTTTAAGGATTATTTATATGGACATGAATGTTTTTAAATTGTTTATTCCTTTAAAAAGTTTCAAAGTGGTATGGGACACTTTGATTCAAAAATTCCATTAAATGAAATCATTTCTAAATTTTGTGACTTGTAAATGTTTTAATGAAAAATTGGTATTTCTCTCAAATAGGTTTAAAAATCATTTTCATCTCTGTCAAAATTATTTAATAGATTTTAAACTTGTTTTGAAGTTGATTTATCATGATACAAATATTTCATATTGTGTTTAAGGTTTTGTGATATGATTGACTGTGGATGTGTTATTTTTATACCATTCATGATTTATGGGTAAAGCATTGAAATTTCGTATGCTATTTTTAATACGAATGTTTTGGTTATGTTTATACCTTTTCATTTGAGTAATTCAATCGACTTAATAAGTAACGGGTGGAGCCCAATATAGTTCCTCGATGCATCAGTAGGTCTAATGAGACAAACTAGTGTCTTGGCACGAGTCCTTGACAAAATCTTATTTGTATTCTTGGCACGAGTCCTTGGGAACGTGGTTATGATAGTCTGGAATTGTGCATTCCATCATTATGAATATGGTTATTGATATTTCATGTGATTATTTGATTAGTAAAATATCCATGAGAATATGTAAATAACAGTATTTAATTTTATTTCTCCAATATTATGCTGAAGTTCAAGTTTAAAAGGATTTTGTTTTAGTTATAAATTTCCTTAAATGTTTATGCTTATTTATGAATGATTCGGCAATATTGTTATCCTTACTGGGATTCTGAGCTCACCCTACTCTATGTTTTATTTTTTCCTAGATGTGAAGAAGTGTTTTATGAATGACCTGCAGGGATAGTATGAGGGGATATGAGTGTGGACTATGGAGAATATGTTGTTTTTGTTTTCATTTTATGATGTAATGTAAACATTATGAATTTATATAATATTTCCAAGGCTACTAAACTAATCAATTTTTCCAGACTTGATCTTTTGTGATCATGCCAATGTTATGTAATAATGCACAGACACGGGGTAACTAGGGTCGGGGCGTTACATATAATATAACTTGAATAGCGAAAATTTATTGATCTACCTCACATGTAGTGATTGTTAATATGTTTACATGTTTTCATATATTGGGAGGTTTTACTTACTATTTAATGTATCATTCTATGGGTTACTTCATTGATTGATATAATGCATGTTCTCCTTCCACATAAAGAGTTACAGTGAAAAAAATAATTAATATGGACCTAATTCTCATTAGTTACATTAATCACAAAACATAAACCCAGATCAATATATTGGGAATTAGTGTCTTTAAATACAATATATAAAACACTTCCTAGATACATCAATAAAATTTCCATGGTTCTTTTTCCAAAAATGATCTTTTAGGAATTTGGACATTCATCACAATGTGTGTCTTATCATTAGTGATTCTTTGACACTCCACCATCCATTTTCATTCCCAGATTATATTGAGAGTATGTAGCTTCCATATCATCCTTATGAACACATATGGACATCATTTCATATCTTCCAAAATAAATTTTGGATAAATCCCTTCGATGAGTTGGTATCATAAAGTATGTAAATGATATATTTTTTCCTCATTTTTTAGAGGTGAAACCAAAGGCTTAAATCACAAGTATTGTTAGATTTTGCCTATATGACCCAATGAATTCATAATATTTTTGAATTAATTCTCAGATTATTGAATCAATGTTTTACAAATAGAATATAGAAAAACATAATGAAAAAATCATTCTAAACACATATCATATCATACAATGTACATCCAACTTTTTTGGGTATTCATAATGGGACCCTTCTCATTATAAAATACGTCATTCACCAATGGTACCACCTCGGGATTGAGTACATGTGGTGGTTCAAGTATGTACTTCCTCAATTGTGATACATGGGATAGATAACGTACTTGATATATGTTTGGTGGGAGTTATATTCGATATAACACATCTCTATGGTGATCAAGGATCTGATTAGGCTCTCCATACCTTGTACTAAGCTTTCTCTTCTTCCCAAATCTCATAACTCTCTTCCACCGTGATATGCAGAGGAATACAGTGTCTCAAACAACACACTCTAGGTCTTGTTGATGACAACTAGCATAGATATTTTGTCGACACTATACAACATTAATATGATGCTCAATGGCCTTAATCCTCTCCACCATTTATTCAACCGTTTCTAGTGCTAAGAGATTTCGCTCCCCAACATCATCCCAACATGATCATATTCAACACCTCTTCCCAAAAAGGGCTTCATAAGGAGGAATTTCTATGATTGAGTTGAAATTGTTATTGTAAGAGAACACAACAAGAGGAAAATATAGATCCCATCTTCCTTTTTAGTCCTTTAATAATTCTCTAAAAAAGTCCTCATGTTTTTGGATTTTTCTCTTTGATTAAACATAAATTTGAGGGTGATAAGCCATACTAAAGATTAGCAATGTATTCCGAGCATGTTAGAGATACATTCAGAAATAGAGCTGAACCTTGGATCTCAATCAGATACAATAGATAGTTGTACTCCATTCATCCTTACCACTTCTCTGGTGAATATCGGTACATATTGATCCAATGATAAATCCTTGTGAATTTCAAGGAATTGTTATATATTTGTATGATGATCTAAAAAACACATTTAAAATTATTTTCGATAGAGGTTTTAGAATGTTCAGTGACAATGTCCATGATGATGCTCTTCTTTTTCAATGTAGGTATGGGTAATGGCTACTTCATCAACTTCGATTTCATCCTCTTAGCCTTCAGTTATTGACATACCAAGCACATTGATTTACACTCAGCATTCTCCTTCTTCATGTTATCCCCCAATAATGATCTCATAGATCTCAATACAACTTTTTGTTTTCTTGGTTGATGGAAAAATTCAAACTAAGTGAATCATCCTAATGTTCATTATTTAACATTGAATAATATGGAACATGTATAATTGACCCAAATCACACAATTTAGTTAACATTATCATTAAACATTTAGGATTTCCCTTTTCTGATTGTTTTGACTTTCTTTAGAATTACCACAACATCCTTTTGAGCATATGTTAACCTTTACAAAAGAGATGTTTGAGCAGTCATTAGTGAAAGAATTGATGATGTTCCCTTCTTTATGATTCTTATTTCCATCCTCACCATATCAAAGAAGATTGTATTATTTTCATTTCATATCAATAAATGATTTATTGGATCCTTTCTACTTAGAGTTTCAACCTCCTAATTCCCTTTCCCAGGTTGGTAATTGATTGAAAAGTCATATTATTTCATTATCTATAACCTTCTTCGTTGTCTCATATTAAGCTATTTCAATCTGAATATATACTTGAAGCTTTTGTGATCCATATTTATTGAACACTTCTCCCAAAAGAGATAATTTTTCAATAAATGTTATATAAAGATTACAGATGCCGACTCCAGCCCATTCCCTGGATCCTTTTCCCATGAACATTCATTTGCATTGAAGGATAGAAAATGAAATTTTAATTTTTCATGAACACCATTCCCAAGACCTTATATAAAGCATTATTTAAAAAAAATGTTTTATACTTATGGGTAGTGTATGGACGAGCATAATGATAAGCCTCATTTTCACCTCCCTAAAGCTGCCTTCCCATTCACCACTCTATTAAAACATGAATATTTTCCGAGTTACTTTGGTAAGAGGGGTTGAAAATGATGATACATTTCTCAAAAATAGATGGTAATATCCAGATATCCCAAATAATATATGGATATATGTCACAGATGTTGGCCTCGACTATTCCTCAATTGCATCTGTCTTCGATGGATACACTGATATCCAATTTCTTATGATGATACGAACCAAGAATGATACCTCCATCAACCATAACTCACACATGATATACTTTTCATAGAGATAGTTCTTTTGAAATATCTATATTACATTTCATGAAAACTCTTCATGATCCTCTTTAGTTTTTTTGTCTATTAAAATATTTCCTATAACGAAAACCACAAATTTCTCGAGGCAATCTCTAGAGACTATATTCGCCATGTCTGTGAATATTGATAGATAATCATTACATCTGAAAGTCATTACAATGAATTCATAATTCCCATACCATGTACGAAAAGTAGTCTTGGGGATATCCTCTTTCTCCACCCATACATGGTAGTATCCCGACTGCACATCTATCTTAGAGAATTTTTGTTCTCCAAATATCTGATCAAAGAACTTATCAATTCATGTTAAAGGATACATGTACTTTTATGTAGGTTTTTAGCTCAGAATAATCTATGAAAAGGTGCATTGTTCCATTCTTCTTCCTGACAAAGGGGTCTGGTGCACCCTATGATAAACAACATAGGTGTATAACCCATTTATCCAGATTCGACTATAGTTACTTCTTTATCTCCTCAAGCTCTTAAATATCCATTATATATGAAGTATTGGATATTGGAAATACCCGACGAATAAATTCAATTTTGAATTCATAATCTCTTCGGGGAGGATGTCTTAGATATTCCCTAGGAAACACTTCAGTGGATTAGCTCACAATTGGCATGTCTTTAAGAATAGTTGCTTCCTTAGACTTAATCATCTGAGAATTGCTGACATGATCATAGGGAAGTTGTATCCTCGTTTGAGATGATGATTCTAAATAATATTCATCCTTCTCTATCCACTTTTTTAGAATTGGGGGTCGATTAACAATTTGGAGAGTGATATCCCTCTCACAGAAATTTATGTTGGAATTATGAAGGGAATGATAATAAATGACATGAATTGTATAAAATTACACTATAGATAGTATGATGAAGTTTACGGGAAGTTAAATCCACATATTGTGACAAGGGAGGAGTTATATTTATTGGATTCAACCAGTTCGACACTTACCATTCTCAATATCATCTCTACTTCCATGATTTGATGTGGTGTTGTGAATGTTCTACTAATATTTCGAGATATAAAATAAATCATAGAAAAAAAATCAAAAAGTACATTTCATATTCATGAATGAATAACCGGTGTAGCTATGACCTCTTCATAGTTGGGATTCTATTCGTTGTTAGTGACAGAAAAAGATCTCCATTCCAGCCTTAGAGGTTGGTTGTTTCCTATGAGAAAACATGGCTTAGGGAATTGGTTTGAAAAGTTCCCTGGTTCATTGTAGTTGAAACAGTGAACAATGCATTGAGTGTCCAACGGAGCATTCATCTCCTCTATTGTAATAGAAGGTTTTTCATGTTGGTAATTAATAGCCATGTTCCCTTCTTTTGCACAGCTAAAAAATTTACACATCCCCTTTAGGAAAATTTTTTGGTGCTTATTTTCGTACCATTTGGAATGTGGGTGCTAAAATTTCTTTTCACTTTTGGATTTATCCATTTAATGACTAGGAATAAAGTCCAATATCCGCATCTTATCCAATTGATACCTTATAAGGCCCCATCCTTAAACCTTGCTTAATATTGAATTAAATTAATAATTAACATTGAGGATCTTTTCAGGTTTAGAGTTTTAGAGAATTAGGATATAACTGTTAAATCTAAAAATATTACATAGTATACATTTCTACTAAGTTTCCATAAAATTAAAAATCATAAAAAGAAACATGTATAGTTACATATTTTTTATAGCATGACTTTCCCATGATCCCATCCTTGACCCTATTCCACATTAAGTCCTGTGAAAAAAATTTAAAAAAAAAAACACGGGGTGAGCATAAAAAACTCAGTACGGGATACACAATGAATGAAAACTGTTAGTTTTACAAAACAACAAGTAAATCCTGTATACATTATCAATGTAATAATTTTCACCTTTATGAAGTATTAAAAACACTTCACTGAATAAAAGATCATTACTTACCCTTTTATAACCAATAGATTACCATAAAACCCATATAAATATCACATAACATATAAAGGTAACTTGGGACATAAACATACTTAAATGGAATAACCATACGGTCGACATCCACACATATCATTTAATGGAAGATCCATACGGCCGACTTCAATACCCAATGCATTGGAGGTTATAACGTAACCACCCGTCCTGGTATACACGACACAGCCCGTAATATGGTTTATCACGTAACCACCCATCAAATGTCCAAGTACCATTATAAAATCATAAGACATAAAACAAATATAATGGAAAGAAAACATTTCCACAGTTTGATCAAAATATATCACTTAAATATATTGACATACCAAATCCATTATAAAAAGTATTTTCAATACCTAAATACATAAAAGAGTATATGGTATTTATTTCATTTAAAAAAACATCACGGCTTGTTGAGGAAGCCAAAGACTAAATAATACTCACGGCTGCTGAAAAGGTCGTTGTCACCGCGTACGTTAAAAGAAACATTCCTTTTTGTCATTTAGTAAAATGCTTCGTAGAAAAAGATTACTTTTGTATAAAAGTAAAATTAAAAGGCTTTTATACACCGTATAAAAGATAGTTCTGTATAAAAAGACATATGCCTCAATGAAAGGAGATTGAGACGAAGTCCCTTACCTCGGGTATGACTTGACTCGATCATTCTTTAACATCTTGAATAATAAACATGAGTTAATTTCAACTTTCTTAAGAACATTTTTCTAGTTAATTATTCGTTTTATATCACTTATTGACATGTTATAAACATTATGTAATCATTTATGTTAATAATGTTTGTTTTGTCGATATTTGGTTCTTAAGTCGAAAGTGGACTACTTACAATTACATGGTGTTTGTGTGGTCAAAGGTTCATTGTATCCAAAATGATATTCATGATTTGGATATCATATATATAATATATATCCAGAATATAAAAGTATTTATAATATTACATAATCATTTAGAGGTATGAAATGAAATGCACTGTTCATGGAGATGGTAAGCAGTACGTACACATGAACGCTACTTTCATTTCTATGTCATATTAATGGAATTAAACCTAAATGAGAGATATGTATATTTTAATTCTAGAAAGATATTCATCATTTAGATGTAACATACATCATATATAATAACTTTAAATCCATCCTTCATACGTCCCACATATGGCATTAACGAATCAAATCACTATGAGGGGGAAGTAGTCTACACTTCCTAAAATGAAATTATCGTGTTTACCCATAATGGAAACCATAATGTTATTCCACAAATTAAAAATAAATAAGAATAAGTAAAACATAATCATAACATATATCATATATAAATAAAGTGTCATCTTAATGTCCACTATTAAAGGTGTTAAAATAAGATTGAACAATCATCGTTTCGTGAGGTAGAAATTCGCCAACCACAGAAACAGTATGTTCTTTTACCATTAGACGGAGGTGTGTGTAGTTGTAGCTCGAATAATTATTATAAAAACATCATAGTATATTTAAGATACTTATTTTGTTACAAAATAAATGAATAAAAATAGTTTAGAGTGTTGGAGAAGAAAAATAAAACAAAATAACACAAGAGAAAACACTACCTTTGAAATAGATAACTCTTTTTGATTTGAGATCAAAGGCTTCCTTGGGAAGACTTCTGCCCAATGTGAGGCTTCTAGGAGTAAGAGAGGGATGTGGAGATACAAAATGGGTAGATCTTGGCCGAACCAAATGCTTGAGAGGTGTGGGTAAGGTGGTATAGGTGGGGGCCTTTTATAAGAGGAGAGGAGGGGCACTCTTGGAATGTTAAAAAAGATTACATTATTACAAAATGATTTTTGGATTTTAAAGGTCCCAAATTGAAATAATTAGAGGATAAGGTGATAAGGGTTTGAACTATACTCATCCAATAGGTCTTTGACAAGTTTAAGTCTTAGATTTTACATTATCTTTTCATTTTATTTAAATCATTCATTAATGAGGTAATTGCTGCATCATCATGATGTCATAAATAATTTAATTTATTTAATGTATAAAAATAATAAAAAAAATTCCTGATATAGGAACAATTTTTAGCTTCCTAATTAATATTTATAGTAAAAAAATATGACTTGTATAACCACATTTAAAAATTGTTTTAGTAAAATAACTCATGTTTGTGACATTTTAATTTTAACATTAAATAAAAAGTATTTAATGTCATTTTCCTACCAAAGTGGCTCCATTGGGTATCCAAGTTGACCCATGGATTTTCTTGGTCTGCCCTGACACATCAAATAAGGGTAGGACATGTGTCATGTTAATTTCTATTATTAAAACATTATTTTTACCTTAAACTACACTAATTACCTCTAATCGCGATTAATAAACTTAAAAGTTACTATTCACCAAAAAATTATTTTAATCCCATTGAACCACATTTTACATATTAACGAAAACCATGTATGTCAGATTTTTGAAATTCAAAACATAGAGGTGGTAAAATTTCATTTAAACAAAAAATCAGTTTTTTTAAGTACCACTTAGTGGTTTCACTATTCATCAAAAATTGATGTTTTTCAGAAAAATACCAAAACATCACCCTAAGCTATATTGGATATTCTGAATTCAAAAATGAATTCTATTTTAAAAAATTCAAAACAAATAAGTTTCATTAATTAATTTAATCATTAATTTCCGCTGTCAGAGCAAAGAGCTTGTTTTTATAAAACAATAAGTATCAAATGATTGACACTAGTTTAAGTCCGATTTCAAAGTGAAATTAATTCCAACGACAAATATTGGATTAAATGGTAAAAATATATTCTAATTTCACTTTAAAACCAATTCAAATGATAATCTAATCATATAAATAAATTAGATTAAAAAGAGGTTATGAATTTAAATACAACATTTTTTACTATTCATTAAAAAATGAACTTTATCGGAAAAATACAAAAAAATATACACAAAGTAAATTTTGATGTCCCAATTCTAAAGAATAATTTTATTTGGTCCAACAGAATTTATAAGAGTAACCAAAACAATATTTATATATGGTTCTCCATCAAAATGCGATAAGTCGACCTTTAGTGAATGTTAGAGTATATATGCCTAAAATTGAATTTTTTTCGTATTTTAAGCCATTATCCATTACTGGTTAAATGTAAAAGAATTTAAAAAAATATATAATCATATTTTAGTAATTTCCATCCATTCCCGCCAATACAACTGCTACATGTTAACTGCCATTTAAAATAATTTTATATTATTACAATTCTACAATGTAAGATTTCAAAGAAACTCTTAGTTGCATATCGGGTACGCTCTCGAACATAGAAACCCCTTTAAAGTAAAATTAATATTTAATTCAAAAATATTAATAAAAATGAAAATGCTCTATTCTTTATTTACCTGGGATGAAACATCCTTCCCCCCTTTTGGAAATTGCATCCTCACAATTTGATTCACTTATCAAAATAAGTGGGGGTATTTATCCCTCATAGCATTTTCATATTCCCATGTTGCCTCTCCAACCATATGATTTTTCCAAAAAACCTTTACCTGGTGAATTACCTTATTTCGCAGCACTTGCACTCTTTGGCCAAGAATCTGGAGTGGTTGTTCTTTATAAGAGAGATTCTATTCCAAGTGAACTTCCATTGGGATCAAAACATGTGATGGATCTTGAATATACTTTCTCAAAATCGAAACATGAAAAACATTGTGTACCTGAGATAAACTCGGAGGTAAAGACACTCGGTGAGTAACTGATCCAACTTTATCCATAATTTCATATGGTACAATGAACCTTGGACCCAGCTTTCGTTTCTTACCAAATCGCATCACACTTTTCCACGGTGAATCATTGAGAAAAACATGATCACCTACCTCGAAAGATAGATCCTTCCTCCGGTTATCCGCATAACTCTTCTGCCTGCTCTGTGCTGTTCTCATGTGTTTTTGAATCAATTGAACCTTTTCTGCCATCTTTTCTACCAATTCTGGTCCCATCAGCTTCCTTTCACCCAGTTCATCCTAAAAAGCTGGAGTTCGACACCGCTTCCCATATAATGCCTCAAATGGTGCCATCTGTATACTGGAATGAAAACTGTTATTATAAGAAAAATCAACCAAAGAAAAATGTTGGTACCAACTTCCCTGATAATCCATCGAACAAGCACGTAGCATATCCTCTAATGTATGAATTGTTTGTTCTGACTGCCCATCAGATTGCGGATAAAAAGCTATACTAATATATAATTTAGTACCAACGACTTCTGAAGGCCTTTGCAAAAGTTAGAAGTAAACCTGGGATCACGATTAGACACAATGGAGAGGGGATCTCCATGTAACATGACTATATTTTTAAGATAAAAACGGGAAATTTGATCTAGGGAAAAAGTATCTCGTATAGCAAGTAAATGAGCAGATTTAGTCATGTGATCAACAATAACCCCGATTACATTATTACCTCGAGGTGTCTTCGGCAGTCCCACAACGAAGTCCATGGATATATTCTCCCATTTCCACTCTGGAACTGGTAAAGGTTGAAGCATCCCTTTCGGTAACTGCCACTCTTCGTTAACCTGCTGACAAATCAAACACTTCACAGTAAAATCAGCAATATCTCTTTTCATTCCATCCCACCAGTAGTACTCTGACAGATCTCTGTACATCTTAGTACTGCCCGGATGAACTGAAAACGGAGAACTATGAGCTTCACATAACAACTCTCTCTTCAACTATGAATCACAAGGCACACACAATGTCTTCGAAAATCTCAAAACACAATCATTATCAATGTTGAATTCATGCAACTTACCCTTCTAAACCAGCTCTACCTTTTTCTGCAACCCACTGTCTTTCTTCTGCACTTTCATTATTCTATCGGATAGGGATGATCTCACTGATACCTAAAACAAAATAGAAGAACTTCTTGCACCATAAACTTCTATTCCAAAGATCATCAAATCAAAAACCAACGGATCTCGTTCCAAACGTAGCATGGTTAATGAAGAATTACTTTTTCGACTCAAAGCATCAGCAACTTTTTTTGCTTTTCCCTGATGGTAGTGAATTGTACAATCATAATCATTGATTAATTATAGCCATATCCTTTGTCTCATGTTCAATTACTTCTGAGTGAATATATACTTTAAACTTTTTTGATCAGTATATATGTCACACTTTAATCCATATAAATGATGCCTCCAAATTTTTAGAGAAAAAACAACAACATCTAATTCCAAGTCATGTGTAAGATAATTTACCTCATGAGTTTTCAACTGTCGTGAACCATAAGAAATTACCTGATCATTCTGCAAAAGGACACAACCAAGCCCTTTAAATGAAGCATCACTGTAGATAACAAACTCACCATTCCTGGAAGGAAGTGCCAAAACTGGAGCATTCACTAATCTTCTTTACAACTCCTAAAAACAATCATCGCATTCTTTTGTCCAGATAAACATAACACCCTTCCGAGTTAGCTTAGTCCTTGGACTAGATAATCGTGAAAACTTTTCAACAAACCATCGATAGTAACCTTCCATACCTAGAAAACTACGGATCTCAGTTACATTTGTGGGTCTTGGCCATTCTTCAACAACTTTTGTTTTAGTAGGATCAACAGTTATTCAATTTTTTTGAAACAATGTGACCAAGGAACGAAATTTATTGTAACTAAAACTCACACTTGCTGAATTTTCCATATAGTTTCTTTTCTTTTAAGGTTTTCAAGATAACCCTTAAATGTCTTTCATGATCCTCTTTAATTTTATAAAACACCTCAATATCATCAATGAAAACAACCACAATCTTATCGAAGAACACATCGAAAATTCTATTCATAAGGTCCATGAATAAATTCAGGTGCATTGGTAAACCCTAAAGGCATAACTAAAAATTCATAATGGCCATATCTAGTATGGAATGCAGTCTTCGGAACGTCTGTTTCTTTTACATTCAACTGATGGTACCCTGACCTCAAGTCAATCTTCGAAAAATACTGAAATCCCTGGAGATGATCAAACAAATCATCGATATGAGGAAAAGGATACTTGTTCTTAATAGTAATGTTATTCAAGGCTCTTTAATCAATGAAAAGTCTCATTGAACCATCTTTATTTTTAACAAACAAGACAGGAGAAACCCATGGTGATGTGCTAAGTCGAATGAAACCATTATCTAATAACTCCTGCAATTGCTTCTTTAACTCTAAAAGTTCATCTTGAGCCATTTGATAAGGGGGTTTTGAAATTGTATTAGAATTAGGAACTATGTCAACAGTAAATTCAACATCCCGATCATGAATAATACCAGGAAACTCATCAGGAAAAATATCCAGATACTCATTTAACACTGGCACATCATGAATCTGAATAGTTCCTTTATTTTCAACAATATGTGAAAGGTAACATTCATTTCCATCTTTTACTAGTTTCTCATCTCCCTGATATGTTATCAAAATCAAGGGTTCATTCTTGTACACAAATTGAATTTTTTTTTGAAAAGAAACCATTTTGGCTCTACAGTCAATATTAACATGATAAACAGAAAGCCAATCCATATCCAAAATAACATCAAACTCTACTAGAGGCAAAACAATAAGGTTTTCTGGTAGATTCTTTCCACACATAATGATAGGAAGGTTCTTATAATTTCTTTTTGTCTCAATGATTCCTTTGAGTGTTTTTTACCATAAGTTCAGGATTCATATCTTGAGATGGAATTCCCAATTTACTAGAAAATTTCTCAAAAATGAATGAATGTGTAGACCCTGAATCAAACAACACATTGGCATAATCTATACAAACAAACAGTATACCTGATACTACTTCATTCGATGGCCCAACATCTGCTGAAGTAGTTTCAAAGGATTTTACCACCCCTTTATTCTTGTAGTCTGGCTGCTTTCCCTCAGTTGAGATCTTCATTAGACACTAATTTTCATAATGACCCATTTCATTACACTAAAAACATCTTACCACTGACTTTTCATTTCCCACTTGATCATCTTCCTTATATTTACGAGCAATATGACCAGACTTACCACATTGAAAGCACTTTCTAGACATGGATAAACATTCTCCAGGATGCATTTTACCACACTTCACACAGTATGGATATTTGGTTTTCTTACCTCATTGCTTATTTGATGAATTCTTCCCCTTTGCCTGCCAACTGGACCTCTTATTCTGTTGTTTTTCAAAGAACACCTGATTATCGGCAAACTCCATTTCCACCTTCTCCGCACATCGAACAAGTTTTTCATAACTTTTGAACTCATGAGACGCTAAATCCCTTCGATACTATGGCTTTAACCCTGAGTAATAACAGTTTATTTTACTATCAAGATCTCGTATAACGTTTAGAGCATACCTTGCCAATCGAGTGAACTTTTCTTCATAAGCAGCCACTAATTCATCCTCCTGCCTTAAATCTAGAAATTGTTTTTCAATCCTAAGATGAATCACCTTGGGAAAATATTTCTCAAGAAACATACCTTTGAAATCGTCCTAGTGAAGATCATCAATCTCATCACTATCCCTGATATTCTTCACCATCGACCACCACTGATCAGCTTCACCTTCAAAATGGTAATCATCAAGACTAACCTTTTGATGTTCTGAACATCCCATGACATCAAAAATCTGCTCTAGTTCTGTAATCCACCCTTCAGTTATACATGGTCAGATGATCCTCTGAATGATGGGGGATGTTGCCTCATGAAATGTTCCACCACTGTCATGTTCCTCTGTGGTTGATATGGCTAATCTCGTGCATGGATACCACCGCCATTTATAGCCTCAGTGAACTGTGCCATCACTGAAACAAACTTTTCAGTTCCAATTCCGACCATCTCGGGTTACTGATTTGGAAGGTTGTCTTCCTCATGATGTCATTCCAATATAGCTGCCTTGTTTCCTCTTCGGAAAACCATTCTGAACACTGAAATATCTTAGGCTAAGCAACATGGTAATCATTAAATGCTATATCATTTTAATCATACCATATATTAATTTATAATTTAACAATTTTCTAACTCCTAATGTTTTCTAAACCGACCTTTGATACCAACTATATGGAACCGGCCTTAAACCTTGCTTAATATTGAATTAAATGAATAATTCACATTGAGGACCTTTTCAGGTTTAGAGTTTTATAGAATTAGGACATAACTATTACATCTCAAAAGATTACAAAGTATACACTTCTAATAAGTTTCCATAAAAGAAAAACTCTTAAAAAGAAACATGTATATTTCCATGTTTTATATAGCATGACTTTCCCTTGATCCCATCCTTGACCCTATTCCACATTAAGTATTGTGAAAAATATTTCAAAAAAAAACATGGGGTGAGCATAAAAAGATCAGTAAGGGATACACAATGAATGAAAACTGATAGTTTTTCAAAACAACAAGTAAACCATGTATACTTTATCAAAGTAATAATTTTAACCTTTATGAAGTTGTAAAAACTCTTCACTGAATAAAAGAACATTACTTACACTTTTGTAACCAAAAGTGTACTAAAATACCCATATAAAGATAACATAACATATAAAGGTAACTTGGGACATAAACATACTTAAATGGAATAACTATACGATCGACTTCCACACATATCACTTAATGGAATAGCCATACGACTGACTTCCATACCCAATGCATTAAAGGATATAACTTAACCACTCATCCTGGTATTCACGGCACCACCCGTAATATGGTTTATCACGTAACCACCCGTCAAATGTCCAAGTACCATTATAAAATCAGAAGACATAAAACAAATATAAGGGAAAGAAAACATTTCCACACTTTGATCACATTATATCACTTAAATATATTGACATAAAAAATCCATTATAAATACCATTTTCAATACCAAAATACATAAAAGATTATATGGTATTTATTTCATTTAAAAAAACATCACGGCTTGTTGAGGAAGCCAAAGACCAAATAATACTCGCGGCGGCGGAAAAGGTCGTTGTCACCGCATACATTAAAAGAAACATTCCTTTTTTCATTTAGTAAAATGATTTGTAGAAAAATAATCCTTTTGTATAAAAGTAATAGTAAAATAGGTTTATACACCGTATAAAAGATAGTTGTGTATAAAAAGAAATATGCCTCAATGAAAGGAGGTTTAGACAAAGTCCTTTACCTCAGGTTCGACTTGACTCGATCGTTCTTTAACGTCCTGAATAATAAACTTGAGTTAATTTCTAATTGCTTAAGAACCTCTTTAAAGTCAATTACTCGTTTTATATCACTTATTTCCATGTTATAATCATTATTTAATCATTTATGTTAATAATGTTTGTTTTGTCGATATTTGGTTCTTAAGTCGAAAGTGGACTTCTTACAATTTCATGTTGTTCGTGTGGTCAAAGGATCATTATATCCAGAATGATATTCATGATTTGGATATCATATATATCATATATATCCATAATATACATGTATTTATAATATTACATAATCATTTAGAGGTAAGAAATGAAATGCACCGTTCATGGAGACGGTAAGCCGTACGTACGCATGAACACTACTTTCATTTCTATGTCATATTAATGGAATTAAAACTAAATGAGAGGTATGTATATTTTAATTCCATAATTATATTCATAATTTAAATGTAACATAAATAATATATAATAACTTTAAATCCATCCTTTATACATCCCACATATGGAATTAACGAATCAAATCACTTTGAGGGGGTGGTAGTCCGCACTTCCTAAAATGAAATTATCGTGTTTACCCACAATGGAAACCATAAAGGTATGCCAAAAATGAAAAATAAAGTAGCATAAGGAAAACATAAACATAATATATATCATATATAAATATAGTGACATCTTAATGGCCACCATTAAAGGTGTTAAAAGAAGACTGAACAATCATTGTTTCGTGAGGCAAAAATTCACTAACCACAGAAACAATATGTTCTTTAACCATTAGAGGGAGGTGTGTGTAGGTGTAGCTCGAATAATTATTATAAAAAATACCTAAAATATTGTATATACTGGTGTTGTTACAAAATAAAGGAATAAAAAGAGTTTAGATGGTTGGATAAGCAAAATAAAACAATAGACCACAATAGAAAACACTACCTTTAAAACGAGTAAAACTTTTTGATTTCAGATCAAAGGCTTTCTTGGGAAGACTTATGCCCAAAGTTAGGATTCTAGGAGAAATATAATGATTTGGAGAGACAAAATGGGTAGATCTTGGGCAAACCAATGGCTTGAGAAGTGTGGGTAAGGTGGTAGAGGTGGGGGCCTTTTATAAGAGGAGAGGAGGGGCACTCTTGGAAAGTTATAAAAGTTTACTTTATTATAAAATGGTTTTCGTATTTTAAAGGTCCCAAATTGATATAATTATAGGATAAGGTGATAAGGGTTCGAAATATACTCATCCAATATATCTTTGACAAGTGCAAGTATTAGATTTTACATTATCATTTCATTTTATTTAAATCGTTCATTAATGAGGTAATCACTTCATCATCATAATGTCATAAATAATTTAATTTATTTAATGTATAAAAATAATTAAAAAACTATCATGATGTAGTAAATCATTTATTCTTTTTAATGAATATTTATAGTAGAAAATAATACTTTTATTACCCCATTTAAAAATTATTTTAGTAAAATAACTCATGTTTGTGACATTTTAATTTTAACATTAAATAAAACGTTTTAATGTCATTTTCCTACCAAAGTTGCTCCAGGGGGTCCCCAAGTTGACCCATGGATTTTCATGGTCGTTCAAGACACATACAATAAGGGTAGGACATGTTTCAAGGTCATTTCATATTATTAAAACATTATTTTTACCTTAAACTACACTAATTACCTCTAATCGCGATTAATAAACATAAATATTACTATTCACCGAGATATTGTTTTAATACCATTGAACCAAATTTTAGCTCATAATGAAAACCATTTATGTCAGATTTTTGAAATTAAAAACACAGAGGTGGTGAAATTTAATTTAAACGAAAAATTAGTTTTTTTAAGTACCACTTAGTGGTTTCACTATTCATCAAAAATTGAAGTTTTTCAGAAAAATATGAAAACATCACTCTAAGCTATATTTGATATTCAGAATTAAAAAATTAATTCCATTTTACCAAATTCAAAACATATAAGTTGCATTAATTAATTTAATAATTAATTCCCACGGTCAGAGCAAAGAGTGTGTTTTTATGAAACAATAAGTATCAAAAGATTGACACTAGTTTAAGTCCGATTTCAAAGTGAATTAATTTCAACGACCAATATTGGATTAAATGGTAAAAATATATTCAAATTTCACTTTAAAACCAATTCAAACGACAACATAATCATATAAATATATTATATTAAAAAGTGGGTTCGAATTAAAATACAACATTTTTCAGTATTCATTAAAAAATGAACATTATCAGAAAAATACCAAAAATTTACACAATGTAAATTTTGATGTCCCGATTCTAAAGAAGAAATTTATTTGGTCCAATATAATGTATAAGAGTGAACAAAACTATATTTAAAGACGGTTCGCCATTAAAAGGCGATAAGCCGGCCTTTAGTGAATGTTAGAGTATATATGCTTAAAATTGAATTCTTTTCATATTTTAAGCCGATATACTTTATTGGATAAATGTATAAACATTTAACAAACATATATAACAATATTTTAGTTATTTCCATCCATTCCTGCCAATACAACGTCTACGTGTTAACTACCATTTAAAATAATATTATTTTATTACTAGTGTGCAACGTAAGATTTCAAAGAAACTCTTAGTTGCGTATCAGGTACGCTATCAAACATAGCAACCATTTTAAAGTAAAATTTATATTTAATTCAAAAATATTAATAAAAATTTAAATGATTTATTCTTTATTTACCTAGGATTTTACATTCATATGGGATTTTATGATCGATATTTCAACATAGATTTCTCATCCGACAATTTTCTCATAGCTCTCTAAGTTACAGATCACTAGGGATTTCTGTAGGATAGGTTTTATCCCACCATAGAAGTTGTCCAAGCTTGAATTCAAGGGTATTAATAAAGCTGGAGGAGTATCATGCAAGACTTGTGATGTTTTCCTCGTATTCTCTAATGGATTCGTCACCTTTTTCATGGGTAAGGGAAGTATTATTCCATCTTATGTCATAGGTTGTGAGGAAAATTTTTATGGTGTTTTTCATGAAATAATTTCATTACAATGCATCCATAACATCCCCTTGCTTTGTATTTTTGATCAATCTCCACTATTTAACAACATTACCATTCATTCCATAAGTAGACATGAGAACCTTTTCTTGTTCCCATCATTGAGGGACGTAGATGATTTTATCAATGGAGTAGATCCATTTTTCTGAAATTCCCTTGACCCATGTTTCTATTCAGACCATTCGTTAACTGAGAGAGTATCCTGAAAAAATATGCAATTCCTACTCCCCTCAGATTGGGAATCACATTAGAACAGTCATCACTTTTATCTTCAACTTAGTTCTTAGACTGAGTGCATCTATTAACATCCATTGGATGGAATAAAAGAAAATTTAGTGTTCACACATAGAGGGAATTACAATAAAAAATATATAACGTAAAAATTACATTTATTTCATTTAATTGTGAATTTATAGCCTTCAATATATGTTATCCATGATCTATATCCCAATATGTATTTTATGGGTCATTTTTCCCTAATTAACGAATCATAAGAATCATATGAATTTACCAAAGAATATCTTCTAGGAGTGTCGATCCAATAGTGAACTATGTACCATTGTCATGCACTAGTTCCAATTTGATTCTAGCTTAAAGGGGTGTTTTTGGGATTTACCCCACGATACATATGTTCCCGAGCCTCCTCTACTTGTTTGTATCCATAAAAGGATATATTTTTATAATAAACCACTTACATTATACTCATAAAAATACAGAAATGTTTCTACTATACAAATTCATAGCCCTAAAGCTTTAACTTGTGGGTTCTAATCATAATCCAAAAAATAATTAAACCTATCCTCTGATACCAATTATAACAACCATTTTCATTATTAAATCATAATCATGATTTATTACATAAACATGCACATAAGACAACTCTATGGAACATGTGGTCTAGTGTCATGGGAAATTAAGAACATCACATAAAAACTTAAAACATAAAATGCAACTTATTTTTTTAAAATATATTTTATAAGACCACATCATTATCTCATACATAGCATTGCATGGGATAACCTGAGCACACACATAATTAAATGGTGAGATATAAATCCCAACAAGGTAGTAAACAAGGGATAAAAAATGATTATCTTATGATTATTATAACATGGAAATTTAGAAAAAACATTTCACATGATATTTTCATGAGCCAAGGCTCGTTGAACATAGAGCTTGTGTAAATCCTTATTGAACATGAATTAGAATTAATAAACTCGCATTTAAAAATAATTAGCATAATTCAACACTCATATAACATGACTTATCTAGATAATATTCTTTATCCAATGAATTGATGCATTATTACGGCATTCCCTTATTAATTATTTCATTTCATGCATAAGAGTTTCACATATATCATAAAACATGGATTCATTAGACATCAAAATTTATTCCATGAATAAGATATGTAGAATAATAAAATGTATATCCCCAATCAACATATACATGTTCATAAAGACGAATAAATTAGAAAGATAAATTGGAATGGTATTAACTAACACGTTGATTTTTGAATGGAAATTTTGGTGTAAGTTTGATAGCATAATGCTGTGAAATAGAAACTGTAATATGGGTTGATGAGAGAAAATGTGATCTCTCATATATTTATACATGAAATAAATAGTAAGGGTCTGGGAGATGTAATATAATATCCCAGCATATGTAATGTAAATTATATGCATTATATAAAAGAATTTCTTGAATGTAAATGAATAGGGAGAAATCCCCTATGAAATTTCGGCATTGAGACATGTGTATATATGAGAGATTAGTGAGAGATAAAGGGGTCTCTCATCACTCAAACATAAGGAGAAAACTATAGGGAAGGAAATAAATTATGACCCAATATTTTTAATTGCGTATAAAAGAAAAAAACAATATAAGGAAACTTGGACATAAAAAGGGTGGAAGGGAAGTGAGAATCTCTTACATTGAAGTGTGATACCAAAAGATTAAGGGAGGATTGGGAGAGGATTCTTTGGAGAATGAGGTGACCCGATAGGATTCTAGATAGAGTATGGAAGAGTTTGGCCAAGTATAAATTTTTTTGAGTGAAGCGGAATGGGATATATAGTGGGATTAAATTGGAAATGGGAAGGAATTTTTTATTATTTAGGTTTTGGACAAAACACATTAAACTAATACAATCCACAAACCATCCATGTGTTTTTCCTATGGTTATTGAAAATGTGGAGTGAAAAAAACTATTTTATTAGGCCAATATCCAAACATAATTTAATATTAGGCTTTTCTATGTGGAGGTGAGTAACACTCTCATGGAAAACATATTTAAATGTTATAATATTTTATATGTCTGGGAGGGTGCACTATGGAATTGTAAAAATTATCATCCAAATCTAAAATCCCATTATGTAAAATTTAAAACAAATTTTGGATGGAAATAATTTTTTTAATATTTTATTAAATCACAATTTGTTCATTAAGATGTCATAAAACACAGTATATATTTTATCTGTATTTAATTTTGACCCAAAAAATTGGCTGTCTCAGAAAATTATGAAAATTTCAATGTTGGATAATTTCGACATCTTGATTCTAAAAATAAAAATATTTTTATATAAATATTTTTCTAAATATATATACATTAACTTTAAAAATAAAAATAGATATTTATTGAAAATTCTTGGGTTTTTGACAAAAATAATTGTCAAACATCAATAAAAATTACAATTATATTCATAAAAACGTACACAATAATTTAAATTTAACAAAAAATTATTTAGTATTAATATTTTATTAATATACAATTTAAATAAAAAATCGATTAATTCAAATAAATATATTTCTAAAATGAATTTTAACTACGAACACTTTTTCTGATTTAAAATCAATTTACAAAGTAACAATAATAAAATGAATCTATATTTGTTATACAATCAATAAAGTACATAATCCTAGTTCTTGGGTAATATTACATAAACCCTTATAACACCAGCATAAGACATAAGGGTATTGTGTGAGATGGTAATATACTTTGAGGGAGGCTTAGATAACATCACTCAGGTAGTGATCTCTATTAACATCAACTTCTGCCGTAGGCGGTTGCGTTCATTATTAACGTGTTAAAGCTCATCTAGGGTTTGATCAAGAGAAAATCCTAGTGGCACTACCTACTTTCAGAGCTCGGAAAAATTGTATTTGTATAGAGAAATTCTACAGATTTGGCCATCGCTTCATTTGTCTGAGTAAATTTGATTTGTTAAAGTCTTATATTTATACTAATCACGTGATCCCTATTCAACAACTATATTAGCAACAATAAAAATTCATAATGGTATTTTAAAATCTAAAACCAATAAACCAAGGAAGTGAATGTGTAACACCCTGAGATTTTATGAAAAATATTCTTTTTAATTTAATTAATGTCTTGTGTTATACGCTACACCAAAATGAGATTTCACAACACACATCACTAACCTGGCTTGAATTACACGGAATCGCGACCATCCACGATAGTGTGTGTTGTACGCAACACCATGTTTCGCTAAACAACGATATGCTATTAAAATATTATTAAAACTAGATGTTATGAATAGTAATAACCACTTTTTGAAATTTTTTAATTTCTATTTTTCAAACTGGACTTCATTTTTGGATTCGGAATATCGAAATTAGCTTAGGGTGAAATTTTGGTGATTTTCGGATAACTTTCATATTTTGATGAATAGTGAAAATTACTAAATTTTAATTAAAAACAACTTTTTCAATCGAAATAATTAATAGTGATAAATTATTAATTTGAGTGGTTTTAAAGTATATTTAGAATATATTTTTACAATTAAATACAATGTTGGTCATTGGATGTAATTTCACATTTAAACCAGTTATAAACAAGTGTCAATCTTTTGATAGTTATTATCTCTTAAAAACACGTCTTTTGTTTAGACGACGGAAATAAATTTTTAAATTAATTAATGCAACTGATATGTTTTGAATTTGGTAAAATAGAATTCATTTTTGAGTTCATAATATCAAATATAGCTTAGGCCGAATTTTTGGTATTTTTCTGAAAACATTCAATTTTTGATGAATAGTGAAACCACTAAGTGGTAGGATAAAAACTGAATTTTGCATAAAACATAATTTTACCGCTTCTGTGAATGGAATTTTGAAAATCCAACAGACACAGTTAATATCAAGGACTAAAATGTGGTTCGATGAGATGAAAATAATTTTTTTGAATAGTAACTTTTTACTTTTTTTAACCATGGTTAATAGTAAATAGGGTAACTAAGGGTAAATATGATATTACTATTACCCTAACACATGTCATAATTCTATTGGATAAGTGTAATTCGACCAAAAACAACCTTATGAATATAATATGACCATTTAGGTCCACTTGGATTAGATTATGACATTTAATATTATTTTATTTAATGAATAGTTAAAATAGTTAAAATCAAAGTTTAATAATTAGAACATTTTTAATATGGGGTTATACATAAGATTAATTCGACTATAAATATTCATTAGAAAGATAAAACTATTTCCTACATAATGATAGTTTATTTATAATTTTTAGACCTTAAATAAATTAATTTATTTATGACACAACGATGATGTAGTAATTACTTTTTAAGGAAATGTTAACATAATTGATGTTATAAATGATCAAATAAATGTAATTTGAGACTTTTTATGAATTACAATAATTTTCTAGGTTACTATGGTATATTAGTGTTTATTTAATCAACTTTTTTCGAACATATAATTCTGTTATGACTTTCACAAAAATCATATATCAAATAGTGTCAAAATTGACACAAAATAGTTTTTAAATCAAATATTATATTATTAATTGTTATTTTATTCCACAAAATCTAAGGTTCGGCCAAATGACTTAGATAAGGATATATATATTAATAATAAACAACTTGGGGTTCTTTTGGCATGTTATAGTAAGTTTATTAACCATATAGTGTAAGAAAACAAAAGTCACGGTAAAAGTTAAATTATTTTACATAGAGTTAAATCTAAATGATAAGGTTAAAATAGGAATATAAACTTGTCTAAATCCTATTGGATGAGAGTATTTCGACCCATCCCCACCTTAGCCTCGAAATAAATCAATTTGGAGCTATTTAAAACCGAACATGACTTTATAATAAAATAATATTTTTAGTTATTCCAAAGGTGCCCCTCTCATCCCTTATAAAAGGTCACCTCCTCCCTCTCTTCCTCACACAACTTTGATCCTTCAAGCTCGTCCAACCCCTGCCAAACTCTATTCTCCACTTCCCTAGAAACATCCTAGAGGTTATGGTCTTCCTCAAAGACGAATATTAGTGCCCTAAGAGGAGGTCTCAAAGAGGCGCTTCAAAGAAGAGGTAATTATCGTTACCAATTCATTCATCTTTATTTATTCTTCCACTTCTTATTATTAGGTTGTTTCATTATGAAGTAATAACATCAGTATCACTCATATATGGATATGTTATTATAAGTATGAAACAAACCTATTTCACCATCTATCCATCCTACGGAAAAAGAAATCACCACACGTGCGTACGTATGGAATACCGTCTCCACACCGTGGTGTAATCTATTTTCCACCACCACCTTACATGGATGGGTATAATGGTGTAAAGAATAACTATACATAGTTATTAAAACATCATATTGATTCTTATATATTGTATAATCCACTCCAATTCAATTCAATATTTATGGAAATGATATCATCGCTCGTGCGTACGTACGGACTACCGTCTCCACGACGCGACATGATTCATTCTCCATGGTAACCATTTAAGAATGATTATAAAGTATATATAAGAAATAATAATGAAATATATGACATTATAAAGCTACTGGATTTATGTATATATATATATTTATGTCATCTACTTACTTCCATTCAAGACAATAAGGAAAGGAAAACAGCGTTCATGCGTACGTACGGACTACCGTCTCCGTGAACGGTGTTTTTCATTTCATTTATCTATCTATTATATATATATATATATATATACTGAATATATATGATATATAAATAATATTTTATATTCTGGAAGTAAGTAAATAATGATATAAGTAATAATAATTTCAAGAACAACAAGTCAAAACACCTACGATAAATGAAACGATTTTACCCAAAACGCTTCTTTAACATGGAATTTACAAAAGAACCGGTAATATAAAGTCATAAGTGAACCATATATGATATCATAACAATGAATATTATTCTGTAATAAGTCAATGACATTATTTAAATCATTATACAGGAGGTTCGGAGACATACGAAGCAAATCAGACCTAAGGTAAGGGAAATATCACAATCTCACTTTTATCCGAGATTGTTTTTACTTTGGTAATTACTGGGGTGTATTTTATCATCCACATCCATGTTCCCTCAATATGTAATATTATTTCCATCCTTCTACAATAGTTTATGTCCAATTTTACCCTTCGGTGAGTTTTTCGTAAGTGATATGAAAGAAATCTTTTGTCGTTTTTCGTACGAGGTACTTTTTGACTTTTCCGACAAAAGTACGAAGAATATTTTTTTTAACATATACGGAATGAATGGATTTTTAAAACATTATTTACAAGAAGCTTCCTTTACAAGTTTTCAAGTTTATTTTTAATCAACTTATTTTAGTTTATAATTGTATGACATGTTAAGAAAAGAAAAGTGTTTTTGAAGTAGAAAGGATATTTTCCTCAAGAATGGAGTTCAAATGTTTTATCAAAATTATTTTCCATCTAAGATAATATAAGGTTATGTTTTTATCACCATTATTACATTGATTTGATTATGTGTTTAGGAAATTATTTTTATGAAGTCATTTACCTTATATGATTTGTTTTATGATGTCATGATGTTTCAAGAATCCCATTTTTGTTACATGTGTTATGCGATGATGTATGATTTATGATTATGTGGCACACATAAGAAATGATTCATTATAAGATGGGTGGGACCTATATCTCCCTCCAATGCATTGGGTAATGATTTTATATCTCATGAGATAGACATGGTTGGAATGGTAGGTTATACCAGTTCAGTGAAACAGGACTGAAACAAGGGTCACTCGATTCAGAAATGGACATTGTCCACTAAGATAGTCTTAGCAATGAGTTTTGAATAACAAGAAATAATTATCTATGATTATGTGTGTATGCCACAAAGTTTAATGTTTTATTTTATGATTATTGTGAATAAATTTCACTGCCATGAGTTATCCCAGGTTATGAAATTATGATCTCTTTTGCAGGTTAAGATTTCCAAAAGTTATGTTCTTATGAATATGATGGGATTGATTTTTCTTTTGTTTACCCTTACTGAGAATTTGAGCTCACCCTTTTATGTTTTCTTTTCCCCAGGATATAAAGAATGGTTTTAGGTAAAAAAAGGGAAGATCTTTATGGTAGATATTGAAGATCTTTCACCACGATTAGAAGATTACGTTCCGAGTTTCCAAAGACACTAAACTATTACGGTCCTTGTGTGTGTGTTTTTGTTATGTACTAAGTATTCCGAAAAAGTAATGTAATGTCCATGTACGTTAGGCTTCGGGTCTCTACAGTTGGTATCAAAGGAAAGGTTTATTCAACCTTTGGAAACTAGGTTGCGAGAACTTTAGTGAGATCCCTGGAGATCTTTCTAAGGTATGTCTAGGGATGTCCCTAAGGTTAAGTATACGTATAGGTTATAGTACTGGAATTACGCTAGCGATCATAGAATTAAACCTAAGATGTTAGATATTGAAGGTACTCCCCCTTTATTATGTTTTTTTCCCTAGCATGATTTTTTCCTCTCACACTATTCCTTTTGGGTTTTAGAAAATGGATGGAAACAAGATGATTCACGATAATGAAGGATATGATGGACCATGGAATGATATTCTTCATGAGAAACCAAATGAAATGGGATTTGGAAGTCCAAACATCATTATTATGCCGAATCAGCAATCTCATAATATGATCAATAAAGTAAAATTTGGTAAGTTTCCTGACTCGTCTAATAAGTGAAAGATGGAGTTTCATGATGATCATGGAGGAAAGAAAGTTAAATTTCCCCTATATAAATCATGTTGGAAGAGGCATCAAAGAGAATGTTTCAAAGGAACTGGAAGATGCTTTGGGTGTGGAAAAGAAGGACACAAATCCAGTAAGTGCAATGGAAAAGGATCAGTTAACACTAGGGATGAGAATAATGGTATTGCTATGACATCAACAATGGTTAAATGTTTTAAATGTGGAATGTACGGGCATTATGAAAACCAATGCTCTAAGGGAAAGTCTCATGAAGAGAATCAGTATGGTCATATGGGTAGTATTTATGTTGATGATGATGAAGAGACTACAAATGATATGTGAGATGAAAGAATTGTTGAAGCCCAGTCAATGGTTTAAGAATGTAGTGTAATGATGACATGTTTATCATGTGTAATGTTATATAAGTAATCTCATGGTACTATGGAATAAAGAGACATCTAAGGATTGTTACACTGTTGTCTTTCCTTGAGTTTTGAAAGTGTATGATTAATGGTACCGGTATCCATGAAAGGTTATTCAGATATTTTTGGAATGTATATGATATGCGCATAATGAAGGGATAAGATGATAATGATATGTTTGATTGTATTCATGAGATCATGATTGATATAAGGACTAAGTGATATCTTGGTTTGAGTATATAGAATTTTGAGGATTTTGGTATGTGGAAAGTGTTAACTTTTAACTGCATTCATGTTTTCACTAAGGTTCAATGGGTATTCATTCTTCAAGAGAATACATGATTTAGGTATTCACATGTTTGTAATTTTACCAACAAGATATATCTTATGATATATGGGGGATAAATGATGGCATTCACGTGATTATTCTGTGAAATTTCAAGTAATCATTTTCTTTATACTATGAGCTTGGACCGAAGTATTTTAGATAAGCCTAAAGATTAGAATGGATTATGTTGGACATAAGTTAGGATAAAACGTTTTTCGATATTATTGATGGGATTTTATAGTAATATAGCTTTAGAAAAAGGACAACCTGCAGGACGGACGACAGCCCATCACGTCAGACAAGGCTGTGGGAATCGAACCCACAACCGAAGTGCGACTGGCCTTTATCGCCTACCACTGGCCTACAGGAAGTCCCTATTTAGTAGAAACTAGTTTTATTATATTAAGCAGTATGATATATGAAATATAAGTCCATTTTAGGAACCATATATGATTAATCTCACTATAGAATGACTTATGTATATTTAATAACTTTTGCTAACCTTTTTTTTGAGACAGATGGAATGACCCGTCATTCTATCACATGATCTGCTAACACTTCACGAATAACAAATTCAACTTCATTTATTTAAGAGATGAAGTGGAAATTGTTCAAGGCACGAACAACAGTGAGATTGTACCAAAATAAAGTAAGTATTTATTCTAATTCAAATTCTTCAACTTTAGGGAAACGATCTTGAAAACCAAAAATGTTGTCCTAGTGCTCTTATATCTGATTAATCAGATGGTACCTTAGATCGTCACAAATTTATGGATTTGGGATTGGTGGCTTTTCCATAGCCATGTTCTCTACCACTCTCCATCAGAACATGATGGTTAGATTTCTCTTCCATATCCATATTTTCACCTATGTGGAAACCCAGTGATTAGTTTATTTGGGTAACCATTACGTTTCATACTTTCGTTTTTAAAGATTTGTTTTGGTATTCCTTTTTATGATGTGTGTTTCGATTAATGAAACTTTCGAATAGTAAACCATTTATAACCCCGATGAATTTCGAGGGAGAAATTCATTTTAAGGGGGGTAGAATGTAACACCCCGAGATTTTATGAAAAATATTCTTTTTAATTTCATTAATGTCTTGTGTTATACGCTACACCAAAAGGAGATTTCACAACAAACATCACTGACCTGGCTTGAATTACATGCAATCGCGACCTTCCACGATAGCGTGTGTTGTACGCAACACCAAGTTTCACTAAACAACGATATGCTATTAAAATATTATTAAAACTAGACGTTATGAATAGTAGTAACCATTTTTTGAAATTTTGTAATTTCTATTTTTCAAAATGGACTTCATTTTTGGATTCGGAATATCGAAATTAGCTTAGGGTGAAATTTTCGTGATTTTCGGATAACTTTCATATTTTGATGAATAGTGAAAATTACTAAATTTTAATTAAAAACAACTTTTTCAATCGAAATAATTAATAGTGATAAATTATTAATTTGAGTGGTTTTAAAGTAAATTTAGAATATATTTTTACAATTCAATAAAATGTTGGTCATTGGATGTAATTTCACATTTAATCCAGTTATAAACAAGTGTCAATCTTTTGATTGTTAATATCTCTTAAAAACACGCCTTTTGTTTAGACGACGGGAATTAATTTTTAAATTAATTAATGCAACTGATATGTTTTGAATTTGGTAAAATTGAAATCATTTTTGAGTTCATAATATCAAATATAGCTTAGGCCTAATTTTTCGTATTTTTCTGAAAACTTTCAATTTTTTATGAATAGTGAAACCACTAAGTGGTAGGTTAAAAACTGAATTTTGCATAAAACATAATTTTACCGCTTTTGTGAATGGAATTTCAAAAATCCGACAGACACGGTTTAAATCAAGGACTAAAATGTGGTTAAATGAGATGAAAATAATTTTTGGTGAATAGTAACTTTTTACTTTTTTTACCACGGTTAATAGTAAATAGGGTAACTAAGGGTAAATATGATATTACTATTACCCTAACACATGTCCTAATTCTATTGGATAAGTGTAATTCGAACAAAAACAACCTTATGAATATAATATGACCATTTAGGTCCACTTGGATTAGATTATGACATTTAATATTATTTTATTTAATGAATAGTTAAAATAGTTAAAATCAAAGATTAATAATTAAAAAAATTTAATATGGGGATATACAAAAGATAAATTTGACTATAAATATTCATTAGAAATCTAAAAAGCATTCCTACATAATGATATTTTATTTATAATTTTTAGACATTAAATAAATTAATTTATTTATGACACAACGATGATGTAGTAATTACTCTTTTAAGGAAATGTTAACATAATTGATGTTATAAATGCTCAAATAAATGTAATTTGAGACTTTTTATGAATTCCACTAATTTTCTTGGTTACTATGGTATATTAGTGTTGATTTAATCAACTTTTTTCGAACATATAATTATGTTATGACTTTCACAAAAATCATATATCAAATAGTATCAAAATTGACACAAAATAGTTTTTAAATCAAATATTATATTATTAATTGTTATTTTATTCCTAAAAATCTAAGGTTCGGCCAAATGACTTATATAAGGATATATATATATTAATAATAAACAACTTGGGGTTCTTTTGTCATGTTATAGTATGTTTATTAACCATATAATGTAAGAAAACAAAAAGTCGCGGTAAAAGATAAATTATTTAACTTAGAGTTAAATCTAAATGATAAGGTTAAAATAGGAATCTAAACTTGTATAAATCCTATTGGATGAGAGGATGTCGACCCATACACACCTTAGCCTCGAAATAAATCAATTTTGAGCTATTTAAAACCGAACATGGCTTTATAATAAAATAATATTTTTAGTTATTCCAAAGGTGCCCCTCTCCTCCCTTATAAAAGGGCACCTCCTCCCTCTCTTCCTCACACAACATTGAGCCTTCATGCTCGGCCAACCCCTACCAAAATCTCTTCTCCACTTCCCTAGAAACATCCTAGAGGTTCTGGTCTTCCTCAAAGACCAATTTTAGTGCCCTAAGAGGAGTTCTCAAAGAGGCGCATCAAAGAAGAGGTAATTACCGTTACCAATTCTTTCATCTTTATTTCTTATTCCACTTCTTCTTCTTAGGTTGTTTCATTATGAAGTAATAACATAAGTATCACTCATATACTGATATGTTATTATAAGTATGAAACGACCCTATTTCACCATCTATCCATCCTACGGGAAAAGAAATCACCGCGCGTGCATACGTACGGAATACCATCCCCACGCCGTGGTGTAATCTATTTTCCACCACCACCATACATGGATGGGTATAATGGTGTAAAGGATAACTATAAATAGTTATTACAACATAATATTGATTCTTATATATTGTATAATCCACTCCAATTCAATTCAATATTTATGGAAATGATATCATCGCTCGTGCGTACGTACGGACTACCGTCTCCACGACGCGATGGGATTCATTCTCCATGTTAACCATTTAAGAATGATTATAAAGTATATATAAGAAATAATAATGAAATATATGACATTATAAAGCTAATGGATTTATGTATATATATATATATGTATGTCATCTACTTACTTCCATTCAAGACAATAAGGAAAGGAAAACAGCGTTCATGCGTACGTACGGACTGCCGTCTCCATGAACAGTGTTTTTCATTTCATTTATCTATCTATTATATATATATATATATATATACTGAATATATATGATATATAAATCATATTTTATATTCTGGAGGTAATTAAATCATGATATAAGTAATAATAATGTCAAGAACAACAAGTTAAAACACCTACGATAAATGAAACGATTTTACCCAAAACGCTTATTTAACATGGAATTTACAAAAGAACGGGTAATATAAAGTCATAAGTGAACCATATATGATATCATAACAATGAATATGATTCTTTAATAAGTCAATGACATTATTTAAATCATTACACAGGAGGTTTGGACACATACGAAGCAAATCGAACCTAAGGTAAGGGAAATATCACAATCTCACTTTTATCCGAGATTGTTTTTACATTGGTAATTACTGGGGTGTATTTTATCATCCACATCCATGTTCCCTCAATATGTAATATTATTTACATCATTCCACAATAGATTATATCCAATTTAACCCTTCGGTGAGTTTTTAGTAAAATATATGAAAGGAATGTTTTGTCGTTTTTCGTACGAGGTACTTTTTGACTTTTCCGACAAAAGTACGAAGAATGTTTTTTTAACTTATACGGCATGAATGGATTTTTAAAACATTATTTACAAGAAGCTTCCTTTACAAGTTTTCAAGTTTATTTTTAATCAACTTCTTTTAGTTTATAATTGTATGACATGTTAAGAAAAGAAAAGTGTTTTTGAAGTAGAAAGGATATTTTCCTCAAGAATGGAGTTCAAATGTTTTATCAAAATTATTTTCCATCTAAGATAATATAGGGTTCTATTTTTATCCCTATTTTTAGATTGATGTGATTATGTTTTGAGGAAATTATTTTTATGAAGTCATTTACCTTATATGATTTGTTTTATGATGTCATGATGTTTCAAGAATCCCATTTTTGTTACATGTGTTAGGCGATGATGTATGATTTATGATTATGTGGCACACATAAGAAATGATTCATTATAAGATGGGTGGGACCTATATCTACCTCCAATGAATTGGGTAAAGATTTAATATCTCATGAGATAGACATGGCTGGAATGGTAGGTTATATCGGTTCAGTGAAACAGGACTGAAACGAGGGTCACTCGATTCAGAAATGGACTTTGTCCACTAAGATAGTATTGGCAATGAGTCTTGACTAACAAGAAATGATTCTCTATGATTATGTGTGTATGCCACACAGTTTAATGTTTTATGTTATGATTATTGTGAATACATTTCACTGCCATGAGTTATCCCAGGTTATGATATTATGATCTCTTTTGCAGGTTAAGATTTCCAAAAGTTATGTTCTTATGAATATGATGTGATTGATTTTTATTTTGTTTACCCTTACTGAGCATTTGAGCTCACCCTTTTATGTTTTATTTTCCCCAGGATATAAAGAAAGGTTTTAGGTAAAAAAAGGGAAGATCTTTATGGGAGATATTGAAGATCTTTCACCACGATTAGAAGATTACGTTCCGAGTTTCCAAAGACACTAAACTATTACCGTCCTTGTGTGTGTGTTTTTGTTATGTACTAAGTATTACGCAAAAGTAATGTAATGTACATGTACGTCAGGCTTCAGGTCTCTACAGAATGTGTTTTCTATATCCATAATACTTCTAATAATATCATGACAAAAACTCATTAATAAAATATTGGGCGTTACCGGAAGCATGGTGGTATGTTGAAAGCAGAGCCGCTGTGGGAGCCATTCTGGTGATCATGAATCTCACAATAGTAGGAGTGGTGAATGATTGAGGTTTTGGTCTACAGTGGATAGTGTATCAAAGACATCTAACTGGGGTACAATAGAAGAAGTCTACTCACTGACAACAATGGATGATGGAAGGCACATCATTGACCTTGAATCCTTTTTCCATTATAGAGAACTAGAGGGGCCCTTTATCTGCTGGGGGGAAACCCATGAGGAACTGAGAACTAAAGAGGGTATCCCAAGGATCATTCTAACATACTCCCTCAATAAATGAAACTGGCATGTGTTGAAAAAGAAACCAAAGAATACATGTTCCAAAAGAGAGGATTTCATTCATGTATGAGGCACTAACTCCTGATAGTTAGATATAGAAATCGGAGGGCACTGAGGGGAAGAAGATTGTTCTCTAGGACAGGGGAAGCTGGTAGGTCCACAACCTATGTTGGAGGGGAAACCTGGGATAGTGTAGGATCAGTAACATACAAAATTGAGGGAACAATGTAGGGGGAGGTACTAGGGGTGACTATTACAACTGTGCCTTCGGTTCCAGCAAAGAAAAAATAATGTACATGGAGAGTGCAAGAATTGCAGTACCTGGGATTCCCCAGGATGACTCTGTCCTTCCTCCTAGCCATAGAGACTTGTACATTCATGGAGATATTTTCCACGATAGAGAGGGTGGTGACCAAATCTACATAGATCTGATCTTCATTCAAATCCCCACCACCAAGGGTAACATCATCAGAGAAAAGGAAACCCTGAAAAGGGTCCATCGTAGCCTTGAGGAACACTATTTTCTAATAGGGAAAAGGAATGATAGGGTGGAAGACCCAGACTACATCTCAGTTACTATCCTTCCCATGATGTGCATCCACTGACCACCGTGGTAGGTTAAATTTCCAACAACCAATGTACTGCGGTGAAATTCACCACACATGAAGAAAATATTTTCTCAAAGCCAAAACCAGATAGAAATATTTCAGTTTAATTGGGGAAATCCTCACCCAACCCTACAAACCCTAGGAATCTATTAAAATACAAAAGGATGTGAGATACGACAACACAACTCTAAAACATGAATAAAGATTCCACTTGAGGCACTCCACCACATCATCAAATTTCGTTGAAGGGATAAAAAAAAATACAAGAGCAATATTGAGACACCGAGAGAGAGATTGGACAAATTTAGGGGAAGTAGGCATGTTGGGTATGAGACGAGCCGCACAACACATTCTTGACAGTTAAATCTGGTGGAATGATTTTGGGAGGAACCACTTATAGAAGAGGTGGCTCAACAGAAACCGGATGAGGGATGAGATCAAAGGAGGATGAAGCTGTGATATCTGCCAGAGCGATTGATGCCACGACATCAATGGGCATGAATGTTTTAAAAAAAGAAGGTTGGTGGGGAGAATTCTTTACCGAAGTCATTCCCGCAAGTATTTTTAGTATTAATTAAATCATCAAAATGTATATTCATTAATGGATGGTTAAGATGTCGTGAATCTGAAATTTTGTTTTCAAAATAATTACATTGATTTATCAAACAATATACTCAAATATTGAAAACATAATTATGTTTACACATATTTTGGTAACATATTACTAATAGTTCTTTTTTATAAACTTAACATATTTGGATTCCTTTAATTGATATTAGGGTAGGTTATTCACAACGAGAATGTGAAGAACCACATAAGGATTATAATATCATGATTTTTTTATTGAAAGTGAATGGAATGAGTTTAATGAAGGAAAATGGTAATATTCATTAATTATAAATTATTATGAAATTAGATTATTTTTTATGAATATATTTAAAACTAATATAATGGACATAAAAAGTATTATGAAATTGAGGTTCATGAATTTTGAAGTGGAGAGGTAGAATCAATTAGTGATTTTGATAACATGATGACTAAAAAGTGATTGTGAAATGGGTTTAATGAGATATATGTGTATTATATATGAATTACATAATTATTCAAATTTTAAATAATTTATTATGAAAAAACATATTTATATTCACATATAAGTCACAAGGTATTATAAAAAAATAATAACAACATTCAAAATTATGATGCTGATCACCCTTACCTTTCTATGTTTCATCAGAAATAATGTGATGAATCCATTGATCATCTTGAACAACATATGAGTGATTTTAAGAGGTATATGGATAGAAACATCATGATTAACAATCTTTTAGTGGAGAAAAATATAGAATTATTGGGATTGAACTTCTTTAATATGTGAAAATTAGTTTATTTTCATCGAATAAATTTTTTTGGTAGTATATAAGAATAGAATCAAAAGGGCGATTGGTGTATATAATCAATAGTGTTAATTAGGTGGATATATTATAAGAGATATAGGTTTTTTTGAATTTATTACCTAAAAAGAAACTCTATTATATATATATATTACAGTTTATTAATTAAAATTTCATGAAAATCTATTTAAACATTTTTATTTTATGAATATATATTCTAAAATGATCATGGTAGTTATTTTATTATTAAAATTCTAATATGTCCCTTATAAAATGTGAAGATATAATATATCTAAATTTGGAATCATGTTAAGATAATTAAAATTATTAAAGGGATAAAAAACTCTTAAATAAAAAAATAAAATGTGTAGACTAATCATTTTCAGTAGAATGTAATGTTTTAAAATTTGAGATCATCATAATCAAATTTTTTATTTATTAATAAACTAATGTAATTGAATAATATAATATACTACATATTACATGTTATTATAGTTTTAATTTTTATTATGTCCAAACAATTTAAAAATAAAACAATTCTATAAAATCTTTATTCTATCCAATTTTTTTACCATAGAAACTAATATTTACCACATAAATGAAATTATATTCCAAAAATTAAATGTAAATAATTACATAGTTTTATCATGTTCATTAATAAAAATTAAAATATGTTAATCTATTTCAATATAAAAAATTTGTCAAAATATGTCTTTATATAACCTTACAATAGAGATAGAGAAATAATTTTAGGAAACACATATTATCCAAGAATAATATAAATTTCTTTTAATATTATCATTTATGTAGTTTTATAAAGTTGTAATTTTTAATGATACCACATAATATAATAGTTGTTATATAATTATATTACTATTTTCTTATTGCGGAAAAAAATATTTTCAGTTCAATGTTGAGTGAATTTCATGCCAGACACATAGAATTTTATTAAATGAAGGTAATTAAAAAAATCATGGGACATTATAATCATTCCCATGATTTTTGACCAATCTATTTATGTCCATTTCTACCTACCTCAGAATATATATTAAAAATCCAATGAATTTTTGGGTGATATTTCTCCCCACCCATTATTATCCACACTTCTATGTGAAATAATAAAACACTCATAAACAGATCATAGTGAACCCATAGAAAATGATTCGTGTTTTTTAAACATTATAAAAAATTTGCATTACATATAATTATGCGGTCATGAGATATTGAAATTTTAATTTTACTAATGGATTCAAATATTCATATAGTATTGATGGTGATCCATTCACCACAAAATTTTATATACTATTTGACAGAAAAATATAAATGAAAACATAATTGTTTTCATGGATCCATTCAAACAATGTTACAATTGTTAAATTGGAATTTAAATTCTGAAATATTTTTATGGATGGAAATAGAATAGTAAAAAAATATTATGAAATGTTCAAAATAATTTATTATTTATATTAAATAATATTTATCAATATTTTTGATTTTTATGATAATTAATTATATTATTGATGGATGGATAACAATTTTTTAACATTTTTTCCTTCATTTATTTGAAAAATTGTATTGTAAAACGGGTCGTGAATATTTCATATAAATAATTTCATATACATTTATAATATTAATTTAAGAAAATCCAAATTTTGAATAATTGAAATGGATGATAACAATGTAGGGATGGAATGTGAGGACATGGATGAAAAGTTAAATTGGTGAGAATATGAGTTATACATATGAAAATACATTTTATAATGATTTATCTCATGTAATCATAAAATGATCATTGTAAATAATTTCTAATGTAAATAAATGGAACTATTAATTATAATAGGGGATAGGAACTATTAATAAGTTATTGAAATGTATGGTAATATATGAAGGATTATGACCAAATAAAAAATTACACAATGAAACACATATGAAATTGATGACGTATGAATCAAAGGATAATGTGAAATGGACTATGAAATAAAAATTTAAATCTCATGGAAGAGAATATATTTTCATATTTGTATGAAATTTTATATTTAATTGACCATATAATAGAATTTATATTGCAAAATTTATAACATGTCCCATGGAGTTGAAAATATGAAAATTAGACAATTAACATTACTATTGAATTCAATTGAAGTATTTTTGTATCATGTATGTAAAATATAACTATCATAATAAAAAAGTTCATAACCATCTTAACACCATGAAAAAATTATATATTTAATTTATAATAATTTCATAAATATATAATAAATTTTTTCAATATATTTCTCCACATAAGTTATTTATAATTTTGATTATTTGAAATAGCCTCTCTATAGAGGTGTTAGTATATTATTTTAACATAGATAATAGTTGGGAAATCATTAATTTTTAATTAATATTTAAATTATAATGAATGAATATTTTTCAATTTCCCTATATGAGATTTTCATGAATTAATTATGAACACGGAATCAATAAGAGTATCAATTCAGTGAAATTCTAAACCAATATAAAGTAATTTATAAATTAGTGAGTAATACATTGATGTATACATTCCATTAAAATTAAAAATTACTATGTAATTATTTATATCAAGTTATAAAAAATGTATGTATTCACATAAATAATTGATATATTGTGGTTTTGTTTTTCTAGTAGGCTATGAAACTGACCCAAACAAGAATATACAGTTATTATTGGATAATTATGTGGATATTCGTCATTATTATAATATTAAAAGAGTTATAATGATCATATATATTGTTTATAATGCTTAAAAATATAAATATCCTATTTTTGAGGATTTATAAATGGAAATAAAGAATATTAATATATTAAATAATATGAGTAATTTTCTTGTACATAGTTTTTCTGTTTAATGAGGTTGATTTTATAATAATCATTTATAATTCCAATTATTATGTATTTACACAACATTTATTAATATAATATTATTAAGGCCATAAAAATAATATTTAACCTTTCAAAAATAATCATAGTCAACTGTGTAAGGGAGTGATGTAATGAAAAATAAAATTTTATCATTCCAGTATGTGTAACACCACAATATTTCATAGTACTTTATCCTCTCAAAGTAATTCAATTACTTACGTTACACACAACATTGACTTCGAGCACACCATGATTTACCAAACGAGCCATTAAAAAAAGTTATGAATAGTATTAATAACATTTTTAAATTTTTATAACCTATATAACATTCATCTTTTTTGTTTCCTAGACATAATACAAGAGAAATTAAATTTTTATGATAATAGGTGTATTTTTCAAAAAATGTAGTTTTATGCCTTTTAATGTCGAACACTTTCTAAATCAAATATTCGATACTTTTATATATTAAATTTAGTGAAATTAAATTCAAATATAAATGAGGGAAATAAGTATTTATTTTGGATAAATTTTCGGTACTTTTCTGATAACTTTCATATTATGATGAATAGTGAAAAATACTAAATTATAATTTAAAAAAAAAAATTAATCAAAATTATTTATAGTTCTAAACTGTAAATATGAATGGTTTTTAATGATAAATAGATTATATTTTTACCATTTAATATAATTTACGTCATTGGATATAATTATACATTTAAAGTTTATATAAAATTTGTTAATCTGTTGATAGTCATTATTTCTTAAAAACACCCTTTTTGTTTTGATAGAGAGAAATAATTTTAAATTAATTTTTGCAACTTCTTTGGTTTGAAATTAGAAAAAAGGATTCCATATTTTGAATTTGGAATTCCAATTTTTGTAAATAGGTAACTTTTATATTTAGACATAATGAATAATTACTTCGGGAAATATTTTATTTACCACGGTTAATGTGTAAATCCAGTAAATACGTGTAAATAAGTAATGTTGACATAATATTAAATTACCCTAAAACATGTCATAACCCTAATGAATGATACATATACGTCCATGTAAATCCATGAGACTATTTTAGGTCCCCATGGAGCCACATATGAGTGATAATGAAATTTTATATTAATTAATTTAATGTAATGAAAAAAATAACAAAAGTGTGTATCTTTTAGTAAAACAATTTTATATGGGGCTATAAAATTGATGTCTTTGACTATAAATACTCATTTTAAAACTAAAAAATTTTCCTAAATGATGATATTTTATTTATAATTTTTATTCATAATTTAGATATATTTATTTAAGACACAATAATGATATTTTTTTTATTAATAAAATAATTAAATAAATGATATTGTAAATATGAAAATAAATATAATTTGAATGTTTTGATTCCATAAAAAAAATTTATAGGAGCATAAGGCATGTTATTATTGATTAAATTTATTTTTTTAGATGTAATCAAGTTGGGATGACTTTCACAAAAACCAAATAATAAATAGTGTCAAAATTGACATAAATTAGTTCTTAAAACAAATACTATATTATTGGTTGATACAATATTCCAAAAAATACATGGTTCAGCCAAAGATATTAAATTATATTATATATTTCATTAATGAACAAATTGAGGTTCTATCAGAAGTTCATATTCTATTTATTAACTATATAGTGTAAAAATACAAAAGGACTGGGTAAAAGTTAAATTATTTAACTAAGAGTTAAATATAATAGATAAGGTTAAAAAGGCAATCCAAACTTGTCTACAACCTATTGGTTGAGAGTATTTAGACCTATAACCACCTAAGGCTCGAAATAAAATCATTTGGAGCCATTAAAAACTGAAAATTATTGTATAATAAATTAATATTTTAATCATTTCCAAATGTAACCCTCACCCCCACTTATAAAAAGACACTTCCCCTTCTCATAATTACACACATCAAAGCCATTTAGATCAGCCAAACCCTACCAAAATACCTTGTTAACAATCCTCCCATCAACCTAGATGCCTTAATTTGATCAGAATACCAACCTATGGAGTATAAATGATTTAAATAATAAATATATCATGATAATGATTCTGTATATATTATATACCATCCAATTACATTCTATTTCACCATCAATATAATGATATTGTTAGTCGTGCGTACATAATAATTACAGTCTCCATGACTATATTTGATTCATTTCCTCATTCACCATTCAATGATGATTATAAAAATATATATTTTTAATAAGTATTTAATATATGAAATAATAATTCTACTGGAGATAGATAGATATATATATATATATACTTACATATATCTTATTCACTTACTTCTGTTCAATATGATATGAAAACATAAACAGAGTTTATGCGTACGTAGAGCCAACTGTCTACATACACGGCGCCTCTCATTTCATATATATATCTATTATAGATATTTTAATTCTAAATATATATGATATATAAATAAATTTTTATATTCTAGAAGTATTTAAATCATGATCTAAATGATACGATTAAGAACAACAAGTTTAAACACATACGATAACGAAAGCGATCATTACCCGAAATATTAATTTAACATGAAAAAATTTATTAAATGGGTTGTATAAAGTCCTATATAAATCAAGTATGATATAATAAATATGAATATGGTTCTGTTATAACTTAATAACATACTACGGTTATTATACATGAGGTTAAATGTACCCATGACCAATGGAAAGTGAATGTAATGGACCGGACCCCTCCGGTCCATTCATTTGTTGAAATCGATGTGGTCAACACGACGCGCGTTATAATGATAATTTTAATACTGATGATAACGTAAAAATATGTTAATAATAATGTTGATGACATAAATTGTGTGATTAATTAAAATAAAAAGAATAATCATGATAAAATGATTTAATTGGTGTTATTATTATTAATGATGTGAAGTGGGAAGGTGTGTGATCCATTAGACGTTGATAAATGAAACATTCAGTTTTTTTATTAATTGAGTAATTGTTGAAATTAAATTTGAATAATAATTATGGCTTTTTGGTTATTAATATTATTCATAATATTAATAATAATGAGAAATTGATGAAATGAGTCATGGTATTTGTTGCAAACAATTAAATGAACATGCAAGTGGAAGCATGGTGGTGCGTTCAAAAATTAAAGGTGAGTTCGTTATATTGGGTTTATGAAATTGAATGGTTTTTATTTAATAAATGTGGTTTCAATTTAATCAGAGTGAAATAAAAATAAATAGAATTAAAATAATTAAATTGATGGATGTTACGTGACATTGACATGGCATGGTTGGATTCAGATATCCAACAGGGTGGTTTAACGTGGTCAATGCGACGAGCGTAAATCTTCTTGTTATTAAAAACAATAACGTCGGTGAGTTAATAAAATAAGTTGATGAAATGTTATTGTTATTGAAGAACAATAAATAACAATGATAGCGTAAAACTATATGTGAGAGGTTAATAAAATTAAATGTATTAAAATGGGGTGGAATATGTATGTTATATTAATTTTGTTTTGTCATTTAATTCAATTAAATGAAATGGTTTTGAGTCGCATGGAATGGTTGTGCATAGGTTCTCCCAAAATTGCATTATGAAATTAATAAATTTGATCGTATAATAAATATAATAATACAATTAAAAGGAAAATGGTTTTATTTAATAAATTATAATAAATTTATGGGGAGGCGCATGAGATGGGGAGGGGAGGCGTGAATTCCCCCTTTCCCTTGTATAAATCATTTTTTTATATAATTTGATTTAATATGTCATATATTTTATATAATGTTGATTTAATATATTAAAATAGAAATACAATAATAAAATAAGGGAGTGCGCATGGGGTAAGGGGAGAGATTCACGCCACAAGCCCTTTTGATCAAAATATTAAATTATTATAATAATAATAAAATAATAATATTATTATTTTGGGTGATCAAAACTTAAAAAGTCTATAACTTCTTCATATGGTGTCGGAATGACGAACCGTCAGCGGCAGTGTAATCCTGTAATTAATACGGTCATTTTAAGACCAGTGATGGATACCTTTTTATGAGTTATGTCTCGGGTCAACGAAACACACATATTAATAAAATTAACGTTTTTTTAAAACGCGTGGAAACCGCGTGACTTGTCGTGTGTTGACCAGTCAAAACACGTAACGGTTGTACAGTCACACCATGTATTCATCAATACACGCTGCATACTGTTTTACCTATTCGTAAGATATATAATAAAGGGTCATGGATTATTTCCAGACCAATCGCTTCTTCTTCGCACGACGACACTCTTGGTTGATCAAGAAGTCTTCCTCCTCTAACTTCTTTGTCCGAGCTCCGAATTACGATCCGTCAGCGGCCACAGGATCGTAGTGATGAGACAAAGCTTCTGAGCCTGGAATTGTCACCTTTCCTTTCGGCCTTCCTTCTCCAGCTTCTATCCAAGGAGGCGTTTTTCGGGTTTGGCGAAGGTGGAGGACACCGAAGGACGTCGTCGGAAGCGACGTGATTGGGACCTTTTGAGGTAGGGGTTTACCTTCGTCTCTCTTTTTGGTGCAACATGTGGGGTGGGATATTTTTCTTTTGTTCCATTGGATGCAGTTGAACTTTAAATAAAGATAATAACCGGATAAAGAAGGGTTTGGGGTTTTGTGCTGTTTCTATTGCCTTCCAGTTTCTTTATCTTCTGATTGTGATTTTGGATTGAAAGGCCTTTGCCTACTGAAAAATCAAGGTCGTTGGTGGCCTTTGCGTGCAAAATTGATATCTGAATTGTTTGTGGTTGGTTTTGTTAAAACATGGAAAAAGGATAAGCACCTAAAGACTAGCTGATTAAATGAGAATGAAAACATTGTGTGATCACCCCGATTGAACAATGTTGGAATAATGAACATGTTGGTGGTTTGGTTGTTTTGTGGAAAATGCCTTTATTTATGAAAAGTGTTTTTATTATGAAAAGTTTTTTGAAGTAAAAGGTGTTTTCAAAGTCGGAAATGTTTTGTGTGTGGAAAGGGTTTTATGTGTGGAACTTTGAAATAAATGAATGATGGAATGTTATATGGTTATGATAATCTCTTGTAAATGAAATGGCATGTGGTTGCTTGCGTTTTACCAAACCTTGGTTGTGGATGGCAGGGATATGTTTGTGAAAGGTTTTGTGTGGATGTTAGTTGCCCAGTAGTAATAATTTGTTAAACCATTGCATGAAACATGAAAACCTAAATGGGGTTGGGGGATGATTGTTTGGTTGTTGATGCATGCTTCGTGGTAGCAGTACCGAGGCACATGCTCGGTTTTTCTTTTTATGAAGCCATAGGTTGGGTTGTGTGTTTGGTATATGTATATATATAATTTTATCTTTGTGTTTTGTCGCACCACACCCATGTCAAGCACCTAGTGCCGAACACTTCCATTTTATGGGAGAGGGTGTTCCCCCTTAGTTACTAGCTCCTTCCTTCTCCTTCTTCAATAGGCTATGATGGCTTGAGGTGACCTTACACCCAAGACTCTTCGGGTATGTCTTAGAGGCTGTGATGGCTTGAGGCGACCTTTAGCCCAAGACTCTTCGGGCAGGCTTACCGTTCCCAAGAACCTTCGGGATGAGGCCCAGGTATCTGCGGGCGGGTTAGTGGGTGTGGCCCAGGTGTGTGCGGGCGAGATGCGTGGTTGTGAGGCCCAGGTGTGTGCTGGCGAGATGCGTGGTTGTGAGGCCCAGGTGTGTGCGGGCAGGATGCGTGGTTTGGCCCAGGTGTTTGCGGGCGGGAAGAGTGTGGTAGCGTCAGGACATTTGCCGTTAGGAAGAGCAGCATCAAATTAAGTGGGAAATGGTGCGGGGTACCCAATACTTTTGTTCTATATATATACTAAACTTGTTTGTGTTACTTGGTGAGTGTGACCAGTGAGGCTGGGTGGATAGTTTTTCCTTGTTAGTTTCTGGTTCTTCTATTTTATCACGGGACCATAGAGTGTCTCCCCACTTGTGCAGGAGACCTTTAGGTTTCCCTACTGAGTATACTTGTATGCTCACCCTACGTTTACTTTCAGGTTTCCAGGAGGACTACCAGGGCCGTACGGGACCCTACTAGTCGGGCAGTTGGAGTTGTTGCTGTTGTTGTTCTCTTGTTTTCTTTGGCATTGTACTTTTGAGCTTCCTTGTACTTGTACCTTGTTATAAAAATTGTTTAAACATGCATGTGGTCTTGGTTTGGGTTTATTTATATACACATGTTATTTTCCCTTTTTGGTGGTTGACTTGTCCTATTTCCCGATCCAAAATAATAAAAAGGGTAATGCCTCCCATATTTGTGAAAACTCATACCCTTGGTGCTAGTCGCCAACCCGGGGCCTACTGGAGGCGGGACTCGGGGGTCATTATCTTCCTTTCACCATTGCCAGATCAGGAGGGGCATCTTTGGTGGGAGGGGGTCATGACATAATGGTATCAGAGATGATGGTTGAGAGATAGGATGGTGTCTGGAGTTAGGCACAGTGAGGATTGCATGGGATGGTAGGGCAACAGTGTTCGTTAATCTTGGTGCATGACATAGTCCAGGGAAGACCGGCTAGGACACGAGATTTTAGGGCCCCCCGTTATCCGATGCAAGGACTCTGAGCCTACCGAACGACCAAGTGAGACTATATTGATTGCAGGTTAGAGACCCTAGGGAAGGTACATGCATCATCATGTTTGTGTTTTACTTGATTTGGGTGTTCTGGGAAAGAAATTGAAATAAAATGATAATTAAAACTTTGAGTTTTTTATTACTACTTGGGCTTAGGCGATCCTTGTTTACCGTACAGCTGTGGCACCTGGACGGCGTTCCCAAGTGGCTCAGGCGGCCGAGGCCCAGCAGGTTCAGGCAATCGATCAACTGAGGATCGATCGAGAGGAGGAAGACAGCCAGTGGCAGAAGACCCTTTGTTCTTTCCAGCGTCAGACTCTCAAGAAGTATGAGGGAAGTACATCGGACCTAGAGACGGAGGGGTGGCTTGAAGAGCTAGGGATCGCTTTTACCTTGACCCGTGCTCCGAAGGAGTACTGGGTCCCCCTAGCGGTCAGTCACCTGAGAGGCGCGGCGCGCCAATGGTGGATGCTCTACCTCGGGGAGAGGAAGGAGGCAGAGATTCCATGGGCTGACTTTGAAAAGGAGTTCCGAGAGGAATTCCTTTCTTCTTTGATCAAGGCGGAAAAGCATCATGAGTTTCTATCCCTTCAGTAGGGGAGTATGACTATTCGAGAGTTGGGGATTAAGTTCAAGAATCTCCTACGCTTTGCTCCGGAACTCTTTCCGGATGAAGATTCTCGGGCGAGACGTTTGGAAGAGGCGCTTCGTCCTTCGCTCCAGTATGCTGTGACCCCCTTCACCCTTCCGACATACTTAGCCGTACAGAAGAAGGCCGAAGTTTTAGAAAGGATGCACTCACAGGGAGGAGCACCACGTGAGGGGATCCAGCCTAGTTCTTCGAAGGGGATGGCAGTCAGCAGCAGGTCTCCTTCGACGGGACCTTCCAGTTTCAGGCCAGTAGGGAGCAGGCCCCAGCAGTTCCAGTTCAGATCTTCAGGTCCTCGTCCCTTTTTCACGAGCCCAGGACCAAAGTGTTTTTCTTGTGGAGGTTTCGGGCACGTTCAGAGTCGGTGCCCGACCCATGCTCAGTACGGTGGATATGGACAGGTTCAACGCCCTCCTCAACAGCACCAGTCACCGACAAGACCCTTCCAGCAGCAACAGGCTCCAGTCCCTTTGAGGGGAGATGGAGCAGGTGGTGGCCAGCCACAAGGAGTTCCTCAAGGATCCCAATCGGGACGTGGTCGAGGAGGCGGACGTCAACAGAGAGGCAGCGGAGCTCAGCGAGGATAGTTTCATGTATCAGAGGCAGCATCTCTAGAAGGACCAGGGATCGATAGAGATGTGTTTGGGTTTTCTTGAATGATATCCTTTATGTTTTGTTGGGATCATTACACTCCATTGTTGGAACTCTTTGGCTCATTATCTGGGTCTGGACCTTGTTTTTTTGAGTTTTTAATGCTATGTTGTTTCCCGCTTTTCATTAAATTTACGTGAAGAGCCCTATCATGTGGATAGGGGAAGACCTAATCCATAATCGAGACGCATTAATGTGGATGCGATTTAACCCGTGCAGGCGAGTCAGTGCCGCCTAAAGCGGATAATATCTCAACATGGGAGAAGGAATTCCTCTAGCCATGTGTCCGGGCAGTGTGTGGGTTGTACGTTGTTGGGTTCAGTGTAAGTTGGAAAAAAACCTAATATATGGAAGTGGGAAGGCCCAGTCCTTAATCGAGACGCATTAATGCAGATGCGATTAAACCCGTGCAGGCGAGTCAGTGCCCCCTAAAGCGTATAATATCTCGACATAGGAGAGGGAATTCATAACTCACATAATTAGGGTTGTCGGTTGTTTCTTATTATGACAAGAGCCCTAAGAGGTATCTTGCGGAGTGGTTGTTTGGATCCATTCTTTTTCTTGGTTGGTTTTTAATTCTCAAGGATGAGAATGTTTTAAGTGGTATCTGATGTAATGGATCGGACCCCTCCGGTCCATTCCTTTGTCGAAATCGATGTGGTCAACACGACACGCGTTATAATGATAATTTTAATACTGATGATAACGTAAAAATATGTTAATAATAATGTTGATGAAATAAATTGTGTGATTAATTAAACTAAAAAGAATAATCATGATAAAATGTTTTAATTGGTGTTATTATTATTAATGATGTGAAGTGGAAAGGTGTGTGATCCATTAGACGTTGATAAATGAAACATGCAGTGTTTTTTTATTAATTGAGTAATTGTTGAAATTAAATTTGAATAATAATTATAGATGTTGTGTTATTAATATTATTCATAATATTAATAATAATGAAAAATTGATGAAATGAGTCATGGTATTTATTGCAAACAATTAAATGAACATGCAAGTGGAAGCACGGTGGTGCGTTCAAAAATTAAAGGTGAGTTCGTTATATTGGGTTTATGAAATTGAATGGTTTTTGTTTAATAAATGTGGTTTCAATTTAATCAGTGTGAAATAAAAATAAATAGAATTAAAATAATTAAATTGATGGATGTTACGCGACATTGACATGGCATGGTTGGATTCAGATATCCAACAGGGTGGTTTAACATGGTCAATGCGACGAGCGTAAATCTTCTTGTTATTAAAAACAATAACGTTGGTGAGTTAATAAAATAAGTTGATGAAATGTTATTGGTATTGAAGAACAATAAATAACAATGATAGCGTAAAACTATATGTGAGAGGTTAATAAAATTAAATGTATTAAAATGGGGTTGAATATGTATGTTATATTAATTTTGTTTTGTCATTTAATTCAATTAAATGAAATGGTTTTGAGTCGCATGGAATGGTTTTCCATAGGTTCTCACAAAATAGAATTATGAAATTAATAACTTTGATCGTATAATAAATATAATAATACAATTAAAAGGAAAATGGTTTTATTTAATAAATTATAATAAATTTATGGGGATGCGCATGAGATGGGGAGGGGAGGCGTGAATTCCCCCTTTCCCTTGTATAAATCATTTTTTATATAATTTGATTTAATATATCATATATTTTATATAATGTTGATTTAATATATTAAAATAGTAATACAATAATAAAATAAGGGAGTGCGCATGGGGTAAGGGGAGAGATTCACGCCACAATCCCTTTTGATCAAAATATTAAATTATTATAATAATAATAAAATAATAATATTATTATTTTGGGTGATCAAAACTTAAAATGTCTATAACTTCTTCATACGGTGTCGGAATGACGAACCGTCAGCGGTAGTGTAATCCTGTAATTAAGACGGTCATTTTAAGACCATTGATGGATACCTTTTTATGAGTTATGTCTCGGGTCAACGAAACACACATATTAATAAAATTAACGTTTTTTTAAAACGCGTGGAAACTGTGTGACATGTCGTGTGTTGACTAGTCAAAACACCTAACGGGTGTACAGTCACACCGTGTATTCATCAATACATGCTGCATACTGTTTTACCAATTCGTAGGCTATATGAGAAAGGGTCGCGGATTATTTCCAGACCAATCGCTTCTTCCTCGCATGACGACACTCTTGGTTGATCAAGAAGTCTTCCTCCTCTAACTTCTTTGTCGGAGCTCCGAATTACGATCCGTCAGCGGCCACAGGATCGTAGCGATGAGACGAAGCTTCTGAGCCCGGACTTGTCACCTTTCCTTCCGGCCTTCCTTCTCCAGCTTCCATCCTAGGAGGCGTTTTTCGGGTTTGGTGAAGGCGGAGGACACCGAAGGACGTCGTCGGAAGCGACGTGATCGGGACCTTTTGAGGTAGGGTTTACCTTCGTCTCTCTTTTTGGTGCAACATGCGTGGTGGGATATTTTTCTTTTGTTCAATGGGATGCAGTTGAACTTTAAATAAATATAATAACCGGATAAAGAAGGGTTTGGGGTTTTGTGCTGTTTCTATTGCCTTCCAGTTTCTTTATCTTCTGATTGTGATTTTGGATTGAAAGGCCTTTGCCTACTGAAAAATCAAGGCCGTTGGTGGCCTTTGTGTACGCAATTGATATCTGAATTGTTTGTGGTTGGTTTTGTTAAAACATGGAAAATGGATATGCACGTAAAGACTGGCTGATTAAATGAGAATGAAAACCTTGTGTGATCACCCAGATTGATCAAAGTTGGAATAATGAACATGTTGGTGGTTTGGTTGTTTTGTGGAAAATGCCTTTATTTATGAAAAGTGTTTTGATTATGAAAAGTGTTTTCAAGTAAAAGGTGTTTTCAAATGCGGAAATGATTTGTGTGTGGAAAGGGTTTTATGTGTGGAACTTTGAAATAAATGAATTATGGAATGTTGTATGGTTGTGATAATCTCTTGTAAATGAAATGGCATGTGGTTGCTTGCGTTTTAACTAACCTTGGTTATGGATGGCAGGGATATGTTTGTGAAAGGTTTTGTCTGGATGTTAGTTGCCCAGTAGTAATAATTTGTTAAACCATTACATGCAACATGTAAACCTAAATGGGGTTGGGGGATGATTGTTTGGTTGTTGATGCATGCTTCGTGGTAGTAGTGCCAAGGCACATGCTCACTTTATCTTTTTAAGAAGCCATAGGTTGGTCTGTGTGTTTGGTATATGTATATATATAATTGTATCTTTCTGTTTTGTCGCACCACACCCATGTCAAGCACCTAGTGCCGAACACTCCCATTTTATGGGAGAGGGTGTTCCTCCTTAGTTACTAGCTCCTTCCGGCTCCTTCTTCCATAGGCTATGATGGATTGAGGTGACCTTACACCCAAGACTCTTCGGGTAGGTCTCGGAGGCTGTGATGGCTTGAGGAGACCTTTAGCCCAAGACTCTTCGGGCAGGCTTACCGTTCCCAAGATCCTTCGGGATGAGGCCCAGGTGTCTTCGGGCGGGTTAGTGGTTGTGGCCCAGGTGTGTGCGGGCGAGATGCGTGGTTGTGAGGCCCATGTGTTTGTGGGCAAGATGCGTGGTTGTGAGGACCAGGTGTGTACGGGCGGGATGCGTGGTTTGGCCCAGGTGTGTGCGGGCGGGAAGAGTGTGGTAGCGTCAGGACGTTTGCCGTTAGGAAGAGAAGCATCTAATTAAGTGGGAAATGGTGTGGGGTACCCAATACTTTTGTTCTATATATATACTAAACTTGTTTGTGTTACTTGGTGAGTGTGACCAGTGAGGCTGGGTGGATAGTTTTTCCTTGTTAGTTTCTGGTTCTTCTGTTTTCTCACGGGACCTTAGAGTGTCTCCCCTCTTGTGCACGAGAGCTTTAGGTTTCCCAACTGAGTATACTTGTATGCTCACCCTACGTTTACTTTCAGGTTTCCAGGAGGACTACCAGGGCCGTGCGGGACCCTACTAGTCGGGCAGTTGGAGTTGTTGCTGTTGTAGTTCTCTTGTTTTCTTTGGCATTGTACTTTTGAGCTTCCTTGTACTTGTACATTGTTATAAAAATTTTTTAAACATGCATGTGGGATTTGTTTGGGTTTATTTATATACACTTGTTATTTTCCCTTTTTGGTGGTTGACTTGTCCTATTTCTCGATCCAAAATAATAAAAAGGGTAATGCCTCCCATATTTGTGAAAAATCATACCCTTGGTGCTAGTCGCCAACCCGGGGCATACTGGAGGTGGGACTCGGGGGGTCATTATCTTCCTTTCACCATTGCTAGATCAGGAGGGGCATCTTTGGTGGGAGGGGGTCGTGACAGTGAAAGGTAAGGGTTATTTCCTCAATCTCATTATTATCCGAGATTGTTTATGTGTAAGTATTTACTGGGAAATATTTTTTCATAGATTCACATATTTAATTAAATTTTTTTCTAAAGGAATATTTTATAGTTTAATTGGTGGATCTATTTATCTAGATCATCATTTTATATATTTTAAATATTTATCTTTCTAAATCTTTTTAATTGATGTCCATGTTTTCAAAATGATTTTATCGATTTATATATATGGATAAGATGGTTTTGAAATAATAATTATAATCCAATGTTTTGAAATCGTATGAGAATATTTTATTAAATAATATCTTTTAAATTACTCTATTTATAAATATGTGACTTTTAAATGATTTCACAAATGGTATATTTCTCCCAAAAAGTTTTACTTCTCATTTTCAACTATGTCTGCATACTTTACTGGATATTATTCTGGATTGAGGTTGATTTATTATAATAAAATCAACCAAATTGTATTGAATGAGTTAAGATATGTTTGACTACGAATGTTTTATTTTTATACCATTAATTGGTTATGGTTAATGAATTGATATTTTGTATGCTTGTTTTAATACGAATTTTTATGTAATGTTTCAAATTTTTAATATGAGGAATGCAATGGACATAGTAAGTGACGGGTTTATCCCACTATAGCTACTTGATGCATCAGTATGGATCATGAGATAAACTAGTTTCTTGGAACCAGACCTTGGAAAAAAATTTATTTTTACTCTTGGCACAAGCCCTTGAATATGTTGTAATGATGTCCGGTGTTAGGTATTCCCTCATTATGAAATTAGTTATTACTATTGATCATTCGACTAGTAGAATATCAATGTTCATGTTTATATGGTTATGTTTGATTTATTTTTTTCCATATTATGTTCCAGATTATGTTTTAAAAGGTTTTTGTTTTTATTACACACCTTTCATTAAAATATTAAATTTCTGCAAAATTATTAACCCTTACTGATCATCTGTGATGACACCTTTCTTATGATTTAATTTCATAGGATTTTAAAAAGTGTATTATGATTGATATGCATGGTTATGATAATGGGAATAATGGAATTCCTAAAGAACTATCTATGTTGTGTTTTATGTTTGAAATTGTAATGTAATGTTAATTTATGTAGTATATTTTCTAAGACTGCTAAACTGGTCGGTCCATTAGGACATGATTCCTTGTAATCATTCCAATGTACTAAAATAATGCACCAACTCAGGGATTCTGGGGTCTGGGTGTTATAGTTAGTATCATAAAAATGTTTTGCAATAATGTTGGAAATTATATTTAGATGAACTCTTATAAGGAAACATTACCGTAAGATAGACTTTGATGATTAATATAGATGGACTTCCTAGAATTTTTGTACTGTATAAATTTTGTGAGGTTTCTATTAAATATATCCTTTTCTGGATACGAGAAGATAGAGACAGATCTGGAACAGATGTAACTAGTGGTAAAATTGAAAAACACATCATTGAGCTAGACTTGATCTTGAACAGGTGCACGACAACATGAATTGTTGCAATATTTGTTACGAAACTCATGGGGGATATTCTTAGGATAATTCACAATTTATTTTAAAACAATTATGATGTATATATGAGTATATATTCCCGAAAAAAATCATATTAATGATTATGAGACTACATGTGTGAAAATAATCAATTAATGTTGATAATTTTTCTAGTTTTTGGATTATACAGTATGATATGATCTAACATGGTGTGTGTCATCATATAGAAATGTCGCCTAGTAGAAAGAATGAGATGTCCTGCAATATACATGATCTAATGGTTAAGAATGATCATATCAATAATAGTCTTAAGACATCATTTCGAAGTGAAATAGTCTACCATGTATTCTCATTATATGAAAAAATAGTATCTTGTGTTAATAATATAAGTGAATAATTTTCTATGTCATATTTCTTTAATGGGATGCAAGATAAGATAAGGATGGTATATTGAAAGATGAAACAATGGAAGAGGGGAAAGGAGTATTTTCCCATATGTGATAACTATGGAAAAAATCACCTTTGTAAATGATTGAATGGAATGTGAGTTTTCTATAAGTGTGAAAAAAAAGACACCTTGTACGTGGTTTCATGGGTATGATAAATGTTTCAAATTCACACTGCTTCATCTGCAAGTAGTTGGGACACTACGCGAAGAAATGTCCAAATCATCATAGTATTCCCCAAATGCTACTAATAGATAATAATAACGTTATCATACTACCATAGAGGAAAATGAATGACTAGTGTTATTATATTGTTATTAATGACATATTTCATTTGAGTGTTCTATCAATGATGTACTGGTTATATAAATTATGGAAATAAATAAAGATTGTAATGCATTACTATTTCATTAAGGATTTGATATTGTATGGAACCAAGTACAGTGACCCAGTATAAAGTTAAACATTTTGGAAAATATACGGTTGAAGGAAAGTTAAACAATAATATGTTCCTGGTAATGAGGTATTTATTTGGGAATAATATATGATTAATTATGAATAATTATATTCGATATTCATGACTCCCTTGAAACAGATTAATGATTTTTATATTTAATCATTTTTGGTGTTTACATCATTTTTGGATATAAAGTGTATATCCAGTATTCAATATGGAATAAGGCTACATGAATGTAATCAATATTGATTAATGGTAAATCATGGTGTTACCGGGTTTTAATAGAATACATGATGAAGGTATTCACATGTTTTTATGTGGAAAAACAATCGTCATTGTGTTTACCTTCAATACAAATTTTGGACTTTTAATTTGGACAAATGAATTTTGGGTATGTATAATGGTTGGATTGAATTATTATTGACATTAGATAATATTACTAATGTTAAATAATTTCTTAACATTATTTTTGGATTTTCATAAAATGGACAACCAAGACTTCAGGCAACAACCCGTCACATCCGACAATCCAGCGAGACTTGAACCTGCAACTAAAGGGTGACAAGGGTGGATCACCTACAACTGGCATAGGCGAATTCATGGTTTTTATAATTTAGTTTTTTTATATATTCTGACAAATTATTTATAAATTTATTATTTTTGTAACCCTATATGATAGGATAAATAGAATATTTTTTAATTCTATTATCATTTTGGGTGAAATATGAGTTTGTGGTAGAAATTAGTGGAAGGTTAATACTATACTAATCAAGTATATTTTTCCATTTATAATATGAAAAAATTAATTCGTAAACATTAAAGAAGGGATCATAAATCCAAAAATCAGTTTCCCTTAATACCTTATGTTTTGTTGAACCAACATTATTTTATGTTATCATAGATTGATGGCTTCGAGGCCCGAAAGTTTACAATTGTTTGTGATTGATGACCACTACCACTCCATATAAATAATTATAATTTCCCCTAATTATGTTTCTCTAATTTCCACCAATGTTCTCCTAATCGAAATCATAATTTGGTTGTGATTTATCAATTTCATTTCCCTCTTTTTACGTATAAATTATATTAAACCAATTTCCAATGTGGGTTTACCACAATGGTATTTTTCTATTTATAACCATTTATTTTCGAAAAACAATTTCAAATTGCGAGGACTCAATTTATTGAAGGATGGTAGAATATAAATCCCCAATATTTCAATGTACATAATCTCTTCAACGTAATTAAGTAACATGTGTTAAAGGCAACATAGAGTTCTAACACACCACGACTTACCAAACTAGCCCTTCACAAAAGAGTTTATGAATAATATCAACCACATATTAAATTTTATATATCATATAAAATATTCATCGTTTGTGTTTATTAGACATAATATTAGAGAAATTCAATTTTTAAGATAAAAGAAATATTTTTAAAAAACTGCATTTTTATGCCTTTTAAAGGGAAACACTTTTTAAATCCAATAATTTACACTTTTATATATTCAATTTAGTGAAATTAAATTAATCATTAGACTTCGGAAATAAAAAATTTAGTTTGGATAAATTTTATGTACTTTTCAGATAACATTCATATTTTGATTAATAGTGAAAAAATACTAAATTTTAATTAAAAACAATTTTTTAATCGAAATAATATATAGTGTTAAATTATAAATATCAATGGGTTTTATGTGTCATTAGATTATATTTTTATCATATAATATAATTTAATTCATTAAATATAATTTCAGATTATAATTTGACATAATCAAGTGTCAATCTTTTGATAGTTGTTATTTTTAAAAATACTCTCTTTGTTTTGACAGTGGGAATTAATTTTAAATTAATATATGCCACTTCTGTGTTTTGAATTTGAAAAAATAAATAGAATATTCGGAATCAGGATTTTCGAATTTTGTTAACAGAAAAATTTTTATTTTTAGAAATTTTGAATTATTACTTCAGTAAATATTTTATTTACTATGGTTAAAGGGTATATCTGGTAAATATGTGAAAATAATTAATATGAAAATAATCATAAATTACCCTAAAACATATCCTAACACTATTTTCTGATACATTTCCAACCATGGATATCCTTGGGTAGATTTTGGGGCCCCATAGAGCCACATGGAAGTGATAGTGACATTTTAAATTAAAAAATATTATGTAAAGTCAAAAACAACAAAAGCGTGTATCTTTTTGTAAAACATTTATACATGGGGTTTTATAATTGAAATATTCAAATATAAATATTCATTTTAAATTTAATAATATTTCAAACATGATGATACATTATTTATAATTTTCATACATAAGATAAATATATTCAATAATGACACAATAATGAAGAAGAATTTTCTTGATTAATAAAATAATCAAATAAATGATATTGTAAATATTAAAGAAAATATAATTTGATAGTTTTGATGCCATAAAATAATTAAGTAGGTGTATATGTAATTCAATTAATGACTCAATGAATTTGGATTGAACTAATCAAGTTGTTATGAATTTCACAAAAACTAAATAATAAATAATGTCAAAATTGACATAAATTAGTTTTTAAAGCTAATACTATATGATTGGTTGATATAATATTCCAAAAAATATATGTTTCCAAGAAAGGTCATAAATAATATTATATATTTCATTAATGAACCACTTGAGGTTCTCTTGTCTATTTATATAAATTTTATTAACCATACCGTGTAAGAATACAAGAAGACAAGGTAAACGTTAAACTATTTAACTAAGAGTTAAAAAAAAAGAATAATGTTAATATGGTAAACTAAACTTGTATAAAACCTATTATTTAATATTATTTCGGCCAATAACCTCCAGAGGCTCTATATAAAGTCATTTTGAGACATTATAAACTAAATATTATTGTATAATAAATTAATATTTTAATCTTTTCCAAAAGTTACCCTCACCCCCATTATAAAAGGGAACTTCCCCTTCTATTAATTTCACACCTCCATAGCCATTTGTATCACCCCAATCATGACCAAATACATTATAATATATCCTACCATCATCCTAGTGTCCTTATATTTATCAAAAAGCCAACCTATGGATCCATTTTGATCAGCAAAAAAGGATACACCTGAAGAAGAGGGTATAATTTCACCACCATATTTAATTTTCTTTTCTTCTTCCACTTCTTATTTCAATGTAGATTACATAATAAAATAATAAATCCAGTACCTTATATATAATTTTATGTTATTATAAATATTTTACAACCATATTAATTAATATATCCATCCTAAAATGACAATTTCACCATACAGATGAATGTACAGCTAAACATCTCCACGTCGTGGTGTCGTTTGTTATTCAAACACTTCATTGTTTGTATGGGAATAATATTGATTATAAAGGATTTAAATAATGAATATAACATGTTAATTATTCTTTATATTTGATATAACATCCAATTCCATTCGATTTCACCATCAATATAATGATATTGTCGCTCGTACATACGTATGGATTACCGTCTCCACAACGCGATGACATTCATTTCCACGTTCACCATTTAACGATGATTATAAAAATATATCAAATTAATAAGTATGTAATATATGACATAATAATTCCACTTTATATATATATATATTTATGTATATACTTACATATATCTTATTCACTTACTTCCGTTCAATACGATATGAAAACGGAAACAACGTGTTTGGGTACGTACGACCTACTGTCTCCATAAATGTTGCCTATCAATTCATATATCAATCTTTTATAAATATTTATATTCTAAATATATAATATATTTAAATCATTTTTTATATTCTGGTACTATTTAAATCATGATCTAAATGATATGATCAAGAATAACAAGTTACAATATGTACAATAAAGAAATCGAATATTACCCGAAATGTTAATTTAACATGGAAGTCATTATTAAATCGGTAGTATAAAGAACTAAATAAATCATTTATGATATAATAAATGTGAATATGGTTATGGTATAACCTAATATCATACTATGGTCATTATAAAGATGGTTAAATATACCCTCGACCAAAGGAAAGTGCATGGTAAGGGCCATTTCCTCAATCTCATTATTATCCGAGATTGTTTACGTGTAAGTATTTACTAGGAAATATTTATCATCGATAAACATATTTCATTAATTTTTTTTGAAAAGAATATTTTATGGTTTTATTGGTGGATCTATTTAACCAAATCATCATTTTATATATTGTAAAGATTCATCATTCTAAATCATTTTAATTAATGATCATGATTTCAAAATGATTTTAAGGATTTATTTATAAGGACATGAATGTATTGGAATGATAATTATTTTCAAAATATTCAATGTGAAATGGAACACATAGAATCAAAAATATCTATTAAATTAATTCTTTTATAAATATGTGACTTTTAAATTATTCCTCATTAAGTGATATTTCTCTTAAAACGTTTTACTGGTCATTTTATACTATGTTAGCATCCTTTACTAGATATTATTCTTGAATGAGTTCGAATTAATATAATAAAATAATACATATTCTATTGAATGAGTTATGATATGATTGACTATGAATGTTCTATTTTTATACCATTCAAGGTTTACGTTTAATGTATTGACATTTCGTATACTAGTTTTCATAAGAAATTTTAGGTTATGTTTCAACTTTTTCATATGACGAATGCAGTGGACTTAGTAACTGATGGGAGGAGCCTGCAATAACTCCTCGGTGCATTAGTAGTCTCTTGATACAAAATAGTGTCTTGGCATAAGTCCTTCATTGAAATTTTATTTGTAGTCTTAGTACATGGCCTTGACAGGGTGGTAATGATGTCCGGCCGTAGGCATTCCCTCATTATTAAATTATTTATTACATGTGATTATTCGACTAGTAGAATATCCATGTCCATGTTTATATGGCGAGTTTTGATTTATTTTATCCATATTATGTTCAATATTTTGTTTAAAAAGGTTGTTTTTTTATTCCCCATCTTTCCATAATTTTTTATAGATTCTGATAAATTAATTACCCTTACTGAGCAACTGAGCTCACCCCATCCTTCCGTATTATGTTTTATTTTCCAAGATTCCGTATTAAAAAAATGCACCGACTCTGGGCTTCTGGGGTTGGATAATTATACTATTATTGTTTTCTACATGTATATATGGTTGACAATTTCACTGTCCATAGAATTAAAAAAATTTGTAACATGGTTTTCCATTATAAAATTCAAATTATTTAAAAAATAGAGTAATATTTTTTGAAATTCACTAAAAGAAAAAACCCATGTAATTTGGGTATGGAAACTAAAATATGTTTCATTGTAGAGGCATTTGTCTGCAAAAAACATGATTACACATTAAAATTTTATTAATTCAAAAGGTGAGTGTGTTTAAATTATTTACAATAATTATTATAACATTATATTATAGTAAGGAGTCTTAATTTTACATTAATATATGCTTTAAATAATGTTAAATAAGAATAAAATCACATAATGAAAATGATATATGGGATGAGAAGTTTTAAATATAAACTATATGAAGGGTATTATGTCATATATGAAAGGTATTAAAACATTATGGGATGGCCTAATGAAATGAATTGAACCTTCTTAAGGATTCAAGGAGAGATTTTGGGAATTATTTTAAGATTTAGTATTGAATATTTGTATTTTTTTATAGGAGTTGTGTAGATTAAATTACCATTTATAAATTCAATAAAATGTAAAATTGGTATAAAATAAAAAATTTCAATAATGGGATAAAATTTTGAATGAAATGGTCAAAGATCAATGAAATAATAGAAATAAAAATTTATAAGGTTCATCAAAACATGACCACCCAATTGAAAACATGTTTTTAACATGAATATTTCCTTCCATCTTAGGCTACTCATTTTTACCATTTTTTGATAACTTTGTTTTCTAGATTTTACCATGTAAACTTATCCTTTATACATAGAAATAAAATGGGCCATATTATATAATTTTCACCCAATGATCTAGTGTTTTAAATCCTTTTTTATTTCAATATTATTAAGCGAAAAAACTAATTTCAAAATACTAGTTGTAAAAAATATAAAATAAATTTTTATTAAAAAGTACTATACATAATATTAATATTTAAAATATAGATTCTTAATAAGAAACATATGAAATTATAAATACATATATGAAATACTTATATGTTAACAAAAAGATGATTCATTATGTTATATTCAAAACTATATATGAAATATGTTAGAATGAAAACAATATCAATTCATGTGTTTTGTATACGAGAAAACCATAGGTCTGGTACCATGTAGTGATGTCCGTGGGGGTGAATTCAGAATAGAGGCCAAGCCATTTGGTAATTCATTACAGGGGAAGCATTTTTTTCATGCAGATACAGACTCATTCAATGGTTAATGATGATATTATGGGTAAGTGTCTTGGGACCCTTAGACCCAAAAAATCACATTCATATGTCCTCCATTAAGGAGAGTGGAAGAGTGGGGAAGAAGAAGAACGACTTGGAGGATAAAAAAGGCACGTTAGATTTTCCATAGAGGCTGAGGCCTCTCAAAAAATGCCCACTGGTTGACGTGAAAGCACATTTGGAATTTCTGGCAGCTCAAAAACAATCATTTATATAATAGGATGATGATTTGGGCGATGATAGCTTTAGCCAACTCTCAGGGGACAGCTAGGTCTAGTTAGATTTGAATGTTTTGTAGAGCCCAAGAAGGAATAATGGGAAAAACGGAAAATTTGACTCGGAAAAATGAATTGTGGTCTAGGGGAAGAACCCCAAGGGGTGTAAACTCTAGTCTCACTTTCCTAAACAGATAGAAACCATCTCGGCTGAGAAATGTGGAGGTAATGAATGAAAAGTCCTTCTAGATGGGGAAAGTGGGGATCCATGCTGTGAAGAAAGAGTGATGGAATAAGTGGGCGTGGAGTTCTTAAGTCTCATTTTTTCACACCAAGGAAGAGATTCATGAAAAATTCCTTTGGTCAAATGCATCAAATGAGGAGTGTTTAAGGATTAATGAAAGAAAATTTCAGATTGAGGCCATATAGAAGCAAGAATCTTGGATAGAAAATTAATACTGAATCATCCCTCGAGGTTTCAATCATGGAAGAATCACCGTGGAGGAAGTCTTCCAGAAAATGGACCAAATCGTTTCTCACCTTATAGAATTTATTAGGGAGGATCCAAACACTCTGGATAGTACTATGCATTAGGAATTATATAGAGTGTATGACTTAGATAATATTACTCATGTTTTTAATAATTATGTGAGCACTTTTAGCACGTAGTTGTCATTGTGTGCGAACATTGGTTTCCCAGTATACCTTAAATTTTTTTAATAAATAAATTATATTTGGATTGATGGATGTTATTGGTAAAACAAATATTTTATTCATTATCCACCTAATATGAAAATATTTATAAAATTCTCAACAATTTATTTTAATATAATATTAAAATGATAAATGATAAATTTATTTTAATTTCTAATAACTACCATACACGAATTTATTTATTATACTTTCAATTAATAAAATATAAATAATACCCCTTTATATAAAAACAGTGTATGGTATATTTATAAGTATTAATAAAATATAATGGAAATTTATATAGTATTAATATATCATATTATTATTCATTCAAAAAATATATAATTCCTTGAAAAAAAATTCTAATTTAAATTTTTTTTGTATAATGTGATTTTTGTAAAAATTATAGATCAAATTGTTAAAAAATTATTGATATATACTTATATAAATTCGATATAATTTTCATGTAATTTTATATTAATCATTAATATCCACATAAAAACTCTATGTATAACATAGAATTAGATATACCTTGGAAATAGTTTCTGATGGGAGTTCATTTTGAAGGGATGTTGTGATAATTCCTATGAGCATCAAAATATTTCATAAATTTTTAATTTCAAATCATAATAGATTGAGTTAAAATTTGGAATGGAAAATGGAAAACACAAAATATGGAACCTAATATCTATGTTTGGAAAAATATAATTCGTAATGATTAAATATTATTTCAGATGAAATTTCTTCTAAATTTTTAAATAACATTTTTCATATGATTACATAAATTCATTATAACTAATTTTCAATTCATATATATCATTAAAAATATAATTTGTTTTTTTTATTTTAGGTAGTTTCAGTGTGAAAGACGTTTTATTTAGTAAATTTTTATTTATTTATAAATATTGTGTAATATTAATATGCTAAAGTCTTTAGCAATAAAAAAATTAATTCTCCCCATATTAATTATTGCAAACAAAAACAATTATTTTATTATACCGATAATTTCACTAATTATTTAATGTTATCATGTAGTACCAATAAAATACATTCAAATATAGTATTCACAATAAAATAAATTTTATTTCTTTATAACCATTTGAATTTACAACCTATCATTGTTTGGAGTTATGAAATATTTTATCCATTCAATTCATATTTTTGAGTAGAAAATTCCCATTATCATAGATTTCATTATGGAATAAAGTGAGTTTCGGAGATTTTATAATAGCTACCCCACAATATGATATCTTTATTATGAGATGGTTCACCAATAAGGAATTAAGGGTGGAACATTGAGTTCAAATGATGTGGTCATCAAATAATTTCCCTCCACCCTATATGTATCATAGAGATACATATTCAATCCACTGATAGTCTTATACATAGTAGCCAAATAGCTTACATTGATAGGTAACATATCCAACTTATTCCAATATTCCATCACAAACATTAAAAAATCACCACCCATGTCTTCACATACATGTAAAACTACATTTTGTAACAACTCTATATATGTCCATCTCTAGTAATTGTTTTCAAGGGATGGAATTTATAAAATGAATTATATAATTGGATCGTCATGTTCCTAAACTAATCATTCAAGTACAAAAAAATGCCAAAAAAATCAACAAGATCTCATAATTGAATGCATCAAATATGATACAAGAACTGCTACTACATATATAGTCACCTAGAGGACACCATTCAGTCCCAAAAACCATGTATCAGGACATTAGTGTCCATTTGTGGCAGTTATATTGTATATACAACAGTTGAAATGTTTTTAAAACATCACAATAAGTATCAAGTACTACAGGAAGCCGTTCTATATTGTTATATGATGATCAATACAATTCACTATTGTTGTGTGGCATAATGGTGATGTTATGGTATCTCTATTGTTGTTTTTTGGTTTTTTCCCTTCCCATACACATTTTACAATATTGGATAATTTATATAATATATCTGTGGTTATAGTATACAAATTCTATTATTAATTTAGCAGTAAATTTTTCCATATATGTCAAAATAATCCATAAAAAGTTTTATATTAAATGAATCATAAATTACAATATACAATAATAATGTAATAAGATATATAAAATAAAAAATTATTAATTAGGGTCTTACTATTAGAAAATAATATAGATATTCTATTCTGGCTAGAATAATTATCCCATATTGATAATTTTAATATGGTGGATTTTATATAATGTATTATCTCAACTATTGTTCTTGAATATGATCATCTTTATTCTCATTTTGATTAACCATTCCATGATTTTTAAACACCTAATATATATTACATGGGAATATTACTACATGGTACATATTTTCTATAGGTTACATCAAACTAATTTATCAACTCATAGATATAATTCCAATATGAGGAAAAAAAATTGACATTAGAGGAATTTCATTATGTTGTCTAATACTGTTAATTATAACATATAAATTTACCTTTGGTTTTCACCATTATCCTCTAAAATTACTTTCAAAAATAATGAATGCTGACTTTTATTTTAAAAAAGTAATCCACACTAAATAATTATTAAATAATAAAATAATTTCCTAATTTAGATAATATATGTCACAAAAAGTATCACAATCTAATGAACTAATGGTTTACTATCTTATAGATTTTCTACATAAAGAAATTATTTTAAAACAATTAATAAAATTTATCAATATTTGTTCTCCTCTAGAACCAATATATATATATATATTATTATATAATAATGTTTATAACCTTGATAGTAGTGATATATAACAATTTCATATGTTATGACTAGTAAGGAAATAACATTTCACAGTATGTCTGATCATAATCCGGAATAAAAATATAAGGAATACATAAAAATCATATTAGAAGCTAAAAAACCCTTAGATATTAATAAGAAAATATTACTGTAACGTAATATCATAATTAAATCATAAAGGATGTATACAATATATTTGTTGGATTTAAACAAATCATAACAATCATTTAAAATACGAGCATGATATATAATATTATAATACATTAATAGACAAGGGATAATTATGAAATCATTGTATTCTATTGAAATTTCATTCATCTAAGAAATATTCAATATCATTATAAATGGAATGTAATTTTAGAATAAAAACAACAAGAGAAATTAATATATGAGAATATCCATTATTCCTATAGTGATAGAATAGACTTATATGTTCATGTATGAAAATATATGGAAACCCATCCGAATAATGCATGTACTAACAAAACAATTATCCATATACCTTTATATGTAATGATATATATTATTAACCAAAGTTTTTGGTGGGTAATATAGGACCCCACATTTTATCATTCATACATGTTTGTTCCATATAACACTAATAAAAATCACATAATAATTAACATGATTATAATGGAATTTTAATAAATTGTAAAAAAAATTCAAAACATAATCATAATAGACCACTGTATATAAAAAAAAATTTCTAAAAAAGATATCTTATCATAAGAATTTATTTATTATCATAAAAAATCACTTCATTGGAGATAATCCATACTGAAAAAATTATAATTGAATGTAATTTTTTTTTCACCAAACATTACATACATTACTCTGAATTATGAAGTGTAACTTACATTAAAAAACATTTTGAGGATAGATAGATAGGTATTATAATAACTATGTAATAAAGGGTTCAAAATAAAACTCACTTTAATATAAATAATGATTTTAAATAGTTTAGAGATGGATCATAATATAATGACATGTAAATGATGGGAAATTAGTTTTTTAATATAAATATAGTATTATCACAATATGAAAACCCACATTTTATAAAAGAGTAAAATTATCCATTTAAAAGGGGATAAAGTTGTATTTGAATAGTAGAAAATAGTTTATATTATATTCTTGAATGTGAGAGGATAATTTTGGAAAAATGAATAATCGGAAATGGAAGGAAATATTTATTGGAATGAAATGGATTTATTCATACAAATTTTACACTTTTATTTTGAAAGAATATTTTATATTAACATAGTTATTGATGTTAATAAATAATTTACCCTTAGAATAAAATGTTAAAATATATATTATAAATGTATTGGGGGATTCATTTCATCCTGATAATATATATTTATCTAGGAAATAATATGATGAAATAAATAAAAAATTGAGTCGATGAAACCCATTGTTTGAAATATCACTTAATAGATTTCAATATAAACACAAATATAATAGAAATTACTATATTTTTTTTACAAATTTCATATCCATTTTTATATCAATATGATTTTATAATCATATGAATGGAGGTCAATGAATTCTTTTATAATTGGGAATTCAGACCCTGAAAATGGAACATTATGAAATGATTTTAACAACACGATTTGTATAAAATGGGGTTTTTAAATGAATCTCATGAGGGATAGAGGTAGTGTATAGTTAATATAAAACCATTTATATAGGTACAATTTTTTATGAACATGTTTAATAATAATTCATAGAAAATATAAAGTCTTATAATGAAGGATGTTTATGAATTTAACATAGTGGAAACCGAATCAAAGAGTGATTTCACCATGTTACAACTATACAAAAGGGACTATGAAATGGGTTTTATGTGAAGGAAGTTATTTCGATAATAATTTTTTAATAATTTTTACATTAAATGATATATTATGATCACATCTAAGTATATAAATATAGAAAAAAATTACCTATCTTAAAATAAGTATATCAATGAAAAATATGTCTTCGACAACCCTAAGGTTTATATGTTTCTTAATAAATATTTGGATGACTCCCAATTAGAATATAAATTCAAAATTAGAACATTATATAGGTACATGTATGAGAAATCTATAATTAATTACATCATGGTGGAGGGCAATTTGGAAATATATGTGAGTGATCTCCATTTATTTGTGAAAATATTGGTATTTTTTATGGAAAACAAGAGCAAGGTAAGGGTTATTGATTAAATCACATTAGTGTTAGTTGAATTTAGTGAGATAGTTCATTTATGTGGATATATTCTATGTTATAAATATGGCTATATTATTTTTCCATAAATTTTACTATAGATAATCAATATACCATTTTTTAATTGGAGATACATTATTTACACATTTCTACAATTATTAATCTTGATATATAATTATTCATAGGAATAATTTTATTTAAAAAATTGTAGTATGTCACTTATTACTCAATTTAGACATAGTTATTCTCAATTTTTGTTTGATATATCCCCATTTCTTTTTTAAATAGGAGAAATTTTTATTTTAATGAGAAACATAAAATGTGATCAAGAACCTTTGTAAAAAATTAATTCATCATAATTAAAATAAGTTCTTATTCATATTTAATATTTATTACAAAATAAATGACTCATAATTATTATACATATCTATTTAGACATAATATGAGATTATTAATGGAAAATTTTTCAATTTAATTTAAAAATACAAAATAATTATAATCCTTTTATTCATTAAAAATTAATCATTTTACTTTGGTAATGAATATTTTCCATAGGAATATAATTTTATGACAACAAATAAATTCACCATATAATATAAATATATGTTTATTATTAGAAAATATTCCAATAATATTTTCTAGAACAATTTATAGTAGTGTTAAAAATGTAATTTACTATCATCAAGCATTACAAATTAAAGAACAATTTTTATAGATATATATATTCTATGAATAAAATAAACAACCTTTTAATAAAAATTTATAATATTTTTAAATACGTTAAATCTCATTATACCCTAAAAATTAGTTGATGTAATATAATGTTAATATTTAGTAATTTTTTTAATGTAACATTTTTCAATTATGTTTAATATTACCTAAAAGACAATATAGCCATAATATTTTTAATTATTGAAATATAGTGAAAAGATTATGGGTCTTTACAATCATTCCCACATTTGTGCAAAAAAAATTATTATATACATATATAACAATGTCCTGAGATAGAAACATAAACAAATTCATTGGAAGTAGATATATATTCGACAACTCATCACCATACATACATATCTGGGCATATAAAAATCAATCTAAACATATCATATAAAACCTATTGAGAAATATAACGTTTCATAATACATCCTATAATATAATAATAAAATATCAATGGTTATAATAAATATATATTTAAAATCTCATCCACAATATAATATAATATATAGGATAATCGATCCATAACTTCAAGGGGGATAATAATTATAGGAAAAATATTTATGAAAATGAAAATATTTCACCAAACCATAAATCATTGTAATAAAATATGATTTAAAAGATACGTCCAAACATATTTTTAATGTGTTAAAGATATTAATTTTTATTACATTAATATAAATATAACCATATAAAATATTATTTAATTGATATAAAAGTTATCATAAATAGTACACTGAAGGGAAAGGAATTTTTAATTAATTTAGTACCATTGTTTGTAATATTTCCTATTATTTATGATTTAAAAAAATACATCATAAAATGTAAATAAACAATATATAAGTAATTTTTTAAATGGAATTAATATAATCCAATCAAATAATCCAAATAGTCATCAAAAAAAAATTTAGAAGTACAAATGTGGGATGAAAAATATGGATGTTGGTGAAAAGAGTCATTTACAAGAATAGGATTTATTATTTCCTCGATAACACATTGATTTTGAATAAAAATTTATCACAATATATTTTATAGATGATGATAGTAATTTTTCATAATGAAAAGAAGATGTTAAAAATAACATATTATTACTATAGGATCATGGATATCTTCAAATATATAATCTTGTTAGAAATACTATGACATAATCAATTGATAATATGGATGATTAAATAATTTAGGAATTATTAATGAAATAATTAATGGAGTATGATAGAATGATAATGAAATAAAAATTCAAATATCATTAAATAGAATACTTATTCAAAGGTTAACTAAATTGGGGTTTGAATACACCATAAATATGTTGTTATGGTACACAATATCAAACCTGTCATAAGGATATAAAAAAGGATTCAATAAAACCCACACCATTATTTTAACTATCCAAAAATTGAATTAAAATTCTAAAAAAAGGGACATATGTTAATAATTAATTTTCAACCCTATTTAAATTTAAATATATTTATAATTTGTATTCATAATCATTTAATTCATGTATATCAGTTTATTTTTATGTACTCTTTATAATATTTTTTATTTACGAGTTTCAGTTTAAATTTTTGTCCCAAAATAATTCAAGAAACTTTTATTAATATTATTATAATATATGAGTGAATAGGATCTAGTAATTTTAAATTTCCATATGATTAGTGTTTGACTCATTATCATTTAAGATGAAATCGATTTTAAGTACTCTATGGTGATTTTATAAACTAATGAATGGTTAATTGTAAATGTTTCATTAAAAAATGATATATCACTTAAATTAACTGAAAAAATAATAATATATATATTCATATCAAATTATAGAACAAATTATGTTTTCATTGCAATCCTTGATATAATTTTGTGGTGTTGATCAATTATGTTTTCAAACTGACACAAATGTGAACATACCATTATTTATAAATTATCATGTGGTGATTTAATAACATTATCATTACACAAGAGGCATAATGATCCTACATAGTTTTTATTATTGTCTTATATCAAACAAGAATGATTTATATTAATAATCAGAAAATATTAAAATATTAAATAATATATATAAATCTTATTATTCTTCTCAATTTTCTTGTCTTAGATGGATTATTTTATAAAAATTCAATGTAATATATATTATATAAGGTTATTAAATTTCTAATATTATATCCAAATTTATGAAAAAAAATTAGTATTTATCATTTAATTAATTCTCCTAAAAATCATTGTATGGATGTAATTAAATGAAAAATTAAATTTTATCCTCCTATGGAGGTGATCATCCACACATCCAAATGGTTTTTGTTTTTTTTCTAGAGAAAATTTATAATGGTAATCTGGATTGTCAATTAATCATATTTAATATGTTATATATAATATATCTATTTATGAAATTTCCTTTTGGGAACTTCATTAATGTTTTTCAACATTCAATTATTAACTAACTAATAAAATATTATATGAACAATATATATCTAATAATGTGATGTGGTTATGTTGATGGAATACTATTTATCCATCTGCACTTCTATCAAATGGGAAATGGAATCATAAATCATGTCTATGTCGACCCCCGCTTGAGGAACTAATATCATTCGTTTTCCATCACAAAATTTCAAGGATTGATTTAATTATAAATTGTAAAAAATTATAGAATTTTCTAATATGTTTATAATTATTTATTTTTAATATCAAATATATTTTTTTCATTAAATTTTAGTAAAAATATGATAATTGCACTCGTTTGTATGGTAAATTACAATGTCATGAAGCGATGTGATTCATTACCTAATTCTGCATTACCTGGAAAGTTAATTTGATGACATTAATGACTATATGTGATATATATGAGATGATATTTAGTATTAAAATTTAATATATCCCCCAATTCTATATTCTTTCTCTCATCAAGGGAATGATATCATCAATTGTGTGTATATATGGGGTATCATCTCTGTTAAGAAATATAATTCATCGTCCATGTTAAACATGCATCACTAGTTCAAGTAAAGTAAATTTTGAGTATATTCATTTATAAAATTATAAAAATTCTATATTTAATTGATACCTATTATAAACTAAGGATTTGGAGGTTTTATTAGAGTATGTTCACTAGAATTCAATGAAAATAACTCCTAAAATAATGAAAATAAAGAAATTTTATTCATAAGGGGGAGGAAAAATTAAATATGAGGAAAATATAAGATATTATATATGTCAATATGGTTATGTTAAATAAGTCTAACATTATTGAAACCATTATACATGATTTTAAATCATTTTACATGGATATTGTGTGTTAATGGATTCTGTCTCAATTTACATATCATTAGGACATTTTTTATTATGATTAAATTCACTTATATATTGTGTATATACAAACCATTTTATCCTATAGTCTCATGATTAATTAATAATTCATGATATTTTATGTTTCACATTGAATCAATTCATCCTAGGGGATTTGAAATGATAAATACCAAATGGAAAAATTAATTCAATAATCTCACATTCGTTTATGATTGTTAAATTTATATTTATACAATTAATTTAATGCGATCATTTTCATTTCACATTAAATTAATTTTTAAAATTAATATTCTTGTATTATTGATATGATTATTTCTTAAACCAAATATCATTTTATCATATGGTGTTTACATTGTCTATTATTTGATTAAACAGTGACATATTGTTAAATATATATCCTTTACTAAATAAAAATGTTTGTTGATAAGGAAACTTTTTCACAAATAAAATATATTATTAAATATATGAGGAATAATTTTTAAATTCATACATGTGTGGGACCTTGTAATAGATATTTCGTCGATGCATCGATATGTGTCAGGAGGCAAACTAATTAAAAAAGTAGATGGATTTGTTGGAAGATGTATTAGACTATATTAAGGATATATATTTATGGAAGATTTATCATTTTACTAAGACTCATCATATGATAAATTATAATTTTCTTTTTTAAAAATAATATTTTTATAGTTATCTACAGGTTCCACACTATGATATTATCTTTGGAAAAATTCAATTGACAATTATTGATTTAATGGAATGTGATTTTAGTTATTTACCATGAAAAAATGATTATTTAGTATCTCATCATAGAAATTAAATTATTTAAATATAATATGTGTTATGTAATTTACATATCTATAATGATTATTATTAATGGATTATTATTGATTTCCCTTTACATAAATCTTAATGATCATTGGTCCTCACACATATTTTCCACATGTCGTGGAAAAAATTTATTGGAATATGTTTTCAAAGATCTAGTTCATTTTCAATTTTTATGTATTATTTGAATTAATCCATTTCCATGGTAACATTGGTATCATATAAGTATTTGGTTCCCAAAAATATATAAACCGGTTGGTCTATCAGGAGTTAACCCATTGTATATTCACTAGTATAAAAAATCTAACAACAACACCTACTTATATGTAGGATTGAATATTGAATAAAATTAAAATTATTTTAAAAGCATTGATTCATTAAAATATACCACTTGAAAAACACTTTTAATTATGTTTCATATTATAGTAAATGATCTTTCTTAAAATAATTTTGAAAACCAAGACATGAACAAAAAAATTATACGATTAAAAGCAAAAAATAATTTGAGTTTATTTTTATCGTTTTTTCATCAATGAATTACTAAAGATAAGAAACTTTTGAATACAATATTTAAAATAAGAAAATATCTAATGGATATAAAAATTATTCATGTTAGTGATGAATAAATTTTAAGAACCTTTTTAAAACATAAAATAAATCCGAAAAAATAATATGGTATAATAGAATATTACACCATTTGTAAGATTTAAATTGAATCCAATATAAATAATAACAATTCATTATGAATATATTCATCGAAAATAATTATTTATTCATGTAAACTTTATCATATGGGTAGTATGTACACCACACAGTGGATAAAAGATGAATAATATTAATTTTTATATAATGTACCTTAAATTTATTTGAATTACCTAACCTCACAATTCCCATTTTTATAAAATGATTTAACATCATTTATTATTAATTTTAGAATTTTATTAATTTATACTAGATATATATTATATAGACGTATCCCAAAACCTTACATAATCATTAGTTTTGATAAATAATTAACATTCTTTCACATTGAATATCATTTTAGGATTATTTTTTCAATGAACAAGGCCATAACTATAACATTAGATCTCAAAAAATTATAATGTTGTCACTGATAACATATAACAAAAATCACAATAATAAGACAAGAATTATTATCCTAATAAAAATATTCATGAATTCGTTATTTCTCTTATCCTTCCTTGTTTCCTGTGAAAAAATTTTCAAAAACATGGTATGAGCGTAAAAATATATTTAAGGTACATGAATATTTATAACCCATGAAATAATTTTAAAAACACATTTATTACCAATAAAACATAAACTATGTTGATAACATCATGTAATCAAAAGATGCCTACAAAACATCATATACATAATATTACACAAAGGCAAATTGTGTAATCTAAATATTACATACATTGTAGCTTTCATATCTACATTTGGTATAACCTTCATGGTTATGTTTGGAATACCTACCATTCTATATTCCCTAAATCTCTTAGGATAAACATTATCGTTTACCTTCATCATTTTACCCAATGAATTGGAGACCAATCACGAGCTATCGGGCCCTATGATTATCATGTAACCACCTATATTTGGTTTATCATGTAACCACCTATAAAATTTCCATGTTCTATTACATAATCATAACATATAAAAGATTTAAATTATCAACATTTCACTAATCAGTCACGGAAAAAACAATTAATGATATTGAAATAGTTAATCCATTTCCAAAACCATTTAAAAAAATTCATAAAAATATTCTTGAATAAAAGTGTCCCATATAACATTAAAACCTATAAAAAATAAACATTTTAATACATTAATATATAAAAAAATAAATCATTAAAAAATTTGAATACAAGGACACTAATGAAAATGTATTGGAAGAATAAATCATTAAAACATTTAAAATAATATTTTTGTTAAAGAGTCTCATAACACATGTGAAAAACTAGAATAAAAATTATTAAAAAATTACATAAAAAACCATAAATATTAGTATAATATAGAAATTCATGATATAAAATGTCAAAAATGTTGTATATACACCTTTTAAGATATTAAAGGTGAAATATTTTCAGATATGACTCACTAAAATGTGACTGAGCTATAGTCCTTAACAAAGATCGTATCATTAGATTAAAAAAATATGTGTGAAAAATATAAATACCCCCCATATAAGTGGCTATTCATTGTAAGACTATTTTAAATCATTAATATATATTCTTGTAAAAACAAAAACAACGATATGGATATTTAACTCAAAAAATAAATATTGAGTTAAGTTTTCCCTTAAAAAGATCATTTTGTAAATAAAATAGGTCATTTATGTGTAGTAGTTAAAATTAAACATAAATCAAGTATAAATAAATGATCGTATATCAACAATTATTTCTCAAATAATCATATATTTTCATAATAAAGAAGTAGAAGACTACCTCAAAGAGATGAAACTAGGTTCAGATATTCCCTTACAATGTTTGTTAAAATGATGTACGAATTTATCAATGGGTGATTTTGTGTAGAAATGTTATATCTACACAAATAGAATAGGAAACTGAAACATATATAAATAAACTGTGATTCTGCCAAAAATCTTGGCATTATGTAATCAACAAAGTATGCGTAAAACCATATGAGTGGCAATTGAGTTTAAAAATTCCCTTACAGAGATCATTTTGAAAATCAAATATATAGATTATTTGTAATCTATATAAATCCTCATAACGAATTTATAAATACAATATATGATATCAAAATTCTTTTCTAACATAATCATAGCCTGGCACAGTGACGAAGTACATGACCAACACAAATAACGGCAATTGCCTTATGAAGTTACCATACTTTGAGTATGACTTGTCACGTTCGTTCATTATAATCCTAGCTAATTTAATTAATTAAATTTATACTCGATTAAAAACATTTTGCATTTTTATTATTAATTTTATATTACTTATCATCATGTTATAAAAATTATTTAATTAATTATGTTCATATTGGTTGGTTTTTTGATATTTGGTACTTGAGTCAAAAATGATCTTGTTTGATCTAAACTGTCAATGAGGTAAAAATTTCATCATCTCCAGAGTATTATTCATGATTTAAATATCATATATATTTTTTTATATGTATTTATAATTTCCATAATATTTGAAGATATTAAATAAAATGCACTGGTCATGGAGAAGGTGGGCCATATGTATGCATTAACGCTAATTTAATTAATTTGTCATTTTAAAAGATTAACAATGAAATGAGATAAATGTAGGTTATAATACCATAATTATATATATAGTATTTGTTTATCATAGGTTTATTGTGACCATCCGTTATATGTTCCATGTATAGAATTACAGATTTATATAACTTTGAGGGGGTGGTAGTTGCACTACTTCAAATGATATTATTGTATTTACTCATTATGGAAATCCTACAGGTTTTTTATAAATAAATATTATAGAGTCCTATAGACAATATAAATATAATATACTGTATATTTAATTATATTTCCATAATTTTGGCCACCATGAGAGGTTTTAGGGTAAAATTTAACAATCATCGTTTTGTAATCTCATAGTGCCCATACACAGAAACAGTATGTTTGTATCCATTAGATGGAGTTGTGTATAACTGTAATTCAAATCCTTAAGATAACATCCTAATAGTATATTTATTATATTGTTTTTGTTATTTAATCAATGATTATGAATATAATATGGAGTGTATATGTAAAATAAAAAAAAAGGAACTTGAGAGAAGACGTTTCCTCTAAATTTGATAACATATTTTTGATTGAGTTCAAAAGTCATTATTGAATTGCCTTAAGCCCAAGGTAATTCTTCAAGAAGGAATGGAGGGATATTTAAATATTATTTTATAATAATTTGGATGATTCAATTTTCTTTAGAGGTGTGATTTAGTAGGTAGAGGTAGTGGAATTTTTTATGAGTGAAGAGGGGAACATTAAGAAACTCTTAAAATATCAATTTATTATAAAGTTAATTTCAATTAAAAATGGTCCAAAACACAAAAAATTTGAAAATATGTTTATTTTGGTTTTAATAACATTCATTAAATAGTTTTTATACAATTTTTTAGTATTTTTTTATCCATACCGTTTTAGTTTAACTCTTATTTTTCCCTTTTTAATCGTACAATGATGTCATGTTATTTCCACATTGTGGGTATATATAATTACCATATCATGTAAAAATTCCAAAACAAGTCATTTATTACATATTTGTTTTTATATTAATTTTTTTTGAATCATATATTTTTAATATTTTAATATATTTTAATTAACTGTTTTATATTTTATGTTATTAATTCTTTCAATTTTGGACACTATTCATACATGACTTTTTACAAATTCATAACAACATGATTCCTTATAAAAAATAATGATCAATAATAACATGTCATAATATATTTTATAATTCATGTATTACACTAATTATGAAATATAATATATTTTTTAATATTTATAATATCATTTATTTTATTCATTTATTAATGATTCAATCACTATGTCATCATCATGTCATTAGTAAATATATTTATTTAATGTCTAAAAATAACAAATAAAATATAATGATGTAGGACGGATTTTTTATCATTATAATTAATAGTAATAGTCTACGATATCAGTTATATAAACCCTTATAAAAATTATTTTAGTATGAAGATATATGTTAAGGTCTTTTTCTCATTACATAAAATTAATTATTCTAACAGGACGTTATAAAATCTATGTGGTTCCATGGGGTCCTAAGATTGAACCAACATTTCCCATGGTCGAATATATTTCTTTAAATATGATTAGGATGAATTTTAGGGGTGTTTTATAATATTATAAAATTATTTTTCACCCCAAAATATATAATATACCCTTTAATCATGTTAAATAATTTTTTTTTTGTTTTTACTATTCGTAAAGTAAATAAATAAAAGGTAAATATCTACATAATTTGGAACTCCTAATTCCAAATATGGAATACATTATTTAATATTCATAACTTATAATAGGATGAAATAAATTTTAAATTAAATTCTATTGTCCAACCCAAAAAATTTGGTTTTTAAGAAGTAAAAAGTATCAAAATATTGACATATGTTTATACAAAATTAAAAATTGAAATTACATATAAAGAAAAAAATGTATTTAATTAAAAAATAATAATCTAGTTAAACTCTGTTACCCATTATAAGGATTATGTAACTGTATAAATAAACTAGGTGAAAAGATAGTTTTGTACTAAAATTCAGTATTTTCAATATTCATTAAAAAATAAACATTTTCAGAAAATTACCAAAAAAATATTAAAATTAAATTATTTTTCTCTCTTTTATAGAAGAAAATAATTTGGTCAAAATCGAACATATAAAATTGAAAAATATCCATATTTAAAAATATTTTTCGATCCAATGGCTTTAAAACTATATTTTTAGAAAATTAATTCTTTTATCAGAAAATTTGAATTTATTCTTATAAATTTTTTAAAAAAAATATAAGGTGAATTTAAAATATTACATTGAATGTATAACATATATTTTTCATGAAATAAAAATCCATAAAGAGAGATATGATTTTATATACAGAATTATGATCATTTAAATAGGTATATCTCTAAACACATCCTTTATATTTAATTGGTTTTTTTTCATTTTTAAAAAATTTGGTAACCAATGAATCATTATTTAAATGTGTTTAAACAAAATTTCAAATTTTATTTGATATTATTCATTCAGGCAATTCCAATGGATAGTTGTTAACTACCATTCAAAATAATAAAAACATTATTGTATTATTTTTCTGTATAAATAAATGTTGTGTGCAATGTAAGATTTCGTAAAAACCTGTTGTTGCATTTCGAGTATTCTATTAGAAAAACTATCCCCTTTAACCTAAAATTAATATATTATTCATAATTATTAATTAAAATGAAAAATTATTATTCTCTAAATAATTGGGTTGTTACGTCATTCCCCCATTTTGGAAATGGCATCCTCAATAAATTAAAAATGGGCTCCGAAATGTTATGGAAAATCCTACATCAGAAAAAGTTTAATTAAAACTATCACATTCAATGAAAGAAAGTAAAGTACAAATGTCACCCAATATTACACATACAAGGATTAAAAGATAGAAAACATGGATAATAAAAAAATGAACCATCATGTTCCGATGGAGAGTTATGGAAAACATGATCAAGAGAAAGTTAACAAACTAGAAAACCATTAAATTATGATAGGTTAATTGGTATTTGATTCCCCATTAGGAAAGGTAATTGGAAAAAAAATCATGTACCTTTTCATAATGTTGTGGAATTAATTAATGATATAGAATATGAACATAAGGAAATTTACTTACTTTTTATGTAGAGTATCATCCTTTAATAATATATACCACAAAATAATTTTTTCCCAAACGATTTGTATTCAAGATGGTTTGTTCACTTGATTCACATTAATAAACATATAGAGAACCTAATAATCCTTGAAATATTAACCATATATTTCACTTGACATTAGATATTAAACAAAACAGAAATGGTTAGTACAAGATCAGATAATCCTTAGAAAACTATAAACCTTTATAAAAATATATACTACAATTAATCTCTAAAATTCAACTTGATTTACACTAATGTTCCACAAAGAAAATTCAATAAACACTTTTCCTTTAAATTAATCTAAATAATCCAAATAAATATTGAAGAATAAAATTTATAAATGATTTTATCACATAGCCGTCCACATTTATCTCCAAATAACATCAACAACACTTAAATTCTCATACAAAAAAATAATTAACCTAATCAAATATTCTGCATGATAGGTTAATCATTTCCATAAATAATCCAATTATCCATTTGTCACAAAAAACATAGATTCTTCCAAAACCAAATAAAACCATTAATCCTGAAATAAAACCCCATAGTATTCTATTTTTCATAGGAATATAGTGTTTCCAAAAGAGGGAAGATATTCTAATATTACATTTATCACTTAATAACCAAATCATTTTCATATACTATGGATATCCATTTCTTAAAACATGACATCGCAAATCCATGTTATTTTTGATCCATATAATAATTTAGCTAAAAATAATATGTCATACTAACATGGTACTTCACATAGTCCAATGGCACGCGATAAATCCCAATTGCTCTTCGGTTATCATATCGATTTCTGAATCATTGTCTGAAGCGACAGGTTGTCACACAGTCTGCATGTTTTCCTTTATAAAAAAGTATATTATTTTATATCTTACAAAAAATGATATTAAACACTCAGAAAATTAGCATATCATATTTTAACCTCAATGGTTTTATTAGACCTCACATTTTGCATACCCCAAATTTATTTCCCAAAATTTCATCAATTGTGATTGTCTCCAAAAATTCCATTAGTCACATTAATATTGAAAATCATAAAGAATCTAAAATGGATTCTAGGACTTTCAAATTATAATATAACAAAAATTTATATACCCATTAAGATATCTCTAACCCCTCTGAAAATATCTAAATCTCCATTGTTTTCTACACCTTTCCATTGATACCATCGATAAGTCCCCAGCCTTAACCATTACATAATCATCTGTTTTTATTAATAATTTAGTCTCATTCACGTTGATGATATTTTATGGTTAAAATTCGTAGGGAATTAGGCCATAACTTTTACATTACTCTCAAAAAATTACCAATTAGACACTTTTACTCTATCTAATTTTGTCACAATAATAAAACAATAATTATTATTTTGATAAAAAAACATCATGAATTCTTCCATTCTATGATCCTTCCTTATACCCCATGAAAAAGTTTCAAAATCCATGGATGAGCCTAAAAATATCATTAAAGAACATAAAATAATTAATAAAATTGTTGTTCCATTAATATATAATACCCATGAAAGAAGTTTCAAGAAATCATACTTTTCACCCATAAAACAAAAACTACTTTCCATCATCATCTAATCATTAGATTACTAAGAAAATCATATAAATCATAAAACCTAACGTTAAATTATAGAATCCATATCATAATATCATTGATGTTTTCAATGGTACTTATGGATTATCCTTCATGATTATTTTTCGAATAACAATTACAGTATATTCCCAAAATATCTTCAGAGAAACATTATCATTTATCTCCATCAAGTTTCCCAATGAATTGGAGGGATATTAAAAGTTCACTGGTCCATGGTTTATCCAGAAACCACCAGTATTTGGTTTATCACGTAACAAACCATTAAATTTTCAAGTTCCATTATATAATTATAGTGCATAAAAATTGAAATTATCATAATTTAACCCCTCAATCACATGAAATAAATTCATGAAATTGAAATATTCAATTAATTTATAAAAACATTTAATACGTTTGATAATGAGATTTTTGAATCAATGTGTACCATTACACATTGAATCTTCTGAATGTAATTATAATTTTGAATGATTTTCATCAATATAAATAAATTCTTAAAACCAATTTAAAAATTTGTACATTAATGAAAAATATTTCAAAGAATATATCATTAAAACAGTTAAAGTGATATTTTGGTTTTTGAGTCTAGTGACACTTGAGAAACACATGAGTAAAAATATTTAGAGAATAACATAAAATGAAACTTTAAATATCATGAGAATATAATATTCATGAAATAAATTGTAAAAAGGGTTAAATATAGACCGTATAGAATATTAAAGTTACACAATATTCGGATATTCATCAATGAAAGGAGATTGAGACGTAGTCCCTTGAAAAGATTGTATCCTTAGATTAAGGATACATCAAATAAATAAATATGTGTGGAAAAAATAAATGCACCCAATATAAGAGGATATTCAATGTAAAACAATCATATGTAATACATACATATTCTTGTAAAAACAAAACTAATGATTTGGATATTTTACTCAACAAACGAACATTGAGTTATTATTTCTGAAAAAAAACATAAATATTAAAATAAAATAGGTCAATCATGGGTATCAACTATAATTACAAATAAATAAATTATAAATACATGATATAATATCATAATTTATTTCTAACATAATCATAGAATGACATAATAAAAAGTATAAGATTAACCGAATGAATTGAAATTGGGATAAGAAGTTCCCTTACTAAGTTCATATATATGAAGTAAGAATTTATCAATGGGGTGATTCTGGGTAGAAATAGTATATGCAAACCAATGTAAGTGGAATATAAATTCTAAATAAATCAATAGAGATTCCACACAAAATTTTTTCATAATGTATTCATCGAAGTATGTGTAAAACCCAATTAGTAAATAGTGAGATTAATAATTCCCTTACAAAGATAATTTTTTAATTAAATTATATCAATTATTTGTATTCACCATAATTACCCATAAAGAGATCATAAATAAAATATAATAAATAAAAATTAATTTCTCACAAAATCATAGAATGACATAGTCAAGAAGTATAATATCAACCCCCAAAATGGATATTGAGTTATAAATTTCCCTTACCTTGACACCGACTTGTCTCCTTTATTCATTATATTCCTGAATAATAAATAGAGGTTTATTTCTACATTATTATGGAACATTTTCATGTTTATTATACATTTTATATAAATTATCATCATTTTATAAAATTGAAATAATTATTTATGTTCATATAAGTTGGCTTGTCGATATTAGTTACTTAATTCGAAATGAACTTGATTGATGTAAATTGTCCATGTGGTAAAATGTCGATAATCTCTATAATATTACTCATGATTTAATTATCATATATATCTAGTATATAGGTATTTCTATTATCAATAATATTTGGTGAAAAAAATTAAATTCACCGTTCATGGAGACAGTAGGTCGTACGTACGAATTAACAGTACTTTCATTTCATTGTCATATTAAATGAATAATATTCAGAAGATGAGAATGTATATTTTAACACCAGTATTATATTTATGTCATGTATTACTAATTTATTTATAAAACCATCCTTTATATTTTCCATTTATAGCATGAATGAGTTATATCACATTGAGGGAGACAGTAGTCCGCTATTCATCTTATTAAATTATCGTATTGACACATTATGGAAAGTATAAAGGTACATTAAAAAGAAAAATGAATATTAGAGACAATATAAATATAATAAATTTTATATGTAAATTTTTTACTTATATAATATCCACCAATATAGGTTTTAGGGGAAAATTTAACAATCAACATTTCATGAGGTTGTCATTCATCGTACAGAGAAACAATATATTCGTATCCATTAGATGGAGCTGTGTCTAAATTTAGTTAAAATAATTTTCATACCAATATAATTGGATACATAGGATATTGGTTTTGTTGTTTAATAAATTTCTAGGAAGATAATAATGTGTGGGTAAATAAAATAAATCAATGGAACTTGATAGAAGAAGTTACTTGTAGATCGGTTAACCTTTCTGAATTGGAGCCAAAAGGCTTCCTTTAATGGACATCAAACTAAGGTAAGAATTCTAGATGAAATTAGAGATATTGGGTGCTTATTTGAGTTTATTTTGGAAGAGATAATGGGCTTGACATGTTTGATTAAGGGGATTGTGGTGGTGGTCTTTTATTTGAGGGAGGAGGGATACTTTGGGAAAGTAAAGAAATAAGAATTTATTCTACACACAATTTTGATTAAAAATGGTCCAAAACCAGTTTAATATTATTATATGTTGATTTGGGATCTAATAACCATCAACCACTAATTTTTAGATAGGTTTTTAATAAATTTACATCTTTATATTTTTTGGTTTAACCCTTCTTTTACAATTTTAATTCTTAATGTGATATCATGTTTTTTACACATTGTGGGTTAATATAACAATAATAACATGTATAAACACCCAAAAATAAGTAATTAATGAAATATTTGTATATATATTAACTATTTGGCCTAATATTAGATTTTTCTTGAATTTAATATCATTTAATAAAAAAATTTATATTTTATGTTATAAATTATGTCAATTTTAGACACTATTTTAAACTAATTCATAATGACTTGATTCCTTAAAAAACATTTCATATATACTAAAATGTCATATTAAAATATATAATTCGTTGATTACATCAATTATAAAAAATAATATTTATTTTAATATTTTAAATATCATTTATTTGAATACATTATTAATAAAGCAATAACTGCATCGTCCTTATGTCATAATTAAATTTATTTATTTAATTACTAAAATTTATAATAAAATATAATGATGTATGAAATATATTTATATTTATAATTAATATTTATAATATAAGATATAACTTATATAACGCCAAATAATTTTTTTAGTAAATAGATACTTGTTTTTGTTATTTTTCTCTTTACAAGAAATAAATTACTATAACATGTCATTATCACTACCATGTGGATACATGAGGTTATAAAATCTAAAAAGGGATTCCCATAAATGTATATATGTAATTCAATAAGTTTATCATACATGTTAGGATAATTGTATATTAGTATAATATTGTTTTTTACCAATATTTACTAGAGTTATCCATTAACCATGGTAAATAAAAATAACTACTAAAATTATTATTAATAATGTCAAATAATTACATGTACATATATACAAAATATGGACCTTCTAATTCAGGAAATAGAATCCATTTTTCCAAAGTCTAAATAAATAATGGTTGAAATTAATTTAGAATTAATATCCATTTTCAATACTAAAAATCGGTTTTTATGAAGTTAAAAACTATTAAAATACTGGCATGTCTTTATACCCAATATAAAAGTGAAATTTGATAAAATTACCAAAATATGATTAAATGATAAAAATATAATTCAATTACAATTTAAAACCAATTAAAATTACTGTCTAATTGTATAAATAAATTAGATGAAAATGCAGTTTAGAATTAAAATTCATTATTATTGACTAATCATTAAAAATGAACATTATCAGAATATCTCCCAAAGATTAATCAAAGTAAATTTTAATTTAACTATTATATAATAAGGTTTTTTAGTTGAACTTATAAAAGTGATTAAAAGTAGATTTAAAAATTGTTCTCCATCAAAAGGGGTTAAAACTGAAATTTTAGAAATATTCTTTTTATACAAGAAAAATTGTATTAGTTCTTATATTATATAATGGAAAACATATATGATGAATTTAAAATAGAACATTCAATATATAACATTTCTTTTTCATCAAATAAATTTTATAAAAAGTGATATTAATTTATAAAAACAATTATTCTCTTTGTAATATGTTTTCTTAAAAACACATCATTTATATTCAATTGGTTTTTATTTTCATTTTTAATAAATTTTATAACAAATTCATCGTTATTACAACATATGTAAACCATATGAAAAAATTTAGATGAAAAAATTTATTCCCTTGATTCCAAATGTAAGTCATTAACATCCATTTAATTTAATAATAAAATTATTGTCGAATTGTTTCTGTATAACTCAATGTTTTGTGCAACAGAAGATTTTAGAGAAACACATTGTTGTATCTCTAGAATGGTATCAGAAAAAGTATCCTCATTAACATAAAATTAATATATTTTTCATAAATATTAATATAAATAACAAATTATTAATATATAAATACCTCCGTTGTTTCAAATATTTATATTTACAGTATCACATATGATCCTTTTATAACATTCTACCACCTGTTCATTCATATTATTTTCATCATTTTTATTATAGTGGGTGAAAACTGATTTATTATTACATACACTATTTGTCATTGATTATATATTTATTGTATATAATATATATGTACATAATCACTAGAATGATAAAAATTGTATATGTATCACATTTAATCACAATATATCTTTTTGGAACAATTCGTGAATGTTAAAAATGGAAAATTAATCTAATAGTTTTGGGGTAAATTTAACATGTTCGTATGAATGAGAAATGATATAATTCCATCTTTGGGTTAAATGGGAAGGAATAATATGACCTTTTGATTTTATATAATTAATATCATTCCATATGTATCATATATAAACCTTATTTTCATTATTATTTCTATCCAATGCATGACAGTGATTGGAAAATAATTTCATTGGTTCAAGAGGCAATAGTCTCCCACAAACCCGAGCAACAGATTTGTCTCCCTTTTGACAGAAAATGATATTTATAAAGATTAATTCATAAAAACAATAATCTATAATTATATGTAATATACTAGTGTTATCATATTGTAATTTTTTAAACCTAATTGACAGGGATAAAAGACAGAGTAAAAATAAAGAGATTACTGAATACAAATACCTTTGCTTTTAATATCATCCTATATATATCTATTTATTGCGCAAATGGTAATTATTTACAGATTTCAATGAGATATAGAATATTTAAATAGATATTAGGGAGATATTATAAAATATTTTGGAAGAAATAAAGAGATCGAGATGTTAGAATATTTAAGGGGAGTGTGTTCGCTTTTATAATTAAGGTGAGTTTCACAGTTATAATTTTTCAATGTTTTTCAATAATGATATGTATGTTTCATTGATTTATGATTTCCAAATTGATCATATTATAGTTTTAAAAGTATAAATTATAAATAAATAAAAATATTTGTTTCAGAACATTTTTAAATAATTTTTACCCATATCATCATTGATAAACCCTACAAATTTGTTTTTACATATTCCGAGTTAACAAGATATTTACATCTTCACAAATAATTATTATAAAATAATATTTTTAACTTATTTACTTTTAATAATAATAATTATTATAATAATGGAATAAATTTTTAAAAATTAATATCATATAAGTGAAAAACATAAATTATAAAACAAACCCGTAAATCCTGTCGAAAAATGGGTTTCCAAGAATTGTAATTCTCAATCATAAGAAATTCATATATTTACTATATGATTAATAATAAAAAATTCATGGATTTCTATATTTTATATAGAGATATTATATAAATATATATTCTATTTATATTATTTACAATTAATAATTATTTTAATAAAATAAAATTAATAAATATTATATGTTTTTAAATATTAGAAGAATAATTTTTCACAATAAAACTTTCACCTCCAATGGATTTTATCATGTTTATATCATATTAATAGTAATTATTTTATTATACAAATTTTTAAACATTATGATAAATAAATTTTTAGTTATTATTTATTTAATAACTTATTATTCAATAAATCTTATTTTTAGGTTAAAATTTTAAAAATTTATTATAGGATTAATTTGAAAAAATATTTTTAAAACAGTTATAATTATTATTTAATTATATTTTTCAGAAAAACATTTAAATGTGTATTTTATCATATTTTATCAAAATATAATTTTATATTTTTATAAATATTGCTCAACTGTTACATTTTTCCCTCTAAAAATCATCCTCACAATCATCAATGAAATTACAAAAAAAACAAATGGAGGTGGTTTTTCAACAAAAAAATCATCTATTTCCAAGGATTCTTACTCCATTTGATGATTTACCAAATTCACCTTTACTAGATAAATCATCGGATTCCTTAATACTAGATATATAATTTCGTGAATATTGATGGTATATTCATTTTATGATAGATTTGGTTTGATTTATATTACGTAATATGTGATCACATTTGATAGGTCAAAGATGTAATTCCTTATCAATGATATATTCACCACAACATGAGCTTCAGAGAGTCATGGTGTCATTTTAAATTGATCAAGTTATTTATAAAATATTTAAAGTTTATAAGTATTTGTGGCATGGTTATTCCATCCTTATAAAGCTTATAAAATCTTTTCATGGTGGTAAATTCATGAAAAAATCATATCCAACCTGAAATTTCTACTATTTCTTATGATTTTCATATGTACTCATTCTAATTCATTGAGATTAACTTATATGTGTTTGAATATTCATTAGATTTATCATTTTATCCAATATAATTTCTAGTGTAATAAGGATTAATTAAAAATATTCATCACAACAAGATAGAGTATGTCCACTCTAGAAATATAAAACATAAGAAGGAACCAATTGAATACTTTAGTGAAAACTACTGTTATATGTAAAATTTATCAAAAGTAAATATTGATATTATATACATAGAATTTAATGTGATAAAAACCGTAGTATATAATAAAATGTGTGTTTTATAGTTTAAGAGTATCCATCTCTTTTGGGGAGGTTGGAAGTGGTCAAATGAGTCTCAGTATCAAAATCCATTTGAAGATTCTCCTTGAATGTCAAAGAAAAATTAGAGTCTTAATCCCACAAAATTTAAATTGACATTCCATGATATATGATAAAGTCATTAATATATAACATTAATAGGTTCTTATGAAGTAAATATTATCTAATAGAACTGAAATTCATTTGTGGGGTAAAGAGAAAAACAATTTCTAATATATTATCATTACTTTTATGATTCATTGGTAGTTATATAAAAAATTCCATAGTAATATTATATCATTTACACATAGGAATATGGAGAGGATCCATAAATACTCTTATATTTTATCTCTTATCATTCAATTTTCTTATAAATCATCTTAATACCTAATCGTTAATTTATCACTTCATGATATCACACAAAAATGATCCCTTCAATCCCTATACATTTTAGTTCAACAATGGTTTATAGTGAAATTATATATTGGAGGATCATCCAACAATTCCATTTTTGTACAATTTATATATGGCTAACATATTAACATTCCCTATACTATAATAGCATTATCAAAATTTAATTGGATATATGTCATATCACCCAGAACATCAATTTTATTCCAAAAATTATAAGAAGTAGATTTGGGAAAAAATTATATTTTAAAAAAATATTGGTTCACTATATTTCCATAACGGATTTATGTCTCCCTTTTCTTAATAATTATCATATATATCATTACAAAATTCATTATGATATCATCTTTATTAACATTTTTAGGGCATAATACTATAAATATTCTAGTTCAATATATTTGATACCTTATTTTACTTCATCAAGAGGTTGTTTGTTGAGAATTAGAAATACATGAGTAGCTTAAGCCGTCTCCTATCCCACATTTTGAGATAATTCTTTAAAATGATGGATTTATTGTTATTAATGTTTATATATATAAAACATCATTCGCCATAGGGATAAAATATCTATATATTTGATGGAATGAATATGGATTTCAACTGAATATCATTGGATTGATATTTTTCTTAATGTGTCTTTTGATACATTAGGTAATATTTTTTAAGATGATCATTTTTTAAATGTAAATAATCCAAATACCCTCATCATTAAACCACTATATATATTAAATACAAACATTTTAATGATAACTTCCTTATGGGATCATTGACCAAGATCCTATTTATTTTTTTCAAATTTTTTTTCATAATCCCATTTGTGATTGAACATACCCTCTTTATGTTTGTTGAATTGATAATATATAATAAATTCATAAAAAAATTAAATAAATTACTAATAGTAATCAACCAAACCATTTAATCTATACGTATTAGCCATATTAATAATTTTTCATTGTTATTTTAATTCCATTATCTTCACAATATCTGGTGATATTCCATATTTGGATATAACATGAAAATGAAAAGGATCTTCCAGAATCTAGATTTCACATATTTCAAATTTTCTAAATAACTACTTATTTGAAAGAGTGTGTTTATAAGGACCCTATAGTGACTAACATGGTTCTTATAGCTCTTAAAGTACACCCAAATATCATCAATAAATTCAAAACTGAAATAGTCAAGATATTCCTTGAATACTATGTTCAATAGATCCCTAAATATTGATATTGAATTAGTCTATCCAAATTGTTTTACACATAATCAAAATTTCCATACCTTATTCATAATGTGTACAATGTATTAACATACTTATCTACTCACAATTTATTATAACAAAAACAAATTTATTCTTTTTAATGATCTTTATCTCTATGATGTTTATTGAATAATTCATTATTGTGATGTTTATGATTTTTCTTATTTATCAAAATATCACTAATTTATCTATAATCAATGTATATCCTCATCAATATATCTTACTTTATAACTAAAATTATTATTTTTAAACATAGTGAAACACTAGGGTGTATAATTACCTTATCACAGAACCCTTATAATTATTTCTATAACTTCACTAACTCAATAATGTCTAATATAATAGGATTATATGATATTATTCTTCCATTAAGGATTAAATAAATAGAAAACTCAACTTTATGCTCGGGTTAATCACTAATAAATTCATCATTAAATACATAAATTTATACATTTTCATTACATACAACATCAAGGTAAGGATTGACATTTCCATCAATATATATCTTTTACTCTTATTCTAAAACAACCTCTTCCCAAAGGGCTATTGAGGTAGATCTAGACATGGTATAGATGATGATTTATTTGATCAAATGATTAGGAAATCGACATCATCATCAAAAATCATAATTTCATTCTCTTGTAATTCAATTTTGGAATCATATTTTCTTACCCAATCCATACAAAGGGGTATTTCAATGTCTAACATAGGGTTGATAATAATATCCACAAATTGTGAGCATTTTTGTGTCAAAATGTGAACTAACTAAAACATCCATGGTGTAATGGGACTTCTACTATGGGTTTTTACAAACATGTACCTACTTTATGTTATTTGGGAGAATCAAATTTTTATAAGAAATATAGAATATTTTATAGAATTTTATAAAATAGAGTCCAATAAATAATTAGTTAAATTTGAATATACTATTAATGTAGCTTATATCACATCTTTGGGTAATTAACTGTAACATATTATGATCATATACGTCTGTCCTTCCAACATTTCTAAATTCATTGGAATGTCCCCCTAACCCTTGGGAAGGTAGTTTGAAAAATTCCTCATAAATCTATAATTGAATAATTGGATGTTATTGATTATTTTTATTCCCCTAGAAATTATTATCCAATTTACCCTTATCATGGTTGTAACAAAAAAAACCATTCCCATCAAAAAATGCCAATGATGTTCTATATCACAATTTAACAGACTCTCAAAAATATTAATAGGTTTCGTTTTCCTTATATATTTTTCCGAAAACTAGTTCTAATAGATTATTTTGTACATATCATTATTCCAAAAACCACAACATTGGCATTAGTAAGGCAGAGTCAGAGTTAGTTTTATTATAGTTGAATAGATATATGTAATCTAATCTAGAATGGCTAATCATTTTTTAAGTCTTCTAAAACCATATATATACATGATACCAATTTTGAATTAGGGTAAAAATATAAAACATGAATTTCACTCAAATTAATAATGTTTTTATCCTATTTAATAGAGACCACATATGGGTGAGAAATAATTCTCTATATTTTTTATTTACTGTGGATGTTTCCATTTATTTATAAGTCATAATCAATATGTAATGGTAAATATGTCAAAACCAAAACATTTAAATGATAATTATTTCCTAAATAAATTTGTATTAAATTATATTAAATAAGTTTTACAAACATAGATTAGAAAGAGAAAAAAACTAAAAATTCCTTCATTTATTAAAATCATTATATAGATTAATGTATAAATCCTTTAAATTAATAACAATTAAATGAGGTATAAATTTAAATTGAAAAATTACATTGTGATATTATGGATCACCATGATATACTATAATTATCTATACCTTGAGAATAACAATTGAAATGAATCAAAATATTAATAAAAAAATATAAATTAAAAAAAATGTAATTGTAGATCCTTTTATGAATTCATCCGTGTAAGGAATAATGGAACTAATAGGTATATAATGGAGATAATGATACCATTGGAATAATAATGTCAACATCGAAAAAATTATCTCACCATGGTGAATAGTAACAAACCCATTTGGAATTGTAACATTACTATTGAAATTATAATTTTACCTTAAAATAATAAAACTATATATAATATTTATCATGATTAATTTAATTAAATAAATATATTAAAATCCTGTAAATAATATCACTATTGAATGAAAGGGAATGAAAATATAAAAAAAAATATTCACAAAATATATTTTAAAGTATTTCATAAAAATTATAATCATTAAACTAAAAATAAAATTAAAATATTCTAAAATAATTATTAATAATATGAATATTAGGTTTTGAAATCATCACATTCAAAATTTCGAAGGTTGTGTTTTTGTAATTTTCAAAATTGAATCAATTTTTGTTATATATTTAAAGTATAATTTCTTTTCTTGGCCGATTCATCTGTTATTACAACATTGATAATATACTAATTAACTAATAATTTCTTGAAAATGTCACTTAAATAATAAAAATAAAATTCAATGATTAATAAAAGTATAATAAATATCATTTACAAACCTAGAATGTACATTCAAAAGTCTAAAATCTAATATATTTCATTAATATAAATTTTTTTCATCTTTTCACCATTCCATTCAAATAAAATTTTTTATTAATATTTCAGTGACATTAAAAGTAATCAAATATGTTTACTTATGTATAAAAATTATTTATTATTTAAACAATATCACTATTATAAGGATTACATTATATATGGTATTTCAATCAATTTTTTAAGTAAAAAATACCACTCCCCTAATGTATAAATATCCCTAGTCAATTCCATTGGAAAACCATTCTTTCCCATATAAAAAAGAAATATATATTCAAAAAAATCTCTCTTGAGCCTCATAGAATAACTACAGATTTTATTTAGCCATTCAAATCTATCCATAAAATAATTTTAGTGCTGTAAATAAAAAACAACCCTGAGAAGAGGGTATGATCTCCCCATTTCATTCTCGCTTTCTAATCCCCTTTAAAACTTTATATCTTCCCATTGTAAAAAAATATTATAATAATTAATTCATAATATTTTAAAATTATTTTAGTGACATTAAAATACTATTATTATATTATTTACAACATATTAAATTTCAATCCTTCCAGTTCCTGCTCTTTTGACTATTTCTTATTAATGATCAGTTAACTATAATCGGTGATGTTTTCAATTAGATTCTTATAACCAGCAAATTCATAGCTATAAAAAAAATTGTTAAATTTTTTTGAATATATATATATATATATATATTTCTTCTATAATTAATTATACTTATTTATAAATGTCCATGAACAAAATAACATAATCCGTGAAAAATAATAAATTTTCTAGGAAACCCTAATATCCAAATCCATCAACATCAAAGATATAAAATTATGAAATATATCACAATTACTTTAATCCGTAATTACTAAAATAAATTAACATAATAAAATTCATTTTCAATTATATAACATATGTTATTTTATTATTTAGGTGGTGCATATTTGATTAAATAAAGCATGATTTATGGTAAGGGGGTTCTAGAACCCTACTCCCATTAATTTGGATATCAACAATTCACATATATTTCAATATATACATCCATCTAATATATTTGAAGTATATTAAAAATCTGTTTCTGTATTATTTTATCATTATAAATGTTTTCACATGGCTTTATAGTCTATATAAAAATACTTTCCAAATTAATTTTTCTTCCACAAAAAAATATTTACTTATCTTCATTTATATCTTCTACACTCAAGAATGATGGTTTTATGCCGAATATGCATTCTGTTAATCATTTTGGAAGAACAAATATTATCAGTAATATGTTTTTTTATTAAATCCATAATATAACCATTAATTTCCATGGGTTATTTTATCACTATAATTATTATACGTTCAATCTGGCATGTATGATGATGTAAATACTATGATGTGATGTGTGTGACTAATATTATACAATAAATAAAATTGAATCTATAATGTGGTACATCTTATTAGATTATTTTAATTATTGGTGAACATGATGCTATATTTTTTTAAAATTATGATGTTATTATTGATGGACTTATATTATGTGTGGACATGATGATATATTTTTTCTCAACTGTGTCTGGTTTTTGACCAATATTAACTGTTGAATCATTTTTCCACATTTCCAACATACATGAAGTTTTATAATTTCCTACTCATATTATGATGGTGAATGATTTCTTATTATCTTAAAATTATGATAATGCACACCCATGTAATACTGATTATGTGTCTTATATTTATTCAATGATACTCATCCCCTTACTAGGATTTTACATAACCATTTTCTTTTATATATATCATCAAGTGAATATATGTACTATGGATAAAATAATATTTTATATTTTGATAAAGATTAAGTAATTTAAAAATGAATATGTTTTATTAAATATAAGTGTTGTTTTATCCAACAATTTGAATGATATAAAACCATCTTATCATTGAATGTATATCTATTTTTATGATTTTTCTAAAAATGAATTAATATTCATGTAATAAAATGTCCTGTCTATATATCTGGAATTTAATGTATATTTTGGTAAATAATGGTATATAGATCACAAATAATTAGTCAAAAGAATTATAATAAATCAATATATTCGGAAGAAATGAATATTTTCATTTAAAAATGGATTAGCAGTCTTATCCCACATCATATCACATTAGAATCAAATGGGAAAAAGAATTATTTACTTATTTTTGATTTCTAACTAATATATTTATTAAACAATTTCTAAATTAGAAAATTGTGGTATGTAGAAGAATCCATTCCAAAAAATAGTGTCAGGGGAAATAAAATGATTGCTTCAATGAAATATAATATTCCATATAATGTGAAGTAAAAATGTATTTAGTGATTCATAACCAATTATAATAGTCTATCAACAATAACCTGAACAATGTGGAACATCCTCCTTCACATACGATGTAGAAACTAACTGTTGATTATATTTATGGCAATGAACAAAAACATTTAGTTGGTCTTCTAATCCACTTTTCACTGAATTGTGGGTGAACTCAATAGAAATTATATTGTATAGGATGAACTATTTTAAGATGGATAAGGTTAATCAAGATAACTATAATTAAGAAATAGATGATGATAAATGTTTGGAATTTATAAATAACACCATTCCAAATGATAAATTGGTTGATATAGAGTATGATAAAATTAACAAAATATATTATTACATGTATTTCCATTGAACTCATTGATCAATGACGGAAGGAAAATTCATTGATATGATATAAAATATATGTATATAATACATGGAAAACATCAAATTTCATAGAAGAAAAATCATGAAATTTGTTGTCAACAATGATAGAAATATTTATAGATTCCTTTTTGTATCAAACCCTCGCCATCGAAGCCCTATTGTTATCTTATACATTGGGATTTATGATGAAGTAGATATATTTATCCTCAATGTAGTGATGGAGTTTGCAGATTGGTAACACTATTATGTATAATAGAAGCTAATAATTGAGTTTCAAATTGGTCGGTAAAATAAAAATATGGGAATGAGGATTGAACCACACACAAGGTAAAAATCTCTGAAGATGTTTCATGTGAATTCAATCAATGGAACATTGAAATTATTTATGTGTGGGATACCTTTCCAATAAACTCATGATGGTTTGGGAGACATGAGGAGGTTGGAAAACCTGATAGATTAATTGAGGTAACCACTTAATAAACCACATATGGTCCAATTCAACAACATTATGTAAAAAGGGTGCTATGTAATCCATTGAAAAATTTCACAGGTCCATGAGATTAATAATTATCTGCATCCACCAAAATCAATTGATAAATGGAATTCTTATTTTATTAGTATTGTTAATATTGAGAATAAAAAAGAAGTTGTACAAGGTACACATCATATTCAAAAAAATTGTTGTTAATATTTTATTTTATTATTTTTCAAATCATTTTACCATATAAACAAATGATTTCTAGAACTATATATTCAATTACATGATAAAATGAAAATTATATATAAGTAATTACACATAGTTATTTAGTAATTATAATTAAATTTTGGGAGTCAAATCCTATTAGTGTATGCTGGAATATTCTTATAAAATATATAATAATTCATCTCTTAATGAAATTTGAAAATATAATAATCCCAAATTCACACTATTAATATATAGAACACATAATCTACTAGAAAATTTAATATAACATAATATTTTTAACCATCCCATACACCACATTAAATGCAAGGAAGATCATCATGCTCTAATAGAATATCTCTAAATGGTGTGGGTAATAAAACCATATATAGAAGCATAACATTCCCAAATGGCTGAGTTGATGGGAAGTATCATCTCAAAGGTAATTCCAATTTTGAGGGAATATGTTGTTGTATTTATATAATAGTTAATTGGAAATCAACATGATGATGAGGAAGAGTTTTTAATAGTTATGGTAACTAGAGCCCCTTCTATCCCCTAATGAACATTATAAGATAAATGATAAGATACAAGAGAATTTATTCACAGGATTAATAAACCCTACGATATCACCTTGGGGTGTTGTAGTCATACTTTTTATTAACAAGGATTAATCATTGTGGCCATGTATATATTGTTGGGATCTCTATATAACAATCCACCCCATGGTGGAATTTTAAAATAAAATTATCCCGAATTCACTATATTTATATATACAAAACATAAAGTATTCAAAAAAATTATTATCACTTCATATTATGAACCATCACATATACCTCTACATATGCAATGAATATCATAATCCTCCACTAGAATATATCTATATGGTGTGGGTTATTAATCCCTTTGTAGAAGCATACCTTTCCCAAATGGGTGAGTTGATGGAATGTATCATCCCTAATGAAGTTACTACTATGAGGGAATATATTGTTGTATTTCTAGAATTCTTATATGGACACCAACATGATAATATGGTGGAGTTATCAATAGATATTGTAATTGGAGCCCCTATGATCTGTAATTGTCTATAGAGAATATACCCAAATAATCTTTAAGAGTTAAATAATAAGATACAAGATAATTTATAAAAAGGATGCATACACCCTACGATATCACCTTGGGGTGTCCCATTACAACTTTTTATTAACAATGATTAATCAATGTAGTCATGTATATATTGGTGGGATCCCCACATGATCACCATAATTAATATCTATCCCCTTTAAATATTCATATATATAATGAATAATCCTAAATTGATACATTAATAATTATGAATAAATTTTTAGTAATGTTAAATTCATTATATTGTCATTATATACACCACATAAATGTTAGTAGGTGTATATTAACAAATACAACTCCATGTACTAGAAATTCTAATGAATTACCACACCTAGAGATTCCTTTTAGGTTAACATGATTTTAAATCACATATAATGGTATCACGAATGTTAATATTTTATAATATGAAAATATTTGGATTTAAATTATCATATATGATCCACCTATAAAATCATACCACCTTTTCATCAATACTATTTATATATTACAAATGATATAGGTGTTAATGACTTTGTTTTCACATTAAAATTTCTTCATAGATTTTCTATTTATTATACATATCATATAGATACACCATCATCATAATGATATAAATTTTATTAATAACTCTTTTATCCATTATATGACTTTTTTAGTAATATAATTGAATTTAATAAATTAAAAATTAATCACATTTCATCGTGGAGATGGTTGGTTGTGAATATGCATAACTGACATTATCATTCCATTAACAGCTGAATGGGTAAGAAAGTGGTTGATATATTAATTTCCAAGAGTTAATATCATGTCATATTTATCATATGTATTCATTATGTCCATCAATATATCATTACATGTTTTCTAGTGATGGAAAACAAGTTACATAGGTTCTTGAGGTAGTAGTCCACCATACACAAAATAGATATCATTGTTTCCTATTTAATGGACAAGGAGATAAAAAATATATAATGAAATAAACATAATGACAACACATTATATGGTATACAATGTTGTTTTTATATATATATATTTATATAATAATTAAATTTGGTATAAGAAAAAGTATATAGAATGATCTTATTGAAGTGTAAAAATACCACATTTAGATCACTTATTAATGATCCTAGTTTCATTATTTTTGGAAGCACAACACCTATATAATGTTTGTAATCGTTTTTCAGATAAATTTTTTTAGCGTTTGGTATATATAAATAGATTAGTTTCGTTATTTAGTGAGGGGAGTGGGTTCACATTTATAATTGAGTTGACTGACAAATATTGAATTTGTCAATGTAATTAAACAATGTTATCTAACATTCTTGAAAAAATGCATCCAAAATGGTTAATATTTTTTAAGGGATGGGATAATTTGTAAATAAAAATATATAATGAGAATTTAAGATGTGGATATGTCATTTTACCCTTTTTATTATTGATTAAACCCTAGGAAACAATTTTTTACCCTTACAATGATAATTAATTTTTATTATATTTAATATTATTTATTTTAAAAAATAAATTGTACCATATTAAATAATATTATTTACATGGAATGCAAAGATAGAATAAATTTTATGAATTTAAAAAAATATATGAGACATATTTTAATTTTAAAATAAACCCGAGAAAATCATTTCAATATATGGGTTTTCAAGAATTTTTTTTCATGCATAATATTATCAAATATTAACTATAAACGTGAAATAGTAATATGATAGATATAGGTTTATATTGTTTGATATATATTCTACAAATTTTAGTTAAATCAATCATAATTATTTAGTATTTTAAATAATGAATTTTTATAACATTATTACAATTTAAACAAAAATAGTTAAAACGAGATTCAAAAATATTCCATGTACCACCTCCCAAAAAAACATTGATTTATTTCTATCAATTTTATAGTAAACAAATGTTAATAATACATATTATTTCAAATAATTATTTTTAGATAAAAAAAATTATAGAGATTCTAAGTGAAACATTTTATGTTCTATTTTACCCTTATAATGATTATACCATAGTTGGGTGTTTTATTGGGTTTATTTCTGGTGAATTTGGAGAATATTTAAAGCCAATGGTGTTATGAATGGTTGGTTTACAATTATGGAATTCCATGCAGTTTTCCCCAGGAAATCACGTACAGAATTTTGGATCCATATGAGGTAGCCCATGGTTTTACAAAACCGTGGGGCCAAACTCCCCCAACTGTTCCCTTTAGAATATGGTGATTTTAATGGTTGGGGAATGTTTTTCCCAAACATGTTACTCATAGGGGAAACTATGAATACCATGAGTCGTGGAGAATGGTTATGAATAATAATTTGGAAAACCCTGTACCTCCACATAAGAAACAGTTTTCATTGAAATAAAAGGACCAACAATTTTAATAATAAAATATTGAACACTTTGTTATTACCCCTAATAGCCCTGTCTTGACCTAATACAAATTACATAATTATTGGAGGACCCTAGGAGGATTTCAAGGATTATCAGAACTCATCTGGTGTTTATCGATGATATGATGGAATAAATATTCACCTTTCTTATATATATTTTTATTCATAAATTTTATTCATATTTCCCTAACATCTTCCACTTTTGATAGAAATGGGGTTTTCAATGAGGATAATAGTTGTGATTTATAATATGATGGATCTAGATTAATTTTACCATGATCCATGTTCTTGATCTTAGATCATCAGTTCCATTATAAATTTTACAATTATACATAATGTCACGACCCGCCTTCACCAAAAGGAGGGAAGGGTCAGCAGATTTCCAGGCCATTCCTTCTTTAAGTTGAAGGAGAGATAATGACCCCTGAAACCTGCCTTCAATAGGTCCTAGAGTAGAGACTAGCACCTAGGGTATAGAAAATTCTCGCAAATGGAAGGCATTACCCTTTCTATTTTATAGGATCGAGAGATAAGGAGAAGAAAACCCAACAACACCAAGGTAGAAAAAAAAGTAAATCCAAAAGTAAACCATTCCCACATGCATGATTCAAAAGTAAAAGCCACAAAGTGCAAAAGGTGAATACAAGGTAATTACCAAAAAGAAGAAAACAACAACTGCAACTGCTCCAAAAGTCCGAGCTAGTAAGGTCTTGCGTGATCCCTGAAGTTCTCCTGGAAACCTGAAAGTAGTTTTATATACGTAGGGTGAGCATACAAGTACACTCAGAAGGGAAAACCAAGACTCTCGTGCACATGTGGGGGAACGTAATAAAGTCTCATGAGAAAAAGATTAAACCAAACACCTAACAAGGCAAACTATCCATCCCAGGCCTCACCAAGGCTCACTCCCCAAATAACCCAAGACACATAATATATATAATAAGATCACATCGATGTTTGGGTACCTCATGCCACTTTCCCACTGGTTATTGAGACATCCTATGCATCAGACCAATCCCCCCATTCTCACCGCAGTCCCACTGCCACACCCACCCGCACACACCCGGGCCACAACCACACGCCGTCCCACTGCTGAAATCCCACCCGCACACACCTGGGCCTCAACCGCACGCAGTACCACTGCTGAATCCCGCCTGCACACACCTAGGCCACAATTTTTACATGTAACCATGCCTGCTAACACCTAGGCCTGAACAACCACAACCACGCCCGAAGAAACCTGGGCTAAAGGATCCACTGCCACGCCCGAAGACACCTGGGCCTCATCCCGAAGACACTTGGAAAACCACATGCCGCACACACCTGGCCAACCACCACACCACCCCACCCGAAGGTTCTTGGGCTAATAATGGACTTCAGGCCATCACAGCCTTCCCGAAGATACTTGGGCTATCCGAGAAAGGGAGTAGAAAAGGATCTAATAACCATCCACTTAGAATAGTGTTGGGAAAAACACCCTCCCCCGTGAAATGGGGATGTTCGGCACTAAGTTCTCAACTTGGGTGGGGCGCGAATAAGAAACACAAATCTACATATATTTATATATAGATATATATATATATATATTTATCACGCACTCACCGAAAGCTAGGTTTTTCTTTAGACAGCCTACAGATCACAACAACACTCAAGTCCGAGTCACGACTCACGCTAACAACCCATTTGTCCCCTTTCTTATTTCACGTTCATTAATAATGTTTATGTTTAACCACTACTGGGAAACTAGTAGGCGTAGGCATAAGTCCAGAAAAGTAAACAGTCAAACATCAACCAAAACGTCCACACCTGGTTCTCAACAACAGAGGATTCCACCCCAATTTGTGATATAAACAAGTAACCACCCGGATTAAAAACAGACAACCACCGAATCCATACCAACAGGAGATCCCATCCCCCAAATTCACACAACCACTGAGATTATAAAAGAACAAGGGATCCCATACCCTCCCACATTTCCAGCAATCGGCCCGAAAGGAAAACAACCAACTACCACAACCAACACAAGTCCGGGATTTTCAGATTTAAACAACTTAACAAACTCCATGGTTTCAAATTCCGTGTGTTCTAACCGAGAGTTATCACAGAAGGGTTGATCCTGGTGCTTTCAATTATTCATCCGGATATACGTGATTAACCAATTCACTTTTCACAGCAAGAGTTTACAACCACAAACAATCCATTTAAAACATCAGCGGGGTTTATTAGTTCACAAACAACGACCACCAACGACCTCGATTTTTAGGAGGCATAAGCCAGCACAACTCAACAAGATGGTCATAGAAGAAACAACAACAAAATATAAAATACCATCAACCATCATAGCCCCCCATTTTCTTTCTTTATAGAATTCGTTCTTTATCTTTAATTAGGTCTGGTTCGCCAAATTCTACAAGACCAAAAGCACGCCCACCGTGCATGATACACAAAAGAGATAGACGAAGGAGAAATTACCTACTTGTTGATAGATGATCGACGTTTAGGCCGGGGGCGTGGAAATTTATGGATAATGATGCGGCGGGCCCGATGAACTAGAAGCTATTTGTGAAAAGTCACGATCGGGGAAAGGAGAAACCATGGCTAACCCTTAGTTTATAAGAGTCGGGGACTGTTGAGGTGAAAACATGAAACCACGAAAGGCGCGGGGGTCGGGGGTTGATCACGCGGCTCCACTCGTCACAAAAGGGGTTCGGGTGGTTTAAGCTGACTCATGAATTTATGAAGCATTTAATTAAAACTCTCATGGGCGTTACGGGTCTTAAAAACACGGTTAAACGAGTCAGAATAGGGTTTAAAACCCTATTTACACAAAAGAGCGCTATTGGAAACAACTTTACAAGGTCGGGTGATGCCGATCGGTCGTGCCGATCGGTCCCACCGATCGGTCTCGCCGAGCTATCCCACCGATCGGTCTCGCCGATTGGTCCCACCGATGGGTCTCCCCGATCGGTCTCGCCGATCGGTCTCCCCAATCGGTCTCACCGATCGGTCTCGCCGATCGGTCTCCCCGATCGGTCTCGCCGATCAGTCTCACCGAGACGCCACTCCTTTAGAACCCAGATTTTGGCAAAGGGAAGGACCAAGAGAGTCTGGGTCATCACATCAAATACCTCTCAAACTATTCTCGTCCCTAAGAATTTAGATAACCCAGAAGGAAAGGGCAGGTCCGAACAACCACCCCAAAAGATACCTCTCAAGAGTGAACCTCATCACTAAATAAGAACATCTTCCTGTCACGAACCAAGCAACATACCATGCCAAACTGCCCGGGCATGTGGGTTGGGGAGTCTCTTCCCCCGTGTCAAGATATTATCTGCTTTGGGCGGCACTGACTCGCCCGCACGGGTTTAATCGCATCCACCTTAATGCGTCTTGATTAGGGGTTGGGTTCTCTCCTTCCCTATAGCCGGGGGTTTTCACACACAAGCAGAGGAAAGAAACCAGTACATTTCATAGCCAAAAGACAAAAAGTTCTATCACAACAGGTACAACAAAGAAAAAAACTCAAAACAACTCTGGGTACTGGGTACGCATATGTGCTTCCCTCTCCCACGTACTCTCCTGAAGCCCACCATGTCTCCACAACACGCGAACCAAGGGAATGGTTCGCCCACGAAGCACCTTCTCCTTGCGATCCTCGATCATTACTAGTCTATCCACAAAGGTCATGTTGTCCTCGATGTCCAGCTCGCCCCAATCAAGGACGTGCGAATCATCGTGCAGATACCGATGGAGCTGCGACACAAGAAAGACATCATGTATCCTTAGTAGCAGCGGTGGAAACACTAGCTGGTAAGCCACTTCGCCGACCCGCCGCAACACTTGGAAGGGCCCGATGAACCTAGGGGAAAGCTTAATCCCCTTGCCGAACCTCCGCTGCCCATGCCGAGGGGAGACCTTCAAGAACACGTGGTCCCCAACCTCAAGCTCCAAGGTCCTCCTCCTGGTATCAGCATACGACTTCTGTCGGTCCTGGGCTACCTTCATCCTTTCCCGTATGAGCTGAACCTTATCTGTAGTGTTCTGCACCACCTCCGAACCAAGGATGCCTACCTCTCCTACTTTGGTCCAACACACAGGTGAACGACATGACCTCCCATACAAAGCCTCAAATGGGGCCATGCCAATGGTAGAGTGGTAGCTATTATTGTAGGAAAACTCTACCAGAGGAAAGTATTGCACCCATGACCCTCCTGAGTCCAAAACACATGCTCGCATCATATCCTCCAATGTCTGGATGGTGCGCTCCATTTTTCCATCTGTCTGGGGATGGAAAGCAGTGCTAAGGCGTAACTGGGTGCCAAACGCAAGCTGCAATCCTCTCCAGATCCGCGAGGTAAACCGTGCATCCCTATCCAAGACTATAGACCTCGGGACTTCATGCAACCGCACCACCTCATCCACGTACATTCGTGCCAAAGCACCCACAACACTCGACTCCCTGCTCGCCAGAAAGTGAGCCGATTTCGTCAACCTGTCCACTACCACCCAGATGGCGTCATACCCTCCTTGGGCCTTGGGTAGTCCCGTGAAGAAATCCATTGAGATGTCATCCCACTTCCACTCGGGGACACCTAGGGGCTATATTAGGCCGCCTGGAACTCCGTGTTCAGCCTTCACCTGCTGACACACTAGGCACTTGGCCACAAACTCTGCCACCACTCGCTTAACTCCGGGACACCAAAACTGCCTCTTCAAACCATGGTACATCTTGGAAACTCCAGGGTGTACCTCCAGGGGTGAGTTGTAGAACTCACTGAGAACCCTGCCGTGCATCGCCTCTGGGACAAACAACCTTCCCTGGAAAAGCATCTGGTTCTGACCATCCTCAGTCCATCCTTCCGGAGCATTGCCCTGGTCAACTTGGTCACGCATCACTTCGCACTCTAGGTCTCCCCACTGAGACTCTTCCACCTGCTGAAACAGGGATGACTGCACTATCATCTAATATAGGCAGCCTCTGCTGATATCCATCATCGCATCCAGTTGTAAAGCAGCCAACTCTTCCATTGCCTTCCAGGCGTCCGCCGACTCTCGGACCGCATCCTTCTGCGTCCTCCTGCTCAAAGCATCAGCCACCACATTTCCCTTGCCCTAAGTATAAGATATCTCAAAGTCGTTATCCTAGAGGAACTCAACCCATCTCCACTGTTGCAAGTTTATGTCCCTCTGGGAGAATATATACCTCATGCTTTTGTGATCCGTGAAGACCAAAAAGCATTCCCCGATGAGGTAGTGCCGCCATAACATTAGCGCAAAAACGACCGCTGCAAGATCTAGGTCATGGGTGGCGTAATTACGCTCATGGGAACGCAGCTACCTGGACCCATAAGAGATCACCCCTCACCGCTGCGTCAACACGCTTCCCAGGCCCTGTCCCGAAGCATCGCATAATACCTCATAGGCCACCCCTTCTTCTGGTAATCTTAGCAATGGGGCACTGACCAACTTCTACTTTAGATAGCTGAAGGCTGACTGGCACTGCTCACTCCATACGAAAGCCTGGTCCTTCTTGGTCAGAGCCGTCAAAGGGGCTACTACTCGGGGGAAGTTGGGTACGAATCTCCGGTAGTAACCTTCCAGCCCGAGGAAACTTTGGACTTATGCCACATTCTTGGGTGCTGCCCAAGAAACAACTGCCTCAACCTTTGATGTGTCAATCACAACCCCCTACTCAGACACTAAGTGCCCAAGGAAGTGCACTTCTTGTGTCCAGAACTTGCATTTTGACAACTTCCCATATAGTTGGTGCTGTCGGAGGACCTCGAAAACTGTCCTCGGGTGCTCTGCATGGTCCTCCTCTGATCTAGAGTAGACCAGGATGTCGTCGATGAACACAACCACGAACCGATCCAGGTACTCCCGGATGATGGAGTTCATAAACCCCATGAACACATCCAGGGCGATCGTAACACCGAAGGGCATGACTACGAACTCGAAGTGTCTATACCTACACCTGAACGCTATCTTCGGGATATCGCTCTCTTTCACCCTCAGCTGGTGGTACCCAGACCGCAGGTCGATCATCGAGAACCATCCTACCCCCCTTCAGCTGGTCAAAATGATCATCTATCCTTAGGAGAGGGTAGCGATTCTTGATCGTCACCTGATTCATCCTCCTGTAGTCTATGCACAGCCTAATACCTCCATCCGCCTTCATTGCAAACAAAACTGGAGCACCCCACGGTGACGCACTCGGACGAACATAACCCCACTTCATCAGATCGTCAATCTGTATCTGCAAATCCCGTGGCATCGAAGGTGCCATCTGGTAAGGAGCCATCGAGATTGGACGAGCGCTGGGCCGTAGGTCTATCCCGAACTCGATATCATGTAGAGGGGGTAGAGTCGTCACCTCCTCAAGAAAGATGTCCATAAACTCACGGACGATCTCTGGCACTTCCACCATTTCTGCATCTACTGATTCTACCATCAGCTCGGTCAACAAGGAGAGGAGAGGTTCCTCTCTCCTGTTTCCCTTCGGACTACTCCGCTCACCGGTGAAGGTAACACGCCGGCTGTCCATGTCTGAGAACACCACCCTTCTTCGAAAACAGTCAATGATGACGCACACCGAAAATTGCAAGTCGATTCCTAGGATGACATCGTATGGCTAAATCTATAGCAGAAGAAGATCCCGAACCGACTGATGTGGCCCTATCATCAATCTACATCCCCGAAAAATGAACAACAAGTCGGTATAACCTCCAAATGGTGTTCTTAACACCAGGGGAACTGGAAGTCTCTCGGCATCTAGACCCAAGGTACGGGCTAGACTGGGTGAAATGAAGGAGTGCGAAGATCCGGTATCGGAAAAAAAATAAGCAAGAGTGCTAAACAGACCGATCGTACCTCAAAAAACCTCTGGCCCTGCTGGGACTGCGGCCTCTGCAGCGTGCAACTGTCCACGCCCAGCTCCCTTGCCCCTCGGCTATCGGCCACCTCCCCGACCACGCCCTGGTCGAGGTCCCTGTGGAGCGCCCTGAGGTCAGCCTCCTTCTACGTCTGCCCTTGGAGGAGCGGGAGCTCGCTGTCCCTGCTGCTGCTGCTGGAAAGGTTTGGCTGGAAGCTACTGCTGGGGTGGGTGCTGGGGCTGACTGCCACTGCTGTACTGTACCCGGTCTTTGCACTGACTCCGGTGATGCCCAGGGCTCCCACAGATGAAGAACAGTGGTCCCAGGCCCGTAGGAAAAGGGCGAGGACCGGGGGATCGAAAATGAAACTATCGCGGCCTGCTCCCTGCGGGTCGGAACCTAGAGGGTCCTGACGCTAGAGGCCTAGTGCTGACGGCTTTCCCATTTGATGGTCCCAGCTGGATCCCCTCTCGCGACACTCCCCCTAGAGCATGCATCCACTCGACCACTGACGTGCCGCTCCCCACATCTGGCTAATGGCCAGGGGAACCCAGTACTCGGTCGGGGCCCGAATCAGGTCGAAGGCTATAACTACCTCCTCTAACCAGCCTTCCGTCTTCATATCAGAGGTGCTGCCCTCTTACTTCTCTAGGGCCTGTCGCTGGAAGGCTCGAAGAGTCTTCTTCCACTGGTCGTCCTCTTCCTCTCGATCAGCTCTCTGCCGATTGGCCAAAGTAGTCTCAGGGGCCTCGATCGCCTTTACCACACGTGGTCGTCTTCCAGGTTCCATAACAGAAAGGTAAACAAGGAATTCCTAAGCCCATGTAGTGCATAATATCGTTCTTAAAACTTCTTAAGATTTAATTTATTCTAAATTCCCAAGATATCCCAGAAACACAAGAACACAGGTCATTATGATGCATGTACCTTTCCTAGGGTCTCTACCCTGCAATCAGTGTGGCCTCACTTGGTCGTTCGGTAGGTCCAGAGTCCTTACATCGGATCATGGGGGGGCCTAAAATCCAATGTCCTAGCCGGTCTTCCCTGGCCTAATTCACCCTCCAAGGTCACCCAAGACCATTGCCTTGCCATCCCATGCAATCCTCACTGTGCCTAACTCCAGACTCTGTCCTATCTGTCAACCATCACCTTTGATACCATTTTGTCACGAACCGCCTTCACCAAAAGGAGGGAAGGGTCAGCATATTTCCAGGCCCTTCCTTCTTTAAGTTGAAGGAGAGATAATGACCCCCAAAACCCGCCTTCAATAGGTCCCGGAGTGGCGACTAACTGCAAGGGTATAGAAAATTCTCGCAAATGGAGGGCATTACCCTTTTTATTTTATAGGATCGAGAGATAACGAGAAGAAAACCCATCAACACCAATGTAGAAAGAAAATTAAAGCCAAAAGTAAACCATTCCCACATGCATGTTTCAATAGTAAAAGCCACAAAGTGAAAAAGGTGACTTCAAGGTAAGTACCAAAAAGAAAAAACATCAACTTCAACTGCTCCAAAAGTCCGAGCTAGTAAGGTCCTGCGTGATCCCCAAAGTCCTCCTGGAAACCTGAAAGCAGTTTTATATACATAGTGTGAGCATACAGGTACAATCAGTAGGGAAAACCAAGACTCTCGTGCACAAGTGGGGGAACGTACTAAAGTCCCGTGAGAAAAAGAGTAAACCAAACACCTAACAAGGCAAACTATCCATCCCAGGCCTCACCAAGGCTTACTCCCCAAATAACGCAAGTCAAGTAATATATATAATAAGATCACATAGATGTTTGGGTACCCCGCGCCACTTTCCCACTAGTTATTGAGACATACTAGGCATCGGACCAATCCCGCCATTCTCACCGTAGTCCCACTACAACACCCGCCCGCACACACCTGGGCCACAACCACACACAGTCCCTCTGCCGAAATCCCGCCCGCACACACCTGGGCCTCAACCGCACGCAGTCCCACTACTGAATCCCACCTGCACACACCTGGGCGACAACTGTCACATGTAACCTTGCCTGAAAACACCTAGGCCAGAACAACCACCACCACCCCCGAAGACACCTGGGCTAAAGGATCCACTGCCACGCCCGAATAAACCTGGGCCTCATCCCGAAGACACTTGGGAAACCACCTGCCGCACACACCTGGCCAACCACCACACCACCCCGCCCGAAGGTTCTTGGGCTAATAATGGACTTCAGGCCATCACATCCTGCCCGAAGATACATGGGCTATCCGGGAAAGGGATCAAAAAAGGAGCTAAAAACCAACCACTAAGAATAGTGTTGGGAAAAACACCCTCCCCCGTGAAATGGGGATGTTCGGCACTAAGTGCTCAACTTGGGTGGGGCGCGAATAAGAAACACAAAGCTACAGATATATATATATATATATATATATATATATATATATATCTAACACGCACTCACCCAAAGCTAGGTTTTTCTTTAGACAGCCCACAGATCACAACAACACTCAAGTCCGAGTCACGACTCACGCCAACAACCCATTTGTCACCTTTCTTATTTCACGTTTAGTAATAATGTTTACGTTTAAGCAATACTGGGCAACTAGTAGGCGTAGGAATAAGTCCAGAAAAGTAAACAGTCAAACATCAACCAAAACGTCCACACCTGGTTCTCAAAAACAGAGGATTCCACCCCAATTTGTGATATAAACAAGTAATCACCCGAATTTAAAACTCACAACCACCGAATCCATGCCAAAAGTAGATCCCATCCCCCAAATTCACACAACCACCGAGAGTATAAAAGAAAAGGGGATCCCATCCCCTCCCACATTTCCAGCAATCGGCCCGAAAGGAAAACAACCGACTACCACCACCAACACAAGTCAGGGATTTTCAGATTTAAATGACTTAACACACTCCATGGTTTCAAATTCCGTGTGTTCTAACCGGGAGTTATCACTGAAGGGTTGATCATTGTGCATTCAATTATTCAGCAGGATATATGTGATTAACCGATTCACTTTTCTCAGCCGGAGTTTACAACCACAAACAAGCCATTTAAAACATCAGCAGGGTTTATTAGTGCACAAACAACGACCACCAACGACCTCGATTTTCAGGAGGCATAATCCATCACAACTCAACAACATGGTCATAGAAGAAACATCATCAAAATATAAAACACCATCAATGATCACATCCCCCCCTTCTTTCTTTATAGAATACGTTCTTTATCTTTAATTAGGTCTGGTTCTCCCAATTCTACATGACCAAAAGCACGCCCACCCCGCATGATACACAAAAGAGAGAGATGGAGGATAAATTCCCTACTTGTTGATAGATGATCGACGTTTAGGCCGAGGACGCGGAACATTACGGATAACGACGCAGCGGGCCCGATGCACCAGAAGCTGTTTGTGAAAAGTCACGATCGAGGAAAGGAGAAACCACGACTAACCCATATTTTATAAGAGTCGGGGACGGTTGAGGTGAAAACGCGAATCCGCGTTAGGTGTGGGGGTCGTGGGTTGATCACGCGGCTCCACTCGTCACAAAAGGGGGGCAGGTGGTTTAAGCTCACTCAATAATTGATGAAGCATTTAATTAAAACTCTCATGGGTGTTACGGGTCTTAGAAACACGGTTAAACAAGTCAGAATTGGGTTTAAAACCCTATTTACGCAAAGGAGCGCGACTGGAAATAAAGTGACAAGGCCGGGTGACGCCGATTGGTCCCACCGATCGGTCTCACCGATCGGTCTCGCCGATCGGTCTCACCGACCGGTCTCCCCGATCGGTCTCACCGACCGGTCTCCCCGATCGGTCTCACCGACCGGTCTCGCCGATCGGTCTCACCGATCGGTCTCCCCGATCGGTCTCACCTATCGGTATCACCGATCGGTCTCACCGATCGGTCTCGCCGATCGGTCTCCCCGATCCTTCTCACCGATCGGTCTCACCGATCTGTCTCACCGAGACGCCACTCCTTTAGAACTCGGATTTTGGCAAAGGGAAGGACCAAGAGAGTTTGGGTCATCACACATAATATTCGGTGTTATGTGTTTATGAGCATTCATCAGTGTTATTGACATAGGTGGTGTAGTTGTTTTTTATCCTAAAATATTGATTATAATTTATCTATTTTAGTTGTATTATTTATTTTTCATGTTTGGAATTTTTAATTTCAATTAAATTAATGATTTATTTTTTCCTAAGTAATTATGATACCCTACAAAGATCAAGTTGGACGTGATAAAAAAAATTTTGGATCGAAATCTGAATGTAGATTCTCAATTAAAAGAGGGGGCTGAATTTTCTATTTAAAATCATTCATTTAAACATTAAGAAAAACTAGGATAAACCTGGTTAAACAAGGTAAATTCACAAGACCTCTTTTAGTCCTACAATCATGCTGTGTTCCGTAAATATGGTTCAAAAAATGAATCATTATGAAGGTTTACAGTAAAAAGATTCTACCTTAAAGAGTATATAATCTTACTTATTAGAGTAAATAAAAGAACAAGAAAGTAAAATAAGGTTATATTTTATTTCTTTATCAAAATATAGAGGAAATAAACATGAAACATAACAAGTAACACGTATGAATTCTTTTAACCCAAAGAGTAGGGTATCCAACAACCTCAAATAAAGGTCCATTAATTTATACATTCAAGAATGTATATCATACCGACACATGGGTAATCCCTCGATATAAATATCATAATTGTCTTGTTATCCCCACAAGCCCTCGAACAGTAAGGTAGTCTGTACCTTTTTCTTTCTATCCATGGAAGTCCTCTAACTTTAAGGTAGTCGGAACCTCTACCTTTCTATCCCCAGAAGTCCATGATTGTACATAGCTGTAGTCGGCATCGCACGAAGAAAGAGGAAAAATATGTTTAGTATGCAAAAGGCAGGATAGTCTCTCTCTTTCTTTAGAAATCCTTTCAGGAACATGTAATATCTATAGTGATGGACTCATAGAGGTCATTCAAATGTACTCCTAGTTAAAGGCACTTCTCAAACTATCAGCTCCCTCCTCCAACGTCTATACATTTACATGAATTTCAGAGGCACCAATACATGTATCACTAAAACAATAGTTAGTTAGACAGAGAATGTATGAAATAATTTCATAACAACAAATTGTGTATGTAAAATAAGGGATCTTAACCAAATCTATTTTTTAGAGTCTAGGAAAAAAAAATTAGAGTATAAGAAAATAATAATATTGACACTATAAACCATGAATATTTGGGTTCTGTATTCCCACGATTTCAAATCATGAATTCTATATATTTTGAATCTAAAATCCAATGAAGTTAGAGTCCGAATTCTGAGGAATTTAGAGTCCAAATTATGAAGAAATCAGTGTATGAATTTTGAGGAATTTGGAGTCATAATTCTAAAGAATTCGATGTCCAAATTCTAAGAAAATCATAGTCCGGATTCTGATGAATTCAGAGTTGGAATTCTGAGGAACTCGGATTCCAAATTCTGATGAATTCAAAGTCCAAATATCAAGGAATTCAATGTCCTAAATTTTTTGAATTTGTAGGCCAATATTTATAGAATTCAGAGTCTAAATTTCAGAAAATTTGAGAACTGAATTTTTAGAGAATTTGGAGTGTAATTATTATAGAATTCGGTGTCTAAATTTCATATAATTTGGAGATTGAAAATATAATACAATATAACCAAGGATTTATTGGAATAATAGGTTTATATATGAAACCAAATTTTAACCATTAATAATAAATGAGTTAGATTTAGAGAAACTATAAAATGATCAATAAAAACATAAGTAAGGGTAAAATTTCTTGAGGAAGGAAAATTTTAATTATTAAAATAAATTTTAGCAAAGAAAATAATTTTCCTTATGATTGGGTGTTTGTGATTTTTCAAACAAATAAGAATAGAAAAATCATAAAGAAATATTATTTAATTAACAATCTCCCCCATCTTGGAAATCAAAAACATTATTATGAAATGGAATATAAGGAATTTTAGTTTTTCATGATCCCATTAAGTAGCGAAAAAATCATTCCACATCCTTTAAATGAGATTCCATTTGATTGGATTGATATATATCCAATAAGCATACTGAAAAAATTATGTTTGTATGACTAGTTTTCATGTATAGAAAACATGATATCATATCTCTAAATGATGTTTGATCTAATGGTTTCCCTTCATCATGAAGATCGAGTGAATTTAAGGTACTAATGGGAGAACTGATACTCTTTGTGTTTTCATATCCATACTTTTTAATAATATCTTTAATATACACATATTGGGATATATATTTTTCTTCTGGTATTTAATAAATTTATAAACCCTGGAAAAATGATAACACACCCACCATACCCAGTTCGAACTCAGATTTTACTACATTCACAAACGAATCGGTTAATGATTTCTAAGTTTAACCAAATATAATGTCATAAAAAAAATTTGAACAATCCATACATTTTTTATATCATTATTTATAAAGAGGTTTGGATCAACATTTCCCATAATGTAATTATTCTAAATAAAAAATCTTTTAAGTCTATCATACTAGGCTCTAGGGGATTTTTTATGTCCATATAAATCATTATTATGTTTGAAAACATGTTCAGGATTTTTTTCATCATTAAAACCATGAGGTTGTTCAAAAAAACCATCTCATGATAATATCCATTAAGGAAAGTAAATTTATCATCCATTTGAAAAAGTTTAACTTTAATGAATGTTTCAAAGGAAATTAGAATACATATAGATTCAAGCCTAGTTACTGGATCATATGTATCTTCATATTCTTTCTTGTTGATTATATCCATTAGCACCTAATGTATCCATATTTTCTTAGAATGATTCCATTTTCATCACATTTATTTATGAAGACCCATTTACTCCAATAACAAATGTTTCTTTAGGTCTTTCATCCAAGGTCCATACATTATTCATTTAGAATTTGTTTAGATCATCTTGTATGGATTTTACCATAACATCATCACCTAAAGCTTCATCAATGCTTTTCCATTAATATTGAGTAAGTAATGATGGATGTTCTACATCATTGTTTGTGGATATTCTAGTCCTTGAAGGTTGATTTACATCACCAATGATACTATCACTAGGATTATTTTTAAGAAACCATTGATTTGGGTTTGGTAATATTGGTTCATCATCATATCTTAGGAATTATTCTAGATAAAAAACGTCAAAAACATTTTCTTGAACATTTTACTTATCAGAAGGATATTATATTAAGTGTTTATAATCAGTTGTTGAAAACACATCCATAGATATAGATTGAGATTGTTTAAAAACAAAAGGATCTATTTAATCAAATTTAACATGTACTTATTCTTCAATAGTAAAAGTATTTTTATTAAAAACACATTAAGCCTTAGATGTTGTGGATTTGCCTAAAAAATTGGCATTTTCATATTTCTGTGTGAATTTATGTAAATTATCATTAGTATTTAGAATGAACACATTGCTTCCAAATACCTTGAAGTAGAAAAGTATACATTTTCATTCATTCCACAATTTATTAGGGGATTTATTAAGAATTGGTCTAATCAAAACTCTATTTATAATATAACATATAATACTTACAGTTTCAGCCCTATAGTGTTTAGCTATCAAATATTCACTCAATATGGTTCTTGTTATGTCTTGAAGAATTTTATTTCTTCTTTCAACACAACCATTTTGTGGAGGAGTTATTTGTGAACCACAGGAAGATAAACATGATCATTTATATCTTGATAACAAATGAGAATATAATGAATGGAAATTTGAAGTCTGAAATCATTATGTATCTGGTAATTCTCTACAAGATTATGGTCCTTTTTATCAGTCTTTCAAAATTCCTTGTAGTTATATTCTAATGATTTTCAATGTGATGTTGTTGAGTGATGATACTCTAAGGAGGATGAATATTTTTTGTAGTAAATCTAGGGAATTCAATGATTAGTCTGAAGCTGAAAATGAGGCTTTATCAAAGAAACTGGAAGTTTCTAAAATTTCTAAGAAGAGTGGATGGAAGGGGAAGGTAAATTAATAGGGAAATAAAGAAAAAATCCTTGCGGCTAAGGAAACACAATCAGTACCCCCAAAACCAAAGATGAAAAATACATACACTGATGATGTTGTGTCTATATAATGTAACGAAATGAATAACATGAAATAAGGGTAGCCTAATTTTAGCTTGGACCCTACTGATAAAAAAATCATTAAATATTAAGGCTACTGAAGATCTTGAGAAGCAATAGAAATAAATGAATCTGAGGACGAAAATGACTAAAACCAACATAATTCAATCCCTTCTTAAGTTAGCTGGGGAAGACTCTAAATAACACCAGATGCTGGAATCATTTTTTTAATAATGACTTCCTATGAATCCTGAAATATATATGTTGATTCCCAAACATCAATAAGAGGAAGAAGTAGAATATGAAGAAGAAGATGAATTTGGGGATACCCAAGATATGATAAGACAATTAATGGTTATCATGAGAAGGGGAGTCCTTCTAAAAAACAATCAATATAAACAGTTAAATGAGAATCACCAGCACTTTCTACTATAGGAAAATAAAAAAAAGTTCTGAAAGAAGTGAATAAGCTATCTAAAGAATAAGAAAGTAAAAAAAAGACTTAATTATGCCATAGGATATTGTGGCATGTGATGAGAACGAAAATCTTAAGGAAGATAAGACTTTTTATTTATTAGATAGTGATAATTATTCACCCACAGTAGAAGAGATCATTCAGAGGGATGATCTGGGAAAACAAGTGTTGGTTGATACACCTATTAATTCTTTGGTGAAAAAGTATCAGGTTGGTGCTTTGTCGAAGAGGAAAGTTGAAGAGTTATAAAAAGAATTATCACAAAACAAACACTCTAATTCATAATCATTCTCCCATGGACATGATTTTGGGGTAAAATCATTAAAGAAGTTGGTTGAAATCATTCTCTTATTCACAAGTATTGACTCAAGGTGTTAGATGCTTCAACACTCGTTTAATAGGAAAATAGATTTATTCCCCAAGCATATGGATAATATTTTAATGCGTGAGATAGTTATAAAAACCAACTTCATTGAATATGATGATTATAAAATATCATTCAAGAAGATTAAAATTTGGATAAGGAAGACAATCGATGATATAAGAGCCTTTGATAAATTTCAAGATATTGTTAAAGATGATTTTGACACTAAAGATGGGACGCTTAATGAACCTACTAAGAGTTTTGAGGAAAAGCTGACTCTCAAATAGAAGACCAGAAAGCTTGAAGTCAAGGACATGAATGAGATTCTTAATTCAGTGGCTATGAGTTGGAAGAGGGAAAGGGATCTCAGAATAGAGTTTGAAAAAAATCTTATTAAGAAAGAAGAAGTTTTAAATTCTCATGTAGAAATTATTGATGCTTAAGAAGAAAATATAAAATACAAAGAGGATAAAGATGAAGATCATGATCAGCTACTCAAAAGAGTTGTAGAATTTCACAAAGAGATAATGAAGCATAAAAACATAGTTAATATGTTAATGATAAATAATAAATAAGGGTAATTCAATCCCATCCGATCATTGGTTGTATTATTCTTCTCTTTACAAAATCATTCAATCGTAATGGAATGTTGGTTGTTCTTCATATATTTGGTTGTTTAGTTATAATTTTTCCGGTACTATATTTTTCCCATTATTTTTTTTCATATTTAAGAATCACAAAGGAAGGAATGATAAAAATAATTCTAAATAAAGATTAGATTTCCTTATGTAATGGTGAGTTCATCATAGGGGAAGTTGTTATCAAAAAATATTTTTGTATGCATAAAAATGTAAAATCTCATTCTGGAAATCATGAATATGATCCATAGGTATTTCAAAACCTAAGGAGGGAGTTATTCATATTCACTATGATTCAAAAGTAAAGGGTGATATGTTTTCATTTATCTTCATAATGAAAAACTCTATGTCCTTATATTATTTTTTGTAAGGAATTGTTTACATTCAAAAAAGGTGGAGATTGTTGATATAATAAGATTTCCTTAGGACACTTATATTCCCCTATGTTTTGAAAATCATAAACTCTTTATCTGAAGGAATTTTATTTTCCCCTATGATTTACCTTAATAAAAAAATATTCATTCCCATGGAAATTTATCCATACCTATGTTATCATTAGTCATTTTATAGTTTTTCTAAATATAACTCTTTTATTACTACATGTTATTAATTGGTTTCATTAATAAAACATCTTAATACTCTAAATCCATCGTTATAGATTATTTTTTTAGACACAGAATAATCGGAAAATTAGACTCTGAATTATACAAAAATAAATCTCTAAATTCTCTAAAATTCAGACTCCAAATTCAATAAAATTCAGACATCAAATTCTCTGAAAATCAGACTCTGATTACTCTAATATTTGGAGTCCAAAATATCTAGAATTTTATAATTAGAGTTCCTCGAAATTTAGACTATTAATTTACCAGAATTTGGACTCTGAATTCCTCATAATTTGGAATAAAAATTCGTTAGAATTCCAACTCTGAATTCCACAGAATTCACACTAACAATTCCTTAGAATCTGAACTCCTAATTCATAAAAATTCAGATTCTAAAATCAATAGAATTATGTGTATGCATTTTGAGAATTCAGAGACATAATTATATTGAATTAAGACTCCAAATTATGAGGAAATTAGAGACTTAATTTTAGAGAATTCAGAGTCCTAATTTCATATAATTTAGAGTCTAATTTTCCTATAATTTGGAGTCTAAATTCCAGATATTTTGGAGTCTGATTTTCCGAGAATTTAGAGTCTGATTTTTAATGAATTCAAAGTCTGAGTTTTAGAGAATTCGAAGTCTATTTTTCAGAGAATTCAGAGTATAATTTTTAGATAAATTAGAGTTTGAAAACAAAATACACTATTACCAAGGATTAAAAGAATTCATAGGTTTTAGATAAGCATTAATATTTTATCATTATGGAAGAAATGCTTTAGATTTAGAGAAACTATAAAATGAACAATGAAAACATAGGTGTGTATAAATTTCCATGGGGAAGGAAACCTTTTCATTATTATGATAAAACATAAGGAATTTGTTTTCAATTAATATAGAGTGTTTGTGATTTTCAAAACATAGAGGAATGGAAAATTCATAAGAAATATTATTGACTCTAAAATTGTGAAATTGGATTTAATGGAAACCCCATGGGTTGTGAAAATATAATTCAAATGGTGATTGATGAATTAGTAATTTATGAAAAATGAGATTTTGAATATTGTTCATGAATAATATTATTAATTTTTTTTAAAAATGGGTTATAAAAATGATTGAAAATTTAGTTATGACTGTGGAACTACAGTATGTAGTATCTATGAACGATGTGATCAATGAGTTGTGGGTTTAGGGAGTACTGCTCCTAATACCAATGGGGTTTCATAATATTTCAATAGGCCCTTGATATATATATTTATTTCATATTATCAATATTTATTTGTATAGGTACTGCTTCTCCAAATACACATGAATTTATATGCTTCAACTCTAGGCCCCCAATGTATCAATGTAAAATTGAAATTAAACCAATAATGAAGGACCATGAGAGAATTATTTGGGGTATTTTTATGATGTTTGTTTCAATAATTGTTACATTCCAAGGTATGTATGAATTTTTTGGGTGAAACTATGAACCTAGTGGACAATATTGATAATTTAAAATTACTAAATTTCCAATAAAATTCAATTATCATATGTTATTTACATTTTTTACAAATCCATAAATTTTTATAGACTGGATATTTATTTAGACATTGTTGGTGGTGTCCAAATGTTCTATAATAACTCCCAAATTGGATTTTTTGATTAGTACTCAAATAGAAATTATGTTTTTAGTAAAGGAAAAGTGAAATAAAATTATGTTATATGGCTGAGTTGGGATTCTGGATGGAGCATGGATGAGAGATTCATACATGATGGTATGTTCCACCAAGGAGTTGTTAGTGTGTCTTTATTAGTTTTGTTCATTAGATAAATGACACTGATATCAAATGAAATATATTTTTTAGATTGCAGATATTGTTTTCTTGTTATAGATTTATCTGGAAATTATTGGTCTTGTATTGATTTTTACATTATCTTGGTTATTGATTTTTTTCATCATTATATTGGTAATTTATTTTTTTTCATATGTTGTTCATTGATAAATAGGTTAATGTATTCCCCCATTATCTATTAAACCCCAATGACTTGTTGGATTCATCTATCATACTGAGAGGTGTTCTTGAGGTTATGTAACAAACAAACTTGGGGCACTAATATGGGGAACCCATGTCAGGACATCAAAATGTGCAATCAAATGAGGACTTAATTTATTTTTAGATCAATTATTTGATAAATTAACACTAGAGGATAAGATTAATTGGGCTCTGATCATTATTTTTTTCATGGGAGTTGTTGACCTGCATTAAGGGGAATACCCATGTATCATTAGAGTTATTGTTGTTTTTTATGTTTTCTATTATATTTGATTCAAATTTCAGCTTTGGTGATTCTATTTTTGGATGATTTTATTATATTATGAGTTTTTACTTGTTCCCTAATAAGGAATGATAGTTGAAAAAGAATAATTTATTATATTAACTACATAATTTATGTGAAATGCATCATAATAAGAATTTATAGAAAATCACGTTATGAGTTTTTTTGGGAATGAAAATGTATTTCATTAATTAAGTAATATAAAAAGATACTATGAAATATAATGAAATAATAATGGGTGAATGATGTAAAATTTGTTTATCTAATAATAACAAAATAAAATGTGAGATGTTTTTTATCTTGTATTATCAATGGACTAGGATATGTATGGTTGACTATAGTGATATTTCCTTGGTCTATACCATGTGGTGGTTTATGCGGGATGAATTTTTATGACATTATGTGAAACCTATTATTTAAATGTGAATCATTTAGAATCTAAATTCATGTGATTTTAATTGTAGAGACATGCCTCCATGATTTTGTTTATTGATAGGTTGATGATAGGTGATGGATATAATTTATCCTTCAGTAGTGGAACCAGAGTCTTCGATAATTCTGGGTGATGGAGACGATGTTACGACCCGAAGTTTTATCAGTTGAAATCCATTCTGATAATTATTTCTTATAATCTAATCCCATTAAGAAGCATAATGAAATATTATTATACTAAATACTATGTGAATATTAAACATAATTTTTCCAATTCAATGTATTGAATTTTGAAAACCAGACATACATGGTTGCAATGAAAATGTTATTTGGAGTCTATAAGAAAAATATAAATTTTTTGTGAATAGTAACCTACATTTATAATAGTAACATACCATATTGAATAGTGATATACCCAAATTAATAGTAACCTTACATATGATAGTATAAATAAAATATTCAAGTGAAAGTATGATGTACATATATATTAGAATAAGTAAATGAATGTTTTAAAACTTATTTTATAAATAAATTATGAGTTTAAATAAATATTAAAATAATTATATATAGAAAATAATTATTAAAAATTATACTTCACTTCTGGATTCTACACATCGTAAAATTGTTGGGGTGAATATTTGGGATTTTTCTAAAATACATATATTTTTTATGAATTGTGAAATACCTTAATTTAAATAATAATATAAATAAGATAATTATAAAGTCATTCTTGATGTTCTACTGATATAAGCCCAATTATTTCAGGTTATAATAAAAAAATTATTTTTCTTTTTCATTGAAAACTAAATATTCTATGTCTTGTGGGGAAGTAATAAACTAAGGAATTTTATATTGAGAAATCCCCTCTCCCTTCCACTATAAATACCTCCATTCACACCCTCATTCCCTTACGCCTATCAAGATTCAGGAATAGTCTAAAAACTACCCAAGAATCTTCCCTAGCCCATCCCCCATGTCCATGAGAATCTTGTCACATCAAAATTACAAGCATATTTCCCTTAAAGAGGACCTTAAGAAGATGATTCAAGAGGTAATTCGTCTCTCTCCCTCTCTCTTTTCCGTTAATTTCTGTTAAATTTCAAGTTATTTTTTTATTCTCTCCCCGCCTATCATTACTCAAATAGTATGGTAACTTCATTATAATAAATATACTGTACTTTTTTGATTCTAATGGGATATTATACCATCCAAACACCTTCTTCACTTCTTTTTATTTTATAAAAGAAAACATTGTTCGTGAGGTGTTAATCTATCACCATAAAGAACGACATGTCTTTTTTCCTTTTCTACCTTCATATATGTCCATGAAAACATTTTTAAGGTTGAATAAGAATATTTCATAGGTATTATGTCCTATTTATAGGTTTTGGAAGGAACTTATGTACATATTACTAAACTATTAAACAAAACAAGTTCATTGTGGTAAAAAAACTGCAAAAATTTACCCAAATTATCATCGTTTAATTATTATCTAATGAATCATCAACATGGTATATAATATAATTAATTATAAGATCATTTTAACTTCTTTAATAACATTAATAACATTAATGATCAGCTATGTATGTTAACCAATGTTCTAATCCAACATCCATTTAGGAATACTTGTGAACCACTTAAGAAAACCATAAAAATGAACATTCCTGAACAAGGTTTTTTAAATTATATAAATTATCCAAAGGACCATGAAATATATTAATGAAACCATAATGAAACATATTCATGTTCAAAAGGTTTCTTAAATTTCTATTAATTAATCTAATGAGGTTATATAGGACATGAAAGTGAATAAATCATTTACATACAAGGTAAGGGGAAAATCATGAATCCATCATTCTTTCTTTGGGTTCTCCCTATTTCACACAAAATTTTGTATAGTCAGTCCTTAAAAATTTCATTTTCATCATTATATTACATTTTAGAGGATATAAATGTTTTCGATGGATTTTTATCTCTAATTAATGTTTTCTAAATGAAAACATATTTCAAAAACACACCGTTTACTTGTCACTCAATGTTGATGGTTATCATATCAAGTATGATATTCCCAAATTATTTTGGGAACCCAAAGATTCAGAATGATTTCTTATGATATAAAACCCATTCCATAACAAGGTTTATTTATGTTAAAGTTTTATATATTTGTATTGTGGCATGTATGATAATGATAATGTTATGATATGACGGGTGCTCCCAGAATTATATAGCGCAATATGAATGTTTCGTTGTGGTGGGTCCACCCAGAATTATACAGATCTCCAATGCATTGGCTAAAGTGATTAATCTCATGAGTTAATGTGAAATTATTTTTTAATACGATTATAGTAGTGTTCACTACTATATGTGGTAGGTAACTACTAATACATGATGTTTCATTTTTATTCATTTACAGCATTTCAAGTATCTTGTTAATGATTCCTATGATGTTCATGATACATTTCCTATATAATGGTTACCCTCACCCATTTTTATATTTTTCTTATCTATCCTATTACTGGGATTTAATCTCACCTCATTTTATATATATACTCAGCTGACTAAATGTACTAAGGAGAGGTCAAGTGAAAATAAGAATCTAGGGAATAATGAATTAAATAAATATTTATTCTTGATGTTGTAATTGTTATGTATTGTCCAAGTTTTCCCATGACACAAAACCATTGGAACATTTCTTTGTAATACTATTATGTTTTTTATCTTTAAAATGATATATTATAACTGTTACAAAAGGATGGGTCTCTATAGTTGGTATCAGAGACAAGGCTTAGATAATTTGGGAATTATGTTTAGTGGACCCAAGGGAAAACCTCTAGCATGAGACTAAGTACAAATATGCATGCAAAAATCATTACACAAAGATCCCATATGTTATGATTTTTGGATAAATCTGAAAAATTAATATTTTATTCATGAATTGTTGGCTTATGTTTTGTTCTTACCTTTTATATTTTATAAACTGATCTGAACTAGGAGAAATTAGGCCTACAACTCATGCGAGGGTCAAAGAAACTATTTCTCGAATGACATCCCGAATGATTTAGAAGGTGGAGTTAGAAAATCATATTGATGGTTACCCAACTATCTCATGTTATGAATAATAACCATAAAATTGGAGAATTTCCTCTTTCACCAAATTGGGAGAAACTATCTTTAGAATTATTTATGCGGCAATGACCACTAGCGTTTTGTAGCTCTTCTGATCCACTAGTTGCATAAAAATGGTATAAATCCATTGAAAAGATATTATTTTTCATCAATATTATTAGATGGAGAAGGTGAAACTGGTCGTTTATCATCTAGATGGAGAGGTCTGTCAATGGTGGGGATTGATTAAGAACACCAAGCGAAGGGAGGAAAATGAAGAGATGGATTGTGAAGACTTTAATATAATGTTATATAACACATATTTACCAAGAACTCATTACACTAATAATGGGAGAGAATTCATAGATCTCAATTAAAAACAGAAAATTTGTCACAAACTACAAAGATAATTTCAAAATTCTCACAATGTATGATTCCGATTTTTGTTATTAACACTGATAGAATAATTGATAGATTCATTTGTGGAATAAACCATACCATCCAAAGGATCTTTCAATTTGAGACTTTGGGAGTTATGAAGTAGTAGTTCTATGTGCTCTCTAAGTGGATTTGGAGTTTGAAGAATGGTCTTGTGGATATAGTGATAAGAAATGAATTATGGGGTTTCAAGATGGTGGATCTAATGATAATGTTCAGAGGAAAACTCAACAACCCACCTGCCAAAAATGTTGACTGTTTCACCATGGTAACTTCCTCAAAGGGACATGGTAGTTCATCAAGTGTTGGAAATAAGTACACCAAGCTCAATAGGGTAGAAAATACATGAAAACGAAGTAGAATGTGGTGGAATATAGGATAGAACCACCGATTGTTCAATGCTACAGCTCTAGGGAGCAAGGGCACTATGCAAATTGGGGCAATAAACATTGAGTTTTTGAGGTTAATCGGAATTATCAGCCACCAAAGCCAATGGAATAATGGAAGGATTATGATATCACTGCTACAGAAGTGGAGAAAGATAATAATTTTTAGAAGCTACATTTTCTATAGACTCAATAATGGAAAGTGTTTTAATTTATTCGGGTTCTATGCATACCTTTATATCATTCAAGTTTTCGAGAAATATATAATTGATGTCCTGAAACCATGAAGTAGATATATATGTAAAAACACCAAGGGAAAAATCATTTCATCCCATGTGATCGAATATTCTCTTATTGGCGTATGTGGAATGATTCTTCTAGTGAGTCTCATAATACTTCCCTTCGTGGAATAAAACTCTATAATGGGAATGAAATGTCTCCCGTTATATAAATAATGGATAATAGTTTGGGAAAATGAAATATCATTTCATATTTTGAACCATCACATGATCCTTTATAAATGCAAGGAAGATCATGAATCTCAATTGAAAAATACATCAATGGTGTGGCTGTTGATTCCATATGAAGAAGCACAGCTCAGCCAAATTGATGAGTCAAATGATAGTACCATCCTAGTGGGAATTCCCATCATGAGTGAATATAGTGATGTATTTCCAATAGAGTTACCCTGAATTCCCCAGGATCATGAGGTAGAGTTCTCAACAGAACTCATTCTTGGAACTAATCATATCTCAATGTGTCCTTATAGGATGGCTCCAATCAAACTTGAAGAGTTAATGATGTAGCTGTAAGAGCAACTGAAAAAATTGTACATACACCCTTGTACATCATCTTGGGATTTGAACGTTCTCTTTATGAAGAATATGGAAGGAAAAACGTTGATGTGTATTGATTATCAAGTACCCAAAAATATAACGTTAAAGAAAAAGTATCCTCTTCCATGGATTGATGAATTTTTTGATTAATTAAAAGGAGATCAATACTTCATATGTGTGGATCTTCTTTCTGGATATCATCAGCTAAAGGTGAAGAAGGAAGATATTTAGAAGACTACCTTCCATACAATGTATGGGCACTATGATTTTCTGGTGATTTTCTTCGGACAAAATAATTCCACTTTAATCTTAATGGATTTTATGAAGAGAGTATTTAGCCATTACATTGAAATATTTTTGGTAGTGGTTATTGATGATATTCGTATATACTCCAAGACAAATGTGTATCATGAAGAATATCTAAAACTCGTGTTGGAGACACTAAGATGGGATTTTACTTACAACATTTTCAGAATGTGTGACTTTTCGATGAAGATAGTCACGTTCATGGGACATGTGATCACAGGTGATGGAATTTCTAAAGACCCTTCGAAAACATAGGATATTGAGGAATGGACATGACCCTATTGTGTCACGTAAATCCATAGTTTTCTTGGAGTATTTGTGTACTACTGATTTTTTGTGAGAAATATCTCACAATTTTCAAGGCCAGTATATGTGTCAATAAAGAAAGGGGTAAATTATTTCTGGACAGAAGAATGTGAGGGATAATTCATGTAGCTAATGATAAGGCTTATCACTGCACATGTACTCACACAACTAAATGTGTATAATGTTTTTTGATATATAGTGGTGCTTAAAATAATGGATTTGGTTGCATACTCATGAAAATTGGAAATATGATAGCCTACGCCACACAGAAGATGACGATCAACGAGCAGAACAACCTCATTGCATGATCTAGAGCTGAAAGCTATGTTTTATTCATTTAATATCTAGAGGTACTACCATTATGGTGAGAAGTGTGACATATTCATAGAAAAATAGATCCTAAGGTATATATACCCAAAAAATGAGATTCATATGTCTCAAAGGAGATGGTTAAATATAATCAAGGATTATGATTCCTCTATTGAATATCATCCTAGAAAGGCGAAAAATGTAGATGATGCTCTAAGAAAAAAATAACCTACTACTCAATCCATGATACGGGTTGAAAAAGACCATATCATCTTGGATATGAAAATGATGGATTTAAAAATCATAAGTGTAGGGGATACATCCTACCCATCCCAAATTATTGGGCAACCATCCATCCAAGAGAATTTTATGGAAGCACAAATGGATTATGTGGAGACACAAAAGGGAGTGAATGATGTAATGGAATGGAAGCTGCAAGAGTTTCATATCGATAGTTATGGTGTGATTCGATTAGGAATGTGGATTTTGTGCCTTCATCTCCTATGATTAACATGGAGCTATTGGAGAATTCACATAGCTCAAAATTCTCTATGCATATTGGGAGTACCAAGATGTATGGATGGCCCCCCACTCTCGGGGTCTCAGCTCTCCTCTACACCAGGGTTTCTTCCCAGTGCCGTCACCGCCCCCCTTGCAGTGAAGGTCCGTCTCTGTTGCTCCACCTCTTCTACCCTTCTTGTTCCCCTACTCTTCTCCTGGCCTCATTTTCTCACTATCGGCGACGAGGGTCCCTCTTCCCATCGCCTTGGGCTTCTCTGTGTTTATTCTTCTTCGGCCCTATTTCCCACTTTCTCTCTAGTGAAGGTGCTTCAGTTTTCTTCGAATCATCAACTTAGTATTCGGTCTTCCTTGAATCGATGACATCTTATTTGGTCTCCCTCAAATCGACGTCATCTTCTTCGTTCCCCCTCGAATCGATGACATTTTCTTTGGTCTTCTTCATATATATGAAATCTTCTGTCGGGGTTACCTCGCGTCTCCAATGATGGTCCTTGGTTTTTCTACCTCGTTAATGATTCCTTCATTCAGAGCCCTCGGTAGCTTGATCCATTGAACTGAGCCTATGTTCTGTTGCTCCTATCCTTGTCGGATCTAGAGTGGGGGTTACAATGGGATTTTGGGATGTGTGGTTCAAAGACCGTCAGTGTTCCAGGAGGGAGCTCTTCAAAGTTGGCTTTTGTTTTTCGCTTCTCTTCTTAATGCTATTAGTGAATGGTTTGTATGATTATTCCTAGCCATCGACTATTTAGGCTTGTTCAGTGGTTTTCCAATTTTGGTTTGGGTTTGGTTTTGACATTGACGTCGACTCTCTTCTCGGCAAAAACGACGATGACTACTCATCGACGATGATGGTATCTGATGGATTCTTTCAACAGTGATTCTATTGGTGCTCTACGGTGACGACGTCAGTGTTCATGGCGATGGCGGGGGTCTGCAGTGGTGTAGTAATCTAATGGATTTGGTGTTAGTGTGCACATCTGGAGGTGTTACTGCTTCGGCGTGATGATGGTTTACTGCTTCCGCTTGATGATGGTTTACTGCTTTTTTATTTTCATATTTTGAAATGGTTATTTTATTGGAGGTAGTGTTGAGTCTATGTGGTTATTTTGGCATGTTGGTGTGTTTTGAATCTTGAAACAGGTTGCAACAGACACTATGGCGTGGTGCATGGTTATGTTATTATTTTGAAATTTGTCTCTGTAATGGGTGTTATGAGGTTTTGTCTGGATGCTGGACGAATGGTTCTGTTGGTTCCCACTTTGCCTTAAAAGTGGATTTTAAATAAAATTAAAAAAATGGATTGTGTTCTGGGAGTACCAAGATGTACGATGATCTTCGAGAACAATTCTATTGTGATAACATCGATAAAGCAATTTCGAAATATATATCAAGGTGCTTAGTATGTCAGCATGTTAAAGTATAGATACAAAAGTCCAATGGGATGATGAAGTAATTTCCTATACCCATGTGGAAATGGGGGAATTTTTCTATGGAATTTTTCATGGGGCTCTTGAAGAAATCGAAGGGATATAATATGATATGGGTTGTGGCTGACTGACTCACTAGGACTACCATTTTATCTCAATTGAGGAAGACCTCTTGATATGAGGACTTGTAATGATATATTTGAAGAAAGTGGTGAGACTTTATGTTGTTCCTCTCTCTGTTGTATCTAATCATGATCCCAGTTTTACATTTATATTCTAGAGGAGTCTTCATCAAGATTTGAGTACTGAATTAAATTTTAGTCGGTTCTATCACCCCCAAACAGATGGCCAATGTGAAAGGACTGTTTAGATACATGAATTTATTATAAGAGCCTACTCTCTATAATTCAAATGTGTATGGGATAAATAGCTACCATTGGTTGAGTTCTCATACAATAATAGGTTCCACTCGAGTATTCAGATGGATACATATGAAGCTCTATATGGAAAGCGATGATGAACTCCAACCCGCTGGGATGAAGTTATAGAAAGAAAGCTACATGGACCCGATGTTGTGCATGAGATGAAAAAGAATGTTCATGTCATCGAGAAACCCATAAAAGCTGCTCAAATTCAACAATAGATCTATGCTGATAGCCGTCTAATGGGCATGTAGTTAGACGTTGGGGATAATGTCTTCCTTTGAATATCACCATGGAAGAGAGTCATGTGGTTTGGAATTAAAGGAAAGCTAATCCCAAGGTACTTTGGCCCTATTGAGATCCTTGACCGTATTGGATCTGCGGTCTATCAGCTCAAACTCCCACAAAATATGGCTCGAGATCATGATGTGTATCACAAAACACTCATGAGTATGTACAAAACCGATCCCTCAAATGTACTAAACTTAGAGGTGGTGCATTTGGAAGATGATCTCTCTTAAGTGGTGCAGTCAGTATAGATTCTGGACTGAATTGATAAGGTTCTAGAAAACAAGACAACCCACCATGTTGATGTGTTGTGGAGGAACCATAATATTGATGAAGCTACTTGGGATCCAAAGGAGGCCATAAAGGAGAAGTACACTTACCTGTCTTTGTAATGTGAATATTTTGAGGGTGAAATTTCATAAGGGGGTGAGAGAATGTAACGACCCAAAGTTTTATCAGTGGGATTCACTTCTTATAATTATGCCTTATATTATAATATTATTAGGAACACAAATTTCATATTGTTATACTAAATACTATGTGACAATTATACATATTGTTTCCACATCAATGGTCTGAATTTCGAAAATATGACATACATGGATGTGATCAGAATGTTATTTGGAGTCTAATAAGATAAACATTATTTTTCTGTAAATACTAACCTACCCTTATGAATATTAACAAATCATATTTATATTGATATCCACAAATTAATAATAACCTTACATATGATAGTATAAATATAATATTCAATTGAAAGTATGATGTACTTATAGTTTATATTAAGTAAATGAATTTTTTAATGTTTTTATAATAAATTTTGAGTTTAATTATATAAAAATAATAATATTTAGAAATTTTTATGGAAAATTTTGTTTATTTTTGGATTCTAATTGTCAAATAATGGTTGGGGTGGAATTTTGGGTTTTTTTTGAAATACATGAATTTTTGATGAATAGTGAAATACCGTAATTTACAAAATAAACTAAATAAGTTAATTAGAGAGTCATGAATTATGTTATACTGATATAATCCCAATTGGTTCATGTTCAAATGATATAATTACTATTCCTTGTCATGGAAGACACATTACTCATTGCCTTGTGGGGAAATAATAACCTAATGAATTTTATATCAAGAAATCTTCTCTCCCATACACTATAAATACCATCCTTCACACCCACATTTTCTCACACATATCAAGCATCATCAGTTGTATAACATTTTCCCAAGAATATTCCCTATCCCCTCCCCCACATCCCAGAGCTCTTGTTCTCATCAATATTCCAAGCGTGATATCCTTAAGAAGGATATCAAGAGGGGGATTCAAGACGTGCGTCCTCTTTCTCTCTTTTCCTTTAACTTCCTTTAAATTTCAAGTTCTTTTCTTATTCTATCCCCATATATCATTGACAGATAGGTATAGTAACATCAGGATCATACATATAATAGAATTTCATGATACCTATGCGATATCATAACCTATAAACCCCTTCTCCTATTCCATTAATTTTATAATAGAAAATGTTGCTCATGAAGTGTTAATTTATCACCTTCAAGAACTCCATGTTTTCTTTTTCAATTTCTACCATTAGATATTCTTATTATAAAATTTATATGGTTGAACCACAATATTTTATATTTATTATGTCATATTTTAATTTCTAGAACTAACTTATGTATATATTTCTAAATGATTAATAAAATAAGTTCATTGTGGTCGAAAAACAACATTAATTAACCCAAACAATATTATATTAATCTCATGTAATGATTCATCCACATGATGTATAACATAATTCAATATAAGATTATTTTAACTTCTATAATATCATTAATAATATGAGTTATTTGTTCTGTATGTTTACCCATGTTCTTAATGAAACATCCATTTATGAATACATGTGAACCGCTTATAAAAAAAACAACTTTACCGAAAATTGTTTTTTAAACTCTATAACTCATAACAAGGCTCAACAAAAGACATAATGATACCATAAAAAACCATATTATTGTACAATAGTATTTGTAATTTTAAATTAATGTATCTAATTTGGTTATACATGACCTTAATGTGAATAAAGAGTCCATATATAAGGTAAGGGGAAAATCTCAAACCCAACATTCATTCTTCGGGTTCTCCCTCATTCACTCCATTATTGTATGGTCAATAATTAAAAATAATTTGTTCATAATTATCTTAAATTTTATGGGATATAGATGTTTTATACTGAATTTAATTTCAATCTAATATTTTCCAAAATAACTCTTCCTTGAAAGGCACACCATCTACTTCTCACTCATGGTTGATGATGATCGTATCAAGTATGTTTTTCCCACATTATTTTGGGAACCCAATGTTTTGGAATGATTTCTTATGAGATGAAACCCATTATTTTCCATGGGATATTTATGTTCATTTTATATATATGTTCATTGTTTCATGCATGATAATGATAATTTTTTCATATGATGGGTGCGCCAAGAATTATATAACGCAATGTGAATTTATCAATGTGATGGGTGAACCATGAATAGTAAAACGCTCCAATGCATTGGGTAAAGTGATGAATCTCATGAGTAAATTGGAAATGATGTGAGAACAATATGATATCTTTTTTCACAATTACGTGTTTTAGTTAACCACTAAGACATTATGTTTTATTTTTATGCATTTACACATTTCATGTCTCATTTTAAAGCTTCCTCTAATGTTCATGATCCTTTGCCTATGTTATGGATATACTCACCAATTGTTATATTTTTCTTATCTCTCCTTTTACTTTTATTTTAACTCACCCCTTTTAATTTATGTCCTCATGTGACTTCATTTACTAATTATTGGTCAACTACCAATAATATGATAGATAAAAATTAAGTAAATAAATTCATATGAATGATGTGGTAATTTTTAGGTTTGGTCCTAGTTTTCCCAAGAAAATAAAAAATTATATGATCTTTTTGTTTTCTTATTATGTTTGTATATCATTTAAATTATGTAATTGAAATTTAATAAAAGGATGGACGGCTATATAAAAATATTAGATCTTTTAGATCATTGCTATATTTATTTGATTAATGGGTGGAGACCTGGGGAGCGATATACGAATTTTGTTAGAACATATGTAGATGATTTTTGGATTATGTCTATTCATAAAATACCTGAACATTAAGAGTCTACTATGAATTGGTGTGTCATAATTTCTTTAGAGATGTTGTGTTAATCATCAAACTGATAGTCGTATATTGAGGCATGGGATAAGAAGCTATAAAACATAGTGTGGATTGTTTCTTATGATATGTTGTTAGAACATGTTTACCCAGAGATATATGGGAATGAAGGAATAATTGTGTTCATATGCTTTTCCTTGGGAAGTATATATGTGATGGACTATATGGTCACTTCACAGGCTAGTTGAACATTGTCCGGGTGCTATTATTAGATGATACAATTGCAATGAAACACTCTTAGTGTGGACTTAAATGTGAAATTATGTCATAAAAGACCAAATTTAGGTGAATAAATTTTTTAGGGTTTGTAACCAGAAATTTATTTCTGAGGGGAACCTAATGGATGCTTTCAATGAAATTCAAGTGGTTTCTGATGGAATAGTATGATGTACATAATCCATGAGTAGGATATTTTTTATGAGAACTTTTTCTAGGGAAATGGATAACTAATTTTCCAGGTATAAGGATTAGTTACTCAGAGATGTAATCGAAAATACAATAATTAGTGTTTTATTTGATGTAAATTTGTAGAAAGTGTCAATGACCAATATTAGTGTTCACATACTATTAAGGATATGGTACATAAAGAGGTATTTTAGTAACCCTTAACTAATGGGTGATGATAAAATAATTTTGTGGAATAAGAGTACTCTATGGGGTTATTCGACACCATGTTGATTAAGAAGATGTAGTTCATTTGGCTATGGATATCGAACTTGTGAATGTGGTACATCAGTGTAAGATAAGAAATATCAGTAGAGTAGTGAATCTAAATGGGCATAGACTATAGTACAGAAAATAAGGATACGAAATTTACATTTAGTTTAGCATAACATTGTGGATGTTAAGGATAGGACATTAGTACTCAGATAATCTATTCTGGTAATTTTTTTGTTTACTAGTGGTTCTTTTGATTCATGAACCTCAAATTTCATTATATCTAATAAAATTTTGAATGGTTTGATTCTTTTTGTGGTGGATGTGGTTAGGGTTATGATGATTTACTCCCCCTTGAGAGTATGGTCGAGAGACATCAGGTTATGTAAGGGGTTTTATGGGGACTATTCTTTCTTTTGGTATAATTAAATACATGAAATTTAAGGTTTTGAATTTATGTTTTTAATGTAATATTAGGTATCATATCGACACCGTGTATATTATTACCATCATATAGTGACCCTTAATCATCCCGAGGAAAAAATTGGTTTATCATGGATAATGGGATATCCATGAAGGACATATAGGGATAGTTCATTTGAAATTGGGTGAGATCACCCTCATAGTTTGATTTACTTTCTTGCTGATGGGAGTGGATGTTTTTATGACTTATACATGTTGTGAATTAGTTCCTATATGAGTTTTTGGAAGACTTTTTAGGGATACCACCTGAGGTATTTTTCATCATTACAATTGAGATCATCAATTGAGTTGAACCAGTTTCAATTCTACCTTATCTAATTGAACCAAAAGAGATACAGTAACTTATGAATCCACCTAAAGAATGATTAATAAGTTATTTACCCATAGGATTATTTCTCCTTGGTATTATCTAGATTTTTTCTATGAATTTTGAGGAGAAATTGCGTTTATTTGTCTTTTATAGAATGTTGACTCGAATGACATTGAAGAACAACTATAACCTTCTATGTATCAATACTCTGTTTGACATGTTGATAATAGATTATGTTTTATTCAAGATTAAATTGTGATTTGGATATCGTCAACTAAGATTTTGACCTTCAAATATACAAAATACTTCATTCACAAGAAGTTATACACTATATGAGGTCATTATGATGTTATTTAGGATGAAGAACACACCATCTATGTTTATCTTCAAAATATAATAAATCTTCAATCCATACCTTGATTTTTTTTGTTCTTTCTTTGAATGATAACTTTTGTCATACCAAAACTCATGAATATCATTCCCAAATGCATGACATCAAAATGAGTAATGTTTGAGAGTATAGAATATACTCAATGATATAGATGTTTCATGTATTTATTAACATGATACATTTCATAGGTCCCATCATATCAAAATATGGTGTGTCAGGGTACCCAAAGAAGGCATAGATAATGATTTCCAGAAGCAGTCCAAGAATGATTTTGATATACAAGGATTTATGGGGATGGTATGTTATTTTATGTGGTTTACCTATAATATTTACCATTCATTAGAACTACTTTTTGGATTTACCCTGAACGGTGTCATGTTTGAATGGTCTCAAGCATCTGAGAATTCGTTCAGGGAGTAAAATGGTAGTTGACTACTACATCAATCTTGATCCTACCCTTGATGGGTGAGAATTATATCATGTCTGGTGATGCATTCGAGTTCATACATGAAGAAGTTGCGATACTATGAGATCATGTTGGCTCATGTGGTTAACAGTATTTAAGGCCACGTGAACTGAATTACCATAAATAATATATAGACTTATCAATTATTATTTATTTTATAATGTGTTTGTGGAATTACCTGAGGAGTGAATAATTTATAAATTATACTAAGAAAAAATATGGAAAACATCATTACACATGAACATTTGATCCTATGATAGTGAAGATATGTTGAGAATATGCATTTTTTTTATATTGAATATTCACAATTGAAGGCATAAATTGTTCCTGATGCTTTGAGGGGAAAGGAATAATCATATAGAGTTCAGGAGTCTAGTTCATTGTGGGAAATAATGATATTTCTTACTGAGATGAATATTTATGTTTAGGAGGGATATGAGATGATTAGACACTTATCAGTATCAGTGGAATACACACTTCAGAGATGAACCTGGAAAAAAAAATATGACGATCTAGAGTGTTTGACTTTGATGGAAATCCTTTAAGGTAAGGATTCACCTTCGAGATGGATTATAGATTGGGATGATGTCATCTATGTGTAGGGCATTCTTATTGTTCATAAATTTTTGTGTGAGGAAACTGAAAAAATTTCATCTTTTTTCAAAGAGTTATTTTCGTTGTGTCTACCACCTGTCATAAATAGACCATCTCTATAGACTATTTGAGATGCGAATCATATCCAATCCAAATAGTAGATAAAAATATATTTTTTACGATTAAAATATATTTATATCACAAATACCAATGGCATATGGTGCATGCCAAAACATCAAGAAGAAAATCTATGATGAGGATACACCCATCAAAAATACCATCCCGCATTCTTTGTTATTTGAAATGGGAGTTTACTTCATTGTTAAATAAACATTAGACAAGAACGTATCATTGACAGGTCCAATCACAAATACATTCTATTATATTAGGTTATTTCTAATGAGATTTTCTCCCATCACAAATAACCTTTCAATAGAAGATATATGTGATAGGGTTTGTTGAAAATACTATTTTTGACCACTGCCATAATTAATAATGGCCATTCTATTTCAGACAGGCCTCGTTGCAAATGTTTTAACCTGTATATTCCCTCACTGAATTTTTTCCCTTCCATTATTCAGTGAAATCCAATATCATTGTCGGATATCAAGTTCTTTTGTATAGATTTTTTAAAGTTCAAAACATTTTAGGGGGTGAAGCATTCACACTTTTTCATCTGCTAAAATATTAATTTATAAAGCTTTTAGTCCATCATATTTTTCTAATTTTCTATTAGTAAAAATTATTATTCATTTGGAGTAATCCTATTTAATTATAATTAGATTTGTTAATTTTCCATTACTCATTTTTAGAAATATTTTTTTAATATACATTAATATTTTTAATTAAAAATAAATAGTTTTAATATTTATAAATGTCATTTAATTAAAAATAATTTGTAATAATTAGTAATTTTTTTTAATAATTATATTTATTTAATAATATTTAGTTGTTATTATAAATAATTAAGAATAAACAATAATAATTTATAATAAGTTGTAACTAGTAATAATTTATAATAACATAGAAAAAATTACTAAATTCTAATAAATTGTTATAAATTAATAACGGTTTTTGTAAATTTATTACGAATATACGCAAATATAATTTTTTTTAAAAATTATTAAAAATATTATATTAGTAAAAAAATTTAAAATAAAATTATAAATTGAAATAATTTTGAATCAATTAAAATATAATATTATAATTATTTAATTAGATATAAATTACAATATATTTATATAAGATAGAATATATTATTATCAAATATTATAAATTAATATAAATTAATACAAAATTTATAAATTAAAATAAATAAAATAGTATAACTGGAAATAATATGTAATAATTGCTAATAATTCATCGTATTGAGTAAAAATATGTTGTAATTAATAAAAATTTGGGGTAATTAATACAAATTTGTAAACATTAGTTATAATTAGTAATAATTAGTTGTAATAAGGAATAATTAGTAGTAATTTGTAATAATTTGTAATCAATCATAAAAATTTGTTAATTAATTGTAATCTACTAATAAAATTTAGTATAAATTCGTGGTAACCAGTAATAATTATTAACAATTAGTTAAAAATTGTTATAAAATAATAATAAATACTAAGTTAAGAAAATAGAGAATAAATTGGTGCAAAATAGTATAAAATTGTAATTTCATATTGTTTGGCAATAAAATGTTATAAATTTGCATAATTTATTATAAATTACAATGAAATAATTTTAATTGTTATAAATTACAATAAATTGATATTAAACAGTAAAAATTTGTAATTTCATAAAATTTACCATTAATTGATATAAAGTAACATACAATATTATAAATTTCAATAAATTAATATATATATATAAATATATATATATACTAAAAAATTTACAATAATTTTTATTAATTATTAAATATTATTATTAATTTGTAATAAATTTTAAAAAATATTGATCATTAGAAATTATTATGGGTAATTAGTAATATTTACTGTAAAATACTAATAATTAGTACTTATTCGAATAAAATAGAAATAATTTATTATAAACTAATAAGAATTGGTTGAATTTTAAAAAAAAATTATAAAATTATTAATAATAAGAATTAATTTTTAATAAGTATTTAATATAATTAATAATTAGTAAAAATTAGTTATAATTATTACACAATTGTTATAATTTAATGAAAATAAATCAATTAATATAATTAAAATAAAATTGATATGAAATATTATAAATTTATAACTCGATATAACATGTTTTACATTGATGGAAATTATATTAATTTAATATTAAATAAAATTAATAATTTAAATTATTATATGTTATAATATATTGATATAAAATAGTATAAATTATTATATATTAATATAATATATTATTAATTAATTTTTTTTAATTTGTTTTTTTAAAAATGAATTAGTTTAAATATTAATAATTATAAGTAATTAGTAATAATTTTTAATAATTATTATAAATTACACCTAATTAGTAAAAATTAGTTGCAATTTGTATAAATTGATAATAATTATTAGTAATTAATAATAATTATTGGTAATTATTAAGAATTTGTAATAATAAGTGATAATTAGTGGTAATTATTTAAAATTATTTATAAATAATTATAATCTATAGTTATTTGTAAATATTATTGGTAACTTGAGAAAATTAGTAATAATTTGTATTAATTACCATAAAATAGTAAAAATTATTAGTAATAAATATTACTAATTAGTAAAATATTTTAAAATTTTGTTATAGATTAAAAAAATTAATGAATTGAATGAATTAATAGTAATTTGAAATAAACTTGTTTAAATTTTTATTTCTATATAATTTAAAATAATTTGATATAAATTAATTTAAATTATTATAAATGAATTTACAATAATATTATTTGTTAGAAAATATGTGAGAAGTGATAATGAAATAGTTCGTCAGAAATTAGTACATGATTAATCATAGGACATGGATAAATTAAATTGGAACTTTAATAAATATGGTTATTTCTAGTATAAATGGTTTCATCACATGAATATAGTGAAATATATGAATTAAAATATTTAGTAAATTAAAGAATTTGAAATATTTAGGTGGATATAAATTGTCAATTTCTACCAAACATGTCCAAACATTTAATTTGGTTACCGGAACAAGGGCAGACAGGATGTGATGCGTCGATGGTAGCACCGCCCACAATATAAAGAGACACATCGATGAAAGTACATGGTTGAAATAAAATAGTCAAATGAAAAAAGTGGACATGGTTGGAATAAATTGGTTTAATCACATGAATAATGTAAAATCTATAATTCGAAAATATTATTAAATCCTTGAATTACATATATTCATGTGATTTGAAATGATCAATATATGGCAAACATGTCCAAATTTTTCACTAGTTTTTGAGATGAAGGAAAACTAGAATGTGAATAACTGATGGAAGAAGGAGGAGGGGAGGGATATGTGATGATGGAAGGGGCATCAGAATGTTTGCATGTAGTTTCTTATTGATGTATTAGGGATAGAGTTCCCTCCCCCACCTCTTACAGATGACCCCCATCCCCCTCAATAGTGATGGATACATTATTATCATATTTATTATAGTAAAAGTTAAATGAAAATATTTTTTATATCTTTTAATTATTTTATAGGTTTAATATTTTAATTAGTAAATGTTTTGAAATCATTTTCATACATTTTGTTTTTTTAATAATATTTTCAATGGGTTTATCACCTGTGGTAAATAATTACCTATTTAAAATATATTTGTGGAGATGTTTTTGATGATGTGTTATATGCGATAGGACCCCATCAAAAATAATTTATTATCTAGTTGAAGGATTTGATAAATGGGTTTCATGTCTCATTGTGATAATTGAGTCTGGGTATCATCAAAATGTACCATGACCTATGTCAAATATATTGGTGGTCGAGCATGAACAATGTCACAAATATGATTTCTTTTAATGTTATATTTTATTTAATTTCCATTCTTGATTGGTTTTGGGGATTTCCCATGCATTTTAGTTGATATTGTAGGTTATCAAAATTTGGGCCAAACTGTGAGCCCACATCCAGATTTAAAAATCAATTTTAATTATATTATAAATCCTTAATTTTTCTATATTTTATACATATTCCACTTCCCAATTGGCATAACATGCTATAATAGAACCACAATATCCACTTTGACCCCGTAGGAATCCATAAATGTGATGGAATTGGGTTTTATATTAAGGATTTGGGCATTCCTAAAAGAAAATTTCATGTATTAAATTGTATTTTTAATCATCTATATCTCAATGAATATTTAATGTTATTCAGTGACTCTGACTCTCACCAGATGCCATTGGCACAAGGTGTGATCCCAATGTATATTACACCTCCTTGGATGTCAAATTCTGCACAAATTATGGTGAAACATCTCAGGATTTCTCAAATCATCCATATTTTCAGTGGAAATTTTTTTCATTCATAACTACTTCAATTTTTACATTTTTACCACCATTTTAGTTCTCACATGACCTAATCAGACTTATTAGAACCAATAATTCATATTTTATTATTTGTAAGTTCTACTAATAATTTATTTCAAGTTTTTTATTCAAGATATCTCAATTAACTGACATTCCTCTCATGTTTCTCCGATTTTCTTAATGTTTCTTCAAAATTATAAGAGGTTTTAAAATGACCGGAATCTTGGGTCAATACCCGGGGTTTGATTTTGTGTCATGTTACTGATATATTGTTTATTAGGTCTTGATTTAACTTCCTTGTGATGTGGAGGTGGTGCGATTTATGTTTCGCTCAACTAGATGGAGTTTTTGGCACAAATGGTAGGTGGTTCCATTTGTAAGAATCCTAATATGTGTTTTATTTTCTTTATTTATATTTATGGAAAGTTTTTATAACTTTATGTTTGGTTTGGGAATCGTTTTTGGTAATATTGATTATGTGTTTAGTTTCAAAGATTCATATTTGTTTGAAAATTTGTGTTTTTCATGTGTATCTTTTGGTGGTATTGTTTGAGGTAATTTTATAACATTTGAGTGTTTTCTAATAATTGATTATATGGATGAAAAAACTATTTTAGATTGGTATTGGTATGATTTTTGACTTGAATAAGGGGATTAAATTAGGTTTTGTGTGCAAAACATAGTTATACCCCTTGGGATTGTTTTAAGAAAATTATAAATGATTTATTGAGTTAAAAAATGTGGGAAAAAGATGTAAATGTACTATTTTGGTGAGGGTGTTCCCTTAAATTGGTTTGTGGATGGTAGATAGTTGAATTAAGATTTCAAACATATTTAGAATGTATTTTAAATTTCTGAAAATATTTATAAAACTGAAATAAGCGTGAAACACGATTGTGAGATGATTTGTGTGAGTATGATGTGAAAAAGATTTTTTTAAAGGTGTATTATCTGAAACATGTGTGTTTGACTTGGAAGTGGTATTTTTATATTAAAATTATATTTTATGTCATGTGGAACTTACTTGAGAAAAAGATGGAAAACTCGAGTATTTGGGTGGCTGGACGTGTACTACTATGCTAGGGATCCTTTGGTGTTTAGCCCATGTCTCATGAAGAAAGTTTGATGATGAAAACCCCATATAAACTATGATGATTATGTTGTTAGTGATGGGGAACCACTAGGTTATGGGTATTCTCCCTAGTAGTGGCTCGGGTGAATGAGAACATATATTTTTATGGTTACATTGGCCGAGAAACGAGGTACCTGGGACCCATATTGAGATAGTGCCTAGGGGTTATTTTCTCGATTCTTATGGGAATTTGATACATTATGCTTATCATTAGAATATGGTCTGTTCAGCTAGAAAATTTAGTATCTTTGGAATTATATTTAAATGTTTTGATTCCTTAATGCTGCCCACTTGAAAACAGTTTTCATTTAATATTGCATATATTTTATATTCTTATTAGCATTTCTTATTTGTGAACACATTCAAGAATTTCATATTTCAATGTTTATATCATGGAATAATTTAGTGGTGTAATCCAACAGGGATTTTTCTCACACCCTTCATAAACCACTGGGTGTATGTAGAACTTGTTATGTTGTCACATGTTTGGGTAAAACTTTTATTAACAATGGTTCGTGTTTGTATGGGTACTTTATGGTGCAATTTCAAGGAGATAGAAATAGGTTGGGGCCTCATTCCATGAGTTAGTTCTTGGTCTATCCATTTTGGGTATCTTCATTTGTTATAGTCTTTGATAATTTTTTAAATTATGAAATTCAATTCTTTTTTTGTAAAATATTGTTTATTTTGAAATATGAGGATTTTTTATTTTAGATTTGTTGGATGTTTTATATTTATAAACTCAGATCAATCATTCCAAAGTTCCATTTTGTGATACCCAGGAACTTTTTCCAGCCTTTGAGGATCAGGAATGACCAATGGTCCATTCTAGGGGCCTTTTTGGGTGCTAGTTTTGATGGCGACTAGATTCGGTTCATGAAAAAATTGTATCAAAGGAGGTTCGCTCTCTTCGGTCATGTTATTTGTGGAAGAGTCGGGATAGTGCTGTGTTTGGACTGTTGGTGCATGGAATTTCAATTACAAGTATTTTGCTTCATCAACACACCTCATGATGTGATTCATGTCACCCGGGTAAATCAATATTTATATAAGTCCATCAGATTTCTTGGTTTTATGATGGGGGAAAAGAAAAGTGAATTTTCTTAATGGTCTATGTGAGCTCACAGGGCTAGGAAATCAATGTGTAGATGGTGATATTTCCCTAGAACAATATTCGTGATGGTGAAGTGATTGGAATATGGCCACAAACCATATGTCCATGTCACACACAGAAAGTAGTTTTCTCTTGCATTAAATTTTTGAATCTACATGTAGTAATCTTGGGACTTCGTTTTAATGAAAAGAATGAATTTTTTAAAGAAAATTGTACTTTTAAGAAACTATTTTTTAGTAAAAAGGAAGTTTGTTTATTTCAAAAAACATAGAACACAATTTTTAGCTTTTTTCTAGAATTGAAAATTATGTTTTTACACCTCTTCTGAAATCAGGATATATATTAAAGTTGGTATTGAAAAATTGTTTCCAATAGAGTTTTCTATAATATTGAATGCTATTTTAATGGGATGGAATCTTTTGGTGGTCATTTGTGGTTTTTGAAAGTGGATTTTTATTTTGTGAATAAAGATCATTTGAAAAGTTTTATATAATTTTGGAATGTTTTTGTAAAATGAAAACAGTTAAGTTCCGAATTTAAATGGTATTTATAAAATGGTTATTTTCATAAATTAAGAAGTATTTTGAAACATTATAATTTTTTTGTAATTAATGCGCATGAATTGATTGTGAGTTTTTATAGAATGATTGAAGATCTTTTTAAAACTTTTGTATGATGTGAATTGTGTTTTGATTTCATGGATAGTGGTCTAAAGAAAAAATTATATATAGATTGAATGTGTTGGTTTCCAAAATTGGAAGGAGTTTTTGTTTTATCATTTGGTATTTCAGTGAGTTACCACATACATGTGGTTATATGGGATGATGGAAGGTTAATGGCACGACTGGATGAGTTCCGATATTGATATGATGGTGATCTTTTTTGTGTGATGGAAACATGCATGCATGATGCCCGAGGGGTACCATTGGTTGATGCACTAATTGCCAGACCATTTGTTGTTGAAGAGATGACTTTAATGTAAAACATGTTGTATTGGTGAATGTTTTGGAATGGTGTGTGTTATGTGATTTTGGAAATTTTGTTCTGGTTGGATGTTTTGAGTCCAATTACTCCTCTTGTTTGAACGAGGATTTGGGTTTTTTTGTTTGGAATGTTGGGTTGAAGGGATGGTTAGTGGCCCTCTTCTGAAAAATGATGTGAATTAATTTATTATGGTTCCCCTTATGCTATTGGTTCTAGATTATGGTCTGACTTGACCAATGGACAAGCTTGGTTGGGTCCATGGGTTATCTCTTGGATAGGGCGCACCCCATTAAGGGTTACTTCACAACTGATGTGTAATCCATATTTTTTGACATTGCAAGATCCTATAATTGATCAATATACATAATCATTTTATTGTGCTTTGGAAATTGAGTATACACTATATCCTCTCATTGTTTTATTGATCCTCTTGTAGTTAGAGTGTGTTGTGGGAGGTTGAAATAGACATCAATTTATTATGTTTCCAATGTATTCTAGGGTGATATAGTCCGGGGTTGTTAATATGGATGGTGTATAAGAGGGACTTTAAGACCTTCATAGTCTCTTCGATGCAGGGGTTCACATTAAACCACCAGTGTGGGATATATGGCCATGAGAGGATATTATGGACACATTCTAGATTCGTGTGTTATTAGGGACTCGGCCTAATGTCCCCCTCCATTTTTTTATTAGTGTCAATGGTCATGTTCGGTGACCCCTAATGATATCAGGTGTTTTTTTTACTGTAAGGGTGATGTATGTGCAATATTATGTGAGTCTCTGTTTTGTCATATGTGTGTCTCCCATCGAATAATTTCGAAATCCGTTGTTTAGAGGTAGTTGATTCCGTATATCCTTTCATATTTTGTTTCTCATCCAAAGAAACAAGGGGTTATGTGTTTGCGTTTTTTAAGAACTTGTTTCAGTGAAATATTTGGTAAGGGTAAAGTTATTTTTGAATAATTTATGCCTTGGAGAACATATCTGGGATCAGGGTATAGTTTTCATGGAATTAATAGGAGAAGATGCATTCATGGATCTCAAAAGCATTATTTTAAGGCTGAAGATGCATTAATAATCGACCTCAATCCATTGGTCCGTATGTGATCATGTCATTTTGTTATAGTAAAACCAATAGTCATTCAAACCATCGGTCAAATTTCAATCCTTAGTTTGAATAATGAGAATTGTTTAAACCTATGATGTCATCTTTTTATTCTAGTTGTTCCCATTTTATGGTAGAGTTCAGAGGACATCGTTTCGATGCTATATATTGAGATTGTCTTATTCCCTTGGGTTTAATTATTTTTTTTATTGAAAAAGATGAAATTTAGGCTATAGAGATTGAAGATCATTATTTGCGCATGGTTAGTACTAACTGTACCCCAACCTAGGCAACAGTGCAATAAGAGACAGTAACTGTTGTATGTTCTCCACACCAAAATTCGTCTTGGTCTATGTAACCTCATAGAGCTTCACATTTGGACGTAATGTTTTTTCATGATTAGCGCATGATTTCCCAAACCTTGTGGTCGGACTGTGTGATCATGCCAACTTTTTAAATATTGGGGTCTTTTCATGTCGTCTTGTGATGATCAGTTTAGATGGTCAGTTCTTATGCTGGGGAGACCCAATTTGAGTCTCAATTATGTTCTTTTGGAAAATTATAATTAATGTATACCCCATATGACGAGATTCAATTTGGGTCTCCCCATATTAGTGTATCGAATATATCTCAGGAAAAAATATTGACTTTCTTGTTATAGTGGGGAGTCTATTTTTGTATCCCTGGATCAATAACATGAATTTTTCCCTTATGATGGAATATAATCAAGTAGTCTAATTCTATGTTATATAACCCTTAACTTTCTCTTTGAGTAAACGTTAGTATTGGAGTGTGTCTAACAGTTTTGTTGAAGTCAGACTATGGTGACCGCATTCGTTTCATTGTTCATTCCATGTAAGTTTCTTGTTACTTGTTCGGATAGTGTATGAGGTGTTTTTTGGGTATATTGTTTTAATGTTCATGATAATATTTGGATGTGGTGTACGTTTAGGTTAGTGAAAGTATTTCACACTTTATTGACCAATTAGAGGTGTTTTTGAATTTTGTGTGTGTGAAAAACATGGTAAAGTAGTCCACTTCGACCTCACTATTCGATTTGGTTTTTTATTTTGGCCCTGAAATTCCATTCCAAGGGAAGAATTTTTTGTAGTGGGGATAATTTTCAAATCCATGACAACTTTTAATGGTATTTTTCATTTAAATTATATTAATACATTGTTTTTGGGTTTTCATTGAATTTTGGTATAAATGGTGGGTTTTTAAAATTTTGTCCAAACCATGTGCCCATTTCTAGATATACAAATACATTTTTTGTAAATCCTTAATTTTTCAACTGTTTATACCCATTTCATATCAAAATTCGCATCCCCTGTAAATTAAAACTGCCATATCAACATGGACCACAAGGAAATCTAAAATAATTTGGGGTTTGGGGTTTTTATTATGGTGCTGGGGCATCACGAAAGCCTGTTTCATACATTAAATTGTTTTATTAATTAATTAATATCTTATACATTTTTTTTTCAGTGATTCCAACTCTCAACTGATCCCACATACACAAGGCACACATGCATGATCTCCTACACTTCTTCGGAGCTCAAATTCATTGTGAATTAGTGTGAAACTGCCCTGGATTTCTCAAATCATCTAGATTTGTAGAGGTAAATTTTTTATTTCATAAATCCTTTAATTTTTAATCATTTCTCTCCATTTCATTTCCCACATGACCTAATCGGATTTATGCGAACCTCACATTCATTTTTGGCTATTCTAAAATTCATCTTCTACTGTATTTGGCTTGTTTTATTCAAGATCTCCCAATTATGTGTGTTTCCTCTCACGTTCCTCCCATTTTCATAGTGTTTTTACCACTTTTCCTGAGGCTATAAAGTGTCCAGAATAATGGGTTCATACCAAGGTTTTTTTGTTTCATTTTTTGAAGTATTTTGGATTATATCTTGATTTCACATCATTGTGGTACGATGGTGGTGCGATTGATGTTTCACACAACGGTTTGGGTTTTTGGCACTAATGGTTGGAAATTCCAGGTGTAATCATCCTAAGATGAGTTTTATTTGCTTCATTTATATTTATAGCAAGTTCCTGTTACATTATTTTTGTTGTGGGAACCATTTTTGTAATAGTTATTGAGCGTTAATTTCATTGTTTCATATTTGTTTTGAAATGTGTGTTATTCTTGTGTATCTTTTGTTGTATTATTTGAGGCGATTTTATAACATTTTATAGTTGTTTAATACTTCTGTATAAGTATTACAACAATGCTTTTGAGTGGTATTGGTGGGATTTTGTACTTGAAAGAGGTTTCTAAAATGGGGTTTTTGTTCAAAACATGGTTATACACCTTGGGAAAGTATTATGAAAATTGTAAAAGATTTATTGAGTTATACAAAGTTGGATAAATATGTTCATGTAATTTTATAGTGAGTGTGTTCACCATAAATGGTATTATAATGGTAAATTGTTGATATATTATTTCAAACATATTTATAATGTTTTATAAATTGCTAAAATGCTTCATCCAAATGCAAGAAATAAGTGAAACACGTTTTTGGGATGGTTTGTGTGAGCGTGGGGTGAAAAATAAATTTTGATTAGAAAAGAGTGTTCTGTGACACGTGTGTGGGCTGTTGGAAGGTGTGTGTGACTTTTATGTGGTATTTTCATGTTCAAATTGTATTTTATGACATCTGGATATTGATTGAGCAGAAGAGTGAAAACATGGGTGTCTTGATGGATGGATGTGTACTAGAAGGCTTGTGATCCCACGGGGATTCACCCCTGTTTCACGTTGCATGTTTGACGATGACAACACAAACAAAACAGTGATGATTATTAGGATGATGATGATGATGATGATGATGATGATGGGGAACCACTAGGTTATGGTTATTATCCCTAGTATTCTATCATCTTCATGAGAATGTATATTTTTAGGGTTACATTCACCAAGATACATGGTACCTAGGACCCACAACGATATAGTGCCTCCTGATTATTTTCCCATTCCTTGTTATCATTAGATACATTATGATTTCAATCATAATATGTTATGATTCTCATGAAAATTAATTAGCTTTTTCATACTATTAAAATGTGTTTATTATTTAATAAATCCCACTTGAGAACAATTTTTATTTTAATTTGCATATCTTGGATTTTTTTATGATAATTTCTTGTTTATGATAACATGAATGCTTTTCATTATTGATTTTTTATCAGATGTTATCTTCTAGTGGTGGAATCCTACTGATATTTTTATCACACCAAAGATACACCATTTGGTTTGTGTAGATTTGGTTATTTTGTTACAGGTTTGGGTAAAGAATTTAGTGCCAGTTGTTCTGGTATCCATCGTTCCTTCTTTATTCAGTGTCTTGGAGATGGATTGAGGTAGGTTCCTTTTGCGATGAGGATGTAATTGAGTAGCCCATTTTGGGTTTCTTCATTTGTTATAATATTTTAGAAATGTTATAAATTCTGTAATTGAATTCTGTTTTTTTGTAAAATATGGTTTTTTTAAAATCCAGATTTGTTATGTTTGATTTGTTTGTAGTTTTATTTTTACAAAATCGGTTAAATAATTCCCAAATTCCATTTTGTTATACCAATGAAGTTGTTCCCTCCTGTTGGGATTAGGAATTCTCTTCAGGCTGGGCAATGATCTGGGTCGGGTGCTAGTTATGATGGCGACCATATTCAGTTTATGACAAAAAGAGGGATTCCAGGTTTCCTAACACGATCCCACACATGTCCTAAAATAAAGCTTGAGAATCGAAAAAAATATGGTTTAGTAAATTTTCTAACCATTTATTAATGGATGTGTGATAACGATTCCATTAAGTTTTTTGTTGTACTTCTAGGGATCCCATAGAATACCGATTTATTTATGTTGATTGTTGACTTATTGAAAAGGTATCCCAATTTATGCATACCCATGATACTTTTACTATGGACCAACTTGTTGAGATTTATGTTCAGGTGATTTTCTGTTTACATGGGAATCAATGATGTATATTATTATACATTTAATGATTCATTATATAATGATTTCGATATGGATTATAGAGGGCATTCGGTGCCCAATTTTATCTTAGTATAACTTTTCACATGAAAAATATGTGTATAATTAGAGAACACTATCTATGTGAAGGAGGAAATTTTGAAAGAATGTATCAATGATTTTGGTGGGACTAGGGAGAAGCACATAGTTCACTTTGAGTTCTCATATAAAAATAGTTATCTGGAGACTATCAATATTGAACTATATGATGCACTTTATGGTATCACCTAAAGATTACCATTGTGATGGATGGATTTAGGATAGTATGCATTTTTGGGGACGAGACTCGTATAAGAGAAATCCAGAAAATTTTATCTAATATAGAATGATATTCCTACATATCATAGTATGAAGAATTCAAATGCTGATCAATGTGAAATGGATCTTGGTTTTCATTGGATAATCAAGTGTTCCTTTGGGATTCAAATAAGATGGTTCATAATAAGATTCATTGATAAAGTAGTTAGGAACCAATGTTTGTTTAACCTTTTGTGATTCTAGATAGCTTATGTTCTTTGGCATACTGATAGACCCTTTCATAGATGTATATCTATTTGATGTTATTAATGTCTCACTACTTCTACAGTATCACCCAAACCCATTCTCATAAGATTGATTTTGTTGATGTTGATCATGAGAATAATGCATCATTTGAAAATCATCATATTCATGCTGTTCATTGAACTGAGAATGCTTTGTGGAGAAGATAGTGTTTTTGGCTCAAGTATTGTGGAAACAAGGTTGTATTCAAGAGGAAACATGCAAGAATGGAGAAAATATTTGGGATCAGTTCCAAAAAAATTACACATTGAAGGCTGAGAGATGGTTTGGATAATTTTCTGAGGATAAAATATTATATGGTGGGTAGAATTTTGGACACCAACCAACAGATATATTTTAGTTGATAATTTTTTTATACTATTTTACCCTTATTCTGATTATATATTGGTTGATTTTTTGTAAAATCCCATGATTGTTTGAAACTTATTAGTCAAAATTGAATAAATTCTTTAATGTATTTCGTTACATGATATATAGAGTTTATCATGAATCATACATAATACTTAGATTATCATATGTATAAAGAAATACAGACTGCCTTTGAGGAACTCTGTTACACACAAGCTCTAGTCATACATGACAAAAATATACAATCAATAATATTATGATAGTAAACATATATCTATTTGAATTTACTGATTAAATTAGATTAACTAAATTATGGAAATTTAATTTAGATATTTTAATTAGATGAATTCATTGGTTACTAATTAATTATAAATGAAAATACCTATAATCTGAATATAATACATGTAACATACAAGGTAATGATAGAATAATAATATTTCATATTTATTAATATCTATAAATTAGATAGTAATTCTACTCCAAAATGGATTATATGTTTTATAGTGCACCCTAATAATAATAATTATTTTTTCCAAATCATTCATTATATGAAAGACTAAATTATTCTAAAAAATAATGTAGTGTTTATACTACATAATAAAGTGGTAGTTTCCACTTGAGCTTTATATGTGTGGGAATGAATATGACTATGTATATTATAATTAAACATGACTATCAAATATTTTTTCGATCATCTATTAAATTCACTATCATAAAATGATAATAAATCCAATTTTATGAATAAAAATATAAAAATTCTTAAAAGTTAGTGTTACCAACTTTTAATGGAGAAACAATGTCAAATATAATTTATATAGCTTCATTGTTGTTATATTAAAAAATATTTTTTAAAAAAGAAATAAATATCTAAATCTACTTGTGTTGATTTGTTTTATATTTATAGATAATTTTCACATTTTGATGAATACTGAATAATACAAAATATAAGTTGAAAACAAAATTTTCATCAATTTTTTTAATAGTGTAAAATTATGTTTATATTTTTTAAATGTATATATTGATATATTTTATATCATTTTACCCGATCTAGTTCATTAAGAAAATTTTAAATTTAAATTTTGATATAAAATCATATCAATTATTTTAACAATTATTCTTTAAACATGCTTCATCGTCCCATCTGCAAGATTCAATTTATATTTATTTTTTCCAATTAAGTGATTGGAATTTTGAAAAATGGACAGAATATTGGGAGTCATAAAAATATACAATGTGTATTAAGGTCAATTTTTTTTACCAAAAATACTTTTCAATGTAATTAAAATTAATTTCAATGGGTAAGAGCAAATTCAGCTGAAGAAGGGACTAAACCTAAAACATTAGAGCCAAAATGAACTATAAACAAGTGAAAATCCATTTAATATTAGCATTATTACCCCATAATCCCTATTATATAATGTTCACTATCATTGGGGCCACATTAAATTGGAAACATTTCGGTGGAATAATATTTTTTAAATATCAATAAGAATCCCAGTCCCCCTCCACTATAAAATGACACTCAGCCAACACATTTATTCACACCTCTCATGGACCATTGGATAGTCTAAAAACCTCCCAAATAAGATACCAATATCACTAACAAAACTATATACTCCTAAACATGGTAATAAAACCAAAAATTATGTTGTCTGGTGTAGATAAAAAGTAGTTACCCAAAGAAGAGGTAACATTCATCCTCATGCAAATTTTTACATTATTTCCTTCCCCACCAACTTCATTTGATACTTTTAAAATCTTATATAATAATATATGTATAATAAATATTCTTAATTTTGGTTTTTATATTGTTTCTACCTACACATACACATGATTCCGTGACATGGGTTACTAAATAACCATTTTTTGTAGGGAAAACTACCGCCTCACGTAACGATGTGGTTTTTTTCATTACCACATTTCATGGTTGGAAATTATGATGAAAAAAAAAATTATATTATATATATATGTTGTGTTTTTCATTTATTAATACAAATATAAATATTATAAACACAATACTTCATGCTTTCCAATTTTAAAAAATTTTAAAACATTATTTGTGCACGTGTGGTCTACAGTCTCCTCAAAACTATTAGATACGTTCACACATTACATGGAATGATTAATGAAGGGTTTAATTAAAGATATGTGGCATAAACATAAAATAAAAAATATTCATTACATAATTATATTTTTGGAATTATAATATTTATTTTTCATTATTTCCCACTCACTCAGTGAAAAAGTCACAACATTATTCATTGACATGTGGACAATCTCTTCATCGACACAATCTGATTCAATTTACATGTCAATAATTATATATATATGTGTATATACGACCAAATAATTTTTCATATATTATAAAAATAACTTTATTTATTTTAAAGTTTACCTACCTTCCTTCCATAATGATCACACACAAAAAATCAGAAATTTACTTATGTGTACGTCCAACCTACCATCTCCATGATTGTAATAATATATATATATTTTATAACCATATTTCATGATGTAATTTTACTATTTCTATTCTCTAATTATTTCATGATTATTATTCTATGTATTTTTATATAAAGAAAACATTGACCATAGATGTGCTTCCAATGTTGTTTTTTACATAAAATTAGAATATTGTTAAAACACTATACGTAGACTTAAGTATGTTATTAAAACAATGTAATAATTTAAATAAAAATAATGATAAAAATAAAAATGGTTCCAAATCATGTAAATAATAAAGATATGATTATTATTCCATATATATTGACACACATTATAATTTGGACAAAGGAAAATGGATTTTGTCTCGATTTCAATTAATTGAGACAATTTCTTAATGATATGCACATTCATTATTTTATAATATTTTTTAAAGCCCATTTTACATTACATTTCCATATTATTTCTATTATCATGGTATATAATATTTTTTAGATTTTATTATTTCATGTATATTAGGATTTAATGGTTTATGGTGATGTGTGACACTTATAATGCATAAATATTTACTTTCAAAATCATATATCCATGTCAATATTCTTGATATTATTTTACATATTTATTTATATGGATCAAAAGGATTATAAATGAAGTTTTAGCTCTAATTATAATTTCATCAAATGGTATTCAATATGCATATTTTTACATGTATTACAAGTTATTTTTTTTAAAAAATGGAATGTCATGTTTCATTAAAAGTTCAGTGATAATGACATTTTATGTCCTCAGGAATTTTATTTTATATATCTATTTCAATTGAAGGATTAATGATTTCATAAAAAATAAACCTTATTTCCATTAACATGTATATTTTTACTGAATATGGTTTTATGAAGAAAATATTTTTTATGTAAGAATATGTTTTCTCAAAAGAAAATTTTATTTTTGTCTGAATAAGTTATTTATATAGATTTCAAAAGTGTTATTAATATTTTTAATGAAGCAATTTTTTAGTCATGATATGGTACTAGAGAAATATATGAACCATGTGAGGCTGATACATCCTATATGATTTGATGAGCCCCATTATAACACATTGGTGAGCTTTAAAGAGAATATATAATATCTAGATCACCATTATAATTCAAAGGAAATGGGTGCGATGGATATATATTATACTATGTTTAAAGTCCCTGTATTCTTCATGGGTGATCTTGATATAGCTCATATGAAGGGTGATCCCCATTATAGATAATCAATGAATTCAGTAATTATAATTTTATAATTCACACTGATGGTTATTTGAATTCAATGGTGTGTGAAAGAGGGTTATATATATGATTATATAAGTCAAAAAAAATATGACTAATTGGTTTCAAAGGGTTTAAATGTTTTTCCTTGAGAAATATAATTTTTTTCATTGATGTGGTGAATATTTATTTCAAATTAATAAATAAATTATATGATACTAGTAATAAATAAATATTTTTTCATGTTTTTAACGAACTTACAATTTCATTTATTTTTATATCCCTAACTGAGATATTGTTCTGATCCCATGTTTATTAAATGTTATCACAAGGATAAATGATATTTATGGGAGATGATTAATCCATGTTGTTAGTCTTGTAGATTGTCCCTAAAAATAGATAATAAATGATTTTGAATGTCATAGATTATATGTAAATGGATATTGTTCGGAAGTATAATAATTTTATTTCATGGTTTTGTTATATATTTATTATGAATTATTTCAAAAACAAAACTATAAACCTTAATAGATATTCCACGTTGAAGAAACCAATTTCTTGAATAAAACTTAATATAATTAAATTTTTTTGACAGGGGCCTTATAGTCAGTATCAAAGGACAGTATATATAAATTTTTTGGTTTGGGTAATATTATTACATACCCCTAAAATATATTTTCTTATGGTTAAGTAAAAATGTAATAACATTCATTATTAGCATGTTTATTTATCTAAAATATTTATATTCCAAATGGGTTTCCATAGAAGAAACCTGTATGAAAAATTGGGAAAGAACCTACCATAGTTTTTTCAATAAACTCAGCATCCTGATATGGTTTGAATTTGAAAAGAAGAGTTTTTTAGTTATGGATCATTTGAATCTGGTGATAAATGGATGTGATATCCATGATATATATGAGTTGTATCTACCATAATGGAACATGTCTAGTTTGGATAATTTCATTAGGAAACATCCCACATCATTCAATTGATCATTTGACATCATTGAATCTAATGGATGGATCGATACACTATTTAAGATATTTGAAGTCATGGGATGTTTAAATCATCAAAAGGAAACTCTTTCCATCTATTGATTGAAGGTATTAATTATCAATGGTCGTCCTTGGATTTAATACTATAGTGCATGATAATCATAAATCCATGGAATGGGAAACATTATTGTGTATTTTACAAGAAATGTATTTCCCTAAGGTTGTTTGGATTATTATAGAGAAACAATTCATAGAGTTGAGGAAAATAGTTGATGATGTTGTGTAAGTATATGAGTAAAACTACATAATAATGGCTAGTTATGATCCAGATATTATATGATACATTGACCATAAAATTAATATATTTTAATCAGGATTGAAAAACATTCTATGAAGATATTTATCCTCTCGATAATGTAAATGTTATAAATTGAAGAATTTTTTTCTGAGATAATTTAAATAGAGTGTTATGGAAATTATGTTCATTGATATGATAAGAGTAGGAAATAGTTGAGGTGGATGTAAAGATAGAAGATGAAATTATAGATTCTAGATGTAATCCTGAGACATTTACTATGTGTGTTAAGATATAGTTTGGTGAATATATGACAGGATCAGAAAATTGATTCCAGTGTGAAATGTTTGGTCACACTATTCATGACTACATGTATAATGTACTTAATAATGGATAAAAGAGATTATATATATCTAATCAATAATAATAAGTTATTTATACATTTATTTTCCCTATTATACATTTGTGTGTCTGAATAAACATAATCAGCGAGTAACTCATCAGGATTAGAGGGGAAAACGGATCAAAGAATAATTCTGTACTTTTATAGTTGATTTTGGTCTATTTGGGAAGGTGTTAAAATCTCAATGGAGTTCTATTTTTTTAATTTTGATCATAATCCCAATAGATTAGGCACGTTTTTAAAAATTGATTAATAATATATATATAATGTTTGATAATTATTGAGTTTCTCTAGATGATTCAGGTATATTATTTAATATTATTTGATAAAGGATATATTTACTTTTGTCAATGTATTTTTAAGGGTATTGGTGACCATTATGGTTATATATCTATGGATTGATTAATTTTTTCATTAGTTTTCACTATTGAACTTTAGATATTAATTCACTACCTCATCACATGAATGGTTGAATTTCTATTATGTGAAAGAAATTTTTATTTGTTATTATATTATAGTTGGAAGAATATCATGTTATCCTTTGGAGTATTATTCATTCCATTGAAATATGATTCTAGTGATTCTTTTGGAGACTCATTATCTGGATCAAGAGATGAGACTTTAGAAGAAAATGAATAATGATGAATCTATAATCATAATGTATGTTTTTTTCTTATCCTTCAAGTATATATATTGAAGGAATCCTTCAACATTAAGAAAAGGATCATTAAGCAATAAAATTTATTCATATAGACATCACTTATGATGATGTTTATGACCATTTAGATAGTAAATTGGTTTATAGTTTTTTCATCATTGACATCCTCTTTACCGTAATCTCTATAACACTCATAAATCATTGAGATTTAGTTTTTCCTACCAATTATATCTTTCAATTTCCCACAAAGGTTCTACCTATGTGAAATCATAGTAATGTGTTTCTTTCTATGACTGTTATGTTTACCACATTTTTCTATTATATATGATTCCTTTTAAAACATTTTAGGATGTGGTATTTTATATTGGAACTATAGAAATGTTGATAATTATATAAACAAGACAAATTATGATGGTGAAATTCATTTTATAAGGGTTAGGATGTAGCATAAAAATATTTAATGAAATATACTCACTCAAATTAATTTATTTTTTTAATTTGTTGTCTTATACAATGTACACAATTTATCTTGAGTTAATCAGTATATCAGTATTATAATAAATTGAATGCTACATATATTACATTTTATGACATATTTTTGACACACGCCTAAGTCATAAAAATTAAAAAAAAACTATTAATATTATTATGATAGTTATATCCATGTGATATTAATGTATGTTATTAAATATATTTACTAAAATTTGAAATTATATTTTACACATGTTTATATTCTGATTTCATTGGTTTCAAATTACATATAAATTAAAATAATGACCAATTGAATGTAGTTCATGTAACATCCCATGTAATGATAGAATTATACTTTTTGATATTTATTATTATTTCTGAAATAGAAAGAAATTTTACCTCAATAAGCACTCAATTTCTAGATTCATACCCAACATGAAATAATGAGTTTATCTGAAATCTTACATATCCCACATGATTTATTTATTTAGAAAAATTGAATATTAAAAATATAATTATTTGAATTGATAGGTATCTCCTAGTTTTTGAATCGTCATGAGTGTTTAAAACGAACAATATTACTTTTACACATGTTTATTAAATTATTTTATATACATTAAATAAATTTTATATGCATTAAATAAGAATAAATCCAATTTTAAGCAAAAAATTATCAATATTTTTAAAATGTAGTTTTTTAACCATTTAATGGAAAATATATGTGATATCTCAGACCCGGATGCCACCAAATGAGTTCCCCATGCCAGGTGGGCTACATGGACTCATGTTTATCCCCCCATGTTCCAGAGGCTGGCAATAAGAACTGAGGTTATAGGGTGTGTCTATGGGAAGAATATTCCCTAATTGGTAGGGTGTATCACAACAGAAGGAATATAAAGGAATATTACATTGAAGATGATATACAAATAAACAGTGGAGGAAAACTGATGCAATAGATAAACGAAAATAAAAATAATTGTATCAACTCGAACAATGATGATACAATGTCAAGTTACTAGAAAACTAAAAAATCATGGATACAAGATAGCAAGCATAACACGTTCTAAAAAGGAAAACGAAAGAAAGGCTGCTGTATGAGTCTCGAGATCTTACTTAGTCATCAACTGTCAAGAACCATCTTAACAGAACACAACCTAGTGTTCGAAGCTGTATGCTTTCCTTTGTCAATACATTCTACCATGTAATGTTCTCTGGGTACCAAACGACGCCCGAATAGGGTCTGAGATAAATCTAAATGGGTCACCCCGAACGATGTATATAACCTCTAAATCATGAATGGAATATAGTTCTGTAGAGTCATGAATATATAATGTAGATAAATAATAACAATATGACTAAATTTACTTGTACCAACATCAGTCCTTGGGTGGGGTCTGAACATGTAACCAGTTCCTTAATTGTGTAATCACTATTGTATGTCAATAGTCATGTGAGGCATAGCCAACACCGACATCACCTCGTGATAGTATAAGCAGTAAGGTACCAATACATGAACGTAAACCTGAAAATGATATCCAGTGAGGGAGATCCAGGGTAATAACCAAGGTAATGTACATCTCATAGAATGCTAACTCAAAAGAACGTGAGTCTAGATAAGGTGTAAGAGTGTAGTCAAAGGAGCATAATCCTATGAATTCCACAATAAGGATAATACTGAGTCCAAGGTGTTCAACCAAGGTAAATTGGGTCTATGAAAAGATAGGACCCTATGGGATATCACTATTGATCATACTAGTCAATGATGGATCCAATATGTGTAACCGAGGTATGATGTGATAATGTAATGGACACTATAGTTCTATATGGAGAATCCAGTAAATATAAATGAACTGGAGTATAGGTGGTTGTCAACATAATTAAAAATAATCCTTGAATTGGAATAGAGTTCCTGAGACCCATGATATTATTATCTCAGAATCCAAGGTGATCTCAAGTCAGTACATTCCAATTTTATATTCTAATCATGTAATAATTTATTTAGTTCATGTATTTTATTCCATTAGTGTATATTTGACAATTAGATTTTATAAAATTTATTTATTGGTCCAAGAAAAGTCTTCCATTACTATTGGTAAGCCATGTTGTGTTGAAACTATTTAATATAGTCAAAATTAATCTCCAATTCATACTAAATTAGAGAGGTTCACTTTCTTAACTTCCATTAACCTGGCAAGGGGTTCTACAAACATGTAACCTTTATTCAATCACATTTTTTATGGACATGTTATTTACATATTATACTTTTCATTTAACATTTCACAATTGATAATCATTTGGATGAACTTTCCATATGTTGGTCATGTGGTGAGTAGACATGGTACATGACAGTATGCAATTCTCATTAATAATAAGTCCTTTATTATAGAACAACTCCCAATTATGATGTTAATGAAAAATCATCACCGAATGGTGACTAAAATGTGTTGAAACACAAAAAATACAAATATAGAATACCCATTGACATGTTTCAGATAGAGTTTGGGTGTAACCATTAAAAATTAATCATGTATTTGGAATGATTAAAACCATACTATTCAATATAGTATAATTGTGGAACATAAATTTTAGAAATGTCTTTCGATGAAATTGTTGAGACCCACATGAATATTCCAAAAATCTTAAAACATTAATAATGATTTATATACCACCCACCTTAGGGTTTTCAGATCCTTATCTTACAGTATAAGCCCTTTTATTTCCTAGTATCGGAGTAAATCTATGAAAAGGTAAAAAATGATCACATAAAGTTAACTAGGTCCAGAGTGAATGAGAAAAATAATGGCTAAATAGGACTCAAGTTCTTACCATTTCCCATCCAATTCGATGAAGTTAATGTTGATCGAAGGTCAGATGAAAAATATTTTTTAATTCAAATCATTTTCATTCAAATAGATCAAAATTTAAAGGAAAATGGTTTAATCTTTATTGTTCATAGATTAGGGATGAAGGGTTGGATAAATAGATCCTTAATGGAGACCCTACAATTTTTCCATGAAAATTTTGCATGTGCATAGTTTAACCTCACAATTTGATCAAACTATATGCATGCCATGCACGAGTACCATAAAAAAGGGGATGTTCCCTCATGTATGACACAAGGTCATGCGCAAACCGTGTGATATGGCTATGTTCGTAAAAACACTATCCGACTAATTAGGAAAACCAAGATCCATACTAGTTTTCCCCGAAAAGATGGGTTATGGTGTACAAACAAGCCACTTACCCCATTGTAACCTTTAATAACTCAATATGAATCCATATTATGTCCAAATAGAATATTTGAACAAAAATAAATGGATCCACACCTGAGTGAAAAACATGGTTCTTACAGTTATCCCCCATAAAATAATTCAACCATGAGTTCTCATTCCAAAGGTAATGAACCATTGTCTGAGAACAACTCTTTACATTGGTCATGTACATCGGCCTCCCTATAACAATTCATGTCATTTACATGGTTATTCTACCATTGAACCTGTAGTAGAGGGATATATTTTCCTCGAAGAGCCTTCTTTCTTCGGTAAATGATGTGTGTTGGATACTCATCAAAGGTGGCATCATCATTTAACACATATTTCGTGGGATCAAAGGAAGGAGAAGGGTCTACATTATATTAGAAATGATGCGAGACATGAAATTTGTCATACATGGAAATGTACATCTAAGGAAGTTGCAAACGATAGGCTACCAGCCCAAATATCTCTATAATTTCATACAGCCCAACATAATGAGGTGACAAATTTACCTGCTTCCTTAACTGTTTATGGCCTAGTTGGTTAATACCAGAAGGAAAAAATGATCCCCAACCATGAAATCAAGAGGTCATTTATGTTGATCATCATAATTTTTTTTCTATACTAGGTAGTAGTCAAACACTTTCAGATCATTTGAACCAATTCTAATGTCTCTTGAATGAGAAAAAGTACTATGTAGGGATACCTCACATACCTCTAGCCATCACATGGTTGGAAAGAATGGGTTTCCATATAAGTCCTCGTAAGTATCCATCTGAATCATAACCTAAAAAATGTTATTATAATAGATCATGATGAGAGGGATATGATTTTCTAAAGAACTGCTAAAATCAAGAACACATGCTCAGATAATATCATCAAGAACATGTATTTTTCATTTTGATTTCCATCGGTATGAGGGTAAAAATCTATTCTAATAAGCACCCGAGTTCCCAGATACGTTTTCAAACTTTTATAAAAACATGAAGCAAAAAAAGAACTCGTATCTGAAACTATAATATGGGGACCCCATGTAGTCATATGATCTCACAAACATACAATCATTCCAACTCATCATCTATGAAATTCTATCATATAGGAATGAAGTGTGATGATTTCATTAGTCAGTAAATTACTACCCAGATAGTTTTTCTACATCTAAATGTCTTAGGTAATCCGACCATAAAATCCATTACAATATCTTCCCATTTCCATTCTAGGACTAGAAGTGACTTTAATATTCCTGCAGGTCTTTGGTGCTCCTCTCTCACCTGCTGACAGGTGGGACACCTAGTGGTAAAACCTTAAATATGACATTTCATTCTAGGACACCAATACATGTTTCACATAAATTGACACATCATTGTGATTCCTGTATGAACTACCCACTAAGATTCCTAGGAATCTTTAATCAACTTCTATATCATATTTTCAGGAACCTGGATTTGTACACATAGACGTAGGGAATTGTCTCCTTCTACAGACAAATATGGAGGAGGTTCATCTCTTGATATAATATCATGGAGTACAGATCCATTATAATTTTAAAACAGATTACTCTTCACCTTATCATGAGGTAAGATAAAATAGTTAAGGCTGATAGGTAACAAGGATCGTGACTTTCAGAGTCCTGAAGATGAATTTCAGGATAGTGGGAAATTAACTTCCATTCATCACTGGCTTCCAGTTCGGCCAATGTTTGAGTTGTACTACTCATTTCATCAGTGACCAAATTTTTATTTCAAAGCGTATTTGAAAGCTCAAAATCAAAATATTGTAGATATTCCATCTATCTCCAATGTTTATGGTTCATTTCATGCCGCGAAAAGATATACATGAAGGTATTATGATCTATATACACCAAAAAGTACTCACCCAATAGATAATGTCTCTCGTAATGTAAGGAATGGAAAAATGTTGCTAACTCAATGTTGTTCTTCTGGTAATTTCTATTGTGAGGCCTCAACTATTGATATCTATATGAAATGACTTTTTCTTCATACATCAACACATCTCCAAGAGAATTTCCTGGTAAATCATAGAATATTATATAACCTTTAACTGGTTTTATAAGAATAATAATCAGTGACGAGATAAGCCTCCCATTCATCTCTTAAAAGGTTTTATCACATACTTATGACCATGTGAACTTGAAACCCTTCATTGTAATTCCAATAATAGGTTACACATGACATGAGAAGTCTTATATGAATAGAAATCAATATCCAGTGATCCCTATGAAACTGTAGATATCAAACACATTCTAGTGATCCTCTAAGGAAACTACATCACTCACCTTTTCATGGTCAATATGTACTCTTGATTTTGAGATAATTTGACCCATGAAGTGGACCTTGTTGATCCCAATGTTGCATTTAGAAATATTTTCATAAATGTGATGCTCTATCTATCTACCCATAACGATCTCTAAATGTTTGGAATGGTCGTTATGAGTGAGAGATTACACCACGATGTTTTCAACAAAGACTATGAAAAAAGACTCCAAATATGGATGGAAAACCATATTCATCAAAGAATTGAAAACAACATGTGTTTCCGTAATATCAATCATAATAAAAATATACTCATACAAACAATACATGCTACAAAATTTTATAATATGTATGTATGATTGTCTGACTCATAGCTAAGGATAACCTGATATCAAGTCGATCATAGAGAACACATTTTTTCCATAGAGATAACAAAATAGATCATCTATTTATGGAGGTGGATACATATTCATGATGATAATCTGGTTAAACATTTGTAATCCACACATACAAGAAGTGTTCCATATACCTTTATATAAAATCACGGGTAAATTCCATGAAGATGTACTCAATGGTCTAAAGACTCTTGAAACTATTGACAATATCTATTTATTGAGCTCATTAATCTTTGTAGGTTCCATCCAGTATAGAGGAATGGAGACTAGAACTACTCCATGAACTAGCCCAATTGAAAACTCTACCACTCTCATAGGAGTTAAGACAAAAATTTCACCAGGATTTATTTCACTGAAACTATCACCTACTAAAGGGAAATCATTTTGAATCAATTCTTGATCCTCCATGAAATGACTTCTAATATGGGCAGTTACTTCACAGAGCCCATGATGCTACGGTCAAGCTCTCTTAGCCTAAACATCCTACTATGATTTGAAAATTTATCTTCTACCATATGGTGTTATAATAGAGACCATGCATAAATTGAAATCATCAATGACATGATAGAGGAATAACCTATCTATATAGAGAATGAAATTAAATCTTGTCATCTCGAGAACAAGGAGAATCCATAAGAAATGGTAACTACCTACCTATTGTGGAAAATCTCTATAATGACGTATTCCATATGATTATATTCCAAATGGTGTATTGAGGTTCATTACACAATTGTGATACTATATCTCGGGTTTGAGACATTCCACGATATATACAGAAATGATAGAGTTTGAAGAACCTATATCAAAAAAATTAGAGACAATAGTGGAGTCTACTAGAATCTTACCTCACACTGTAGATTGTCCCGCAACCTGATCCTTGGGTATCAGCCATAAGGAAAGTGAATAACCTGATCCATGCCCCATCAAAAGAGATGGAATACCAAAATCATGACTACTCTGCTGGAACTACTATAGAATATGTGTCAGACTACCATGGCTATGAACTCCTCATCAGCCAACCTTCATGTGCTATTCAAACATCCCGCCATACACGGTGCAAGTGAACTCTCTCCTAAAAGTGGAGATGATGTTGATAATTTTCCACTCGATGATGGTGGAAAGGTCCTGAAAAATCACTAAAGAGGACCCATATGACCAAATGGATGACACTATATATAGTCTCTATCACCATGTGGATTCTTAATCTATGGTATTCTACTATGATGACACAACAAATAGAAATCAAACTGTATACTCTGGCTGCCACTTGTCTGATAAGAATCCTCAACAGAATTTTTCATGCCTTCTGAAGAATTACTGGACTGAAGTAGCACTGATCCTTTAGACACAGAATTTGTTCCAACCCTTATCTTACTCGTAGAGATGTTGGACTAATAAACTATTGAAAACATGTTATAATGGTGAAAGAAATTCTCTTACGTTCAGATGGCATATCGAAGACCATCCTCAATTCTTCTAGCACGAGAATTCACATCAAAAACATTAAGCAGAGAAAAAACTATAAATCAGTGAAAAAATATGAATATTCCATAACTGATTGAGAACACTGCATGAGATCCATGATCTCTATTGATATGCCATCTCTCAGTACCTGAAGAATGAACATATCGTAGGGGACTATCTGGAAATCAAGCCATGACATGCCATGATGATAACCAATCTGGGTAACCCCATCCCACAAATATTCTTCCCTAAATCCGGAAGAATCTATATATCAATATTGACTCTCCACTGCTAGGGAATTTCCAGATTCTCAATGATAGTCAACATGTAATCTAGCTATGAATTATTAATCTAAGAGCTGCCATTCCCAAAATAATTTGTAGGATGCTACTGCAAGAACATGTGGGTCAGATTTGCCATCATATGTGAAACCTGTGGAGAACATTACATAGACTGCATATTTCTTAGGAAACTACAATGGACTTGGGAATCAGTTCACAGATCATGTACAGCCGTTTGGACTTCATGTGGCACTCCTAGAGGTATGACTTGAAGCATAAGGCCCACCATGTTTGGAGGATGATCGTCACCAACTTTTTAGAGAACGACATGTGGGAGTTGTGGTGGAATTGGTCTACAAATTCTAAGTACACACCTCCGAAAAATCTTAGAATCAAGGATATAAAATCATTTGAGGAAACAAAACATAATTAAACTCAATATCAATGTTATACTGCAAAAACTACCCTCTCATTCTGCTAGGTATCGGTTTGTGCTTAATATAAGCTTCATTTGAATTTTTTGTTAATTTCTAGGTACAAAACATTACCTTTCATTGGAATGAAAACGTGTGATAAAGATGTGAAACAAATTAGTTTTAGATTTCTGTATTCAATTTATAATGGATATCTATTTCTAATGAATCAGTTCCCAGACACCTATCATGAAACAAATACACAATTATTTATAGTATAATTGCTGGATTCAGAAAATTATTCTTCCCAACCCATGAGGGCCCACACACTTCTTGAATTGAGATATTCAATAACATAATTTCAGACCAAGAAAAAAAACAAGAAAATGAAATGTATGACAACATAAGTCAACAATCATATGTATACAAAGCAATGGAAATTAATGAAATGAACCTATATGCCATGGAAATTATCATCCCATGTGATCTGTAGGGGCCAATAATGATTCATGTAACAATCCATCATACCCTCAAATCATTAGGATTAAGATGAAATAAGATAATCAATTATAGTAATATCCAAATACACCACACAACATGTGTTTCACCAAGCATTGAAATAATATCTGTTGTAATAGGAAAATGTAGAATAAAATACAAATTCAGGCAACTAGTTTTTTACCCCGAACATTGGTTCGCGACACCCAATCACATCTTATTACCAAGATGAATCATTCATATTCTACAATATATTGTCTGAAAATAGAAAAGAAAGAAATGAAACGTCATTCGATACAACTTTGTGATATCCCAGTTATAGATGTCACTTAACAGGTGCCCTGAGCTCGGTGAGGCACATGGCCTCATGTTCATCTCCCTAAATTCCAATGGCTACTGACTAGTAGTGGGGGCCTAGGGTGTGTATGTGGGAATAAAATTCCCTCATTATCAGAGTATAGAACAGAGGATGAAATATAATAGTATAGCATATAGTGGAAGAAAAACAAATAAATATCCTAAGTAAACTGATGGAATAGATAAATTAGAATAATAATAATTATATAAACTAGAACAATGATGATGTAAGGTTATAACATTAGAAAACTAATAAAACATGGATACAATACAACATGACTAACATGTCACACCAAGTAAATGAAAACAAAGGATACTCCAAGAATATTGATAACATACTCGATCATATTTTATCAAGCTCCATCCTAACGACGTGCAACAATGTATTAGAAGATGTATGATTTCTTTTTTAAATACATGAATCCATGTAATGTACTTTGGGAACCAAATGACGCTCGTATAGGGTGTGAAATAAATATTAGTGGGCAACCACCAACGATGTCTAAATCATATAGCCCATGTAATGTAATATGACAGTCTTCATTCATGTATATATTATGTAGATCAAGCAGGACAACATGAATTATAGTTGATCATCCCACATGACCAACAAAATCTAGATCGGATGTCATACGAAAGAGATCTATTTATCTATATAATTAGCCTATAAAATGATAAAAATCCATAGGAAAGGGTGTTAATACCACCAGTTCTCGGATTAGGGAATAAGGGTAAGATTAATATATCGTTAAGGGTGATACAACAAAATTAATTAGAAAATTAAGCCAGTGCATGGTTTGTCAGCATGGTTTGTCAAACCGTCTTCAAACCATGCAAGAAAGCTCTGTCTGGATGGTTTTGCTATACATTTTTATCAAACTACTTAATATACATGCCTGAGTACCTAGGAAAAAGGGTTTTCTCCATGGTTGGATACATGAATGTGAACCTACTGTGAGAGATGGATCTGTCCAGAGAAACACCATCCACCTGGTTAGTCAAACTGGGCACCAAGCCTATCTTCCAAAAAATTATGGGTTCTAGGATATGAACCCAAGAAGCCCTATAAACCATTTCTAACTCATTAGAAATTCATATTATGTTCGAAGTAATTATTTAAACAGATAATTAAAAGATCATCACCTGAGTGAAAAACATGGTTCTTACAATATAAATTAAATGAAATTTTTGACAATTTAATGATTATTATATTAAAAATAAATATCTGTTTTGTTTTATTAATATCAAAATTTACATTGGGTGAATTTTGGGAATTTTTCTGAGGACATCACATTTTCTGAATTGTTAATAATACATAATTTTAATTAAAAACAACTTTTTCATCTAATTAATTATATAGAAAAAATATATTTGTTATTTGTTTTAATTAATATGTATATCTATTTTATATTAATAAAACTAATTTATATCATGACAAATATTTTCACTTTCAATTTATATATTAAAACATAGAAAACTATTGAACATTTCTACATTAAAAACCTACCTCACCATCCAACTTGCATGATTCAATTTGAATTATTTTATACTACTTGTGTGTTTTGAATTTTAAAAAACGTGATAAATTTTTGGATCAATAATAATATCTAATTTCTAATAATATCAATTAATTTTTTATAAAAAAACATTACTCAATTTAATTGTATAGAATTATATAAAAAATGATAATTATTTACTTAACAAGGGAATAATCATTAAACTGTAGATCCAAAATGACCTAGAAACATGTCTGAAATAAATTTAATACTAATATATAGATCCGATAGTCCCTTTTAAACAATTTTTAATATTATTTTAGATGATAATTTAGATAGAAAAAACGTGCTTGGAATTCCCTTTTAAAAAAATTACTTGAATGTCACTCCCCCTCCACAATAAAAAGACCCTTACCCTTCCCAATTAATCGCACCTCTCAACACACATTCTATCAACCTAAAATTAAAAATATATAATTAATAAATACTCCCCATAACATTAAATTACTAACCTGGGGCATATATATTTCCAATATGTCCTTTAGTAATGACCAAAATGAATTACTTAAAGAAGATGTTACTTTCATCAACATGTATTTTTAATTTTCATTCCTTATCCACTAAATTCATTTATTACAGTTACATGATTAAATAATTAACTAGGAATACTAAATTTAATTATATATTTATATGTTACATTTTATATATATACATGTTCACAGTTCATTCAAATAGGTAATGAAATTGTCGTTCATTAAGGACAAACAACACCACATGCAATGATGTCATTCGTTTTTCCCATTAACACATCTCATGGAAAGGATGATTTATTGAAAATGAAATTTTATATTATATATATATATATTATTTATTCATAATTTAAGAAATTTTATATACACATATATTTATTCATTCCATTTTTTGTAAATAGGATTAAATTATTTGTGGTCGTGTTGACTACTCCCTCCTCAAAGTGATGTGATATGTTATGACATTACATGATATGTTTTAAGGACTGCTTTAAATAAAAATATCTGACATACATGAAATATAAATTATTTTATTAGAAAAAAAAATTTTCCTTGGAATTATAAAATAGCAATCTTTTATCAACCTTTCACTCCCTAAAAAATTGATAATGTCATTTGTGGATATGTGGACTACCACCTGGTCGAGGATATGTGATTCCTTTTGAATCACAAAAAATCCATATATAAGTATACACAATTAAATAATATGTTATATATTATATAATTATCATTATGTAATGATAAATTTTACTTGTCTTTTTTCCATAATGATCATTGAAAAAGGGGAACGATACTCTTGCTAGGCACAACCTACTATATCCATGATTATAACATTGGTTCATTTTTCATTGAATATTTCATGATTGATACTAAAGGTTTAATTGATTAATACATATGTTAATTACTACATTATTATTATTCTATATATAATAATTTGATGACCCATTTGAAAACAGCCGACCAACCAATGTTGTTTTTAATGAATAAAATTAATATGGTAAAAACACCCCATGTAGGCTGAATTCTTTCAGTAGTAGATTAAAAAATTAAAATGAATCATATAAATTAAATTATAAACCAGAATTATTTTCTCATTAAATTTAATTATTAAAAAGGTTTATTATTTAAAAATACAAATACACATGTGGAAAGACATAGTCATGGTAATTGATTTTGTGTCAATGTCATATAATTAATATTATTTCCTGATGATACACACAATTATTGATTTACAAAGTCTATATACAACCCATTTGACATTAAATATCCTTATGACACATTTAATATTTTTATTTTATATGTTGTAAAATGTCATTAATTCATGTGGCTTATGAGTTAAATGTTCAAGGTGGTATGGTACTGAAATTTTTGAACCCAGTTATAACATACTAGTTCCCCGAATAGTGGGTCACATAACCTCAAGCGTGCCTCCATGTATGCTAGAGGTTACCAATTAGTAGAAAGGGTAAAATAAATATCATATTAAGACTACACACTATTTTATGAGAGTAATACAATTGAAATAAATAAGAAAAAATGATTGAATAACATATAACTGCAAAAATAATTGTACTAATGTGACATGATGACCAAACTAATGATATAAAACTAAAATTAAGAAAAAATATGTAATTCTAGTGTATGTTCCAAGTATCAAATGAAAAATCAATAGTAATGACACCGAAGAATCATAAATGGGTCAAAACCATGTTGAGTTCCCTCATCCATGCTATATACCGACTCATCTATCAATGATAGGTAATTTCCCCATATCTATTCCTATAAACATAAAATCTATTCAATTATCAATCAAGAATCAAGATTAGGGTGTGAGTAAAACATGATGGTCCACCACCAATGATGTAAAAAACAATATCAAGTCATTATAAATAGTACTTAGTTATATAAGTAAATAATTACAACACATATGTAAGTAGGTACCACATTATCAATTGATCATTCTTCAACCATATAACTCATCACATTCTGGTAGACACCCATACCTCAATATATGCTTTATCTCATGAAGGAGTATGATGTATGTTTGAGGGACATCATATTTATGAATTTCATTTTTAACATTATGTAATCCACACAATATTATTACCATGATACCATTATTCAATTTATTTTTTAATTCTAATGATAGAATTAAATTCACAAAATATAATGACTATGTTACAATTTTTTTCCAAAATAATTTACCATGTTACCATTAACAACATCACATTCAAATGAACATGATACAATTAACCAAATGAATAATTAATTCAAAAAGTAAATATCCCCATAAATTCCATTAAAATCTAAAAAATTAAATCAGTAGCATTATTCCCCTAATTAATTCTTGAATTCACAATTCACATAACAAATACTAAATGATCAAATAATTAATTAACAATATAAAATATGTTAGTTAATTTTAAATATTATTTTATCCATTAATTATATTTGTAAAATAAAAAAATAACTTAGCACATATATTTCATTACATAATTAATAGTTAGATTATCACATAAATAAAATTAATTAATTCACAAGTTAGTTAATTATATCAATCACATTAAATAATTTATCAAATTATTAAATGAATAAAAACAAATTAAAATCTCTTATTTGAATCTATAAATAATTTTCTCAAAAAACACTTAAATATTAAATAATAAATTAATAAATTCGTAGTCTAATAAAACATCTCAATATCAAATTATTAATTTACAAATTTATTATATTAATAAATTACTCGATATATCATAATTAAATATATAATTAATTAATAATAATATTATATTTCCAAATTTCATAATTAGTCTAATAGTTATGTTTTGAAATCTACATCTTCAAAATCCCCTAATCTCATATAAACCCAATTAATTAATTCTCAAAAAATAATTTGTCAAATAAAAAATTCAATTGATAAACATATATTAGCAAATATAAAATTACATACAATTAACTCAAATCCCGAAAACAACATTTTAATAAAAGACCCCCTACATCTAGATTGACTAAGATCGTTTACAAACAAAATTCATAAAATTTCAGTAGGGCAACATTGTAGAACAAGATCCAAATAAAAATAAAAAATAATATATTAAATAATTGAATATCCATCAAATCCAGATTTAGCTCTATAATTCTAGTTTTATATAAAATTATAACAGAACAATATATCTATTTAAGGATAATGAATGAACAGAGAAATAATGAAAAACACACGAGATATAATCAACATATCAAGAGAGGTGTATATATAAGATTCTGGTATTGAATTGTGAATAATGATAGTTTAGAAGTCATGGAATCCTCCTAGGAAGAACTAAATGCGTGAATCATACCCTATGATAATATTGGGGTTGAATTGGTAATACAATTGGTGTCCTATAAGTCAGAAAAATAATTTTCTCGTAATATTAATTCCTTGTCATTGTTTTTTTCTATGGGAGTATGATTTCCCCTAACAATGTTCCTAAATTGTACAACACATTAATATGGGTGCACAATTACTCTTATTAAGGAATGTGATTTGAAATCCCATGTTCTATCCATGAGAACCAATCTATCTAGAATTTTACGGTTTACTGGTCTTAGGTGCATTGATTTCCCAAACAATGGGCCAACCCTACCGTGCCCCTTATTCTGCCACTTTTATCATTTTTAATGCAAACACATCCCACATTAAATCCAAAAAAATAACTCACCACAATAAAAATGACTACGTGAAGTCAAGAATGAGTAATATACATAAAATGATGGGATCTTACAATCTATTTACCTTATAACATCTCATCCTTAATATGAACATCCAATCCTTTATAAGATTTTGGGTCAAAGTGATTACGCTACTAAGCCTGAATATCTTCTTCCCTTAACCAAGGTTCCTCCAATACTTATCCATGATTCTAAAATATATGAACAATCAACTTGATATTTACCCACCAAACATTCACACTACGACGCAAAAAAATATATCATATTCTCATTACAGGGAAAACTATCAAAATATCCACATCATCCACATAGATGAAATAAGAAGTGTAAGAGTGATACCACTAGAGATGATATACATGCAATTAAACATGCATAAACTATTTTTTAGGAATTTCCAAATGATAAAGCCCCGATCATATTATCTAAAAAACCTCAATGTGTCTGATGCACCTGGGTTTCCTGTTTCATTATCTCAGTATCCCACAGGTATCCAATATAGTAGAAACTTAAAATAATACATGACCACCCCTATAAAAATATGGGTTTTCATAATAATTCAAAATAAAACATCTATATAATCTAATTTGAATCTATATGTTTATGAATCTGTAGAACCTATTCCCACATATTTTTCATGAGACACATTCCCAACAACTCTGAATCACCTCCCTCCATCCAGTATATAGTTGATATTCATGGTGTACCACAAAGAGATGAAAATGATCCCACAAATATACCACATTGATAATTTCTTATAGGTGAACTAAACTGAAGCTAATTGCTTATCCAACGATATATTTAAGTATATAAAACATTATCATTGAATAACCTCAATCACTTGTATAGTATGTTCTGACTCTTCATCTATCTATGGGTGGAAATCCGTACTTAGTTAAACATACCTAACATGCATATTTCATTTGTCCATCCAGAAGACTAATGAAAAATACCAATTTTGGTCCAAACATATAGTTTTTGGAACCACATGATTATAGATTATCTCAAAAACATATAATTCACTAAACTTCTCTCTTGATAATGTTTTACATATTGGAAAGAAATGTGCTATATTTTTCCGCAGTCCTTAAAAACATAAATAGATTATTTATTTTGAGGCATCCTACGGAGACCTACCAAAAAAGACATGGTAATGACATACTATGTCCACTTTATAATGGTAGATAGTCAGATAACTTCGAAATCATTATGTATTGGCCTTAACTTATTGACATGTGTAGCATCATAACCTGATCCCTTCCATCTTCTCTTTCATGCCATTTCACAATAATTGTCATCATAGGTCAGGGTTATTTTTTAAAACCTGGTTGTACCACAAAAATTGAGGTATGAAACTAACACATTATATCCTCCTACATACACGAAGGATCAACAACCTTATTCTTTTCATAGATGATGATGTCCTCATCTATGCTTTAATATAGAGGTGACTCCCAAAGTTCACGGATTTCCCTTATGTCCAAACACTTTTTACCCTCATATCATCTACATAAAATTAAACTAAAATGTGTTTATTCTATTGATAATGATACTAGGGTCAACTTTTCCTAACAGTATTGAACCAACACATGAATTTTATCTAGATAAGTCACCATATTCCACTAAACACTAGACTCACAAACTATATGACTCCGTTTCTTCCTGCTCAAATAATCATCATCATTGTTCCACTTACCTCAAGTATGTGATTTCTAATTGTCAAATGAATAGATATAATAAACCCGTCATGTATACTTTTGATATAAATCTGAATGAAAAATTACATATTTTATGTCATTGGGTCCACATACATAGTACTGTTTTCTCCTAAAAGATAATGACAGCTATACATTAATGCATATACCACAACATCCATTTTTTAGTTTGTGTGTATGGTTGTTTCGTTCATGAGGACTCAACTACCATGACCTATAGGCCAAAACTCGATATTCATTCATCAACAGACCTCCAAATCCATTCGTAGAAGAATCAAAATACACCATATACTACAAACCATGATTTTTTCGGAGCATGATCAATGCCGATATAAGGACTCAACTTCGAAACATTAAATAATCTTGAATTAAATGAATAATTCACATTTATGATCTTTTCAGGATTAGAGTTTTAGGGAATTAGGCAATAACTATTACATTACATCTCAACAATTGCAATATGGACACTTCTACTCAATTTCCATTTTTTCAAATTAATAAAAACGCAATTAAAAAGTGTATTTTCTAGTTCCATGTTTTAGACAACATGAATATTCCATAATCCCATCCATGACCATATTCATCTTTAAGTCTTATGAAAAACATTTCAAAACGTGGGATGAGCATAAAAAGCTCAGTAAGGGTTAAAAATCAAAGAAGGAAAACATTAGTTCATCATTACATACCAAACATAATCTCTATAACATACCTCATGTAATCATAATATTTATGAATAACACATAGAAATAATAACTCATAATGGTAACTTGTGGAATCCATATCATATTTACATTGTAGTTCTCATAGCTACATAGGGAGTTACATTTGGAATACCCATCATAATATATTCCCTATTTCTCTTAGGAGAAACATTCATGTTTACCTCTGTCACGTTACCCAATGCATTGGAGAGCTACCAAGGGCTCACCTACCATAGGTTTATCACAGAACCACCCGTATATGTAACTTTGCCTACGAACCATAACATATTCATTACACATAAAACAAACATAAACATAAGATAACATTTCTACATTACAATACCAATATAAAATTTAAATATATTTACATAAAAAATATATTATCAAAACCATTTTCATACCTAAATATGTAAAATAGTGCATCTTATTTATTTTCCATTGAAAAACATTACGGCCTTTTAAGAATTCCATAGAACAAATAATACTTGCGGTGGTGGAAAAGGCCATTGTCACCACTTATGTTAAATGAAACATTTTATTATCGTTTAGTAAAACACCTCATAGAATAATATTATATTGATTGAAATGAAATTTCAAAGGTTTTTATACAATGTATAAAATAAATACTTGTATAAAAACAAAAAATGTTTCAATGAAAGGATATTGAGACGAAGTCCCTTGCCTTGTGTCCGATATGACCCGTTCGTTATATAATCTCATGAATAAAAAAATAATTATAATTTCTACTTTATTAAGATCCATTTTAATGTTTATTATTCTTTTTATATCAATTATAACAACATTATAATCATTATTTCATCATTTATGTTAATAACGGTCGTTTTGTCGATATTTGGTACTTGAGTCAAAAATGAACATCTTAATATTACAAGTTGTTCATGTTGTCAAATATCCATTATCTAAATAATGTTATTCATGATATAGATATCATAGATATCATATATTTCGAGTATATTTATATATTTATAATAATACATAACATTTGGAGATACGAAATGAAATGCATCGTTCATGGAGATAGTAAGTCGTACGTACGCATGAATGCTACATTCATTCAAATTTCATAATTTAATGGAATTAAAACATAATGATACATAGGTATATTATAATTCCAGTATAATATCACATATAAAATACCATTAACTCTATCCTTTATACGTCCCTTGTATGGAATTAACGAGTCATTTCACATTGTGGGGGCAGTAGTCCACACTTCCTAAAATGAAATTATCGCGTTTATCGATAATGGAAACCATAAATGTATGATATGAATAAAAAATAAAGATTAATATAAAAAATATAAATATAATATATATCACATATAAATACAGTTCCATCGTAATGGAGGTGTTAGTTTGTTGTCCCCAAAAACAATATGTTCTTTACCTATTAGATGGATGTGTGTGTATGTGTAGTTCGAATCACTCTAATAAAAACATCGTAGTATATTTAAGATATAGTTGTTTTTATAAAATAAATGAATAAAAAGGGTTTAGGGGGGTGGAAAAGTAAAATAAAACAAAGGATCATACGAGAAGACATTACCATTAAATCGGGTAACTCCCTTTGGTTTGAACCAAAAGGGATTGTTGAAGTACCTTCTGCATAAGATAAGGATTTTAAGAAGATGATATGGATGTATGGAGCATTATTTTCTAGAGGATGGGCAATCCAAGGGGCTTGAGAGGAGTGAGGTATGGAATATAGGTGAGTTATCTTTATAAGGGGGAGGTGGTTATCATTAGAAAAGCGTGAAAATATTATTTTATTATATAATTATTTTCGATGTCTAAAGGTTCAAATCCTATTAAGGTCGATGATATGATGACTCATGGTCGAAATAAAATCATTCAATAATAATAGGAATGTTTTTGATATTATTTTAATCATTATAATCTTATTTATTTAAATAATTTTTAAATGAGGTAAACACTACTTCATTATTATGTCATGAATAATTTTATTTATTCAAAGCATAAAAATTATAAAAAAAAATGCCATGATGTAGGATATATTTTTAGTTTTCCAAATGATATTTATGTTGGAAAATATAACATATATAACCCTCTGTAAAAATTAATTTACTATATGATATTTGTAGTTGTCATTTTTGTCATTAATTTAGGTTAATTAAAATAAACTGTCATTATCACATCCATGTGGCCCCATGGGGTCCCAAAATCGACCAAAGGATGCACATTGTCAGACATGTATCAAAAAATAGGATTATGACACATTATAGGGTAATTTTATATTATTATAGTAATATTGTTTACCTTTATTTACCAGATTTACCTTTTAACCATGGTAAATTGAATATTTACTAAAGTAAAATATTCATAATGTCTAAAAATAATAATTACATTTTAAAAAATTTTGGACATCCAAATTCAATATATGGAATCCATTTTTCCAAATGAAAAACATGTAATTGGCATAAATTAATTTAAAATTAATTCATTCTGTCAAATTAAAAGGCGTGTTTTTATGAAATCATAATAATAAAAAGATTGACACTTGTTTCTGTCCAATTTCAATGTGAAATTAATTTCAATTACCAACATTGGAATAAATTTAAAAAAAACTGATCTAATAACACTTTAAAACCAATTAAAATGATAATCTATCCATATAAATAAATTATGTTAAAAGAAATTTGGAATTATAATACAGTATTTTTCAGTATTCATCAAAAATTGAATTTTATCATTAATATTCCAAAATGATACCCAAAGTGAATTTTTATGTCCCGGGTCTAAAGAAGAATTTTATTTTGACATATAAAATAAATAAAAGTGACAAAAACTATATTTAATGTTGGTTCTCCATTAAAAGGCGGTAAGTCACACTTCTAATGAATATTAGAGTTTTTATGCTTAAAATTATATGAATTCACATTTTAAGCCTCTAAATTTTATTTGATTAATGTAAAAACATTTTACGAACATGTATAATCATATTGTAGTTAGTTATTCTCATCCTTCCCAATACAACAGTTTGGTGTTATCTACCAATTAAAATAATAATATTATATTATTATTATGCAACATAATATTTCAAAGAAACCCACTGTTGCATATTGTGTATGCCATCGAACATAGAAACCCATGTTAACTAAAAATTCATATTTAATTCACAAATATTAAAAAATATGAAAATTTCCTATTTCTTTTTTATCCTAGAAAGTTACATCATTCACCACTATTGGAAAATGTTTCCTCGCAATTTTATTCACTTATCAAATAAATGGGGGTATTTATCCCTCATAAAATTTTTCGACTCCCATGTTGCCTCTTCAACCATATGGTTTTTTAAAAAAAACATTTACCAAGTGAATTACCTTATTTTGTAATAATTTCTCTATTCATTCAAGAATCTGGACTAACTATTTCTCATAAGAGATATTCTCTTCTAACAAAACAATCTCTGGTCTAAAAACATGCGATGGATCTCGCATATGATTACTCAATAATGAAAAATGAAAAACATTGTGTACCTAGGAATAACATGGAGGTAAATCCACTATGTACACAACTTATCCAACTTTTTTTTGTAGGATTTCATAAGGTCTAGTGATCCTCGGACTCAACATTCCCTTTTACCAAAACACATCTGACTTGTCCATTGAAAAGCTTTGAGAAAGACATGATCACGAGCCAAAAAAGAAAGATCCATCCTCCGATTATATGCAAAACATTTCTGAATACTCTAAGATATTATCATGTGATTCTGAATCAACTGATTATTTTCTTCCATCTCTTTTATCAATTGTAGTCTAAATCAGCTTCCTTTCACCTACTTCATTCCAAAAAGCTAGAGTTTGACACCACTTTCTATATAATGCCTCAAATGGATACATCTGTATAATGGAATGAATACTATTGTTATAAGAAAATTCATCCAAATAAATATGTTATCCCAACTTCCCTAGTAATCCATTGAAGAAGAACATAACATATCCTTCATAGTCTGAATTTTTTGTTCAGAATACTCATCTGATTGAGTATATAATGCTGTACTAAAATGAAATTCAGTACCCAATATCTTTTGAATTCCTTTCCAAAAGATTGAAGTAATCATGTGATCATTATCAGATACATTGGAGTGAGGAAATCCATGTAAATTGACTATCTCTATAACATACAACCTAGAAATTGATCGGGAGGCAATATATATTGAATCGAAAGGAACTGATAGGATTTAGTCAATCAATCACCAATAACCCATATTTCATTATTACCTCGATATGTTTTCAGATATCCCACAACAATATCAATTGATATGTTATCTAATTTCAACTCTGTCATTGGTAAAGAATAAAGCATCACTTTTAGTAACTTCCACTCTATATTAACCTGCTGAAAAGTCAAACACATCATAGTAAAATCAACAATATCTCTTTTCATTCCATCCCACCAGTAATACTCTCGAAGAACGTTTTACATCTCAGTACTGTCAGGATGAATTGAAAAAATGAAAAATATGACCTTCACTTAACAACTAATTCTTCAACTGTGAATCACAAGGAACCCATAATCTTTTCCCAAACCTCAAAACACAATGATTATCAACATTAAATTCAAGAAACATACCCTTCAATACAAACTCTATCATTTTTTCCATCTTATTGTCTTCCTCCTATGCTTGCTTTATTTTTTATGATAGAGATGATTTCACTAACACCTGAAACTAAACATAGGAATTTCCTAAACTAAAAACTTCTTTTCCAAATTTCATCATATCAAAAACCAAAGGATCTTGTTCCAAATGTAGCATGGTCAATGAAGGATTACTGTTTTGAATCAAAGCATCAACCACTTTATTTTATTTTATTAGATGGTAAAGGATCCTACAATCATAATCCTTGATTAATTCCTAACATCTTCTGTGTCTCATTTTCAAATCATTCTGAGTGAATATATACTTCAAACAGTTGTGGTCAGTATATTTTTCACATTTTACTCCATAAAAATGATGCCAAAAAAAGTTTTAAGCAAAAAAAACAACAGCTAATTCCAAATCATGTGTAGGTTAGTTTAACTCATTATATTTTAAATGACATGATGCATAAGAAATTAACTGTTAATTCTACAAAAGGACACGACCATGTAATTTTGACGAAGCATCAATAGAAATAACATACTCAACATTTCTAGAAGATTGTTCCAAAATTGGAGTATTCACCAATTGACTTTTCAATTCACTAAAAAAATCATCACATTCTTTTATCTGAACGAATTGAACAAATTTTCGAGTTAACATATTTAGTTGGCTAGATAAACAAGAAAAATATTCAACAATACTCTGGTAATAACCATCCATACCATGAGAACTATGAATCTCAGTTATAATTGTGGGTATTGCCCATTCGTCATCAATTTTTTTTGTATAATCAACAGTTATGCCATTGTTTGAAACAATGTTACCAAGGAAAGAAATTTTCTGTAACGAAAACTCACACATACTGAATATCCAATATAGTTTCTTTTCATTTATGGATATTAAGACAACCCTTAAATGAATTTAATTCTCTTATTTACTTTTATAATGAACCAAAAAAAATCATGGAACACAACCACAAACTTATCCAAGAACTCACACAAAATTCTATTCATAAGATCCATTAATACAGCAGGTGCACTGGTTTACTCAAAAGGCATAACTACATATTTATAATGGCTATATCTAGTACAAAATACAGTGTTTGAAATGTGTATTCCCTTTGCATTCATCTTTTGGTACCCCTACAAAAAGTTAGTCTTTGAAAATTATTGATCTCTCTTGAGATGATCAAACAAATCATCAATATGAGGAAAAGGATACTTGATCTTAACAACCATGTTATTCAATTCTCTATATTCAATGAAAAGTCTCATTGAACCATCTTTATTTATAAAAAATGAGATAGGATCACCCCATGGTGATGTGGTAGGTTGAATGAAACCATTATCTAATAACTCCTACAATTGCTTCTATTACTCTACAAGTTAAATTTGAGCAATTCGATAAGGGGGTTTTGAAATTGTCTTAGCATTAGGAACTCAGTTAACAATAAAATAAACTTTCTGGTTAGGTATAATACTAGGGAACTCATTAAGAAAAACATCAATGTACTAATTTACCACTAGAACATCATTAATTTGAAAAATTCATTTGTATTAAAAAATATGTCCAAGGTAACATTCATTTCCAAATTTTACTTGTATTCAGCTTCCTGATATGTCAGAAAAAATAAGGTTTCAATCCTGTACACAAACTGAAAATCTTTATGTAGAGAAAAATCATTAGCTATACAAACATTCATAGAATGATAAAAATAAATCCAATCCATTCATAAATTAACATCAAACTCTACTAGAGGCCAAACAATAAGTTTTGTAGGTATATTTTTTCGCACACAAGGATAATAAGTTTCTTATAATTTCTTTTTGTCTCAACATTTTCCCTAGTGTTTGAACAATATATTAAGGATATATATCTTGATATAGATTTCAAAATTTACTAGAAAACGTCCCAGAAGTGAATGAATGTGTAGATCCCGAATCAAAAAACACATTGACATAATCTGAAAAAAAAAAGTCTACCTGATACTACTTCATTTGATGGCCCAACATCTGTTGAAGTAGTTTCAGAGGACTTCACCACCCCTTTATGCTTGTAGCGCGGTTGCTTTCTCTAATTTGAGTTCCTCATTGGACACTCATTTGAATAATGACCCACTTCATCTAACATAATACATATTATTGATTGTAAGTCAGATTTTGTCATACCATTACCCTAATATTTTTCAGTTCAATTAGGTGCCTTATGTTTCATTTTACCACATCAGTAGCAGTTTCCATAATTCAAAATACATTCCCCATCATGATTCTTATAGCAAGTTTCTCAAACTATTAACTTATGCTTAATACCATTATACATTTTTGAGGAGTTCTTCCCTTTCGTCTACCACCTCGACCACTTATTATGTTGTTTTTTCAAAGAAAACCTGATCATATCAAAACCCAAAGTCCAAATTCTCCGTACATCGAATAGGTTTTTCATAACATTTGAACTCACGAGAAGCTAAATCCCTTAGATAATTTTTCATTAATCCTGAGTAGAGACAGTTGAATTTACTATCAAGATATCTTTTGAAATTTATAGCATACATTTCCAGTCGAGTGAATTTTGTTTCATAAGCAGCCACTAATTCATCCACCTACTTCAATTCCAGGAAATGTTTTTCCATCCTTTGACAAACCACATTAGGAAGTTATTTTTCCAGAATCATACCATTGAATTCATCCCAATCATGATAATCAATCTCCTCACTATCCCTAATATATTTCATCATCGACCAGCACTGATCAGCTACACATTCACAATGCTAAACAATGAGAAAATCCTTTTGATGTTCTAAAACCCCATAACATTTAAAATCTTCTCTAGTGATTTAATCTATCCTTCTGCAAGGACAGAGTCAGATGATCCTCTAAATGATGGGGTATGTTTCCTCATGAAATGATCTAATACTGACATGTTCCTCTATGGTTGATCTAGATGATCTCATGCATGGTTACCACCACCATTTATTGGCCAAGTAAACTATGTCGTCACTACAACTAAATGTTCAGTTCTAATACTGACCATCTATGGTTGCTGATTTAGAGGGTTGTATTCCACCTGACGTCATCCCAACATATCTTCTAGGTTTCCTCTACATAAAACCATTCTGACACAGAAATATTATAGGAGAAGCAACAGAGTACTCTGAAAATACTATATCACTCCAATTATACAATAAATTAATTTATGGACATTAATTTAACAATACACTTACTCTAAAGTAGTGTAAACCGACCTCGGATACCGACTATAATGACCTGGCCTTAAAAAATTACATCATATTGATTTAAATAAATATTTCACACTAAAAATATTTACATGTTTAGAGTTTATGATAATTAGGAAAAAACAATTACATTACATATCAATAATTACAATGTGGAAACTTCTACTTAGTTTCCTATTTTTTCACAAAAAAAAATCATTAAATTAGAGTCATGTCTACTTCCCTGTTTTAGACAATATGACTTTTCCTTGTTCTCATCATTGACCCAATTCATCTTTATGTCGTTTCAAAAAAAATTTAAAACTAGGGATGAGCATAAAAATCTCAATAAGGATTAGGTAAAAAAGAATGAAAACTTTAGTTCATCATTACATAAAAAACATTATCTATATAACATACCTCATGAAATATAATGTTTTATTAATTACACATAGATATCATAAATAATATAGGTAACGTGTGGCATCCATATCATATATACATTGTAGGTATCACATCTACATAGGGAGTTACATTTTAAATACCCATCATAGTATATTCCACAAATCTTTTAGGAGAAAAATTCACGTTTACCTCTTTAATGATACCCAATGCATTGGAGAGCTATCTCGAGCTCACCCTCCCTAGGTTTATCACATAACCACCTGTATACATAACAATTCCCATTAACCATAACATATTTATAACACATAAAACAAACATAAAGTAAAGACTACATTTCCAAATTTCAATCTCAATATATCATTTAAATATATTAACATAAAAAATCTATTTTAAAAACCATTTTCAATGCCAAAATATGTAAAATATTATATGGTATTTACTTTCCTTTTAAATTCATTATGACCTGTTAAGAAATCCATAGATCAAATAATACTGGCCGTGATAGAAGATGTCGTTGTCACCGCTTACGTAAAATGAAACTTTTTTTTGTCATTTAGTAAAATACCTTTTAGAAAAAGATTCCATTTTATTGAATTAAAATACCAATGTATTTTATACAATGTATAAAATAAAACTATGTATAAAAACAGAATATGCCTCAATTAAAGGAGATTGAGATGAAGTCCCTAACCTCGTGTCCGTTTTGACCCGTTCATTCTTTAATATCCTAAATAATAAACTATAGTTAATTTTTTCTTGGTTAAGTAGATTTTTCAAGTTTATTATTCCTTTTATACAACTCATTACATAGTCATAAACATTATGTAATCATTTAAATTAATAAGGGCTATCTTGATGATGTTTGGTACTTGAATCAAAAACGAACTTCTAATAATTACATGTTGTTCAAGTGGTAAAATATCCATTATCTAATGAATGATATTAATGATGTAAATATCATATAATTAATATAGATCCAGTATCTATATTTATTTATAATAGTACATAACATTTTGAGATAAGAAATGAAATGCTTCGTTCATGGAGACGGTAAGTCGTACGTACTCATTAACACTACTTTAATTATTATTTCTTATTTTAATGGAATTAAAACATAATTATACATAGGTATATTATAATATTAGTTTAATTTCATATATATATTATCATTAAATCCATTATTTATACGTACCACATATGGAATTAATGAACTATAACACTTTGAGGAGGTGGTACTCCGCACTTCCTTAAATGAAATTATCAAAATTATGCATAATGGAAACAATAAATATATGATATAAATGAAAAAAAAAATTAATAGAAACAATATATATGTAATATATATCATACATAATTATAGTTTCATCATAATGGCCACCATGAGTGGCGGTATAAGATAATTGAACAATCATTGTTTTGTGAGGTGTTAGTTTTTCGTCCACAAAAACAATATCTTCTTTACCCATTAGATGGAGGTGTGTATAAGTGTAGTTTGAATAAATATCATTAAAACAACCAAGTATATTTATAATACGGGTTTTTTTATAAAATATATTAATAAAATGAGTTCATGGGGTTGGAGAATTAGAATAAAACAATGGAACATAAGAGAAGATGTTACCTTTTAATCGGGTAACTCCCTATGTTTTGAACCAAAAGGGATTGTTGATGTGCCTTCTACATATGTCAAGGATTCTAGGAGAAGGATATATATTTAAGAATCTTAATTGGATAGATAATGTGTGTTCCAAGGTAATTTATAGGGGTCAACAATGGGTTAGAGGTGATGGATTTTTATAAGGGGTAGAGGGTCACTTTTGTAAAGTGTGAAAATATTATTTTATTTTATAATAATTTTCGGTTTCTAAAGTTCCAAAGCTAAATAATGTAGAATATAAAAATACACATGGTCGAAATAAATCCATCCAATAAGAATTGTACGGGTTTAGGATATTATTTTAATTAATATAATCTTATTTATTTGAATCAGTTTTTAATGAGGTAAATAGAAAACATTATTGTGTGATAAATAATTTTATTTTTTTAATTTCAAAAAATTAAAAAATACCATGATGTAGGAAAACTTTTTATATTTACATAGAAAATTTATATTTTAAAAGATAACATATATATCCCTATGTAATAATTAATTTACTAATAGATATTTCTTTATGTCATTTTTGTCTTCACATTATGATAATTAAAATAAAGTGTCATTATCACTCCAAAGTGCCCCCATGTGGTGCTAATATCAACCCAAGGATTATCATGTTAAGAAGTGTATCAACAAATAAGATTTGGAAATATGGTAGGGTAATTTTAAATTTTTATTGTTATATTTTTTACCCTTATTTACAATATTTATCCTTTAAACAAAATATATAAAATATTTACTAAAATAAATATTCATAATATATAAAAATAAAAATTTCCAATTTACACAATTTGGACCTCATAATTCCAAATATGGAATCCATTTTTCCAAATTCCATAAACAGAATTGGAATAAATTAATATAAAATTAATTCCCGCTATCAAAATAAAAGGCAAGTTTTTACGAAATAATAACTATCAAAATATTTACACTTGTTTATGTCCAATTTCATTGTGAAATTAATTACAATAACCAATATTGTATTAAATGGAAAATTTATAATCTCATTACACATTAAAACAAACTATAAACATAATTTATCCATATTAATAAATTAAATTAAAAGGCAGTTATGAATTAAAATACAATAGTTTTCACTATTGATGAAAAATAGAATTTATCAGAAAATTACCAAAAATTTACCCAAAGTAAATTTTTGTGTCCTTATTCCAAAAAAGAATTTTATTTTTACAAATATATCATATTAAAGTGACTAAAACTATATTTAAAGAGGGTTCTCCATTAAATTGAGGAAAATAAACCATTTAATGATTATTAGAGTAATTATGATTAAAATTAGATTAATTCAATTTTTATGCCTCTAAATTTTATGGGATAAATTAAAAACAATTAACAAAGATGTATAATCATGTTTTAGATAGATATGTTTATTCCCTCCAATACAACATCTTGGAATTAAATACCATTTAAAATAATAATATTATATTATTATTGTGCAACATTAGATTTGAAAGAAACCAGTTGTTTCGATATGGGTATGCCATCTAGAATAGAAACCCCATTTTAAAGTAAAATTAATATTTAATTCACAAATGTTAATATATATGAAAATGTCAAAAAAAATTATTTACCAGTGATGTTACATCCTTTCCCCTTTATAGAAATTACGACTTTGTAATTTGATTCAAATATCAAATAAATGCGGGTATTTATCCCACATAACATGTTCAGATTAACATGTGGCCTCTTCAATCATATAGTTTTTCCACAAAACCTCTAACTGGTGAATTAATTTATTCTATAATACTTTCTCTCTTCAGTCATGAATTTGGAATGGAAGTTCTTCATAAAAGGGATTCTCTTCCAACTGAACTATCTCTAGGCTTAATACATTTGATGGATCTGGCATAAACATTCTCAACATTGAAACATGAAAAACACTGTGTACCTAGGAAAAATGTGGAGGTAAGATCACATTATATGAAACTGGTCCAAATTTCTCTTAGAATTCATCAGGCCCAAGGAACCTCAGACTCTACTTTCCCTTCATACCAAAGTGCATCACACATTCAAATGGAGACACATTGTGAAAGACATGATCACCTACTTCAAAAGAAAGATCCTTCTTCTGTTTATCCGCATAACTTTTCTTTCTACTCTGAGTTTTTCTCATGTGCTTATGAATCAATGAAACTTTTTAAGCCATCTATTTTACCAATTTTGGTTCCATCAGATTCCTTTCACCTACACCATCGCAGAAACAAGAGTTCGATACTGCTTGATATATAATTCCTCAAATGCAGACATCTCTATACATGATTGAAAACTATTATTATTTGAAAATTCAACCAACGAAATATGTTGGTCCCAACTACCCTTGTAATCCAGTGAACAAGATGGTAGCATATCATCCAAGGTATGAATTTTTTGTTCTGACATACCATCTAATTAAAGATGAAAAACTGTACTAAAATTTAATTCAGTACCCAATGACTTCTACAAGCCTTTTCAAAAGATAGAAAGTAATCATGGGATCATGATCAGATACAATGGAAAAGGGAACTCCATGACACCTAACTATATCATTTTAAGAGAACCGAGAAATTTGATCTAGATACAAAGTATCTCGAATAGGATGGAAATGAAATGATTTAGTCAATCGATCACTAATAACCCAGATTTCATTATTATCTCGAGATGTAATCTGTAATCCCATAATGAAGTCCACGGATATATTTTCCCCTTTCCACTCTTGCACCGATAAATACTGAAGCATCCCATTTTGTAACTACAAATCTGCATTAACAAGCTGACAAGTCAAAAAATTCACTATAAAATCAGTAATATCACTTTTTATCCCATCCCACCAGTAATACATTCGATGTTATCTGTACATCTTAGTTCTACCAAGTTGAACTGAAAATGGGGAACTATGAGCTTCAAATAACAACTCATTCTTAAATTGTGAATCACAAGGCCCACATAATTATTTCCCAATCCTCAAAACACAATAATTATCAATGGTAAATTCAGGAAACATAACATTCTGAACCAAATCTTCTTTTTTCAACAAATCACTTTCTTCATTCTACTCTTTCATTATTCTGTCTGATAGAGATGATTTCACTGACACCTGAAGAAAAACAGAGGAATTTCTGCACCAATAACTTCTATTCCAAAGATCGTCAAATCCAAAACCGTAAATTCCTTGTCCAAATATAGCATGGTCAATGAAGCATTATGTTTTCGACTCAAATCAGCATCCCCTTTATTTTATTTTCCTGGATGGTAAAGGATCATGAAATCATAATACATGATTAATTCCAACCATCTCCTCTGTCTCACGTTCAATTATTTTTTAATGAATATGTATATAAAACATTTGTGGTAAGTTTATATTTCACAATTTACTCCATACAAATTATGCCTCCAAATTTTTAAATAAAAAACAAGAGTAGTTAATTCCCAATAATGTGTAGGGTAATTTAACTCATGAGGTTTCAACTGACGTGGAGCATAATAAATTACCTGATCATTCTCCATAAGGACTTAGACAAGTACTTTCAATAAAGCATCATTATAAATAACAAACACACCATTTCTGGATGGTAATGCCAAATTTGGATCATTCCCCAATCTTCTATTCAAATCGAAAAAACAATCATCACATTATTTTGTCCAAAAAAACATAACACCTTTTCGAGTTAACATTTTCAGTGGGCTATATAACTGTTCAAAATTTTCTACAATCCTCCGGTAATAACATTTCAAACCATGAAAACAAAAATCTCGGTTATATTTTTGTGTCTGGGCCATTCTTCCACAAATTCGGTTTTATCATTATCAACAATTATTCCATTTTTTGATAAAATGTGACCAATGTATGAAATTTGATGTAACCAAAACACAAATTTTCTGAATATCCGAAATAGTTTTTTTAATGGTTTAAAAAAATCAATTAAATTACTTTCTTACTCAACTTTACTATTAGAATAAACAAATATATCATCAAATAACACAACCACAAACTTATCCATGAACTCACAGAAACATCTATTCATAATATCCAAGAATACTTCAGGTGCATTGTTTAATCCAAAAGGCATAACTAAAAATTCATAGTGGACATATCTAGTACGAAATGATGTATTTGGAATGTATTCTTCATTTAATTTCAACTGATGGTACCCGAACCTGAAGTCAATCTTCAAAAAAATACTCATCTCCCTGGTGCTGATCCAACAAATCTTCGATATGAAGAAAAGGATACTTGTTCTTAACAGTGATGTTATTAAATGCTATATAATCAATTAAAAGTCTCATGGAATAATATTTATTTTTAAAAAATATGAAAGGAGAACGCCCTGTTTTTTTGATAAAGAACATGATTTTTCCAAATTATGTGGTAACTGTCCACTGCCTCTTTTCCTACCATTTGTCTCAATTATCACCCAAACATACCCCAAGGTAAAATAGGAAGAAAATTTACAAAACATAAGGTAAATTAGTACTAGAATTTAACCTCGAGTCCTATCGATAAAATTTTGGGATCTTATAAGGACACTTTAAATGATTAAATATTTAATTTATAAATATTTTTCCCATTCCAATATTATTGATATTGATTAACATATTTATGCGTATATATATATAAGTATATTATTTATATCATTATTCAAATTAAAATTCCTTTTAAAGAATTTCAAATCCAATATTTTTATGTGACATAAAAGTAATTTTTGACGAACAAAAAATGAAATTTCATATTTTTTAATGTCTGTAAATACTGAAATTTCATGTCATCATAAAATTAAATTATTTTCAATCTACCATTAAATGATTATTTTTTTCATAAATTAAAATACTATTTCCAATTACCTGTTTATTTTGGTATTGAAATATTATTTTCTAAACGAAGATGGTGTTTGGGTATTTAAAATTTGTTGTCAAAAGAAAGTGATATTTTTATCTAAATGTGTTTTCATATATATTTAATAATTGATTTTAATTGTTTTTGTTATGATATTTTTTACCCTTGATATGGAATTTTTATTGTTATGAGACGATTGGGAATGATATAGCTTATAAGTGGGGCTGATCACTATTATATTTCATTGGATAGCCCAATATTTATTATACGAAGGGTTGATCCCCATTATAGCTCCTAGGAAATCGGTCAGACTAGTATAGCTTATATGAATGGTTGGGCCCCATTATAGCTCAGAGGTTGGCCTGATATGGGTTATATGAAGGGTGAATCCCAATATATATATTCAGTTCATTGGTTAATGTTAATTCCAGAAGTCTCTATTTGGGTTATTCCCATCAAATTATTTTTAAATATATTTTTATATGGTTTTTCATGTTTCGAAAAATGTTTTAATTTCTTGTTATGGGTTTTTATTATATTTATGTTGAAAATTTTTGTATCATAATCATGTGAATATTACTTATTTAATGTTATCAATGAAATTTGATGATAATGAAAAACATTATATGTGTTTTTATTTATTTTTGGTTCCTTTATTTTTATATTCCTTACTGAGATATTTTCCTCATCACATGATTTCAAAATGACTTTATAGAGTTTAGTGGTAGTTAAAATAATAGAGCATGTAATTTTCGATGTCTTAGATATTTTCAATGAAAAATAATTCATGATTTATTATAATAGGATTATATTATAGAAAAAACGTATATTATTTAGGTGTTACCTCATTTTTTTTGTTTTTTTATGTTTGAGTTATGGACTAATTATCTAAAAATATAAACCATAATACAAACTCTATTTTGTAGAAATTAATTTATTGACTAAAAAGAAGGTTATAAAATTGTTAAGGATAGGTCCAAATAATTTTTTCTCTAGGGTGGTTTTGGTATAATTTTAATAAATTTGGTAGTCCATGGGGTAATAAACAGTTGGTTAATTGTTAGGGAATACCATGTGGTATTACCTTAGAAACTTTCTGACCCTAGGTGGTGCCATATAGGGTGAAACATGGTCTGACCAAAACATGCAGTCATCATTTCCAAAATGTACACCCTAAGATAATATGTGCTTCAACATTAGTCACATGGTATTTCAAACTATGTTTAACATAGGAGAAATCATGAAACACGTGACTGGAGGATCGTAGTTTAGTAACATGTTTCGGAAAACTTTGGTCCAACTCTATAAAATTTATGCTCGAATTATTTAAATTCTTGAAAATTTCATAAAAAATCTCAAACTCATTAATTATTACCTATATTTACCAAAAATCAACCTAAAAAAAATTTCATCAATATTATAGGATATGAAGTGATTCTTGAGCTCCTTGAACTGATTTTAATGAATGTAGAATATATAGTGGATGAATTTTAAAAATTTTCTTGTATATATTTGCATCATTTGATAATTATTATATAACAAATATTTAACCCACCTTCGAGATGGATAGGGGTTCTTCCATTTTCAATGGATTAGAAACTGTTTTTGATGGATCCTCTTTAAATTCATTTTAACCATAGATTTTTATATTATATATACATTTCTAATGTAAATATGGCCATTTAATTCTTAATTAAGGGTTATGGTTTAGTGAACATTCATCAACGTTCTTTTGGTATGTGTTTAAATTTATATTTCTAGTAGTCTTGATTTTTCTTCACTAATTTTATTTATATTTTTTTCATCCTTGTTGTGAAATTGAAATAGAAATTAAATTAATGAATTAATTTATTCCCATGTGATTATGAGACTCTTCATGGATCTCGTCAAATCTATAAGAGTTTTGAGATTGGTCTTGACGACAACCCAGACAGTGTTTAAATATAATTGATATGGTGATTGGTGAATTATTTATTTTTGATAAATCGAATGTTTACTATGGTTCATAATTTGGAATATTAAATTGATTGAATAAATTATTATAATCATGGTTGATAAATAGGTTATTAATGTGGAACCATGGGATGTGATATCTATGAATGATGTGAAAAATGATTCGTTGGTTATGGACTACTACTCCAAGTAACATTGGGGTTCTAGAAAAATTCCCTTACCATTTGATATATATATTTATTTTGATGACATCAATAAGTTATGGGATAGATACTATTACCCCAAATACCCATGGGTGTCCGAAATATCCTCAAGGCCCCTAATGTTTAAATGATAAATTGAAATTAAATGATTAATGGAAGCCCATGATATAATGGATTGTTATTTTCATGTGATTTATGGTACAAAATTCATTATGGTAAAAAGTAGGTATGACTGGTTTGAGTTCACTACGTGCTAGGGGGACTACATTGTTAATTAACCAATAATAAATTTGAAAAAATTTTACTTCTTCATTTTTTCTTTAATCTTTTTACATCTTAATGCACTATTATATACTGCATATTTCATTATATCTCATTTGTAGTGGAATACCTATTATACTCACATCCAATACATGCTACCTAATATGCACCCAATTATAAATAGAAGGATGATAATTTGAATACTATAATTTTTATGATTTATAAATATTAATTATTAGGGAATATTTATAAAATTCATTCTTTGGTAATTTTAACTAAGTTTGAAATCAATAATCATCACATATAATTAGAATCGTTGATCAATGAAATACTAAAATATAATTACAATTAAACTAATATTAATATATGTTGTTTACATGCAGTAATTTTGGTTATGTTTTGACATTGGGTAAATTATCAAAAACAAATAATGGTGTTAAAAAGTAGAAATTATATAGTGAATAAAGTATATATTTAAAAAAAAATCATTGAGTAATGGATAAAAATAAAAATACTCCATTCAATGGAATAATAGAACAATTAATTTAATACAATTTTTAGGATGGATCTTAGTTCCTTATTTCTTGATTCAATTAATTATAATATCATGATTCCTTTGACATAATCTATAAGTTGATACTCTATCTTATGATCCATGATATCCTTCAACAAATTTTTTTTATTAGAATACACTTTTCATAATAATAATTAACCGTTATACCCCCCAAATTTCCCAATTATATTAGGTGTTTAAAATAAATAATATACTAAATAAAACTAAGATATTCAAAATATTTTATTTATAATATTATATTTTGAATAAAACACTGAAAAAGGATGCATTGACACCATTTACATGTTCTCATAGGCACATCAATGTTCACTAAATCAAAATTTAATCAGATCATTGGAATGCTTGATCAATATTCTAATTTGTGATCAATTTATTTTCTTATAACTCATAATGTTGTGAAACTAAATATAAAAATTCATAAAAACATTGATCTATTCTTTCTCTATAGTATATAATGTTAGTTATAACTACATCATTAGTGTCTTCTTTATATTATAAGAAAATGGATATCTAACTACATACATTTTTCCCCCATAATGATCGTCACATATCGATGTTCAAAACAAATAAATAATAAAACTGAAACATCTAAACATAATTGATTACAATATCTTTCATAAATTTATAATCCAAGTATATATTTTTATTTATTTTAATATATTTAATAAAATTCACAAACTAATGAATATCAATTTCTCAAAAAAAGGTGAAAAATTAGTAACTATATAAGTAGCTAATAAGTTGCAATGATTCATTAACATCAACCATATTATTATCAAAAATTGATACCATATAGTCTTATCATATAGAATACATTCTTTTTAAAACATGGTTAAATGGAAGAAAAATATTTGGTTATCTAAAAAATCAGAAAAGATAATCAAAATTTAAAACACATTAAATGAGACACATGAGGAATTAAATGATATCATATTGAGGATGATAATTTTACTGTATGATTGAAATAAATATATTACACTACATGTATATGATTTAAAAAATAATCATAAAATAAGGGCATGAAGTCATAATAATGAAACATCAATATAAACATTCAATCATCAGTATAAGTCATGTCTCCCACAATCATTTTAAGAAACTAATTGTCTTTGTTAACTTCTTATGCTATATTACTGTCTAACCCCACTATCAACACACCATGCTATCTCAATATATGGGAATATTAACCAATAAATTAGTTGTACATATAATTACATGGCCACACATCACATAACGAGATTATTATATGTTTTGTTCTATAGGGTTTAAATCAACATATCCTAAAATCCCAACGAAATATAAAAGTTATTTTATTCTTTTAAACCGGTCCCCCAATAAATAATTCATTAAATCATTGATATAAATAATGTGATTACAACCTATAAGTAAAATGGAATAGAGTGATTTTAGGAATTATTTTATTTAAATAAAACACAAAAATTATAACAAAACATGTGATATTAAAACCATATATGAAATGGATCTATGGTTTTCAAAATAATTTCCTCAATAAATTTATGTATTTTTCGTCATGGATAAAATCGATCATTCATGTAATGAATCATAGGGCATTATAAATGGAAACATATTGGCTATAAATCATGCATATTAATGTGGATGATTACGAAATAAAAAACCAATGATGGAACCTACCATATATGTATAAGATAATCATATAATTCATCAATGTAAAATATATTTATTTCAACATTTAAAGAAGGAAATTTATTGAGTGTATGATAGAGATAAAGGACACTCATTGAAGAATTATGATATATTTATTTAAAATAGGAATTTATAATTTTGATTGAAATCATATAAACTGGATGATTTAATTATCCCATGAGATTAAAAATTTCCTTTTATAAAATCATTATGGTTCAAAAAGGAAGTATTTAAGAATATGACATGAGCGGTGGTATTATATTTTCATATAGGAAAAGACAAGAGAGATTTAATTTATTATAAATTACAATTATATAATAATATGAAATATTTAATGTTGAGAAATTATTTTTTATATTAATGGTTGATGAAAACAAATACATAGTAAATGTTTTGTAAATATGGGATTTTGGAATATTCTAAAACATTTATTTAGAATATTTTTTTAAATGAATCATGTGGAAAATGATTAAACGCCTTTATAACTATTCATTCAATCCCAAATTGTAGTATGTGTGATATAACATTCCATTAATAATTAATGAAAACAAGTTTTTGGTCACATCATACTTTATAGAAAATTAATTTAATAGGTAAAATGTGGATAATGATGAAAAATATCGAATGGATATTATATTGGTTATTCTTAAAAAAATATTTTTTAATTTGATGATGTCTTTCATCGAAGTGGAATATATTTAAGATATATTGTGAAATGACATATAAAAATTAAATATAATAATTTAATATATAATGTTAGTAAAAAGACAGTTGTACTGTAAAATTAAAGAATATATTTCCCCAGTCAGGTGAAAAAATAGTTATCTGATGAAAAAAATAATAAATTGAGTAAAATTTAATCAAACCCCTTGAAGTATAATGAGATTTAAATTAAACCTAAAATATAATTTATAACAGATATTTCATGATAAAATAACATTTATAATGAATATAAACCATTATAATAAAATTGTTGCATAAATTAAAATGTTTCCCAAATACGGGAATGTGAGAAAAAAATATCTTACCTTATCTTCCTTCTTAGTTTAAAACACTTTAAATTCTAATCTAACAAGAACAAGAGTAATAATCATCTATTTCAAAACCATATTAATATGGACCTAACTATAAACATTGCATAATATAGCCTATTTTGTTAGAATCAACCTCTTAAATTTCCACTTATCTTTTCATATTACAGTTTTATAATGATTGGGAACATTTCATACATATCAAAACTCATGCATAAAAAGGGCGTAAAACTAATAAAATATATATTTTTCAATATTTAATATTTTTTATTAAAAAAAAATCTATTCATGAAAAGTTCTCACAACATTCATCTTGGCTTCTCTTTTTCTCTTGCGCATCACTAAACCCATTGAATTACATTTTTAAACATGGGAGGAATAAAAATGCTCAGTAAGGGATATGAAGAGAATTAAAGAAATATCTAGTACATGAATACTTATAAACATATGAAATAAGTTTTTCATAGAGATAATTCTCACCCATAAAGTATTATATAATTATATTGTGTGACAAGAAAATAACATAAAAAGTATTAAACAAAATTAAAACCATAAGGGTATCTTGGGGAATTTCATATATAATATTTTTACCCTTGAGACTACCTCATGATTTTTAACACTCACTTATACTATATAATGTAAACCTCAATGCTTCCTTCTTGTGAACCCAACACAGTTACACTTGTTGTAACCATATGACCAACCTAAAACATACACATACCCAATAGATTGATGGGATATATAGGCCACATAATTCATCATATGAAAATTATAATAACCAATTAATAATCATAAATAAAATCTACTTTCTACATATAAATCATTCAATTTTTTTAGGTAAATTGAAATGATGTGAAAAAAGTTTTTTTAGGAATGTACTGTAGAAATATCAGTTATTTCAAGTGAGAATTAATAAAAATAACAAAATATGTGTACAATCTATAAATATACCTAATAAAACATGATATAATCAATATTACATTTCAAAAATAATATTAGTACCACATAATCAATAAAGAAGAATTCAAACCTTAGGAATTGAAATTTTTTTAAGAATTACCTTACCTCGGGTTCGCCTTACTTCAAATCTATTTAAACATTTTTTTGTAATGGTTAAATTATTGTTATTAATATTTTAATGAAACATAATCATGTTTGTAACACCATATATTATCATTTATTAAAAAATTAATGATATTCATTTTGATCATTTTGTTAGTTCTTTGATAATCATGAACTAGTTTCTTTATATAAATTAATTTTATTTGTATATGTTAATTCAATAAGTTAAAATAGGATATATAATATAAATTAAATTATATTTTAACAAATAAAAGGGATTTATAACCATCAATGATAGCATTAATGGAAATTTAAAACACATAATCTATGATGTCTGTAAATAAACACATCCTAGACAGAGTTTTTATTTTTTAGAAAAACACAGAAAAGAGAATAAGTATGATAAATGTTTTTTGATAAACATAAAATCATTCCAGATTATAAACGATATTGATGTTTTATTGTCTCTTTGATAAGGTAATGTGAAAATATTATATTAAAATGAAATGAATTAAAATGAAAATAAAAGAAGAAGAAAGAATGATTTACCTCTTGAATTATCTTCCTTGATAACCTCTTGAAGACCAATATTTTTGGACTTTTTATAGACCAATAGGTCTAGGACATGGAGAAGTGTCTTGTAAATATTACTCAGTTGTATTTGGGAAATTCCATAATATTTATAGGTGTGATTCGAAGAGGGGTGATTGTGGTATTTATAGTGGATGAGAGGGGGGAGGGTATGGATCCATTATTTTAATCATTATTTCATTATTTTCTCAATACAAAAAATAGTGCAATTTCTTGAGAGAAAATATAGTAATTAGTTAAAGTGAGTTTCAAAAAATGATTCTTATCTTAGCATAACATCATCCATTACTCGATAATTCATGTACCTAGCATATTTCATAAATTAACATATTTCACTAACAACCAAAAATTCAATTATCTGAAAAATCCCTAAAATTAACTCCATCCACTTTTGAATATGTAGAATTCAAAAATAAACTATATTTTATTAAAATAAATTTCAAGATATGAGAAATTAATTTTTTAAAATAATAATTTATTCAAAAAATAATAAATTTAACAGTTTATAAAATTATATAACACCTTGAATAATGAATCATGGAGTCATTAAATTGTCCTATAAATAGAAGAAAACAAAATATTATTTTATGATTACTTTTTATGAAAATAATTTATCCATTATATTATTTAATAATTCATAAAATTTTAATTAAATATTTATGGCACAAAAAATAAGTACACTTAATTTATAATTTTCAGAAAAAATATTTACATAATAAATAGAATAAATATATAATATTTTCATAAAAAGGAGGTCTAAATTTTAAATAGGAATTATTTTTTGAGGATAAATTTCTATTGAAATAATTAATATTCATAATGTACAGTTTCTATTACTATAGTAATTTTTTATTTTCTAAAAATATAATTTATTTTATTATAAATTTATAATGAATTATAATATGTAACCCTAGAATAAATAAAGTCATTTTAAATTTGCATTTGTTGTTAGATTATCTCATCCTTTTGAAAAATTTGTCCTCTAATGTTTTATTTACATGTTAATCATGTGGAGATATAATTCCCTCACATCATTTTCATATTCTTATGTTGCATCTTCAACCATGTGTTTTCTCCAAAAAACATTAACCTTGTAGATTACCATATTCTACAACAGTTTCACTTTATGATTAATAATCTAAATAGGCTACTCATCATAATAATGGTTTTCATCCATGTAAACTATATATTGTCTCTAAACATGATATTAAATTGTCACATACATTCTGAACATCAAAACATAGAAAACACTGATTACATGCTATTAACTCAGAGGAAAATCAAAACATAATGAAACTTGTTAAACATTTTGAATAATTTCATAAGGTCCAATGAAATTTGGACTTATCATTCCTTTCCTACCAAAACAATAAACACTTTGATGTAATGATATTATAAGAAAAACATGATCACCTAACAATAAATAAAATGTATTCCTCATATCATATGTATATCTTTTCAACATTCTCTGATGTGTCCTCTTTTGTTGATATATCATAATTATTTTCACATCTACAACCTATACTACTTTTCAACCCATCACCTTTCATTCTGAGACATTAACCCAATAGTGAGGGATTTTGACACATGTTCGAATATAATAACTCAAAAGGATTCATTGTAAACTAGAATGAGAACAGTTATTATAACAATAGTAATCTAAGTAATTATATTGATCGCAATATCCTAGGTAATCAACTGAACATGGTCATATCATATCTTCCAATATCTAGATTTTTTGCTCTGACTATCCATCATATTGATGATGAATTGTAGTGTTGAAATTTAATTTTATTCCCATCGACATCTGAAGGCCATTCTAGAAATTAAAATTGAAGATGAGATCATTTTTAGATACAACATGATGTTGAAAACCATGTTACCTGACAATATAATTGATGTAAAATGTAGAAAACTAATACAAAGACATAATATCCCCATTTGGATAAAAAATGTACTAATTTAGTAACTTAGTCAACAATAACTCATAACATATTGTTTCCTCAATAATTCTTTTATAGTACCACCAGGAATTCCATGGATATATTCACCAATTTCCACTATCATATTGTCAATGGCTAATGCATCCCATTTGGTATTTGTATCTATACATTAGCCTTTTGCAATGAAAAAACTTTATGATAAAATATTCAATATGTATTTTAATTCCATCCCAGCAATAATACACCCAATGTCCACTATATCTCATAACACTATGAGGATGAATTAAAAATGAATAATAATGAACATCACACACCCATACGTTCATAAAATATGAATCACAATGCACACATAATGTCTTTCCAAATATTTAAACCACATCATATTAAATGTAAAATTCTTTCCAAATTCAATTTATAACAAATTGTATATTTTTTTACAACTCATGTTATTCCTTCTGTAATTTATTTATTATTTCAGATAGAGAAAAATACACTTATACTTGGAAAAAGATATATTAATTTTCTCCATCGACTATATCCACAGAAAAAGTCATCAAATAAACAATCAAGGAATCACGTTCCAAATGTAACATTGTTAATATATGATGATGTTTTAATCATAATAAATCATCCATGTAGTTTTCTTTCCGAGTATTCAATTTCATTATGGAAAATAATTTCATATAAGTTCAATAAATCATCTCGACCTCAGTTTTAATTCATTCTATGAGAATATATACAATATAATTTAATGGATTGTGTATATTTCACATATGGATCCATATAAGTGATCCCTCAATATTAAAAAAAACATACTAAATCTAATTCTTTATAATATGTGGAATATATTATGTCTTGGTGTTTTAATTTTCATATAGCTTAATAAAATATCTAATCATTTAGAATCAGAACACAACAAAGAACATTCAATTAATTACCACAGTAAAAGAAAAACTCATCTTTCAAGAAGGCTTTTAAAAAACTAGAGCATTCACCAATCTCTCAATTTGTTCCATAAAATATAAATCACATTTAATTATCCAAATATATGTTATACCTTTTTGTGTTAACATAGATAGTGTTCAAGATAATACTATGATTTTTTCAAAAAACTATTTGTAATAACATGTTAATCCAAGAATACTTTGAGTCATTGTAACATTGGTTGGTCTTGTCCATTCATCAATATCTTTTGTTATGGTGGGATAAGCTATTATTCATTATTTATTTACATTGTTCCCATGAAAAAAAAAATCTTTTTTTCTACCAAAAATACGATTGTCTAAATTTCCTATATAACTTATTTTCTTTGAGATTTTTCAGGACAATACTCAAATTCTTTTCATGATCTTAATTACTTTTTGGGAATAAAAAATCATCAATAAAAAACCATATAAATTTTTTAATGGAATAATATATTGATAAGATCAATGGATACAGAAGGGGTATTATTCAAACAATATGGAATAACAAAAAAGAAAAAATTACCATATCTATTACAAAAATATGTTTTTGGAATGTAAACCTCATTTGACTTTAGTGAATGATACCCATATCTCAAGTCAGTCATGGAAAAATACTGAGCTCCATCAAGCTAATCAAAAAACTCATCAATATAAGTTACTGGATACATATTATTAAGATTAATTGTTTTTAAAAAAACACTATAATCAATGCAATGTTACATGGAACTATATTGCTTTTTAATAAAAAATAGTATCACACCGTAGTGAAATACTATGAGTAATTAATAATTTATCAATCAACATCTGCAACCAATTTTTCAATTCATGAAGTTCCAAATGGGAAATTTGATAATGGTTTTTTTTAAATTGTTTTAGCATCTGGAATGAAGTCAAAGGTAAATTTTTCTTCCTGATTAGGTATAACACCAGGAAACTCAATAGGGAAAAAGCGATGATTTCATTTACCACAGGTATATAATTTATATAAATAGATCCAATTTTTAACAATATGTTCATGATAACTTAAATTTGTATTGATTAATATATTTATAGCTTCATGACATGTTATCAATTGTATGGGTTCTATCATGTATACAAATTAAAACACATTCTATAAAATTATTTATCTCTACAAAAAATCATAGTAAGATTACTATAAATCTAATCCATACCCAAAATAACAACAAAAATTTCTAAAGAAGAAATAAAATGGTATGTAGGTAATATTATTCCACAGACAAAAAACCGAATATTCTTATAATTCCTTTTTGCTATAATATTTCCCCATGTGTTTTTTCCTATATGTTTCGATCTCAATTTTTGGAGGTGAAATTTACAATTAACCAAAAAAATATCAGAAATAAATGATTGTGTAGAACTCATATCAAATATGACATAATAAAAATATAATTAAACATACAATGTACCTGATACCACAACACGTGATGACATGAAATCTTCTGATCCAATCATAACGGATTTCACTACACCTTTCTAATTTTAATCTGAGTGATTTCCATCATTCAACTCTATTTTTGTGGTGGTGTTTAAATAATGATGTATATCACCACATTGGATACACATTACAGTATTATTATCATAATTAATAGTAAGTTAATTATATGTGTAGTTTAAGTATATATGTCTAATCATACAACATTGAAAAAAATTTCAGATTTGATAATGAATTCTCAAATGTTCTTTTTACCATGATTCCCACAAACTAGAAATTGTAATTCTGTACAAACAAATTTATTTGGTTGATTCATACCCTTTGATCGCCATCTATACCTTCTCTTCCACTTATTTTAATGATTAACGGGATCATCAACAAATTCCATTTCTACCCCCATATAACATTTGATGTGTTTCTCATAAATTTTGAATTATAAGGAATTCAATGCCTATCAATATCTTGGAAATAATCCTATGTAAAAACTATTGATTTATCCATAAATATCCTGAATATGATTTGGGGCACACCATGAAAATCAATTGACGTTTTCTATATACATGCCCAATTAATTCTACTACTTTTTCATCAATTTTATGGATTTATTTTCCATCATTAGTCAAACAACATTGATAAATTATTTTTCAAGGAAGGGGTCCTTAAATTCATCCCACTCCATGTCATCGATCTCATCACTATCCACATTATTTTTAATAATTTAAAACACTGGGAAAATACCCTGTCATTATCATAAATTGGATGTCAAAACATTTTATTATATGTCTACTTTATGACATGGAATATATTCTTATCATAATTCATTCATCATTCATCCACCACTGGTTCAAATGATCTACTTAATGTAAGAGGGTGTTTCTTTATAAAACGATACATTATAATCATGTTCCTTTTGGGTTGTTCTATTTTTTCCATTACATGGATACAACATGAATTTTTTTCATTCATCATTTGAACCATTACTATGAAAAAACATCTTAGTTCTTAACCCTGGCCACCAAGGTTGTGGATTTAGAAGGATTTGAGCCTTGGGGTTCTTTCAAACATTACCTTTCCAATTTATTCAACGGAAAAATATTTTGAAAAAACATATCATCGATGTTGAAACATGTTAAATAAATAATTATATATCATATCATCATAATCATAAGTTAATAATATATTATGGTTTTCTGTTAAAATATTACTAGCACCTATATTTATCTAAACTGTTCTATGAAATAAACTATAATGAACCAACTATAAACATTATATAATCAAGAAAATCCTTCTAGTTATCTCCTCTTACATTCCAAAATAACTTTTTAGATTAGAGTTTTAGAATTTTAGGACACATTAAATACATATCAACCCATATTTATACAATTGGGGTACAACTAATACTATATCCATTTTTCATAATAAAAAACATTTTATTAATAAACTGAAATCAATTTAAGAAAAGTCATCCAAACAATCATCTTCACTTCAAAATTTAACATACCCATCCTTAATAAATGTGAAAAAGTTTTAAATTTAGATATGCACATTAAAAAGATAGTAAGGGTAACAAAAATAAGGAAATAAACAATTTTTGAATGAACAATTGTTCAAATATCAGTGTTTTTACAAAAACATACTTCTCAAAAGTAATATATTATATACATACATTTTTAATAGGTTATTTCCATAAATCATTGAAAACATAAATAAATCTATAAGTGTCTCTTGGGGAATTACTTACATAATATTATAACCCTCATGGGTTCCTTATGATTTTTAATCATTGCGACTACCTTACAGGGTAACACTAACAACTACCATATAGTGTAACCATTACAGATACACATGGAGTATCCATATGACCACACACCAACATAAAAATACAAAACCAATTTGTGGGAGATATAGGTCCCAACCTTCATCATAAAATATTTCCAAGAAGAAAAACAAAATCATAAAAAATATAATTACGTCATTGAAATCAATCCCTTTTTATAAAAATATGAACAAAAATGAATGTTGATTTTTTTGGAAAGTCCCCTTAAATATCAGATATTTTACATGATAGTTAATAAAATAAATTGAGCATATGTAAGAAGTGTAAATAAAAATTATGAAACATAATATATTCGAAATTCTATTTCACAAATAATATTAGTATAACATAATGATTAAAGTATATGGTTAACATAAATAATAGAAATTTTTCTATGAATTATATTACCTTGGGTTTGTCTTAAATAACATGTGATTGAAACACCATTATAATGGTCAAAATATTGTTATTAATATATTAATGAAACATAAAAAACATTATAACACCCTATATTATCATTTTAAAACATCACTTAACCCATAATATTAAATTATTTACAATATTTAGGGTGTGTTCTTTACATGGTTTCCATTGTCAGTTAATAATCAATATTCTAATAGAATGGAATAGAAAATCTTGAACTAGGATGAATTTTATTAATATGATTCCATAATATCAAATTATAACAAAAATATCTTCATATTATGATATGATGATTTATCATTATATTAAACATTATTGATATTCTTTTAAATCATTTGGGAGGATCTTCAATAATCATGAGCTAGTTTCCTTATATAATTTAATATTATGGACAGTTGTTAATTTTAGAAAATTAAATATATTATATAATAAACTATAAAATATTTATCAATAATAAAAAATTGTTTACGAAAATCCATGTAGGTGGTCATGTAAATTTAAAACACATCTTACATGATGTCGATAAATCGCCGTATCACGAATAATGTTTTCATTTTTTGAAGAAATTATTGAGGAGAATAAGAATAATGATTCATTTTATCATATTCACGATATATTTATAGTATATATAAGATAATGGAGTTTTCATTCCTCTTGGATAATTAAGGTGATGAAATTATAAGAAAAAAATATAATTGAAAAGGAAATAAAAGATAATGGAGGATGATTTTTACCGATAGAATTATCCTCCCAGAGAACCTCCCTAAGGCCTTTGGTTTTGGAATATTGGTAGGCCAGTAGTTATGGGATGTGTGGAATAGTATTGGTAAGAGTATTTGGTAGAATTAGATAATTTCAAAATTCATGAGTGGTTTGAGGAGAAGACATGTGAGTGGTGGTATGTATAACCGGCGGTGTTCTATTGTTTTATTCATTAAATTATTATTCTGATCCAGGAAAGAAATATTTTTGGGTCTTGTGAATAAATATAGTAATTAGTTGTTCTGTTTTATAATAATGGATGTTTAACTCAATAGATCATCATCCATGAAAAAATATATCATGTTTCTAGCCTATTTCCTAAATTATCATATTTCACTATTCCCAAAAAAGTCATCTATTTCATAAATATACTAAAAATTTCACCCATTGATTTATATATGCGTAGCATAAAAAATTGAGCACCATTTAATCAAAATAATTTTCTATATATGATAAATAACATTATAAGAAAAAACTTTTTTTTTGAAAAATAAGGCTTTTAAAACTATAATCGATTTTATAACACTAAAAAAACAAAGGGCACATAAAATTATATTTTTACCATAATAAATAATAATAATAATTCATTATTATATTTATTTAATATTATAATTCATTAAAATTATTTAATAATTCATAAAATTGTTATAAAATATTGATGACTCACAAAAATACCAACACTTAATTTATAAAATTCATAAAAATTATTTCAGTGTTTAATGATATAAATATACAATATTTTATTTTATATGATGGGTAATTTATAATAATAATATATTAGGTGAGGTGACTTTTCAATTATCTATATTAAAATTCCTAGAGTCTCATTACTATTCCAGTAGTGAAAATTGAATAATTTCTATAAATATCAATTATTTCACTCAAAATTTATAATGGTTATAAATATTTAATCCGATAAATAAAAAAATAATTTATCTGTAGTTGGGATGTTAAATTATTTATATATATTTTCCTTCTATATAATATATTTAGTATTACTTATAATTAATATTGAGGTTTAGAATGAACTCATTATTTCATGTCCCACAAAATTAACATAAATCATTCATCATAACCAAAATAATATTATGGGTTTCATAAAAACCATCCCATTATATAATAATCCATATAAAATAAATGGATATAATTTCATCATAATAAAAATTAATCCATGTAAATAATAGAGACATTATACCTTAAATATAATCAAATTAAATAATGTCATCTTAGATGGAAAATGGTTTTGATAAAACACTTGAAATGAATTCTTGATTAAAATATCATTTCTTCTTTAAAATCATTTTTTTTTCATCAAATGCCTTGCAATTTTCAAAGAAAATGATTTTTTTGAAAATAATCATGAAATTTTGTAGAGTTAACATCATGAAAATAAGGCGTTATGTAACCATAAAATTCCATTAATGCCTTATAAGTTAAAAAGAACATTGTCCTGGTACTTTTTCCAAAAAATTCAAAACGTTACTCATATGGTAAACAAAAGAATGATTTCATCCATAACACATTGTAAAAGTCAAATAGGGGTACCCATGATAGTAAACATACATGGCATAATATTAAACAATTTATGATAAACATTTTTATGTATATTGATGAAAAATATAACCCCAGTAAATACTTATGTATAAGAAATCTTGAAAAAAATGAGATTTGCAAAATTATCCTTTACCTTTGGTCCAATTTCTTCCGTATGTGTCTGAAACTCTTGTATAGTGGGTTTAAAAATTTTATTAACTTGTAACATAACCATAATAATATTTATGATATCATATATGAATCACTTATGACATTATTCATTATAAGTTATACATTATTTGAAATGTAATATCTGATCCCTAGTCGTTGATAATAATTTATTCATTCAATGATTCACTATGGATCTATAATAAAATTCTTATTATTATTTATAAGGATCCAATTTCATACATTGATGGGATTAATTATTACTCATGAAGATGTTGCTAAATATGAACGTGTTTCATCATTATTAAATGAACTGGTATTATATATTGTTAACATGAGTATATATTTATATTAAAACTATATAAACATTAAAAAATAATTAATAACATAATTTTTTTTGAAGAATATATAGAAATCCTTATTTTAGTAATCATATTAATCTTTATACACCATTAAAATGATTTGATATGATTACCAAAAATGTGGCTCGTAAGCCAATTGACACCTAGGACCATGAGACGCAAGGCCCAAATTCCAGAATATATTCTAAATTGCACAATGATGATTATGTGTAATCCAAAAAGAATAGAGGTTTTTCATAAATGATAAATGATTATGAAATATATATTATATGATAATTAATAAAAAATTATAGAAGAATTTAAATATATAATATATCACATATATTAATCTAATCTATTTTTATAACCATTAATGATGGGTGGTGATGAAAACTTCAATTTGTTATTCATAGAGGTGGAAGTGTGAACGACATCCTGATGAACGCTCACATTTTCTAATGTGGGAACATAGTGAGAGTATGTGAAAATTAATCATATTATTACTATAATAATTTAATAAAAATAATATTATTTCACTAATTACACTTTAATGTATTTACATGTTAGTGGGTTAGGGGAAATAAGATTTGTAATTCATAGATTTGATAGTCATCACATAAGTATGAATAATAAACAAATTCCACTAAATTTGGTGGAATGGTCAAATATATAAAAATTTATCACTGAATAATTTTAGTAGTGAAATAATAAATAATGAATCATAATATCCATTCTTCATTTCATCCTTGAGAGGAAGTGATAAAAATAAAAATTAATGGCTTCATAGAGGCGGTAGTCTATACAAACGCATGATTGATGTGTTTTTTCATAGTTGATACCATTAAATGAATGAAAGAATAATTATATTTCAGTATTACTTCATTTAAAAATATATTGTACAGAATTTATTATATATATAGTGACATATAATATGCATAAGAGGAATAATAAAACTAAAATACTTATAGGAGAATAATTCTTATAAATGAAACATTGATTTTACATTAAATTATACATGAATAATGTGGGAATAATATAATAATGTTTATTCAAATGATTTGGTAAATGGAGGATAATTAAAGAATGGAAAAATTATTATATAATTTCCAATTAATTCTAATAGAAGGATGTGAAAATAAGGGTTATAAGTGTATCATTTTATATGTGAAGGGAAGGGGTACATTTGGATTATATTAAATTAATAAATTATATATTTATAGTATTTTATGGAATCTCTAATATCAAAAATATGCATGCTCAAAAAATTTATGTATAAAATCTTCATATCTACTGATTTTTTTTGGAAAATAATGACAAATTTTGTGGTTTTTAATATCACTTATCTCTTCAATGATTTCAACTATTACGAATGTATTATTTACGTTAAACAATGTTAATTAAATAAAATTATAATCACTAAAATTGATCACATACCCAAATGTTAATACTATCCTCTAATATATGATAATAATTTTTCAATTAAAATTAAAATGATTTAAAATAGTAAAATATAATAAAGAAACATGATTAAAAATTGAATATTGATTTAGAGAAAATATTCCTTCTATGATTAAAATTTATGATTGAGTTATATTTACAAAAATAAATAATAATTAAGAAATAAATTAATTTTATATAAATAAAATAATGGAAAAGTGAAATAAGAAATTTTCTGAAATTTAATTATACACATATTTTATTTATTTAAAAGGACATTAAATAGTGTTCATAATTTAACTATTCATTTAAATTTGTTTCATAAATGTTATGCATGAGTTGTATATTTTCAAATAATATTTCATAAACCATAAGATTATTCATTGATTTTAGATTGTATAACATAAACTATTTCACGAACTTCTATGTTATTCTGGTTTATTGTTAAATTAATTAAATTTATTTTATTAGTTAAATAATTATATTCTAAAACAACAATATCTTTATAAATTTATAAAAAAACTCTATTAAGTACTATTATATATTTTAATATAATATGTACAATTATTATTATGAAATATGATTTATACAAATTATATATATAATAAATTTTAATAGAAAAAAAAAATAAAAAATGGGTTTTTTAAGAGACCTTCCAAAAATTATCTTCATATATTACAATTAAATAATAATTAACTAATTTATAGTATTAATAAATTTTAAAACGTTTATAGATATCAATTATTATATACTAATTTTCTTTTAAATATTTTTAATTGGGTTTAGTAACGTTTCATGACCTAATTTTTTGTTTGTATGAAGAAAGATATAAAACATATAAGTATTAAAGGGAAAATATATTTCCTAATGTCTTAATATGTAGAATTTTACTCACATAAATAAGTTGAATCATCTATTATATTTTAAAAACTACTAATTTAGAGGCATTAAATAGAAATTTATGGCTTATGATAAAATTTTAAATGAAATTTCAACATTAATATCATAACTAAAACTACGTTATAAATCATTATACATTAAAAAGTAAATAAAATAACTATTTTTCCACTATAGAGATATTTCAGTAAAATCGTTTGATTAAAAATGTTATACTTCATTTTACAGTATCCCAAATGTGTTTATTCTAACAATTTTCATATTACAGAAATTTTATATATTTTTCTATTTATTTCGCTCATAAAAAAATTTCATTAAACTCTTTATTCACTTAATTAGTGTGTTCTAGACATCCATTATCCAAATTGTTAATCATATTTTGTCATATTTGATTTTAGATATTAAAAAAAATTATAAACATAGTTCATGATAAAAATTGATTTTTAGTTGGGTTGATCAATGTATTTTCAATTATAACAATTTCTACCCTATCACCATCTTTCTCAATTGATTAAATAAAAATAATTTTTAGTTATGATAATATATAAATTAGTAATTGTATAACTAGATAACTATTTTCGCTGAAAATATTATTTAATAATGATTTTCATACAATAACATATGATCCTTTCACTTAAATTTAGGTTATACAATGTCATTTTACTCTCATGTTCTCCAATCTAGATATATTTCAAAGATTAATTTGATTAAACAGCTCATAATTTATTGTAAAGATAATGTGAATTATCGCAATCATATCCAAATAGAGTGTCTATATAGGTTTCTTCTTAAGACCCATTCACCATGAAAATTAAATATAGATTAGATTGGTTTGGTAACACAAAATTTTGTTATTACAAATATATGATAATGTTCAAAAAATATAGCCACAGTCCATTGTCTATATTTGTATTTAATATGTTTGAAAAGTGTAGAATATCTCCTACAAAAAAAGTTAAAGAAATTCTTGAATTTCTATACATATACCTCATATTTTCACTAGTTTTATCTTATCATAATCACCCCAAATGTAATATTGCAATACTCAAAACATACTTGTTTATATATTCAATAAAATATTATATTATCCCTAACATAGTAGCCAAATATTTCATTCAAAAATCAAAAATATTTCTCTACCAATATATTCCCAACCTTTAATGTTATCCAAGAATTTATCTAATACAATATATAGAACCACGGATAACCACATTCCTTGAAATGGTTCAAAAAATAATAACATATAACAATATATTTCATAAAAATTGATGATTATACTATCTATATATATAACCTTTATAGTCCATATAACAATTCAATAATCATATTTTATTATTTGGAAAAATAACTCACAACTAAATCACCATTAACATCATCAAATGTAATGTTTTTACAAAATTTTGATTTTAATATATACTTAGTGATTCTTCAAGGTATCCAATAAAATTCCCAACACAAGATGTTATTATATTAATAAGATACATAATACTTTAATTTCCCACATGTGTAGAGGGAAACCTATTATTGGGGGAGATAAAATTACTAGTTTGTATCATAATAATAACAATGTATACAATGACATTTGTGGGGAAAACATTATATTATGATTTGAATGATCTTATGAAATGGATAATGTAATAAAGTGTTGATATAATATTTTTTTATTAATTAATTATCTTAAACTAAAAGAATGATATCATTGGAATTAAAAAAAAACATAAACAATGGATCATAAGAATAAGTCAAAGAACCCTAACTATTTGACATTACATTTTTTGCTTCACAATATTCGCACACACCATAGTTGGATTGCATAACATCAAACAAATCATGACATCACAAGACATGGAACATTAACAAATTAATTTGTAGGATATATAATTTCATTATCAAGAATTACATATTAATAATAATATATATATTTGTAACTTGTTTTTAATAATCGTATCATAAAAAACCCATGGAAATTATATCATATTTATATTTCATTCAAGTGCATCCTTATATATTAATTCATTATTTCCTCATTAGACATGACATGTAATAATAGGGAAATATAAATATGAATACATGGACTTTATTAATTCTTCAAGTAAAATATCACTCAAAAAATATGATTATTCATTCAGTATTCACAGATTATAGGAAATATGTATATATTATAGACAATAATTTACCTAATCTATAAATGAATTGGGCATCATAGTGGACATTATTGAATCTTGTAACAGGATATAAAGAATTTAAAAAAGAAACCAATTGAAAGAAAAATAATTATAATAAAAGTGTATTAATAGAAATGAAAACATTAGTGATGTATTATACCATATATGTAATTTAGATTTTAAAAAACCACCCAGATAAATAAGTTGTATTGTATCATTTGAGAAATACCATTAATCAAGATTAGACCATAGTTAAGGAACACTCTATGATTATTTAATATAATTTCATTAAAAATAATAATTTTTTATTTACTTTGAAAACTTTTAAAATGGATGATTTTATTAACATATACAAATAATAATATTCTTTTTTCAGAACATGAATGAATATAGTGGATGTCTCTTAGAAAATTATAATTTTTATGGAGAGATACATTTATATAGGATTGTATACATGAGATTCATTTGTTTTTGAAAATTACCTATATGGAAAATATGAAATGAATAATTTTTTTATTAAATTTATAATAGGATAAATTTCCGATAATAAATCATTTTGTGAAGATGTCATGTTGGTAAAGTTTATAACATTAAATTATTAACAAATGACATTAAGAACATGTAATTTAGAATATGTGTAAAATCCATTAATACTATATAATGATACTCATATCCTAAAAATGGGTACATAACCATTTATTGATAATATTTGAATAGTATTGGGAGGTACAAATTAATTATTATATAAAATATATTCAACATATAAACATTGACATGAAAGCAACATATCTATTTTCCAGTATATGAGTTATTCATATCAATGTCATACTTTAATTTGGCGATGCTTTTCATCAACATGGGAATGGTAATAAATAGAATTAATATTCTCAAATAAATATGTAATATTACTTCAGAAAACATATTTTTAGTTTAAATTGACTTATAAAAATTAACAATAAATATCACGATTGAAGGAAAAAAGATCATGAGTCTAGAAAAAAACCACAAAATGCATATTTGGTAAATAAAATCTATCAGTGAATATATTTATTGATAATTAACAACAACACACTGAATTAAAATATATATCATTATAACATTTCATTTATGACAAATAAACACTGTAACAATTAAACCAGGTAACAAAATAAAATGTGTCTTAATAATCGGTGTTCCAAAAAAATAAAATATCATATTCTCTAACAAAGTTAATCACAATATTACATCATGTAAAAAACATAATCATTTAAAAAAAATTATTACCACTATTAATATCAATAATTTTTTATAAACCTTTTATTGTTATTTATATTGTGTATCATTGTAAGTTATAGATTATCTATATCTTATAATGATTGCATTTTTAATTTTCCCCCACTTGAATTACAATTATATTGTTTGCCACTAATAAATGATATAAATTTAAAAATTCTTGTTTTACCAGTATTTATTTATTATATATCCCATATTTATATATGAATTTTCACATTCATACAATAAGTGATTTAATTAGGACATCTGACGATCATTCCTAACATAAACTACTATCGGTAGTTTTTATTGAAAATTGATCGAATTTTGTTAATATTTATAGATAGTATATAAAAATTAAAAATATAATTAATATTTAATAAAAAATTTCTACATCTCATTTATATAATATTATACTACTAAATTATTCACTATTTAAAATTATCATCACCGTTTTAGTTGAAGGTTAACATGCGAAAACAAAAGTATGTGACAATGATTGATTAAGTAACAATATTACATTATGTGATATTAAAAATATACATAATGAATAATATAAATGTTGAATATATCATAAATCTTCATGAAGTACATTCTAAAGAACTGTTGATTTTTTGTGGTAATGAAAATAGAGTTCAATGTTCATGGTGTTTGTAGTCCACACATAAACTTGTTTAAAAATATGATTTCTCAATGACAAGTTAATGTAATGTTATATAAAAATTCAGCATTTAAATTTTTTAATAATGTTAAAAACATCAAATTAATTCATTTAATAAACGTTTGTATTCATTTTTGATATATGGATAATAGAAAAAAATTTCATCACTAATTGGGGTGGTAGTCCACACAAACATATGGCTTACGATCAAATTCCTTAATAAAAGGTTGAAATATTGTTAAATATAAATAGATATATTTTCTATATTTATATGTGACATACGTTAAATAATTATTAACCAAAACCCTTCATGATTTCATCCATAATATGAGAAAATGACAATTTAATAGCTTTATGTAGAGGGGGTGGTTTTGTGCACATATAATAGATTGACACTGTTATTTTTCATATTTCATATAACACAGTGAATGAATAATTTTTGTAGAGATAATAAATTGATAATTTAGAACATACATGATTCTAAATTATTGTTTTCACGATTTTTATTGATATTAAGAAGATAATAAATTGAAAATAACAAATTAGAGTGGATTCATTCTCACATTTTGAAATTTGATTACCCATTTAATTATCTAAAGTGATTATATTCTTCGACTAATGTGTTTTTGAAAATGTATCAGGATCATGGTATTTGATTCAATATTGATTTTTTTTTCATTATCAATATAAAAATTAATGAATTATTTTGTAAAGTTGTTTATGATGGACCTTTTATATGTGAAGGGATGTTTAAATTATTCTATTGTATTAAATTAATAAATTATTTCAGAACATAATTCATTTTCATAGAACCCCAAATATAGATAATAACTTTTTTGTTACATATTAATGTAAAATATCATCCATTATACTAAATTTTGAGACATCTGTTACTTATTAATGCTTTTTTACTATTGTATAACAATTTTCTAATGTGCACCATTACCTACAGAAATGAAACATTCACCCACATTAAATATATAATATGATAATCCTTTTATTTTTATAATTTCTCATAAATTTTAATTTTTATCAAATTTTATTTAATAATTATATAAATTACAATTACAATAAATAAAAAAATCTATTTTTAAAATAAACACGGTTAACTATTTAAAACCATTATCATGAGAATAAGGTTTCAAGTGTAATATTTATGTTAATGTTCCAATTATTAATCATAATAAATTATTTGAAATGATCCATTAGATTGAAAGTAAAATTAATTTTATGTGAAAATAAAATCACAAATATTATAAATTTATTTAAATATTAACAAAAAAATAAATAGTAAAAACAATATATATTCAATTAAATATTTTCATTATGTTCAAGAACTGTTTTTCATGGTTTTTATAATTTCTAATAGAATTTGAAAAATTATATTATTATACCATAATTTAATTTTTTATCACATTACCTTTTTTATACCAATCATTGTCATTCATACAAATTGACTATGTCATAAATATTATTTCCATTAGAAAAACTACATTATCTTCTAAAAATTGATTCTTTTAAAAAAAAGATAAAAAAATAATATTAATCGCGTTTTTATATTCTTAATTGAAAAAAACCATTTATTTATTTTACATAATCAATTAAGGTGTTTGAATATTAATAGTTAAAAAATATTAAGATAAGTTTATTTTATTTTTTTAAACCTAATATTCCTAACATTATTTGTTTGAAAAAAAATACCTAGAAATTATATAATTTAATTAACATAATTTTTTAATAACATTTATTGAAATTTTATATATTATTATAATTATATGTAATGGTAACTCATTTTATTTACTAATTTATTTTGACTATCATTTTTATGTTTGTATAGAAATATATTGAACTCTGAATTACGTAAATTTAAATGCAAATTTTATGAGTTGATTATTATAATATAAAGATGAATATAATTGCATTACTATAGTCATCATTAATTTAGTGGTCATAATCTGGCTTGAAAATTCAGATCATTGAATTTCCAATAATCCCTCTCTATGTAATCTAAAATTTTTATTACCCTAAATTCATTATTCACTTAATGAAAACTAAATAATGTCTCATGTTAAACCATATGGATATTAATTTTATTATGATATTATAAATATATAATAATGAAATTAATTTAATCAATATAGATGTAATTACATACATTTATATCCTAAATATTAACTTCATTTTATAATTACGTTTATAAAATCTATGTTACCAATATCAAAACATATGGAGCACAAAAATCTGATATATTATTTCATCTCCATTTCATATATATCGTAATAAATTACCGTAATATTTTTTTCTAAACTATCTAATAAAATATTGAATAGTTCCTTTCCCCAAACATCATATACCACTTGACCAAAATCAATAATACAACATTTCTACATCCTCACCCCACTACCACCCCTTATTGGTTGGAAATTGTGATGGGAGTAACACTTGAATCCCACCTCTAATAAGATATATGAGGGAAACTATAACCATGTTTATAAGATTAATAAATATGGTCTTGATTAACCCAAATATATATTCTACGAATTCATTAAAACCCTACCAATAAAACACAATAAATTGAAATAATAAAAAATATCAACATATTAATTCAATTTCATTAAAAATTAAAAAATGTTCAATAATACCATGAGACACACCTAAGTGGTGATAATTGTAACATCCTAGGTAAATAAAGAATATTAATTTTTAATATTTATTAATATTTTTGAATAAAATATTAATATTACTTTAATGGTAAGGCTATGCTCGATGGCGTACCCAATACGCAACAATGAGTTTCTTTGAAATATTACGTTTCACTCTAATAATAAAATAATATTATTATAAATGGCAGTAAAAACCTAGCCATTTTAATGGTGGGAATGAACAGATCTATCTACAAAATGATTATATATGATTGTCAAATATTTTCACTATTATCCAATAAATGTTAGAGGATTAAAATGCGAATGAATCCAATTTTAAGCGTAAATATTCAAATATTTTTTAAAAGGTCGATTAAATGCCATTTGATGGAGAACCCTTTTTAAATCCACTTTTTGACAATTTTATATTTTATATTGGACCAAATAAAATCCTTCTTTATAATTTGGACATCAAAATTTACTTTGTGTAAATTTTTGTTTTTTTTCGATAAAGGTCATTTTTAGTGAAAATGTTGTATTTTAATTAAAAACCTCCTTTTAATATGATTTATTTATATTGATAGATTGTCTTTTAAATTGGGTTTAATGTTTAGTTAGAATATATTTTTACCATTTAATCCAATGGTGTTCATTGAAATTTATTTCAGTTTGAAATTTGACTTAAACTACTGTCAATCTTTTTATATATTTTGTTTCTTAAAAACACGCAATTTGTTTTGACAACGCAAATTAATTATTAAATTTATTAATGAAACATATATGTTTTTAATTTTTTAAAATAGACATTATTTTTTAATTCGGAATATCAAATATAGATTATGGTGAATTTTTGGTATTTTCTGAAAAAATCAATTTTTGATGAATAGTGAAACCACTATGTGGTAGTTAAAAACTGATTTTTTATTTAAATGAAATTGTACCACCTCTGTGATTTGAATATAAAAATTCCAACATACATGGTTGTCATTAGAACGTAAAATGTGGTTCAATGGGATGAAAATATTTTTTCGGGAATAGTAACTTTTATGTTTTCATAATCGCAATTAAGGGTAATTAGTGTAATTTAAAGTAAAGATAATGTTATAATAATATGAAATGACCTTGACACATGTCGTAACCTTATTTGATGAGTCATGGACGACCATGACCATCCATGGGTCTACTTGTTGACCCCATGGTGCCACTTGGGTAAGAAAATGACATTAATAACTTTTTATTTAATGTTAAAATAAAAATGTCACAAACATGTTTTGTTTTACTAAAAACAATTCATGGGGTTATACAAGTCATATTTTGGACTATAAATATTAATTGGAAATATAAAAATATTTCCTACATCATAGTATTTTTTTATAATTTTTAGACATTATCTAAATTAATGTATTTATGACACCATGATGATGCAGTGATTACCTCATTAATGAACGATTTAAATAAAATGAAACGATAATGTAAACTCTAAGACATACACTGGTAAAAAAACCTATTGTATTGCTGGATTTATTAAACATAACACCTTATCCTAGAAATATATAATTTTGGGACCTTTGATATCCGAAAATAATTTTATAATAAAGTATCTTTTCATGACTTTCCATATAAGGCCCCAGCCTTAAACCTTACTTAATCTTGAGTTATTACAAGATTACACATTGAGGATCTTTTCGGGTTTAGAGTTTTAGAGAATTAGATCATAAAACATGCATTACATTCCACATATAAACAAAGTGGTTACATAAAGATAGTATTCTTCATTCCCATCAATGGAAACACATTTAAAATAAAACATGGATTATTTCTTGACACATCCTTGACTCTATCATATTATCATGTACCTTTCCCTTGACCTGTGAAAAACATTTCAAAAACATGGGATGAGCATAAAAACTCGGTATGGGTTAAAAAAACATGGAAAGGAAACATGACTTCATATATACATAAGAATGAAATCATACTTTACCCATAAAACATAGGCACTTTAACATACCTCATAAAATCATGAATAAATCCTAGAAATCATAAGACATAAAGGTAACTTGAGGCATTCATAACATTCTTACGTAGGGAGTAACCCTCTTGGTTACGTTTGGAATACCCATCACATTATATTCCCTAAAATCTCTTCGGAGAAACCTTAACGTTTCACTCCTTCGCGTTACCCAATGCATTGGAGAGCTATAACGGGCTCACCCGCCCTTAGTTTATCACGGAACCACCCGTCTTCATAATAATGCCCAAGAACCATAACATAATCATATCACATAAAATATGCATAAAGGAAACATAACATTTCCACATTTCAATCACGAGATATCAATACAAAACATTGATATAATAAAAACATTATGAAAACCATTTTCAATACCAAAGTAAAACATGGTATTTATTTTTCTTTTAAAAAAAGAAGGTATGGCTTGTAGAGGAAGCCGAAACTCAAATAACGGTTACGACGGCGGAGAAGTCGTTGTCGCCGCATACGTACGAAAAAAATATTCCCTTTTTTCTTTTAGTAAATGCTTTGTATAAAAAAATATTCCTTTTGAATAAACGTAAAAGTCAAAGGGGTTTATACACCTTATAAAAGAAAGTTGTGTATAAAATAAACTATGCCTCAATGAAAGGAGATTGAGACGAAGTCCCATACCTCGTATCCGACTTGACCTGACCGTTCTTTAATATACTGAATAATAAACCTGACTTAATCTCTACTTGCTTATGAATCCTTTTCAAGTTCATTATTCCTTTTATACCATGTTATGAACATCATGTAATCAGTTAAGTTAATAATGTTCATTTTGTCGGTATTTGGTTCTTAAGTCAAAAATAGTCTTATTACACTTACATGTTGTTAATTTTGTCAAAGGTTCATTATATCCAGAATGGTATTCATGATTTAGATATCATATATGTCATATATATCCAGTACATACATTCATTTATAATATTACATCACATTTAGAGGTAAGAAATGAAATGCACCGTTCATGGAGACGGTAAGCCGTACGTACGCATGAACGCTACTTCCATTTCTATTTCATATTTTCTGGAATGGAATCATAATTATATAAGAGTATATTATAATTCCAGTATAATAACATATATAATATCATTAACTTTATCCTTTACACATCCCACATATGGTATTAACGAATCAAATCACTTTTAGGGGGCGGTAGTCTGCACTTCCTAAAATGAAGATATCGTGTTTTACCCATAATGGAAACCATAAAGGTATGCCCAAAATGAAAAAAACAGAAGCTTAAGGAAAACATAAACATATTACATATCATATATAAAAATAGTGACATCATAATGGCCACCTTTGAAGGTGTTAAATGAGTGTTGAACAATCATCGTTTCGGGAGGCAGAATTTCGCCATCCACATAAACCTTATGTTCTTTAACCATTTGATGTAGTTGTGTGAGAGTGTAGCTCAAATAAATCTTATAACAACATCCTAGTATATTGAATATACTTTTGTAATTACAAAATAAGTAAATAAAAAGATTTTAGGGGGTTGGAGAAGAAAAATAAAACAAATGAACATGAGAGAATGAATTACCTATAAAAGTGTAACTCCTTTTGAGTTGAGCCTAAAGGATACCTTTGAAAGGCTTATGCCCAAATATAATTTTCTAGGATGAGTAGAGGGATGTGGAGAGAGCAAATGGGCAGGGGTTGGCCGAGCCAAAGGCTTGATGAGTGTGTGAAATGAGGTAGAGGTGGGGGCCTTTTATAAAGGGAGAGGAGGGGCACTTTTGGAATGTAAAGAAACATTACTTTATTTGAAAATGTGTTTCGGTTTTAAAAGGTCCCACATTGATATAATTCGTGGATAAGGTGATAAGGGTTAGAAATACACTCATCCAATTGGTTTTGGCCATGTGTAGTTCGTAGATTTTATATTATCTTTCCATTTTATTTAAATCGTCAAATAATGATGTCATCGCTACATCATTATTATGTCATAAATAATTTAATTTATTTAATGTCTAAAAATTATAAAAAAAATACTATGATATAGGAAATCTTTTTAGCTTTCGAATGACTATTTATAATCAAAATTTGGACTTGAATAACCCCACTTAAAAATTATTTTCGCAAAACATATTATGTTTGTGTCATTTTCACTTTAACATTAAATAAAAAGTAATTTATGTCATTTCCCAACAAAAGTGGATCCATGGGGTCCCCAAGTTGACCCATGGCAGGTCATGGTCGGCCATGACACAACCAATGAGGTTGGGACATGTGTCTAGGTCATTTCCTATTATTAAAGCACTATTTATACCTTAAACTACCCTAATTACCACTAATCGCGATTAAGAACTTAATAAGTTACTATTCACCAAAAAATTATTTTAATCTCATTGAACCACATTTTACTTCTTAATGACAACCATGTATGTCAGATTTTCAAAATTCAATACACATTAGTGGTAAACATTCATTTAACTGAAAAATCAGTTTGCTTGATTACCACTTAGTGGTTTCACTATTCATCAAAAATTGAAGTTTTTCAGAAAATTACCAAAAATTCACCCTAAGATATTTTTGATATTCAGAATTCAAAAATTAAGTCTATTTTACAAAATTCAAATCATATAAGTCACATTAATTAATTAAATAATTAATTCCCGCTGCCAGAGCTAATAGCGTGTGTTTACAAAACAATAAGTATCAAAAGATTGACACCAGTTTAAGTCTAATTTCAAAGTGAAAATGATTCCAATGACCACCATTGGATAAAATGGTAAAAATATATTCTAATTCCACTTCAAAACCAATTCAAAACATAATCTAATCATATAAATAAATTAGATTAAAAGGCAGTTTTTATGTAAAATGCAGTATTTTTCACTTTTTATTAAAAAATGAATATTGTCACAAAAATACCAAAAATTCACACAAGGTAAATTTTGATGTCCCAATAATAAAGGATAAGTTTATTTTGACAAAAATAGTTTATAAAATTGTCAAAATATAGATTCAAAAATGGATTGCCATCAAAAGGCAGTAAAACAATTTTTTAAGAATATTAGTGTATTCCATGCATAAGATTGTATTTATTTTCATTTTAAGCCTCTATAACACTATCTTAATCATTAATAGACATAGATAAAAATATCTATTATTCATTACTTACTTGGGATGTTACATCCTTCCCCCCTTTAGAAAATTGTGTCCCCGCAATTTATTTACTTATCAAATAAATGAGGGTACTTATCCCTCGTTGCATTTTCAGATTCCCATGTTGCCTCCTCAATCATGTGGTTTTTTCACAAAACCTTTACCTGGTGAATCACCTTATTCCATAACACTTGCTCCCTGTGGTCAACAATCTGGACAGGTTGTTCCTCATAAGATAGGTTCTCTTCCAGTTGAACTACCTCTGGACTCAAAACATGAGATGGTTCTGGCATATACTTTCTCAACATCGAAACGTGAAAAACATTGTGTACCTGAGATAAACTCGGAGGTAAAGCCACTCGGTATGCAACTGATCCAACTCTATCCAGAATTTCGTATGGTCCAATAAACCTTGGACTCAACTTTCTTTTCTTACCAAATCTCATCACACTTCTCCAAGGAGAAACATTGAGAAAAACATGATCACCTACCTCGAAAGATAGATCTTTCCTCCGGTTATCCGCATAACTCTTCTGCCTGCTCTGAGCTGTTCTCATGTGTTTCTGAATCAGCTGAACTTTTTCTGCCATCTCTTCTACCAATTCTGGTCCCATCAACATCCTTTCACCCACTTCATCCCAGAAAGCTGGAGTTCGACACCGCTTCCCATATAATGCCTGAAATGGTGCCATCTGTATACTGGAATGAAAACTGTTATTATATGGAAACTCAACCAAAGAAAGATGTTGGTCCCAACTTCCCTGATAATCCATAGAACAAGCTCGTAGCATATCCTCCAATGTCTGAATTGTTCGTTCTGACTGCCCATCTGATTGAGGATGAAAAGTTGTACTAAAATTTAATTCAGTACCCAACGACTTCTGAAGGCCTTTCCAAAAGTTAGAAGTAAACCTGGGATCACGATCCGATACAATGGAGAGAGGAACTCCATGTAAACTGACTATCTCTTTAAGATACAAACGGGAAAGTTGATCAAGATAGAAAGTATCTCGTATAGCAAGGAAATGAGCAGATTTGGTCAAGCAATCAACAATAACCCATATTTCATTATTACCTCGAGATGTCTTCGGTAATCCAACAACAAAGTCCATGGATATATTCTCCCATTTCCACTCTGGCATTGGTAAAGGCTGAAGCATCCCTTTCGGTAACTGCCGATCTGCTTTAACCTGTTGACATGTCAAACACTTCACAGTAAAATCAGCAATGTATCTTTTCATTCCATCCTGCCAGTAATACTCCCGCAGACCTCTGTACATCTTAGTACTGCCAGGATGAAAAAACAACCCATTCTTCAACAGTGAATCACAAGGCACACATAACCTCTTCACAAACCTCAAAACACAAACTTATCCAAGAACTCATGGAAAATATTATTCATAAGGTCCATGAATACAGCAGGTGCATTGGTTAACCCAAAAGGCATAATTACAAATTCATAATGGCCATAACTAGTATGGAACACAGTCTTCGGAACGTCAGCTTCTTTTACTTTCAACTGATGGTACCCCGACCTCAAGTCAATCTTCGAAAAATACTGAGCTACCTGGAGCTGATACCACTTCATTCGATGGCCCAACATCTGCTGAAGTTGTTGCAAATGATTTTACCACTCCTTTCTGCTTGTATTCTAACTTCTTACCATCACTCAAGCTCCTTGTCGGACACTCGTTTGCATAGTGACCCATCTCATTGCACTTATAACATTTCACTAACTGTAAATCAAATTTTTTCTTACCTTCACCTTGTTCCATTTCAGTGCAATCACGAGCCTTATGTCCCATATTACCACATCAATAGCACTTACCAGAATTCAGAAGACATTCCCCAGCATGCCTTTTGCCACATTTATCACAAACTGGAAACTTAGTTCTCTTACCATCAGACTTTTTTGAAGAACTCTTACCTTTCTCCTGCCACCTCGGTCTCTTCTTCTACTGGTTGTTATAGAACACTTGGTCATCGACAAACTCCATTTCCACCTTCTCAGCACATCGAACAAGCTTTTCATAACTTTTAAACTCACGAGAAGCTAATGCCCCTCGATATTTTGGCTTTAACCCTGAGTAAAAACGGTTTATTTTACTATCAAGATCTCGTATGAAGTTTGGAGCATATCTTGCCAATCGAGTGAACTTTTCTTCATAAGTAGCCACTGAATCATCCTCCTACCTCAATTCTAGGAACTGTTTTCCATCCTAAGACGAACCACCTTAGGAAAATATTTATCAAGAAACATACCTTTGAATTCTTCCCAGTGAAGATCCTCAATCTCATCACTATCCCTTATATTTTTCACCATCGACCACCACTGATCAGCTTCACCTTCAAAACGGTAAACAGAAAGACTAACCTTTTGATGTTCTGAACACCCCATGACATAAAAAATCTTCTCCAGTTCATTAATCCACCCTTCAGCTAGTACAAGGTCAGATGATCCTCTGAATGATGGGGGATGTTGCCTCATGAAATGTTCCACCACTGACATGTTCCTCTGCGGTTGATCTGGCTGATCTCGTGCATGGATACCACCGCCATTTATCGCTTGAGTCAACTGCGCCATTACTACAACAAACTATTCAGTTCCAATTCCGACCATTTCTGGATGCTGATTCGGAAGGTTATTTCCTTCTGTATGCCTTCCTTGCACTGCTTCCCTGTTTCCTCTGCGGAAAACCATTCTGAACAAACATGTCTTAGATGAAGCAACATGGTAATCTTTAAATGCTATATCTTTTCGAAAAAAAAAATATTTTTGGATAATCATTTAATAGAATTCTAACTCCTAAAGTTATCTAAACCGACCTTTGATACCAATTATAAGGCCCCAGCCTTAAACCTTACATAATCTTGAGTTATTACAAGATTACACATTGAGGATCTTTTCGGGTTTAGAGTTTTAGAGAATTAGATCATAAAACTTGCATTACATTCCACATATAAACAAAGTGGTTACATAAAGATAGTATTATTCATTCCCATCAATGGAAACACATTTAAAATAAAACATGGTTTATTTATTGACACATCCTTGACTCTATCATCTTATCATGTACCATTCCCTTGACCTGTGAAAAACATTTCAAAAACTTTAGATGAGCATAAAAACTCAGTATTGGTTAAAAAAAACATGGAAAAGAAACATTAGTTCATATATACATAAGAATGAAATCATACATTACCCATAAAACATAGGCACATTAACATACCTCATAAAATCATGAATAAATCATAGAAATCATAAGACATAAAGGTAACTTGAGGCATTCATAACATTCTTACATAGGGAGTAACCCTCTTGGTTACGTTTGGAATAACCATCACAGTATATTCCCTAAAATCTCTTCGGAGAAACCTTAACATTTCACTCCTTCACGTTACCCAATGCATTGGAGAGCTATAACGGGCTCACCCGCCCTTAGTTTATCACGGAACCACCCGTCTTCATAATAATTCCCAAGAACCATAACATAATCATATCACATAAAATATGCATAAAGGAAACATAACATTTCCACATTTCAATCACAAGATATCAATACAACACATTGATATAATAAAAACATTATGAAAACCATTTTCAATACCAAAGTAAAACATGGTATTTATTTTTCTTTTAAAAAAAGAAGGTATGGCTTGTAGAGGAAGCCGAAACTCAAATAACGGTTACGACGGCGGAGAAGTCGTTGTCGCCGCATACGTATGACAAAAACATTCCCTTTTGTCATTTAGTAAACGCTTTGTATAAAAAAAGATTCCTTTTGAATAAACGTAAAAGTCAAAGGGGTTTATACACCTTATAAAAGAAAGTTGTGTATAAAATAAACTATGCCTCAATGAAAGGAGATTGAGACGAAGTCCCATACCTCGTATCCGACTTGACCTGACCGTTATTTAATATCCTGAATAATAAACTTGAGTTAATCTCTACTTTATTATGAATCCTTTTCAAGTTCATTATTCCTTTTATACCATGTTATGAACATCATGTAATCAGTTAAGTTAATAATGTTCATTTTGTCGGTATTTGGTTCTTAAGTCAAAAATAGTCTTCTTACACTTACATGTTGTTAATTTGGTCAAAGGTTCATTATATCCAGAATGGTATTCATGATGTAGATATCATATATTTCACATATATCCAGTACATACATTCACTTATAATATTACATCACATTTAGAGGTAAGAAATGAAATGCACTGTTCATGGAGACGGTAAGCCGTACGTACGCATGAACGCTACTTCCATTTCTATTTAATATTTTCTGGAATGGAATCATAATTATATAAGAGTATATTATAATTCCAGTATAATAACATATATAATATCATTAACTTTATCCTTTACACATCCCACATATGGTATTAACGAATCAAATCACTTTTAGGGGGCGGTAGTCCGCACTTCCTAAAATGAAGATATCGTGTTTTACCCATAATGGAAACCATAAAGGTATGACGAAAATGAAAAAAACAGAAGCTTAAGGAAAACATAAACATATTACATATCATATATACAAATAGTGACATCATAATGGCCACCTTTGAAGGTGTTAAATGAGTGTTGAACAACCATCATTTCGGGAGGCAGAATTTCTCCATCCACGGAAACCTTATGTTCTTTAACCATTTGATGTAGTTGTGTGAGAGTTTAGCTCAAATAAATCTTATAAAAACATTCTAGTATATTGAAGATACTGTTGTTGTTACAAAATAAGTAAATAAAAAGAGTTTAGGGGATTGGAGAACAAAATAAAACAAATGAACATGAGAGAATGAATTACCTTTAAAAGTGTAACTCCTTTTGAGTTGAGCCTAAAGGCTTCCTTTGAAAGGATTCTGCCCAAAGGGAATACTATAGGATGAGTAGAGGGATGTGGAGAGAGCAAATGGGCAGGGGTTGGCCGAGCCAAAGGCTTGAAGAGTGTGTGAAATGAGGTAGAGGTGGGGGCCTTTTATAAGGGGAGAGGAGGGGCACTTTTGAAAAGTAAAGAAACATTACTTTATTTGAAAATGTGTTTCGGTTTTAAAAGGTCCCACATTGATATAATTCGTGGATAAGGTGATAAGGGTTCTAAATCCACTCATCCAATTGTTTTTGGACATGTGTAGTTCATAGATTTTATATTATCTTTCCATTTTATTTAAATCGTCAAATAATGATGTCATCGCTACATCATTATTATGTCATAAATAATTTAATTTATTTAATGTCTAAAAATTATAAAAAAAATACTATGATATAGGAAATTTTTTTAGATTTCTAATGACTATTTATAATCAAAATTTGGACTTCAATAAACCCACATAAAAATTGTTTTCGCAAAACATATTATGTTTGTGTCATTTTCACTTTAACATTAAATAAAAAGTAATTTATGTCATTTCCAAACAAAAGTGGATCCATGGGGTCCCCAAGTTGACCCATGGCATTTCATGGTCGGCCATGACACAACCAATGAGGTTGGGACATGTGTCTAGGTCATTTCATATTATTAAAGCACTATTTATACCTTAAACTACCCTAATTACCACTAATCGCGATTAAGAACTTAATAAGTTACTATTCACCAAAAAATTATTTTAATCTCATTGAACCACATTTACTTCTTAATGACAACCATGTATGTCGGATTTTCAAAATTCAATACACATTAGTGGTAAACTTTCATTTAACTGAAAAATCAGTTTGCTTGATTACCACTTAGTGGTTTCACTATTCATCAAAAATTGATGTTTTTCAGAAAATTACCAAAAATTCACCCTAAGCTATATTTGATATTCCGAATTCAAAAATGAAGTCTATTTTACAAAATTAAAATCATATAATTCACATTAATTAATTTAATAATTAATTCCCGCTGCCAGAGCAAATAGCGTGTTTTTACAAAACATTAAGTATCAAAAGATTGACACCAGTTTAAGTCTAATTTCAAAGTAAAATTGATTCCAATGACCACCATTGGATAAAATGGTAAAAATATATTCTAATTCCACTTAAAACCCAATTCAAAACATAATCTAATCATATAAATAAATTAGATTAAAAAGCAGTTTTGAAGTAAAATGCAGTATTTTTCACTATTCATTAAAAAATGAATATAGTCAGAAAAATACCAAAAATTCACACAAGGTAAATTTTGATTTCCCAATCATAAAGGATAAGTTTATTTTTACAAACATAGTTTATAAAATTGTCAAAATATAGATTCAAAAATGGTTTTCCATCAAAAGGCAGTAAAACAATCTTTTAAGAATATTAGTGTATTCCATGCATAAGATTGTATTTATTATCATTTTAAGCCTCTATAACACTATCTTAATCATTAATAGACATAGATAAAAATATCTATTATTCATTACTTACTTGGGATGTTACATTCCAAGAGTGCCCCTCCTCCCTCTTTTAAAAGGCTGTCACCTCTAACTCCTTACCCACACCTCTCAAGCCCTTTGCTCGTCCAAAATCTACTCATTTTTTCTCTACACATCCCTGTATTACTCCTAGAAGCCTCAATTTGGGTAGAAGTCTTTCCAAAAAAGCCTTTGAGCTCAAATTAAAAAGAGTTATCTGATTTGAAGATAATGTCTTCACTTATGTTCTTTTGTATTATTTTTCTTCTCCAACCCCCTAAACATTTTTTATTACATTTTTTTGTAACAACACAAGTATCTTAAATATACTAGGATTATTTTATGAGTAGTATTCAAGCTAAACTCATACACACCTCCATCTAATGGTTAAAGAACATACTGTTTCTATGGGTGGCAAATTACTGCCTCATGAAACAATGATTGTTCAATCTTCTTTTAACACCTCTCATGGTGGCCATTAAGATGTCACTGTATTAATATATGATATATAAATTATGTTTATGTATTAATTCTTCTTCTTTATTTTTCACTTATTCTATAACTTTATGGTTTCCATAATGGGTAAACAAAATGATTTCATTTTTGGAAGTGCGGACTATCATCCCCTCAAAGTCTTTTGAATCGTTAATACCATATGTTGGATGTATAAATAATGGATTTAATGTTGTTATATGTTATATAATACTGTAATTATAATATAACTATGTATCATTATTATTTTTTAATTCCATTAATGAATGAAATTGAAATGAATGTAGCGTTCATGCGTACGTACGGCTTACCGTCTCCATGAACGGTACATTTCATTTCTTATCTCCAAATGTTATGTACTATTATAAGTACATATATATAATGGATATATATGTCATATATTACATTTAAATGATGGATATAATTCTGGAATTATAATATATATATATATCTCATTTAGTTTTATTTCCATTAATATGACAAAGAAATGAAAGTAGTGTTCATGCGTACGTACGACCTACCGTCTCCATGAACGGTGATTTTCATTTTTTATCTTCAAATGTTATGGAATAGTATAAAATTAATATATACTGGATATATATTATATTTAAATCATTAATACTATTCTGGAGATGATGTACCTATAACTACATGGAAAATTATTTTCCAATAAGTTCCATTTTGACTCATGTACGGAACATCGACAAAAACGTTTGATATGAACTCACATTATTAACCAATTATTATAACATTATAATATGTGATATGAAATGAATAAAAATCTGTAAATGAGGTCTTTAAGAAATTATAAATTTACCAACATTTATTATTTAGGAATATAAATAAATGAACCAGACAAGTCAGACTTGAGGTAAGAGATCCTACCTCTCTCTTTCTTTTTAAGTACTCTCTTTTATATCATTCCATTTAAGCTCATCTTTATTATGTTATGGGATGTTATTTTATATCCCTATTACTGAACTTTTTATGTTCATATGATGATATACCCTATTTGATCTCATCAAACCATATTTCTATGTCTTACGTGGCGCCATTAGGCAGTCGAGTTTTCGGAATAGATTTTTCATCTCACTTTTATTCCAGTGATATTTATGCTACATTTGCCACTATTTAATTTGAGTGGTGTATGTACTTCCCATTATTCTAATATTTGTGTAATATAATTTCTTTTATGGTTATTTAGATCAATGTTGAATATTCCTTCTTTCATGGGGTGTATGTTTTGAATGTTACCCAAGTCGGTAAGGGAAACTATCACCCTCCTCTTTTTAAAAGACATCTTTTTGTTAGGTCTTTAATTTTAATTATTCATATGTTGGGATTTGTTCTTATATATCCTTATTTATTTAAATGATATGTCCATGTGATTAGATACCCTTTTTGTCACTCATCATCTCATTTTCTGAATTTCAAAATGACGTTGTTAGGCTGTCGAATTTCTGTAAGGGAACTTCTTAACCCAATTTCATTTATTTGGGTTAAACCTCTACTTCTTGATTATGTCATAATATTAATATGTTTGGATGTCCTATTATTTTTATAAACTAAAAATACTCTATATTGGGTGTATTTATATTTGCCACACATAATTATTTAATTGATTTATCATTAATCTAAGGATACAGACATTGTATTGGACTTTGTCCCAATATCCATTCATTGAGGCATATTTTGATCTAATACAAGACTTTATTTTATATGCTGTATAAACCCCATTTAATTCTACTATTATTCAAAAGGAATCTTTTCTATATGAAGCATTTTACTAAATGACAAAAAGTATGTTTCTTTTTAACTTAAGCGGTGACCATGACCTTTCCGCCGCCGCGAGTATTATTTGATCCTTGGATTCCTCAACAAGCCGTAATATTTTTAACAGTAAATAAATACCATATACTACTTTATGTATTTTGGCATTGAAAATTGAATTGATAATGGATTTTTTATGTCAATATATTTAAATGATATATTGTATTTGAAATGTGTAATTGTTTTCTTTCCATTATAATTGTTTTATGTGTTGTGATATTATAATGGTAATTGGACATTTGATGGGTGGTTACGTGATTAACCAAATGATGGGTGGTGTCGTGAATACCAGGATGGGAGGTTATGTTATTACCCCAAATGCATTGGGTATGGTAGTTGTCCATATGGATATTCCATGTAGTGATATTTGTGGAAGTAGACCATATGGTTATTCCATTTAAGTATGTTTATTTCCCAAGTTACCTTTATATGTTATGTGTTCTTTATATGTTTTTATGCTTCTTTTGGTTACAAATGATAAGTAGTGATATTTTATTTAGTGATGATTATTTACTACTTCATAAAGGTAAAAAGTATAACTTTGATAAAGTATTCATGGTTTATTTGTTATTTTGAAAAACTAACAGTTTTCCTTCTTTTTTTATACTTTACTGGGATTTTTATGCTCATCCCAAGTTTTTGAAATGATTTCCACAGGACATAAAGATGAATAGGGTCAAGGATGGGATCAAGGAAATACATGGTATCTAAAACATGGAACTAGTCATGTTTCTTTTTTAAGAGTTTTTATTTTATGTAAACTTGGTAGTGGTGTCTACTTTGAAATATTTTGAGATGTAATAGTTATGACCTAATTCTCTAAAACTCTATACCTGAAAAGATCATCTATGTGAATTATTCATTTAATTCATTATTATGTAATGTTTTAAGGGTGGGTCCTTACAGTTGGTATCAGAGGTTGGTTCAGATAACTTTAGAGGTTAGAGTGTTGTTTAAACATAAGTGAAAAGTTGTGAATAACCACAATGGGTAGTATATTAGATGGAGTCATTTTTTTGAAAGTTATAATTAGTTTGAGAGAACATGGATTACTATATCTTAGTGCTTATATTTCTCATTATGATATGATTATTTTAATGATATGTTCACACTATCCTTTTTGGTTTTAGTATATGGCTGGAACTAGGAGGCACCAATGTAATAGTGGATGTGAAGGAAACTGTGATAGTTTTCTGAGTGAGCAACTGAATTATATGGGTGCTACAATGAGAACAGTTGTGTTTATCCTCAACCAACTATCTGGATTCATGATTGACCACCTAAAACATGGTGATTTTTATAAGGCATCATATATGCGAGAAATAAATCCCTACGTAAGTTCATGTAATAATCATAATGGTAAGTGTGTTCAAACCCTTAAATGTCAAAGATGTGGAAAGAAACACCTCGGAAAATGATTCAAATGTAGAGAAATATGTTGTAGATGTGGAAATGAAGGTCATAAATCTATAAACTACTATGGAAAAAGGAAGCATCCATTTGACTCGAGGAAAGGGAAAGAAGTTATTTCAGAGGGATCAATTGGATGTTTTAAATGTGGTGTACATGGTCATTATTCAAAGACATGTCCTACGAAGTTGTTTCTGGAATGGGATCACCAAGATCATACAAATATTCATTTACCAATACTTAATTCCATTCTGATTGAGGATGAAGAAATTGACAATGACTAATCAAGGGTATGGATTATTTCTTAACATATGTCTTCCTATTTTGGAATCTCTGGATATGATTCATGATTTTATTTGTAGGAAATAAGTATTTCAGAATAAGTAGCAAAGTAATGGTTAATGGATCATGAAGAATTTTGAATGAGTAAGAAGTCAACATATAAGGGATTCGAGAGTTATGGTAGATTTTAGGATGGTGAAATTCTTAAATGTATTAAGTCCCTTTTTATGATGGGGTTACATTCGAAGACTTTTTATAATATGTGTATACCTGATGTTTGATATATGAAAATTTTATTCTGGGAATAGTTATCTGTTCTTTAGTGGACATTGTTATACAGAACCATTTGGGTTTATCTGATCCTTAATTTTGAGGTAATTATGGGATACTATATTTTATGATGGGAAATGAAAGGCATGAGATAAAATTGAGGTGAAATGATGTTATGGTTATTTTTGATGATTTTATCTCTTTCTGGGGAATGTTTTGAGAATTATATAGTTTTGGAAAAAGGAAAACACACAGACCATGTGACAACCCATCCAGTTGGACAAAGCTGTGGGAATCGAACCAAAAACCAAAGTGCAACTGGTATTTATCGCCTACCACTGGTTTACATGGAGTCCCTGGTTATTATGACAAATTCTTTTTCATCTCACATTTATTCCAGTGAGATTTATGCTATGTTTGGCACTATTTACTTTGAGTGGTGTATGTAATTCCCATTATTATACTCTTTCTGTAATATAATTTGGTTTATGGGTATTTACATAAATGTTTAATAGTCCTTCTTTCATTGGGTGTATGTTTCGAAAGTTACCCAAGTCGGAATGGGAACCTTTCACCCTCCTCTTTTTAAAAGAATTCTTTTTGTTAGGTAATTTATTTTACATATTCATATGTTGTGTTATGTTCTTATATCCTTATTTCTATAAATGATATGTCCAAGTGATGAGATACCCTTTTTATCTCTCATAATCTCATTTTATGAATTTTATAATGATGTCGTTAGGCTGTTGAATTTATGTAACATAACTTCTTAACACATTTTCAATTCTTTGGGTCAAACCTCTAATTCTTAATTATTTCATACTATGAATATGTGTGGATTTCCTCTGATTGTTTTTCACTAAATATCCTCTTATATTGGGTGTATTTATTTTTTTCACACATAATTATGTAGTTGATTTATTCTTATTCTAAGGATACTCACTTTGTAGGGGAATTTTTCTCAATCTCCATCATTGAGGCATATTTTGTTCTAATACAAGACATTCTTTTATACGCTGTATAAACCCCTTTGACTTCTTCTTTTATTCAAAAGGAATATTTTCTATACGAATCATTTATCTAAATGACAACTAGTATGTTTCTTTTTAACGTACGCGGTGACAACGACCTTTCCGCCGCCACGTGTATTATTTGATCCTTGGATTCCTCAACAAGTTGTAATATTTTTAAAAGTAATTAAATACCATATAATATTTTATGTATTTTGGCAATGAAAATGGTTTTGATAATTGAATTTTTATATCAATATAATAATGTGATATATTGTTCTTGAAGGGTTTAAATGTTTTCTTTCTTTTATAATTGTTTTATGTATTATGATATTATAATCATACTTAGACATTTGACGGGTGGTTACGTGATTAACCAAATGACAGGTGGTGCCGTGAATACCAGGACGGGTGGTTATGTTATAACCCCCAATCCATTGGGTATGGAAGTCGGTCGTATGTCTATTCCATGTAGTGATATGTGTGGAAGTCGACCGTATGTTTATTTCATATAAGTATATTTATGTCCCATGTTACCTTTATATGTTATGTGTTCTTTATATGGGTTTATGGTCATATTTTGGTTACAAAGGATAAGTAGTGATCTTTTATTCAGTGAAGGGTATTTACTAATTCATAAAGGTAAAATGTATTAACTTGATAAAGTGTTCATAGTTTACTTGTTGTTTTGAAAAACTAATAGTTTTCCTTTCTTGTGTATCCTTTACTGGCATTTTTATGCTCATCCCACGATTTTGAAATGTTTTCCACAGGATATAAATATGAATTGGGTCAAGGATGGGTTCAAGGAAAGACATGATATCTAAAACATGGAACTTGACGTGTTTATTTTTTAAAAGTTTTTATTTTAAGGAAACATAATAGAATATCTACATTGTAATATTTTGAGATGTAATTGTTATGAGCTAATTCTCTAAAACTCTAATCCTAAAAAGAACCTCTATGTGAATTATTCTTTTAATTCATGATTATTTAATGTTTTAAGGCTGGGTCCTTACAATTATGTACTCTATTATCCCTTGGGTAGTTTCGATTAACTAGAAATGGTCATATTGATCCCCATAAAACATCTAAAGATCTAAAAAATTATATTGTTTTTGGGTAGTATAAAAAAAACAGAGTAAGATCCTCCGGAAAATATTTCATGAATGTGTTTATGAAGATTAGTTATCCGTTGAATAAAAAGAGAAATAGAATATTTAACTATTGGGTCTATAGATTAGATACCCTAAGAGGGATGGTGAATCAGGGTATGACAGATTAAAACAACTACCCTATTGATCTTGTCTCACTGTTAAGAAATACTCTCTTCTCTATCTTTCTTGTAGAAAAGTATAAACAATAAGTAAAACATGCACATGACACAATGATTTTTACATGGTTGACCCTCACTGGGCTACGCCAAAGGATCATACACCAGTGATGTTCCAATGTACCAAATCCACTAAAAGCACGCAGTGCTTTACAATGTTTGGGATATATCACTTCTATTCCCAGGCTCACTGCCTTTACAATGTTAAGGGCCATGTCACTGCTTTCCCATGGGCCACTCCATGTTTCCCTCTCTCTGGATCACTGCCGGTGGAGATGATCACATTCTTCCTCTTCCTTTTCTCACTGGTCTAGAAAGGATCCACTCACAGTTTATAGACGTGTAGGTCTCTTCATTATCACTAATGAGTACATCCTCTATTGTATGTAGATGCTCTATTGAATTCCATCATTCACCTGTAGGTGAATCTCACATTGTACCAAAGGAATCTGCAAATCATCCATATTTTGATAATCCCTAGAAAGACTAGCGTGCTTCAACCATACCTAGCGCACAACTTCAAGCCAGTGTGCATGTTCACCTCAACCACTTGTGTGACACTCACTTCTTCAACTCCAAACTTGCGCGACTCACACCCTTTTATCCCCAACCCAATTTTGGCATGATACAATCAACTATCGCGCTTTTTCAAAGTATGTCATGCAAGTGTCACCAAAACACCTTCACAACACCCCCTTCTTCATCTCTAAACTTGGGTGACTCACACCCTTTATCTCCCAACCACTTTGGGCGCATAACTACATAATAAATTTATAATTACGCGACCACACCACCTGCACCAGAGGAGCTCTGATTTTCTCTAAGTGTTGAAATTCATATAGAATGAGGAGGGGTCTACCTCAATTTTTAGGAATTCTGAAAAACTGAACACCGGTGAGTAAGTCTCCTCTCGATGCACAAGTCCAGCCTCCCTAGTCTCTGTCGCTCTAGTCACTTGAGTGAACAAACCCAAAACTTGGGTGACCCTTTTTCCTTTTCCATATTTTGATGTTCTGATCTAGAAAAACATGTGGCGCACAAGTATCCAAGCCTCCAAGACACATGTGCACAATTACCTTTTTCCAAAAACAAATTTCTCCATTTTATGATTTTGTGGTCCAAAAAATTGGCAAACACTAGAATACGACGCCACCTTTTCTCTACTCTTTTTGAACCGCCTCCATATCGACCATTCCTTTGTAAAAGTTCTTCAAACAATCATGGATCATTATTAATATCCCTTGAACTGGAAATTCCACCATGAAATCCTCTTGGTCAACAAATTTTTAATTCATCTTCTACGTTGCCAAAAAACACAACATGGAGGCCCACATAGTCAACAAACACAATCACCTCAAAAATGCTTCAATGATACCTTGATGGATTTTTGGACAACATTAAATATGAAGGAAAATAATACTTATATACTCCAAATTTATATATCATTATGAATATTATTAAAGAGAGTGGGGTATCATAAAATTATATATATATATATATATATATATGTGTGTGTGTGTGTGTGTGTGTGTGTGTGTGTGTGTGTGTGTGTTTGTTTGTAAATAATACACCATTGTCAAAATTCAACAAATTGGGTAACATTATGGTCAAAAAACAAAGTTGTCCATTATATCATCACATTAACAATACATAACTTACATGGTTACAAAAATCATTTACACATTATAAGCACATAAATTTTATTAATTTCAACATAAAACAAAAAAATCCTCATAAAATCCTCTTAACAACACTGTATAACATAGATAATTCTGTCATGACCCATCCCCCGGGGTCCTAGCCATGACTACCCCAATCCCACCTCTTAAAGGCCTAAACCTGGAGATTAGCACTAATGGAATTAAACTACAAGTGGTAGGAATTTTCCTGAGTAAGTGTATTCATAGACATGCCAAAAGACATCCCAACACACATAATGGGAGAAAAATTTACCACTGAAAAAAGCTAGAGAACAAGTAACGATGAATGTGTATGGGTCGGAATAGAAAACCAAACAAAAAAATTAAAACATAAGGTAAAAAAATTGAACTTTGATGGCCATAAATAAAAACCCCCACCTGATCGTGAGATTAGTGAAGCTACTGGAAGCTCATGTAGTATGTCAGGTACACTCGGTCCTACTAGGCCCTACTTGGTCCTAGGCCACCAAGTCCACAGTCATCGCATCCATCAATACCATCTCATAGAGAATGATTCTCTAACAATCTGTCATCTTAACCAGACACATCTCATGCAGGAGAATCCTGTGCATGGATGAGTAATACAGTACTCATTAGGGACCCCCCGAAAAACAAAAGACCACACAACAATTCATCAAAATAATGAATAAAAAACAATACAACTCACAATAGGTATATTCTAGGATAGTAATAGTAGAATCATTAATAACATCATTGAAAACCAAAATAGTAGGATAACTCATCCTTTATTGAGTAACAAGGGATTTCCAAGTCATGAAGAAGTGCTTCCCACAAACTTTGGACTACTTAGGTAAACATCCCTAAAACATACTCTAGGCCTGCAAGGTCACAGAGAAGTGCTTCCCCCTAATATTGGCCAGCTGAGGTACTCCTCAATTTTAATTATGGGCCTACAAAGTCACATAAGAGTATATCTCCCCATGGTCTTGTAATGTCACTTTGAATTTATTCACATTGGGTCACGATCATGTTATACAGGGTCAAAATTCAGAAGTACTCAGCTCTCAGCCAACCACAGGGTTTCGTACGTAGGGTGTCAGGGAGAAGTGATCATCAAGACCTTATTAAAATATCAAAATAAATTAAAGTCATTATTGGGGTTTCCAAAAGATTCAACTCGTCAAGATGGCCCCAACGCCTCAAACAACTAGTCAATCTGACACAGAAATTGCAAGATATGACTATTTTAGTAACTAGGGGGCATTTTCTAGGGGGCTCTATCTGACCCATTAAGACCATCCCGATCAAACTATCTCTATAGTCCCACATACCCTAGTTTAAGATCTATCATCTATTACTTAACTGGTTTGGGTCTGCGTTGTTCTGGTCTGGTCGGGCCAATGGGCTAGGTCCAATGGGCTTCACTAGACCTGACTTGGTTTGGGCGAGGGTCTAGCCCTCTGTGTTGCCCAGCAACCTAGACTAGTCTGGACCACCTAGAATTGCACAGGTTTAGACTATTGGTATAGGTCCGACCCATTGGGTGTGGGTTTGGTTCGCGTGTGCGGGTCCGGCCCACAAGCCTGCAAGACCAACCGGCTAGATTGGGCACGAGCCGCCAGCCTGAGGCCCGAATACGAGTGGCGTTCGTGGTGCATCACCCAACTGAGACTTGGGAGCCATGCCACGTCCCACACCACCCTATCGGCCCTACATATGTGGGGAACCTCTAACCATTGTTGACAGACCACGACACTCTAGGGCCCGGGTGGCCCGGATGTCGGACATCCTCTTCCACGCGATGCCCACTTGGCACCGTGATTCCCACAACCACAGCCTGTTGTACGTGTGCTCCTGTCGCAGTTTTATAGTGTGGCTAATAAGGACTAGCCACCACTACTACTACCACGATGCCCGTTGGTGCCACACTATTCACGCGGTCGAGGTGGCTCGAGAGCCGGTGTCATCGCTCTAGTGGAACCTCTCTCATGCCACAAGAGATACTTCAGTGGTCCATTTTACGATCTATCTATGCCTACTGGCCTCTTGGGTAGTTTCCATCCCTGCTCTGGCCCCATAATTAAATTTCCAGCCCATAGATAATGTGGCCATTGAGAATACATGAGCAGTGGGGCCCGACCGTTGTTTTTGTTGGCCCTGGACCTTCACGTTAGATGTTTAAATCAAGAGGGAGGTTCGAGTATTTTAGTTCAAACATTTCAATAAATATTGAATCCCTAAGAAAAATTCACCCTCCTGCATAATGCACGAATCAAAGATCATCTTGTTCTTGGGTTGATACGCGTTCATTGGTTCTAGAATGATTATAATATTGAAGAACATTGAAATAAAACTCATAACCCAACCTCTTTCATGTTTGAGGTAGAAGTGTTCATCCTCATGGAATCATGAAGTTGACATCGTCACTTCTGGATCCGTTTTTCGAGGTTCGTCAAAGTCTGTGAGGTCTCAATAACATTTGTTTCCATGCATTGTTGGATAGTAATTACCATTGGAAATTTGATTGAGATTCTCAAGGTTTAATTCCATTTTATCAAATGTTCCAAAAATAATTAAAGGAAACAATAGATTAGAATCGTTACATCAATTAGTGATTCTCATTAAATGGGACACATTTAATGAGACACATTTAATGAGTCATTATAAAACCAGCATCAAGGTTTCAAATGATCCTTTATTGGTTCTCCATTAATTTTCCTCATCTATGCATCACAACATCTCTATCCACAACTAAATGGTGAGAATTCAACAAAAAAATTCCATTAAATTATTTTATTATTTTTCTCGAAATGTTTGAATAATAACATTTCCACTTAGCCCTTGTCGACTGATGTCTTTCAATTTCTAGGAAAATCTCAGCATTCTGATTTCAACAGTGCCCTAATGCTTTTGATCTTCACAATAGTTCAAAAGATAGAAAACACCACTCGCACATTTAGTGAAAATACCGTTAAAAATTCAAAATTATTTTATTGGATCTTCTGACCTGAAAATCACATGACGTCAAATTTTTCAGTCTTGAAATAATTCAATTTAATAAAATAAATATTTTCAAGTTATTTTCCAGACAGTGCAATCTTTCCACCTTAGAGATTTACGTACCCTAAATCTAAAAAATATTTTGAAACAGATGGGGGTATTGAGCCCAAATATGAACCTCCCACTCCCATGTGTTCTCCTAGAGATTCATGTGTGCCACCGAACGCCTACCAGAGGAATCAACCGCCCACGTTAAACTCTCCCATGTAAATCCTCTATCTCAATAAAGAACTGTGTATAAGTCTCCCAATCGTCAATGTCCATCTAACCCCAGCTTATGATATGCAATGGATCATGCACGTACCTCCTTAGGTGCGACACGTGGACACCATCAGGCAACAAGTGCATTTGTGGGGGAAGAGATAGGTGGTAAGCCACCTTGATAAATCTTCCCAGGATCTGAAAATATCTTAAGAACCTAGTAAATAGAACTCTGCCCCATCCAAATCACTACAATCTTCGACAGGGTGAGACCTGAAGGAAAGCATGGTGGCCCTCCTCAAATTCCAAGTGTCTCTATCTCTTATAGGAATAAGAGTTTTTCCTGCTCTATTTTATCCTTATCATATCCTAGATGATCTGAACCTTCTCAGTGGTAGCCAGTACCAGCTTTAGACCCTTGTGTGCCGACTCCCTTGGGTATGTCCAATATATATGTGAACTACAAGGCCACCCATACAAGGCCTCATGTGGTGAAATGGTGATGGTGGTGTGATATCTGTTGTTTTATGAAAACTACACTAGTTGTGGGGCGTCCTACAAACTATGAACAAAGAAAATTACACAAGCAGGAAGAATGTACTCCAGGGTTTGTATAGTCTTCTCCATCTGAATATCAATATGGGGATGAAATGTTGTGCTCAAATGCAGGTGCATCCAGAATTATTATTGTAATCCCTTCCACAATTGGGGTGTAAAGTAGGCATCACGATCATAGAAAATCATCAAAGGAACCCTGTGAAGCCGAATTTTCTCCTAGATGAAGAGTCGTCTCAATCCCTCTACTGCTCTATGCTCTCTAATTGTTAGGAATAGAGCTGACATGGTGTGTCATTCAACGATCACCCAAATAGAATCATGAAATATGGACATACATTTTAACCCCTTCACTATAACACACTTAGATTTTATGAGAGTTATTATTTTAATCCCATTGATGTTTTTGTTGTATGCTACACCTGGAATATCTTTCAATATACGCAACAACATATTATCTTGCTATATACACAACCATATTCTTGTCTTTTGTGTCACTTTAATTCATGGTCTTTTAACACAAAACTGCGTATAAATATTTTTCAATATATAAATGAATTACGATTAGAGTATGTTATACGAAACACCAAAGGAAGATTTCATTACATGCAACACTGACCTATCATGCATTACAATAAAGTGTGGCCTGCCTCGATAGCTTACGTTGTACGTGATACCGACGTTCAATACACACCAATATGTTATCAAAATTTTAGTTATTAATTGGATATAAACTAACTATTATTAATAGTATTAAACAAATTTTGAATTGTATATAACATTAGAATCCATCATACACATTTCTCTAGAACATGGTATTAGAACAGAATCAATTTTTCATATAAAATAAGTAATTTTTTTTAAAAAAAGTAGTTTTAAGGCCTTTTGATTGTGCACCCATTTTAAATATATTTTTTCAAAATTACACAAGTAAAATTTGAAAAAATAAAAATCTTATTTTTAAGTGGGACATAAATATATATTTTCTATATTTTTATCTAATTTTCTAATAAAAGAAAAAATTAAATGAATAGTGAAATGTACTGCATTTTAATTTGAAATTCTCTGTTTATCTAATATATTTATATAGTAATAATATATTTTTAATTTTTTAAAAGTGAAATTTAAATATTATTTATTTTTTAATTAAAATATTGGTCAATGGAATTAATGTCATTTTCATATTAGACGTAAACACATGTCTATCTTCTGTTAGTTTACTTTTCTCTAAAACATTTTTTTTGACGAGGGGGATTAATTTTATATTAATTACTGCAACTTCTGTGATTTAATTTCGATAAATGAATACCATATTTGAAATCATAAGGTCAAAATTGTGAAAATAAGTTCCTTTTACTTTAATATATTATGAACAATAACATTAGTAATTATTTTATTTATCATTGTTAATGGGTAAATCTGGTAAATAAATGTAAATAATAATAATAATAATAATCTAAAAATACAATAACACTTGTATTAATCATATTGTATGAGATATTTTGTAACACCCCAGGTAAATAAAGATTATGAAATTTTTATATTTATCCATATTTGTTAATAAAATATTAATATTACTTTTATGGGGATTCTATGCTCGATGGCGTACCCAACCCGCAACAACGAGTTTCTTGGGAATCTTACGTTGCACTCTAATAATAAAATAATATTATTTAAAATAGTAGTTAACGCCTAGCCGTTGTAATGGCGGGAATGAATATAACTAACTACAAAATGATTATATATGTTTGTCAAATATTTTTAATTTTTACAATAAATGTTCGTGGATTAAAAATGAAACTGAATCCAATTTTAAGGGTAAACATTCTAATATTCATTAAAAGGTCGATTAACCGCCTTTTGATGGAGAACCTCTTTTAAATCCACTTTTTGAAAATTATATGTGTTATATTTTACAAAACAAAATTTTTCTTTAGAATCGGGACATCAATATTTACTTTGTGTAAATTTTTTGTGTTTTTCCGAAAAAGTTCAATTTTTAATGAATAGTGAAAAATGTTATATTTTAATTCAAAACCTCTTTTAATATTATTTATTTATATGATTAAATTATATTTTTAATTTGTTTTAAAGTGAAATTAGAATATATTTTTACCATTTAATCCAATAGTGGTCGTTGGAATTTATTTCACTTAGAAATCAGACTTAAACTAGTGTCATTCTTTTGATACATTTTGTTTCATAAAAACACGCTATTTGTTTTCACAGCGGGAATTATTTATTAAATTAATTAATTCAACTTATATGTTTTGAATTTTTTTAATATAGACAACATTTTTGAGTTCGGAATATCAAATATATACTAGGGGTAATTTTTGGTAATTTTCTGAAAAACTTCAATTTTTGATGAATAGTGAAACCACTAAGTGGTACTTATAAAAACTGATTTTCCGTTAAAATGAAATTTTTCCACCTTTGTGTTTTTAATTTTGAAAATCAGACATACATGGTTTTCATTAAGAAGTAATATGTGGTTCAATGGGAATAAAATAATTTTTTGGTGAATAGTAACTTATTAAGTTTTTAATCGCGATTAGAGGTAATTAGTGTAGTTTAATGTAAGAAAAATGTTTTAATAAAATTATATGACCTAGAGACATGTACTACCCTCATTGGATGTGTCATGTCCAACCAAGAAAATCCATGGGTCAACTTGAGGTCCCCATGGAGCCACTTTGGTTGGAAAATGACATAAAACCTTTTTCTTTAATGTTAAAGTAAAAATGACACACACATGAGATGTTTTACTAAAACAATTTTTACATGGGGTTAAAAAAGTCATATTTTTCACTATAAATAGTAATTGGAAATATAAAAAGATTTCCTACACCATAGTATTTTTTTTATAATTTTTAGACATTAAATATATTAAAATATTTATGACATCATGATGATGCAGCGATGACCTCATTATTAAACAATTTAAATAAAATGGAAATATAATGTAAAATATAAGACTTTCACATGTACAAAACCTATTTTATGGGTGTATTTCTAACCTTTACCACCTTATCCTAGAAATACATCAATGTGGGGCCTTTAAAATCCGAAAATCATTCAAAAATAAAGTAACATTTCTTTACTTTCCAAGAGTGCCCCTCCTCTCCTCTTATAAAAGGCCCCCAACTCTACCTCCTTACCCACACTTTCCAAGCCTTTGGCTCGCCCATCCCCTGACCATTTTGTCTCTCCACATCCCTATCTAACTCCTTGAGGCCTCAATTAGGGCAGAAGTCTTCCCAAGGAATCCTTTTAGCTCAAACCAAAGGGAGTTACCCGATTTTAAGGTAATGTCTTCACTTGAGTCCTTTTGTTTTATTTTGTCTCTCCAACCCCCTAAACTATTTTTATTTATTTCATTTGTAACAACTCCAGTATCTTCAATATATTAGGATTTTTTTATAAGAAGGATTCTATCTACACATACACACACCTACATCTGATGGTTAAAGAACATACAGTTTCCGTGGATGACGAATTTCTTCCTCACGAAACGATGATTGTTCAACACTCATATAACACCTTAAAAGGTGGCCATTAAGATGTCACTATATTTATATATGATATATAATATTTTTATGTTTTCCTTAAGATTCTTTATTATTCATTTTGAGCATACCTTTATGGCTTCCATTATGGGTAAACGCGATAATTTCATTTTAGGAAGTGCGGAATACCACCCCCTCAAAGTGATTTGGTTCGTTAATGCCATATGTGGGACGTATAAAGGATAGATTTAAAGTTATTATATATGATGTTATACTGGAATTATAATATACCTATATATCATTATTATTTATTTCCATTAATGTATGAGATAGAAATGAAAGTAGCGTTCATGCGTACGTACGGATTACCGTCTCCATGAACGGTGCATTTCATTTCCTATCCCCAAATGTAATGTACTATTATAAGTACATGTATATAATGGATATATATGATTAATCATACATCTAAATGATGAATATAACTCTGGAATTAAAATATAAATACCTCTCATTTAGTTTTAATTACATTAATATGACAAAGAAATGAAAGTAGCGTTCATGCGTACGTACAGCTTACCGTCTCCATGAACGGTGCATTTAATTTGTTACCTCTAAATGATTATATAATATTATAAATACATGTATATGATGGATATATATGATATATATGATATCCAAATCATGAATATCATTCTGGATATAATGAACCATTGACCACACGAACAACATGTAATTGTAAGAAGTTCACTTTCGACTTAAGAACCAAATATCGACAAAACAGACATTATTACCATAAATGATTAAATAATGTTTATAAAATGTAAATAAATGATATAAAAGGAATAATTAACTTGAAAAAGGTTATTAAGAAAATAGAAATTAACTCATGTTTATTATTCAGGACGTTAATGAACGATCGAGTCTAGTCAGACCCGAGGTAAGGGATCCTACTCCTCTCGTTCTTTTTAAGTACACTCTTTTATGTCATTCCTTTTAAGCTCATCTTACTTGTGATTGGGATGTTCTTTTATATTACTCTTAATGTAATTTTTATGTTCATACGATGAGAGACCATATTCTCTCTCATCAATCAATTTTGGAAGTTTTGAGTGGCACCGTTAGGCTGCTGAATTTTCGTAAGAGATCTGACCTCTCTCTTTCTTTTTAAGTACTCTCCATTATGTCAATTATTTTAATCTCCTCTTTGTTATGTTGGGGGATTTTATTTTATATTCCTCTTGCTGTAAAATGTATGTTAATATGATGATAGACCCTATTTGATCTCATCAATCCATTTTGGATGTTTTAAGTGGCGCCGTTTGGCTGTTGAGTTTTCGTAAGGGATTTTTCATCTCACTTTTATTCCTGTGAGATTTATGCTACATTTGCCACAATTTAATTTCAGTTGTGTATATACTGCCCATTATTTTAATCATTGTGTAATATACTTTCCTTTATGAGTATTTACATCAATGTTGTATTATCCTTCTTTCATGGGGTGTATGTTTCGAAAGTTACCCAAGTCGGTAAGGGAACCTTTCACCCTCCTCTTTTAAAAGAAAAATTTTGTTATGTCTTTTAATTCACATATTATTATGTTGGGATATGTTATTCTATATCCTTATTGATTTAAATTTTATGTCCATGCGATGAGATACCCTTTTATCTCTCATCAACTCTTTTTCTGAATTTTGAAGTGACGCCGTTTGGCTGTCGAATTTTTGCAAGGGAACTTCTTAACCCAATTTTGATTCTTTGTGATAAACTTGTACTCTTTGAATATTTCGTTCTATGAATATGTGTGAATGTCCTCTGATTGTATTACAATTAATACGCACTTATATTTCGTGTATTTTTTGGTCACACATAATTATGTAATTGATTTATCCATAATCCAAGGATACCGTCTTTGTAAGGGACTTCGTCTCAATATCCTTTCACTGAGGCTTATTTCGTTTTATACACAACTTTATTTTATACGATATATAAAACCCGTTTAATTTTACTTTTATACAAAAGGAATATTTTTCTATGAAGCGTTTTAGAAAACAAAAAAAAGGAATGTTTATTTTAACGTATGCAGTGACAACGACCTTTTCCGCCGCCGTGAGTATTATTTGGTCTTTGGCTTCCTCAACAAGCCGTAATGTTTTTTTTAAAAAGAAATAAATACCATATAATATTTTATATATTTTTTTTTATTGAAAATGGTTTTTATAATGGATCTGTTATGTCAATATATTTATGTGATATATTGTGATCGGAATGTGGAAATGTTTTCTTTCCATTATGTATATTTTAGGTCTTATGATTTTATAATGGTACTTGGACATTTGACGGGTGGTTACATGATAAACCATATGATGAGTGGTGCCGTGAATACTAGGACGGGTGGTTACGTTATAACCTCTAGTGCATTGGGTATGGAAGTCGGCCGTATGGCTATTCCATTAAGTATGAATGGTAGTTGGCCGAATGGCTATTCCGTTGAGTGATATGTGAGGAAGTCGACCGTATGGTTATTCCACTTATGTATGTTTATGTCCCAAGTTACCTTTATATGTTATGTGATCTTTATATGGGTTTTATTGTAATCTTTTGGTTAAAAAAGGGTAATTAAAGATATTTTATTCAGTGAAGAGTTTTTACTACTTCATAGAGGTGAAAAGTATTACTTTGATAAAGTATACATGGATTACTTGTTGTTTTGGTAAACTAACAGTTTTCATTATTTGTGTATCCCTTACTGAGCTTTTTATGCTCACCCCAAGTTTTTTGAAATGTTTTTCACAGGACATAATGTGGAATAGGGTCAAGGATGGGATCACGGGAAAGTCATGCTATCTAAAACATGGAACTAGACATGTTTCTTTTTAAAAGTTTTTTTTATGGAAACATAGTAGAAGTGTCTACTTTGTAATCTTTTGAGATGTTATAGTTATGTTCTAATTCTCTATAACTCTAAACCTGAAAAGATCCTCAATGTGAATTATTCATTTAATTCTATATTAAGTAAGGTTTAAGGCTGGGGCCTTATATGTTTCCGACCATGTTCATCCTTGGGACAATTTTGGAACAACATGGATTAATTTGGCAGTGGAAAGGATATTTTATACGAATTAATTTAATGTAATGATAATTATATCCTAAACATATATTATTTACTAAATCGATATTAATATAGGGTTATATAACTAATTTAAGTTTCTAAAAATATTAATTATAAATATTAATGTATTTAATAAATCATAGTATATTCTTAATAATTATTAGACATTTGAATAATATATTTTTTTATGACATATTTATGAGGTAGTGATTTCCTCAATAATGAAAGATACAAATAAATGAATTTGTAAATATTAAAATAAATTTTATTTGATCTGTTTGAACCATCCACGAATTTTTTGGATGCAATTATCATATTAACTTTTATTTAAGGAAGAAGTAGTTATATAGATTTAAAAAAAATCCATTTATTAATAGTTTCCAAAATTGACCTAATTCAAAACATTACAAAAAAAATAGTTTATTAAATGATATTAAATACCTAAAAATATATTATTCATACAAATGGTTAATCTAATTCTGAATATGTCATAAGTAACTATTTTTGTGTAGTTTTACATAAAATTTTTATTAAATTATCCCACAATGTGTAAATAATAGGATATCACAGTGTGATTAAAAAAGGTAAAATAAGGGTTAAACAAAAATGAAAATGATTAAAAAAATATACAAATCTTGTATAAAAATCATTGGATGATCGGTGTTCTATCCAATATCTTTTTATCTTCGAAATAAATACATTTTTGACTATTTTAATAGATATTTAATTTATAATAAATTAATATTTTTAGAGTTTCCCAAAGATCCCCTCTCCTCTCTTATAAAAAGGCACCTCCTCCCTCCCCTCTTCACTCCATTTTGAGACTTCAAGGTAAAACACCCCTAAAAATGTATTTTTTCCATATCCATAGTGAAATTATAGAGGTTATTATATTTTAGAAATACCAACTCTAGTTCCCTGTGATGACATCTAAAAGAGGCACATCGAAGAAGAGGTAATTTCTTCGACCGACTCTTTCAAATTTCATTCTTATTATTCTTCATATTCATTAGTTATTCCATTATAAATTAATAAAATAAGAATAAATAATATAATGATATGTTATTATAAATATGAAACCACACTATTTATCCTTCTATTCATTTTATGATAAATGAAATCAGTGCGCGTACGTACGTATGACTTACCTTCTCCATGGCGTGGTGTAATATGTTTTTCACCACCACCTAACATGGATGGTAATAATGGTGTAAATTGTAAATATATATGATTATTATAACATGATACCAATTCTTAGATATTATACACCATCCACTCCAATACCGTTCAAAAATTATGGTACCAATATCGTCACTCATGTGTACGTACATCTTTCTGTCTCCACGATGTGATGAGATTCATTCTCCACCCGAACCATTCAAGATTGCTTATAAAGTATATTTAATAAATAATAATGAAATATATGAAATAATAGTTCTTCTATATTTATGAATATATATATGTGATTTACTTACTTCCATTCAATTTAATAAGGAAACAAGAACATTGTTCATGCGTATCTACGACCTACCATCTCAAAGAACAGAGTATTACATTTGTTTTATCTACCTAATATATATATATATAGAATATATATTATATATAAGACATGATTTACAATATAGATTATGTACATCATGATATGGGTAAAAATATCAAGAATAACATTTCAAAACCAGTACGATAAATAAAATGATTAGTACCAAAAACGTTGCTTTAACATGGAATTGAAATATAAACAAGTAATATAAATTTGTAAGTAAATCATGTATGATATAATAAATATTATTGTGGTTCTTTTAAAAGTTAATAATATTTTTATACACTATATAGTAGTTTCAGACTCAGATGTATGAAACCAAACATAAGGTAAGGGATAATATTGCAATATAATTTTTATCTATGATTTTTTATATTTAATTATTTACTAGGGTTATAGTTATGCCAATTTCCATTAATTATGAATTAATTAAATGTTTAAAATAAATATATGTATGTACAATGTCATTTTTACAAATTTATTACTTTTACTATGTGTTATAGTAAAAAATCATTTTTTACCACACGAGGATGTTGTTGACTTTTTCCAGAAAAAGTAGGAGAAGAAGGTTTTTGTTTGACATATACGGAATGAATAGATTTTTACTGTCTCATGAAAAAATATTATCAAGACGAATTATCTACACTATTTCATGTTTTTTTTCAATTATATTATTTTCTTTTAAAATTGTGTGGAATTTTGAGAAATGAAAACATTTTTAAAGAAGAAAGGACATTTTCATTAAGAACTACGTTCAAGTTGTTTATCATAATTATGTTGCATCTATGATGAAACAGGGTTATGTTTCATTCCCTATTATTATATTTATTTGATTTTTTATGATGTAGTTATTTTTAGGTAGAATTTTTATCTTATATGGATTATGTAATGATTACATCATGTTTAAGAATCCAATTTTTTTTCATGGGTTATGGAATGATGAATGACTTTTTTTGTAGCACATGTATGATTGATTCCTTATGGGATGGTTGGAACCTATATCTCCCTCAAATGAACTGGATAATTATTTATATCTCATGATATAGACATGATTGGAACAACAAGTAAACCCGGTTCACTAATTCATGGTTAAAATAACACGTAAATCGGGTTCAGTATTACATGGATTGAATGGAATGTAAACCTAGTTTAGTAATTCATATTTTCCACTATGATGGTGTTGTAAGCAATGCCTTGGATACTATAGAAGTCATATCATTTTCTTATTAGTTTTCCAAAATTACTTGTTTTTTTTCCAATGTGATTATACCATGGTTAATTTTCTTTAATGATATATTACTTATGTACTTCCAATATTTATTTAATACCTCAATATTATGATGTTTGAAATTTATGTTCATGTTTTTAAAATATTATATTTCTGTTTTGTTTTATGTGATACATATTAACCCTTACTGAGAAAATGATTTCACAATTTTTAAGTTATCTTGTCCCCAAGATATAAATAGATATTTTATGTACAAAGAAAAGGGGAAGAACATTATAGGTGATTTTGAATATATTTCACCAATATAGAAGCATGTGTCCCTAGTTACCAAAGGAAATAAACTAATACCGTCTTTGGGCATTAGTTTTTGTCATGTATTAAGTATTCAAAAAAATTAATGTAATGACCATTTATGTCATTAATGGGTCTCTATAGTGACGAATTCTATCAAGATACCATCATATGTCCACTCTGGTACCTCGAGTTTCTAAGACATGCCTTCTGGAACTTGATGGTTGACCTTCACTTGGTGACATTTGAGGCCTCATGAAACCAAATCTGCAACACATTCTTCATCCCCGACCTCTATGGCCAACGTTGAATGTCCCAGTACATTTATTCTACTTTAGGATGTACTAAAAAGGGGACATATGGAACTCACTCAACACCTCCTCTTGCAATGCCACTATTTCTAATGTTAACCTTGTGAAAAGGATGATGTACTCTCTATGTATCGAAAATCCATCAGGATCCCTTGATGAGGATAAATGAGAATGGCAGGGCTCACAGTCAAAATCTACCTTCTATTCCACTATGAATCATTGTAATATTGTGGGTGTAACATTCATTTAATGAAGGTAAATAGATTCCCTATCATCCATGAGGGATATCTGCATCATATCTAACTATTCTGTCACCTCACTCAACTGTTGCAACCAAGTACTCCTGCTGAGCGCATCTACCACCACGTTTCCCATTCCAGGAGTATAGACTATCTCAGTGTCATTGTCCTAGAGGAACTCTAGCAATCATATTTTTCTCAGGATCAGGTCATTCTGGGAGATGATTTACCTGAGACTCTATGGTTAGAGTAAATATTAACACATTCACCCATCATTTAGTGCCACCACATATTCATGTAAAACGAAACTAATTCTAACTACAAGTTATTTATCTCATAGTTATTCCCATGTTGTATCAACTATCGTGAGCTATAGGTGATCACTGTACACTCCTGCATCAGGACAGAACCCAGTCTCGTCCCCGATGCATCACAGTAAACTACATACCCAATGTCTTACTCTGGTTGTCTCAAAATGGGGTAACTAGTTAGTCTCTACCTCAAATCCTAGAAACTCTGGTGTGATTTCCCCATCCACATTAAGGGATTTCAATTCAATTTCAATGCTGATAATGGTGTTTCTCCCCTGGAGAAGTTGGGTACAATCCTTTTATAGTAACCATCAATCACCAAGACGCTCTCCACCTCTGTCACACCCCATGGTGTATCCCAAGCATGTATTTCCTCAATCATCGCGGGATCTACTGCAACTCCAGCTTCTGTGATGACATGTCCCAAAAAGATGAATTCTTGAATCCAAAACTAAAACTTTGAGAGATTACCATAAATATGGTTCTCTTGAAGTGTATCCAAGAACTTCCATAGGGGGGTATTTTAGTCCTCCTCCGTTGCTGGGAGCACCAATATGTCATCAATGATGACCATGGTGAACCAGACTTGGTATGTCTAGAAGATCTAGTTTGTGATGCCCATGAACACTTCTGGGGGTTTGGTCATGTCAAAAGGCATCACCAAGAAATTATAATGCATACACCAACACATTAATGTTGTCTTTGATACATCATAATCTCATACCCAAAGCTGGTGATATCCTGATCTGAGGTCTATCATTGAGAACCACCTCTCTCTCTTCATCTTGTTGAAGAGGTCATCGATTTTTATTAGAAGATACTTGTTCTTCATGGTCACCTAGTTCAGGCATCAGAAGTCCATTCATACCACAAGAATCCCTTCTTCCTTCTAGAAATGATCACTAGGGCTGCCCATGGAGAAACATTGTACCTTACAAACCCCTTATTTTGAATATCCAATTGGTATAGTTGATGCTCATAAAGCTCCATGGGATCCATCGGATATACCGACGTGGATGCCGGTGTCATCCCGAGGGTATAGGTTGATGAAAAAGTCTACATCTTCATTATAAGGTAATCCCAGAATATCCTTGTCGAAAACAACTGCATACTAATCCACCTCTACAAGAAATATTCATCTCCTCTAATCCACTACATTGAGGGTGAGGCTAGACAACATGTGAGTGATCGGCTACACCCTCGTTTGAGAATGTTCGTCCAACACTGTAGGGGTTTCCTTCTTGGAGGTGAAGGAAACATGGTCCCATATCAACGGACAAACTGTAATGTATGCCTAAAATAGTCGATCTGAGTATAGACGGTATATAACTAGTCAATACCCATGTTGAAGTCATAAGGCCTCGAAGTTTCCACTAGATGATTACATCATGAGATCTCACCTCATTGTTAAATCTAACATAGTAGACACTAGTGTGTGATAATCTAATCCCCTCCCATATGAGTCCTTAGACGTATGAATCGAGCCAACAACTCAAACAGAATCTCTGAGCTCTGAGAGAGTGATGTGGTAAGTATGGAGTGACTAGAACCTGTGCCAATAAGTACTGGTATTATGTTGGAGAATTCACAGTTCATTTCTTGGATCATTTATTGAGCGTCTTGGTACTATGTCTTTGATGCCTGAATATATTCTCACCCCTATAAACCAACTCACATAGGTCGGGGTGGACTATAGAGGGATGTTGGTGATAGCATATCAAACCACCATCCATTGTTAGCTTCTCATCCAGCCCCCCTCCCATATCCCCCGCCCTACGTACCACCTTTCTCTAACTAATACCACTGTCTTTGAGACCCCTTGATCATTTGATGATCATATGTTTAGTGTTCCTGGTAGTCACGAGCCATGTGTATATGCACACCTCACATATATAAATTACCGGTTCCTAACTGACTCTCTCTTTCCTGGGTGCCTCGCACTCCTGACCCTTAGTCTTGGGGTCATTTATGCATGAACTGAACCACATGGGCCTCACTTCTACTATCTTCTACATACGGAAGACTCTATATCATTGGGATTTTTTGATGTTCTAGGAATGGTTTCATACTGCACCAATAAGCTCTCTACATAAAGGTATCTCTCCAGCAACCTGGCTTGGGTAGGAATGATGAGAGACAATAATGATTCTTTAATCTCCAACCAGAGTCCTTTATCAAAAGATCGGAACCAGAAGAAAGGGTGTCGCACCTTATCTTTGGGGTAGTGAGATATCTCAGTAAACCTCGCTGAATACTCAGCTCATATCATTATGCCCCGATGAAGGTGAAGCAGCTCATGAAGGGTCACCAAGCGCAAGGTCGCATGAAAAAAAAGTAATCCTAGAAAAGCTGCTGTAATTTTTCCAAGGTAAGGGTCACGTAATTGTGTGTCTAGGAGGTTATACTCCACCATATGCCTACTGATACCTGCAGAAGTGTTGTTTTTCAAGATCGATATACAGTCAGGCAGTTTCCACTCAAGACAGAAGAACCACGTCACAGCCATGAGCCAATCCTTTATGAGAATAGGATCAGTCACTCCCCTGAACCTGGGATGTCTCCATCACTGAAATTCTTATAAGGAACTGATCATATGATCATCCACTAATTTAACAGCTGGTAGTAGATTGTGACCATCATGTGGTTGTAGCACAAGTGCACTACTCAGTGGGACCATCTCTAGGTCTGGTCCGTGAACGGACACCTCATCGCTAGGTAGGCTGTCCTCACGACCTCGTATCAGGATTCTGACTGGTCTCCCATGTGGATGCCTCCAAAAATTTATCAAGATATACCATGTTCACAAGGATATAAATGGTGGGTTGTCTTTTTTTTCAAAATAACATAAGGATACACTTATGCAACTAGTTTTTTTGTGTATAGATAAAAAATCATAATTTAAGGCCATACTGTTTGGATACTTCTATCATCGGACCAACACTGGACCCTCCTAATGTGAAAGTCGGACACAAAACATGTAACATTTTTTCCCCTAATAGAAAACACAGACACCCATAATTTTTGGTAGGACTAACCACTCATTGATACAACTTTGTCATGACCCGTCTACTAGTTCCCATGACACGTCTACCCCAATCCCCTCTCCTAAATGCTAGGGGCTGGAGACTAGCACCGAAGGTGTCAACCTACAAGTGGGAGTCATTTTATGGTGTACCTGTATGCACAAAAGTGCCCAAACAAAACCTAAAAATATAAAAGGGTGAACAAAGTACCAATAAAACAACGCTAAGTGCATGTACCACAGAATTTAAGTTGTCTTGATTAGAACCCCAAAAAATTACTAAAAATAGCATGTACAAAAATGGAAATGTGATGGGAATCCACAGAAAACCCTACCAGATTGTGAGAGCGGTGAAGATATTAGAAGCTGAAGTAGTATGTCCTATCTGTCTGATCGTACTGGGCCCTAACTAGTGTTAGGGAACTAAGTCCACCATTGTAGAATATTACAGTCTTGTCTCACTAACACCCCTATAAAAACGACCATCTTCTGCACCAGACACAACGCATGTGGGCGAAGCCCATACATGGGTGAGTAACATAATAATATGCAGGGACCCCAAAACCAAAAGTAAAGACCACACAACAATTCATCAATGTAATGCATGAATCACAATACATCTCACACAAAGGTATATTCTAGGATAATAATAGTAGCATCATCAGTCACATATTTGAATTCATCGGATGCTTGAGAAATCCTCCTCAAACGATTACATTGGGAATACCATGTCACAAAGTAGTGCTTCCCACAATCCTTGCACTACTATGTTATACCTCCCCATCACGTATTATGGGCCTGAAAAGTCACAGAGGAGTGCTTCCCACTAATAATGGAAACTGAAGTACTCCTCCTCGTCATGTACTGTTGTTATGAAATGTATCAGATAATTTCTTCCCAATATGGTTCTTTAAATTCACGGATAAGTGCTTCCCACTGGGTCATGGGTGAGTTAAAAATTGTCAAAAGTCAACATTCCTCATATCTCAACCAACCATAGGGTTCTATACGTATCGATCCTAGGATAACTTCTCCTAAATCACTTAGTAACACCACAAAATCCATGAATGTCACCAAATGGACTTCAAAAAGATCATCCTCATCGATAGGGTCCCAATTCCACAAACAACATGTCAATCAGATGCATGGTTTTCAATACACATGCTTTTTAGTAAACAGGGGGTTGTTTCCATGGGGCCCGGTCAGACTGACCCCATCAACTCAGCCCCAGGGTCCCACATATCCCTCTTTAAGATCGTCAAAATAAAGCTTACCTTATTTGGGTCTGGGTAGGTCAGATCTGGTTTAGCCAATGGGCCAGGACCATTGGCCCTCGTTGGACCCGGACTGGTTTTGATTCGGGTCTAGCCCGCTGGGTCTCCCGGCGAACAAGTATGCTCTGGCCTGGCCTGAAGGGAGCGGGTCCGGCCCTGCATCCCGAGGCCCAACCAAATGATGCATCCTAGGTGTTCCACCTGACCTCCACAAGGTAGATACACCGCATCCTACCCTCTCCACTGGCCACACAGATCCATCGCCCCTCTCGTCATAGTCGACAGACCATAGCTTGATGACACATAGGTGGCCCGGATACGGGCCATACTCATACACACAACACACTTATGGTGCTGCCATTTCTACCACTACGCTCCATTGGCCATGGACTTCTGCCATCAAATCCCATTGGCTGCAACCTCATGTTGTCTCTATGTTCCCCAAAACTCCAGCCCGACTGGTGTGGGTAGGTCGCCTCTTCTGCTACCGCGGTACCCATTGGTGTCACCCTCTTCATTCGGCTGGCATGGGCCAACCACCGCTGTGCCAGTGGGGTCATACTGGCAACACCTTCCATGGGCCACCTGAGTTTATCCTATTGTTTTTTATGATTCGTCTATTCCTATGGGCTTCTCGGCCACATCCTTCCCTACACTAGACTCGGAATCAAATTTCCAAAACTTTGAAAATGCTACCACCAAGAATGCACGAGCGGATGTGTTCAATCCCTGTTCATGTCGGCCCGAGCCCTCCTCCATCGAGAATTAAATCAAGGGGGTGGTTATAGGATTGCAGTTATACCATTTCATGCAAGGTTTTAAAACAGGATATAGAATCCCTATTAAAAAGTCACCCCCATCATAACACACAAATTTCCGATTACCATGTTTGTGGGTTGATCCGTGTTCATCGTTTCTAGAAAGATTTGAATGGTGAAGAACTTTTATATACAACTCAATCCCCTAAATCATTGATGTTCGATGTAGAAGAATTCATGCTTAAGGATTCAAGATATAGACTTACTCACATTCGACTCCATTCATTGAGGTTCTTTGAAGTTTGTGATGTCCTAATGGTGTTCTTAGTTATTCCTCATTGGAATGGAATTCCAATATTATATTTATTAGAGAGTCAAATTGGTTTAATTCCATCATCCTACATGTTCCAAAATAACTAATGGAAATAATAGAGAAACGTCATTTCACCAATTAATGATGGTCATTAAATTATCCCCTTTAAATAATACAAATTTAATGAGATATTATAAAATCAACGTCACAGTTTCAAATGATAAATTATTGGTTCTCTATTAATGCCCCTCATTGCCGCCTCATCACTACACTACAGCGTCCCCATCACCCACCCAATGTTGGTAATGATATAAAATAATTCCATTAAATTATTTTATTATTTTTCTCAAAATGACACAAAAATAATTTTTGTGCTCATCCCTATCGGCCAATGTTACGTCATTTATTAGAGAATCCCGACATTCTGATTTCAACGGTGCCCTCATTTTTTTGATCCACCGATCATTTCCAAGTATAAAAAATCTCTCTCAAACATTAACTGAACATACCATAAAATAAGATCAAAAATATGTTCCTTGCTCAGTGGACCTCAGAATTACATGACGTAGAATTATGTGGTCTCAAAATGATTTAATTTTATTAAAAAAATTAAACAGATTTTTTGAGACATTAGATTCTATATACCTTAAGTTTTCACATCCCTAAAATCCGAATAAACTAAACAATCACATTGGGGTACTGAGCACAAATTTGAGCATCCCGCTCCGATGTTCTCTCCTGGAGATTTTTTTGTGGCCACCAAACACACACTAGAGGAACCAACCATCCACATAAGACCCCACCCATTCATCCTATATATCCATTGGGAAGTCCACAAATTATTCCCCATCATCAATGTCTAGCTCACCCCTGTAAATGATATGTGATGGATCATGCACGTACCTCTTCATCTGCGACCCGTTGAAAACATATTGTACCCGATTCATCTAGGGGAAGATATATGCAATATGCCACCTCATCAACACTACTCAGAATCTCAAAATTCTAGAAGAACGTAAAATATAGCTTACCACCCAACAAAATCTTCCGAATCCTCAATGTGGTGATACATGAAAGAAAAATAGGATCTCCATCCTCAAATTATAATGTTCTTTGTCTGCTATCAGAATAGGACTTATTCTAACATTGTGCAGTACTCAACCACTCCAGGATGATCTGAACCTTGTCGGTGGTTGCCTGTACCAACATAGGACCAATGAGTGATGACTCCCCTGGGTCTGTCTAGAATATGAGTGATCTGATTTTCTGCCTGTACAAGTCCTCAAACTGTGCAATGTTGATGGTGGAGTGATAGTTTTTGTTGTACGCAAACTCCACCAGTGGTTGTTGTTCCTGCCAAGTACGATCAAATTCATTTACAGAAGAATGAATCATGTCTTATTGGGTTTGGATGGTTTGTTCTGTCTAACCATCCTTCTGAGGATGAAAATTTGTGCTCAAATGATGATTCTACCCAAAAGACTCTTGTAATCCCTTCCACAACTAGTATTTAATGTGGGAGTCATCATCTAATATAATCTTAGAAGATACCCCATGAAGCCGCACTATCACATAGATATAGATGCATCCCAAGCCCTATACCAGTCTCTACTGCTGGATGGGTAGGAAGTGAGCTGACTTGGTGATTTTTTCAACGATCACCCAAATACAATAATGGCCTCTAGAGATATAGGGAAACCCCATCACAAAGTCCATCAAGATACTATACCCTTTCAACTCCAGTACCTCGAGTGGCTATTTCAATCCATGTTGGGCAAAAATCCCTCAAGGTATCATTGAATCCTTTTTGAGGTGATTGTGTTTGTTGACAAAGGGGACATCTAAGTTGTGATTGATGACAAAGAGGATTTCATGGTTGAATGTCGAGTTCAAGAGCTGAGGTCAACGATCCATGTTTGATTCAAGAACGTTGATAAAAGGAATGGATGATCTGGAGGCGGTACAAAAGAACAGATACAAGGTGGCGCCGTTTTCCAGTGTTTGCCAAATTTTTGGGCCTGAAAATCGGCAAATGAAGAAAAGTGTTTTTGGCAAAGGGACTTGCGCGCCGCGAACATGTTGTACAGGAAACTTGCGCGCCATATGTTTTTCAAGATCAGAAGATCAAAATATGGCTAAGGAAATAGGTTCGCGCAAGTTTGGGAGTTGGTCGCGCAAGTGTCTAAAGGAGAGAAGACGTGCGCGCCGAGATTGGGTCGCGCATGTGACTTGCGCGCCGTCGCGCAGGGTGGTCAGATTGCCTATAAATACCGGACCACCCCTCCTCATTTCTCACCGGAGTTCAAGACGAGAGCTCCCGTCGCGTAGGTGTGGTGGTCGCGCAAGTGGTGTGTGTGGTTGCGCAGGTGGGACTTGCGCGCCAGTGGTTGAAGTTGTGCGCCGGTGTTAGAAGTTGCGCGCCGGTTTGCAGTTGCGTGCCAATAGTGGTTTGGGCGTAAAGGGAAGATAGTCGCGCAAGTTTGGAGTTGAGGAAGCTTGTGTCGCGCAAGTGTCAGAGGAGGACTTGCGCGCCCGTTGTGACTTGCGCGCCGATACTTGCGCGCCGAGGTTGACTTGCGCGCCAATTAAGGTTTGTTCCTGCAGTGTTTTTCGGACTGCGTGGAAGCTGGAAGATTTCCCGATACCTTCGGTGCAAAGAGATATTCATCTACGGGTGAAAGTTGTACTTCAACAGAGCATCTACATACAAGAGAAGAAGCATTCAATCATGCAAATGAAGAGACCTACAGGTCTATAAACTGTGAGTGGATCCCTTCTGGAGCAGTGAGCTTAGGAAGAGGAAGTAGGTGATCCTCTCCACCGGCAGTGAGCCATAGAGAGAGAGAGACAGGGAGTGACCCTTGGGAAAGCAGTGAGCTGACCCTAAACATTGTAAAGGCAGTGAGCCTGGGCATAGAAGTGATCTAGCCCGAACATTGTAAACCACAGCTAGTGAAGTTAGTGGATCTTGGTACGAACCGGCAACTTGTCGGCGTATGCTCCTTGGACGTAGCCCTTAGTGGTGAACCAAGTTAAAATCGCTGTGTCTGCCTGGTCGCTTCTCTGCATTGCACTCAAAGCATTATCATCAGATAAACTTGAAAAGAACTGAGCATAGTATACACACAAGAGCAAACAAAGTGACCCTTGTAACAAAGAGGTCAAGATCCAGTGGGGCAGGAAGTATTTTGAAAAAGAATATCCATACCCTGATTCACCCCCCCTCTCAGGGTACATAGGCCCATATTGGCCCTAACAATTGGTATCAGAGGGACTGGTTGCTTTTATCAGATTTGTTTGCTTCAACTTGGTGTAGTCAATCTGTGTTGTTGAAGATATTGTTTGCGCTTATCTCGGTCTACCATGGGAAAAAGAAAATCTTCAAAGAAGAATCAGAAGTCAGGTGGTATCCCTCAGTGTGGAAGTGTTTTTGGAAAAAGTGTGATTCAAATAAAAGAATCAAACAGCTTACTGAAGGAATCATGCAGTGAACAGAAAAATGATTTGGATAAATCATACCACAAAAATACTTACTCAGTCAATGATGCTGATTGAATGAGTGAAGAACCAGACTTTGCAAGTGAAGTTGGAACCACTGACAGTGAAGAAGACGAAATTGAAGGAAGAATTGATATGCGAGCTGAGTTGGAGGCTGCTCTTGAAGAGATAGATGTTTGGAGGGCCAAAACCAAGAAAGCTAACAAAATTATTCGCGATGCCAAACTCTACATGCAGCAGCAAGAAGAAGAGAAGTCTGAGCTGATGGAAGAAATTTAGAAACTTAATTTATCAACATCAGAGAACTCAGAATCCGTTAGTAAGTATAAGCTGAAGGTTGAAGAACAGAAATGAGAGATCGATGGACTGAACAAAAAGGTGGAATATGTCCATGGGACTGAAGAATTGGATCAGAAATCCACTGAGGAAATCAAATCTAAAGGCATACAGATCCATGCTCTGGAAACTGAGGTCAACAAGCTAAGAGTATTAAATCAAAGGCTTATTGATATAGTTACTGACCTAACAGAGAAGAATGATTCTCAAAGTGAGGAACTACAGAAGTTGGCCAAAGGAAAAGGAAAACAAAAGGCTGGTACGTGTGAAGAGAATCAAGAGTCCGATGATGTTCGAAATCTGAAAGCCAAAAATGATGATCTAGCAACACAGCTGTCTGAGTTAGTTCAGAAGAATCAAAAACTACAACAAGAAAATGCATGTTGCTCTGATTCTCTTGCTCAAGAAAAATTGAATGTAAAAGAGCAAAATGTCATGGTTAATAAGCTGAAGCATGAACTGGAAGATGAGATGAGTTGTGGAAAGAATCTCAGAAAAGAACTTGATGCTCAACTTGTATCAAGAGATTTGAATATTAAAAAGTTGGAAGAAGAGCTACAATCAGCCAAGAAGGAAATGAAGAATTCTAAATCCAGAGATAAGCCCATGTTGAAGGATGCACTGCACTTATTATTTGATCATCCTTCGGCAGGTGATGATGAAATGAAGTCCAAATATGCTGCATCAGAGGAGAAGCATGAAAGGATTGTATCTTCCCAAAGGTCAACCTTTTTGGGAAAATCTGGAATTGGATATGATAATCCCACTCCTATGGCTGATAAGAAAAATGTAGTGAAAAATTCCAAAGGTAAGAAAAATCTTGTAGGTGCTGGAGATAGGCCTATGAGGATAGTTTCATGGAGTGATGATATGTGTTATTTCTGCGGAGTTCATGGCCACACATCAAGCTTCTGTACAGAGGCTCTGGAGTACATTTCAGGCTGTGAAGAGAGAAACATTAATAAATCTGAGAACAGGAAGAAGCATCAGGAGAATTTAGAAAGAAGAGCTTCTCATAGGAAAGCATATGTTAGATGCTATTACTGCGGAAGAATGGGACACACAATGAGTATGTGTCAGGAAGCTCAGGAGCCCAATATCAAAAGAAGAAATCAAGGGGCATCAACATCTCAGCAGATAGATGATGAAATGAGGTATGCCTTTGAGGTAAAATGTTTTATATGTTCTCACTATGGGCACATGGTGAGACATTGCAGTAAGAAGAAAGCAGGAAAGGGAAAGGAACAAGAAAAGAGATCTCCACCACAAGAAGTGTACAAGAAAGAAGCCTGTACTAGGAGACAAAGTGGTAAGGAGAAGAATAGGCTTAAAGCCTCGGGGAAATCACATGAAGCTGAACGAAAGTTGTATCAGTCACCTCCTCTATCGTGCTCACAACAACTCTCAAGGAGAGAATGTGAACAAACCTGGAAGATTAAGGGGAGATCTACTCCAGTTGTGATAAAGAAGAATGAACGTTCAATGGAGGACCCACCACCAATGAAAAATAGGGTGGCGACTCATAAATCTGATAAAAGGCAGATAAGCAAAGAATGCATTGCAAAATTCGCCCCGCAACGAGAAGTGGAAGAAAAAGGCAGATCCCTGCAATGGACAAAGAAGACAGGGAAGATGACAAGAAAGGAGATTCCTGCACCGAGAAACAATCAAGGGAAATGGAATTTCAGTAGAACATCAAAGACCAAAATGTGTACCAGTTGGTCTAAACCCCAGATTGTGAGAAAGGCCAAGACTACAGAATCTTCATATCAGAAAAAGGCTCAGAATGTGAGAAAAGAATGCCTAGTCATATGGCCAGAACAGTTGAAGTTGGTCAGGCAGTTGGAGGAAGCAAGAAATGAAGTGTGATGCCCTCCAAGAAAGAATCAAAGGGTTGACCCATCAGGATCAACCACAATCCTCATCTTGAGGAGTCCGGAATAAACCCCTCTCCCTATGTATATAAATGCTATTAATCGATGATCCGTGTGTTTCAGGTTTTAGGGAGATACAATCCAAGGGGAAGTGGCATCTAAGGATGCAAAGTGAAGAAGTTAGATGCTCCAGAATTTCAATGAACTCAAATCTGGTACTAAAGCTGAAGAAGAAAAGGAGAAATGAAGCACAATAGGAGGAAATTGCGTTACTAACTCTTTCTCTTGTTTCCTACACCGAGTTTCAACTCAGTAGGCTTAGAGATTTTGTTAATGGCTCAATTCCAGGTGGAAGCTGAGAATAGGTGATGTAGGAGAAGAACGAATGCTTATGGGTCTAAAAAGTGGCCTAACCCTAGGAAGTGGTGCACAACCAAGGGGGAGAATTCAACCGAAAAAGTCAGATCAGGAGTGTTCGAACGGGGGAATACTCATTTCTGGAGAAGCAGCAATAGTCAAGCATTTCATGATTATTTATTTTGCTCTAACAATGTGGTATCAGCAGACCGTTTTCAGGATACCAAGAAGCTGTGAGAGAATATCAACAGTGCCTTAACATCAATGACACAGTGAAAAGTTATCTGTTGAAAATAAGGATGCGGTAAGAGACTCCGGGGGAGTAGAAGTGGCAGATGCAGACTTAGAAGAAGACACTGATGATGAACAAGAGAGTCAAGTCTATGCATGCAAGGAATCCAAAGAGTCGAGCTGAAAATTATTGGAAAGATAACATTGGTTGAGCTGAAATGCTTTTCTGATGCAGCCGGAAATGAAAACTGGGTTCAGGCAATGAATGAAGAGCTTGATCAAGAACCAGATGTGGGAGATTGTTTCGAGACCAGCAGACAAGAATGTCATTGGAACCAAATGGGTCTATCGCAACAAAATGAATGAAGATGGAACTGTGATTCGAAACAAATCACGACTAGTGTGCAAGGGGTACTCCCAGATCGAAGGAATAGATGTTGATGAGACATTTGCACCAGTTGAAAGGCTGGAGACAATCAGATTATTCTTGGCCATAGCTGTGAAAAGAAAGTTTAAAGTGTTCCATATGGATGTCAAATCCGCATTCTTGAATGGGATTCTGGAAGAAGAGGTGTACATTGAGCAGCCAGATGGTTTTCTCATTCATGAGGATGAGAAAAAGGTTTGCAGGCTGAAGAAGGCATTCTAAGGGCTGAAACAAGCACCAAGGGCATGGTACTCAAGGCTTGATCAATACTTGAAGAAGCTTGGTTTCCAGCGTGGAGGATTTGATTACAACCTCTATTTCAGCAATGAATGTAATCAAAGGATGATGGTTTTGGTTTATGTCGATGACATAATATTCGGTGGATCAGATGAAGCTCAATGCAGACAGTTCTCCGAATTCATGAAAAATGAGTTTGAAATGTCACTGATTGGAGAACTAACATTTTTTTCTTGGTTTACAGGTGACACAAGGAAGTAATGGCACTTTTATTTCTCAATCCAAATATGCCAATGAGGTTCTAAGAAGGTTTGGAATGGATAATTCCAAGGATATGAAGACTCCGGTTACTACCCGGATGAGATTATCAAAAGATGAAGATGGCAAGGCAGTTAATATCACAGAATACAGGCAAATCATTGGAAGTCTGTTGTACTTAACCGCAACAAAGCCTGATATTGTTTTCGCCACATGCCAAGCAGCGAGATATCAGAGTAATCCCAAGGAAAGTCACATGCTTGCAGTGAAAAGAATACTTCGGTATATCAAGGGCACGGTGGACTTAGGCTTGACATACAACGACAAATCTCAGACAGAGTTATTGGGATATACTGATGCAGACTGGGCCGGTTCAGCAGATGATAGAAAATCAACGTCAGGTGGTGCATTCTATCTTGGTGGATTGTGTATTTCTTGGCTAAGCAAGAAACAAGATTGCATTTCATTGAGCACCACGGAAGCTGAGTATATTGCGGCCACTCAAGCATGCACACAGTTATTGTGGATGAAGCAGCAACTTGAAGATATGGGAGTTGAAGTAAAGTCTCCGATCAGAATCCAGTGTGACAACTCAAGTGCTATAAATCATAGCAAAAATCCTGTCCATCATTCCAGGACAAAGCACATTGAGATCAAGTATCATTTCATCAAGGAGAAGGTTGAGCAGGGCATCGTGAAGTTGGAGTACGTTCCTACAGAGCTACAGGTTGCAGACATTCTGACAAAGGCCTTACCCAAGGAATCTTTTGAGAGGCATCGACTGGCTCTAGGAGTTCAGTCGATTCCCCGCACTTGAAATTGTGTGGATGTGGGACCCTCCCCCTCTTCCCGAGGTATGCTGTGTTTTCTACTATGATACAGACTACAAAGGCGTGACCTTTGGGTTCGTTGACAAAGGGGGAGAAAATAGTGATTGTTCAAGGGGGAGACAATGTGGAGATTTGATAAATCATGAATGATATGGGGAGATGCTGACAGGTGGAGTAGCCAGATAGGGGGAGTTGAAGCTAGTTGAACGTGCTTAGCCAGAGCTTAGCTTGGACAACACATGAAATATGGCTAAAGAGGTGTTGAACCTGTGAGCAGAAAGGGGGAGCGTATTAAATCCGACGATGCTAGAAGTGATCGATCAAAGAATAGATATCACGAGAGCTGAGGATCGTGATAAAAGCAGAAGAGTGGTGTTGGACAGTGTTTGGTGTCAACAGTGGATGTCAGAGACAAAGTGATTCATTGATGAACTTTTCATTTACTCTTGTTTCTCACGCCGAGCATTGCTCATGTGGGCTTAGAGTATGTGTTGAGTAAATCCTTGGTCGCTATCAGAATCGCAATGGGGCGAATGGAGGCTGAAGAATCAATGACGTATCTTTGTTTGGAAGAGTTGTCAACAAACCCAAAGGGGGAGATTGTTGGGCAAAAATCCCTCAAGGTATCATTGAATCCTTTTTGAGGTGATTGTGTTTGTTGACAAAGTGGACATCTAAGTTGTGATTGATGACAAAGAGGATTTCATGGTTGAATGTCGAGTTCAAGAGCTGAGGTCAACGATCCATGTTTGATTCAAGAACTTTGATAAAAGGAATGGATGATCTGGAGGCGGTACAAAAGAACAGATACAAGGTGGCGCCGTTTTCCAGTGTTTGCCAAATTTTTGGGCCTGAAAATCGGCAAATGAAGAAAAGTGTTTTTGGCAAAGGGACTTGCGCGCCGCGAACATGTTGTACAGGAAACTTGCGCGCCATATGTTTTTCAAGATCAGAAGATCAAAATATGGCTAAGGAAATAGGTTCGCGCAAGTTTGGGAGTTGGTCGCGCAAGTGTCTAAAGGAGAGAAGACGTGCGCGCCGAGATTGGGTCGCGCATGTGACTTGCGCGCCGTCGCGCAGGGTGGTCAGATTGCCTATAAATACCGGACCACCCCTCCTCATTTCTCACCGGAGTTCAAGACGAGAGCTCCCGTCGCGTAGGTGTGGTGGTCGCGCAAGTGGTGTGTGTGGTTGCGCAGGTGGGACTTGCGCGCCAGTGGTTGAAGTTGTGCGCCGGTGTTAGAAGTTGCGCGCCGGTTTGCAGTTGCGTACCAATAGTGGTTTGGGCGTAAAGGGAAGAGAGTCGCGCAAGTTTGGAGTTGAGGAAGCTTGTGTCGCGCATGTGTCAGAGGAGGACTTGCGCGCCCGTTGTGACTTGCGCGCCGATACTTGCGCGCCGAGGTTGACTTGCGCGCCAATTAAGGTTTGTTCCTGCTGTGTTTTTCGGACTGCATGGAAGCTGGAAGATTTCCCGATACCTTCGGTGCAAAGAGATATTCATCTACGGGTGAAAGTTGTACTTCAACAGAGCATCTACATACAAGAGAAGATGCATTCATTCATGCAAATGAAGAGACCTACAGGTCTATAAACTGTGAGTGGATCCCTTCTGGAGCAGTGAGCTTAGGAAGAGGAAGTAGGTGATCCTCTCCACCGGCAGTGAGCCATAGAGAGAGAGAGACAGGGAGTGACCCTTGGGAAAGCAGTGAGCTGACCCTAAACATTGTAAAGGCAGTGAGCCTGGGCATAGAAGTGATCTAGCCCGAACATTGTAAACCACAGCTAGTGAAGTTAGTGGATCTTGGTACGAACCGGCAACTTGTCGGCGTATGCTCCTTGGACGTAGCCCTTAGTGGTGAACCAAGTTAAAATCGATGTGTCTGCCTGGTCGCTTCTCTGCATTGCACTCAAAGCATTATCATCAGATAAACTTGAAAAGAACTGAGCATAGTATACACACAAGAGCAAACAAACTGACCCTTGTAACAAAGAGGTCAAGATCCAGTGGGGCAGGAAGTATTTTGAAAAAGAATATCCATACCCTGATTCACCCCCCCTCTCAGGGTACATAGGCCCCTATTGGCCCTAACAATCCATGTGAAAGCTGATACTCAACATTCACATGTTGTCCAGTGAGTCATCGTGAAACGAACTCGAACACCACATTCTTCATCCACGACCACCAGAACTGACATCAGAGGTTCTGGTACATATTCTACACTCTATGATGTACCACCAAAGGGGACATATTTAACTCTCTCAACAAATCCCCACACAACTCCATTGGTAATATGGTTCACTCTCTGAATTGGATGATGGGTTCACCACCTATAAAAATTCCATCATAAGAACGTCCTGAAGAAAACTGAGCATGTCAGGCCTCGTAGTCAACATCTACCTACTATGCCTCTTAGAATCATTATATTAGTGGAGGTGTAACAATAATTGAAGGATGGTAAAAAGCTTCACCATCCTCCATAAAGGATATTTACATTGCGGCTAACTACTACGTCGCCCCACTCAGCAGCTGCAACCTGATATTCTGGATGAGCGCATATTCTTCCACATACCTTTTTATAGGTTTATAGAATATTTCAAAGTTATAGTACAAGATGAACTCTAGCCATCACCGATATCTCAGGTTCAAGTCCTTTTGGAAGATGAAATATATGAAACTCTTATGGTGGGAGTAAACACTAAATTTTTCACCCATCAAGGAGTTCCTCCATATCTTCAAGAATACTGATGCTAACTCTAGGTTGGGGGTTTGGTAGTTCTGATAATTTATTATTAATTTATGTGAGCCTTAGGCAATCACTACCCACTCCTTCCTCTGGACAAAACCCAGCGTAGTCCTTAATGCTTCACAGTAAAACTACATACAATACGCCAACCTATAGAAGTCCAAAGATGGGGCTCACTAGTCAGTATCCACCTCTTCTCCTGGAAACTCTTTTGAAATTTATCCATCTACATGAAGGGTTTTCCTTTCCAAGTCAATGTCGATAAGGGTACTGCAGCCCTGGAAAATAAGGTTTGAATCTACTATAGTAACCAGCGAAACCCATGAATCTCCTCACCTCAATCACACTAATAGGTGGCTCCAAATAAATTACTACCTATATCATTAATGGATCTATGTCAACTATATCCATTTGAGCTGGTGTGTCCATAAAAGTGTACATACTGAATCCAAAAATTACACTTTTAGAGCTTACCATAAAGTCGGTTCCCTTAGAGTGTATCTAGAACCACCCATAGGTGTGTAGCGTGCTCCTCCACTGATGCTAAGTATAACATGATGTCACCAATGAATAAAAAAATGAATCAGTAAAGGTATGGATGGAAAATCCTTTTCATGAGGCCCATGTACACTTCTTGGGTGTTGGTCACACCAAAAGGCATAACTAGGAACTCATAGTGACCATACAAGCACATGAATGCTTTCTTCAGTACATCATCAGTACGTTCTTGAAGCTGGTGATAGCATGATCTGAGGTATATAATTGAGAGCCATTTTTCTCCCTTCATCTGGTCTAATAGGTCTTCAATTCTCAGCAGTGGATACATGTTCTTCACAGTCCCCTATTTTAGGTGACAGAAATTTACAAGCAACCTCAAACTATTTTCTACCTTCATTAGAATGTTCATAGGGGCTGCCCATTGTGACATTCTATGCCTTACAAACCCCTTCTCTTGCAAGTCATGTAGCTATACCATCATAGGGAGAAGCTCTATATGGGCCATCCAATATGCCATTTTGGATATTAGTTTTGTCAGAGGGTACAAGTCAATGAAAAATTATACCTCCCTATGAGGAGGTAGTCTCAGAACATCCATAGGGAAACCATCTTCGTACACATCCACCACTATATGAAATCACAGAATCCTTTCATCAAATAAACTAATGGTGAGGCTAGCCAACATGTTAGTGACCGACTGAACTGTACTCCGAGGAAGTATGTCCCACACTGAAAGGGTTTCCTTCTTACTAGTGAAGGAAAACCTGCTCCCATATCTAGGGACACACTACACTATATGCCTTAAATAGTCGATCTGGGCAAGGAAAATAGATATCCAGTCCATACCCAGGATGATGATGTATGGCCTTGAAGTCACTACGTGGAGATCTGAGTCAAACATCTCGCCTCCTAGAGTTATCTCACACTACTGACACATGTGTATGATCATTGAATCCCCTTCCTTAAGAGTCTCTAACACTAAGGACCGATTCAACGACTCTACTAGAATATCCAAGATCTAAACGAGAGGCATGGAACTAAAGGACTTATTAGCACCTATGTCTATCCGTACTGCATCTTTTGTGGAGAAGACACAGTTCATAACTCAGATCACTTGTGGAGCACCTTGGACATAAGCCTGTACTGCCTGAACCTGCTCTCACCCCTGTCTATATGCTCCATGAGGTTGGGGTGGATCACCTAGGGAGGTGGTGGTAACATCTCAAATTGCTACCCACCACTGGATTCTCATCCTACTCCCCTGCCATGTGCACCACCCTGTGGACCTCCTCTATCGAACCAATCATGTTATCTCACGATCCCCTCGATCATGTATTGGTCATTTGTGTGGTATTTCATGTGTCATGAGTCATGTTTCCCTACCCACCACATGAATATAAAGGCCTGGTTCCCGGTAGAATTATATCTGGTCTATGAGACTCGAACTACTGACCCTGAGTCATGGGGCTATCCCCTGTGTGGCTTGGCCAGCATGGGCCCTCGAATCTGCTTTCTACTGCCTTCCAAAGACTCTACCACCTGGGGTCTGCTGAAATCTCTATATCTGGGACCCTTCTCTTCCTTAAAGCTCTCTACTTGAAGGGATTTCTATAACACCCTGGCCTTGTTCGGGATGCTGAGAGACAACACTGATGCCCTGATCTCCCACCCGAGTCACTGCTCAAGGGAATGCTCCCTAAAGAACAGGTCTTGAACCATGTTTGTGGAGATAAGATATAGCTCTTTTAACAACACTGACTAATCAGCTACCATCTTGTTTCAAGATGAAGGTGAAGAAACTCCTAAATACTTACAGACAGTAAGGTCATAGAAAAAACACCTCCTAGATAAGCTGCATGTTTTCTTCCCAGGTATAGGTCACCACAACGTGTGTCTGGGTGATCAAACTACACCATATCCCTATTGAGCCCTGCAACGGCTTTCTGCAACGATTACCATCTAGTTAGTCAGTTTCATCACAAGGCATAATGCATGTGTCATATCCTCAATAATGTCCTAAAAGACCTTAGGATTCGTCTCTCCACTGAACCTAGGAGATCTCATTCTGAGACTCATGTAAAGAACTAAACCTATGAACAACCTTTTATGGAACCACTTGAAGCAGATGTTGACCATCAGGTGGTGGTAGAACTGGTGCACCACCTAGTAGGTCTGTCTCTAGGACTGGTCCATGAACGGACACCTCATCAATTTGCAGGAATTCCTCATGACTTCGTATCAGGATCCTGATTGGACGCCCTTGTGGAGGAATCCAATAATAGATCAAGATGTACCTCAGTTAAAAGGTTATCTTCAACAATATGACTATTATTAAAAAAAATTAAAGGGACACTTATGAAAATTATTTTTTCATGTATATAGCAGAAAACTAGAATTCAAGGTCCTGGTGTATGGATACGATGACCATTGCACCAAAACTAGAATCCCTATATCCAAAAGTCAGACATGAAACACTTAACACTGTTTCCCCAAATCAGAATAGAGGATTCCTATATTTGTGGTAGGAACGACCACCATTTGATATCACATTATCACGACCCATACCGTGAGGCATGTTCCATGAATACTACAAGACATCCTCTTGATGTCTAGGGGATAGAGACTAGTGTTGATGGCATTAACCGTCATGTTGGAGGCATTTTAAAGTTTAAATGTATGCACACACACTCCAAAACACATGCCAAAACACTAAAAGAGAGAAAAATGTACCAATAAAACAAGGCATAGTGTAAGTACCGCTACAAGTAAGTGGGCCCGAATACAAACCCAACAACGAAATGAAAAAATCATCTACAAAAAAGGAACTATGATGGACATCTGAAAAAAAACACCACCTGATTATAAGAGTAGTGTATCCACTACAACCCCAATTAGTATGTCCTATACACCCAGTTCTTCTGGGCCCCGCCTAGTCCTAAGCTAACAACTCCACCGTTGTAGTGTCTGTCAGGCCCGTCTCTCGGAAAAACCCTGATTAAACATTTCTCATATTTAGTAGACACAAAATGTGAATGGAATTCCTAAGTAGGGGTGAGTAACATAGTAATCATTAGGGACCCAAAAACAAAATGGAAGGACCAAACAATAATTACACAAATTGAAGTACGAAACAAAAGACAACTCACAACAGGTATATTCTAAGATAGTAATAGTAGCAGCATCGATAATATCAATGAACACCTCAGATACTAGTGAACTTCTCCTCTAATTAGTACAGTTGGAATGGCAAGTCATGATGATGTGCTTTCCATTATCCTTATAATTCTTAGGTACACCACCCCACCGCATACCGTGGGCTTGCAAAGTCACAGACAAGTGATTTCCACTAATTATGGACAAATGAGGTCATCTCCCTTGTCACATACTGTTGGTCTATAAAGTCACAGAGAGGCGATTCACCCCATTGTCATGTAAGTTCATAGATAAATACTTCCCACTAGGCCATGGTTGATTCATTCATAGTCTAATTTCTTTATTTCTCAGGTGTCATCCAACCATAGTGTTCTGTATGTAGCACACCTGGTAGAACTACTCCTCAAAACCTTGAATGCATATAAACATCCATTAAAGTCACTAAATGTAATTCAAAGTCATCCTCCTATTTGAGTGGGTCCCAATACACCAGATATCTCGCGAATTAGACACACGATTTTCATGATACATGCGTTTTAATAATGTTGGGGCGGTTTAGACGGGGGATGGTCCGACCTGACCAACACGACCTGGGGGTCCCACATACCCCGGATTAGGATCGACTGACTCAACCTGACCCAATTTTTGTCGGGGATGGTCTATTGTGGTCTACCCAATAGGCCAAGCCCAATGGGCATCCCTGGAACTGACCTGGTTTAGCCGAGGTTCCAGCCCGCTGGGTCGCCCGACGAACTCGTCTAGTCTGGACTGACCTGAAGAGTGCAGGCCCGACATGCTGGCATGGTTTTAGACCATTGAAAAACATGAACAAAAAGACTACTAGGGAATGGCCCACCAAACTAAGTATTAGATACATGACTCGACCGAGGTGCTCTGCCCATCTGAGACGTAGATGTCGTGACGCGTCCTGCACACTCTAGTGGATCCACTAATGCAATGCCCCTCAAGCCTCATTAAATTATCCATAGCCCTGTAGTGCCTAGGTTTCTAGGATTTGGTCTACCCTCCTCTATTCAGTGGTGGATTGGCATAATGATTCTCGCCATCACAGCTGGTTGGATGCAGCCTCTGACCCTTGTGTTGTGTTGCTGCCCTCTTGTGGGTCCGTCGATGGCCTACCGCCTCTACTACTACCGTGGAGCCTGTTGTCGTCATGGTGGTGACACCTTACGTGGGATACTGGGGATCCTCCAGTGGTTAATATTATCATTCATCTATCCTTATGGACCCCTTGAGTTTCCACTATCCATGCTTAGGACACATAATTGAATTGTCACCACTTTGAAATTGTGGCCACCATGAACGCACAGGCGGAGGTGCTCGGGCCTTGTTCATGTTAGCCCATGCCCTCCGAGTTAGAGGATTAAATCAAGGTGTAGGTTAAGGGATTTTAGTTTAACCATTTGATGCGGGATTCAATCCTATAAAATGGATCCTTAATAAAAAGTTACCCACCAACATAACACATGAATTGGGAATCAACAATTTTGTGGGTTGATCCATATTCGTAGTTTCTAGAAAATGAATAATGTGGAAGAACATTGAAATAAAACTCAAACCCCTTCCTCTTTGATGTTCGATGCTGAATCATTCATCCTCAAGGATTAATGATGTCAACATCATCACTTCCATCTCTGTTCTTTGAGGTTCGTCAAAGTCAGTGAATCCTCGCTTGTGTTCTTTGTCGTTCTTCATTGGAGAGGAATTCCTATTTAAAATTCATCAAAGAGTCACCATGTTTCAATTCAACAATATCCGACATGACAAACTAATTCATGGAAACAATAGTGCAACATCGTTGTGCCAATTAATGCTGCTCATTAAATCGGCCACATTTAATGGGACACATTTAACGTGTCCTTTTAAAATCAGTGTTGTGTTTTTAAACAAGCCATTATTCATTCTCCATCAGTGCACCTCATTACTGACTCATCGCTGGCCCACTGCGTCACCATCCACCAACAAATAGTGAAAATGAAAAAAATTAATTTCTTTAATTTATTTAAATATTTTTCTGGAAAAGTCCAAATAATTACTTTTCTTTTTGGCCATTCTCAGTTGATGTTATCTCAATTCTAGGAGAATCCCTTGGTTGTGAATTCAATAGTTCCCTCAATTTTTCAAATTTCACAATGGTTAAAAAGTTGTAAATTAACGCTCACAGGATTACTAAACATACCATAAAAAATTTAAAAATTAAATTTCATGCTCTTTGATCCTCAGAATCACATGCCATTGAATTTCGAGGTGTTGATATAATTCCATTTAATTAAACAAATTACATGGAATTTCTGAGACATTACAAAATCATTACCATATTTGACTATGATTTATATCATTTATTATTTAATAATTTGTATAATTATAAATATAAAAAAACTAAAAGTTATAAACCAAAATTTCCATATCCTATATATATATATATATTCATAAAAGAGATCAATAAAACCCATTTAAGCAGAAACAATATTCCATAGCTCACTAAATCCCACAAATTCTTGTAAAATATTATACAATGAGATGGGATACAAGGGAAGGGGGAGTTGTTATCCACACATATAAATGATAACAAATATTTTTAATCAATATAATATTCTCATGAAAATATATGAATAAACAACCCCTATATATTATATTCATTGAGAAAGGTAAATAATATTACATACTGTTAGTATTGGACACCACGATTCTACCAGTAACAATCATACCCTATATGTTAAATATAAATCAAAATTTGAATACATTCCAATTTCTATATTTAAGGAATTCCGATTACAATAAATCTTATAAATAATAATTAGTTTAAATCATTAATAAAATATTTTGTGAACTTCATCATCAATTTAAGATTAACGATTTAATTTCACTCAAAATATAAGGTTATATTTTATTACAACATTTAAATACGAATATCAAAAAAATTAATACTATATATTTTCCCTATCCAATATAGTATTATCAATTATTATTATATTTATATCATTGAAACTAATCCCATGAGTTCGTTTGTACTTTATTACCATTTCAAATAATTGGAATTCAATAACATTACCATCCACCATTAAAATGGTTTTTTAATTTAATAAATTATGAAATATAGTACCAAAATAATTTTAATAGAAAATAATATTGAATAACTACCATCATGCAAGTATACCAACCAAATATAACCATCATGCTGCTATTTGAAAAGCCTTTAATCGGCATCAATTCCAACCACCCGTCAAAAATTATATAATGTAAAAAAACTATGATGAAACAATACACACCTCTACTTTGGAATAAAATTTATACGATATCAATTAAAGAATAAAAATGTTATTATATTTATATAAATAGATAAGTTTGTTCAAATAATTTTTTATCTCAACAATTTGTTGGAGAACACATTGATTCTTCAATTTGGCATGCAAACATATAACCAGAAATGATTGTCATAAAATAATCCAAACCATTCAATTTCCTAAATAAATATATTCATTACAGTCTTCATTTAATTAACCCAATATATGTATTATTTATCATTATGATACCTATTTATATATGGTTATCATTAGAAATAATAATAAGAGGAGTATTTTAAATGAATCCCCATTCATCTTGAGAAATTTTAAAAAATAATGATATTCTCATATAATGTACGTAATTCCTAATTATATTCATGTAACCATAATGAAGCTAATATCTAAATTATATGGATGTGAAATATGTTAGGAAAATTTATTAATAATATAAAATTGTAAATATGATATCAATTAAATCACATGAGAAAATTGACCAAAATAAATTGTAATTGACAGAAAAACATACAATCCACTCAAAATGATCTCATTTAATTGAAATGATTTTTATTAAAAGGTCAGACAATTAAGTAAAAGATTATTCTGAAAAATTATGTAAGAAAATATAAAAAAATGATGTCTTACAAAAATCATGTAACAAAAAATCCTCGATTTTAAATGGAATGTTTCATGAAAGAACAACCCCTAACCTCCCCCAAGTATAGAGTTCAGTATTAGAGACTACATTATAGTTTTAGATAGATTATGATACAATTAAATATATGAGTTTAAAATTATACATGATGCATTTATAGTAGATTTTTAGACTCTCTGCAGGTGAATGGACGTTACTTATAATATTATTAATGTAGATCTTAGAGTGCACATCATGTCGAGCCATTCTCTAGTATTTTTTTCTGGATAATATGAATCATCAAAATAAATCTTTCCATATCCATCACAGATGAATGAGATATAAAATAATCAATTTAATAGAAAGAATGGGAACCACCATAATGTTTTATGCATGTTTAACCACAACTTGTAGTTCCATGGAACACATTATAGAATAATATATTTTGATTTTATTACAACCTACACATGAGTTCCTTCCAAAAAATGGGGTCAATAAAATTTTCATTGTACAGTTACCCCATTTGAAAGATATTGAGAGGGATTCCTTATTCAGAATTGAATTTCCAACTAGCTTCATATTTGAATGATGATATATCGTTACAGATATAATGACACATGAGGTAGCAAAAAGAATCATGATGTCATAAAATTTCTTAATCATTAAGGATATTCCTTTTATAAATGTAGTGGAATTGGTTATCGACTATTACCTTATGTAATATTTTTATAAATCTAGAATATTTTATTTTTTAAACGCATGCAATGAGCCCCACAATGTTGTTGAAATCTATCAATAATAATTAAAATGGGTTTAAATTGAATGCGAAATATTTATTTCCGAAATAACATGTAATAATAATATTATAGGAATAATGTTTACCATACAAAATATTATTTTAAATTGATTAGAAATGGAGAAAGGGCTGGATGATATTATAGTCAATTTCAATCCTATTATGAGTGTCGATCCAAAACTAAGTAAATTATTATCGATAAATAACATATGTAATTATTTATGAATAATTTTCTTGAATTTAATCCCTCAACACCTTAGTAAAATAAATTACATCTCAAATAGAATTTTCCATGCTTTATATGTTTTGAAAATTTAAAATCCCTAAAAAAAATAAACATGTGTCAATACATTCTCCTTCTAATCATGTTATATCTATACACAAGTGGAGTGGAAATAAAATACTTCTTGGAATTTTTTTCCAATTTTTACATGAATAATTAGTGATATTTGTCATTTTATCCTACTACTATTCATATAAAAATTTTAATTAAGGAACCCATGCCACCTTGACGTATGCATAACTTCATCGTATAATTTTTTTTAAACATGGGAATATAGGGGAAGAAATGTAGATGAGTATTCTAGAAATAATCTGTTAATAACCATGGAAATTAAAAAAAATCATTTTCATTTCATTCCTATAATGATGAATTAGATTTTATAAAAGTATACTTATTGTAATAATATCCTGATATTTTTTCAATACAAACAATAATACTTCTATTTTTATTAAAATAATTTTCTTTATAAATTTATTTAAAATAATAATATTAAAATATATACATTTAAATTTTAAGAATACTTTTTTTAAATCACTATATCAATATTATATTTGACATAAATTTTGAAATTTTTCTAAAATTAATTCTTTTCTATAAATATTGAGAATTAAATTTGTTTTAAACTATCACTTATATTATTTAAACACATTAATTTCAAAATTATAATTTTAACCAAGCATATCATATGAGTAATTTAATTATAGTCATTAAAACTAATTACATAGGAGACATAATTTTACCTTATTGTGGTAATTAAATTAATTTTTATATTAAAACACATTTTATTTAATAAATGTTATTCTATTGTGTTTGGTTATTTATTATTTAAAGATATTAGGAACATATAGAAATTTAATAATGCCTTATATATAAATAAAATATTGGAGTCTTGATTCTGAAAAAAACTATTCATGATTCTTCTTTATATTTGGCTGTTAAAAAATCAAAAAAAAATCTTATTCAAAATTATGATGTCCCTGAACACTAGCCATACCAAATAAGTTTTCAATATGGTATAAAATATATATTTATTTCTAAATAAAAATGCATCAAATTTTTATATTAGGAATTTATATTTACATCCAAAATCTTAATCCATTGAAAAAATAAACTACGATAATGAAACAATGATTATATAGTAATATACACAACACTCATTTATCCAATGAAATGTTTCTATAGTGAACAATACAATTATCCCACAAAAATTGTTAAATGAATAATATAATCATTTTTATCTTTATACCTATTTACAATAATAATGAAACAATAGGTAGTGTAAATATATAAGTTTAACCTCATTGGATTTAGGTAAATAGACCATATGGTACCCACATGAATTGTAATATGAATATGAAATAATTTAGTGGCATCATGTATATTTTGAAATAGTTCAAACTATAATGTGTGTTAAATCATTTCCTAAAAAAATATAATTAGCCTGATAATATCATATTGAAAAGAAAATATAGATCTATGAGAACAAAAAAATTTATATCCATATAATTTGAAACTGTAAACACATAGAAACATACATAAAAATAGTAAATATAAAATATAAAATTATTCATATTGATAAAATATATATTACCTTTACCATCAAAATGGGTATTATATATACAATTTATATGTACATTATACCCAACCCATCTTGAATGGATAATTTGATAGGGACATTACACTATTATACCATCCAATTAATGGATTGGGTTTTGGAATATATATCACATTGTTCACCATATTTTTTATCTATCTTGGATAACTAATTTATGATTTAACAATAATAACATATCAACATATACATATCCAATATAAATAAATTAATGTTATTAATGTATAAAACTCTATTAATATTAACAAACAAATATAATTCAATTTTACCTATATATTAATAATAACTAAAAAAATATCTACAAAATGTAAATTGTGATGATTATAATATCAAAATATCCATAAATAAAGAAATCTAAAATCATGTAATTTGTTAATGAAAATTCATTATTATAAAAAGACAAACAATCATGGCTAATGAAATAATGGTTATTTATGGAATATATGTAATAATTAAATATAATCTGAGAACGTAAATAAATATAGAAGTACCAACAGTATGCATTCACATCACTTCCAAAACATAATATTTATTTATAAAACATAATTTAGAAATAATATTACTAAAAATAATTATTTGATCTTATTTAATTTAAATCAGTTAAAACATTTCAAAATGTGATATTTTAAACTTAATTATTTATTTCAATTTAAAATAAAATTACTTTTATGATTATAAAATTTTAAAACCAATAGAAAAATCCAATAATTTATTCTTAGTATAACATTAAATTATACAACTACAAATTCATCCACATGCCCACTGTAATGAATTTATAAATTTTTTATACATATATCATGAAATGGAAAAAACACACCACTTGAAATAATAAAATTAAAATAAGGGATATGTTCAGATTTTATAAATTATTTTCAGGTATTCCACTGTCTATTTGTAGAATTCTATTTATTCATTTTTTACATATGAGTTTTTATAGAAAAATATTGTTATGGTGTTTAAAAGTAGGAACTACATGATTAAAATGTGGTTAGGGGAAACCATGCGCTCGGGATAGTCGATGTATCCAGTGCACAGAGTTAATTGTATGTGTGTGGTCTAACCTCTAAGAAACCATGGGGCCTATTTTCTCTTGGATAGAGGAAGCTACACGATTGCTTCATGGTTTAGAAAATCTTATTGTATAACCATGTTTCCTTTCTAGATCACTATAATTTTAAATTTACTTATATACCCTCCCATAATTCTAAAGACAAACCACCCCTAATTTAAGCCATTCAATATCTAGATCTATATGAGATTCCTACTCTCCCTCTTATCCCCCTTGAACTACTATTTGTAGCTGCATTCGGACATGGATTTTTAAGAATCGTCATGTATGCCTCTCTTTTCTTGATTTCTCCCATACTTAGGTGGTTCCTATTCCCATATTCATGATATAATTTTTCTCTAGTGAATTTTTGGACCTAATATAGGATTATCAATGTGTTTTTTTGAATAATATTGATGTATATGTTTTAATATTGCTTTAAAAGTGTCTCTATGTGGTACAGTTGGGTTCATTAAACTGTATTTCGCATTTTCCACTCGTGAGGTATGTAATTCCATCTATTAGTGTAATTAAATGATTTTGGTAATCCATCCTTTCTTTTTGAATCAATTTTATGGATTGTGTAAAAGGTTCGAATTTATTTTTAAAATAAATATTCATGGTTAATTTGTATTTTAATGTCGTTTCACAATAGAAATGGTTGGATTTCATGTGTTCATTAAATTTCGGGTTTCCAAATTTGTTTTATTACCTATTCATATGGTCAGTAGTATGCTTAAAATAGTTTTGAGGTGTATGGGATAATAATATGTTGTTTTCATAAGAAGAGTGATGGATTTTCATGTGTGATTTAGGTTTCATGATATTTTTATATGAATGGAGTGATATACATTGCATATGAAATTGAAATTGATAACATTGTAAAAACTAGTTATCTAGGTGGGTGGACTTGGACTATTACTCTAGTTGAAACAGTGAGGTCGGGGATTGAATTCTTTTAGTAGGATTGGTGATACAACACTAACTAATCATCATTATTATTTATGACCATCAGACCATGTGATGGAATCCCCTCTAGTGGATCTTGTAAGGGAAGGTTATGTGTTATGAATTCTATACCATGTTTCATGAAGAATCGAGGTTCCTACGGTTCTACTAGTTTAAGTACCTATAGGGACTTCCTTCAATATGTTATCATATGATGATTTTCTAACCATTGACATATGGTGGATCATAATCTTATGTTAATTAGAAAATAATGTTTCAATAATATTGTATTCCTTATAATTCTTATGATGAAAAAATTTACAATAACGTTTCTGAAAATTTCATATTTATTTATCTTATAATGTTATGGCATGTAATTTTATTTTTCGACGGTATACAACTGATATTTTTATTAGAATCTAAATAAACCATTAGTTTTATGTATACTTTAATATTTTTGTCCCACGTTAATGAAATATGTTCCATATTTGTGATGGTGGATCAGGTTTCTAGTGTTACATGCTTGTAGGTGTTGGTGGTGGTGGATTGAGGGTGATTTCCACCTCATTGCATGATGGTTTTTGGGTTTTTGTGAAGAGGTATTCCCACTTCGTTTTGGTAATCATGGTTTTTGGTTAATTTTATAAAATATTTATTTTCAGAATTTTTTTACTCTTTTTTTAATGGATATATTTCATTGTGTGATGATATATATTGAGTATTATTTATGGTAGTTTATAATGGGTGAAATCATTACCAAGTTGTATTGTTGGTACTAAGTAACTTATATCTGGCCCATGTAGATAAAGAATGACATTTGGAACAAGTCTCAAGCCAGGTTGGTTGGAATCCTGAATTGGTTCATGAAAAATTGTATCATATATATGTTTTTCTCTTTTAATCATTTTATATGGGAATATTTTTGATAGACTGGATCTAGGATTGTTGGATCATCATGTTCTAATTTCTAGAGGGATGTATGGACAACACACCTCATGATAGTTCATGGCATTCCATATTATATTGGTAAACTAGATTAAATTCTCCTCCATGTGATACTAACATGCTTCAGATGGTGTTTGGAAACTGGTTGGGGGTGAAGAGGTTTGGATTTTTATTGCATTGATGTGGTTTTGTTTTGATCCATATAGGCATTTGATATTTGTTTTTATGAAATTTTCTCAGAATGGTGTATTGATGGTTCATATGTTGGATTGTAGCTTGTCGTGGACAAATTTCTATTTGTAGTCCTCTTGTGTTACTGCATTAAGAGTCCAGATAGAGTTATCCAAATTAAATTTATTGCAGACCTGTAGAATCTGTGGATTAGGATGTCTAATATTCGGGTCAGGGAGCGGTCTCAAGTACAATTCCTTTTGTGGAAGCCAAAATTTGACCAAGAACGGAAAAGCTCAGCAGTTCATCATTAACTAGACTACTTCCTTTCAGGGTCGCATGGATCCCCATGAGGAGGAGGAGTGGATTTATAATATCAAATGGATGTTTGAGTTACTTGAATCTCCAAATGATGTCAGAGTAAAAATTACAACTTTCATTCGAGAAGGTCCTTTTCAGAGGTGGTGGGATTCAGTGGTTCATCGTGGGAAGCATGAGAATATGTATGGAAAGGAATTCAAGTCATCTCGAATGAGAATTATTTCAAAAATACCTTCTCATTAACTAAGACCTGATATCCATGGATATTCACTTGGGGTATCAGACTATGGTGGAGTATGCTAACAACTTTATACAGTAGGATTGGTTAGCACTTGACGTAGTTTCAATGAGTAGTTGAAGCCTCAAAAGATCTAAATGGGGCTATGAGAGGATATCCAATTTATGGAATTCATGTTATTTTTTGAGAATTATTCTATGGTGGTATATCATGCTTTGATGGTGGATATTGATCATTATGGAATGTTGGGTTTCTCTGTTGTAGTGTCTGCAGTGGATCTGTTTCATGGGAGTTTATACAAGAAGAAGTGGAAGTTTTTTGAATAGGGGAAGAAGCGAGGTGGTATTTCAAACCATCCTTCCTAACATTCATCATTTGGGGTTTCACATGTTGTATCAGTTTTGTGTCGTCATTGAGGAAAATAAGGTCATGTTTGGTTGGCCTTTTAATCCCAAACAAACTCTTTCTATCATCACGAATCTTTGGGAACATGCGACGTATGTTCTAGGTGAAATGCCGAAATTAGTGTGCAGATAGTTATGTAGCCTCTCTTGGGATATAAAAACAGTCATATCTATCTAGGATACTATGGTTTTCATTTGGATGTCATGGAAGAAGGGTTTTATTAAATTATGGTTAGGGTTAGTTCAAATAAAAACTATAGGTTAGGGGTCGTTCCTATATAATGTCTGGAATGGGGCATCCTCATTCTCTTGAGAAGGCACCAGTGAAATGTGATGCAGTACCTTCAAAAAATTGATATATTATTCTTATTGCACCATCTTCATTTTTTATGACATTGGTTCATCTATTTCAGTTATTTATTCTCATCTTTTGGATTCAATAAATTTTTAAGCCAAGCATTTGGTGTATGTGATGGAGTTAGTGACCCCACATGGAAATAAGAAAGACAACTTCATCAGGTTTCATTATTGTGCACTCAACATTTAAATGGTAAAATTATTATATAATTTAATTGTTTTGGAAAAATAACTCTATGAAGTAATCATCATAATGGATTGGATGATGCAATTTAATGTTTATATTGGCTATTATCATTAAAAAGTGATTTTTTTCATCTAATGGAAAGAAAATGTTTTTTAGGGTGAATGAGATATTTGGTCTAGGAAAAATGGAGCTCATATTCTTTAGTTGGGTATTTTATTTTTTTAATATATCATATCTCTTTTTTGTGGAAGGTTTTTTAGGTCATAATTGTGGATTACCCTTTGCAGCAGATGAGTTCCAAGATGTATTTCCAGATGATTTTTTAAGGATGCCTTTAGAGAAGGATGAGGAGTTCACCATCGATTTGAAATTTAGGGAAAACAATATCTATTACCTCATACTATATGTCCACCACTGAGATTTGGGAAATGATGTTCTTAATAGATGATTTAGAATATATAAAATTAATTTATTAGTGTGTCTAAACATTGTTTTCCCAAGTTCTAATTATAAAAATTAATTAAAGAATTTTTTGACTATGTATTGATTAATAGAAGATAAAATATGTAATGATCAATAATAGATACACATTACAACATATTTTTGTCCTTTTTATTATAATAAGCGGGTGAGGTGGTTTTGTGGTGTCAGTTTTAATTACCGTTATCAGCATGTTGAGTAACAGAGTCATATGTCTCTAAAATATCCTTCTGATGTTGGTAAAAAAATTTGGTGTATTTTTCATTCCTTCGTTGATGACTAAAGCTACAATGATATATATATGGATTATGAAAAGTGTGTTCCACCAGTATATTGACCCTTTCTTCATGATTTATTTTGATGACATATTGGTTTATTCCAGGACCGTAGAGGGGAATGTGTTTCACTTGAGTATCATTTTGGGAACACTTTGTGACTATCATATCTATGAATGGTTTTCTATGTTCATCATTGGGATCAGTGAGCCGATGATTCTGGGTTATGTTATATTATAACAAGGGGACACATTATATATCGATATGATTAGTGTAGTGATGTCATGACATAAGATAAATAATGTTTTGAGATCAGCTGTGTTAATGAATTTCAATGGTATTAAAATATGTTCCTTAGAGATTTATCTTTACATTCTTCGGCCATAATAATGATCACCCAAAATGATGCGATGTTTGAATGGATTTATATGTTTTATTCTTTTTTTGATGAGCTTATGTGGTGATTGACCACATAACCTATTTTGATTTTTTCAGAATTAGAAAATGTTTATCTGTTATATTGTAATTCTTTAGTTATGGGTTTTGGGTCTGTCGTAATAGATGACAATGATGTGTGGGTGTATGGTTCTCTCCAACTCTGACTATATGAATTTAATTACCAATCACTAAAATTATATTTATAATGGGATATTCATGCCTTGCGGTCAAGGAATCATTGTCTTTTTGGGGAGAGATTTTTCATTTATTCATATCATATGAGTTTTGATTTTGTCTGTTCCCAATATGAAATAAATCTAAGGTTATTTTCTGGGTTGGGTTCCTGTAGGGATTCAATTTTGATATCTTGTAACCCCACAAAAATTTAATTTTGTGGATGATGATTTAAGTACAAAATATCTTGTGAAGTTATTGAATGAGTATAGTGATGTATGGTATTTAATTAGTATTTTTTCTAATATTCATCTAGAAATATTATATAATGTTTATGGTGTATTCTTGGATAGTTCTCAGGTTATTTTGTCCCTTCACCAGTTGATTCAGGGGGAAAAGACATGTGAGAAATTGTGCCAGTGTTCCATTTAGTTTTTAAATTGATAGGAGGTTCTTAGTAATAGGCCTTTACTACAAAGGGAGTTTTGTGGTTCTATGTTTTCTTGGTGGTTCCATTATAGTTTCATATGGTGGTGATACAAGAGAACAAACTTTCATAGTTTTCCATTCATCATGGTACCACCATGAGGTTTTATGATGTGAATCATATGTTTTATTTTTTAGTAATGAAATTATATATAAAAAACATTGTATCTCATTATTATACATGTCAGTAGGATAATGAAAAATACTAGAGACCCTTTAATTTTCATCAACCATTACTCATCCTTATTGGTAAGGGGGATGTGGTGTTCATGTATATTATTGATTGATAAACTCATTCACCTCAAGGATGAAATAATGTTTGGGTAGTAATTGATTCACAGATAAAACCACTTCATTTTCTTCTGATTAGAGACTCTATGAAGGTGGATGAGTTTGGTCATTTGTTTATTCAGGGAAAAGTAAGGAATCTTGTTTAGTATTCATCTATTAATTCAAATAAGTATCCCTATTTCACATAATGGGTTTGGGAAATAAATGAAAATTAAATTGGGTCATATGTATTGTTATATATGAAATACCACTCCAAACAGATGGTTAGATGGAGCGAGTGAATTAGATGTTAAATACAGAGTCCAAGAATGTGTGATGTGTTTTTAATGAGTATAGGATATTCATTTATAGTTAGTAATTTTTTTTATAAAAATAGTTATCAATCCTAGATATAGATGGCTCATTTTGAGGTTTGTTATGGCTTTCAATGTTAGTCTTCCATATGGTTTCATGTAGTTGGTGAGACCTCATTGTTGGGATCGAGCCTCATGGAGGGAATGGATGATAAATTGAAACTGACCAGGGAGTGGTTGTAGATATCATATCGTTTTTCTGTGTCATTTTCCGTTTAGTGATGCAGAGTCTGGGAATTCTATATCAGTGAGATGGTGTTTTTTAATGTGACCCCTAAATTTTTTGTCCATTGTCTTTTAATGCAAGGGAAACTAACTCTGAGGTATGTTGGACCTTTTGGAATTACCAAGAGAGTTGGAAATGTGGAATAATAGTTTACATTTACTTATATGTTCACATCAATTCAGGAATAGATTCATATAACTCAGTCAATAAAATATTTTTTAGACTTGTTTCGTGTCCTGAAATTGGTGGAATTGTAATTTGAATAATATTTTTATTTGTTTTAGTTGAATGTATAGGTTATGGGTTTCTAAGAGAATTTTCTTATAGGAAAATCCATAGGGTTGTTCCGAGTTCCTTGGAATCATAATAATGATGATAATGAGATATGAGATTGAAATAATTGTTCTAGGAATCATTATTTTTAAGTATTATCTAATCATACATTATTTTGTCTTTCCAGTATAAAAAACATAACATTGTGGGAAGGAGTTTTATATATATGGTTTTATTTTGAGTATTCATTTCATAAATTCTGTTACTGTGTTTATCCATTGGTTTCTCCAAGTGTTTTTTTAGAAAAATGATTTTTTGTGCTCAAATGTATGTGATGCAAGTTTGGTATATGGTTAGGGGAAAACCATGCACTGGCCCATGAGAAATTGTACACACTGGACAGCAGCACTATCGAGGAATCACAGTTAGCCTCACATGTGTGCACCGTCCCCCAATAAACAATGCTACATATCCAGGTCATTCAAATTAGCAATTTAACATTCTAACATCCCACAATTTTAACAAAAACGACCCATAATTCGTTCCATACTATATTTTTAGCAATATTTACTTTATCCACTCCCTCTTAGAAAGATTTAATTCCATTTTTTTAGTATTTGGAATTATATCATAATGAATCAAAATATATGTCACTATTCTTTTGATTTACCCATTCCATAAATGATTAATCTTCCATCATATTGTTTTTATTCTTTTTATACATGTTTTTCTAACCTAGTAAGGTGTAAATAATGATTATTTGGGTAAAATAATAATTTCTATATTTCTATCATTCCTTTATAGGGCCTCTATTTGGAATGATTTTGTTTTTTCCAAATGATTATAAATTTTTTAAATCGTGAGGTAGGTGATTTCTTGTTTTACTAGTATTATATTATCTATTAATTCTTTTATAATTCATGAAATCTTATCATGGATTATGCAAATGGTAATAAATATCTTCTTAATAAGATTTCAAGGTGCAAACATTTGGAAATGTGGTCTCACAAATGTAAATTGTTGGACATAATGTTTGGTACCATTGTTGTGTTACCACATCTGTTTTATGAATTGTGAATGTGGTACAATGTATACATAAAAATATTTCGGTGTCTATGTAAACATGATATGGTATTTTCCTAGAACAAGTAATTTTTTTCATTTATGATTCATGTTACAGAATGTGTGTATCTGATAAAGGTGATATATGTGACATGTGATATGGAAATTAATCATTAATGGAATCCAAGATATCTAAGTGGTTGTACTTGGAATAGTACTCTAGTTGGATAAGCAAAGTCAAGGATTGATTTAATGTAGTTGAAATGAGGATTGCACAATAACAAACATGGTGATGATTGGAGACAACTAGAAATTATATTGGATTCCCATCTACTGTCATGTTCATGAGAACATTGTGGGTTTTTATCTATACCATGTTTAACTATGATATGAGGTTTCCTAGGGTCCTACTAAAGCTCAATCCTATATAAAAATCTATTTTTCTGGGTCTAATGTGATGTTTTTCATACCATTATCATACGATAGATATTACTCTTATTTTAATTTGAAAAACAAGTTTCATACATAGTGATTTGTCTTCTAATGTTATGGCATGGATTCATTAATTTGGGGGATAGCCTATTAGGATTTGGATCACAAGCTACACACACCATTGATTGTATATAGTCCTTTTTATGTTTTTCCCAGGAAAAGGAATGATGTTCTGTAGTGGTGATGGTCGATCCGGTTTCCACTGTTCTGTTATTGCGGGTGTTTGTGGGGGTTACTTTAGGGTAATAGCCATCTTGTTTCATGGTAGTTTTTTTCGTTTTTTTGAAGTGTTTTCCATAAGAATTTATGTTATTTTGTATTCTACTAAATTTTGTAAAATTTTAATGTTTTGGAATTGTATTAAATATTTTTGAGATGGATTTTGATCATAGTGTGATTCTCTATTTTGAGATTTTTTTTGTTAGTTTATCTTTGGATAAATAATTCCAAAAATTTATTTTTGATACCCAGGATCAAGTTTCCAACCCATGCGGATCAAGAATTCCCATCGAGCCGGTTCTTAGGCATGTTTTTCTGTTATCTTTTATGGAATTCCGACTTGGATGCTGATAGATAATAATGAAATGATATCCCATCATACTAAATAAGTTATCAATATTATAACAAATATGTGTGTTAATTTAATACTTACATTTCTATTTTTAAATTTTATGAAAAAAAATCATTTAATTAAATTATATTTATAGAATAAGTTATTCCCTATAGACCATAATTATTGAAAACAATGATATTTCAATTTCCTAATTGTGTATTGGATTAAAAATTTATACATTTATACCCATTAGTGAGAGAAAATTGTTGATAATCCAATTATATGTTAATTTTTGGACCATTACGTACCTAAAATAATATTATCATATGATAAGGAATAAATTATGAAAAATCATTTCATAACCCTCGTATAAATGCTATCAGGTGAAAAAACCATATGGGAAATAATATTATGATATATATTTCTATATATGGGAATAAAAAACCACATCGTTGATCCATGGAATAAAATAGGGATTCTCATTTAGGATTTAATGATTAAATCATATTATATGAAAAATAAAATAATTAAAAAATATAACATATTATATTTCAAATTTAAGAATGTTGAAAACATAATATCCTATAGATGTTTAATTAACATTTAAATAATATCTTCTTGATTAATTATATTAATAATTTGTCAATGGGTTATTAATGAATTAAAAAACTTTATATTGCTGTATTTCAACATTTAATATATTAAAGAGAAAAACCATGAGAAATAATAAAACATGATTTTTATTCCTATCAGGTAAAATTTTATTTCATTTAACAAGTAACTCTTTAAAACTAACCATCATGACCAACAAAAATTTATTTTTGTAGATTATTTAGGATATAGTAATCAATGAGAAAATAATTTAATTCTCAACCTCACCTTAATAGAATATGAAGGAAGATCTCATAAACCTCTTTATTTAGCCATTCAGATTGTGGAACATTATTGGCCATTAAAATATTTTAAAAAATTATAAACTCTTATATAATATCCACTTAAAAAAATCTAATATAAATAATTAATTTAGATAACATTATTATAAACAATTGTTGATAAACCTAAAATATTCAAAACTTGAACCACATAAAAATTCAAATTTTATATATACAATAAAATTACAAAGTATAAGAAAATTCCAATGAATTAAAATGATTGTTAAAATATTAAAAAATTATTTTCCAAATTTATATTAAAATATTATATCAACATCTCATTTCATACATGAGTTATAGAACAGTAAAAAATAATTGAATAATTTCAATATATTATTGAAAATTAATTATTGATACTTAACATAAATTGGATAAAATATTGGATAATTGGATATGAAGTGAATAAAATGTGATGTTTATTATTAAAATAATAAAAAATAATGAATCGGGTGATGAAGAAAGATAATTGAGTCCCTGAGGATGATAGATCTGAATATAGCCCATATCAGCCAATGTATAATATAGATAAACTACCATTGAATCATGGTTTTTATTTGGTTATCCAATTTCAATATTTAACATCCATTACATAAAATACAAATATTATATAATGATAATATTTATATTTTATATAATTATATCTAAAATAAAAAATATATTTGGAATTGGATAAAGAAACTCAATAAAATTTCTCTAAAAATAAATGTGAAAAGAAGGTCACATGTTAGATGATGAATAAAAGATTAAATGTCTTAAAAACAACTATATTTTAATGGTATAATATAATCTCTATATGATAAATTAATTGAAAGATATAGGTTCTCATTATCAATATTTATATGGGATCGATGTTACCTGATACCCATTAATATAGTTGTCTATGTTTATGATATCCATATACTTAGAAGATCCATTTTAGTTGGTCCATTTTTGAGACTAGACAACATAATGATAGGTTTCGAGCTTGGAATTGAATAACTATAACCATATAATCACATTAATTTGATACGTAATTCTAGTTGATTTTCTCATCCTGATAATATTTTGTTTAAATAGATTATATTTCACAATCATATGAAACATTATTCTTAAGACACGATTTGTATGTTTCTTTAATGATACCCCATGAATTTTTAAAAATACACTAACATATTTTAGATAATTGGGTTACCATTACAACACTACCAATATAATATTTGATCTTAATTTTACATAGATTAATATAAAAACCTAAAAAATAATCCTTGGTTTTCTCAAAATTTTAAGGATAATAATTGTTTTTATAAAAATAATATCATATACTTATAATAAAAATATTATAGACATATCACATATCTTCCCAATAAATACAAATATTACTATATATATATATCACATTGATAAAAATAATATTATCCCTATTGATAGTAAATATTGATCTATATTATTACATTATAACAACAATATCAATTTGTATGTGACTATTATCCAATCAATTATAAACACATAAATAAAATTACACATGTGAATTATTAAATAAAAATATTTACATTTTTCTATCTTCTTAACATTAAACATAATATTTAAGAGATATCAATAATTTTTTCAAAAACAATGATAATTTTAATTGTAATGATGTTTTTTTGAAATGTTTTTCATTAAAATAATAATCACTTTACAATTTAGTTAACAATTTAAATTTATAAACAATAATTCAATGTCATTTTTTGTTAAAATGTTTTATCTCTGAAAACATTTTTATCCTTTTGAAATGTCCCCAACATCGCAAAATATATATTAATTGATAACATTATTTTTCAAGAATAATAAATTTCTGAATATTAATTTTAATGAAGACCTATGAAATCTCATTTAAATAATAATTAAATTATTAAATAAATTATTATAAAACTACATAAATAATTATTCAACTTAATTCACATTTATCACGATTCCCTTAAATGATATATTCAGTTATCAGTATAGGATTTCCATCCCACTTATCACTGCATATGGTTCTTGGGATGCCTCTATCGAGTACACAACAAAATATGTAATTTGAATAGAAATCTATCGAATCCCAAATAAGAGATAAATCATTATCTCTCCACCAACTCATATAAAAATATTAAATTGAATCCCAAAATTCCTCTTTCAACTATAAAATTAAGGTTTTGTACATAAATACAAATTTCATATTATCTTCTCACTATTTAAAATATTCGTTATAATTAAAATAGAACATTAATTCTTATAGGTTGAACATGGGTCATTGAAAATCCCAAACTTATTTATTTATATCCATTTAATGAACACCCCATAAAATTAATCATAATATTCTATCTCTCATTAAAAATAAATTTTAAATTTTAAATTATTATCTCAATACACCCATCAGTCATTTTATAAATATATCTAAAAAATAATTTATAAAAAATTAGTCATTTTAATATAAATTATCATATGAATACTAGTATTTTACAAACAAATTATATAGAAATTTAATTATATCATTAGGATTATGTTTTATTTAGTAAAACATTAAGGTTTTTGTTTATCATTATCAATCACATTATTTCAATACAATAGAAAATGATCATCATTAAAATGAATGAATACCTTCAATAATGAGTCATTACACATATGAAAAAAATAAAAAAAATTGATTATATTGAAATTTGAAATTAATTTTATTATGAGTATGATGTTTTCAATTCATGTTTTATGATGTAACAATTTCTAAATTAAAATCATGTTTCATCATTTACAATAATATTCTACAAAATTATAGATTATTATTTAATTGATTTCAAAAAAATAATAATTTTGTTAAATTTTTAAACAGAAAATAAACATGATATTATCATTATTATAAAAAAATATAATTTATTATATAAACATCGATTAAAATTTCCATTTGCGTAACATTATTTTGTAATATCCTTCATAATAATGAATTCTTAATTACTCTGATTATTATTATAACAGTATGTTATTATTTAATTTTATTCATATATATGATTCATAAAAAAATTTCATATTACTTATTATTATTCCAAAAATATAATGAATCATGAATACATTAAAAATGTTCTACAAGGCACACAATCAGATGGGTTTTTTGTGCTCTTGGTCTTTATGAACTCTCTCGCTTTATGATTCCCTTGTTGAATATATAGAAGGTTGAGGGCCCCATCCTATTAGCGGGAGGAGGATGATGTTATACCCCCTTCCTCTCCTATAACATGATATCTATATATTATCCCAATCCCAAAACCATACATTCACCCTAATTTCTTAGAAATGTTGATATGTTGAATGGTTCTTGATTTACATGATGGTGAACCTCATCTTTCATTATCGACATCATAATTTATCGAAGAATTGAGTCATATGGATCTTACATAGCCTTATCATTCTTGGCATCAAGGAAATTTTTTGGATCTTCTTTATTGGTTTATTTTCGGAATATAGGGTTTAAAATAACACTAGATTGTTTGTCTCCTAGAAATACTTTTTATGATGATTCAATTTTCCACATTTCATGATTGTAGTTATGTGTTGTCCTCTACTACTAGTAAATTCAGTGGATTTTACTTTTATATTTTTTATGGCCATATGATTCTTAAATGAAACTGGATACTCCTATCATTATGATTTTTGTATGATTTCCTAAACTCCCACTACCATTCCAATATCCATTAATTATAAATATGCATGGAAACTTGGATGGAAAATTATTTTGTTTCAATAATAGGATGATCTTAGTGTGTCATTTTATTCATCCAAATATAGATTTGGATGACGATGTTTGATAGGATATAGACGATTGTGCTTGGATTACATATATATAGTATTTTAGGTGTAAACAATGGTGGTTGTCGTATCATAGGTTGATCATTTATCATCATGTAGGCATCTAGGTTACCTAGTTACTTTATAAATCCATACAGTCAGACATGTGGTGGTCAGACCAATTCTGGGGAAATATGATTATTTTATCCATGTATTTGATAATCCATGGTGTAATGAGATTTTTTCTAATGATCCCATATAGAAAGAGGAATCTCCAATGATGTATCAAAAAATTGAGGATGTTTTGGATCACTTTTTTCGTGTCGTAGTGGATCACGTATTAACTATCTAAGAACTGTATGATCAAGGGGGATGATTAGTTCATGTTTCTTATTCCTTAACCATCATCCTGAATCTTTCATGTCATAATGAGGCCATGTGAGTATAAGGTGAACCCCTGAAATAGGTGGTGTTTCAAGAGATAGTTGAGGAGAAATTTTTACGTGAAATTTTTCTATATTTTTCTATGAAGGTAACATCAGTTGATATAGTTGATCGATGTATTAAAACAAACAGTACATGATAGATGTAGAATTAGAATAATATCAAAATTAGTGACAAATTTGAATGATTAAATACGGATGGGTCAACTAAGGATTAGGGTGTTTTAACATATGTAAGTAATTATATTTAAGTCCATGGAATATGTATTATAGTGTCTAATGATGATTTTTTAATTTTTAATATGATAATATAATAGTAAGACATATGGAATTATGGTACTATTTATGAAATAATAAGTGTCAGATAAAAATTTATTATTTGTTGAGTTGCATTATGACTATTGGGAATAAAATAAAAGGGAAGGAGGACATTTTGTATATACTTTATCCATTAGAGACCACATCAATTCATAAAATAGACCAAAGGAGATATATTGTTAGAAATATTGAACTATACATTATCATGGAATCCTTGATTCTATGGTTCCTGATAATGGATAGTCATGTCTGAGAAGGCCATCCCTCTCAAGTCTGCCTTGAATCTCCAGTATTATGAAATAGGTGATGAGGAGACAAAGAATGGTAAAACAGTGAATATGAATATCTATTTGGATAAATAAATGATGGAGTGGGATTTTTGGATAAATTGAACACCATGGGATGTTTACTATATTATGGAACAAAATAATCATGGGTATAATAATTGTGAGTAGTGGGCATTGATTAAAAATCAAGAACTTTTACAGATATGATTATTCAATGAAGGGAAGATCAAAATAGATAAGTAAATTAAAACATGGAATAAGATGTATTTTAAAATTCAATAACATATAGAGGTTGATCCTAAAAATGGTATCCAGAATCCTATTGAAATTATTATTTGATAACACATACAATATATTAACGTTAATTTTCAATGCTTTTGGGCTATATAATGTTTTATTTTTTTCTATGTAGAATCTATCTGGTTTATCACTTTATCAATTATTATTTTTAATAATAATAAATTATGTTTTCATTCATGTTAATAAATTAGACACATCATGAGTAATTCCCTTTGATAAACAACATACATGATCTAAAGTATCAAATAAATCTGTAATTTCAATAAAATAAATTGATATCATATAAATATTAATCATACACAATATGGAAGATTATTTGGTCATTTGTGAATTATATTAGCTGTCTCTCAGAACCTAACACATTTATATTATATAATATAAAAAACACCCTTACATTTGGTCTTCTAACACAATGGTCTAAAATTTTTATTCACCCAAATAAATCCTTTGTTATCATTATTAATTGTTTTCACTTACTGAGGGTTGGAAACTTGTTATTATGTACTAATATTGTTATAATTGAAATTATTTATTCTCTTAAAATAAATTTTTTTATTTTGTTTAATTTGATTAAAAATTATTATTATCATGGAAATACATTATAATTTCAAAAATCAATAAAGAGAATCATATAAACCAAAATAATATACCTATATTTTCGTGGTATTTAGTCTATTTGAATAAATAATTAATATAACAACATCTATTTTATTTTATATCTATATAAATAATAATAAATACATGTATTTTAATGAACATAAAAATGAAAATACTGCAATATAAATCCTTTTTGAGAAAAAAGAAAAAAATGACCTTTTATATTCAAAATATACATTCAACCAAACATATACACTAATTCTAAACATATTCAATAGTATAAAAATTTCATCAAAATAATGAATGATGGATCATTAAAATAAGAATCGTATAAAATAATTCCCATTACTATGTACAAAAAAATGAAACATCAAATGTTTCATTTAAATTAACAGAACAATCAATGATGTACTTGTATAAACCAATTAAGAAGTTCATCAAATTTTAAAAAATAGATTAAATAATCATATGTTTAGATGAAATAATATTCGATACATTCAAATTGATATTTTTTAATTAATATTTTTTTCATAAACTAGAAAATAAATTCAATGAGATAATAAGGAAGAAATTATAGACCACGTATGACCATAATTTATGACTCACAATAAATGCCTAGTCCAGACCTATGAATATAATCCTAAATAACAACTCATAATCTAATATAAATATTAATAATAAAGTATGATCTACATGTTACTCTTTTAATGGTAACAATATTGTCTATATATTATATAATAAAGTTTATTCCCATAGCCTTTGTTATTGTGAATGTGGAATGTTTCATGAAATTATGATTTAGTTCAATAAAAAATCATATGAATACACATCCCATATTATAAAGCATTTTAATCATTGGTATTAATTTAATATAATGAAATATTTCAATGTAAAAAATCATCAATCTCCTACTACATATTACATTGTTGTATAAAAATAAATATTGAATAAATAACTATAATTACACAATGAGATAACATAATATTAAATATATATTAAACCATACTTTGTTATATGATATATAAAGTAAAAAAATTCGATGTTTTCAAAACAAAATGTTTAAAGACAAATCTAAACATTATACATATTCATCCTTAACACCCCGCCAAAATCAAGACAAATGAATCCCAAATAATCGCATATGTGATATCTAAGACATATTAGATGCATTCTACAAAATTCATAAATATGATAAAATTTATAATGATGGATAAATATTATACATTCTATAAAATCCTGAGACGTTACATAATAAATAATCTAATCTTATTTTTAGCATATTTTGACGTCTTTATCTAGAACATTTTGTTTTCGATAACATTAATAAAAAAAATTGTTAACAAAAAAATGTATATATGTTTTTTGTAAATGATACAATTATTAGGCTATGAATGTAAATATAATTATTGATTGAAATTTGAAATGCAACTATATTAATAAATATTTCAGTGTAATTAAATATCTAAACCACTACTCCCAATTTTATAAAACACTATAATTACCTCATAACTAACGAATACTCGTAAAATTGATTATATATTGTTCAATAATATGAATTTCAATGTTGATTTTGTCTTAATAAATGAATCAATTATTATGATATTACATAAAATCCATTAGATAATATTTATCAATATTCCAATCAAAATCATAACATTTTCAATGATATGATAATTGGGATGAATTGTTTTAATGTTTCATTGTATAAGATATATTATTTTGTATGATAAATAAATCACCATGTAATAAATTAATTAAAATTATAAATGTTTTTTATAATCCTCTTCATAATAAAACATTTATCATAGTAAAATAAATCATTTAAATAATCAATATATTCCTTTCAATAAATTCACAAACATTACAAAAGAATCCATCTAATAATTTTCCCAGCAATATTTTTTATAAGAAATAATAATAATAAATATTTTCAGATATAATGAATTAATATTGATTAAACTAATAATCATAACTATTTTTCTAAATAAAATTACAATTGTTTTACTAACACTCAATTAAAAAATAATTATGTCACTTAATCATGAATTGAAGTAAAAAATACCAAGTGAAAACAACAAATAATGAAAAATATCTATATCATTTATAAATGCATGGATTATTTACATAACTATATTGACCACATTAAACTAAAAATATATATCATAATATGATAAAATTATAGGAATAATTAGATTTAAAGGTTACATTTATTTGTGATATTTATGTTATTCATTAATAAAAATGCACAAGGAAAAAATTATTTAGGGTAACTAATTCATTATAAATTTCATAAAATTATATAAATAATTTTAAAATTGAATAAAATAATGTATTAAATATGAACTCATATAAAACAAAAAGTATATATACTATATAAAAACTATTTTAATTAAAAATTTATAATTGAAATATCTACTCCAATATATCCCAAAAATATATATCTATAAAGAATTAAAATTAAATAAAGTATTTATATTATTCATTTAATTAACAACATGATTTAAAGTGTAGTGATGGGTTGATAACACAATATTCTATAATCAACTATCAATCTCGTTCACACCATGTAATACCTATTGAATTCATATAGTATTTGGAATCTTATATCCTATTGAATTTTTTTATCAAATATATAATTTATACCATTAAATAATTAACAAATTAAGTTAATTCATTTATAAATTTATATAAAATTTACTATATTCTATTCAAATGAAATGAATATATTTATATAACAAAAAAATGGAAAAAATATATAGTAATATATTTAGAAGTATATAGAAATCTAATGGATAATGTATTCAGGAACCCTTTATTAGAATTTTATCAGGTTTCAGGGGTTCATATAGGGTGGGGGCTATTAATTCATTAAGAGGATGTTTCAAGTTGTGTAAGGTGCTCAAAGGTAGAATTAGTATTTATTGATACCCAAAAATCATATGGGAATATCATATTATTATATGATTTCCTATTATTGCAATATAGTAAACTGATGTTGGGTTATGGGATTAATGATAAATTTTTTTGGACTGGTCTATTACATTTATATAGTTTAGATAAATTGGTGTATAAGTATATATTTCATGGTTGTTGGGTGAAGATAGCATACTGTAATTGTGAAACATAGAGATGTGTAACACATTTATTATTAACTCTAGTCAATCATCAATTTCTATAATTATTCAAGGTCTAATTCAATAAATTTTGTTTGGAAAAAAGTAAAATTTAGGAATGTTGTGTGTATTTTCCCCATTATGTGATTGTAAATATTAAAAATCTTTAGTTTTAATTAACTTCTTGTGGTTTTTAGTAAACCATTTTGCATATTTTGATGAAACTATAGTTGTTATTTCTGAATAAACATGGAATCAAACATGTTATATTGGGTTCCTTAATTATAAATTTTTCTAAAGTATTTATATATAGAAACAATAAGGATGAAAGGGTAATTTTTGGGGCTTTAGTGTCGATGTTTCATGGTGGTGTAGGCCATTATATGATTTTTTTTAAAGAAGTGGTGGATCCAAATTCGATGGCAATAAATATGGTATGTTAAAAATGATGTAGATAATTTTGTTATCCAATGGTAAATATGATGAGGGGATATGGTTAGGACATCACTAATTTGTTGTGAACCAATAGAAAATGCTATGCATAATACACATTTCAAGATATTTAATGGTCCAATGATGTCAGGGGGGATAATTTCAATCACCGTAGAAGACAATTATAAATTTTACTATACACATTACAACTATATTAATAGTCACCACATCATGGTGAAGTACCATTTTTATTCACTAATAAAATATAGTCCCATGAACCCTTTGATCTTATTTATATTTCCCTCTATTGAACCATATATGACTCTAATTATACCATATTGTTAAATAGTCATCCTTTTTTTAGTGATACCATCTCAAATCACGTATTTAACTCTTCCTCATTCTATTATCCCCAAATCATAAACATCCAAATTTTTTATTGATCTCATCTTCCATATAGGTAAATTTATTGACAATTAATTTTTTTCGTTTTCAAGTTGATTATTATTTTACAATTATTCAAAATTTATAGGTTTTGATATGGTTTAATACATTATTTTTTATGATTGATGGTTATTTCATCAATTGAAATCATTATCACTAAATTTATCATATTGGGATATGTGATTAATGTCACGTCCCATCCTCGGGGCCCGTTCTGTGACTACCCCAAACTCGTCTCCCATAGGCCAGGGCTGGCGACTTGCACCAAAGGTGTAAATCCCGATAAAAGGGAAGGAATTGCCATTATATAGGTAAAGAAACACCACCGATTACCAAAGTTAAAGTAAACACTATGTTATCTGAATACAAAAGTAAGTGCTGGAATGTAAATGGGCCAGAATAAAATCTCAACTGAATGTACAGTACAATTGAGAAAAGTGAAGTACAACATGTGAAAAATAAAGCACCATCCACTGAGACGTCCTCCGGGAATCCCACCTGATGGGTGGGTACAGATGGTCTCCTCAGCTCCTCAAATCCATCTGTATGTTCCGTATACGTCCCACCTAATAGTCCACCTCTGGATACCGTCCCACTCTACAAGCCTCAACCACGATCAGCGTTGTCTGTCGTCTGCAACCAACACAACTTAGTGCGGGCATAACCCGTGCATGGGTGAGTATACAATACTCAGTAGGGAACCTGAGACCCCCGAAGGCCTCCCAGAAGGCACAATGGATAAAACACAAAGGAAATATACATACATGAAGTATCAATAAACTCTACTTAGGTATATGACCATACATATACGTAAGTCATCTATTCCAGTTCGGCTCCAACTCCTGATTCCAAGTACAACCCAGTCCACACATGAATGCACAACCCAATCCACACAGATAAGCACAACCCAATCCACATAGGATGGAAAGTCAATCACATCAATGATAATGATTTAAAGTCATGACTCAGCTCACACATGTATACTACTCACGAAGTGGGGTGGACATGATTAGATGTAGCTTCTGAATCATCCCCTCTGTCGAACCCACTTAGGATCCAAGTACAGAAGTTGTCACTGCCCAACCCACGTAGGATCCATGTACAGTAACAATCGTTGTCGAACCCACATAGGATCAAAGTACAGACTTCATCGCTGCTGAACCCATGGAGGATCCAAGTACAGTCGTCCTCGCTGCCGAACCCACGTAGGATCCAAGTACCGTAGAAATCGTCATCGCAGTCGCAACTATCTCTAGGGTTCCAGCAAACTACACGCTCTATTCCGGGAGGGTCCAATCCATGAGCCCAGAGGGTAGACACATCAACTGTCACGAAGTCCAGAGTTGATGTATTAAAAAGTTTCGTCTCGTCAATAGGAACTCAACGCGACAAATGGTGTGTCAATCGGATGTCTGGTCTGAGAGTTATTGGCTTTTCAGTCCCGGGGGCCCGATTGGGTTTTAAGCTAAAAACTACCCGACCATACTCCAGATGTGTCCAAACCCCGAGTGGAGTAAGCCAAAAGAACCATCTCACTATGAATAATTCAACGTAATTGACGTCACAACATTCAGGCATCCGGTCTGTTTGTTATAAGTGTTTCCGCTACAAGGGCTTGGTTGGTTTCTGGTTCGAACCAACTCGCCCATACCCAAAAATTTCTTAAACCTCATGTTTAATATATGAAAACGACCGTGTCAATCCACGAATCCATATGCAACAGACGGTGTGTCGATCTGAGATATGTAGCCCCTGAAATGGGTGTTTGAACGAACATGGTCCGAAAATGGGGGGTATTGGCCTGATCCGACCCAGCCTAATACCCCCTGGGTCGACCCGAACATGGAGACCCGACCCGGGTCCGGGTCCAGCCTGATTGGGCGCGGCCGACCCAGCCCATGCAACCTGCAGCCCCGCTTGGAAGGCGGCTGTGGCTCGGCGCTGGCCGAGCGGGGCGCAATGGGTGGGGGGCGCCCCCTTGTTCCCTCAGATTTCAATTCCATGCACTAGTTCAAAATATAGAAAAACACACTCGTTCTTTCTCTATACGTACCTGAGATAAACTTCGGAATGTGATTCCGAGCACACCGGGCCTCAGAATCCGGTGCCGTCAGAAACCGCGTTCTCTTAAAATTCCAAACAGTTTAAGAAAAAAAATTCCCTTGAAATTTACTGGGCATTACAATTAAAAACAAAATACATAAAATTATTTTATATTTTGGAATTATCATTAATTTCTCTACATTTGTTGAATTTTAGAAATTAACGTATGGAATATAATGATTTTAAATAAATAAAAGTTATTGAGATGGAATGATCATATTATCATAATATAATTTATTATTGTTTCAGGTGAATAGTCCCATTATTTATCATATTTTATGGTTTTTTGTTCTAATGATCTATATGGAATTTATATGAAAAAATATATTCCCTTCCCTCTATAAATTGTTTTTTCACAAAATCTGTGAAATGAAGAACTATCATCTTAGTATGGTTTAATATTAGTTGTTTTATTTGTCAACGATAAATATATTTTATGGTGCTAAGTTGTGTAATAATTCAATGTTTTTTTCTATTATTGTTTTTTATAGTATCATTGATGTGAATTTTTTAATTTAACATGTGTAATTTATTTGATATATCTATATTGGATACATTAGAATGAAACATTAATATTTCTTTCAAATTTTTACATTGATAAATCATGTAATAAATTTAATAAATTGTATATATGGAATACAATTTTTTCTAGGAATTACTAATAATGAATTATAATTTATAATTAATGGATCATGGAGTTTATAGTTTTATATATTATTGATGATGGTGGTAAGATGTATATATGATTTATTTATTTTAATTATATTTTAGATATTGGATGAGGCTTGAATAGTTGATTATGACTTGGATTTATGTTAATTGAGTTGTTTTGTTGTATGTGTTATTTGTAATTTATGTGTTTTATAAAGATGATTAATGTAACTGATAATGGGATGAAATCTTATGAGTAATTGACTATTATTGAACTTTTAATTTATTAACAGAATTGCTATTGGATTATAATTTATTTAAATTACGTATTGATAAATAATGAAAAAATTTATATAAATTATACAAAAATAATAATTATAGAAAAGGATAATGAAATGTATAAAAGAAAATTTATATATGTTCATTTGAAAAATAAATTTCTTATGCCTAGGATAGTTTTTTTATTTAGTTTGATCTGTTTTTTATCTTTTAGTATTGTTGGTGTAGTTGTTTTCATAGATTTTGGTAATTGTGTTTGGTATTGGCCATTGGGTTGGTATTTTAATTTATGGATATGATATATTGTGATTTATATTCTATTTTGGATTTCATAAATAAAACAATAAATTTACATAACCTTAAATGATTCTAAATATTTTTTATTCAGTGTGTTTTCCCCTTAAATCTATTTTTTGATAGAATGGATTCATGACTGAAAATTCATCATTTCTCTCCTATATAGGGATTTATTCCATACATTAACTCAATATTTATATAAAAAAGTATTATTTGATGGATTAAATGTAATATATGAATTAGTTGGAAATATAGTTTTATTGCGGGGGTTGTTCATGGAAGAAGGTATCCATGAGGTTGATTACCATTTTGTAAATCTTATCATAAATTATGTGCATATGTGGTTATGGTATGAAAAAATTATGGTTTGGTTAATGAATAATTTAATTAGGGTTTTATTATAATATGAATCATGTTAATGATACATTTATATTATTTTATTGTGATATTCATTTTTAATATAGATGTTTCTTTTTTTACGATACATTGTGTGAATATATATATATGTGGTTATGAACTATATTGATGAACTTGAAATTTTATGTTTGGGTGTGGGAGAAAAAAAGAATTGGGAAATTATTTTTACTATTTCATATGGATATATTTCATTAATACATGATATTATATCTAGATGCGATATTAGGTGATTGTGTACGAATATGGTACGGTGATAGTTTATCTAGCTTAGTTTTGTGTTGTTTCTTTTTTTATTCACTATTGAATTAATATCATTTATAAAATATTTTCATGTCGTATTTAAGAATATCCAACATATTAATCATGTATTGTAGTCAATATATATATATATTCATTAAATGATAAAATATCAAATATTATAACAATGGATAAATTCATTTGATTAAGACAAATAACATCAATTGGATTCATTTTCAATAATGGTTTTCCATTTGTATGATGCATTTTATGACATTTTTTTATATAAAAATTATATACACAACAGTACATTGATATTAATTTACTATACGAGTTATATTTGTGTTTTGTATTATATTATAATTTGTATTATGTGGTTAATGTGGCCTATATTATTATTTTTGACCCTCTGAGATGGTTCAGAACACTTGGCCTATTTGTAGTTGGAATCAAATCCATATCTATATACACTATTGAATATGGAGGGTATGGTAGTGGAAATGGTTTGGATGGATAAAAATAAAAAATGATCCAATCATTTTCTATGAAAAGAACAAAAAAATTCAAATTTTGTCTTCAACCGAAATACTTGACAGGATAATACCATGAAATAATGACGCCATGTTAGGATGGAATAAAATTTAATATCATATTTTTGTGGAAAAAATTAAAATCCTGAAATGGTATGAATTCTTTATGATGTTGATTCTAATAACTGCATAATTTCATGAACGAATGACAAGAGATGAGATGATGATGAAAAAGAAGATAAATATTTGGAATATTCATTTACTACTCATTGCATAAAATGAATAACCATCCTCAAAATGTAGTTCTAATTATTCATCTCGACATTATAGATCATCAATCGATTCACATTACTATTATAATCATATAATTAGTTTTCATATTTTCTACATAACTAACATAATAATCGTAATTTTTATTTGCCAAAAATGACGTATGAGTATTTTTTATAATCCTTATAATAATATAAACATAATATAATACTAATTTTAGATAAAAATAATATATTTTGAAAAATGAAAATCATATTTTTATGAATAATAAAATATTAAAATTAAATTTTTTTGATATATACATATATATGATGTGTTTTTATAATACTCAATTTTATATTTAATAAAAAATTTATTCCTAAATTAATATAATAATTTAATATGAAGATACATTGAAATTTTATGGAATTCTAGTGTATACTCTTATGAAAATTAGTGGGAATTATCTTATTATTTATTAATTGGATAACACAAAGAATGATGTTCCAAATAAGATATTTATATGTAAAAGTAATCTTGATTCCAAATAAAAAATATATTTCCTTGTTTGTTTAAGGAAGAAAAATATATTATGTTGTATATAAGATAATGGTAATTATGTTGAGAGAGGTAATATTACATTGACCATTGTTAAATGGGAGGTATAATTTTTTTAAACAAATAGGCCCATGTTATGACATTGTAATTTCAATGGTGATTTCTAGCATAGTGACATGAGGCTCATTATAGTAATGATTAATGAGAGTGTATTTTTTGAAAGGATTAGAACATTATTGAAATATGTGAATTTTGTTGGTTGTTAATGTAATATGTTCATCATAAATGGTAGTTAGTATAAACCAATATGATTTCTTAATGGTATTTTTAATATTTATCCTGAGGGGACCAAGGATTACATATATAAATTGTATACCATTTTATATGAATATCCAAATACATTCACAATAATATATTTCGATTGAGCTTCAATAATTTATGTCATTGGAGACATGGTACATAGTCAATGTATTTTATTAATGGTCTTACTCATCTCCAAAAATGTTTTTCTATCATAGGAACCCTGAATGATATTTAATAAATAAGTTATTCGATCATCACTATGGAAAATGATAAATATGAATGGGCGGTATAAGTTTCTAGGTATGGGTAAAATCTGAGGATATTAATCAATTTTCATAAGTTATGAAAGGTTTTAGGGTATGAGACATTGATCATAATATAATAAATTCATACCCCATCCAGAAAAGAAATTTATTATTGAATCCTTGATGATAGTTCTTAAAATAAATAGAAAAAATACATAAGTTCATGGAATCATAAATAATCAATCCTGATCCACGATAATATGACAGGAGCATAAGACATATGTTATCTCAATACACACAGTCAATGAAAATTATATCTTTGGAATTGGATAAATTAAAGGACATCCTATTGAATTTTTTAAACTCAACATTCGTTCGTTACCTTTGAAACAACTCACCAATAACACTCTCATAGTGGACATTGTCCCTTACTGAGTATGGTTTACACAACATTCAAATCCTCAATATCTCATGATATATCAGTCATTTTCCAATGCATTAGAGGGATATATAAATCAATGACCACCTATCAGATAATTAATACAATAGATATGTCTAAACATAGATCATAGATCTTAAATCATTCATCATATCATTATAATATAACATATTAAAAGTAAAACGTATTTTTATGTATCTCAATATCACATAGTCATACGATATAAAGTGAATGTTAGTGAATGATATCATAACGACATTCATTATCACATCATTGAAAAATTAACCTATAGGAAACACATGAGTTTTATGTAATCAAACTAAAAATAATTATGATAAATTGTCTTAAATTTTTTATTGAATTACTAGAATATATCCATTGTAAAAGACAATACACATTTAAGGTTGATTCCAAAGATGGAAAATACAGTTTAATTAAAATCTAGGAATTTATTTAAATACATAATTTCCAATAAAAATTTTCATATTATTTATGTAATTTTTTCATTGAGAATATACATATAACCTTGTTAGGGATTATTTATTCAAATTAATGGTAATAAACAATGAAATATTTTCATATTGTAGTGTATTAAAGAGATCATTCATTTCAATCATTCGTAAATAGTAAAAATGACTTTCATAAAATTTTATATTAGAAATATTATTTACAAGGATATTTATATAATATAAATTTTTATTTAAATGGATATTTTTAAAAATTTAAATTGTATTTTAAAATTTATATAAATCAATATTTAATATCCAAAATGTTGAAGACAATGTACACCCACCAATTAGGAAATAAAATTAGCCATTCATTACATATATTTCCCCCATATTTCTAATGACCAAGGATATAAACATGGAATAAATAAATGAATATTTCTATAATAAATAATGGATAATAATATTTGTATGTTTTATAGGATAAGGTAAATATAATTTTTGTCAATGGAAATTTATCATATTTAATTATGAAAATGGAAATAAGTTTTAACATAAAATTCATTACATCAAGTACCACTATAATTTATATGTGCTAAATCTTCCTATATAATAAATAACTATTTATTATTTGTATATTATATAATCATATTCATATATAAATTAATATGTCTAATTATAATATAATGTATAGATATCCTTGGGATATAAATTACATCATTTAAATTAACATTTTGGTGAAAAAAATTTCATTTTCCAATCATATTTCAGTTTGAATTTTCAAATATTTTTATGATGATCATTGTTTCATCATATATGTACCTTTAATAATAAAATATTTGTAGTATTTGTTCATAAAAATACAATTTATACTATTCAAGTGAAGTGGTGATGAAAAATGAACTACAATATTTCTTGTAAATTTTAGTCTGTAAATATGCATGTGTGATTGTTTTCACATTTCAATGGGTGGATTGTAATAATTTGAAATAGTAATGCACTATTACTGAATCATAATTATATCATATATATCATATATATATAATAAATCTATATTGACAATAAATAATGATATTTGTTTTTGTAAAATTGATCATATATTTATGAGAAGGCTATAGTCCAAATTCGAACACTTATGACAATTTTGTTTCACATTTGAGTGAATGTAGGCGCAAATGGTTTCCCCATAATAAAAATAATTTATCATTATATTAATGATATTATATGACTCCTGTTATTATAGATACAATAAATATATATATATATATTTACAATAGATAATATTTTAATAAGATGGGTAATAAAATTACCACATCTTTGAGAGACCTCATTCAACTTACAACATATGAAATCAGAAATGTTATTAGGGAAAAAAAATTATATATGATGTTTTTTAGGACTCTATTATGGTATTATGGTTTTTTGATTTGACTTACTATTCTTTTTAATTGTGAATAGTTGAGAAGATGATGTTTTATGTTATAAATTATAGAAAAGAATCACATGTAATTGATTAATATATTTAAATATAATATATAACATAATAATTCCATGTGGCATGGAGGACTTAAAAATTTAGTGAAAAGTTAATATTCGGTTTAAATAAACCCCATTAAATATCATTTATAACTGTTTTTGTGTCATTTTAATCCATATATTATAGTTAAACCATTGTAAACCATCTTATTCAAAATTCATGATAACTTAAATTTCAACCTTGAAAATATATTTAAATAATTTAAACAAATGAATATGACAACCCCAATATTTTGTTAACATTACCAAAGTAGAACTATGTAAATTCAATAAAATCACAAGGGTTATAATTGTTCAATATTCATAGTTAATGAGTTACACACATTAATTCATTTTTAATTGTAAATACAATTTATAACCTAGTGAAAGTAAATAATATATACCCTTAAACAAACAAAAATTATATTTCATCAAATAATCGGAAGGGGAAAAATATATTGGTGACCTAAAAACTCGGTAGAGTTTATGTATATTAAGAAAAATCTTGATTTAAACACCACAATCAGTATGGGAAGGAAGATAATTAAACACACATTAAAGTTAATAAATTATTTTGGGAAAAAATGCATCCATGGGTAATATCTATTTAAATTATACCATTTATACATGTAAATAAATTATAATTAAAGGAAATTCTTATTTTTTGGAATCAATATCTCATACACGATTGCATATTTACAAAAAAGTCCTCATGATAAGACATTTTATGCACCGGGTAGACACACACCAAACACCCATTTTATATTACTAGCTATCTTGTTCATCACATTACACCTATCGATACATTTAGGGGGCATACATTCAAGGATCCACCCAACACTTTATTTTAAATTCATTACTTTATAATGACAGATTATTTTAATTCAAACACCATATTAGATATAAAACAATTATTTTTTATGAAAATAAAATTGAATAGAAATATTTCCCAAATAAATGAAGTATCATTAAAAGTAAAACACTATCTATAGAAATTTTATGTGGTTAATGAAATAACCCTATATTTAATACAGTGAATAATGATATATATATATATATGTGAAATTTAACATCGATTAATTATATAAAATTGATTATTTTATGACAAATTTAATATCTGGAAGATGATATCAGATAAAACATGACCAAAAATTCAACAACGAATTATCTTCTAATGTAAAATAATGTATTTTAAAGAGTATAATAAATCAGAAGAAAAAAACCTATTTTTTAAAAAATATTTTTTAATACTAATTGAAATCATGTTGAAAAGGATGATAAGTCTACAATGGTTATGCAAGCAGAAAAATTTGATAAAACCATATAAATTAATGATACATTTGATTTTAATTTTTTTAAAAGAAATATTGAAATTATCTATTTAGAAAACATAAATAATATTCCATTAAATGATTATTAAAATATACTATGATATAAAATTCCATTACAATAATTTATATGAATTTTTTAAATAATTATTTAAAAAATATGGGTTTTGGAGATAAAAATATCCAATAAAAAATAGATAAAAAATACATCATTTCATATAAAAATTAATTTTCTTAATTCTAGTGAAAAATAATGAAATATTTGTATTAAAATATTTAATTACATTAAATGATTATAGGATAATAAAATATACCACTTTTATAATTGATATACTATAAGATTCCATCAATGATAATTTTGTGTAAAAACAATATATTGTAAATTAAATTTATACCTTTCTAGAAACATTAAACATGTAATCCCAAGAAATTGTAAAAATTAGAATAACATTCATAATCAATGATAAATATATAATCTTTTTAAACACACTATATTGGATTTCTATACACTCCAAAAAACAAATATGTTCCTAATATAAATAATTCCTCAATGTTGTGGAAACTGGGATGAAATCCCATACAATGTTTATAACATAATGAATGTAAATTGAGTTAAGAAACCCCTTACCATGTGTTCACTGTTCCCCTAAATTTATTTTAATCACATGAATAATTAATAAAAATTAATTATTAATACATAATAGAACCACATAAATATCTATAATATAATATTGAAATAATTTATATCATTTTATTACATGTTTATTAATTATCATTTATTATTATAAATAATTTTCAGTAAAAATATTTTTTGATGAATGATTCAATTCAGAAATTTTAGTCTATGAATTGTTATTTTGTGAAAATTATATAAAATATTTTATAGATGATTCAAAAATCATATATATTCAATATATAATTATTTATATTAATTTATAAATGAAAGTGATAAAAACAAAATTTCCCTATTAATGTAGAAGGTAGGTCATACACACTCAATAAAAATATTTTCAATTATCGATGAAGTGAATTGAAGAAATATGAATAATAATTAAAATTAAATTCATCATTTTTGAATGATATAAATATTTTTTATTCATTATATCTTTACATAAAAAAATCAATCTAAATCATAAATGAAAAGTGCACCATATAACTTCATGGGGGTGGTAGTCCACAAGTACGTGGGAGGGATGTTATAATTTTCTAATAAATTGAATGTTCTGAATGTAGATTTAAAATTATATGTTCCGGGTAATATTTATTGCATTATTCTATATTTATATATATCCATGTACTGTTTTAATGAATAATAAATTACACATCTATGCAGATATGGTGAGACATATATATGATGAAATGGTCTCATCAATTTTATTATGATTGAAAATAAATGAATTATAGTAATAATGTAGTCATAATATCATAAATTTATATTTAATATATTTAATTTAGTATTATACACTCGGTGGAATATATATTTAGGAAGTAGATGAAGAAAAAACTTTGAAAGAGTCATTTAAGATGAAAAACCCATCCTTGGTGGGATTTCATTAGATTTCTTCAAAATTAACCTATGAATGGTCTTTTAAGAAATATAGAAACATTATATCATGAATAGTGATTATTATATAGAAACATTTATGGGTTTTTCCAACATTACTCTTTACGATATATGTTTAAGATAGAAGTGATGTCCTTTTAATAATGTTCAGTGGTGAATTCATGGAAATTCGTAAAATATTAAATTAATATAAATAATTGTTAATGTTATTATTATTTCAAAACCATATATTTCATGAAAATATGATTATTAGTCTATAATACCTCGTAAAATATAATTCTAATATATTTTGTTTATGTTTCTTCACTTATCTATTCGTTTTAACCCCTAATACAATTTTTGAAATTTACCACAATATTAATGTTCTCAACAAATTTTGGGTTACGAATATTACCATTAATGAAAAAGAGTCATGTAAATGGTCTTTAGATGATTTCATTAACCATAATTCATTTTCCTGGTCAATGAAATGTTTTTTATTAATTAAAAATATTTTAATACAATATTTTTTTTAATAAAGTATCACGAAGGGAAATTTTTTAAATTTTCATTTAATTTGACATCATGGATATTAAAATAAATATAGAGTTAGAATATAATTCCTCATAACATCAATATATGATATAATTTCTTATAAAAATTTTGTATCACTACCATTCATCAACATTTTATTGTTTAAAAAAACATTAAATTTTATTGTTATATTATTTGAATAATTATTATATTAGAAGTGATAAAATATTTAATATAATTATTATTTGACAAAAATTAAATATAATATAATTTTTTGAAAATATAATTATCTCTTACAAAAATAAATTATATATGAATAGTTATTTTCTCAAATAGCCAAAACATTTATACATAATAAAGGTAAGACAGTGATATTTTTAACTTTATTTTTTTATTTAATAATTTATAATTTAGTATCCATTTAAAATGGGATGAAAATGAAATAAATTAAAATATTAGATGAGGATTCTATAACCCCACTCAACACATAGATTAATTTAATTTTTTAATGTAACATTGGGGTCTTATAATTTTTTTAGAATGAAGTACCATATTTTCCTTTATTCTCATGATAAATATTTTTAATCATAACTATTCATTATGAACACAAACAAAAAAGCCATTTTTTCAAAATTTAAACTCCTAATTCATAATTCTATCATATTTTCATGATTCAGTTTCATTATAATTTAAAAAATCTGGTTTAATATAAATTTCTAAAAAATAATGAAATATAGTTTATAGAAGAATGGTGGTTGTATGCCTACAAATTAATTTATTTCCAAATAATTAATATTAATTATTTAAATAATATTAAATATATTATTCAATGTAAAAAAGGAATACGGTTTACGTTATAATAATTTGTAAAATATTTATTGTGTTTTATATTAATTTATTTAATAACTATAAATGACAGTATTGGAAAAATATGTTTTTTCCATTATGCAATAAAAATTTAATCATTTTAAAAAGAAAATAAAATTAATAAAATGTTAGTTTCGATACGATGATTTTAAAAATAGTATTAATTATATATATTAATATCTCTAAATTTGTATTAAATTAATTATAATTTTCATCCCTAAAATTCAAAAACTAATTTTTTATTAAAATTTATTTTTGAATGGTTGAGTACTAATTTATAGTAAAATATTACGTTGTATTAAACATTTATAAAAAATTTCAATAATTATTTTATTATTATTCATATACTCCAATTCCATATCAATGAGAAAACCACTAAAACACATTATAATATTTTAATATTATTTCATATTTTCGGAAATAATCGGTGTTGTGTGTTAAGTAAGATATCATGCAAAATACTTTAAAATTTCTGGCTGCAATATTATACACCCTTTAAATAAATTCTCCCTTAATAATTGTATATTCATCATTAAATATTCAATATTTGAAATTATATTTGTAGTAAATCCATATCAAACATGAAAGATACTGCTTTTTTGTAATATGTATGTATCACATGGTTATCATTTGGAATCCCATGTTTTGGGATTATAATATTGCATAAGAGGATAAAGAAGTGTTTGATATATTATTGGGAATGTACGAATACTAAAACTCAATTATTTAGAGTTATATATTGGGTCACAATATTGGAACATAGTTAGTAGTAACTTTACAGCTCAATTTTAGTACCCATAAATGAAGGGCCATATTTTTCATAGTTGTGCGAGAGGAGTCACATCATCATGAAGAGACTATAGTAAATTATAAGGATTTTAATTATAGTTGGTGCACTCTTTGTAACACTATATTTGTAACCGTTCAAGGGGTTGGAGGATTTAGAATATGAGAACTCACAAGATGGGAAAAGTTTTTTAAATAATAAACCTAGCCATATGTGGTGGCGTTCTACATAGACAGTAGTAGTGCATGGCTGGTGCAGGGTTATTCTAACTATGTGGCCAAATAATACACACCATATAATGTGAATAAATTATATTTCTACCCCTTTATAAATTAAAACATCACACTATTTTTCATTCCCCAAATTCATATCCTCTCAACCCTCCATTTGATAGTGCCTCCCAAGCATCTAGGATTTGAAGTAACTCCTTTAATCAAGGTTAGTATTGTCAATCACTCATCACATTATTTCGCTATTAGTAATACCTTCAATCATATTTCTTAATTTCTTCAATTATATTTCCGTTAGGAATGGTATTTCAATAAGAATTATTAAGACCTATATTATATAAATTTTATATTTTCATCGATTTCTCTAATTCTATCTGGAATTAGACTTCTAATAGGTTAAAAGAATCATATACTAGTATAATGTAGGTGGCATCATGTATATTAGTTTTTGTTATGATCTATATAATATGACTCCTTATTTAATGAGATTATGCTTCAAACATTCACCTCTAGAACATCTTTTAATTTAAATGTGATGTTATTTTTTAATTAAACACTCATATATAACACGTAATTATTTACAGTGGATTATTAACATGGAATGACTGCCCCTATTTGTGTGTTCACTATATTACCATGAAAATTATTCTGTGATTTTTTTAATAGGCACCATATTAGGTGGCATTATCGTGAAATTTATGATCAATTTGGTAAATTAAATTCTTTTAATGATAATTAATAAAATATGAATAATTAATGTTTTGTCGATGTGACATGATTATATTAACATTGACTGATGACCATTATTAAATGGGACTAAATGTTATAAATTTTTTACATGTTCATTGTTATATAATTAATTGTGTCAATGAATAAATGGAATGAAATGAAATGTGAAATTTCTTAAACATCACTAGGATATAATTATGACCAGTATATCATCTTATAAAATGCCTTCCATATGGAATGTCTCTGATTCCCCCCATGGGTTTTCATTGACTACACGGAGGATTGTATCCATTCATTGATTTTATTTCCAAGAGTAGATACCCTGCATAAAATTTTACATTATAAAAGTGCATTTTTAGGGTGTCTCAATTGATTACACTTATACCTCTATATCCTAAATAAACAATTTAAATCTATAAATTGGATTGACAAGATATGGTCAAGATGTCCTGTATAGAACATGGGTCCTATAGTATTATTCTTATTATCAAAAAGTTACTTATTTAGAGACACATTGGGAAAATAAAAATTAGGTATACAAATATATGTGTCCTCTAGAAACCTGATCTAAAATAGATCATTTATTACTACTTAATTTATTACTTATTGTTTTTTCTTTTTATATTAACTGCCAGGAAAAAACAAGATAGTTTTGTTGGTTTCCTACTAAATTTTACTAAAAAATTATTTGGCATATAGATTTTTACCTCGATAGATTCCATGGATGTAGATTTGGATAATGATAAGCGCACTAGTATGGACACTATATTTCCAACACTAGGAAAGAGTATGGGAGAAAATGGATGAGATTCCTATCCCATTGATTCTCGAAATAATTGTCTTCCTCTTTAATTGTTTTTTATATATAATATGTATTCATACTATAGTTTTCTCCTTGTATCCCAAAATAATTCTAAAATAACGAAATCAATATTTTTATATGATATTGGATATTGATTTCAGTTATTATTTATCTAGTGGATTGAATTCACTTTTATTTAATTTTTATACATCCATTATGGTATTATTGTGCCTCTAGAGATTTATCTACTTTCCCCACATCCTAAAATTCAGTTCATTATAGTATAGTATCCCAACAACATTATTATTGTCCCTATATATAAGGCAGAACCCTATAGCATATGACGGGGAACACTTTCGGTGATGTTGCTAACTCAGTTTCATTTCATACTAATGAACGAGGTATGGGATGTCACGCATTTGTATTAGAGACTATTTCTTTTTTCTAAAATAATATTTGGGATAGGATATATAAGACATTATGATGTTTCAGTATTTTTATAATGAAACTATTCCTATGAGTAGCAAACATGTGATTGGGGAAAATCATGTTTTCCTTGGATGGAACCTGTTTGTTGTGGATTATAACTACTGTAGTAGAAATAATTTCACCATTGGGCAATTCGCATATATTATAATGTTCAATATGGTTACTAATTTTTACCCTTGAACTAGTGTAGAAGGACAATATAGATTCATGTGTCATAATATGCACCTATAGATAAAATATTCATGTATTCTCCATGCCACATAGATTTCATTGCTTGAATTAAAAATACATAATTTATGTTCTTTGATTAATATACATGCTTCCTACTAAATTTATGTTGGTTTAATGAAATAAATAATTAGTTAATTTATATGTCTACATTGACATAAATATTTTTTTCTCACATATCTTGATGATGGAACCTTAACTAAAATTTTTTTTCTGAATGAATTTTCTCAATATGGTTTCTTGTACTGAAATATTATTTGGTTTCGATGATATTAATTTCATCTATAATTTATAAATCTGATACATTAATAAATTAGAAATGGATATTCATAATCATATAATTATATATGTCTTATTAACCCCGATTTTAGGGAAATATTTCATATTATAGTTACATGATGATACAATTATACCCTTTAATGAAAATTCCAATATACCTTCAAAAAGGTAACTCATTTTATTAGACCTTGATATATTTAAATATGATATTTCTCATTTATAAAATGATAAATGACATGCTGGATATTAAATATTGATAAAAAATAATTTTTTTGGGTTTTTTCCTCACTGAAATGAATTTGAAACACTAAATAACAAAAAAATATATTATCATATTTGTGTCTTTGACCCAGACCGTAGGTTTGGATATTGGGAGTGGTTATAATATTCTATTATACTTATATAAATTACTAAAACCCTGAACTATGTGTGGGAATATGGGTATTTTATATTAATTAAAAAGGGTATGTACCTATAATAATCATTTATATGAGATATTTCATGATTTTATAATTTTTTTAGGTGTTCATAACTCATTTTAGAAATATCATTATAGAATTTCCATGAGTAAAATAACAATTTAAACCTAAAGAACATTCTAATGAGCCCTTTATACCTATAAAATATCATTAAATAAAGTAGTAACTTTTTTAGGACACCATGTTTTGTGTTATATGGACACTAATGAATATTATTTTGATGGTTTCTAATTCAAGGTGAATTATATATAGGTATCCCAATGACATGACCATTTTATGCAAATGGAGACTTAGAAACCCCAATATTAGTACCCTCCTAACGTTTTGGGGATAAAGTACATATATTTATTATGTTATGGAGAGATTATAATATTACTATTTCAATCCTTATATATACCCCTCGAGAAAGGATAATGAATCTCAAAAATTATTCTATTATAGGGACATTGATGAAATGACTGGATATTCAAAAAAATTCTCATTGCCATCAGGAAATGGTATACAGTGATTTCAAATATATTATATATGATTATATAATTCATAAAAATTAGATGATTAATATATCGAGAGTTTTATGTACCTATAGAAGATATCTTAATTTAATATGGGCTTCTCCACTCACATATATAAGCTTCATTATTTCAATCATGTTATTCAAAGTGTCCAGTTATGTACCGCCATGCTATTTGAAGATGGGGTATGGAATTTTACCTGATCAGAAGATAAAAATCCTTATCTATGAAGTATATATACGATAATCAATAAATTAAATATCATCATGTTCAACCATATAGAATATGTGGATTTAAAATAGGCAGTTCTGTATATTTACAAGGAGGCAGTTAATCTCAGGATATATATAATCACCTGCATTCCTCTTGTGAGTATACTGGTAGTGAAATTTTCATCACCGGTAGCAATGTGTTATGTCCCCAGTTTGGGAGGTCTTGGAAAATTAAGCACTATTTCCCATAGAACCAGTTGAGTTCCAATGTTGATTTTGAATATTCCATCATTGACGTTTCTTTGTAAACATTCCTCTACTTTCAACTGATCAAGAATCCCCCCCAACTCTTCTTCGTAAAGAGGGATTATTAGCTCCATAAAAGGATGGGGGATAAATTACAACAGTTCATATTGTCCATGGAAATGTATATGGTCATGTTAGTCAATAATTAGATACAAAACACCAATAGAGAATTCCCATTGAGTGTAGATAGTCTATAGATCGATTTTGTGGATCATTCTGGATTTATCAATTACAATGAACTACTGAGGAGAATAGTTTTAGGTTTTCTACAATAAGATATATATTTTTAGATACATATACATTATAATGTGTACTATTTTACCTAGCCACATCATACTCCATTATATGTTTTTCTGTCATGGAATTTCATGGGATTGAAATTCAGTACATCTATTGATTGATTGCTCTTGATACTCAGTTTGGAGGGTGGTGAGAGATTATACACTAGTGAATGCAATTTACCTTGAGGAAAGAGGAATAATTTCATGTATTACCTATTCATCCACAATAAAATTCACATTTTTATCATTCTGAAAATAAAATGTTCAATTTCATATCATTATTTGTTTGGTTTTCATTATTGGAGGTTTTCTTTCAAATCATTTAAGGGTGAATCTGTAGTTCAATTGAGAATTTTATGTCTAAGAGAGTCATGTTGGACCAATGAATCATGGGAATTTTTATGTATAATATGAGTTTATTTTGGTTTTCTTTCATCCTTTACTTCAATTTTTATGGAATATTTAATTGACAGAGTTATAATCCCATGGTCTGATTCCTATAGAAAAATAATTCATTATTTCAAGGAATGTATGACTGAACCAAAAACTAAAATCGAATGGAATCCTAGTATATGATATGTTGTTTTCTATAATTCATTATTCACCATGATAAGATTAGTTTGGATGAATGAAAAATAGTCATGGAGTGGATGTTTAATTAATTGCAGCTTTATGAAAATAATTACATCTCACAAATAAAGATGTTAGGATATGTGATTAATGACATGTGTGTTTGGAGGATCTAATTTCTATAAGCGTGGATCCCTGGATAGATATATTGTGAAGTCCCTAATACAAAATATCCATATATAATAATAACCATAGATAATGGATATGGGTTGAATAATTAAAATATATTTATATCGAACATGATTATATTCATATGAAAATAAATGTAGGTGATGTTTCCCTGATAAGGAATACTTATTCAACAGATGTTTAAGAGACTAGTAGTGAATTACAATTGAAGGAAAAATATTGATATTTTAATATGGAAATTCATGGGTTTAAAAGGAAGCATGTTCTTATGGATATAGTATATACTATTACTAAATTTGATCAATCCAAGATGATTATTATTTTATATTCAACAAGATTGGTCTTGAAAAAGATTGTGTTTTGTGAGGACCTTCTGTCGGTTGGGTCATTGGTGAGGATGTGATCATTCAAATCCATTGGTTTCTTGGTTCCCACTGATATAAGTTATATTTAGGTGAGAATCTCATTACTATTCTTGTATGGTGAAAATTTGAACCACCATTATGTACTATTATTTATTTCCTCAATATGGGTGGTTTAGTATAATGTTTGAGATTATAGGTTCATTCATGTGGTGTTCCACCTTTCTGCAAGAGACGGTTGAAAAGCTGTGAACTATGGGTTTCTTACAGTTATTACCTATCCCTGAGTGGAATTTGGATGATTTCACTATAGGTTTCATGATGTTATTTCATATATCTCCTCATGTATGAAATTTTGAACGGGTAATCAAATATAATATGATGTGGGAAACATATTTCTTACAAATTTGAGAGGACTACATAGTATATGAACATGGGATGAAATATTTCAAAAAAACTGTACACCATCATAGAAATACATTTATTATTATATCATATAGGTATTTAATTTTATATCCAAATTATCTCAAGGGTTGTAGAAGGCTCATGGTTTATTGGTTCTTTGAAATAATTCATACTACCCATAGACTAGTTTTATGTCCCAGCATATGATACATGTGTGGGAGAACATGATTCATGTATGTATCCTTGATTTTGGATGTTCTTTGGAAAACAATTCCTCCAACTGAGTTATATTTTAATAATATTATCATATAGACCATATATATTTATCCTTGTCTAGAATGATTCATTAGTCCTTGTTTTCCACCCTTCTACCAATTCGAGGTAGAAGAGGAAATGTTACTTGTAACTCATGTTATATAAAAGATATCTAAAATGGTAAAGCATATCATGAAGCATAGGGATATATATTTTCAAAGGAATAAGTCTAATTCCAATAACCATTTAATTACTTTCGAGTTATTGATAGGGGGACTTTTTTTATTTAATGTATCACCTAGATTTGAAAATTGTGTAATTTATTTGAATGGAATGTGTTCACCCAGATTTTTTAGAACAATTGAGATTTGGCATGAGGGGAACAATGTGGTGGACTATATTGCCACAACTGCGGTACCAGGCTCTCGGATGGTGTGGTTTAATAATGTGTCCCAGCTGAAAATAGAGGGGGTGAATCTTATTCAGGGATATGCTCTTGGATTGAATTATTTCAGGCCCCCATAATGTTTGGGGGCCACGTCGTTGTTTGGCCCTTTTGGGCCCCACCCTTTTTTGAATATAAATGCTAATGTTGGATGGGATTATCAGTTAGAACACCATCATAGATGTAGGGAGATGACCAATTTTATTCACCATTCACTGTTACATAATTATCACATATACCCTTGTCATGTTCTCCATCATAATTAGATCTAGTTAGAAGTTGATGATTCTATTTATGAGTATAATATTTGAATTATTGATTGTGTATTGATGGATCTCTATGGTATGTTAGATTCAATATATATAATTCTATGGAAACAAATCCATGTATCTGATAATTCCATGAATCAAGAGGCCACACTACTTTATCAATATATGGAGTTAATTTTAGATGATTATCAGCTTCCCTTAGAAGGGAAACTCATAGATGAGTTATTCAAAGTAGTTGAGGTTGTATGATCACAATTTTTTATGAGTTACATGTCACTTTAATTTCATGTTGAATCCTTTTTGATATATTTTTAGTAGATTAAAGTGTACGAGGAAATATCATTATTCTTCTAGGGGTTCTTAAGAGTTTGGATATCCTGTTTTTTGAGAAACAGTATGGTTCTCATGGTTTGTATATTGTTTTTGGTATGCATGCAGAGCAACCATGAGGACATTAAATGATGTAAATGATTTGGTTATCCACATGAGAGGAGGCTCATCATCCTGTAATCCTATAATGAATGAAAATTTTATTGAAAATGGTTTGAACAATGTTTTTTAAACCATTGATATTAATATATAAGGGGTATAATCATTATAAAGCAAGCACACATTGGTTACAAACATGTGTGCAAACCATGTCCAATGCCAAGGGAGGGAAGTTTCATTTAGATAGAAGTGTCACATGGTTGGTTTAGTATTTGGCCATTTATGGACCCAAACCGTGAAAAACATTAAAAAATTCTGATTCGAATTTGTACCCATCTATCTTTTTAAAAAATTACACTCTTTTCATTTCCCAATAAATTTATATGCTCTTATATCTATTAATATGGTCCTCCTCTCCACAAGGGAATGGATATAATTACATCAAAAAACATCTAATTTAATCACCAATAATCTAATTATACAACTCATAGTAGGAACATCAATCCAAATTCTTGATTTCAATGATTAAATTAATGTTTAGAATATTATTACCATGTTATATAATATGTCTAATTTTTTGGTAATTTCCTTACTTACATGATTTATCCCATTCTTACTAACATTGGAGTCTGTTACTGAATATGTGGTCAACATCAATTATAAATATGGAGTTTGAACAAATTTTATAAATGTTATGATTTTATAATGTCTTTCATTGTTCCGTGATCAATTCCTTCCATGTGTCACCTCACATACAATATATTCATATATAATAAATATCACTCTGTGATGAGATAATCCCACAGATCCCATGAACATTTTTTGATGTTGATGACCTTGACTCCAGAACCCCTTGGGGGGTCATTATATTCCTTTGAATATTTTGTCATATTTTATAACCAAGAAACATTTTGATGTGAGATCGACTACACATATTTCATATAATGAGTAAATTTTATTAGTTGAAATATTAAATAATTATATATGAAACTATATTTGAATTTCGATGTCATTTGACCTTATTAAACGTCACTTATTCCTAACACAACATTAGATTCAATGAAAATGATTAATGATATGTATATTATATATGGTCCAGGTTAAATGATGAGTTTTTATCATGAATAAATAATAATATTGAAAACTGAAATTGATTTTAATTCACATGGATGTTATTATTACCATTATAGAAATTAATAGAATGGGATTCATTATGATCGTATAGGATTCCCCCCTTGGGATTTACATGAAAAACTGGTGGAAGCCCCCTGATGCGTGGATTCATTTTCCAGGACATGATACCCATATTTTATATATGAATATTTCATAAAATATTTACAACTTAATAATTATTCCTTGGACTCATCCATGAATTTTCATCAAATATTTAAATTCTATAGATAATCCCCTCATATTCAGGATGATGTAATATTATATAGGAAACGTCAACATATCTCCCTAGGAAAAAATAAAATATATACTGAGATTAAATTTGATTTTTTATTTTGGATCAACATAGTTATATTTTTTATATTACACTACTAAGGGTTCATCCCTCAACTACACTCATATGAAAACAGTAAGACAACATGAGTTATTATTTTGACTTGACATTATCTTCAAAGTATGCATATTCCAGGGTTAGATTGTTTGAAATATATTGTTATTCTTATTATCATGTGATCACTAATTTAGGGACATTCTAGATTTTTCTAAAGCATGTATACTATGATGAGTTTCCTCTAGGATCTAGATTTGACATGACTCATTTACTTTACAACCTTATTTATTACCTGTAAACTGTAAATTCTATACTTACAAACATGATAATACGAGATCATATTGGTGGTGGACTATTGTATATTGTTAATGAAATTTTTAGGAGACCAATTAGTACCTTGATAGACTTAATGGATGTATGAATAGAATAGGGGAAGCACCCAGTTATAGACACATGATTTTTATACTAGCATGGATTATACTAGTAGACGATTGGTATTATTCTCAATGTACTATTCAAGAAATATTTTCTGATTTTTCTATTTTATATATAATTTATGTTTTTTGAATTCTAAATAACTTCATTTGTGTCAACTATTTCAGTATATAATTCTGAAATCACATTTTTAATATTGTAATGTATAAATTTGTATGTCAGTATTTGTCTAGTTGATTTAATTATGAAAATTTTTTCATTGTTATGAATCCTCTATTGTATTATATTGTGACCACTGACTAATCTGCTATAATCCCTACATGAAACTTTAATCATGTTCATATATTCTCCTCTGTGTAACAACATATACCCTTGATGGTAGATGTAAGCCTCTAGCGTAGAGGGAGGCACCATTATGGCCACGTGGAAAGCAATGTTTGGTTTCACATAATTGAACTATGTTTGATATGTCATCGAACAGAGCGATAACAAAACATCCTATAAAATGATAATGTTTTAATCATAATTTTTACCACATTATCTGTTTCTTATATAAGGAGAACAATTTATGGATTGTAAATTAAATGAATGGAATAAAAATATTGCATCCATGGACTAATTGATAGTTCTATAGAGAATGTCCAGTATAAATTTATTATCCAAAAAACCCTAGATCAACGATGTGTGAAAAGGATATTAATTCATTGAAAATGAAAATAAAATGACATAATTATATTCTAATATCAATTTCCTAATGATGAGTCTTTTTCTATTATAATGAAGGAGAACATTAAAAAAATACATTATGTCATTAAATTTCATTATAATAGTTCAATCATTTTTTTGAAATGATCAATTCCAATTCATATATTATTCTACGTGATGTATATTCAAGGTGATTTTTCATGGATGATGTTGCAAAATTATCTTTTAATGAATAATGAAATTACATTATCCATTCATTCTATTTCCTTTTTTCCAAAACCAAATTGGTTTCCACATGTTATCAAATTACAATATATACCTTTACATTATCCCTAACACCTCTGTAATAAAACTTAATCATCATCATATCCCATTTTATAAAATTTTATCCTTATGACTCTTCCTAAATACGTCTATCTAAATTTAAGACCCAGAATCTGTATCTCTAGATTCATTATTTATCCCCGGATTGTAATATTTTGATCCTTATGTCACATACCAATAATGAGAATACATTGATCATATATTATCTCAAATCATAATAATAACATTAATCACCATATAAGAGTAATGAAAACATATATTATATATAAATTTAAACATTAATTATTCCAAAATTTAAATCACTAATGATTGAATATATTAATTAAATAAAAAAAATGAATAAACCATCCTAAAAAATACCGTAAATCCATTATTCGTCATACCAATATCAAAATTCGGGTTCCCATATACTATTCATTTCAATTTAAAAAATTCTGTTAATCTAAAATTCATTATCATTTCTTTAATATTTTCTTTCAAAAATATCACATTTCCACCATATCACATTTTATCATCATTGGTACCATTAAAAATATACCTTCAACTCATTTGATAGAATCTGGTATAAAACAATAATAAATGATTCCAAATTCTAATAACGACCATATATATTATATAAAACTCTTATATTATAAATCCCAAATAAATGATCATAGAAACATTAAACCTCTAAAATTAATGATTGATATGAAATATGGCATTTTATGATCTAGCAGTTAACCACTTTAATTTTGGAATTATCTTAGATAAATCCCATATTCCCCACACATATGACATTTAATTATAAAGGGTTCCATTGGATGAAATATAACTACTTATATTATAATGTTAGTTTTACATTTTATAATTCGTAGAAATATTCACATGTATAAAAACGTTTCCTATTAATTGAAAAATTCTCTAAGTATTATTTTCTATTTTATTCACTAGAAGAAAATTATTCCACTTTTCATTCATCGAGACACCCCATGATATCTCAACAGAATTTTTCTTTCTCCGACTTAGTGAGTCGAATATTTGGTTATGGTTAATATTGGTAATCATATATATTGATAATTAATTAAGAAAAATCAAAATATCACCCACTTCATTAACATCATATTTTGTTTCTCATTACCGCTACATGTTATATCTAATTAATTATTTCCCAATATCGTCTAATTTTATCTGTGGATAATATCTAGAAGTAAAATTGTGATAAAAATAATCATAGTAGGAACTCATGAAATATAATTCATAGAATTTATAATTAATGGCCCATTCTTTTCAATCAATGAAAACATATGATTAAAATAGTGTATTCATGAATAAAATATATTCAAATAATACATATTGGTTCATAAAAAAAATGTCAATTAATCACATAGATCCCTATGTAGTTTCATATAATGTGGGTAGTTTGTGAACAACAACCATGTATAATAATTATGGTCATGATATACTAAACGAAGTCATTTCAGGTCCAGTAACCCTAGATGATTCTATACCAAAACTATATCCATCAATAATAACTAGATATGTATGAAATGAATTAAATCAACACAATATTTACCTTAATACAATTATTTTGATGTTTCCTATAATTGGACCAACCCCTAAAGATATTAAATGAGTTTAAGTGCCTAATCAATGTTTTCCAAAATCTAGTTCCCATGCTTTCTACTAAACATTCTCTAATACCAACTAAAACGACCCGACTCTATTTTCCCATATCTAGTGTCAAAATTATATTAGTATCACTAATTAAATAAATTAAAATCCAAAAGAAAAAAAAAATTATAATATAATGTGTAAATATTATACGTAAATTATTCAAATTTTATAGTAAAAGTAAATTATAAAATATAATGAATGTAAATATTCTACATCATTTACAACATTAAAATATTCCATCACCAAATTCTTATAAAAGTAAAACAAAATATAACACTACAAATTTTCAGAATGGTTAATGTAATATAAAGAATATCTTGAGTAATTAATTAATCACAATTGTAGAATGTAAAAAAAATCCTATTATATTTAACAAATAACATGAAAAAAATGAATACCATTATATTATAAAATAAAATAATATAATGGATGATAATAAATAAATTTTTTTTAAGGAAACTCCTTAATATTTAATTCATGATCTCATATTTGATGAAATTTTTACCACTAAGGCCATGTCGTAAGGGAGATTAATCTATGAACAAACATACACCAAAACCTCATTTGATAAGGATAGATAGCTTGTTTTTCAGATGAAGTAAGTTGAGGGTCTATACAAACCTATACCACACACATCCCTATATATGAAATTAATTAATCAAATAAATAATATTAATTATTTTTAAAAAATAAATTCCACATCAACAAATGTACGTATAAAATGAAGATTATGTAATATCTTTACTTCCCTATCTAATCGAATTATAATCAATGAAAAAACAACTGTTGAAATTGAATATGGTTTAGAAAAAAAATATATCTAGGTTACAAAAAATATTTTAATTTATGAGAAATTTGCTTTATAATTTTCTTAATATATTCAATGTTTGAAAAGGAATACAATGACTAAGAAATTATAATAAGATAAAACATGACCACATATTCACTATAATACTCTATTTAATAGAAAAATATATTATTCAATAGAAATAAATATTATTGGGAGATATTAATTTAAAATAATATTACATAATTTTTATACATTTTTAATTAGTTGAAATCTTATATAATAATCTAAATTGACTTAAACAGTTATGGAAGTTAATAAATCATGTATTTCTTTGTATGATAAAAACATTTCGTTCATGAATTTTGAAAAAAATATGAGAATAAAAAAATACATAATAATTATAATTATATAATTCAATATTTTTAAATGTTATTTTACAAGAAAAAATGTACTTTTGGTGAATAAAATTAGCATTTTTAATAAAGATTTAATATGTTTATGGATGAAAAATATACACGATCTAAATGAGAAATACGATCATCAATTTTTAAGATTTTATTTAAATGTATCATGTAATATATAGTGGTTTATTTGGATTATATATTATGTACACATTAAATATTTAGAGGGAGAAATGTTTTTTAGGGATAAATTATATGATTCATTAAGTGAAAATTTGGGAAGCCCAAAAAATGAGACAATAAAGTAAAATATTACCTCTTTGATAAAGATAAAAAATTTCCCCATGAAAGTGTAAAAATGAAATTAAATGTTACTAATTATCAATGTAAATATATTATATGTAAAATAGATCAATGAGTAATTATATATTGACCTTAAAAATTAATAGGTCTATAATACCATGAAGGTATCACACGGGTAGAAATTGAGAAGAAATCTCCTACAATGATATTAAAAGTGAATTAAGAACTAATCTATCAATTTTGTATATGAAGAAAATTTAAATCCACAAAATATATATATATCATGATAATGAAATCATACACCATTTCAATCATAATCATGCCATATCATAGTCAAGTATTTATTATTTTTAAATAATCAATTGATGTAGTGTTATGAGACCCCCTACGTGATGTTCAAACATACATGATTGTTATTTTAACCACCAATATACTAAATATATTTTATAATAATTATATTATAATACTACAAATTTTTTAATAATATAATATATAATTCATTTTTAACATTTTTTGTACATTTTTTTACCATGCAAAATTTTTTATCAATATTTCTTTATTGGAAACTTGATTTTGTACGTGTGTTTTTATTCAGTAGTTTTGTTCCTTACATATCTCTATTGGTTACACCATCACCAATAATTTTATTAATGATTTAAAAAATCTATTAATTCAATATATATAGGTTCTTAGAGTCACCCTACATATATAGATTCTCAAAAAAATACATACACCATTCATGGAGATGGTAGGTCATGCATTCTTATGAATTATATTTTCCCATTTCGATAGACTAAAAAGATAACGATATATAATAATTCCCATTAATAGTATAGTTTTACTATATTATATATCTTATATATTTATTAAATATATACTTTATAAAGTATATATTAAAAAACTAAAACCGAAATACATAGCTTTGTGGAGGTAGTGGTCTACACATACGCACGAGCGACATTATCATTATCCAATAGATTTTTATAAACACACACATAAATATATATATATATATATATATGATATTATCATTTATTTGGAAATATTATGTCATAATTATCTTATTTGGATGATATAATTTAGATCCCTTATTTATAATACATGTTTTGGTATATAAAGAATACCATGACCATTAGTTTGTTTCTATGGAATAATTAAAAAAATTGGTAAATTTTTTTTAATAACCCATTACTTTCATGATGTATAAAATTATTTAATTTCAATAAATTTTTGTTTTAAATAATTAATTATAGCCTAATGTGAATTCAGTTTTATATTGTCAAGTTTTCATGGGTTTCTAGTTATTTTGTGTATCACAGATCACAAATTTTGGGTACAAAAAAGGTTTTCCAGTGGATTTTGGAAACCATGTGAGATAGGCTACACTGTTAGTTAAAATTGTTCACTTCTAGAAAAATAGAGGAGGATCCCACCATGTTCGTAAAATCGGGTGATTCAAGGTTCATTTATCTAAAGTTATTGAAATTTGTCTGAGACATTGTTTTCTTATCGATATTCAAATGTTTTATTAAAAACATGTGGTTGTCTCCTTCATTCAGTAGTAGATATATGGTTTCTAAATTATTTGGCCAGCCATGTGGACAAATAATGCTGCCCAACCGTGCGACCAATGGTTTTTTTAATCGACCAAAATTGAATTACTTAATAATATATTGATAATTTTAATTCTCTATTCTCATTCATTAGTATAATATTAATTTTTAGATATTCTCTTTGAATTATACTCTATTACATTCCTAAAATTCATTCTATAACCTTGGAATAAATATTAATTGGAATCAACAGATCTGTATCAATAAGATCTTTTTCCTTTTTGTGTTTTTTCTCATATTTTTTTCTATTGGTTGTTCTATTTAGATACACTATATTATTGTACATTTTAAGGGTTCTCATCAAATCATTCTATTCCCCCTCATCTGAGTCGAATCATGAGATGATATTGGAAGAGAACTCCTCTACAAACATATAGTTTGTGGTCTCATACTTCCCCTCATTCCATTGTGTTGTGTGCCCAATAATATGATTGATGCCTCTAAAATGTCATTTAATCATTGTTTGTAATGATTTGGAATGACCACCACAATTAATGAGACCCATTTATAATAGGTTAAATTATGGATGCCCTATGGTATGTTATATATATAAATGGACTACCATAGTGTCAATTTGAATTGAGTTGCCGTTGAGGTGTTTCATCTACCATTTATATGGGTTCTCAATTGATAAAAAGAATTATTAATTGAATTGTAATATGTAATTTTTGTTTAATTGGTTAATTGGAGGGTAATTGAAGAGAATGGACCTAGAGCAATTCCATGTAATGTTTTTTGGTTAATCATGTGTTTATTTTAATAATTAAATTCCCACATGAGATAATAAATAGTATTTTCCTTATATGAATAACTTGTTCCATGACCACTATATGATGTTATATTCAATTGAAATTTTATAGGTTTTGACATTGACATAGATAAATAATATTGTAAAGTGTTTATATAAATATTAATTGTTGACACATGGGTTCACATATGAACTCCAAGTACATAATAAATTGGATAATGCATTGATTATTCCTGAGTGACACATAGACTCATTATATAGATTTCCAATGAAGGAATTAAGGGGAAACCATTATATTCCTGGATGAAACATAAAACCCATATAGATTGGAAAATATTTACTATGTGTATGGTGGATCATATCTTTCATGTGTGACGCATCACCTACATTATATAACTGCCAAGGATAGACTCAGTGAGCGGTGACATTACAATAAACCAATCAAAATACCTATATTCCAATGAGGGATTCCTAGGACAGGCTTGTAAGGTGTTAGTTTTTTGATATGCCTGGGGAGAGATCTAGATTCATGATAAATAATTCCAATCATAGGATTCGGTTCTTAATTTATTAATTAATTAAATGATTATTATGACTCTTATTCCAATCCAATTCACAATCATGCCTTCATCGAGACACCTATACTATATTTATTAACTATTTAGGACCATCCAGTTCATATCAATATGGGGGAACCTAGGATACATTTTTTGTCCCAAAAACATTTCACAAACGTTTAAAAAATAATTAAATAAACTTTAATATAAATTTATACAACATTTGATATTATTTAGAGATATTCTTTTTAAGGATAAACTTAATATAATATAATTGGTTCCCATCGGACACCAGTCAATTATGGGTTATTGAATTTTAGTACTTCAATTGAATATTATATTATATTCTACAAAATGTTAGCAATATATATTCACTAATTATACCACAATTGAATTTTTTTTGGATTCCTTCTTGGATAGTTTCTCACACCATTTTTGGTTTACCAGGGGCTACCCAGAACTGATTTAGGGATACTTTTATGGATAAGGGAAAGCTCCACGAAACATCTTTTTCATTTCGGTTTGGGATAAAGAGTGCAAAGTATTAGCAATGGCTCATGATAGCTTCATGATGAGTTGTCAGTATTTTGGTAGTTTGATAACAGTGTTAAAAACCTTACATGTATACATGTTTTGATTGTTTTATATATATATGATATGTATCATCATCATCATATATATATATATATGATATTAATTATGTAATTATTTATTTTTTCAATATTTTTTATTTATCATATGTCTAAATCAGTTACTACTTCTACTAGTTGTATATTATTATATACTAGATTTACTACACACTGGTGATGAAGTAATTTTGTTCCCACAGAGACACCATATTCCCTCTATATTAGTTATAATCCTCTAGAATTTTGGGATATTCACCTGAGGCCTTCTGTCCAATCAAGATTGCAGAACCTTTTAGTGGAATCCAGGTCCATGTCATCACAAAGTGGTATTTGGGTGAATATTTTTAGGGTTTCATTATTATTTGATATAATATAGTATGATATGAAGAAATGTGAATTTGGTAATGAAATTCACCATAGAATAGCTAACACATATGCCAGAAAAATACAAATTTTATAGAATTAAATTTCATTGTATATATTTCACCTATTATTGTTGATTTGATTCAACTTTGGGATGATGCATATGAATTTTGATGATCTTAATTTTTAAGATTATTGAATATATTTTTTTGAAACTATATAGGTTGTTGGTATTCCATATCATGCATCATTTTAGGAACATTCTAAAAATCATATTCCATGCATTATGTGATTCCATTTAGGATACATTACATATTATAGGATGTTGTGATTGGTGCCGAGATAGATATACCATCTATTTTGATATACATTCTATAATGTTTTTTTGGTGTAGATCACTTAGAACCATATTTTGATTCATGCGGATTATGGGACCTTATAGATCATAAATTTTCAAGCCATTAGGTTGAACCTTTTAAACTAAATTTTGTAACAATGTAAGTTGATATAAAAAATGGAAATTGAATTGTTTTTTGTGGAAACCATGAGCTATACCCAACCCTAGAAGTGGTTATTGGCTTGTATCTCTTTGATTTTATATTATCTTTAAGTCTCCCAAGTCAAATTCAGGTATAAGTCATATGGGGGTGTTTTTATATTGGTTGTCTAATTCCTATGTTATTTTAAATATCTACTCTTTGATATAAGAATGTTGATATTTTTATTTTATGAGGAATGTGTTTGGAAATGTTGATACATGACATCGTGACATCCAATAGTCACAATCTACGTGGTTGGTGGGGATCATCCTCTTTTTCTAGTGGGAAATTGGTTACCATTTGATACACTAGTAGATTCAGATAAGGCACCTGTCACTATAGAATACCCAAGTGTTGAGGCATAGTTCTATGATGGCTTGATGCATTTAATGAGGAATACATAGGGAGCACTACAACATACCCCGACAATGGATGTGTATCAAATGAGTTCATGAAGTATCATCCACCAACTATTTGAGGTGTTAGTGGACCACATGTTGTGGAGTCATGAAGAGAGGCCCTGATATCTATATTTGATCATATCAAGATGCCTCTTGAGATGGTGAAATGTTCTATATGTAAATGTTGTGTGATTCTTCTATTATATTGTGGGATTTCATTACTCATATGGATCATCATATAGAGATGTACTAGAGGGATTTTCATATAGACTTTTATGATTATATTTATCCCAAATCATTTAGGGACAATATATCTCGATAGATTTTTCACATGCATCTTGGTTTGTTATCATTTATTAATTATTCATAATGTTTTACAGAGATCTAGTTCATCACACCTATTCTATTGGGAGATTTTTTTTCTATTGTAATATGATTCAATTATGGTAACAGGTGTTACATATAATTATATATTACTCTATTGTCGATGAATAGCATTTAATAATAGTTAATCTAGAGCTTATCATGTAGAATAACTTGAAGGATGTTGGTGGTGGGAGAAAGGGACCTTTGAGACCAATATTCCATAATAAATCGATTTATAGATTGAAGTTTAATATGGAGATTCCATGCAGTGATATTTGTTTCTAGATAACATACTCAATTACCTAGGTGATCTACCACAAGTTAGGTAGATCCAGATATATGGGGCCTTAGCGATGTAGAGTCCTATTTGAGTACTGATCCTATGGAAAGGTGGTTCATATATAAATAAATTTTAGGAATTTTCATCTGGAATCTAGTGAGAGGGGATCTACATCAACTCTTCATGAATGGTTAGGGTTTGAAACGTATCATTATGAATAGAGATAGAGTACATATGGATAATGAGGTCGAGGTAGTGGTTGTGGAAATTGCTATCAAACCCCATATTTTTAGAGATATTATAGAAGGTCTGCTGAGTGTATCCAAGTAGTATCATTGGCTTACAGATCAGACCAGATATGCACAGTGAAACTAACACATGAGAATAAAACCTTGTACCTTACTTTATTAAAGGAATAATTCCAGAAACCTATACTTAATAAAATTACTTTTTTATATAGTTTATCCTCATATCATTATATATTTTCCCATTGTGGAGATGCTTGGCCTCTGTGTCCGAACTATCGATTTATTTATGACAGAATTTAATTTTTTTGGAATTTGGACATATGAGGTTCATTAGTGTAGGGTATTACACCTTGAGATAGGTTGGTGTCAATTTGTATAGTTACTCTTTTTACATGGGATCATATGTTTTTACATTTTGATCAAGATGGATTGAAATGTAAAATTTCTCGATTTTGTTGATTTCAATCACTGTAGGATGACCTTCACATCACCTGAGAGTGGTTAATTTATTCACACGGTTGAATGGGATTTACAAGAGAGACAAGTTGGACCTGACAATTGTAGTTTGAGTGGTATGACTTCCAATATTGAGTGTTTATAGCTGGATGATTAGAGAATGTATCTGGAAGATTTCTCTTGAGTGGTAGATCATTTTCGCATCATTTTCTAGGATGAAAATTCAGGATATCCTCTAGTGAGGGGGGAATATTTTTATGGTGTGCTATATCCTATAATTGAACAAGTCTCTATTCTAAACTAATGTTTGGATACTAATGAGATATAGAATATTAAGAGGAATCATAGGATTTATAGAAAAAGGGGTTCATCTAACCCAAAAAATCATTAGGGGCTTCACAGGTCCATTTTATGAAAAAGGTGGACTGTACCCTCCGGATAGTTGTGGATTCCATGAAATTGAACTTTATGATGGTCAATAACTTATATTATCTACATTAGATAAATGAATTATTTGATAAGCTATGAGGAGATCAGGAATTATCATTGATTTATCTGAGATCTATATATCATCGTGTTTGTGTTATACTACCAGATATAACTCATAAAAAAATTTAGATGTTATAGTCTATATGAGTATCTAGTTATGCAATTTGGTCTCATGAATGCGAGAATAGTTTTTATGGATCTGATGAACTATTTTTCCATCATCATATATATTCATTATAGGTGGATTTCAAGGATGATATATTTTTATATTATAACAATGAACATGACTATTCTAGAATTCATAACATATTATTGGATACATTAAAATAGAAATAGTTATATGGTAATCTCACATAGTTACACATTTGTATAGATAATATTTATATTCGGCGTCATATTATCTCAAAGACTGGAGCTTCAGTTGACCAAGATAATGAGACATCTATATTTTCATATGAGAAACCCAAGAAATACATTGATGTAAAGATATTATTACGTATATATAGTTATTAAAATTAATTTATACATGAATTATCACACATATCAAATGATTAATTTTATTGAATGAGAAGGGTGTGATTTTTATATGGTCTTATGCAAATGACTCAATATTTTATGAGGAAAAAAGGACTAACTTTAGAACTAATAATGCTTTTTATATATTCATAAAGTACTTAAACTATTTTTTGTGATTCATTTATTATTGTTCATAGAGAATTTTTTATGTTGGGATATTGAGATCTAGCATACATTCCTCATATATTCATTCAACATAAGAGAAATTTACCAACACAAAATATTAAGCTAATTATAGTTGTTCATGAATTGGGTTTTTGGAGTCATTAATTACATGGTGATCATTTCGTGGTGTTCCCAAACTAAAAAATATTCATGTATATATTATCATATTGTTATATGGGAGTGATACAATGGAGGCTGGTTTTATAAATAGAGCCCTTCGACATCAAGTTTTCCTTTATGTATGGGAATGGAAATGTAGTGGTCAATCCACTTAGTAGAAGGAATAAGATATATGCAGTTTAGTATGCCATTAAAAAGTTAAATTTTATTATTTATTTCTATAATATGAACTTAGAGTAGAAAGACATTTAGTTGTGGACTTTTCATTCATCATTACCAATTACCTATAACTTTTTGGATAGAGAGAGGATGAATATTCTATTTGATTATTAGAAAATAGTACTATGGGAGAGTGTTGAAGGGGTGGAATATCATCATGTTTGTAACGTAGGCATGGATGAAATTATCTATATACATGGATTCGTATTATTTTTTGAAAACATTTTTGAGGATATAAATCTACATTTTCATGTTTTAGCTTGCGTAGTTTACATTGACATCACCAAGTCATATCAATATTTATATCTCTTATACTGGTGGAAGGGAATCGAAAGAGATGTTTATGGTTATTTAATGAGATGATTCAAATATCAAAAGGTGAAGTCATAAAATCATGTACCAACCATAAATTTTCTACAACATCACATTCCAAAGTGTAAATAGAAAAACATCATGATAGATTTTTTGATAGGGTTATTGAGCTCACTTTAAGGAAATTCATCCATTTGGGTTTCTATTAATAGGTCACAAAGCTTCCACATTTTTAACCAATCATGGATTATTTTTTGTAAATTGTCTTCGTATGATGTATATCCAAGATAAAATATCACATCATGAGGTATTTTTGTCACATGTTGATCCTGTATACCACCTAATTGATGCCTTTATCCTATTGATCAACATTGCCTCAAGTGCATTTTTCCCGAATTCCAGAGTTTTCCAACCAGCAATGAGGGTCTTTGGTTTGTTCTTGGGGAGACTATTACACCAATACAAGAGTGTATTATAGTGGATACAAATTACAATGTTAAATATAATAATAAATTTATGTAAATAGAATGCACGATGGAAAATATAGACAAAATAAATAATCACCAAAACAACTGGAGTAGAATCCAACATTAGATGAAAATTTATCATGTACAAGAATGTTGGAAAACATGGATATAACAATAGGCATAACATGTTAAAACATTTAAATCGAAATCAAAGACTTTCTAAAGTATCATGAGTTCCAACTTAGTCCTCTGCTATCAAGCTCCATACTAAAAAACAAGAAATCAAGTGTTAGAAGTTTCATTCTTCCCATGGTCGACACCTACAACCATGTATTCCTCAACGAGTAAAAAATGGTGCCAAGAGAGGGTGTGAGATAAATCTTAGTGGGCCACCAACAATACTGTTTATAATTTTTGTCTCTTGTAAAGGAAATATAATAGTGTGCAGGAATACATATATATAGTAATAGAGTAAAATGTAACTAAATACCTAAGTACATGTTTCAGCCATCGGCTGGTGTCTAAATATATAAAAAGTTCATTTAATTAAGTAATTACCAATTTTATATTAATAGTTGTCATAAGTAATATCCATAAAATAAATAACTTCATGTTATTATAAATAGCGATGGTTCTATAATATAACAAGGAATCCATGATAAATGTTATTTAATAATGAAGTCCCAAGGTAATAACAAAGGAGAATTAATACTCCAGGACAGCTAACTTAGTATTATCTAAGTCAAGATAAGGGGTAAGTGTGTAATCCAATTAGAATAATCCAAATCATTCCACATTTAGATTCTTATAATGTACAAGGATATATCTATAGTAAAATAGGGAAAATAAAAGACTGTGCCCAATGGGTTTTTTCCATCGCACTGACCATGTAATGATGGATCCAAGGAGTGTATCAAAGGAATAATTTATATAAGGAGTGTATCCAATTAATCCTATAATACAACATTATAGATCCTACAACATCATACCAGACATCTAAATATTAAACAATGTTTTGGATTTATGTGTGTCTCAAACTAAGAAATCAATTTCTTTGAATCAGAACGGGGTTCCTTAGTGGTCATGGTATTATCAAATTATAATCCAAGGTGATCTCAATTTATGATATAACTATTTGACAGTGATGTCTATAATAAATCAAATGGTTCTATCCTTGACATTCATTATTGTGACAAGGTCATGTAGGTAGAAACTATTTAATCAATTCATTCTTATTCAAAACATGCCTTTCATTTGTGTGACATTGCCGACTATCATGAAATCATTAATTTATTCTATTTAATTATATTCCATATTCATTGATTAATACTCTAGATTTCTTTATTGTGGTAAGTGGTTATATAGATATACAACCAACTACTAAATAACATTTAATTTCAAGTCATATACCTTCAATAATATCCAATTAACCATTAAAATTTCAAAGTCAAATTGAATAACTTACCTTATGTGGGTCAAGGAGTATGAATACATGTTACATTAAGTAATTAAATTTACAACATAAGCATTCAATTTAAAATAGTAATCTTACCTTTAGGGATCTCCAGTGATTTAACACCCAAACAATTTCTCAAACAAGTAAAAACATTAAAATCCAAAACATGGAATAAATTTTTACAAGAAGAGGATTGAGTTGTGGGTAGAACCACTGACAAATAATCACATGATTGTAATTAGTATAACAATATGGTCCTAAAGAGTATAATTTTTTATTATAAATTTTAAAATGGTAGCTAACAAAATCGGTGGAACCCACCCAAATATTCTGAAATCAACGAACATTGGGGATGAGTTATAGAGAACCTACTTAAATATTTTGCAATACTTATCAAATGGTATTTTCTCTTGAATTGGATAATATCTATGTAGATCTAGGAAAAGGTGAATAAATCTCACACCTTGATATCTCAGTCGAGAGAATAAGATAAGGAGAGTAGCTCAACAAGATATAAGTACATACCATTGTGCATCAAACGTGACGAACGAAAGCTTGATTGGTTACAGGATAAAGGCACTATATGGATTCCATTCATAGTTCAACAAAAAGTCACAAAATTGGGAGTGAAATAATTTAATCCTAATAAATCTCAGATTATAGAAGAAGGAGGTGGATTAATAATTCATTAACTGAAAAAATTTAAATTTACCAAAAAATAATCATACGCACAGTTTTTCCTCACAGTTTGAAAATCGGGTGCACACCATGTATGGTGACCAGGGTGGAAGGGGAATATGCATGGTTAGGCTACATGACAATGCGGTAACCTTGCGTGGAGGCTGTGTCTAGAAAAACACAATATGCATGGTCTTCCAAACCATGCAGAATGTATACATTTTTTTCATTAAACTATGTGCCATGACTTTTTTCCAAAAATATGTGTTTTGACCCTTAAACAAGCCTCAGACACCCCAGAACGTTTTCTAACTCCCTATGCCTCTATTATTGGTCCAATTTAATGATTAAAATGAAAATTATTGGTTCCAATCATGATTTAAATTTTGGGTTCTTACAATTATCCCACCAAAAAAGAAAACTTCCTCGAGATCACCTTCCAGGGATTGAGAATCAAATATTGAGAACTACTCCAGCCATTTGGCAGGTACATCAGCTTCCCTCATCAATGTGTAGTCTTTTAATCAGTTTTGAATCCATAACACCCATTCAAATGAGACATACTGGCCTCGAAGAGCCTTTCTCCTTCGGTTGACGTTGAGTGCTGGATACTCCTAAAAGGTCGAACAACATATAACACAACTTCTTCAAAATAATATTTATGATATGGGATGACATGATATTAAAGAATCATTGATACATTAAATATTTCAAACATGGGATAGTACCAATGATTTAGTAGCAAGAAATAGTCTATTGGCTGGACTCTCCCTAGAATTTCAAAAGGCCCAAAAAAATGAGGTGACAACTTTATGTACATTCAAAACCATCTATTCCCTAGCCTATGAGATACTAGAATGAATATAATATCCCCAACCTCAAACACAATATGTCATCAAAGAAGATCAAAAAATTAATTTTTTCTAGACTTAGATGTATTAATACAATTCTTGATCAGGTGAACACACATTGAATCCTCCTATGTGAGATAAAGACCTAGTATGGATGCCTCACCTGCCTCTACCAAGCAAGAGGGTGTATGGAATGGACTACAATATAATGCCATAAAACAGACCATTTTAATTTAGCCTAAAACTGTTATTATAAAAGGACTCGATGAAAGTTATATTTTTCACCCATGAATCTCTGAAATTATGGAAATAATATCAGAGAATATCCTATAAAACCTTAATTTTGTGTTTTAATTTTCCATCTGTATAAGGGTGGAAAGCATCCAATAGAAGCACCTATGTTCCCATTGTATTCAGAAAATCCTTCTAGATCCATGAAGTGAAATAATAACACCTATATGAATGGATAGTATGAGGGACCCCTTTTATTCATATGATCTCATGGACATGAAATCTTTTTATCTCATCGGATAATCATTTATCTCGAATAGGAATTATGTGGGATGATTTCTTTTTTCTGTCCATGACTACACAAATAGCATCGCTACCCCACAACGACCTAGGTAAGACAACTATGAAATCAATAGCAACATCATCCATTTTCTACTCTGTAACTAGAAGTGGAAGGAAGAATACTTTAGATCTTTGGTTTTCTACATTCACCTACTGAATAGTAGAAAACATAGTGGTAAATCCTATTATTGGACATTTAATCCTAGGACACTAATAATGTTTTCCCATATCTCGATACACCTTGAAGATTCATTGATGAACTACCCACTAAGAATAATGGGGATCTTTCTTACACTCTTATCTCATATTAGTATAAATATGGATTCATCCACATAGACACATGACGTCATCTCTATCCACAAACCAAACATGATGTAGGTTATCTCCTGGTATACTCACATAGAGAACCAAGCATTCATGGTCTGAAAATTGTGTACTCATCACCTTCTCATGGAGGGAAGAGGTAAATGTCAACGATAAAAGATAATTTTACTCATGACTCTCATGAAACTATTGATTTTTCTCATAAAATAGAGTCATCAATTTCCATTCATCACATGATTCTTGTAAGTCATCTTCTTAATATTTCGGTCTCAATTCATCTACAAATACATTTCATTTTGTAGGCGTATATGCGTTCTAAAAATCAAAATAGTTTTAGATATTTATCCCATCTCCAATGTTTGCGGTTTATGTCACCCTATGTAAAGTTATATTGGTGGCTCTTATGGTTTTTGTACACAACAATGTACACACTAATCAAGGTAATGTCTCCAATAGCGTAAGGCACTGACCACTATATATTGCTTTACTTTTTGCATTGATAAATTTCTCTTGTAAGGTCTCAACTACCATGAATTTCACATAATGAAATTGTCCACCTATATTAAAAATTCTCATAGTATGATGCCTAAAATAACATAAATTAAGGTATAACCTATACATAGATCATAAAGAGTAATAATTGGTGATGACAAAAGATTCCATTTTTGCACTTGAAGTGCTTCATCACATGATTCTGACAATATAAATTTTACACGCTTCTTTGGAAAACCAGTAAGAGGTAAGGAAAGATGTGATAAGTATTATATGAAATTCATGTAATATACAACCAGCCTAAAAACTCCATCTATCAAACACATTTCCAGGATGGTCCTAGAAAAATATATAACAATGCTTTTATATTTAAAAGTACACACTTGATTCCTATATAATATGACCCTATAAGTGTAATTTTACTATCCGAATGTGGCACATAACATGATTTTACTAATGATGATGATGTACTAGTGTACTCAAAACAATATAAAGATGATTTGAATGATATCTATGAGTGTGATAATTCACCATGATTTCATCTACAAATATAATGAAAAAAGAATCATAATAGGGGTTGAAAACCATATTCATCTTATTCATGAAAATAGAAGACACATTTGTAAGACAGAAAGTCATGAAAATGTACCCATACATACCGTACCTACTATGAAAATCAATATGAGGTATGTATGATGGTTTGAATCATACCTGATAATTATCGGATCCCAGATCGATCTTAATGAAGAACTTTTTCCCTTAGATATAGTCAAAGAGTCTTCTATATGAGGAATTGTATATCATTTCTTTACTATATGCTAGTGCACCCATCTTTAATCCACCAAAAGATGTATGTTTCCATTGAAATTCTATGTAAAAAGCACTTGTGAAACCCAATAGGATTTATTGGGTCGTATATAGACTTTTTCCTCTAAATCCTATAATAGTACCTTGAGCTCATGACGCTTTGTAGGATCCATCCTATATAGAGGAATGGATCATAGATCTAATCCTAGAAGATGATCAATTTTAAAATCTACATCTTTCTCAGAAGATGAGCTAGAAAACAAATTGGGAAATAAATCCCTGAAATGATCTTCTACTGGAGGGAAATAAACTTGTCATAATCCATGATCATCCATGATGTGAATTGATATCTGTGAAGTCTCTCAACCTATCCTATGATTCTCTAGTCCAGCCCTCCCTGGATGGACATCCCACTCACCCATATGTTGATAACTACAGACCTCTGTTGAAGTGAAACATACTCGGTGGTGATAGAACTCTACAAAAGCCTAATAGTGAACAAACAAGTCCATCCCGAGAATGGAATAAATGATCATCATCTCAAGGAAACAGATATTCCATAAGAAAGGCTTACTGACTATCTCATGAGGATAGTTAGTACACTATTGTATTCCCTCGTTCTTTAACCACAATAGTGTATTTAGGGTAATTACACCATAGTAATACTATATCTATAGCTCAATAATATCGATGATAGATACAAAAATAAAAGATTTTGATGCACCTGTATCAAATATAGTAGTTAAGATGGTAGGTGATATGAGAATAGTATATCATAATGTATATGGTTCCACAACCTGGTCATTATTTATCAATTGTAGTGAATGTAATTAAATTAGTCCACAACCATGTAAAAAATATAAACTACCATGATCAAAACTTTTCTATTGGTGCTGAAGGTTTTTAATGGCCTGGTTACCATGGCCAAAAAATCCTCCTTGGACAGACCTACTGGTTCTATTCCATCTCTATTCCTCTCATGGCGTAAAATAACTCTCTTCAGAAGGTTTAGATGGTGATAATATTTTTCCACTAAATTTTGGTGGAATGGTCATATAGAAACGATGGAGATTACCCATATGACAATAATCTTATGAATCCAGTGGATCTCTATCACACTAAGGCAGCAAATGAACAAATCATCCACACTAATGACAAACAATAGTGATATCAAAAATTTTAATCTGGTTGTTACTACCCTAACGAGAATCATTAAGAGAATTATTTCTTCCACAATAAGAAATACTAGATTTATGTGACACTGGTCCTCATACCCTTATCTATTAATGTCCCTCATGATAAATTCTATGATAAGTTCTTAATCCACTACATTAAAAATGGTATGAAGGAAAAAATACATTCACCTATGCATGGATGGTGTAATGAAGCCCATCCTCGAAATGTATAGAACATGAAATCTCAGCATCGACTCTAGTGGTTAAAATTATATAAAGGACATAAAACCCTACTCAAAATGCATAAAAATTATGTCTCTAATAGCTCTCAGCGTCTGTGGAATGAAATTATCATTGAAAATAATTTTGAAATCAACCGATGTCATGCATTGATGATGATCATCCGGGGTAACCACATCCCTCCCAAGATTGGATGAATCCTAATGTAAGAATGTTGAAATATTAACCCCTCTCACAAGATCTATCATCAAATTTTCAATGATAGATAGTGTGGAACCACACCATTACTCAGAATCATTTAGACCACCACCCCCTTAAAAGGTAGGGCGATGTTGTTGTTGAAACTCATGAGTCAGATCAGCCATCATAGGTGCATGTCATCGATCACCATGCTTGGAATTCATCAGACACAGGAATATACACAAGAATGAGATTTATTTATTAGATTAGGTACTATAGGAAGTTCCTTGTGTGGAATAAATGGTGGTAAGACTGGCGGTTTGGGATCTCCATGTCTGGTGCATGGTCATTGTTGCCTTCCTAAAAAATTATATGAGGACGTCGTGGAATAATTGTTCTAAAATATCCAAGAACACACCTTATAACAATCATATATGTGGAAATATATAATCACAAGATGAAGTTGAATGTTGGAAAACTCACTACCCATGAAATTCGATCAAAACTACCATCATAGATGACTATGTTTTGGTATGTTCCCTAGTATAAGTTTCATTTCACTTTACATTTATTTTCCACGTTCACTTCATTGTCTTTCATAAACATGAAAAATAAGGATAAAGATGTACAAACATTTTGTTCTTAGAATATAGGATTAACTTTATAATTTATATCCACTTCCGATGAATTAGATCTTATACACCTATCCACAGAAATGAAACCAATTTATTTTTAGTATAATGGATTGAATCAATTAATGACTCATCCCAGCCCATGAGGGCACATACACCTCATGAATTGAGACATGAAATCACTCAATCGCAGCCTAGAGTACAACAAGAATAATTTAACTATCACAACATCACTAATCAATCATAGACCAATCATGAAATTAAAAGTAATGAAATTCACCTATATGGCCTAGCAATATACTTGACACATCAATTCAATGTTCCCAAAATGATGCTTGTTACAGTGATCCTTACCCTCATATCATATGGCCTTGGATGAAAGAAAACCATAAAATAGAATAATAATCATCAACACCACACATCGTGTCAAACACCCAATGATGAAATAATATAAACAATAACAGGAAAAGGATGAACAAAAATTATAATTTCAAAAAAATGGTTTTTACCCCAATCATTGCTCTGTTACTCCTAAGCACAGTTTTTGACCTAGCCCAAAGAATTCGTAATCGCTAATATATTGTCTCCATATAGTATTGAATAAAATCCAATCTCCTCTGATAACACATTGTGAGGGACTCAACCAAGATTCAACTTAATAGGTTCCCTAATCCTGGGGGCACATGGCCTCATGCGCATCTCACCAAGTACCAAAGGCTGCCAAACAGGATCGAGGGACTATGGTGATTATGTGGGGATATTATGCCCTCATTACCAGAGTGTAGCATATCATATACAAATAACAGAGATAAATAGTGGATGAAATATAAGTAACCAGAAATGACAATCAAAAATATAGGCAACAACAATAATGACTATAACAACTTGAATATCATTCAACAACAGATGATAATATGTCATGTACTATAATGATATAATACATTTATACACCAATATGAATAACATGTTAAAAAAAGTATATAGGAAATAAAATTCAATAATAATAACCATGAGTTCCAACACACTCCACTACAATAATTATCCATATTTAAAGACAAGAAGTCATTTTATTAAAGTCGTATGCTTCCCTTTGTCAACACCTGCATCCATGTAATCTACCCCGGGTACCAAAAAACTCTCGGAGATGGTGTGACATAAATATTTTTGGGCCACCACCAATTGTATAGGGACCCATCCTTAAACCATACATAATCTAGATATATGTCCATATAATGAATTTAATTCACAATCAATTTCTATTGAGGTTTAATGATTTAGAAGATTTTATCATAACATATACATAACAACTTGAATATTATAAGTAGACACTTCTACTCACTATCAATCTTTTCATAAAACAAAAATTCATAAAAAAGGAAACATATATAGTACCATGTTTTAGATTGCATGACTTTTCCTTGATCCCATACATTACCCTATTCATCTTTTTTTCCTACTAAAAACATTTCAAAACTTTGGATGAGAATAAAAAAGCTCAGTATGGGAAACATAAAGAAGAAATACTCTTAGATTATCAAAACAACATGTAAACCACGAATAATTAATCATAAATAAATACATTCACCATAAAAAAATTGCAAAAAAAAATTCATTGAATATAAGCTCATTGATTACCCTTTATATAACCAAAAGATATCCATATATCCCATAGAATGAAACATATTGCATAAAAGGATACTTGGGACATCAAAAACTTAAAAGGAATAACCATACGATCTAATTTCACACATATCACAAAATATAATAGCCATATTGCTGACTTCCAAGCCCAATTCAATGGAGGTTATAACATAACCACCCATACTTGGTTTATCATTGAACCACCTATAATTTGGTTTATCACGTAACCACCAATCGGTGGTTTTTCACGTAACCACCCGTAAAATGACTAAGTACCATTATATAATCATAAGACATAAAATATTAAAAATTTAAATATTTCAATATTAACATTTCATTTGAAAGAAAAATAAAGCATTCCAATATTTTGAAATAATAAATCCACTTAAAAAATATTTTTCAATAAAAAATCGCCAAAAATGGGAATAATGGATTAAAACTCCTTTTAAAAACATATTCAGGTTATAAGGGAAGCCAAATAACAAATACGGAAGTAGAGATGTCATTGTCACTACATATGTTAAAAAAATTATTTTGTTGTTTAGTAAAACACATCATACAAAAAGGATTCTATTTGGATTAAAGTAGATGTTTAATGGTTTTATTATACACTATTTAAAAGAATGTGGTGTATATTATCAAAACATGCCTCAATGAAAGGAGATTCAGGCTTAGTCCCTTACCATGTGTCCGAATTGGCTCATTAATTATTTAATTTCATGTATAATATACAGAAGTTAATTTATAATTTCTTCAAAGAATTTTTCCTATTTATTTGTTCTTTTATACAAATTATTGCAATGTTATAATAATTTAATAAATATTTATGTTAATATCGGTTGTATTGTCGATATTGGGTACTTGAGCTGAACATGTTCTTGTTATAATAACAATTTATCCATGTGGTCAAATGTATATTATCCCTATAATATAATTCATATATATCACATATATCCGGTATATATGAATTTATAATATTTCATAACATTTGGAGATAGGAAATTAAATGTATCATTCATGGAGATCGTAAGATTAATGTACGCATGAACACTACTATAATTTCTATTTCATATTCAACGAAATGAAAATATAATGATACATAGGTATATTATAATTTTAGTATAATATAATATTTTTTAGATGATACATGATTTAATTAATATCATCCTTTATACGTTACATGTATTACATGAACAAGTCTTATAAATTTGAGGGGGTGGTCGTTAACACTTTCTCATATAAATTTATTGTATTTAAATATCTTGAAAAAAATAAAGGTAAGTGTTGAGAAATGTATTGTTTTCAAACAATTCAAAATAATGTTTTTTTAAAGAGGGAGATTATTTTAAATAATACTCTTTCTCTTTATGATGATTTTGATGCTCACAAATACCCTTAATTATTTACTAATTATTTCGTTGAGTATTTTGCAGGAATTTATTTTATTTATTTATTTCATACAACGAGATTTCATACTTCATTTATTCCGAGATCAATTTTAGCGTGTTCTGGAATCACTGTAGCGCGAGATCAATTTTAGCGCGTTCTGGAATCACTGTAGCACGAGATCAGTTTTAGCGCGTACTGGAATCACTGTTCATACCCTATGTTGATGAACGTAACGTATGGATGAAAAGTTTACTTTTTATGTTAAAAGAAACGTATGGTTAAGGAACCTTACGTTATTTTGAAACGTATGGTTAATGAACCTTACGTTGTTGAAAAGTATGGAAGAAGAACATTACGTTTGGAAGGAACCTTACGTTTTTGGTGTTGGACAAGTATGGAAGAGAAACCGTACGTTAGTTTTCAGTGTTGAGTTTGTTTCTCAAAAGTATGGATCATCAACCTTACTTTTATAATCAACCGTACGTTCTTTGGAGAGTTGAAGCAAGACAAAGTATGGATGATCAACCCTACGTTTGAATGATGAAGAGAAAGTATGTATGTTCAACCTTACGTTTGAGCTTTCGTTCTGAACCTTACGTTCTGAACCTTACGTTTGTGAACCTTACGTTTGTGAACCCTACGTTTGGAGCCACGTCATCAACCCTACGTTTGGCGTCAGGATATTTTTGACAGACGATATTTCCTTTTGCGTTGGTCAAACAGGCGGTTTATTAAGCAGATTTCGAGCCGATTCTTAAGTACGACTTTGACTGAATCAAAGACAATTTTCAACGGATTAATGATTGATTTAAACGGAGCTTTTTATGCCGATTCTTCAGGGGAGTTACAACAGCTCTGTTATTTCATTTTTTTTAATATCGCGAATCTAAAGGAGATTTTCATGGATCTATTTATGCGGAAGATTTTCTCAGATTTGAATATATATGTTCTATCTTGGAAACTTCGGATATATATATATACATAGGAAAGTGTATGAAATATATAGATTGATCTTTTAACGAGCAAGAAACAGAGACTGTGTGAAGGCGTTCTTTTCTGGTGATCGAGAAGAAGTGTAAAACCTTTATTACCGAAGGAAGATCTTGATAGCAGATTCACGTGTTCTACATCGACTATCTATTGTGAATATACTGCTGCTGAAGTTGTGATGTTTCTTGTAATATCTATTGCAACTGGATCGACTCAGAACTATTTTGATTACAGATCTTTATTTTTCTGAAGACGACGATCTATCTACTGTCAATTGCATTCTGTTGCAATTGTGAAGAACAACTGGAGAAGTGTTTTCTTTATCGAAACCCTTTTTATTTTTGAGTGATCAGCTTCTCGTTCTAAGCTGTGTGGGTTCGTGTTTGAACCAGGAAGGCTGTGTTTGCCTGAAACTTGTAAAGGTGTCAACTGCCTGTACTCAGTTGTGAACAGGTCTGTGGAAACGAGGACCAGATAGTGAAAATCGCCAAGCTCGTGGATTTGAGCGTTGGTGGAGTGGACTAGGGGCCTTCTGTTCCCCGAACCACTATACATCCGTGTGTTCATGCTTTTAATTTTTCCGCTGCATATTTAATCGTGCTAAAGCATAGTGGACAGAATTTTTCTAAATTGAAGAGATTGTAATAATTTTGAAAAGACACAATTCACCCCCCCCCTCTTGTGTGTAATCCGTAGATTCAGATCCAACAATTGGTATCAGAGGAGGAGCTTCTTATTTTTAAAGTCTTATCAAGCTAGAAGTATTTAGAGATTATACATAGTGTATCATGGCTGATACGAGAGAGGGAATTTCAATGGTCAGAGCACCTTACTTTAATGGATATAATTATGGCTGCTGGAAATCACATATGATTATTTATCTGAAAAATCTTGGTTTCAAAGTCTATTCAAAGATTCTGACTCCCTATGAAATTCCCGAAAATCCCGATACATGGAGTGCTGCTACAGAGGCTGAGTATGACATGAATTCAAAAGCTATGAATGCAATCATCTGTGGTCTAGGACCGGATGAATTTAACAGAGTATCTCAACGCCCGACTGCATATGAAATGTGGCAAACAATAGCTGTTTCTTATGAAGGAACAGATAAAGTAAGACCGATGAGATATGCAACTGCTAAATTAAAATTCGATACTTTCAGAATGATTGAAGGAGAGAGAATCACTCAGATAAATGGAAGATTGACAGAAATTGTCAATAATATAACAGCTCTAGGAGAACCAATCAAGCAGGCTGATCAAGCGTTAAAGGTACTGAGAGTACTTCCTACTCGATGGAATGGAATCTCTGCAGCAATCAGACAATCAACTTCTGTTAAAGATCTAACTATGAGAGAGCTGATTGGTACATTGATGATGTATGAGGCTGAAATGCAAGATGAGGTAAATGAGCATAAAGTCTACATAAAAAGGGAAAATACTGCTTTGAAAGTGACTTCTCAACAAAAGGATAGAACGATGAAGAACAGAGAAGTATGTGCTAAATCAGAAAGCTCTGATTCTTCAAATTCAGATGAAGAACTGGCTCAGCTAGCCAGAAAATTCAGAAAGTTCTACAGTAAGAAGAAAGACTTCGAGAAATCCTTCATGAAGGATAGCAAGGAAGTGAGATGTTATGAATGCAAAAAGATGGGACATATCAGACCGGATTGCCCAAAATTGAAAGATGCAAAGAAGAAGAAATTCTTCAAAATAGATGATTATGAGCAGAAAGACAAGAAAGCTATGAAAGCTACTTGGAGTGTTTCTGAAGACTCAAGTAATTCTTCTGAATCAAGCTCAGAGAGGGAGGAAGCCAATTTAAAAGCAAATATGTGTTTCATGGCTGAAACTGATGAGGTACACTCATACTACTCCTCTGACTCAAATAATGAATCAAACTCTGAAACAAGCTTCTCAAATAAAAAACTTGCAGCTTACTGCAATATGCTTGAAAAAAGGTATGACTCATTATTTAAAAAATATAAATCTATAAAGAACTTGCATAAAGCTATTTCAGATGAGAGAAATACTTTGCTAAAACAACATAAGGAATTAATTGACAAATACAACTCTGCTGACTCAAATAAAATTAATTTTGAATCAAAAATAAAAACTCTACAGGATGAAGTAGAATCTTATAAAAAGGCTGCATTAGTTTTTACAAAAGGAGAAAACGCCTTAAATGAGATACTTGGAGAAACTGTAATTAAAAAGGAAAGGTTTGGAATTGGATGTAAAGGAGAAAAACCTAAGTTATACAAAAATTATTTTGTTCCTAGCACTAAACAGGTTATTTGTAACTTTTGTGGAACAAAAGGTCATATAGCTAAAAACTGTTTTCTAAGACAACCTCAAATATGTGGAATTAAGAAAGCTTATATTTCCAATGATCTATATGATTCAATCAATTTTAAGAAAACAAAGCAAATATGGATACCCAGATCACTGCTTGCTAACACTCCTGGACCCAACAAAATATGGGTACCAAAGCAATTTGTTTGAATGTCTTTGCAGGTAGCAGGTCACCAAAGAAAGAAAGAAATATGGTATATGGACAGTGGCTGCTCAAGACACATGAGTGGAACTTCTGCTAATTTCTCTTCTCTTACTCGAAAGGAAGGAGTACTTTTCACCTTTGGTGACAATGCCAAAGGAAAGATTATTGGTATTGAAACAGTTGGAGATCCAGAGACAGTCTCAATCAACAAAGTGCTTTATGTACAAGGGTTAAAACACAATCTGATAAGTATCCCTCAACTCTGTGATGATGGATACACTGTTGATTTTACTAAAAATAGTTGTAATGTTTCTAAAGATAAACTGTTTAAGTTTAGAGCACCCAGAACTGATAATGTTTATACTTTGGATTTGTATTCTTGTGTAAACAACAAGTAAACTTCTTAACTGCTAATATAAGTGAATCCTGGATCTGGCATAGAAGACTTGGTCATTGCAATATATATGCTTTACATAAATTATCTAAGAAACATCTAGTTTCTGATTTGCCTAGTCTCAAATTTTAAAATGACAGATTCTGTGATGCATGTCAGCTTGGCAAGCAACACAAATCATCATTCAAATCTGTTAATAAAGTTGCTACAACTAAACCTCTAGAACTTATCTATATGGATTTGTTTGGACCTTCAAGAGTAGCAAGTTTAGCTGGTAAATTATATGTTTATGTATTAGTTGATGATTATTCTAGATTTACTTGGATTTTCTTTTTGAAATTTAAAAGTGAAGCTTTTAGTTTATTTGAAGGTTTTTGTAAATCTATTCAAAATGAAAAAGGTTTTAATATAATCTCATTGAGAAGTGGTCATGGTGGAGAATTTGAGAACCATGAATTTAATTCCTTTTGCTCAAACATGGGTTTTAAACACACCTTCTCTGCTCCAAGAACACCTCAACAGAATGGGATTTTAGAAAGAAGAAATAGAACTATTCAAGAAATGTCTAGAACTATGTTAAATGAATATATCCTACCTATATATTTCTGGGCATAAGCTGTTAATACAGCTTGTTATATAATGAATAGAATTTTAATAAGACCTATTTTGAAAAAGACACCCTATGAACTATGGAATAACAGAAAACCTAAAGTAAATTACTTTAAAGTTTTTGGATGCAAGGTTTACATCTTGAATACCAAAGATAATCTTGGTAAATTTGATCCAAAATCTGATAAAGGTATTTTCTTAGGATATTCTGCAACCTCCAAAGCTTATAGAGTCTATAATAAAAAGTCAAGGATTGTTGAAGAATCAGTTCATGTGAAATTTGATGAATTTGATCCTTTTGAGAAAAGGATAGAACAAATAGATGAACCTGATTCTAATGAAAACATGAGACTTGAGAATTTAAAGAATGATTTTGAAAATGATATAAAAGAAATTCAGTCCAGTTCAGAAGAACATGACACTGAAGAACCTTTGAATGTAATGCCTAGACAGTCTAGAACCTTAAAGAATCACCCTTTAGAATCTGTGATAGGTGACTTAGAAACTGGTATTCAAACTAGAAGAAACCTTGGAAACATAGTTGAATTCTCTGCTTTCCTATCCCAACAAGAACCTAAGACCATAGAAGAAGCCTTAGATGATGAGAGCTGGGTAATAGCAATGCAGGATGAATTGAACCAGTTCAAGAGAAATAAGGTTTGGGAATTAGTTGAAAGACCACATGATTATCCAGTAATAGGAACTAAATGGGTCTTTAGGAATAAACAGGATGATCAAGGGATAATAACTAGAAATAAAGCAAGATTAGTAGCTAAAGGATATAATCAAGAAGAAGGAATAGATTATGATGAGACCTTTGCACCTGTAGCCAGGTTAGAAGCCATTAGAATCCTTTTAGCCTATGCATCTTATATGAATTTTAAATTATTTCAGATGGATGTTAAATCTGCCTTTTTAAATGGTTATTTAATGGAGGAAGTTTATGTTGAGCAACCTCCTGGTTTTGAAAATTCTCAAAAACCAGATTCTGTTTTCAAACTTACTAAAGATCTTTATGGCCTTAAACAAGCACCTAGAGCTTGGTATGAAAGACTAAGTTCTTTTCTTTTGAAAAATGATTTTACTGTTGGACTGGCAGATCCAACACTCTTTAAGAAAACTGTGAAAAATAATGTTTTGTTGGTTCAAATTTATGTTGATGATGTAATTTTTGGATCAACCAATAAAATTCATTGTCATGAATTTTCAGAATTAATGCAAAAAGAATTTGAAATGAGTATGATGGGAGAATTAAATTTCTTTTTGGGTCTTCAAATATTTCAAAAAGATTTTGGAAATGTTTTAAATCAATGCAAATACATTACTGATTTACTTAAGAAATTTGGACTTGAAAACAGCAATCCATTTACAACTCCTATGTGTACTAATATAAAACTTGATTTGGATGAAACTGGAAAATCAGTGGACAACAAGTTATATAGAGGTATGATTGGTAGTTTTTTATATCTTACTGATAGAAGACCAGATATAATGTATTCAGTATGTCTTTGTGCTCGATTTCAATCAAATCCCAAAGAATCCCATTTAGCTGCTGTTAAAAGAATTTTTAGATATTTAAAAGGTACTATTTATCAATCTCTGCTTTATCCAAAAACCTCTGATTTTAATTTAATTTCATATTCAGATGCTGACTTTGGAAGCTGTAGATTAGATAGGAAGAGTACTTCAGGAACATGTCACTTTTTAGGGAAGTCTTTAGTATCATGGTCTAGTAAGAAACAACACTCAGTTGCCCTGTCAACAGCTGAGGTAGAATATGTGTCTGCAGGTAGTTGTTGTGCACAGGTGTTGTGGATGAAAAACACTCTTATGGACTTTGGATTAAATTTCAATAATACACCTATTTTGTGTGATAATACTAGTGCAATTAATATTTCAAAAAATCCTATTAGACATTCTAGAACTAAGAACATTGATATAAGACATCACATTTTAAGAGATCATGTGTTTAAAAAGGATATATTTTTAGAATTTGTAAATACAGAAAATCAATTAGCAGATATTTTTACTAAACCACTTCCCACGGCAAGGTTTGAATTTATTAAGGGGGAGTTAGGTTTATTTAATTTTAAATAGTTTTTTTTTAAATCTTATTCTGTTTTCGAATTCTGCTTAATTTCTGTTTTCCGCTATAAGCAATTTTATTTTGTTTTAAATAAAAGTAATGATTAGTGATTACACGGGAATCAAGGCTGTTAGAACCGTTTCACCTTCTAAACTGCTTCACCTTTTTCGGAAACCCTTTCGAAAACCTAAAACCGCACATCTGCTCCAAAACCCTTTTCTGAATCTTCAAGCCCAAAACTTACGAACCTTCAGAAATCGTTGTTGGAATGGCAAAGACTAAGCGTCCAGATGAAGCCGAGAGCAGTGCTGCAAAGAAACCTAAGGTAGTTAGTCGGAAAATACTGCAAGGTAAAGTCATAGATTTAGAGTGGCTGTTTGAAACTAATTTACTGTTGAAGCAAGCGTTGTCATTTCAAAGCCTTGAGCAAGCATTTAATAGTGAAAATTCTGAGTTTCTATATGAGGCAGAAATGAGACATTTCTTTAGAACTGTTCAGTTTAGCCTTGGAGATACAGAGGATAGTTTATTGGATCAAATAGAGGATAAGGACTTTTCAATATCATCTGTAGAGATAAGTCAAATTCTTAACTGCCCTCATGAAGGAGTTTTTCATTTCGATTTACGGAATATTGGAGATTCTGTACATAAGTCTGAAGACATTATGTCTTTTCTGTTTGGAACCAGAGTGATAAAGAAGATGTTTATTAAGGATTTGGAGCCCGATCAGAAAATTTTGGTAAAATTTGTTCAGACTGGTTTAGCACCAAGAATGGCTGAGATGGAGAAAATCATATACCCTGACATGTACATAATGTATCTTCTGATGTGTGATATTAAGTTAAATTTTCCTCAGTTTATGATAAGATATCTGAGTTACTACTATCAGAGTGAAGCAAGAATGACCTTGTTCCCTTATGGAAGGTTCATTTCTTTGTTTTTGTTTAAAAGAGGAATGATCAGATTGGTAGATGCTGGGGTGAAATGTCACCACAGTAATGTTTTTAATACTGGAACTTTGAGGAAAGTAGGATACTTCTGGAGCACAATTAAAGGAAAACTCTTACCTGTTGGAGCTGATGAAAACTCGGAGAGTGCTCAGGCTCAACCGGCTAAGTCCAAGGAGGGACAAGCAGAATCAAGAGTTAGTACAGTGGCAAGGAGAATTCGTTTTGAGATGGAGGAAGTTGAGGAAGAGAGAAGTCAAGAAGGACTTCAATCTAGAAGGAAGAGGTCAATTGATGAAGAAATTATTTCTCCTGCCTTGAAATCCTCTGAACCATTATTTTCTTATTCATTTGTGAGAGAAGTTGTTGTGGAGTAGACTGCACTGATAGAGGAACCAGCAGCTCAAACAGAAACTCAAAAAGAACCTCAATCTGCTGCTGTGGTTGTTGAAAAAGTAATTCAAAAAGAACAACTTATGGAGGCAGTGCCTGGTGAAGAGGTGGCCCGACCTCAAGATTTACATGAAAATATTGTTCTTGACCAATCAGTAGAAGTCAGAGAGACTACTGTTCATGATGAACATACTTCTGAAGCTAATACAGAGGTACTTCAGGAAGATTTTTCAGTGGAAGAGTTTCAGGCTTCAAAAGATAGTTCAGTGGATCAACCTTGTCAGGACAAGGACAAAGAACAGTCAGATGCAGATTCCTTACCACTTTCCCTGCTTCATCAACCTAATTCTGTACATGAGAATCGAGCACAGGGTGCCCCTGATTCGAGAAAAGAAGAAGTTGTTGAGTTGTACAAGCGTATCTCTCAGTTAGAATCTGAGAATGTTAGTCTCAGAAATTATCTGAACTTAGAGCAGTTGAAGTTTCAGAAGCTGAAAGAATGTACTATTTCAAGACCGGAAGTAGATTTGTTTAAGACTGATATGTTGCATGCTGTTGATCAGTTAAAATCAGAGATGGTAAAGAAAGATGATTTGTCTAAGTTGAAGATTTACATGGAGAATAAATTTGAGTCTGTTGCAAACAGTGCTGTGAGTGGATCAGGCTCTTCACCTGATTTGATTCGGAAATTTCAAGCAATTACTGCAGCAATGAGAAATATGAGTGCCAGATTACACGATCTTCAGTGTAATACTGCCCCTTTGTCAGTTTTGCTAGATAATCAGAGATTTTTAGTGGATCAGTTGACATCTGGAGAGCAACCGATTAGGATTCTTTTGAATCAGTTATCAGAAAAACTGGCTCTTTTTGTTGAAAAAGAATAAAGAATGCATGAGTTTTTCCGAGTTAATTTGATTGAAGATATTCATATGACTCAAGAGAACAGATATCTTATCATCAAGTTAGGAGATGGGATGATAAAGAGGCTCAGAGAACAGTTTACAGAGATAAAGACCGCGATTCAAAGGAGATAGACACCTTTTTCCCTGTCTTATCTATGAACCTTGATTCCTCTGTATATCACAATCGTTTATATATAACATCTTGTGAATGAAAATTCTTTTCTTACTTCTTTTTTGTTTTGTTGTTTATTGATTTATGATTGAGTTAGCCAGTATAACAAATTCACTTATTCATACACAGTTAATTATAACATTTACTTATAGTTCAGTGCAATATTGAATGTGTTCAAATCCGTAATTTTTCATTCTTTTTGATATCACAAAAAGGTGGAGAATTTGGATAAACACAACATTTAAATTCATTTGTTTCCTATGAAGAAATTTGGATATATGGGAGAATTTGGATATATACGACATTTATCTTTTATCTATTTTTAGCTGAAAATTTATTTTTATGGGGGAGAAATTTTATTATAGTTAAATATTGTTTTAATCCTTTCAAAATTCTAAAATTTTATAAAACTAATTTTTCAATAAAGATTGCAATTAAATTAGTTCTATTATTTTATGGGTTTTGTGATCATCAAAAAGGGGGAGATTGTTGAGCAATGTATTGTTTTCAAACAATTAAAAATAATGTTTTTTTAAAGAGGGAGATTATTTTAAATAATACTCTGTCTCTTTATGATGATTTTGATGCTCAAAAATACCCTTAATTATTTACTAATTATTTCGTTGAGTATTTTTCAGGAATTTATTTTATTTATTTATTTCATACAAAGAGATTTCATACTTCATTTATTCCGAGATCAATTTTAGCGCGTTCTGGAATCACTGTAGCGCGAGATCAATTTTAGCGCGTTCTGGAATGACTGTAGCACAAGATCAGTTTTAGCACGTACTGGAATCACTGTTCATACCCTACGTTGATGAACGTAACGTATGGATGAAAAGTTTACTTTTTATGTTAAAATAAACGTATGGTTAAAGAACCTTACGTTCTTTTGAAATGTATGGTTAATGAACCTTACGTTGTTGAAAAGTATGGAAGAAGAACATTACGTTTGGAAGGAACCTTACGTTTTTGTTGTTGGACAAGTATGGAAGAGAAACCGTACGTTAGTTTTCAGTGTTGAGTTTGTTTCTCAAAAGTATGGATCATCAACCTTACTTTTATAGTCAACCATACGTTCTTTGGAGAGTTGAAGCAAGACAAAGTATGGATGATCAACCCTACGTTTGAATGCTGAAGAGAAAGTATGTATGTTCAACCTTACGTTTGAGCTTTCGTTCTGAACCTTACATTCTGAACCTTACATTTGTGAACCTTACGTTTGTGAACCCTACGTTTGGAGCCACGTCATCTACCCTACGTTTGGCGTCGGGATATTTTTGACAGACGATATTTCCTTTTGCATTGGTCAAACAGGCGGATTATTAAGCGGATTTCGAGCCGATTCTTAAGTACGACTTTGACTGAATCAAAGACGATTTTCAACGGATTAATGATTGATTTAAACGGAGCTTTTTATGCCGATTCTTCAGGGGAGTTACAACGGCTCTGTTATTTCATTTTTTTTAATATCGCGAATCTAAAGGGGATTTTCATGGATCTATTTATGCGGAAGATTTTATCAGATTTGAATATATATGTTCTATCTTGGAAAATTCGGATATATATATACACAGGAAAGTGTATGAAATATATAGATTGATCTTTTAACGAGCAAGAAACAGAGACTGTGTGAAGGCGTTCTTTTCTTGTGATCGAGAAGAAGTGTAAAACCTTTATTACCGAAGGAAGATCTTGATAGAAGATTCACGTGTTCTACATCGACTATCTGTTGTGAATCTACTTCTGCTGAAGTTGTGAAGTTTCTTGTAATATCTATTGAAACTGGATCTACTCAGAACTATTTTGATTACAGATCTTTATTTTTCTGAAGACGAAGATCTATCTACTGTCAATTGCATTCTGTTGCAATTGTGAAGAACAACTGGAGAAGTGTTTTCTTTATCGAAACCCTTTTTATTTTTGAGTGATCATCTTCTCGTTCTAAGCTGTGTGGGTTCGTGTTTGAATCAGGAAGGCTGTGTTTGCCTGAAACTTGTAAAGGTGTCAACTGCCTGTACTCAGTTGTGAACAGGTCTGTGGAAACGAGGACCAGATAGTGAAAATCGCCAAGCTCGTGGATTTGAGCGTTGGTGGAGTGGACTAGGGGCCTTCTGTTCCCCGAACCACTATACATCTATGTGTTCATGCTTTTACTTTTTCTGCTGCATATTTAATCGTGCTAGAGCATAGTGGACAGAATTTTTCTAAATTGAAGAGATTTTAATAATTTTGAAAAGACACAATTCACCCCCCTATTGTGTGTAATCTGTAGATTCAGATCCAACAGTAAGTTGTAAATAAATATCACAGATGAATAATGAAAATATAAACATAAAATATATAATTTACAAATACAGTTCCATCATAATTTCCACCATGAGAGGTGGTTGTAGAATATCAAAAAATTATTGTTTCGTGAGACAGTAGATTGTCGTTCATAGAAACAGTATGTTCGTATCCATTAAATGGTGGTGTATGTAAGAGTATGTAGAATTATTATCCTAAAAATTCATAGTATATTTAGGATACTAGTATTTCTATTTAAACATTCAAAAATAATATAATAGGTAATTACAAAGTAAAATATTGGAAAATATCTTTAGAGAAGAGGTTCCCTCAAAAAATGGGTAACAACCATCGATTCGTGAAAAAAATGCTTTTTGGAATTTAATGTTTCATATGTTAAGGAATATATGAGGAATATAGGGATTTTGGGAGCTTAATGGAGAAAATTATGTATTAGAAAAGTGTTTGAGATGTGTGGGTAAAGGGTTATATATGGTGGCCTTTTATAAGAGGGGATTACATTAGGAACGTATTGAAATATTATTTTATTATAAACTGAATTTCAATTTTCAAAAGGTCTAAAAATCCTTTAAATTGAATATAAGATGAGGTTTTTTTCTAATTCCTATCAACCAATAAGATTTAGACAAGTTTTAGTTTCAAATTTAACCATATAATTTATCTTTAACCCTAAGATAACTAATTTGTCTTTAACCATGTCTTATTGTGTATTCCTAACATATGGTTAAAATAGGTACCATAAAATTGAAATAAAACCTAAATTTGTCCATTAATTACATTTTAAACATTATCTATGTCATTTTGATGATTCTTAGATTTTTATGATTGTTATATCATTTATGAAAATTGCAAATTTTAAATAGTAATTTATGTAAATTCGTTTACTATTCATATCATGGAATTTTACATTTTTATAAAAACATGATTACATCAAAAAAACATTAATTCAAAGATAAAAAGTATTAATCATACTTTTAATTCCCTTATTAAAAAAAATTGATCAAAATAAATTTATTTTAATATTTATAATTTCATTTATATAAATCATTTTCTCATATGGTAATCACTACATCAGCATTTTTTCAGAAATAATTTTATTTATTTAATATCAAAAAATTATAAATAAAATACCATGATGTATAGAATATTTTAATATTTCTAATTACCATTTATATTTGAAAATATCACTTATATATTCTCATATAAAAATTCATTTAATAAACGATACATTTTTAGGTTACATTTTTATTTACATTAAATTAATTCTTATAAAATGTCATTTAAAATTCCATGTGGCTCAATGGGGTCCCAAAATAAACCCAAGGACTAAAATAGTCAGATAAATATCATCCAATAGGATTAGGACACGTTTTAGAATAGTTTTTTATTATTATAATATTATTTTTTAACCCTTATTTACCATATTTACCCTTTAACCATGTAAATAAAATAATTTATGAAGTTATTGTTCATATTGTATGAAAATAAAAGGTAACGAGTTTCAAAATTTGGACCTCCTGATTCCAAATATGGAATTATTTTTTTCCAAATTCAAAACAATGTAATGGAATAAATTAATATAAAACTAAATCTTGTTGTCCAAACAAAAAAGTGGGTTTTTAGGAAATAATAACTATCCAAATATTGACATGTATTTAAGTATAATTAAAAATAGAAAATACTTCCAATGACTAAAATTGTATAAAATGAAAAATATATAATTTCTTTAAATTTTAAATCCAATTAAAAAGATAATACCTCAAAATAAATTAATTAGATTAAATGAATGTTTTGACTTAACAGGCAGTATTGGTCACTATTCATTTAAAAATGAAAATTATCAGAAAAATCACAATTAATCAACCAATATAAATATTGAGGTCCCAATTTTAAAGGAAGAGTTTATTTTTTAAATTTGGACATATAAAAGTTAAAAACAATCAAAAGGGTTCTCCATCAAAAGCATGTAAAAATACCTTTTAATAATATTAGAGAATTTATGTTTAAAATTTGATTCATTCTCATTTTAAGCGTCTAACACTTATTGAATAAATTTAAAAAAATTTAAAACAGGATTAATCATAATATGGTTAATTATGTTCATTGTCTCTCATACAATGAAAAGTCATTAACATCCATTTAAAATCATAATATGATGTTATTATTATTTTCAGAATGACTCAGCATTGTGGGAAACATAAGGTTTCAGAGAAACGCATTGTTACATGTCAGGATTTCCATAAAACAAATCATCCATAGTAATGTAAACATAATATTTATCAAAAAATATTAATAAATATGAAAATTTCATATTCTATGTTTACCTGGGATGTTACATCTTTCCCCTTTTTGGAAATTGCTTCCTTACAATTTTATTAACATATAAAATATGTGGGGATATTTATCACGTATATCATTTTCAGATTCTCATGTTTCCTCTTCAAACATATGGGTTTTTCAAAAAAAATATAACCTAATAAATTATCTTATTCCTCAACACTTTCTCTGTTCGTTCATGAATTTGCACTAGCTTTTCTTCACAAGAGATATTCTCTTCCAACTGAACTACCTATAGACTAAAAACATGATATTGATCTAGAATATACTTTCTGAACATTGAAACAAGAAAAACATAGTGTACCAAGGATAAACATTGAGGTAAATCCATTCTATAGTCAACATATCCAACTTACTCTAGGATTTCATAGGGTCCAATGAACCTCAGACTCAACATTCACATCTTAAAGAAATTCATCAGACTTTTTCATGGAGAAAATTTTTGAATGACATGATCACCTACCTCAAAAGAACGATCCTTCCTCTGGTTATTGGAATAAATGTTCTTCCTTATTTGAACTGTTCTCATGTGCTTTTGAATCAACAGATATTTTTCTTCCATTTATTCTACTCATTCTTGTCCCATCAACATTATTTCACCTACATCATCACAAAATATAGAGTTCTACTTTTCTTTCCATATAATGTCTCAAATGGTGTCATCTTTATAATAGAATGAAAACTGTTATAATAAGAAAAATTAACCAAATAATGTTGTTAGTCCCAAATTCTCTTGTAATACATTCATTAAACACAAATAATATCATCCAATGTATGAATTGTTCATTTTGAACTACAATATGATTGAGGATGAAAACACGTAATGAAATTTAATTCACTACCCAATGACTTGTGATAGCCTTTCCAAAAGATATAAGTGCACCTCAGATCACGATCAAATACAACAGAGTTGAGAACTCCATGTAACCTAAATATATCATTAATATACCATCTAGAATGTTGATCGAGAGACCAATTATCTCGAATATGAAAAAATTAGATGATTTATTAAATCTATCTAAAATAACCTAGATTGCAATGTTACCTCAAAAATTATTTGGTAATCTCACTATGAAATCCATGGATACATTTTCCCATTTCCACTATAGAATTGGAAAAGTATAAAGCATCCATTTCTGTAAATTCCATTCCGATTTAACCTATTGACAATTCAAACACATACTAGTATAGTTATCAATATCTCTTTTCATTATATACCACATGTATTACTCCTGAATATCTCTATATATCTCTTCACTGTAAGGATGGACTGAAAACAGATAACTATGAGCATCATATAACTACTATTTTTTAAACTATTAATCACAAGGTATCCATAATCTCTATCCAAATCCCAAATCCTAGACTTTATCAATTTTTAAAATTTAGGTGACAAACCCTTCTGAACCAATTCAACCTTTTTCTACCACTCACTGTCTTCATTATGTTATTTCTTAATTCTGTATGGTCGAGATGATTTCACAGTCACCGGAAACAAAATAGAGGAATTTCCAAAACCAAGGACATAACGTCCAAATTTAATCAAATCAAAAACTAAAGTATCTCATTCCAAATGAATAATGGATAATTTAGAATTACAATTTCAAATTAAAGCATCACCCAAATTATTTTCCCTTCCCATATTGTAATGGATCATGAAATCGTAATCCTTGATTAATTTTATCAATCTCCTATGTATCATGTTCAATTCATTATGAGTGAATATAGACTGTAATATTTTTTTATCAATATATATTTCCAACATTACTCCATTCAAATGATGCCTCAATATTTTTAATGATAAAACAACTTCAGTTATTTCCAAATCATGTGTAGGGTAATTTAACTCATGTGTTTTCAACTAACATGAATCATAATCCATTACCTGATTATGTTATATAGGGATACTTCCACGTCCTTTCAACGAAACATCTCTACATATAACAAATTAACCATTCCTAGAAGGCAATGAAAAAACAAGAGTATTCACCAATCAATTTTTCAATTCATGAAAAAAATCATCTCATTCTTTGGTCTAGATAAATTTAACACCATTTCATGTTAGCATAGTTTGTAGACTAGATAACCATGAAAAATTTAAAACAAACCGTAGGTAATAACCTAAAAACCCAAGAAAACATCATATATCTTTGAAATTGGTAGGGATCAGACACTTTTCAACAACTTTTTGTTTAGAAGGCTCAAACAGTTTGACCATCTTTAGATGCAATATGACAAAGGAATGAAAGTTGTTAGAACCAAAACTCACACTGGCTGAATTTCCCATAATATTTCTTTTACATCAAGGTTATCAAGACAACCATTAAATTTATTTAATGTTACTCTGTACTTTTTGAATATACCAAAATATCATCTCTAAACAAATACAATATTTATCACATGGGTGAACTGATAAATCACTACAAAACAAAATATTTAATTCTAATTTCGACCATCTCAGGATGCTAATTTGGAAAGTCATTTCACACTGTATGCCTTCCTAGCACATATTTATTATTTCCTCTATAAAAGAACATGTTAAAATAATAGATCCAAGATTATGAACTGTGGTAATTTTAAAATTTTATATCATTTAAATCATACCATAAATTAATTTATTGATATTAATTTATCAATATCCTAACATTTATGGTTGTCTAAAATGACCTCTAAGACAATCTATAAGGCCACATCCTTCAACATTGTGTAATCTACATATATGATGATAATTTGACATTAATTCAAATTGAGGTTATTTTAAGGTTTGGAGAATTATAAAATTAGTTAATAAATTATAAACAACTAAATAATATTACAAGTAGACACTTCTAATCACAATCCATTTATTTCTTAAAACAAAAACTCATAAAAAAGAAACATGTCTAGTTCCATGTTATTGACAACATGACTTTTCCTTCATCCAAAACATGTTCATATCCATTTTTAAGTCCTATGGAAAAGATTTAAAAACAAGTTATGAGTATAAAACTCTTATGAAAGGATAAATAAAGAAAGAAAACTATTTGTTTTTGAAACCAACATGTAAACCTTGAATACATTATCATAAAGTAATACTTTTCACTTTAAAGAAGTAAAAAAAACTTCATTGAATATAATCTCATTTCACACCAATTTTTAACCACAATATTATGATATAGCTCAATGAAAGAAATATAGAAAATATATGGTAATTTGGTACATAAACATACTTAAATTGAAATACCATAAGATCGACTTCCACACATATCACTTAATGGAATATCCATATGGCTGACATTCATACCCATTGTATTTGAGGATAAAAGGTATCCACCCATCCTTGGTTTATCATGTAACCACCCATCATTTTTTTATCACATAACCACACATCATTGGTTTATCATGTAACCACCCGTTAAAATTCCCAGTACCATTATATAATCATAAAACATAAAATATTGAAAATTTCAATATTTCACTAATAAAATTTCATTTGACATCATATGAAATAATTTCAAGATATTGAAATATTCAATACATTTAAAAAATAATTATCAATACCAAAACACTCAAAAATGATTAAGGTATTTCTTTTCCTTATAAAATCATTTAAGGCTTCTATAGGAAGCCAAATAATGATTATGGTGGCGGAAAGGTCATTGTCGCCACATCTGTTAAAAAAATTAATTTCTTTAAACATTGTATAGAAAATATTCCCATTAAATGTAATTAAAATAAATTTATTTTATTATACATCATGTAAATGAATTTTGTGTATGTTCTCAAAACATGCTTAAATAAAATGATATTGAAACGAGGTCCCTTAACCCATGTCTGAATTGACTCGTTCATTCATTAATTTCATGTATAATAAATATAATTTAATTTCTACTATCTTTATAACCTTTTATATTTTATTATTAATTTTATATCACTTATTACCACGTTAAAAAAATGTAATAATTATTTATGTTAATATCATCATTTTGTCAATATTGGGTACTTGAGTCAAAAATAATCATGTAATAGTTAAATTTTCTCCATGTAGTCAAAATTCCATTATATAAAAAATATAATTCATATATATCTAATATATATATATATTACATTTTTATTTATAATAATCCATAACATTAGGATATGTGAAATGAAATGCATAGTTCAGGGGGGCGGTAAGCATTATGTACGCTTGAACGTTACATTCATTTTAATTTCATATTCAATGGAATGAAAACATAATGATTCACATTTATATAATAATTAAAATCTAATATAAGTTTTTATATATGACACATATGTTCATTAATTCTGTACTTTATACATTGCACATATGGCATGAACATGTCATATCACATTGAGGGGGAAGTAGACTGCACTTCCTCATGTGAAATAATCGTGTTTAAACATAATGAAAATAATAATGGTATGATTTAAATAAAAAATATATAATAATAAAGATAATATAAAAATTATATATATCATATATAAATATAGTTCTATCAAAATTGATACTTTCATATGTGGTAGGGGAGAATCGAATAATCTTCGTTTCATGATGTAGTATTTCACCGTTCACAAAAACAATATGTTCATATCCATTAGATGGAGGCGTGTGTAATTATATTTCTAATTTATCATATATAAAATAATTTTATATCTATTATTATGTTTTTTATGTATTCAATGAATAAGAATAGAATAGTGAGTGACGATGTAAAATATTGGAAAATAACATTATCGAAGACACTACCTCTTAAAACATGTAACTCCCATTTATTTGATGCAAAAAGATTTCTTGAATTTCCTTATTCGTAAGGTAATGAATATAAGAGGATGATAAGGATGTTGGGATATTATTTGAGTAGAGTTTTTATGAGCCAATGGGATTTAGGGGTGTGAATAGGGGTTATAGGTGGTGTCCCTTTATAAGAGGGAGGAGAGGAACATTTGGAATGTATTGAAAAATTATTTTTTATAAAATAAATTTCAATTTTCAAAAGATCAATAACTAATTTAATTTGAGAATAAGAAGAGTATTTTTTGAAATAATTTTGTCCATTGGGTTTTAAAAATATTTGGTTTTGAAAATTTAACATTATCATTTAGCTTTATTACATAGTTATCTAATTTTACTGTTACCATTTCTTCTTGTGTATTCGTACTATATGGTTAATATATTTTCCAAAAAAATACAATAGATCCACAAGTGGTTAATTAATAACATTTTAAACATTATATAATCCATATGGAAGATTCATTGATTTTTTAGTACTAGTATATGATTTTAAAATATATTATTTGTTTTAAAAACACATTTATGACAATTCTTATACTATTCGTATCATGAATTTCTAAAATTTTATAAAAACTTGATTTCTTTGACAAAAAATTATTAACTAAAATATAACAAGGAATAATAAAACATAAAATTGTTGGATGACATAAAAAGTACAAAAATAAATTTATTTTAATATTTGTAATCTCGTTTAATTAAATAATCTTTTTATAAGGTAATCACTACATAACCACTTTATCATAAATAAATTTATTTATATAATTCGAAAAATTATAAATAAAATAAAATTATTTAGGAAACTTATTTATATTTCTAATGAATATTTTTAGTCAAAAATATATCTTACATAACCCCATATAATTTTTTTTTACTAAATGAACAATTTTTATATTACATTTTTCTTTACTTTAAATTAATACATCTAAAATGTTATTTTAAAATACAGGTGGCTCCATGGGGTCCCCAAATCGACCCAAGGATTTCCATGGTTAGAAATATATCTTACAATATAAATAAGACACTTTTAGGGTAGTTTTATATAATAAAAATATTATTGTATACCCTTATTTACCAAATATACCCTTTAACCATTGTAAATAAAATAATTACTGAAATTAATATTCATAAAGTCTAAAAATAAATGGTACATATTTAAACACTTTGGACCTCCAAATTACATATATAGATACCATTTTTCCATATTCAAAATAAAAATGTGACAGAAATTAATTTTAAATTTATTCTTGTTGTCAAAATCAAAAGGCGGGTTTTTAAGAAGTAATAACTATGAGAACATTTACATGTGATTAAGTATAATTAAAATATTATATTGCTTCCAATGGCCAAAATTGGATTAAATGATATAAAATCTAATTACACATTAATAAAATTAAAATATTCTCAAACCATATAAATAAATCTGATTAAAATAATATTTTGACTTAGTATGCGGTATGTTTCAGTATTCATTAAAACAATATCATTATCATAAAAATACCAAAAATTTACCGAAAGTAAATTTTTATGTCCTTCATCTAATGAAAAAGTTTATTTTTTAAAATGGAACATATTAAAGGGACAAAAAATATATTTAAAAAGAGTTATCCATAAAAATGTGGTAAAAATAACTTTTAAAAATAATAGAGTATTTCTGCTTAAAATTGGATTCATTATCATTTTAAACCTCTAATTTATATGGAATAAATGAAAAAACTCCTAACAGAAATGTTTAATCATAATATGGCTAATTATGTTAATTCCTGGTAATACAATGGCTAGATGTTAACTTCAATTTAAAATAATAATATTATATTATTATTTATTTCAGTATAACTCAAAATTGTGTGAAATATAATATTTATAAGAAACCAATTCTTGCACGCCAGGTACGCCATTGAACATATAATCCATTTTAAAGTAAAATTAATATTTCATGAACATATATTAATAAATATAAAAATTTTATATTCTTTATTTACGTGGGATGTTACATCCTTCAAACCTTTTGGAAATTGGTCTTCTCAATTTTATTCAAATATCAAATAAGTGGAGGTATTTATCCCTCAAAGGATTTTTAAATTCCCTTGTTTCCTATTAAAGAATATAGTTCTCCCACAATACCGTAACATGATAAATTAGCTTATTCCACAGCACTTCCTCTTTAAGGTCTAGAATCTGCACTGGTACTTTCTCATAATAGATATTCTCCACCAACTAAACTACCCATGTACTCAAAAAATGAGATAGATCAGGAATATACATTCTCAACATTGAACCATGGAAAACATTGTGTACCTGTGATAATCATGTATGTAAAACAACATTGTATGCAACTGATCCAACAATCTCCCAGATTTCCTATGGTATAATGAACCTTTGACTCATATTTCCCTTCTTACAAAAATAAATCACACTTTTCCATAGAGAATACTTGAGAAAGATATGGTCAGCAGCCTCGAAAGAAATATCCTTTCGCCTGTTATTCAAATAACTTTTCTGCATTCTCTGAGCTGTTCTCATGTGCTTCTAAATCAACCGATATTTTTCTGTCTTCTGTTTTTAGAATTCCGGACCCATAAACATTCTTTCACCAACATCATCCGAAGAAACTGAAGTTGAACACAAATTTTATATAATGCCTCAAATAGAGACATCATTATACTGGAATGAAAAAAATTATTATATGTAAACTCATGCAAAGAAAGATGTTTGAGCTAACATTCATAGTAATCAATTGAAGAATCATGTATCATATCATTCGATGTATGAATTTTTCGTTCTGACTATCCATCTGAATAAGGATGAACAGTTGTACTGAAATTTAATTCAGTACTCAACAACTTATGAAAGACATTCGAAATGATATAAGTGAACCTCAAATCACAATAAGATAAAATTGAACAGGGAACTCCATGTAACCTGGATATCACATTAATATACAATCAAGAAAATTGATCTAGATATATAGTATCACGAAAAGGAATAAAATGAGAATATTTAGTCAATCGATCAACAATAACCCATGTTTTATTGTTACACCAATAAGTCATTGGTAATCCCACTATGAAATCCATGGGAAAAAATTTCCATTTATGATATTGAATTGGAAAATGCTGAAGCATCCATTTTGTTAACTGTAATTATACCTTAACCTTTTGATAGGTATATAATTTCCCAATAATGATAGCAATATCTCTTTGCCTTCCATCCCACTAGTAATACACCCAATGATCTATGTACACCATTGTTCTTCCAAGATGATCTGAAAACAGAGAACTATAAATATTACAATTTTTTTGACAATGAATCACAGGGAACACATAATATATTCCAAAATCACAAAACACATTCTTTATCAATGTTAAATTCAGGTAACATGCCATTAGGAACAAAATCTACCTTTTTCTGCAACTCACCGTCATCATTTAGTGCATTCTGTAACTCGTCTGCTGGAGATGATTTCACTGTCACCCAAAAAAAATAGAAAAATTCCCTCAACCAAAAACATCTAATACCAAATACATCAAATCAAAAACCGAAGGCTCTCATTACAAATGACTAATGGTTAATGTAACATTCCTCTTTCTACATAAAGCATCAACCACCTTATTTTCCATTCCCATGTGGTAATGGATTGTGAAATCATAATCGTTGGTTAATTCTAGCAATATCCTCTATTTCATTTTATATTTTTATGAGTGAATATATACTTCAATATATATCTCACCCTTTACTATATAAAAATTATCCCTCCAAATATATAATGAAAAAACAACAACAGGTAATTAAAAATCATGTGTAGGGTAATTTAACTCATGGGTTTTCGGCAAACATGATTAATTATAAAGTACCTGATTATTCTACATAATCTCACACTAATGTTGTTTAAATGAGAAATCACTATAGATAACAAATTCATCATTTCAGGAAGGAAAGTCCAAATATGAATCATTTAGTAATCTTCATTTTAATTTCCAAAAAACAATCATCACACAATTTTGTCTAGAAAATATGAAAACATATTCATGTTCACATACTCAGTGGTGTAGATAACCGTGAAAAATTTTCAACAAAACTTTGGTAACAACCTTCCAAACAAAGACAACTATAGATATCAGTGACATTGGTAGGGATTTCCCACTCTTCAACAATTTTTTTTGGAAAGTTCAACAGTTATTCCATTTCTATGAAATAAATGGCCAACGAATGGAAATTTATGCAACAAAAACTCACAATTTATGAGTCTCGAATATAATTTCATTCCATTTAGGTTTGAATTTCAACCGTTAAATGACTATCATGTTCCTCTATATATTTGGAATATTACAGAATATAATCTATAAACAAATCCAACATATATCACCTGAGTGAACTAGGAAAATAATTTAAAAAACTATTAAATTCTTATTCTAACCATCTAAGGATGCTAATTTTTAAGGTCATATCACTATGTATGCCTTCCAAGCATAGCTTTCCTATTTCCTATACGAAAAAAAATCTAAAAAGTATATCTTATACGAAAATACATGGTAATATTAATATTATAAATCACTTAAATATTACCTTAAATTAATTTTCAGATATTAATTTTACAATATTCTAACACCTAACATGGTCTAAACTGACTTCTGATACCAACTATAATGCCCCATCCTTAAATATTACATAATCTGAAAATAAGTCGACAATTTTAATTTTATTCACATTGATGATCTTTTTAGGTTTATAGATTTAGATAATTAGGTAATTACATATACATAACAACTTTAGTATTACAAGTAGCTACTTTTTCTCAATATACATTTTTTCATAAAACAACAAATCTTCAAAAAAACACTTTTCTAGTTACATGTTTTATACATCATGACATTTCCATTACCCCATCCTTGATCGTATTCCTCATTATGTCATATGTATAACATTTATAAACATGGGATGGGCATAAAATGCTCTATAAAGGATATATAAATAAGGAAAACAATTATTTTTTCAGAAGAACATGTATACCATGAATAATTTATCATAAAGTAATACTTTTCACCATAATGAAGTAGAAAAAACAATTCACTTAATATATGCTCATTTGTTACCCTTTTTTCAACCAAAATATTACCATATGGCCCATAGAATAAAACATATCGCATATAAGATGACTTGGTACATAGAGATACTTAATTTGAATAAACATATGGTCGACCTACTCACCTAACACAAAATAGAATAGTCATATGACCAACATCCATACACAAGGCATTTGTATTCATATTGTAACCATTCATCGCTGTTTTATCACAGAAACATCAATCATTTGGTTTATCACATAACCAACTGACATTGTTTTATCACATCACCACCCTTCAAATGTTCATGTACCATTATACAATCATAAAACATAAAAAATTGAAAATATCAATATTTAACTAATAAAATTTTATTTGAAATAAAATGAAATAATTTGATGATATTTAAATAATTAATATATTAAAAAAAATTAGTTTAAATACCATGACAACCAAAAATAGAATAATATATTTCTTTTCCTTTTAAAATCATTCCAGACTTATAGAGGAATCCATGTAATGATTATGATGGAGGAGGGGTCTTTGTCGCCGCATAAGATAAAAACATACCTTTTGTCATTTAGTAAAATGATTCGTAGAAAATAGATTTTCTATTAATGAATGTAAAATAAAAATGGATTTGTTAGACACTATGTAAAAGAAGGAGGATTATATTATCAAAACATGCATCAATGAGAGGAGATTTAGATGAAGTCCTCTACCTCATGTCTAACATGACTCGTTCCTTCTTTAATTTCATAGATAATAAAATAAAGATAATTTGTACATTCTTCAGAACAGTTTTCATGTTTATTATTCCTATTAAATCACTTATTACCATGTTATAAAAATTACATAATTATTTAAGATAATATTGGTCGTTTTTAAAATATTGTGTACTAGAGTTGAAAATGATCGTGTTGTTATAAAAATTAGTCCATGTTTTCAAATTCAATAATCTCCAAAATATAATTCATATATATCACATACATCAAGTATATATGAATTTATAATACTCCATAAAATTTTTAGATAATAAATGGAATTCATTATTCATTGATATGTTAAGTTGTACGTACAATGAAATCTACATTCATTTCTATTTTCATATTTTATAGAATGAAAAATTAATGATACATAGGTACATAACAATTATAGTGTTATATAATATTTCATATATGTTATATATGTTCATTGACTCTATCTTTTATATGTTTCATGTGTGTTATCAATGATTCATTTCATTTGGAGGGGTAAGTAGTCGACAATTATTCAAATGAAATTATCATGTTTACACATCATGAAAGGCATAAACATATGTTGAGAATAAAAATTACAGAAGAATAATGACACTATAAATAGTGTATATATAATATAAATATATATTTCCATCTTAATGGCCACCATGAGAGGTTGTAGGGGAAAATTGAACAATCCTTATTTGTTGAGGATGTTCTTCGCCATTCACAAAAACTACTTGTTCGTATCCATTTCATTGAGGTGTGTTTAAATGTAGTTAGAATCCTTCTCATGAAAAAATCCTTGTATATTTGGGATACTTCTGTTTTTTATGAAATCATTTAATAAGAATATAATATGGGGTGAAGATGTAAAATATTGGAAAGGGACATTAGAGAAGATGCCACCTCTTAGAGCAGGTTACACTTATTGATTTGAGACAAAATGATTTCTTGAATTACCTTATGAATAATGTAAAGATTATAAGTTGAATAGTGGTATATTGGAAGATTATTTAACTATATTATGTATTATGCAAAGGGCTTGAGAGGTGTGAGTAATGGGTAAGAGGTGATTCCCCTTTATATGATGGAGTAGGTGTACGTTAGGAATATCATCAAAGATTATTTCATTATAAACTGAATTTAAATTCTAATAAGTTACAAAACTCATTTCTTTTAAAGATAAGATGATTAGTGTACAAAATATTCTCAACCAATAGGTTTTCGACAAGTTTTTGTTTCAAATTTCTCATTATCAATTGGATTTAACTCTTAGTTAACTAATTTAACTCTTACCATGTCTTCTTGGGTATTCATTCTATATTGGTAATATAGTTACTGTAAAATTAAAATATAAAAAAAGTGGTTAATTATTAACAATTTAAGCATTATAAATGTCATTTTTATTAATCGTATATTTTTATGACTATTATATTATTTATTACAATTGTATTTTTTTTAAACTCATTTATGTCAATTTTTATACTATTCATATCAAGACATTTTAAAAACACATAACAACATTATTCATTCAAATAAACATCATAAAATAAAATATAACATGTTGTAATCGTCAATAAAATTAATTTTTTTGCATAAAATGTTTGAAAATAAATTTATTTTAATATTTATATTTTTATTTATTTAAATCATTCATAAATATTGTATTCACAACAAAAAAATTAATGAAAAAATAACTTTATTTATTTAATATAAGAATATATAACTAATATAACATGATGTATGTAATAGTTTTATATTTCTAACTATATTTATAGTTGGAATTATCTAGTATATAACCCCATATAAAAATTGTTTTACTAAAAGATACATGTTTATGTTACATTCTTCATTGCATGAAATTAATTTTTATAAAATCACATTATCACATTAATGTGGCTCCATGGGGTCCAAAAACAGTCTCAAGGAATCCCATGGTAGGAAATATATCATCCCATAGGATTAATACACGATTTACTGTAGTTATATTTTATTATAATATTAATTGTTTCCATTATTTACCAAATTTACCCTTTAACCATGGTAAAAAAATAATTAATAAACTTACCAATCACAATGTCTAAAAATAAAAGGTACCTATTTACACAATTTGGACCTCCTAATTCCTTATATAGAATCCATTTTCCAAAAATAAAAACTCTAAAGTGGTAGAAATTAATCTAAAATTATTTTCTTTTGTCAAAACCAAAAAAATGAGGTTTTAATAAGTAACAACTATCAAAAGTCTAATATATGTTTATGTATAATTAAAACATTAAACTATATATAATGAAAATAATTTGATTATTGGTTAAAAACATAATCTAATTACACTATATAACCAATTAAAATTATAATCTATCCATATAATAAAATCAATTTACAAGAAAATTTTTACTTAGCAAACAATATATTTCAGTATTAACTAAAATATGATCATTATGAGAAAAATACTCAAAATTTACCCAACGTAAATATATATTTCCTACTTCTAAATAAGAATTTTATTTTATAAAATGGATCATATAATAGTGACAAAAATTATATTTATAATGGATTCTCCATAAAATGGTAGTAAAACTACCTTTAAATAATAGTATAGTGTTTATGATTAAAATTGGATTCATTATAATTTTAAACCTATAAATTTTATTTGATAAATTTAAAAACATTTTACCCACATGTGTAATCACAATATGGTTAGTTAAGTTAATTCAGGCCAATAGAACATCTAGGAATTATCTTCCATTTTAAAAAATAATATTATACTATTATTTTTCCTATATGACTCAACATTGTGGGAAACGTATGATTTTGGAGAAATGCATTATTGTGTGTCGAGTAAGCCACCATAAAAAGAATCCCCTTTAAAGAAAAATTAATATTTAATTAAAAAATTAATAATTATGAAAATGACATTTTATTTATTTACTGTGGATGATATATCATTCCCCCATATTGGAAATTGTGTCCTCACAATTTTATTCACTTATCAAATCAGTGGGGGTTCTTATCCCTCATACATTTTTAGATTCCCATGAATCCTCTTAAACCATAAATTTTTTACAAAAATCCTTTACCTGATGAACTACCTTATTTCACAACAATTTCCCGCTTTAGTAATGAATTTAAACTGGTTATATAAGAGTGATTCTCTTCCAATGAAACTAACTACGAACTCAAAACATGATATAGATCTGCTATATAGATTATCAATAATGTAACATGAAAAACATTGTGTATCTGAAATAAAATTGGATGTAAAGCCCCTCTATAGTCAACTGATCCATCATTTTCTAGTATTTTATAGGCTCTAGGGATCCTCAGAAATAAATTTACCTTATTACAAAAATGCATCACACTTTCCATGGAAGAACATTGAGAATGACATGATCACCTACGTTGAAGGAAGGATCCTTCCTATCATTATTCTCATAACGTTTATTCCTTATCTGATATTTTCTCATGTGATTATGAATAAAACTAACTTATTTCCATCTGTTATACCAATTTTGGTCCCATTAACATTCTTTCACCTATATAATCCCAAAAAGTTTTATTTCAACAGTTTTTTCCATTTAATTCCTCAAATGGAGCTATCTATATACTAGAATGAAAACTATTATTATAACAAAATTCAACCAAAGAATATTGTTGGTCACAACATCTCTAGTAATACATTGAAGAACAATATATCATATCCTCCAACGTCTGAATTGTTCATTCATACTTCCTTTTTAATTGAGTATGAAAAGTTGTACTGAAATTTACTTCAATACGCAATGACTTCTGAAGGCATTTCCAAAAGTTATAAGTGATCCTCAGATCATGATCAGAAACAATGGAAAGGGATATTCCATGTAACCTGGCTAACAATTTAATATACAATTGTGAAATTTGATATAGAGACAAAGATTCTTGTATAGTAAGAAAATGAGAATATTTATTCAATCGATAAACAATAACCCTGATTGGATTGTTACCTCTAGATGTCTTTGGTAATCCCACTATGAAATCAATGGTACATTTTTTCATTTATACTCTAGCAATTTCAAATGATGATTCATTAAATTCGGAAACTGCCATTATTCTTTAACATTTTGAAAAGTCAAAAAAGTCATGATAAATGGAGAAATAACTCTTTTTATTCCATCACAATGGTAATACTCACGAAGATCTCTATACATATTAGATTTCTAGGATGATCTCTAAATGGAGAACATTTTGCTTTAAATGATAAATCATTTTTAATCTATGAATAAAATTACACACATAATCTCTTCCAAAATCTCAAAACACAATCCTTATTAATGTTAAATTTACGCAACATACCCTTCTGAGTGAATTCTACCCTTTTCATCCACACAAAATCTTCTTTTTCTGTTTTCATTATTTTTCCTGCTAAATACTAGTTCATTTTCACCTGAAACAAAACAGAGGAATTATTTTTTCCAACATCTTATAATAAAAATTTCATCAAATGAAAACCCTAAATATATCATTCCGAACATAGCATGGTTATTGTAGCAATACTCTTTCGACAAAAAGCATCATCCACTTTGTTTTACATTTCTGTATGGTATTGGATCGTGTAATCATAATCCATGATTAATTCTAGCCTTCTCCTTTATCAAATGTTTAATTATTTTTGAGTGGATATATGCATCAAAATTTTGTTATCAGTATATATTTCACACTATACTCTATAAAAATGATGCCTCCAACTTTTTTAACGAAAAAATAGCAAAAACATCAAAATCAGATATAGGTTAATTTTTCTCATGAGGTTTCAACTGATGTGAATACTAAGAAATTACCTGATAATTTTTCATAAGGACAAAACCATGTCATTTAAATGTAGCAACACTATATATAACAATGTCACTATTTCTTAAATAAAATTCCAAACTAGAGAGTTAAACAATATCATTTTCAATTCCGGAAATAAATCATCGCATTCTTTGGTCTTGATAAGTTGAACACCTTTCTGAGTTAACATAGTCTGTGGGATAGATAACCCTAAAAAAATTTAATCAAACACCCGGTAATAATATTCCAGAACAAGAAAAATACTTATCTCTATGACATTGGTTGGTCTTGTCCACTTATCAACCACTTTTGTTTTATAAAGGTCAATAGTTATTCCATCTTTAGAAGCAATACAACAAAAGAATGAAATTTTCGGCAAACAATACTCACATTTGATGTATTTCCCGTAAAAATTATGTTAAATTAAGGTTTTCAAGATAACCCTTAAATGAAATTTATGTTCCACATTAATTATTTAATGGACCAAAATATTATCTATAAACCAACCCACCATTTATAACCTGAATGAACTGATCCATCATAGAAGAAAATATTAAATTCTAATTTCGACCATCTATGGAATCAAATTTGAAAGGTCCTTCCCCTTTTAATCCATCCTAGAACAGGTACCCTCTTTCCTCTAAAAAACCCATTCTGAACACATAAATCATAGAAAAATCAACATGGTAATATTTAAATTATTTATCATTTCAATCATACCATAAATTAATATATGGATATTTTTTTAACAATATCTTAAATCTTAAGGTTTATAAAATGACCTATGATACCAACTATAAGGTCCCATTATTTAGCCTTACTTAATCAAGATATAAGTTGATAATTTGACAGTAATTCAAATCGTGGATATTTTCAGGTTTAGAGCATTAGATAATTATGTCATAACATTTACCTAAAAACGTGAACATTAAAACTATACACTTATACATAGTATCAGTTTTTTCATAAATAAAAAACTAATAAAAAAACAAACATGGCTAGTTCTATGTTTTAGATAGGATAACCTTTCCATGATCACATCATTGACCATATTCATTTTTAAGTCCAATGTAATAAATTTCAAAACATTGGATTAGCATAAAAAGATACCTAAGGGATACATTAAGAAGGAAAACTATTAGTTTCTTCAAAATAAATTGTAAACCATGAATACTATATTATTAATTAATAATTTTCACCTAAATGAAGAAGAAAAAACACTTCACAGAATACAGGCTCACTGCTTAGACATTGGCTAAAAAATGATTACCATATAGCCCATAGAAAGAAACATATAACATATAATGTACATCGGGACATTAAAAAACATAAATAGAGTTACCATACTGTCGACTTCGACACATATCACTAAATGGAATATCCCTACTTCTGACATTCATATCCAATGCATTGGAGGTAATAACAAAAAATCCATTTTTGGTTTATCACTAAACCACACGTCGCTTGATTTATTACGTAATCACCCATCATTTGTTTATCTCTTAACCACCCATCATATTTCCAAGTAATATTATATTATCATAAAACATATAATATAACAAATAACAATATTTCACTAATAACAATTCCTTTTCAATCACACGAAATAATTCAACGATATTAATATAATCAATCCTTTTCAAAAATCCTTTTCAATACCAAAACACCCAAAATTATAATAAGTGACTTCATTTCCTTTTTAATAATATTTATGGCTTATAATGGAATCCATGTAACGATTACGATGTCGGAGAGGTCATTATCGCCACATTTAATAAAAAAATTCCTTCTGTAATTTATCAAAACAGATCATATAAAATAGATTCTCATTAAATTAAAGTAATATTCAAACTATTTTACTATACACCATGTAACATAAAAATGTGAATGTTATCCAAACATGCCTCAATCAAAGGATGTTGAGACGAAGTCCCTCACCTCATGTCTGACGTGACACATTCATTCTTTAAATCATTGAATAATAAAAAGAATTTAATTTCTACATGAATCAGATACATTTTCATGTTTGTCATTACTTTTATATCACATATTACCACTTTATAATAATTAGATAACTATTTATGTTAATATCGGTCATTTGGTCAGTATTGGGTACTTAAGGCCCAAAATATATGGTTATAATCACAATATTTCCATGTGGTAAAATGTTCAATATAACTAGAATATAATTCATATATATCTAACATATCCACTATATATGTATTTATTATATTCCATAACATATGGTGATAATGAAATTAAATACACTGTTCATTGAAACAGTTATTCATAATTACGCATGAACCCTACATTCATTTCAATTTAATATTTAAAGGAATGATTCCTTAATGAAACACAGTTATATTATAACTTCAGAATAATTCTATATTTTATATATCCTACATAGTATCATTAACTCCATACTTTATATGATCCATGTATTGTATGAACGAGTCATATCACATAGAGGGGTTGTAGTCTGCACATCCTCAAATGAAATTTTAGGGTTTACACATCATGAAAATCATAATGGAATATTTTAAAAAAACATTACAATATAATTAATACAATATAAACATAAAATATATCATATATAAATATTATTTCATCATAATGTCGACCATGAGAGGTGGAAGACAAAAACTGAACAATCGTCATTTTCTGAGGCATTAGTTCTTCGTTTAGAGACATAGTATATTTATATCCATTAGATGGAGGTGTGTGTAAGTGTAGTTTGAATACTTCTCATAAAAAATTCCTAGTATATTCAGGATACTAATTTTTTTATTCAACTAAATAATAAGAATATAATTTGGAGGGAATAAGTAAAATATTGGAAAGTATCTTTAGAGAATATGTTATCTATTAAAACAGTTATCAACCTTTGATTTGAGAAAAAGGCTTTATTGAATTTCCTTCTGCATAAGGTATGGTTTATTGGAGGAATAGAGTGATTTTGGGAGATTATTATAACACAATATGAATGATAAAAGGAGATTGAGAGGTGTGAGTAAGGGGTTTGTGTTGGTGGCCTTTTATAAGAGAGGCGAGAGGTACTTCTGGAATGTCTTGAATGATTTTTTTAATAGAAACTGAATTTTTATTTTCAAAAGTTTCAAAATTAATTTATTTCACATATAAGATTATTATTGTTCTAAATAATATAAATTTTTTTGACATGTTTTGGTTTCGAATTTAGTCTAACCATTTACAATTAACTCTTAGTTAACTAATTTACGTCTTACCATGTATTCATGTGTATTCATACTATATGTTTAATTTAAAAACCATAAAATTACAATAAAACCATAAGTGGTTCGTTACTAATATTTTAAACATTATATAAGTCATTTAGATGAATAATAGATATTTAGGACTATTATATCATTTAATAAAATGGTATTTTTTTAAACTCCTTTTTGAGAATTTTATTACTATTCATATAATGAAATTTAAAAATAAATTAAAACCTAATTATTTTCAAATAACATCATTAATTAAACAAAAAAAAAGTACTAGTCATCTATAAAATTAGTGGATGACATAAATATTTTCAAAATAAATTTATTTTAACATTTGTAATCTCATTTATTTTAATCGTTCATTAACAAGTTAATCAGTATATCACCAATGTGTCATAAATAAATTTATTCATTTAGTCTCCATAAATTATAAATAAAATACCATGTTGAAGGAAAACGTTCAAGATTTATATTTAATATTTATAGTCGAAAAAATCTATTATATAACCTCATATTACAATTATTTTTCTAAAATATACATGTTTATGTTACATTTTTCATTATTTTAAATCAATACTTATAACATGTCATTTTCACATCAAAGTGGCTCCATGGGATCCCAAAATCGACATGATTATTCCCATGGTCAGGAATATATCATCAAATTAGAGTTGAAGATGTTTTAGGGTTGTTTAATATTATTGTTGTAATATTATGTTTCCCCTTATTACGAGATATACCATTTAAGCATGGTAAATAAAATAATTTCTGAAACTACTATTCATATAATATATATATAAAGGTAACTATTTATATAAATTGGAACTCCTGATTCCAAATTTGGAATTAAAATTTTCCAATTCAATACACAGAAGTGGCAGAAATAAATTAAATATTAATTCTCATTGTAAAAACCAAAGATGGGGTTTTTTGAAGTAATAATTATCAAAAGATTGATATGTGTTTATGTCTAATTTAATTGTGAAATTATTTCCAATAAAAAAAATAGGATTAAATGAAAAATAACTAAATCTAATTAAACAAAAAAACCAATTAAAAATAAAATATAACCATATAAATAAATCATATGAAATGATAGTTTGACTTAACATTCAGTATTTTTCAATATTCATTGTCACGACCCGCCCTCGGGGTCCGTGCCGTGACTATCCCAAGCCCGCCTTCCATAGGCCAGGGGTGCCGACTAGCACCAAGGCGTAAATCCCGGTAAAAAGGGAAGGCATTGCCTTTGTAAAATAAACAAACACCACAGAGTAAGCAAGCGGAAAGTAAACACTAAGCAAAAGAAGAGTACAACTGAAAGTGCAGAAAAGTAAATGGGCTAGTATACAAACCCAAACTGAAAGTAAAGTACAACTCGAAAGGAAAAAAAACAACTGAAAAGTAAAAGCCGCTACACCGAGCTGTCCACTGGAAATCCCACCTGAAGGGTGGGTACAGATAGCTCCACTGCTCCATGGGTCCCGCCGTCCGCTCCGAGCACATCCCGCCCAGTGGTCCACCTCCAGGTACCGTCCTACTCTGCAAGCCTCAGCTAAGATCAACGATGTCCGTCATCTGCAACCCACACAACGTAGTGCGGGCAAAGCCCGTGCAGGGGTGAGTATAAGCTACTCAGTAGGGACCCCGAGACCCCTGAAGGTCTCTCAAATCCACAAAGGATAAACCACGAAGAAAGGTACAATCACGAAGTAACAACCGACGCTGCTTAGGTATATTCCCATACATATACCTAAGTCATCAATTTCAAATACACTCTAACCTCCGATCCCAAGTACAACTCAGTCCACACAGGAAAGTAAACGTATTCCACACAGGAAAGCAAAACGTAATCCACACAGGATAGCACAACACAATCCACACAGGAAAGCAACAGGATTCAGCTCACACAGGTATACTTCTTCGAAAGACGATAAAGATGATCTCTGATCCATCTATGTCGTCAGACCCACGAAGGATCGATAGGTAACTAACCCCCGCAAAGGACCCACACAGGATCGGGCCCACATAGGACCTGTAGGCGCTAGTTCACACAGGACCGCTGAGCGCAAAGACCCACACAGGATCGGGCCCACACAGGACCTGTAGCACTGATCCACATAGGATCGCTGAGTGTTGTAGTTTTCGTCGTCGAATCCACACAGGATCTCTGTACTTTCGTCGTCGCAGTCACAGTAGCAGTAGTAGCAGTAGTAGTAGCAGTCACAGTTGCAGCCAGCACTAGGGTTCCCACACACAGCAAGCTCGTACAGGAGGATCCGCTCCACGAGCCGAGAGGCTGATACATCAACTGTCACAAAGTCCAGAGTTGATGTATCCAAAAGTTCCGTATCGTCAACAGGAACTCAATGCAACAGACGGCGCGTCGATCGGACGCCCGGTCTGAGAGTTATTGGCATTTTCGTCCCCGGGGCCCGGTTGGTTTTTAAGGCAAAACCAACCCGATCGTACTCCACCTGCATCCAAACCACGGGCGTAGTATGCCAAAAGATCCGTCTCACTAAGAGGAACACAACAAAGCTGACGACACATCAATCGGACGTCCGTAGCTCAAGATATGAGCGTTTCCGCTCCGAAGGCCCGGTTGGTTTCGTGAACGAACCAACCCGGCCGAACAGAAAGTATTCCAAAACTTTGAGTGAGATATACCGAAATGACCGTCTCGATCAAAGGATCGCGTTGCCATAGACGGTTCGTCAATCGGAGGTCTGTGGCTCATGTTATGGCCAAAAGATCGAATCCTTCTCGAAAACGGGGGGTCCGGGTCCGGGCCGACCCGGCCCGACCCCTCCCCCCCCCCCTTGGGTCGGCCCGAACCGGGTCGCCCGACCCGGGTCCGACCCGGCCCGGCCGACGGCGGTCCGGCGCGACGGCGCGGCCCGGCCGGCGGTGGCGCGGCCTGGCGCTGCTGGTGCCACGCGCGGGGGGATAAGCCCCTGCTTCATCGGATTGGCGGCGCGGCTTTTAGCCGCGCCTTTGGAAACCCCCCCCCCTCGTGGGGGGCCTTCTTTGAAAAGAACCGGGGGGGCCGCCTGCCCCCCTCAAGGAAACCGCCCCCCCTAAAAAAATTGGGGGGTTTTAGTGCTGGCCGGGGGAATTAAATTCCCCCGGATTTTGACCTTCCGGTCGGCCGTCTGGCCAGCCGGTTTTTCTCCAACGGGACCGGCAAACTGGTCCCCTTCCGGTTTCCGACGCCGGCGGCCCGGCGTGCCGCCGGTCTTCCCGTCTCGCCGCGGCCCAGAACCGGCCGCGGTGTTCGTCGTCCGGCGCGGTGCGACGGCACCGCGCCCCTCCGCCGCGCCTTTGATTCCCTTCGACGCGGCGCGATGGCGTCGCGTTCTTGATGATCCTTCCACGGCGCGGCATGACGGCGCCGCACAGTATAATCGTGCGAATATCCGCGTGGTGCGACGGCACCATGCCATCTTGTTTCAACCGTAGGATAAATTATCAAGAACAAAGGAGGGGGTTCGGCCGTGTTCATAGGGTCCGGCCCCCCCTCACGTTAAACAATAACGCATATTTAAATATCCAATATCCTCACGTTAGTCATGCTAGAACCACGAACAAGAATAAATAAATAAATAAATAATCATCAACAACCCCTGCCTTGGGTTCAAGTTCGAAGATTCTCAACGACCCGCGGAAGACAACGTCGCCGAGGTCGGGCGTCGCGGTAATCGTTCGTCAAATCCGATGACGAGGAGTTACGTCTGAAGAGGTACGTCGTTGGCGAATCTTCATATGCCGACGAAGGAAGTCTGAGGTGGAAGCGGCGTTCCCTTTCGTTGACACGGAAGACGAAGAAGAGAGAAGCGGTGTTCTTCATCGGAGCTTGAGCGTTCTTCGTCAAAGCTTGAGCATTCTTCGTCAAAGTTTGAATAAGAAAGAAAAGCTCTCAAATGCTCTCAAGATGGCTAAACAATTCTAACCAAATAAAATAAGCTAAGAGCTTATTTAATTAACTCAACCAAACCTTTTTGAATTTCAAAGGTTTGAAAAAGTTTAAACAACTCAACCTAATTAATAAGCTAAGTTGTCAAAACATTTAAAGTGGTGGTAAAGGGAGTTTCGAGAGAAGTTGAAAAGTTGGGTTTCGTGTGGGCCCCACCACACTAAATCCTCCCAAGGGAGGTTAAGTGGATGTGGGTCCCACCTTTAACTCCCTTTGGGAGAAGTTAACTAACATAAAAATAAAATAAAAAGTGTTCCACATTTTTATTCAACTTTTTACAATTCTCCCAAAAAATTAACTTTCGTCCCGCAATAAACGCAACTTCGGAAAAGGTCTCCTTAAGAGAATATCAGTACTGCGAGTTCATCGGTGTCCTTGGATTTCAATTCCGAGCACCGGATCAAAAGTTAGGAATCCCGCTCGTTCGTTCACTGAACGTACCCAAGCCAAACTTCGGAAATTGATTCCGGGCACACCGGGCCTCGGAATCAGGTACCGTCTGAAACCGCGCTCTTGTAAAATTCCAAAGAAAATTAAGAAAAAATTTCCCTTGAATTTTACGGGTCTTTACATTCATTAATAAAATTATCTTCATTAGAAAAATATGAATAATTTACACAAAATAAATTTTTATTTCTCAATTAAAAAGGAGGAGTTTATTTTTGTGAATTGGTCATATAAATGTGACAAAAACAAGATTAAAAATGAATTCTCCATCAAAAGGCTGTAAAAATACCAATTAAAAATATTATATTATTTATTCTTAAAATTAAATTCATTTTATATTAATCATCTAAATTTTATTAGATAAATGTAAAAACATTTAATAAGAATGTTTTAATCAGAATATGGATAGATAGATTCATTCACGCTAATATAACGGTTAGGTGTTATCTTCCATTTAATATATTAATATTATATTATTAATTTTTCAGTATGAATATACATTGTGTGCAACAAATAATTTTGGAAAACCCATCAGCGTGTGTCGGGTACGCCAGCGAACATATAATCCCCTTTAAACTAATTTGAATATTTTATTATCAAATATTAATAAATATGAAAATTTTGTATTCTTTATTTTCATAGGATGTTACAATGGTGTCTATGACACATTTCTTGTTTAATGGAGATGTAACAGCGTTTAGGCATGCATATATAAAATAATGTTATACAATGTTAGTAAAATCCCTGGTACGTGCTTCAACCCTCGACTTGTGTTTTAACATGCAACATGTTCATTTAAAAATTTAATTACCAGTTTTTAGATTTATAGGCATCCTGAGGCATAACAAACACATACATCTCTACCTGATAGTATATATAGTGATTGTTCCATGATATTACAGGAAACCATGATCCATGATATTTAATAGTGGTGTACCAAGGTAAAAACCAAGGTGACGTAGTCCATAGTGTCCACTAACTAAGTTGTATCAGAGCCTAGTTAAAAGGTATTATTGTAATCCAAGGAGAATATTCCATGGAATTTTACAATCCTACCATGTCTGAGGAGGGCATGTAATGAAAAATGAGGCTATTCCAAGAGTTTGTGAAATAGTCTTTAACCATGGAACCTACATCTCAATGTTTGAACCAAGGAGTGTATTGAAGGCCTCCTATATCAAATTATTATATCCAAGGCATCCAATAGTACTACCTCAGTGATCATGTTGTATCATACTATGCATCCAAATAATTGACAAGGATCAGGTTCTAGGTGGGTCTTATCATAGGAATGTTGTATCCTTGAAACAGAATGGGGTTCCCGAGTTCTCATTGTATTCTATAATTAGAATCCAAGGTGAGATCATGTCAATAAATTTCTTTTTGATAGAGAATTCATATAATAATTAAATTGGTTAATTCCTTTCCATTCATTAGTGTGATAAGGTCATGTAGTATGCAACCGTTTAATTAAGTAATTTGTTTCTAGCCTTGCCTTTTATTAGTTTGACCAGAACATGTATAATGCAACCATTATTTTTATCTATTTTAGCTTCTTCCATGATCAATGATTATTCAACTATCTTCCATTGTATTGTTAAGGGGTACTATGGAAATTAAACCTTCTATTTATTTACATTTAAGTAATATTCATATACTTCGTATACTTTCCAATTCACATTTCAAATTTCATTTTAAAATTGAAGAACTTAACTGAGGAGAATCAAGGGATAAGAATACATGGTAATTTACATTATATAATTCATAATATCAATATTCCATTTAATATAGAAATATTACCCATTTAGAGGTTATGAGAAGGCACAACTGAATGGTGGCTCAAACGTGTCAAAAAATTAAAGACACAAACACAACCTATTTTTTGACTTGGGGCAGATTGAGTTACTTGTGTAACCAGAAACAACTAATGACATATTTGGGATGATCATAACTATACTGTTCTAATGTGTACAATCATGGAAATTAATTTTAAGAAATGGCACTCAATGAAATCAGTGGGCCAAACACAAATATTCCCAAATAAATATACAGGAGGGATGAGTTATAGATCACCAACCATAGGTTCATATTATCATTACCCTTCAGTATTGGCTCTTGATTCAGCTTGGATTAAAGTAGATATAAGAAAAATATAAACATGAACATACCCTGATATCTCGTTTTAGATCAAAATAAAATGAGAATAGCTCAAGAGGACTCGATTACAAATCATATTTCAACAAACATGATGAACTGAAGTCTGATCAATTTCTAGATGATGGAGATCACTTGGTTCCATGATTAGATCTTCAGAAATCTCAATACTGAAAGGATATTATTTTAATCTCACATAAAATCAGATTAGCTAAGATGGAGGTTGCTTAATAGATCATTATGGGAATACTTGAAATTTACCCAATATGTACACTATTGATGGTTTGTCTACACAGTTTTCAAAACCATGCCTAAACCATGAATGATTACCTGGGAGTTAGGGGAACTTGCATGGTTCGGATAAATATTTGTGTGCCAACCATGAGAGGTGGATCTATCTAGAAAAATACAATCCACATGATTTTCCAAACCATACGAAATTCTAGAACGGTTTACACAAATCCATGACCCAGGACTGTTTTCCCAAACAGACGTGTTTTGATCTCCAAATAATCCCTGGAAACCCTTATACTCTTTTCTAACTCAGTATTCATCCATAATAGTTCCAATGTAAATATTAGAAATGAAATTAATATTTCAAACCCTTAGTGAATAATCGTGTTTTTAAAACATTTTTATATTAATTACATAGGGATTTTCAGTTTTCATCTCATTTAAAAATGATTTTATAGAGGGAGTTGTCTACACATGTTCTTCAAAGAATAATGTACCGTCCTCTGACCAAGGTCCCAACAGAGCTCATAGTATTGGATCGTGAGGAGATATTGTGACAATGAATCATAGATTTTCATGGATCAAGGTAGAGGTGTATAACCCATGATTACATTTCATAAAATAATAGATTTACGGATACTATATAGATTAAAACTAATGAGTCTTTGTATAGTAGTACATTTTTTAACCCATGTATAGATTAGAGTTAGGATAGTTAGCCATTCTCGTAACTCATTTGTAAGGGAGACTAAATTGCATTTTCAGTTGATTTGGATGTGTTTGAATACTACCAAATCATTCAAAAATTCATAAAATTATCACCGTCTATGACCTCTAGAGTTTATGTCCATGGATCAAGTCTATTTATGTGTCGTTTCATGTTTGGGAAACATGAATATTATAATATTGCGTAAATATTCAGTGGGATATGTCAAGACGTTTGAGATCCTCAAGAGAGTCATTCAATTTACCTTTTAGTTGTAGTTACCTTAGAGGTACCAAGCCATGCACAAGGTCTTACATGTGTCTCATATGATATGATATTATTCATACACATATATTGATTGTAATCTCAATGAGGATGAGTTATATGAATATTTGTACTTTTTGGAGAATCCATTGTGTATTTTTTATCGTAGCATAAAGGTTATCTAAGGATGGTCAGTTCCTATGGTACGCTAGATATGGATCCAAATTCATGTATAGGAAGAGGCATTGGAGTTTGATGAAGTTGTACGTTCATAGTGTATGAATTTGTTGTCATATTATACTTCACTATAATTGAAAGGGTAATTCATTGTTGAAATTCAATACGAGGGTAACTTTTTAAGAACCTGATCCATTATTGAGGTAAAAAATATTTTACATCATGTAATTTATAAATTTATATACATAATGTTTGACTAATGTGAATAATCATTGGGGTCATAATGGTTTCAAGGGTGAATAGGGCTTGTGAAGAGCTTATAACCTATAATTTATGGTGAAAATGGCTTGTCGTACGATTAGTAGAAATCATATAGGGCAGGCCACACAACTAGAGAAAAAAATAAATGCCTATACGGTGACTATGAGGGTTCGTAAATGATTGAAATATCATTCGATTTGATGTTAAATACCATGATTCACACTCTAAATTGATTAATGGTGTTCCAAGACATGGTTTGAGCATGTTTTGTCAAACCATTGGTGTGAACTATGCAATGTTCCCCTCCTTACATCATTGGGTGGATATTTAGCCCACGGTTTGTCCAACTCTATGGCCAAACCCTGAGACCCTTGGACAACGGTTGAAATTACCAATATTACATTACATATAGTATTATCCTAATTATTTTCCCATATTCTTCTATATTGATAGTACAATCGTTTTTATAAATTTTTACTGAATCAAATTCAAGGATTTTCCACTGAATCACCATCCATGCTCAAAATCAGCATCCATAAAATGAATCAGGTCAATCTTAGTAAGAACTGAATTCCTTTTCTGCCATTCCTAATTTGGATTGGTATCACATGTGTTATTAATATGTAATCTAATAAACTATATTTTAATGGTTCTCACCCTTTCATTATTTTTATCCAAATCTGAGTAAAATCATGAGTTGATATTGGACAAGAATTCCACTACAGACCAATGGTAGGTAGTCTTATTCTTTTCCCAAAATTTCTATTTCTTAATATATATATATTTTCCGTGTCTCGCAACAAATTATCAATGAGAAACCATCAGAATGAAATATAATTATTTTTCAACATGAAATTTTTTATCTCATGAAATTAATCTGAGTAAATGATAATTGGTTTTTTTATGGACCTTCAATTACTTCAACCAAGTAGGTGTATTCATTATTTATATGGACCAATAGGGGTGGATTTTAAATTGGTTCACCCTTGAGGGGTTTTGTCAACACTTTCTATGGTTTATCAATTGATGATTTGGATTATAAATTAAATTGAAAATATAAATCATGAGACTAAAAGATTAAAGGAATACGTGGATAACCATGACCCATATCCCTTTCAATTTAGTAGTTTGTTCTTAATGTGTGGGTTTTTATAATGACATTATCACATGAAATAATTAAGAGTCTAAGGGTTATAAGCATGTCCTGTATCTTGATCCCACCTTTTTACGAGATAATGAATTGAAATGTTATTGGTGTTGACCTTGACATAGTTAAATGGTGTTGTTAAATATTATATACATCTTCCGTGGGTGTCAGTTTGGTTCATATACAAATGATTTGTAGGGTCTCAATTTTTTACTACAATGATTACATTATTGTGACATTTGGAATCCTCATATGGATTTCCTGAGGTGGACTACTGGGGGATTACCATTATAAGCCTTACTGTTATGTGGAATCCTTATAGATCATTAATGATGGATTTAGAGGGAAGTTGATCATACACACCATGGGTTACACATAGTTTCCATTAGCATATTGTGAAGGATGTACTCAATGTGTGGTGAGGTTACCACAAATATAGAGTGATACTAGTATTCTAATAGGGAATTCATATAATAATATTGAAATGTGGTTTGTTTATGAAAATCTAGGAGCGGTACATATTTTGAAAATATGTTATGTCACTTATGGGCTCATGTTTATAATTGATTGATTAGTTAAATGATTTGTCTTTTTCATCATTCAATACAATTATTTATATTTTATTTGATCATAGACATATACTATATTGATGAACATATTAAGATTCTCTTGATCAAATCCATATGAGAGATTGTATGATATGTTCATGGTATGGAAACTTATTATGAGATGTGTTTGAATTATTAATTTAAAATTATTATAAAATGATACTTGACGGACTATTTATTTAGAGGAATTATAGTTAAAGTAAAAACACTTTCTAGAGGACATGTTTCGCTTGGAACCAAAAAACCATTATGGGTTGCTCCTTTTTTGTAATTACTTTTCATAATATTTTAATTAAACCCCTCTTCAATCATTATTTAATCATTAACTAGTTGAAATTAGTCATTTGGTTTATTACCTACTGTGAATCTGTGTTACACACTATTTGGGCCATTGTTGGTTACCAAAATATTCATTATGGACATGTGTATGGATAATGGAAAGCATTCCGCTAAAGGCTTTTGATTACTACATAGGAATTGTAGAGAAAAATAAAGAGTTGAAGATCATGATACTAACTGGGATATATTTTGTTATTTTTTAAATTTTTAGCACATGTTGTACACCTATAATGTATACCTATTTTGGAAATTTTATAGAGTCATTATATGAATCATCATCATCATCTTATGAATATGATATGTCTTATGTAATTACCTTTATATTTGTATCTTATTTATCAATCATGAATCATGTTGATATATATCTTCTCATACATGTCTATTATTGTATATCCAATATTCTACACTCTACTGATGAGGTCATATTCTACCCATAGACACACCCCAGTCCCCCACTTCTAGTTAGCTACCTCTATCATCGGGGGAGATGTGCTTGAGGCCATGTGGCCACCCGAGCTCCGGGAACGTTTTAGTGGCATCGGAGTCAAGGCGGTTACCATTTTATGAGCAAGGATTCTCAATGTGGTTTAGGGAAATGAATTTGGAGATTTCATTTTATGAATAATAGTGGGGTATTGTTGTAATATCATAATGTATTACATTATTATAACATATTGTTTCATAAAAATCTGTCCAAATTGATATATTTTGATGATATTAGCTGTATTAGTCAAAATCCACTAATATAATTAAATGTGGGTTAAAAATATTATGCTCTCACCCATATCTTTTATTTTTGACTCCCATTTCACCCTTTAAACTATTACATTAATGTTAATGGATGTTACACTTTAAGTATTAATCATATTAAAAAAAATAGAAAACAACCAATATATATAACATGTTATATATTTTCAACAATATCACATTCCCATAGATGAGGATATTATTATTTATAAATTTTATATAATTTAATAAAATTTAATTTTGATTAAACATATGTAATATCATTTTTACAGTATACAATTAATTTTGCAATAAATCATTTCATAGAAAGATGTAATTAGAATATAATCATTTATAAGATCACTATTATTTTATAGTTATCTTAAAATATTATTGTAAAAGTGTTATGTATCTAAATTATAGTATTTTTATTGATTTATTAATATCATTTATTTTATATTTCAATTATTATAATTCTTTATATATTGGTACTTCATGAAAATATTCAACCAAAAAAATAAAATAATGTGTGAGTGAAATTTTTTAAATTATATTTATATAAAATAATATTTAGAATTATTTAATGAAAAATATTAAAAATTATAATTATTTTGTATAACATATGTGGATGGTAAAACCACACTTATCTAATAGATAGATGGAACATGTTAGGGTTTTTTCATCCTTATCAGGTTATTTTTAAAATTAATTAACATATTTTCTCTTTGAAACATTAAAAATATTTAATATGGTAACTATTAATAATGGACCAAAATAAATGGGTCCTATAATCTGAATTTAAAAATAAAATACGAAAATATTTTCACAATTATTCAGGATTCAATATCTAGATTTTTCACATATACATTTTAACATAAAATCGAAAAATATAATGAATAATTTTTTTTAGAGAAAAATTTTTCATAATGTAAAAATATTATTTATATCCAAATAATAAATATAAAGATCTATATCCCATCAGTCTATTTTTTCATGTTTTTAGTGTTGGAGGTTTCTTAAGGGAGTCTAGTTGAGTTTTTATGTTGCTCAATGGATTCGTATCAAGATACGAGATATTTGGGATCTTGAAAAACAATAGGATGGAGTAATACACATATGGTATAATTAAAATGATGTCAAAGATTGGAGAAAATCATGTAAGGGAAGCTTCACTGGGTGTCACACAATGTGTAATTAATTCAAATGTAAAATCATACAAGGTGAGACATTTTATAGAATTAATTGATACCTAAAATTCAGATGAGGTGTAAAGGATACATGATGTGTAAATCCCCTTTTCTATATGCTTATAATCATTAGTGGGCCTTTAATTTTTCTCAAAAAACATACAGCACAATAACATCTAGGTTATCCCGTGTCCCTCTAATCAATAATCTAGGTATTACTTCCTTGGAGATAAGTACATGACTTTATGACTTACATATTTTGTTAGATATTATCTATATCTCATGTGTTTACATCTGTTCATATTATAGAATAAACCACAACAATATTTATTTGGTTTGATAGGAGATTTGGGGTATATTTTGACAAACATTTCATATAGTGTATGATAATGTAGGTGTTTTGTAGACAATTTTGGATTTTATTTTTCCTTATTCTCTCAACGGTGCACAACGAGATACTAATGCATATTTCAAAAATGGAAGCCTCATTTTCACTCTTATTCATGAAATTTCTGAGATCATCAAGGGTTTTCTTACCATAGGGTGGATATTATGGGTTTATATATTCATATTGTAATATATAATAATAATATTTTTTGGGTATAAGAATTTATTACATAAATTAATGCATTGATAATTTTTTTTGATGTCATTGTCCATTTATTTTTCAAATTTAATAAATAATTTCGGTTGGTATCCTTGATTAAATTGTAGTATTTATATATTGATTCCCCTTGTTGGATAATTGCGTGATCAATCCAAGAATAAAAGGTTAAAAAACATAAATTTAGATAATAATTTATATCTCCAAAACCATCTTTTTTATTGAATAGTATAGATTCTAAATTTATTTGATATATGATAATTCCACTGAAAAAATATTTAATCTAGAATTAGGGTTTTGATGTGTGTTTGTGCTTATTATATTCACATGCACGGTTTGGGGTATTCTGTTATGATATATGTGACCAAATGTGCTATACACATTTATAGATTTTGATGTTGTTGATGGTTGGTAGTGTTGTTATTCAGGTGGTTATGTGATGTGGTGAAGAGGATATGGTGTCAAGGTTATGGTGCATAGGTTTTGATATAGCGGTTTTGTCCCATTAGTTGTGGCATAAAGGTTGTGATGGAGAGTGTTTATCACATAATTTGTGGCGTTGAGGTTGTGTAATAGAGGTTATGGAATAATTTTTTTTGGAATAGAGTCTATTCCACACATGTTGTCGAATGGAGGTTGTTGTGTAGTGTTCATGGTGAAGATTTTGTGGCATATTAGTTATGGCATAGGGGTTTTTTATGGTGTTTTGGTGTAGAGGTTATTGAATAGTAGTTGTAAAACTGATGTTGTGGTACATTGGATGCTGGAAAATGTTTTTGTTATGTGCTGGTTCTATTTGTGTGTTGTTTGAAATTTGTGTTTTTTGAGTTATGATATGTATTGGGCTGTTTAACATGATGGTGGAGGGGGATGTTAGGTGATGTGGTGATGGTTGTATGGTGTGGTGGTGATAGTTTCCTAGGTAGTAGTGGAGTAAATTATGATGCTGAATAAAATTAAAAATTCAATGAGTATGTAATTTAATACAATGGGATGAAAGTTGATATGTTTGGTAAATAACAAAATAAATAAATTTGGGGAATATTTCCTGTAGATTTTGTAATGTTGTGTTTCTTGTGTTGTGGTTGTGTGATGTGTTGAATATAGTAGTGACACCAGTTCGAATAGCTAATTTATAGTATGGTGATATTGGTGTGTGGTGTGTTGTTGTTTCTAATTTGAACCCATATGTTTGGTATTTGGTTCAATATATATATCATGTATTTTTCTGTTATTTTACATGTTATCTACCCAGCTTGGATAAACATTCCCATTCTCATTATTGTTGCTCTCTGGGTGATTTCCCTAATAAGAAGGATTGTCATTATAAAAATTGATGGCTACCCACTTTCCCACTCCATTACTTTAGCAATGGTATGTTCACCAATATATCTTTTAGTGAGATGTTATGTGTTGGCCCATGTTTTTTTTGAAGTGAAATGTTTTTTTTGGATCATATTTCCATTGGTAATACATGATATGGTATGATGTGAAATATAGTGGGGTTCATGTGTGGATTGATGAGGGCATGAGGTTGATATCAATTAAATTTATGAAACCCAACAATTCTACTTCATTTAGTGATGTGTAGGACTCTGTTTCTATGAAAAATATTTCTATGTGATGTGATTTGTGGCAGAGGTGTATGCTGGTTGGATGTGACATGATGTGATATCTGTGGAAAGGATGAGAGCATAGGACATTCGATGATGGGGAATGTGAGTGTAAAATCAGAATATAATAGGATAAAACTCTCATTTCATTGATAAGATATTAATGATATACTATTATATTAGAATAATTATCCTTTTAGTGATTCATGGTGAGGATAATTTTTGTTAAATAAGAGTAATATGTACTTTTTGGTTTTCATCTTTTTTTATTGGAGCATTATCATCCTCTTTTAACATGTTTACATGAGGCATTGGTTATGTCCCGATTTAGTATACCTATTATGATCACCCAACATATGTAATATATTTTCATGATTCCAAAAGTACATCTGGGATCGAGATGGAAATTATAAAATGGTTTCTTGTTTTTATTTATTTTTCAATATAATTGCCTTTTTGTGTTTTATATTGAAATCTTTTTTATTGATCAGTATTAATTTTCTCATGAATTATTGGATGATTTTTAGTTAGAATTTATTTATTACATTTTAATTATTTTTTAATTTTTTATAAAATATCCAAATATTATTTTAGATAAATAGGCATTCCCATCAAAATTCTGATCATTGTATACTTTAGATGCTAGCTTCCAAATTGGGGCCTACTGATGCTGGGACTCTGTTGACATTATCATTCACCATTCATTTTGGTGTCTTTTGTGGGAAAGATTCATGACAAAGTTGTATAAGATATCATTGTAGAGATATAGTATGGATTTTTTGTTTGGACTAATTAGTATTTAATCGGTTATTATGGTTGTAGTACTAGTTAATGATGGTTTGTGACATAGAATAAGGAGATAGACTAGGGAATGTGATTTTATTTCCCCTTGTGATCTAGTGCATAGATTTTGAGCTTATTTATTGATAATGTAATGTGGAACTATTTAGAGTGTAGAGACAGAAAATAGTTACATGTATCATAATTAATTGGGTTCATGTTTTATATTCTATTTTTTTAAATAAAATGAAAAATTTAAATAACCTTTAATAAAAGTCTATGCTAATTGGCATATAATATTCACATTATTTTTAGGAATAGATCCATGTCATTTTATGTGATTTATTTGGAAGTTAACATTTAGCAGGATGATCTAGATTATCATAATTGTTTTGACATGATATAAGTGTATGAGGAAAGTATGAATGCCTTTTATTCAATTTGGTGGAAATTTTTTGGTAAGTATATATAGAGTTTCTCATATAGGGAAACCGAATACTAGATTGAGGAGATAAAGATCCCTTTTTCTAATCCTATAATGCAATTAATTATTTGTGTATATATCAATTAGTCAAATGTGGGGAGAGGTACTTCCATGGTTGACTATATTTCTTCGGGACTAGAAATAGGCAAATGTATTATGGATTGACATTCATATAGAGTTTCATGAAGAGTTTATGTCATTAATGTTGAGGGAAACCAAGTGGTGGGATCTCTAAAATTTTTTTTAGGAGTTTTGAATCATGTGAGAGATTCATATTAGGTATAATGACTACCATAACATTTATCTATATGTTTTCATTGATGATGACTCTAGAGAAGTGTGTCTGGTGGAGCATTTTCATATAATGGTCAGGATTGTGGTCACACCAATTATGCTCTTGACATATCCAAAGGTGAAGAAAAAAGATTTATTTTTAATTAGATTCATTATTACGGATTTGAGAATTTTTAGGGAGGAAAACATGGTGTTTCATTTAATAGGTCTTCAGGTTGTAAGCTATGAAGGTTCAGGTCGGTAGGGTTCCATTCAAAAAAGAAACCAACTATTGATGTTTCTTTAAAAACATTGATGAACATGTGGGATTCATGCTCCTTTTAGGGACATCCCATTTTCATTCGATGTCCGTTAGAGATATGAGAACATAAAACATAAGATATTAACAACTTAGGGATGTTAGTATCATATCGGTAGTAAATCCCCTTTTAGTAGTAGTTGTTTCCTTTGATATAGTTCTAGAAGAAAAAACGATAGATTGTTGTTCAATAGTTGAGGTCATGAAGAGTTAGTATAGGATAGCCTCTAGATGGTCCCCAGAAATAGGGACTTCAGCTTGGGTGTGGTTGTGGATGCCAGAATATTATCGGTATAAGAGCTGCGAATGGTAATATTAACCTATTATAGGAAGTTGTCATATTATATCCGAGAGTTGTTTGAGGTATGATCAGTTTATCATATACCATTTTGTGTGATTTCTTCATTCTTAAGCCTTATACTATTTTTTCCCCATTTTGAACATATATTAAGACTATATTTATAGAGGCTTCTAGCTCTATTGATTTCATATATGCTGGTTGGAGGACATTCTTCTTTTTTGATGTATGTCGAGATTGTGGACTGGTGATGTGTTATCACTTGTCAGTGATGGAATTCATCATATTATAGGTACAAACATATGATATTATCCATTTTATTAATTGATGGAATTTTGTGTGTGTACTAATTGAAATATTTTTTATAATATTTTCATTTTATGATGTAGAGGGCCATCGAGTGGATATATTTGGGGAGTGTGGTAAAAATTTAGGTTGTAGGAATGTAGAGCCTATTTGGATGTAGTTGGAAGAGATGTAAGTATGCATTTTGGTAACCGATAATCCCCCATTTGTGGAGTTTTTCTTGTATGATTTCCCAAATAAGGCATTGAAACTATATCCTTAATGAAAAATTTTGTATGGGATAGAGTTACCACCAGGTGTGTCACTAATTTTAATGTCTTTCTATCAGATGAAACCACACATAGTTGCATGAGTTGAGGATTTTTGTGAAATAAATGTTGTAGTTGCTTGTTCCAATATTTTTTCCATGATGTTAGATTGTAGAATGAGGTGGTGTATAAGGATCTGGAGGTTTAGTCAGGATCCATTATTTTTTTACCACCTTCTAAGTATCATCGATCAGTACTATAGTTGAGAGGAGCTTGTCAGTTCTCAAAGATTTATCTATGGTCTGGATATAACTAGTCAACCATGAATGCAAATGACATTCAGAAGACTCCCTTATGAATCATATATGGGAACATTGATTATTTGGTCAGTGAATATGATTTCATGAATTCATTAACATTGTTCATGAGACTTATGAAATCCATGTTCCATGAGTTCCGGGATCGGTTCATCATTATACACATTAATGATAACTTGGTATACCTGAAGTAAGAGTTGAAGCATTATAAGAATCATTATGTTGTATTTTATGTCCATATACACTGCAATATTTATGGGAAGATGTTGAAGAATGAATCTTGGGCTGTATAGGTTCATTTCCTTTGACATGTGGGATCTCGTCAAGGTGTGGCAGTGGACCCAACGAAGGAAGAAATAGATATTTTTTTGACATCACCCATGAATGTGGGCATAGGGTTGCAGTTTCCTTAGTCTCATTTTCTATTATCAGCGGGTTCCCATTTTCCCAATTTTTAGACATATTGATTGCGTTGAATAGAGAGTATCAGTCATTTTGTGTATATATTATTTCCATGAACCATTTTATTACCTGAATGATATATTTTTTAGTTCTCTAGTGCATCTTTTTCTAGAGGATTTTTTTTATTTGTTGTTTCTTGGGACATGACCCCAATTAGATTGATATTGTTGCGGACTAAAAAGGTAGAGATGATTTTTTAATGTTTTAGATTGTTATTTCCCCTAGATCATAACTACTCCTCCCATTATTTATAGTCGGATGAATTTGTGTTTGCACTAATATTGTGGTTGTGTTACCTCATCAGTAAGCTGTTTTTGACTATCACAGACCATGAGTGAATGAGATATGTTTTTTTCAACATGATTTCAATATATTCTAGTGGTGGTGGATATATTTTCTTTAGGATTGTGATTATAAGTTCTCATTCACCCCATGTAATGGTAATTATGTTGTTGATGGGTTGATTTGGATGACCTGAGAGGATGTGGGTGAATAGACTGTGGATGTTTTTGAATGAAATTGACGATATGGAAACAATGCATATTTAAATTTGAGAGATTATAGGTCATGTTTTCTACATTATATCGCTATGGATTCCCCTTTTATACAGCATGTGGTGAAGTTTCAATTGGTAGACTCATATGAATTTTTCTGGCATGATCATGATGGCCATGGAGATTTTCCAACAGGATGATCAGAGGATCGTTAAAAATGTGTGTTGTACAATGAATGGATGATTTTAATATATAAGTAGAATTATGTGATTCTATATGAGTTTAATAAATAACCATTAGTAGTACATACTGGTCTGATAGTGATGTATAATTCCTTTAGGAGACCACTTTCATGATCAGGGATAAAACATTTAGATGCATGGTTTTGGGATAATACATTGTTCTCAAGTAGATAAAAGAGGGGAACAATGTTATGGGATGTATTTTTTAGTAATTTTTTGTTACCAAGTGTAAATGGTAGGAATGTTTGATAGATTTTATTATAAGGACACCCCATTCACAAGGTAGTTGTGGTATAGTTTGGTTGATTGTGGACTGATTGACGAAATTTGCTCACATTCTTTAATTCCATTACTTGATTAACATAGATTTTGTGAGAAGGTAATTCTTATATTAATTTTTTATGTATCATGGGGTACAAAGGACCGTCATATTTGATCAAGATCCTTATTTTATGTGATGAGTTTGGAGGGGATTGTTGCATGCTTCTTTATCACAGTGGTTTATTATAACTATTTATCACAATCAATTATAAGGGAAGTTTGAGATGACCATGTCGACACTAGAGGTTAGGTACTGATTATATGTATTAGACATTATTGGATAATGTGTATTAATTCTACATTTACATGAGTCTGTGTATAGAAATAAACATCACTCCCCTATTGGAATTTCTCCATTTCAAGGGTTGTATGGGTGACCATGAAATTCCCTTTTATGATATATGAATGATTGAGAGTTTGAAGTTCTTTGTCATGATGGGGTGAATATCATGGTCTATAAGACCCATTTTATTCGTGATAATATGATGGTGGTACATGACCATCATAAGGCCTAGAAAGATTTTACGCAGAGCCCCATGGAATTCGAGTCTACAGACCATGTTTTCTTGAGAGACTCCCCATAAAATGGGAAGAAAATGTTTGGTAGGTGGAGTAAGAATTTCCCTAATATCATTGATACATTATAGGTTTTCTGTAATGTCAGTGTGGTGGGATAATATTTGGTTCCATTATTAAAGAGGAATAAAAAGATATTTCACATGTCCTGTCATCATTTACATTTTTATAATGTCCCACACATTATTGACTGGTGAGATATAGATATTTTGGGGAACATAAAAATTTTGGTGAAACCATAAGATATCATAGATCATTGTGGGATGTTTCTTTCTGTCATGACCGTTTCCTAGGTCCATGTTTTATTGACTCATGGTGGTATGTAAGAGAGTACTTTGGAACAAGAGATGTAGATTCTGGCCTAGTACCCATGGCTGTTTTATGTTTTTCATTCTCTATATTTTTTGTTGTGATGTTTATATCTTTTGATGTAATTAGTTATGTTTTTTTTCATGATATGTGATGTGAACAAAATATTGAAACATTTAATGTGTAGGACTTAATTTTTTATAATGGTGAATAAAATGTGATTCGGTTAAACTTATTTAGATGTGTCAGTTCCTCTATTAGAGAAAAATATCTTGACATGGATTATATAATATATTAATTAATATGATATTGGTCTTGTGTTTCATCGGTTGAAATTGTTTTTAATGATTTTATTTGATGTGTGGTGGAATATCCTTGGTAGTATATTTTGAAATTATGTGGTTGTGTAGTGATGAGGTTGTTTAAGATGTTTTGTGTCTTTTTGATTTTGTGAGCTTAGGTTGTGGTAGCACTAAGGATTAATGATATTTTTGAGAGGTATCGTATGGGGTGGCATTCCTTACTGATTTTCTATTCCATTTCATTATGGATTCTCAAGGCTGAGAATCATTTCAGTGGTATATTATGTAAATGGTTGTGACCTCCTGGTCCATCACATTGCAGGTTCCATATGTTATAGTTCTTTTAGGTTAGTTTTGAGGAGGTTTATTGTTGATAAAATGCATCCTATAGAGGAATAAGAGGTGTTAGATTTATGAAACATGGAGGAAATAAGAATTAACATAATATAGTTTTTACATGAAATGATATGATGCTTCATATATTATGACGGCTAGTTCATGGGCTACTACATGACTTGTAAAAAAATTAAGTGAAAAATATTTCTATGTGATATGATCATTAGAGAGACATCAAATCTAAAATTTAAATTACGTTTAAAGGGTATATTCCATGTAAATACTATGTTCAGTTTTGAAATAAAGGCTAATGTGCGATGTTTTTTTCATCAAACCCTATCACCCTCTATTTTCTAGGAGATCTAGTGGACTATCCTTCAAGTGTCATGTGATTTCTCTATTTGAGATAGATCCATTACTTACCTTATTTATTCCACTATGATCCATTATCTCTATCTCATTTGTTTCTTTTGGTTCATATCCCATGATTCACTAAAGAGATGTTTTATTGGTTTGGGAGTTGTTGCGGGATGTGTTTTGAGAACGTTTTTATTTGTTGATGGTTGATATCTGGGTTTTTTGGGAAGCTATGATTTGTATTGTTTTATTCTTCAACTTATAGTTTACAATGATATCAGAAACATTCTTCTAGGTAGGGAATCATAATTTCCACTCTTATACATTCTATGTGTGTCTTATACCTTCCTTTTCATAACATTGGGTGAATATTATGTGTATAAACCATAATATAATAAATTAGAATGTCTGAAATGAATGGGTATAAGAATTTATCAAATAATTTAATACATTATTTTTTTGTAGAAGTTATTATGAATTTGTATTATAAATTCTAAATATTATAGTTGTTGTGAGGCATGTTTTCACTATCGGTGTAATGTTGTGATGACCCTTGATTTGTTGTTATGTAATCAAAACTATGATAAAAGGATAAAGAAATAATTTTAGTCTAATAATGGGTCTGAAATGGAAATTATAGTTTTTCATATAATTACAATGCTAAATTAAAAATATATGATATAAATTTAAAAAATAAATATAGAATTCGTAATGTGTGTTGTGATGTGTACTTGAGATTTTTTGGGGCCCTGTGTGGTATGTGATGTTATGTGATGAAGGATGTGATAATATGGGTTTGGTGGTGTGTAGGGTAGTTATGATGTGCTTTGTTGGCATGAATTTTCTTGTAGGAAGTTATGAATTGGGGTATAGTGGTTGTTGAATTGTGGATGTGGTGTAGAGGTTGTGGTATAGAGGTTGTGGCTTAGAAGGTGTTACCCACTATTTTTGGTGTAGTGGTTGTGGTGCACTGATAATTGTACTGAGGATGTGGCATGGGGGATTGTGCATAGTGTTTGTGGCATAGAGGTTGTAGTGTAGTGTTTTCGGTGCGGATGATGTGGGGAATTGATTATGGAATAGAGGTTGTGTAGGAGTTGTGTTTGCACATATGATTTGGTGTAGTTGTTGGGGAATAGTGTTTGTTGAATGTGGTTCATGAGGATGTGTGATGGATGATATGTTTGGTATGTTTTTTTAATATGGATTGGGTGATGTGACTTGATGGTGGTGCTGGATGCATGAGGATATGTTGATAGTTTGGTCTATTGGTTGTTTTAGTTTCATGGGTAATAGAGGGATAAATTATGACACTGAGTGAAATGTATAATTGAATGTGATGTTAATTAAATATGGAAGTATAGAATTGGATATCTGTGGTAAATTTATTAATTAATAAATTTTGAAAAAAATATCATTGCAATTTTAACTTTTGTCTGGATTTTATAGTGGTTTTGTGGTGTGTTCCCTATAGTGATGGAAGAAATTGTGATGGTTTATGCATAGTATGGTGGTACTGAGCTGTTGTGCAGTAGTTTTTAATGTGAACCCTTTTTTGGGTATTTTATGCTATCTCTAAAACAATTTTTGATGATTTTATATGCTCCCCACCTGAGTTGGATATCATTTTCAATTCTTATAGGTCTTAAGTTACATGTATTTTCAAAAAAATATAGTTCGTAGTTATAATAAAGGTTTCGTATCCCCTCTACCTCACTCTTCCTTCAACAGTGATGTGTTGTCCTAGGTTTTTATGATCCATTTATGATGTGTTGGAACTTGTTATTTCTAGAGAGATGTGATGTGTTTTCCTTGGTTTCTATGAGAAAGACATGACATGACATGGTGTGAGTGGTATATGGTGGTGGGTCATGGAAGGAAAAAGGAGTGAACATGGAGGAATTCCATCACATTGATGATACCCTACTCACTCTTTCAAGCTATGATGTGAAATCATAGAACTCTTTAGAAGGGATTGTGATGTGATGTGATTTGTGGCCCATGTGCCTGTGGGTAGGATGTGATGTGATGTGATGTGATGTGTGAGGAATATATTAAATGATATGATGTTCAACGTTTGGGAATGATTGATGAGAATTACTATGGTAGATGAAGCATTGAGCATTTCAATATAAGGATATTGAAGTTATATTTTTATATTTGATGCATGATTTAATGAGGGATGAATAGTATGTTTGGTTTTGGTTTGATAACCTATATAGGTAATTTTGGTTTATATATTTTTCCACAGGTTCATTAAAATTCCTTTTCACTTGTTCAGTAGAATACATAGTTATGGACCTACTGATTATACATATTATGAAAACATTATTTATATAAACTATTTTCATGATTCAAAAATGAATATGGGGATTAATCTGTAAATTTCAAGATGGGATAGTGTTTTAATTGTGTTTCTACCATAGTCATTACTTTTATTAATTTATGTAGGAAAATTTTATCTGTATTAATATAACATTATTCATGAAATATGGGATCATATTTTATTTATCTCTTTATATTCTGTTATAGTTATATATTGATATATTATCATATCTCCTGATCTAATTAAAATTATATAGGGTAATGTATCCTATATCAAAAAAAATTATAACCTCAATGGTATTGGATAACTGAAGTCGTACTCGATGTGAGACTCGAGGGGTTGGTGTGGGTGGGGGTAATTATCTCTCTACCTTTAATGTGACATATTTTCTATGATAGGGAATTGATAAGGAATATTGATGATTCAAATGGTAGAAAATAGAATATTTCATAAAAATAATTAATATTTCCCTTTTTGATCATGAAATAAATATAAAAGTACAATTAAATAATTTTTTTTAAAATATATGATATAATAAAGAAATCAGTACTGCACACAATTCATTGAAAAATATTACATTGAATAAAAAAAAATATCACCTTACATTATTTTTCATATACTTATTTCAAAAATTCTTTTATTTCTATATAATTAAATTTCTAAATGTAGGTGAAATTAAAGAGGGTTTTCACATAGAAAATGAAATAAAAATAATCTTTGGTGAAAATTCATTTTGGAAAAATTGAGTATTTATTTATTATTAATAAGTACATTATATAAAACCACTATAAAAATTTCTAAAATCATGGATAAAAAAATTAATACCCTTTAATCCAATATTTAGGTGATTAATTTTGTATTAAAGAATGGTATTTTAATAATATATCATTATTCTTTTAAAGTTCAGTGTTACATGTTTTTCATGATACTGAGCATGTTACTATGAATATTCACGGTGTCCTATAAGAAATAAAATTAATGTTGTGTAATAAATAATTTTTTACACTATTAATAATAATTTTGATCATATTTTACATGATTATATATATATAGGAATCAGAAATTTCATATAGAATAAAATGAGAAAATTCATGATAATAATTTTTTTGAAAATAATTTTTTTATGAATAAAAGTATTTCAACAATAAAAATCATTGAAAGAGTTCATTTCTATGAATTATTTTTATTTAATAATAAAAAAAATACTTTTAGAAATTTTGATCATGAAATAATGGAATTTAACTTCCACACCATAGCATTAAATGAAAATCCTAAATTTAGTTCATTATTTTGTAAAAATTAAACATTTTTTCAGAAGAAAGTGATATTAAGTTTTAAATGGTAAAATAACCATTTAGAAGAATTAATTTTCTCCCAATATAAATCATTCCATAAAAACAATTTTATAAAATTTATTAATTGACTCTAACATCATAATAAGTTCATAAAAGTATTAGTATTTTATTATTATGTATTTGAACTATTTGATAAAAAATAATCATTATTAAAAATCATCCGAAAAAAGAACATAATGTTTTATAAAATGATGATTATAAAAAATTATATTCATTTATAAAAAATTGAGTATAAATGTATAATAATATTTTCAAAAAAATACAATAGAGATAATTAAGAAAAAATATAGTTTTGAATCATAAACTGACATTATTCTGATTCCATGAATAATAACCATAATTAAAAAAAAGTTGATCTACGTTATTTAATTCTGTCATGAACCGTCCTCGGGGCCCGAGTCGTGACTACCGCAAGCCCGCCTTTCATAGGCCAGGGTTTGGTGACAAGCACCAAGGCGTATATCCCAACAAAAAGGGAAGGCATTGCCTTTAAAAGTAAACAAACACCACAATGTATGCCAGCAGAAGTAAACACTACATAAACTGAGTACAAGTAAGTGCGGAAAGTGAATAGGCCAGAATATAAACCGAAACTGAAAGTAAAGTACAACTGAAAAAGGGAGTACAACAACTGAAAAGTAAAGACGCAATGTCGAGCCATCCACTGGAAGTCCCACCTGAAGGGTGGGTACAGATAGACTCCATAACTCCTCGGGTCCATCCGTCCACTCTGAGTACGTCCCGCCCAGTGGTCCACCTCCAGGTACTGACCTGCTCCGCAAGCCTCGACCACAATCCGCGATGTCCTTCATCTACAACCAACACAACGTAGTGCGGGCATAGCCCATGCAGGGGTGAGTATAAGGTACTCAGTAGACCTAGAGACCCCCGAAGGTCTCCCAGAACCCACAAAGTATAATCCAAAAAAAAAAGATACAATCATGATGTAACATTCAACACTACTTAGGTATATTCCCATACATATACCTAAGTCATCAATTCTCGTTTGGCTCCAACATCCGAGCCCATGTACAACCCAGTCCACACAGGAAAACACAACCCAGTCCACACAGGAAAGCATAATGTAATCCACACAGGATATCAAGTAAATCTTATTGAAGATAAGGATTGAAAATCAAGACTCATCTCACAAAGGTATACTTCTTCGTAAGATGATAGAGATGATCAGATGTAGCCACTGATTCATCTAAGTCGTTGGACCCGCACAGTATCGATAGGTACTAACCCCCGCAATGACCCACAAAGGATCGATAGGTACTAACCCCATCAATAACCCACACAGGATCTGACCCACAGAGGATTAGTATGCACTGGCACACATAGGACCGATGAGCACTGACCCATACATGATTTGACCCACACAGGATCGGTAGCACTGACCCACATAGGATTGCTGGGTGCTGTAGTCGTCGCCGTCGAATCCACAGAGGATTTCTGTGCAGTCGTCATCGTCGTCGCAGTCACAACAAGCTATAGGGTTCCCGCACATAGCATGCTCGTTCGAAAGGGTCCGCTCCACGAGTCGAAGCGTTGATACATCAACTGACACGATGTCCGGAGTTTATTTATCCAAAAGTTCCGTATCATCAACAGGACTCAACGCGACAGATGGCGCGTCTATCGGACGCCCGGTCTGAGAGTTATTGGCTTTTTCGTCCTAGGGGCCTGGTTGGTATGTAAGTCAAAACCAACCCTTCCTTCCTCTAACTGCGTCCAAAACTCGATCGGAGTAAGCCAAAAGATCCGCCTCACTAAGAAGAAACCAACAAAATCGACGGCACGTCAATCGGACGTCCGGAACTCAAGTTATAAGTGTTTCTGCTCCGAGGGCCCGGTTGGTTTCGTGTTCGAAGCAACCCGGAAGAACAAAAAGTACTCTGAAACCTTGAGTGTGATATATCAAAATGACCGTCTCGATCCAAGGATCGTATCATAGCTGACGGTGCATTGATCGGAGGTCTGTAGCTCGTTTTAAGGGAAAAAGACCGTAAGAGGTCCGAAAGTGAGGGTGTGGGGCCTGGACCGACCCGGCCCGAGACCCCCTGGGTTGGCCCAAACTGGGTCGACCCGACCCGGGTCCGGGTCTGGTCCGCTTGGGCGCAGCGTGGCCCGGCTGGCATGGCCCATCCCGGCCTGGGCGCGGCCCGGTGGCTCGGCCGAAATGACCGAGCGGTTTGGGGGGGGGGGGAGGCGCTACCCCCCCTGTTTAATGAAATGTGGCCCCCTATATGGGGGCCGCTCCTGCTTCCAGATGGGGGTTTTGAACCCCTGGTTCTCCCCCTGACCGGCCCTCCTACTCTGGCCAGCCGACTATTGCACCACGGGACTAGCACGGGCCGGTCCCCCTGCTCCGACGCCGGCGGCCGGAAACCGGCCGCCGCTCCTTGCTCCGCCACGGCCCAAGGCCGTGGCCTTGGTCTGTCCGGTGAGGCGCGACTGCGCCGCACTTCTTCTCCCTTTAACATAGCTTTCGCGCGGTGCAATGACACCGCGTCGCCTTATACGTGCCGCAACAAAATCAACAAACAAGGGGGAGGAGGGTCGGCCGTGTTCATACGGTCCGACCTCCTCCCATTATTGCGATATCAGGCGGCTCAATTTGAAATGAAGAATGGAGACGGAAGTAAACACAAACAATCAATTAAATAATCCCCTACCTCGAGCATAGTTGAATGAAGGTTCATCGCGGAATTTCACGTCGTGGAAGAAGGCGTCGCGGACGGAGCATCGTCGCATCGTGGAGAAAGATTCGTCATTGTCGCGTCGTCAATCTCCGAGGATCCGGCGTTCTTGTCGACCTTCCTTGGAGGTCTGCGTTCTTCGCGTTCTTCACGTTCCTTGTCGTGGAAGAATAACTTCAAGACCCTGAGCAAACTCTCCCTAGACTTTACGCAAAACAAACCCCTTAATAAAATAAGACTTGTCTAATTTTATTAACAAACAAGCCAAACGTTTATCAATTCAAAATTGAATCAACCAATTAATTGAATTAATTACAACGTTTAAACCACCCAATTAATAGAGGCGCTTAATATTTAATTAAACGCTTGTGTTGACTTACATTAAAAGGTGTGTGTGGGTGCGTTACCTAATTAAAGGTGGGGGTTTCGTGGAAGTTGAAAAGGTGGGGCTCGTGTGGGCCCCACCCCACAAATATCCATCCTAGTGGAGTAGGATATTGTGGGTCCCACTTCAACTACTTAGCTTAGGTTAGACAACTTAAAATAAAATAAATTGGTTGCCCCATTTTATTTTATTCATTTACTTAACCGAAAAAAATTTAAACCCACAACCAGGGAAACACAACTCTGGAAAAGGTGTTCCTAAGCAATTATCAGTGCTGTGATTCCATTGGTGCCCTCGGATTTCGATTCCACGTACTGGTTCAAAAGTTAGGATAACCTGCTCGTTTGTTCACTGAATGTACCCGAGCCAAACTTCGGAAAATGATTCCAGGTACACCGGACCTCGGAATCAGGTGCCTTCAGGAACTGAGTTCTTGTAAAATTTCAAAAAAAAATCTGAAAAAAATTTCCCTTGAATTTTACGAGTCTTTACATTACTACCACCTCAGGGCTTTACGTCCCCGTAAATATACATCATAAACTAGGGAAAAAAATGTGGGTATTGAGCATGCATCTGAGCCTCCCGCTACCATGTGCTCTCATGGCGGTTCCCATGCTACTATCTGATGCACACTAGAGGAATCGACCATCCACATAGGACCCGCTCCTGTCGATCCTCGATCTCCACCAGGACCTCCACAAACGTCGCCCCATATTCAACGTCCAACTCCCCATGGTCAATGATGTGCGTCGGGTCGTGCATGTATCTCCTCAGCTAGGATAAGTGGAGGACGACATGCACCCGGTGCAACTGAGGTCGTAGAGCCAGGCGATAAGCCACCTCCCCTATCCTGTTGAGGACCTGGAATTGTCCGATGAAGCGCAGAGATAACTTGCCGCCTCAGCCAAATCTACATAACCTGCAAGAAGACGTGGTCACCATCCTCGAACTCCAGTGGCCTCCTCCTCTTGTCAGCATAAGACTTCTGCCGACTCTGAGCTGTCCTCATCCGCTCCTGGATGACCTGAACCTTCTTTGTCATGGACTGGACCATCTCTGGTCCCACAAGTGCTGACTCCCCAGGGTTTGTCCAGCACAGAGGTGATCTGCAAGGCCGGCCGTACAATGCCTCATATGGTTCCATCCCGATGGTGGAGTGGTAGATGTTGTTGTATGCGAACTCCACCAAGGGTAGGTGGTCCTCCCAGCTACGACCAAAGTCGAGGAGACATGCACGAAGCATGTCCTCGAGAGTCTGAATGGTCCTCCCCGTCTGACCATCTGTCTGTGGGTGAAAGGCGGTGCTCAGACGTAGCTGCGTCCCGAATGCCTCCTGAAACCCCTTCCAAAGCTGGGAAGTAAAGCGAGCATCTCAATCGAAGACGATAGATGATGGAAAACAATGAAGCCATAAAATCACCTGAACGTAGAGACATCCCACAATCTCTACTGAGCCCTGCTCTCTGATTGGTAAGAAGTGGTCCGACTTGGTGAGTTAGTTGACAATCACCCAGATGGAGTCGTGACCTTTGGAAGTACGTGGAAATACAGTCAAGAAATCCATAGTTATCCCATCCCACTTCCACTCTGGGACCTCCAAAGGCTGTACCAAGTCTTCTAGAACCTGGTGCTCTACCTTCACCTGCTGGCAAGTGAGGCATCGAGAAACGAACTCTTCCACAACCTTCTTCATACCTGACCACCAGTGATGTCGTCTGAGGTCCTGGTACATCTTCGCCACTCTCGAATATACCGCTAATGGGGAAAGTGTGGAACTCTCTCAGTACCTCCTCCTGTAAAGGAGCTGGTACCATGGTACGTCCTCTGAAATGGATGACGTTCTCTCCTCCCACAGAGAATCCATCAGGTGCCTGTCCTGAGGATATATGCGCACTCCACGTCTCACAATCTATGTCCCCGCGCTGTGCCTCTCAGACCCGCTACAGTAGTAGAGGAGTGACTGATGAAAGGCTTCTCCATCTCTTTCCATGAAAGATATCTTCAATGCGGCTAACTGCTCTGTCGCCTCCCCGAGTAGCTAGATGCCCATTCTCCTACTGAGAGCATCGGCTACTACATTCCCCTTTCCTGGAGTATAGAATATCTCAAAGTCATAGTCCTGGAGGAACTCAAGCCATTGTCGTTTTCTCAGGTTCGGGTCCTTCTGTGAGAAGATGCACCTAAGACTCTGATGGTCAGAATAGACTGTAAAGTGCTCGCCCATCAGATAGTGTCACCACATCTTCAGAGAAAAGACCACTGCTACTAACTCCAGGTGATGGGTAGCGTAGTTCTGCTCATGCTACCTCAACTGACGTGATCCACAGGTGATCACGGCCCGCTCATGTATCAAGACACATCTGATTCCGGTCCCTGATGCATTGCAGTAGACTACGTACCTTATTCTCTCCTCCGGTATCCTCAAGATATGCGCATCGGTCAATCTCTGTCTCAACTCGTGGAAGCTCTGCTGACATCTTTTTGACCACACAAAGGGTTTCCTTTTCTTCGTCAAAGCTAAGAGTGGTGTCGCAACTCTGGATAAGTCTGGCAAGAATCTCTGGTAGTACCCATCTAGACCCAAAAAACTCTGCACCTCCGTCACGCTCATGGGTGGCTCCCAATATAGCACTGCCTCGATCTTCGCAGGATCCACCGCAACTCCCTTCTAAGATATGACGTGCCCCAAGAAGTGGACCTCACGTATCCAGAACTGACACTTCGAGAGCTTACCATAAAGCTGGTTCCCTTAGAGTGTGTCCAGTACAACCCACAAGTGGTAGGCGTGCTCTTCCTTAGTCATCGAGTATATCAAAATATCATTGATGGAGACAATGACAAATCGATCAATGTATGGATGAAAGATCCTGTTCATGAGACCCATGAACACTGCTGGAGCATTGGTCACGCCGAAAGGCATAACCAAGAACTCATAGTGGCCATACCGACATCTGAAGGTCGTCTTCTGCACGTCCTCATCTCAAACTCTAAGCTGATGATAACCTAATCTAATGTCTATCATTGAGAACCACCATTCTTCCTTGAGCTGATTGAAGAGGTCGTCAATACTCGGTAGTGGATACTTGTTCCTCACGTTCACCTGGTTCAGGCGATGATAGTCGACACATATTCGCAATCACCCGTCCGCCTTCATGGCGATCAAAATCGGGGAAGCCCAGGGTGAAACACTGGGTCGGATGAATCCCTTGCCCTGCTAGTCCTCCAACTGTACCCGTAGCTCTCGAAGCTCATCGGGGTCTATCCAATATGTTGGAGTGGATTTTGGGGCTGTCACTGGGTACATGTCAATATAAAAGTCTACCCCTCTGTGAGGAGGTATCCCTAGGACATCATTGGGGAAAACGTTCGCATACTGATCCACCACTAAAAGAAAACTAGGACTCCGCACGTCAACTTACCCTAGGATGAGTCTAGCCAACTGATGAGTGATGGGATGTCCTCTCCTCCACGAGAGTCCATCCTGTGCTGTGAAGGCTCCCTTCTTGCCGGTGAAGGTGAACCTGCACCCATCGGTGTGTACACACCGCACCTTGTGCCTAATACAGTCAATCTGAGCATGGACTGTAGATAAAAAATACATGCCCAAGATGACGTCTTAAGGCCTTGACGCCACTACAGGAAGATCCCAGTAGAAGCTCTCTCATCCTAAAGTAATCTCACACTGTTGGCAGTAGTGCGTAATCATTGATTCTGCTCCCGTAGGTGTCTCTAGCCGTAAGGATCGAGCCAACGGCTCTGTCGGAATCTCCAAGCTCCGAACGAGTGCAGTGACTATGAAAGAATGACTCGCTCTTGTGTCTATAATAATTTTAGCAAGGATGGAATAGACATAGAGAGTACCTCGAATCATCTCAGGTGCGCTGTGGTCGTAGGCCTCTGCTGCCTGATGTTGTGCATGTCTCTGCCCGCCAGCTCCCTGTGGTTGGGGTGGACCTCCTTGTGGTGGTGGTGGTAGAGCCTCAAAGCATCTCCCACCGCCTGCTGCCCAGCCAGCTCCTCTGCCTCGTCCGCCTGCTTCCTGCAGACCGCCACGTTCGACCCTATGCCTCTGCCTGGGTGGTCCCTCAACCATCTGCTACTCCTCTGCACGGCAGGACGGGTAGTCACGAGCCATGTGGCCCTGCCCGCTGCATGTGTAGCACTGTCTGCCTCTCGAAAGAATGGCTTTGCACTGTGTGCCCCGCACCTCTGAGCCAGTTCCATGTGGTCGTCCACCTGAGGGGCTGGTCTTCCTGAATCAATTTGTCATCCGTCGACTGCCTACTGCAGAAGAGTCTACTACGTTCTGCACTGCGGTAGGTCTCGCTGCTGATGTTGGCTCAGCAACGAAGCTCTCGATGAGAAGGTCTCGCTCCAGTACCCCTGCCTGTGTCGGAATGCTGAGGGAGATCAGCGATGCCCTGATCTCATGCCTCAGTCCCTGTTAGAAGGTCTGGGCCTGGAAGAATGGGTCCCGTACCATGTTCGTCGAATAGCGCGAGAGATAGTTAAATCTCGTCGAGTACTGGGTGACCGTCATGCTGCCCTACCGCACCTGTAGAAGCTCATGGATGCGCACCGAACAGAGGGTGGCTGGGACGAACTCTGAGCGGAAGAGAATCTCAAAATCCGTCTAGTGGAGTGATGCCTCGTCATGCACCTAGAGCATCAAGCTCCACCATCTGCATGTTGCCATGTGCAGGAGGCTCGCTACGAGGATCACCATGAGTTCAGCTGGTGTCCCCACTAACCTGAAAACTCCTACAACTACCTCCAGCCAATCCTCGGCTGCCTGAGGATCCGTCTCCCCGCGTAACCTAGGCGGTCGCTGATGTTGAAACTCGTGTAGTTCATTAAGGCCATGTGCACCATCAGCGGTTGGGGATGGTTTCATCAGTGGCTCGGCGGGTAGAGGTACCGCTGGTGCCTCTACTGTCAAAGGGCCCTGCACTAAGGCCTCATTGCTAGGTGGGATTTCGTCACGCACAACACTCGAAACCCTAGCTAGCTGCTGTCGTGGGGCCATCCTGAAAACAAACAGGTGCGCCACGGTCAAACAATATACCTGGTGAGCTGACACAAGTAATCACAAAGAAAACTTTTAAAACACACATGCAATCAATTTTTTCGTGCATTGAGTCGGAAATCAAAATTCAGGGTCCTGGTGTATGGATACGTCGGCTGCCGCACCAACATTGGACTCCCTGGACTGATTAACGACACTCAATACCCTTAACACTATTGCTTTGTATAGAAGAAAGATCAAAGTCCTATGTTTTTGGAATAACCGAACTCCTTTGATACCAATTTGTCATGACCTGTCCTCGAGGCTCGTGTCGTGACTTCCCTAAGCCCGCCTTCGATAGGCCAGGGGTTGGCGACTAGCACCAAGGCGTATATCCCAACAAAAAGGGAAGGTATTTACTTTAAAAGAAAACAAACACCACAGAGTAAGCCAGCAGAAGTAAACACTATGTAAATCGAGTACAAGTAAGTGCGGAAAGTAAATGGGCCAGAATACAAACCGAAACTGAAAGTAAAGTACAACTGAAAAAGGGAGTACATCAACTGAAAAGTAAAGTTGCAACGTCGAGCCGTCCACTAGAAGTCCCACCTGAAGGGTGGGTATAGATAGCCTCCAAAGCTCCTCAGGTCTAGCCGTCCGCTCCGAGTACGTCCCGCCCAGTGGTCCACCTCCAGGTACCGACCTGCTCTGCATGCCTCGACCACGATCAATGCTATCCTTCATCTGCAACCAACACAACGTAGTGTGGTCATAGCTCATCCAGGGGTGAGTATATGCTACCTAGTAGGGAACCTGAGACCCCCGAAGGTCACCCGGAACCCACAAAAGATAATCCACAAAAGAAATATACAATCACAAAGTAACATTCAACACTACTTAGATATATGCTCATACATATACCTAAGTCATAAATTCTCATTTGGCTCCAACATCCGAGACCAAGTACAACCCAGTCCACACAGGAAAACACAACCCAGTCCACACAGGAAAGCATAAATTAATCCACACTGGATATCAAGTCAATATTATCGAAGATAAGGATTGAAAATCAAGACTCAACTCAAACATGTATACTTCTTCGTAAGACGATAGAGATGATCAGATGTATCCACTGATTCATCTAAGCCATTGGACCCACATTGGATCGATAGATACTAACCCCCGCAATGACCCACAAAGGATCGATAGGTACTAACCCCCGCAATGACCCGCACAGGATCGGTTTGTGCTAGCCCACACAGGACTGCTGAGCGCTGACCCACATAGGATCTGACCCACATAGGATCGGTAGCACTGACCCACATAGGATAGATGCTTGATGTAGTCGCCACCTTCAAATCCACGGATGATTTATGTGCAGTCGTCATCGTCGTCGCATTCGCAACCAACTCTAGGGTTCCCGCACACAGCAAGCTTGTTTGGGGGGGGGGGGTCTGCTCCACGAGCCGAAGGGATGATACATCAACTAACACGAAGTCCATATTTGATGTATCCAAACGTTTTGTATCATCAACAGGAACTCAACGCGACAGACGACGCGTCTATCAGAGGCCCAGTCTGAGAGTTATTGTCTTTTTCGTCCTAGGGGCCCAGTTGGTTTTTAAGTCAAAACCAACCCAAACATACTCCAACTGCATCCAAACCTTGAGATTAGTAAGCCAAAAGGTCTGTCTCAATATGAGGAATCCAACAAAGTCGACGACATGTCAATCGGACGTCTGGAACTCAAGTTATAAGCGTTTCCGCTCCGAGGGCCCAGTTGGTTTCATGTTAGAACCAACCCGGCCGAACAAAAAGTACTCTGAAACCTTGAGTGTGATATATCAATACGACCGTATCGATCCAAGGATTACATCGAAGCTTACGGTCCATCGATCGGAGGTCCGTAGCCCATGTTATGGGAAAAAGACCGTAAGAGGTCAGAAAGTGGGGGTTTTGGGCCTGGACCGACCCGGCCTGACACCCCCTGGGTCAGCCTGAACCGGGTCGACCCGACCCTGGTCTGGGTCCATCCCGCTTGGGTGCCGCCCGACCTAGCTGGCACGGCCCGGCCCGGCAAGAGCGGCCCGTCCTGGCCTGGGCGCGGCCCTGCCCGCGGGGCTAGGGGGCGTTGCCGAAACGGTCGGGTGGTTGGGGTGGGAGCCACTGCCCCCCCTGTTTAATGAATCGCGGCCCCCCAATATGTGGGCCGCTCATGCTTCCAGCCGGGGGTTTCGAACTCCTGGTTCTCCCCCTGACCGGCCGGCTACTGCACCACGGGACTGGGCGGGCAGGTCACCCTGCTTCGACGCCGGTGGCTGGAAACCGGTCGCCGCTCCCTACTCCGCCGCCGCGCGATGGCGTCGCGCCTCTCCGTCGGGGCCCCACTCCGGCCGCGGCCACATTGACGTTCTCAGGCACGGCGCCACGGCTTGTTTGACTTCAACGACGCAGCGCGACGATGCCACGCTTTGTCTCCCATTAACATAACTTTCGCGCGGTGCAACGACACCGCGCCATCATACACGTGATGCCAAAAAATCAAAAAACAATGGGGAGGAGGGTCGGCTGTGTTCGTGCGGTCTGACATCCTCCTGTTATTGTGATGTCAGGGGGCTCAATTTGAAATGAAGAATGGCGACGGAATTAAACACGAACAAACAATTAAATAAACCCCTACCTCGAGCGTAGTTGAACGAAGGCTCATCGCGGAATTGCACGTCTCGGAAGAAGGCATCGCAGAAGGAGGATAGTCGCATCGTGGAGAAAAGATTCGTCGGTGTCGCATCGTCGATCTCCGAGGATCTGAAATTCTTATCGACCTTCGTCGGAGGTCAGAGTTCTTTTCATTCTTCACGTTCTTCGTCGTGGAAGAAGAACTTCAAGACCTTGAGCAAACTCTCCCAAGCCTTCATGCACAACGAACCCCTTAATAAAATAAGACTTGTCTTATTTTATTAACACACAAGCCAAACGTTTATCAATTCAAAATTGAATCAACCAATTAATTGAATTAATTTCAATGTTTAAACCGCCCAATTAATAGAGGCGTTAAATATTTAATTAAACGCTCGAGTAGACTTACATTAAAAGGGGGGTGTAGGTGCATTACCTAATTAAAGGTGGGGGTTTCATGGAAGTTGAAAAGGTGGTGCTCTTGTGGGCCCCATCCCATAAATATCCTACCTAGTTGAGTAGGATATTGTGGGTCCCACTTCAACCACATAGCATAGGTTAAACAACTTAAAATAAAATAAATTGGTTTCCCCATTTTATTTTTTTCATTTACTTAACCCAAAAATTTTAAAACCACACCCAAGCAAACGAAACATCAGAAAAGGTGTTCCTAAGCAATTACCAGCGAAGCGATTCCATTGGTGCCCTCGGATTTTGATTCCGAGAACCGGTTCAAAAGATAGGAAAACCCGATCATTCGTTCACTAAACATACCCGAGCCAAACTTTTGAAAAGATTTCGGGCACACCGGGCCTCGGAATTAGGTGCCGTTAGGAACTGTGTTTTGAAAAATTTCAGAGAAAAATAAGAAAAAAATTTCCCTTGAATTTTACAAGTCTTTACAAATTCATTATATGATAATTTATTTAAAATCATTCAATAATATTTATTAAATTTACTTCTTATCGTAATGAAAAATTTCACAACTAAATATATATTTTAAGAAAATATATATTTAAAATTTCTAGTGATTTTAAGTTTTTAATTGAAAACTAATATCTATTGAAATAATTTTATATATGTTAAAAAAAATTCCATATTTTATTTAGACATATTTATAACCGCAAATCTCACCTCTAGATATCAAATACGATAATAAATAATAAAAATTCAATATTATATCATAGTTTGGTTTTACTCTATGTTGTCTATAAACAAAGAAATCAAAGGAAATTAATTTATTTTAATATATATATATATATTGGGTTTATATTATACCCCAATATAATAATTTCTCCATTGATGTTCTCTCACTCTAAAAAAAGACACATCATCCTTATCACACCATTATGTTCCCATGTAGCTTTCTAAAATATTGTGTTACATTATGAATCATTAACCCGGTGTGTGGTCTTGTTTTGTAAAAAATTTCCATCGTTGAACATAAATATATTCCATGTTTTCATCATAAGATTGATCATAAACAAGTGGTATGACCTCTTAGTTCAGTACATGTGGCTGATCCGGTATGTACTTAATTGGGAGAGATAAATGGAACACATCATAAACATGAGAGAGACACAGTTGAAGCACAATGAAATAAGACACACTCGTTAATAAATCATGAATGTTTAAGGATCATATATATAATGAGATAATCCTTCCCTTATTTTTGAATCTAATAAAAAAAGTTCAAGTAGATATACGTAGGAATACGTTGTCACTATCTGGGAATTCTAGATCTCACCAACTTATTTTTGAATGAACTTTTAGTCTACCTTTAGATACCCTAATTTGAGGCTAAATGTCGAAAAAATTATCTATCATGGCATTATTTAATTAAAATCTCAATAAAATTATGTATCTATCTTCATCCCAACATATAAGAGTTCAGAACATCCTTTCACAGCTGGTTTCATAATGACCGATATGAATGCATTAGTGAATTCTGTTGTATTATGAACACATGACATGCGAAATGTATTCATACAATCCACAATTAAATCCATAAAACATTCGCTGAGCATATCATTGATGGTTTGGATGGTCCAATTAGACTAACCATTTATCTAAGGATGAAAATCCATCTAATTGTCAAATCCATATTCATATGATGTTGATGATTTATCCGTAACATTGAGGAATCCCCAAAATCCAAATTAGAAACAATATAATGTTGGAAAATATGATACCTAAGCACCATATTTTTAATGATCTTCAAAATATAAATAGCATAGAAATGATATTAAATGGAAATAAAATACATTGTTTTGTAATGGATATTGACTTCATACTAATTAACACTATTCCAAATATATGTTTTGAGTACCCAATGATGAAATTATAGGTAAATTTATCACATTTCCATTCTTGTATGGATAATGGGGTTAAAATATACAAATACATTTATCTCTTAGACTAAATTTTATTATATAAATTCCATCACGATAAAATCATGTCATTGTCCCGTTTCTTGTTATCCCTTATAAAATACAATATATGATATATATAAATCATTTCAATTTTTTGGATGAATTATAGTTGATGACATCTCAAATTTATGAAACTGATCCTTCATTATGACATGTAATTATGGGAAATACCCACTGTAGAAGGACCTTTTCATTCTAACACAATGATATCTTGAAATTTGGAACATTTATCACATTCTTCAATTGTTCCACATCCCCTATTAACGCCTCTATAATTCATACATGGAAGGGTGTCAAACATTCATCAATGAATGATATTTTCTTTACACATTCATCTTAATTTCACAATCCATATTTATAAAATACATAAATTATATATGTATTTGAATCCTTATCATCGAAAAACACTTATGTTATTTATGACTTATAGAATTATCCACCTAATTAAATTTCCCAATTTGGTACTATATTGAGATGATATATTTATAAATAAAATTCATACATATTCATTGGTTAAATGTTAGTCATTCTATCAAAATATATAAAACATGATTTTTCAACCAATATATATATTAATATTTTCACTATTATGATAATGCCTCTATATTATATGTACAAAAACTTCTCATGCTTTCTCCTAATCATGAATTATCTAATTTTTCAAAATGAATTTTTATATATAATGGATAATTAGATAAAGCCTCCAAATTATTTATTAATAATAAAAAGTTTTCATTTCTAGTTATATATATATATATATGTATTATTCACAAAACCTAATCTTTATTACGAATTTCAGAGAATGGGTGAATTGTCCATCTATCTATTAAATTACATAAAATTTTCACATTATTTTTTCTAAAGGACTGTGGAAACTGTTATTGTAAACAATGTTATTATACTATATCTCAATGTACAATGACTCTAAAAAACACTAATAAGTTGAATCTAACCTAAAAAACTATCATTTGTGGTAACATTGGATGGTCATGGACATTTCTCAATAATATTATCCATTGAATTATCTATAAATATACCATTTTTATATTTTATATGATCTATGAATGAAAATTTCTTGTATAAAATTCAAACATAAAAAAACAGATTAAGGCTTTACATTTTACAATGTTTACATCAAAATACTCAAACAATATTCATCATCATTCTTAATCATGGAATATATAATAATATCACATATTAATAGTGACAAATTACTATTATGGTAATATATAAATAATCTATTTATTAGATCAATAAATGTATTTGGGGAATTTATAATTCCAAATTTCATCAGTATAGATTTAAAATTAGTGTAACTCTTATTGAATGTCCTATTTAGTATATAATCATTAATCACAAAAAAGTGATGATACCCAAAAAAAGATGAACATTGGAAATTTATTTAGTTTTATATAATTGATTTATTAATACATCAATTCCCGGGAAATAAAACATGTTTTCGATAATGATGTTGTTATCCTTTTAAGGTTAATTAAAAGGCACCTAAGTCCATTATTCTTCTTAAAAAATAGTTCATGGGAACTACATGTCTATTAAGTATTGTGTATTAGCTAATTATCTTGATTCTCATATAGTATTATTGTTGATTCCTATTAATACATTGGTTCCATTCTATAAATAGTATCTACTTCATAATGGCTATGACTTATATTAATGAAACTACATGATGATTCATTGAATGAATATGAAATTAATCATATAATACATCTCCATGTTCTCGAAAATATATATATATTATCTATTTTCAGTTTCTACAAACTCAATTTAGAGAAATTTCCCTCATGAATAGGTAATACATTATATAATAAAAGAAACATCCATTATAACATGATATTAATTAGTTCAGTAGTAGACAATCATAATCCAATAATAAATATAAAATTTCGCATAATATAGTCAATAATTGATATGGTATATATATATATACGTAAATGTCATCCATGAAGAAAAATAACATCAAAATTAACAAGATAGTGGATGACCATATTTTTAGGGTGAACCTTCTCACAACATCTACCTAAGTGGATATATAAACACGAGATGTCATCATTGTGGAATTTAATTGGTTTTTTACAAGATAGAGATCTAATAACTAAGAGGTGATGTTATACCCTTAAATATTCATCAGATATAAAAGTTTCTATATTATTAAAAACAAATAAATCATATCAAATACTATAGTGGATGTTAAGTTTATATTCTACCACTTCATTCACAATACCCACATCAGAATTTTTATCGCATCACATTCACAATTATATAATGTACAAAGATGTTTTTGAGATTTAAAATATTTTTTTCCCACATATTCATTCACTTATTTGAATAATGTCCACTATCTTCCAAATTAGAGCATGTGAGTGTGGAAATATTATTATGTTGAGCTTCATCAACATAATAAACTAGACAGATCACACTACATAATCATTTATTTGATGAATGAATATTTTTACAAACATAAACAATTTAATAAACCCCTTAAATTTGTTTCCCCTTAGATTTTTTCTAATTTTTTACATGAAGGATGACTAAATTTCATTCATCATCAGGATGTATTATTGGAACATACTATAAAATCCATATTTTTTTGATCTAAACACCATTTTAACACTATGATTCATTAACGATTTTCTAAATTCAAAGAAAATATAAGAATTATTCATCGATATTAATGTAACAGGATTTCAATTCAATTTATATACATATTGGTAGAAAAGTAATGTATTAATCAACTTTTTTTATATTGTAAGGATAAAACAATGACAATAATTGATGTTTAGAGAACATTTCATCATATATTAAAATGGTTTCTTCAGTATTCTTCAATAGTTTCATAAATGCAACATTCATTTCTTTTTAAATTGTTTAGTCAATTTACCTATCAAGAAATAACTTCATAAAATCTTCATATTTCATTGTGTCAAATTTCTTCTATAACATTTTATTCACCATAATATTCAAAAATTTATCGCCTTCTCATTCAAAATAATATAGAGAATAAATAAAATTAATATGGTCTAAGTATTAAAAAATATTAAATACTTATTCTCTAGAAATGCCCATTTATTTATGATTAGTGGATAAAAGGATCCACTACTATATAGAGTAAATTTACACACACAAAAATCAAAAAAAGTGATTCTTTCATTCCACTATACATTTCATAGTATAACATGATTCATATTACTATTCATAGAAAGAGATATTTGATCGTGAATTACTAATGGATTTAACTACCCAACTAATATTCCATTTTATTTAGAATTAGGATACTCATTTCCTTTTTCCCGGTATTCATTATTTACATGACTCATCCTATTACATATCAATGACTAAAACCCAAAAACCTATTAGGGGCATGAAAAATAAAAATTCGAGGGAATCAATCATATGATCATGAATATCATTAAAATTATGTCTTAAATTAGAACACCTTATAACAATGAATTTTACTTTATGTATATCTCATATCACAAGGGATTATCATCATTTTTCAATCTTTATACCCACTCATTAATCATTATGGTTTTTATGAAATTGATACTTAACAAATCAATATTCACCATGTGTGTCTATATAATTTTTCAGTGTTAGGCCCTCTCATCATATATTAGTGTCGATGGAGATAATTTTACATCAGAAAAAATTTACATATTTTTCCACTTGGTGACACTTTTCATAACCACACCCACAATCCAGTATAACGATGAAGATGAATTTTATAAGAAAACAACATAATATATAATTTCCCATAATATATAACTTCCACTTGGTGATACTGTTATTTTATACTATAAAAATTATTATCCAAAATTATTTTACAAATATTGAGCTATATTAATATTCAATGATAAATAATCATGGTGAATATATCAACCAAGAAATCACAAGAATAACCTACTTTAATATTGAATTATTATAGGAAAATTAATCAATATGTTTAGAATTAATATATATCAAAGGATTTTAATTGTTAAATGTATTTTTATAATAATTTAATAATAATCGTATTTAATAAAAGATGTTAAATATATCTAAATGAATCTTCTATCATAAAAACATCACATAAATTTCATTATTAGAAACATTCATCATTACCTAGGGAAAAAGTAACAGAAAGAAAGGTGAGATCAAGTACATGGTAAGGGTTATCATATGAGATATAAATCAATTACCATAAATAATCATAATTATATTGGTGTGATAACATCATACTTACATATGAATGTCATACACAGTCTTTTAAATATTATTAGTCCATAATCAATGAATTTTTTTCATTAAAATTATAGATGCAATAATAGTGTAGAATTATAAATAATAAATCCCTATCCATGAGAACATATCAAAAAAATATGACAAAAGTTTATGGAATACACATAATAATATAAAATAATTTATATAAATAAGTACCATTTACAAGGAATCTATAGTGGATTGGGTTAAATCCCCACAAAATCATTTTTTTGTCAAGCTACACTCCCATGCTTATCATAGTTGACATATTCTCTTAAGGAACTATGTCCACTTCCCAGTCAGTTATTTATTACCCAATGAGATTTTTTTCATTTACCAATACATTCAATGGATATAAAATTCTTGTCCAACCAGTCAGAAAATGAAAACTGTGTATATTTGTTTCCAAAAGATAGTAATTATATTTATCATATCTTAATAACATAACACTAAGAAAACAAAAATGTTTTGTTAAAATTTCATCATAATATAATCCATATAAAACCCGGAATTACAGTGGATATTATTTCATAAATACATTGGAATTTTATGAGTCCACAGTTTCTAATGTCGCTTGATTCTGAGGCCTGGTGTGTTCGTAATAAATTTCTGATGTTTGGTTTGGGTACGTTCAGTAAAAGTACATTCGAGATTTTATAACTTTTGAACCGATGCTCGAAATCGAAATATGAGGTCACCATTTAGCTTGTTGCGTCGGTGATTTCATAGTGAGACCTTCACCGTAGTTGCGATCTAGTGAGAATGGAATTTAGTTTTTTGGAGTTTTTAAGAAAAATGTTAAATAACAATAAGTGTCGCTTATTTTTATTTTGGCAGATAAAATCTCCAAGTGGAGGTTAGAGGTGGGGGTCACAACACTATAACCTTCCATGAGAGGATATGTTGGTGGGTATCACCAGTACATAACATCCCTTGGGTGGATAATTAACGTGGGGACCACACGGTCTTTAACCCCTTTTAACTCTTCACCATCCTCCATAATTGTGAAAACCCTCTCTTATTTTATTTCTAACTCTCCCACTCCCCTATTCGAATTTTGAATCCTTTCCACCGCAGTTAATTGAATGTGTTGTCTCATTTAATTAAACTCAAATCTTTGTGTTGGTGTTCCAACAAATAATATACATCTCCTCTATAATTTTTGGTTGCAAACCTGGTAGAGCTTGGAAAACCCTTGGAGAAAGCTCACAACAGAGAACCATTCTTCCAATGAATAACATGAAGAATGTGAATAATGTCGACGAACGTCTTCTTCCTTATCTAACTTGATCAAATGAAGGAGCCGACCGTGATGAACTCCGATGACAGTTATTCCTAGGTCTCATATCCCAGATGATTCTCGACGTCAATGAATCGACGTCCGCCCTTCCTCTTATTCCATGACTCCATTGATGATCACCTACAAGAGATGTATGGGTTTGATTTCTTTTGATTCTTTTATATGTTAAACAATATTTTGGAATATGTTATGCTAATTGTTAACAACATAACATGTAGGGTTCTAACCACTCAAACACTGTCTGACCCTCCCCGCGTTGATCTTGTTTGTTGTTGATGACGGAGGAGGAGAACAGAGGCCAACATCGGGCCAACCGTGATGAAACTAATGGCATAAGACCGTCGGGTCACCGGAAAGTCGTGGTATCGTCGTGCTGCGCGGATGAATGTCAGGCTGCGGTGAAGGGGGCAAGGCGTTGACATGCCGCATGGTAGAGAAGGGGGCTGCGACCATGCAGGGCTGCGGTGGAAGTGGCGTGGCACCGTCGCACCACACTAGAGAAGGACAACAGCCTTAGGCCATGGTGGATAGCGGAAGGAGTCCGGCTGAACTGGCCGCCGGTGCACGCTACATGTGGGAATCGAAGGGTCCAGCGGTTACATGAACCGGCGCTAGCCACCTGTTTCATTACAAACAACAGGGGGAACGACACCCCCCCCCATAGTGTGGCGAGCTGGGCAATGCGGCCGGAGAGCTGGGCCACACTGCCAGCCTGCACGTGGACCACCAGCCGGGCCACACAACCCGCATGCACGCGGCCATCCTGCCGGGCGACACGTCCTGCCAGCAGGAGGCCAGCCTGCCGAGCCACACTGCCGCCAGCACGTGATCAGTCGGCTGGGCCATGTGGCCCGCTCACCGGGCCGACCCATCTGACCGGGTCTGTATCACATGCTAGGTCGAACCCTGGTCCAATCCCGGGTTTGGTCGGGTCGGTCCGACTGGGTCGGACCGGACCTGGCCCCGTTTTACTCGAATACACATTTTTGCCTGTATGATGGGCTACGAGTGTCTGATCGATGAATCGTCTATGGAGACAAGAAATTTTGGAGAGAGATGGTGGTTTTGGAATACCCCTCTTGAGGATTGTATATTTATGAGGTACGGTCAGGGTGGTTTGATCCTAAAATCCAACCGTGTCCCTATAACAGAAATTCCAATAACTAACAGACCAGGCGTCCGAATGATGCACTTTCTATTGCGTTGATATCAAATTGACGAGATGGACCATTGAGATATTTCTACATGAGACTTCGTGACAGTTGGTATTTTCCCCAATAGTTGTGGGAGCGGATCCTTCTAGTGACAAGCAGACAGAGTGCTGAGACCTAGTAGCTGACTGACGTGATGACTTCTTGATGATTCGACTAGCCAAGTGTGGATCTCCTGGTAGTTGGTGGTAGACCGATGGTGGAGGAGTGCTTGGTATTTTTTGGAAAACCAGCTATACATGACATGCAGATTACTGCTGTAGGATCTTAGGGGGAGCGCCTGGTATTTGGGGGTAGACCCACAGTAGAGGAGCGCCTGGTATTTGGCGGCAGACCCACGGTACTAGAAAGTAGGAGTACCTTAGTAGTCCAAGGTTAGTGAGAAGCACCTTGGTGTCATTACATGCCCACTATTCTCGATAGAGGAGGAGTTCTCTAGCAGTCATGGTTTCGATAATTAAAATCATGGTTTGAGCTGAGTCGTGACTTTTTGTGTTTTCTCATGATTGAGATGGGTTACTATATAACTTAGGTATATGTATTGGCACATTCCTAAGTATGGGTTATCAGTTGAATCCTTACATTGTTTTTTATCCTTGATGGATATTGTGAGATGTTGAGGGTATCGGTTTCCATATTAAGAATCATTATACTCACCCCTTCATGGGCTATGCCCACACCTCATTATGTTGGATGCAGATGAGGGAAAAAAATTTCCAAGGCCAAGAGCGCTAGGACTGGTCAGTACCCAATAGTGGACCGTTCGACGAGTCGGCATACAGAGGAGTCTAATGGACGTGGAGTGATAAAGTGTCCATCTGTACCTACCCATCAGGTATGAACCCCGGAGGATGATCCATGAGTTTCTCTTTACTTTTCGGCCATTTGTTCCTTTTTCAGTTTTACTTTCTATCAGTTGTACTTGTAATTTACTGTTGGGATTGTATTTCCGCCCCATTTTACTTTCCATCACCTCTTCTGTATTCAGTATTGCTTACTTCTTTTCTTAAATTTCCGTACTTTGTTGTGTGTGTTTACATTTTATAATGACAATGCCTTCCCAAGGTATGGATTTATGCCTTTGAAGCTAGTTTCCAGCCATTTTCTTATGTAAGGCGTTCTTGGGGTAGTCACGACACTGGCTCCGAGGATGGGTCGTGAAAAATTGGTAACTGAAGCGTCGAATCTACCATAGAACTTAGGTCTCTAATATTTCTTTTTCATGAAGCGATAGTGTTAAGGGTACCGAGTGTGGTTATCAGTTCAGCGAGTCCAGTGTTGTTGTGGCGGCCGACGTATCTGTACACCAGGACCCTGACTGCTGATTTCCAACTTAGTGCACGAAAACACTGCTTTTGTGTGTGTTTCAAATGTTTTTCTTTAAATCATCTCAACCAGGTCACCCCACTAGGTATAATAGTTTGAATGTGTTGCATCTGTTTCTTTTAGTATTCCTCCCTGCAGATGAAAAGATAGAATCCCGAGAGTTATACGCACTGATAGGCCTCCAAGCAATGAGGAATTGTTGTAGGGCCCCTTTATAGTGGAGGCACCATCAGTACCACCACCCGTTGGGCCACCGATGTCACCATCCCCAGCAGCAGATGATGCATGCCGCTTGACTGCGCTGCACGAGTTCCAGTGCAAGAGTCCACCCAGGTTCTGGGGAGATATGGACCCACAAACATGAGAGGATTGTATGGAGGCTATGGTGAGGGTCTTCAGGCTAGTAGGGATAGTAGTATACATCATGGTGGTCCTTGCTAATATCCTTCTTCAGGTAGCAGTAAGCAGATGGTGGATCCTAATGCTCCAAGTCCACGATGAGGCAACACTACTCAAGAAAGACATCGAGAGCCTGTTCTAGGCGGATTTTGTTCCAGAAAACCTAAGAGAATTGCAGATACAAGAGATACTTCATCTACAGTATGGAAGCATGACAATAGTGTAATACTCTGCGAGGTTAACTGACCTCTCATGCTACTCCACATATATAGTACGTGACCCATTATTCAGGGCCTGGAACATCGATCAGGGGCTGAGGAGATAGATCATAGGTCTTGTGATCTCACACAACATCCCAACGTAGGAGGGGGTGCAAGTGATATCCCTATTAATAGAGAGTTTCCTTGCTGAGTGGTCTCCATCAGGGAGAACCACCAACAATCCGACAAGCAACGGAGTCTTCTAAAGATAGCAGTAGACAGATTTCATAAAGGTCCATGACTACCAGAACTAAAAGTGGATGATCTCACAACTCAAGATATTTTGGGTGGGGTTCCCTGAGTGGAGACAGTGCCAGTCATGCCAGGAGCGGGCAATGTTACTCATGCGGAGGACATGGTCACATGGCTTATGATTTTCCAACATGTTGTGCTGATGATCAACAGTTTGTTGAGAGACCTCCTAGACTGAGGTTGATCTTCGATCGAGGTGGTCCGCAGGGTGCTGGAGGACATGGCAGAGTAGCTGGTCGAGCATCTGGAGGCAGTCGACATTATGAGGTGCTACTGCCTCCACCACAAGGAGGTCCACCCCGATTGCAGGGAACATGTGGACATGATAGATCTCATCTTCATGCCACTGAGGCATATGACCATGGAACTCCGAAGATGATTAGAGGTACGATCTCTGCCTACTCCACCTTAGCTGCAGTTTTTATAGACATAGGTGACAGTCACTCTTTCCTATCCACTTCCCTTGTTCGGTGCTCGGATATTCCTACGGAGCCGTTGTCTCGATACTTATAGCTAGAGACTCCTACTGGATCAGACTCGATGATTATGCACTGGTTCCAGTACTGTGAGCTTACACTTTGAGGGGAGAGCTTCGTCTAGGATATTCTCATAGTAGAATTGAGGCCTTACTACATCATCTTGGGTATGGATTGGTTATCTGTAGTCTTTTCTCAGATTGACTGTATTAGGCACAATGTGCGGTGAGTCCGCATGGTTGGGGCTAGGTTCACCTACACCGGCAAGAAGGTAACCTTTGAATCCCATGACGAACATACTCAGAGGAGGGTGCAGCCAATCACTCACTAGTTGGCTAGGATTACCCTTGGAGCAGTAGATGTGTATAGTCCGATTTATCCTGTAGTGGTGGAACAGTACGCGGATGTTTTACCTGAAGATGTCCCTGGACTACCTCCTCGCAGAGAGGTGGAATTCAATATTTACATGTACTACGTGACACCACTGATATCTAATCCCACATATCAGATGTCTCCCACTATGCTTCGCGAGCTGAGGTACAACTAGAGGACTTGCAGGGGAAGAGATTCATCAGGCCCAATGTTTATCCCTGGGCAGCCCCGATTCTATTCTCCAAGAAGGCAGATGGGAGCTTGAGGCTCTGTGTCTACTACCATCACCTAAACAAGGTGACCGTGAAGAAAAAGTATCCACTCCTGAGGATTGATGGCCTATTTGATCACTTAATGGGATCATGATGGTTCTCAAAGATAGACCACAGATCAGGCTATCACCAGCTCAGAGTTTGAGATGCGGATGTGCAAAATACGACCTTCATGTGTCAGTATTGACACAATGAGTTCTTATTTATGCCCTTCGGCATAACCAATGCTCTATAAGTGTCTATGAGCCTCATAAATAGGATATTCCATCCTTACCTCTTGCTTTTTGGTAGTCTTCTTCGACGACATTATGATCTATTCGAATACTAAGGAGGAGCATGCCTACCATTTGCAGGTAGTACTGGAAACACTCAGTGAGCACCATCATTATGGTAAGCTCTTGAAGTGCCAGTTTTGGATTCGAGATCTTCACATCTTGGTACACATCATATTGGATGCTGGAGTTGCAATAGATCCAGTAAAGATTGAGTCCGAACATGCTTGGGATCCACCCTATAGCTTTACAGAGGTACGAAGTTTTCTAGGCTAGGTTGTATACAATCAGAGATTTGTTTTAGTTTCTCTAGATTTTCAGCACCACTCTCAGCCTTGAGTAAGAAGGAGAAATCCTTTATGTGGTCAGAGAGATGCCAGCAAAGCTTTCAGGAGATGAGGAAGAGGCTGACTAGTACCCCCATTTTCAGGCTTACAGATGAAGGCATAGGGTACGTAATAAACTGCCACTCATTAGGAACTTGACTCGGGTGTGTCTGGAGGCATGAGCAAGTTGTGATCGCGTATGGTTCTTGGTAGTTGAGAGAAAATGTTAAGAACTAATCTACCCATGACATGGAGTTGGCAGTAGTGATCTTCGCCTTGAAGATGTGTCAGTACTATCTGATTGGCAAACGTTTTACAATGTACTCTGATCATAAGAGCCTTAGGTATATCTTCTCTCAGAAGGTACTAACCATGATACAGTGGTTATGGGTTGCATTACTCTAGGAAAATGACTTTGAGATAGTGTATACGCATGGGAATGGGAATGTTATTGCTGATGCGCTCAGCAGGAGGGCTAGCATTCAGCTACTAAGAGAGGCGACTGAGCATCTGGATGCCTTAAAGATATCATTTGTGTATGTGGATGGAACAACCTATGTTATGTCTCTTATAGTGACTCCTACACTTATTCTGCGAGTTAGGGAGGCACATCATGACGATGCTAACTGAGAGACACAACTTGCTCAGATATCCACAAGGCAGGCACCCAAGGGATTTTCTGATGGTGGGGAGCATTTCGTCATCTTTGGAGGACGTACCATGGTATCAGTTGCACTTTAGGAGGAGGTGTCTATGGAGTTCCACAATTCCAATTTAGTGGTGCATCCAGGAGTAGAGAAGATGTACTAGGACCATAGATGACAGCACTAATGGCCAGGTATGAAGAAGGTTGTAGCAGAGTTTTTCTCACGGTGCCTCACTTGTCAGCAAGTGAAGGCTGAACACCCGGTACCAGCAGGCTTGGTACAGCCCTTAGAGGTCCGAGAGTGGAAGTTGGATAAGATATGCATTGACTTAGTGATGGGTATTCCATGTACATATAGTAGTCACAACTCGATATGGGTGATTTTTGACCGACTCAATAAGTTGGCCCACTACATATAGATTAGTGAGCTGGGTTCAGTAGAGAGCATGGGATGCCTATACATGTAGGAGATACTGAGTTTACATGGTGTACCATCTTATAGTGTCTACAACCATGGCGGACAGTTTACTTCCAATCTATGGAAGGGGTTGCAAGATGCTTTCGGGACACAACATCATTTGGGCATCACCTTCCATCCTCAGACAGATGGTCAGACCAAGAGTACAATTCAGACCCTTAAGGACATGTTCTATGCATGTGTCCTTTACTTCAGTTGTAGCTGGGAGTATAACTTGCATTTAGTGGCATTTTCCTACAACAAAATCTATCACTCCACCAAAGGTATGGAACCATTTGATTCCATGATTGGTCGGCCTTTCAGATTGCCACTTTGCTGCTCAGACCTAGGGGAGTCAGCTCTAGTGGGACAAGAGATGGTACGGGCCACCATGGAGAAGGTTCAGATCATCCAGGTGTGGATGAAGACTGCACATAGCAGACAGAATGTGTATGCTGACAGGAGACAGAGGCCTCTAGAGTTTGAGGATAGTCACCATGTTTTTCTATGGGTCTCATCTCGAAGAGGTCAACGGAGATTTGGCCGAGGTGGAAAGTTATCCCCTCGATTCATATGACCTTTCCAAGTCCTTATTAGAGTAGTCAAGGTGGAATGCCACTTAGCTATTCCACCCCAGTTGCACCGGGTGCACGATGTCTTCCACGTATTTAAGCTCATGAGATACGTGCACGACCCATCCCACATCATCGATCATGGGGAGATGGACATCGATGATGGGGAAAACATCATAGAGGTTCCATTGGAGATTGAGGATCGACAGCAGCGGGTCCAACATGGACGGTCGGTAGCTCTGATGCACGTTCATTGTTAGTATGGGAATCTCCAGGAGAGAACATGGGAGAAGGAGGCTCAGATGCGGTCTCAGTACCCCCATTTGTTCCCTCAGTTCGAGTTGTAGCATACGAGGACGTAAATTCATGAGGTGGGGAGAATTTAAAGACTCGGAATTCCCGTGGAAATTTTTTTCTTAAACACATTGGAATTTTACGAGTCCGCAGTATTTCACTTCTCTTGATTCCGAGTCCCGGTGTGCCTGGAATCAATTTTTGAATTTTTTTGCATGTACGTTCAGTAAACGTATGTTAGGGATTTTATATCATTTGAACCGGTGCTCGGAATTGAAATCTAAGGGTACCGTTGAGCTCGCAGCGTCAGTGATTTCGTAGTTAGAACTTCACAGTAATTGCATTCTAGTTAGAATGGATGTTAGTTTTTTGAGTATGAAAGAATAAAGTTAATTAAAAATAAGTTTGGCTTATTATTATTTTGGCGGTTAAAACCTCCAAGTGGTGGTTGGAGGTAGGGCCACCACACCATAACCTCTGATGAGAGATAATGGTGGTGGGGACCACCCACACATAACCTCCCTCAGGAGGATAATTAAAAGGGGACCACATGGGCTATAACCCCTTATAACTCATGAACGTCCCCAAAAATTGTGCCAACCCTCTCTTCATTTATTTATATTTATCCGCCTCCACTATTTGAATTTTGAATTATTTCTACCACAATTAATTAAATGAGTTTTCTAATTTAATTAAACACAACACTTTATGTTATTTTGGAAACAAATAATAGACATTTCCTTTATTAGTTTTGGTTGAAAACATGGTAGATCTTGGATAACCCATGGAGAAATCTCTCAATGGAGAGCCATTCTTCCAAACAAGAATGTGAAGAATGTGAAGAATGCAAAGAAAGTAGATGAACTCCTTCTTTCTTCTTCAATCGGTTCAATGGAAGGATAATACCATGAACAATGTCGATGACGCTTCTTACACCGTCTCTTATCCCGAACACTTCTAGACGTCATCAAATCGAACTCTCCTTTCCTCTTATTTCGTGACTCCGTTGTTGATCACCAACAAGGGAAGTAGGGGTTTGAGTTGTTTTGTTTTCATTCTATGTCATATAATATTTTGGAATAGGTTATGATGATTGATAACAACATAAAATGGAGGGTTCAGACCGCCCGAACATGGCCTGACCCTCCCCCCTTTGATCTTGTTTGTTGTTGACAACATAAGCGGAGAACGACATCTAGTGTTAGGCCAACCACGAAGAAACAATCGGCGGAAGACCGCTGGGTCACCAGAAATATGTGGAACTGTTGTGCCGTATATATGAATGTCGGGCCGCGGCGAAGGCGGCGCTGCGCTGACGCGCCGTGCGGTGGAGATGAGCCAAGGCTAGCGCGGGCCGTGATAGAGAAGCTAGGTGCGGTGCTGTCACGCCGTGCCAGAGAAATACCACAACTTTAGGCCGCATCGGACAGGGGAAGGTGGCAGGCTGAGCTGGCCACTGGTGCACGCTACAGGCAGGACCTGAAGGGCCCCATTGTTACCGTAACAAGCACCAGGCGCCGGTTCCATTACAGACAATTGGGGGCGCGGCACCCCCCGGCACACAGCATGTCCAGCCGGGCCCCACGGCTCGCCGCCAGGGCCACACGACCAGCCCGCATGAGGCCAGCCGGCCGAGCCACATGGCTAGCCAGCACAAGGCTAGCCCGCCGGGCTAAACGGCCTTCCAACACGTGACAAGTAAGCCGGGCTGCTTGATGGGACAGCACGCTTCCTCCCGGCCGGGCCACGTGGTCGACCAGCTGGGGCTCCCATTCTGGTCGGGCCGCGCCTTCGTGTCGGGCCGTCCCTTCAGTCTGGGCCTCACCTTCGGTTCGGTTCGTCCCTTCGGGGCTGGGCCGCGCCTTAGGGCCAGACTTCCCCTTTAGACCAGTTCAGACTCACGGATTGGTTCAGACCCTGGTGCAGACCCGGGTCTGGTCGGGTCCGTCTGACGAGGTCAGACCAGACCCGGACCCATTTTACTGGAATACACCTTTCTGTCTGTATCTTGGGTTATGAGTGTCTGATCGATGAACCGTCTGTTGTGACGGAAACATAGAGTGAGTTGGTTCTTTCGACATACCCCATTTGAGGTATGAATATATTTTGGATAAGGTCATGTTGGTTTGAACCTAAAATCCAATAGGGCCCCTGAAACAGAAATGAAAATAACTAAAAGACCGGGCATCCAAATGACATGTCGTCTGTTGCGTTGATATACCATTGACGATACAGACCTTTGAGATATATCTACATGAGACTTCGCAATAGTTGGAGTTCTTTTGAGTAGCTCGGGGAGTGGATCCTTCCAGTGACGAGCAATCATATTGCAAAGACCTGGTAGCTAACAGACCTGATGATTGCTTGACCGATTCGACTAGCCCAGTGGGGAGTTCCTGGTATATGGTAGAAGACCCATGGTGGAGGGGAACCTGGTATTTGGAAACATACCTATGGTACTCGATATGAGGAGTACCTTTGCAGGATATTAGGGGGAGTGCCTTGTAATTTGCGGCAGATCCACAACAGAGGAGCACCTGGTTTTGTACAGCAGACTCGCGGTACTCTACAGGAGGAGTAACTCAACAGTCCAATGTAAGTGACAAGTGTCTTGGTGTAACGAATGGACCATTGTTCTTTTTAGAGAAGGAGTTCTCCAGCAGCCATGGTTACAATGATGAATATCTTGGTTTGAGCAGAGCCGTGACTTTTGAGTTTCCTCGTGATTGAGATGGGTTACTAGATAACGTAGGTATATATATTTTGGATATAACTTATTATGGATAATCCATTGAATCCTTAATTTTTTGTTTATTCTTGTTGGATATTGTGAGACCTTGAGGGTCTCGGGGCCCCTATTTAGTATGATTATATTCACCCTTGAACGGGCTATTACCGCACCTCGTTGTGTTGGATGCAAACGACAGACAACGCTAATGGAGGCCGAGAGGGCCATGACTGGACGGTACCTGGAGGTTGACCATTCAACATGTTGGTATATAGAAGAGTCTTATGGATGTGGATTTCTATAGTGGCCATATGTAACTACCCTTCATGTAGGAACCCTAGAGGATGATCTATAAGATTCTCTTTACTTTTCATCTGTTTGTTCCTTTTTCAGTTGTACTTTTACTTCAATGTTGGACTTGTATTTCCTGTGCCTTTTACTTTCCAACACCTCTTCTACATTTAATACTGCTTAGTGCTTTCCTTCCAGTTCTGTAATCTATTGTGTGTGCTTAATTTTTATAAAGGCAATGCATTCCCACCTTAGGGATTTATGCCTTTGGTGCTAGTCACCATCCCCGGGCCTATGGTAGGTGGGTTTGGGGTAGTCATGGAAGGAGCTCTGAGGACGGGTCGTGAAACTCATAATCAATAAAAATAATTTAATTTCTTGTAACATAATATATTTCATTATCCCTTCATAGCATACTTTCTTGTGGGAATGAAATAACTTTCTGGTAAACATCATAAAATCAACAACATTCTAAAACATCTTGAAAGGTATATTTCATAACAAAATCACATACCTAATGAAAAATAATAATCCCTATATAATAATAAGATATATTATATTTTCGTAAGATATCATTGAACACATTTTATGGAATCTTGATTAATATCAATTATTATTTTAAAAAAAATCTACCCAAAAATTGTAATAATTATGATAAAATAATATATTTTTAAAATAAATGGGGAATCATGTATTGAAACCGTCGATAAAAATAATATTCATTATTTTTAGAACATATATTCATACTATATATGACAAAATATAATATTTTTAATAATTATATAAAATTACAAAAAATGACTTCTTTTGAAAAAATAATTACAGAGAATCATTTTATAACATTGTAAATAAATATAATTTTTGGAGAATTATATTTTTGAAGCCTTAAATATATATTTCCGAAAATTTATATTATAATTTCTAATTCATGAATCTTGAAAAACATATTCATTAGAAAAATAAGTGATATTGTAATCATTATATTAACAAAATTTAAAAAAAATGTACAAAACTAGGGAAATTTTAAAATAAATAAAAATTGAATAAATAAGTAGAATACAAAAAACCTATACGGGGATTAATTTATATTATCCATATACTTTCTCTTAATGAATATTAACATAGAAAAAATAAAAAATATATGATATAATTACATAAAATCCCTTAAATCATGATCGTTCGTCTTTGTATACGACAAAACATATTGAATAATAAATATGTATTTATTATAAAAGTATTATAGACCCATATTTATAAATATTATAAATTATATAATTCCTTTTTAACTTATAATGATTATTTTACAAGTAAATTAATTATTTTAATGAAAAATTGAGTGAAAACAAGTAAATTTTCCATATTTTTTTTCAGTTTGATGGTTTGTATACATGCACAATGGCCAAGGATTGTTCATTAAGAGAATAATAATAATGTAATAAATATAATTTTATTTAATTATATATATTATTATCACGATTCATATAAATATTGTGATGAAATATGCTTATCCCCTCATACTATAGTCAGTAATAAATATATTTTCACTAAAGATTTAAACACATTTTTTTGGATGTAATAAATAATTGAAAATGATAAATATAGATTATATAATTAAAATAATTTCATAAATATATATAAAAACATAAAAACCTTCATAACAAACATTCATGAATTTTGGATACATAAAATGAATCATATCACTACATTGAAGCAGTAGTTTCCATGTATGCACACACAATACATTGGTATGCCATTTCATTTAATGTTGAACCATAATCATTTTAAAATATTAATATATTAATGATTTTTTAAACATAATTTTAATAAAAATATGACATTATTAAAATATTCAAAATAATAATAAATTGTTAAAATATTCAGTTATGATGATCACCTCCTATTTGAGAGGAATCATTTATCTGACAACTTATTTATTAATGGTATATTTTTTAGGGATGATAAGTACATCATTGAAAATTGAAGGAATATATATTTCTATTAGTATAAATAATGGGTTAGTTATAATTATAAACATTTTTAAATAATTTAGAAAATGAGGATCTATTTTATAAGTATGGGGAAAGTCACAGATTGAATTATTTAAAATATTTTGATAATATATATATCTTAATCATGTATATTCGACCCAAATCACACAAAATTAGTAGTTAATATGTCATAGGGATATTATAAATTGAAAACATTTACATTTATATAGGGTTTAGAGACATTTTATTTCTTATATCATAGGTGAACAACATTAAATTTATTATGTCATTTGCAATTATAAGATAACATACTAACATGATAATATCATTATATGACCCAAATAAATGGTCAATTTATTTATATAGAAATTTTGTTTCAAAAAAATTAATATCTTTTATATGATTACATTTGTATAGGATGATGATATGACATTTATTATATTCACAAAAAACAAATAAAATATATTTTTTTGTTAAATACAATATTTAAGCATAAAAATTAATTTATATTAAAATCATAATAAAAATATTGGTTAAATTAATACTATTTATTTATTAATTTAAAATATATGGTTCTTATTAATTAGTTTTAGAAAAAAAATAATATTTAATCCTTGATTCTATTGTATTAAATGAATGTAAAAGACATTAACTTTTAATGGAAAAAATTTAGTAATTATATACCGAAATTTTCTCCATAGATTACAAAATATAAAATATTTTTCTATGGTATTTGTTAAAATCTATGGAAATTTATTTTTTCATGAAATTGGATATAAAATTTATTATGTAAGGAAAAAATTATAACAATTTTTTAAAATTTCTATAAAAGGAAAATATTGATTTCTCCATATTCTATAAAAAATATTTTATTTATCAAAATTACAAAATATTTATCCATAGAATATTATATATATATATATATATATTGATATCCATTTTTTAAAATAATATTTATAATATTTAATGATTTTAATTATATTATCCCAAACCAAAATTTTATAAAAATGATTTTATGGAATATTTAGTTTTGATGCATACAACTATTTTCAGGTACAGAGATGGAGAGTTGGCATGAGGAGATAGTGATAACTTTCAACATGATTCAGTAACTAACGGTGTGCCGGGTTTAGCTGGCGGTGATACAAATGAGGGTTGTTGTGCATTATAGGGGGATGCTCTACATGGGGGGGGGTGAATGAGATTGAGGTTCTAGGGGTGGATATTGAGGTGTTTCGAGAGTATTTATTTTCATCAACCAGGATGGCCGAGAACTGGCATGGGTTACTCTACATCCAACATAGGATTATGTCAGTATGGAAATTTTGGATCATGTTCATGGATCTCCTTCAATTTTATCAAAATCCTTATCAATATGATGATTTTCAGGTGTGATGTTTATAGGAGGCACATCGACCTTCCCTCCAGTACCCAGTAAACCCGTTCAACTTACCGACATTCATAGAGGTCTAGAAAAAGGTAGAGGCAGTGAATAAAATTCATTAGTGAGTCTTTCTACCATTAGAGTGTAGCTAACGAGGTCCTACAAAGGGAAAAGGATCCAATAGCAAGTCCCAAATTCTAGGGCCTTTTAGGTTTTGAATAGTGGGTAGTCAACTATAATGTTTTAGTTTTGACCATATGGTCCTCATGGTTTTCGCATATACCTTAGGACCGAGGTGTTTTTCTTGTGGAGGCCACATGTACCTTCAGAGTCAGTTCCTAGTTCAAACTCTGAATGGTGGATGTGTTCAGGTTCAGCACATGCCTAAACATCAATGATCAACATTACTATTTCAGTAGTGGGGACATAAGCCTACTACTCCACCAAGGGGAGACGGATTTGGAAGGGGCTAACCTCATTGTGTTTGTTAGGAACCTCATCTTGGATGTGGCCGAGGAGATGATCTATAGTAGATGGGAAAAGGACTTGGGCATGTTCAGTTGCAGATCACCAAGTTAGCAGTTCTAGTGTGGCCAGAGATCATTCGATGGATGATCAGTGTGTTTAGTACTCTTTATTGTGCCATTTCTTGATTCTATATATTCACACTCCATTGTTACACGTGGTCTTGCCCATGATATGGTAATAGACATAGAGAAACATTTCATGCAACTAATGTTGAATACACTTCTCAGAGATTAGACTAAATTTTTTATGTTATCTGGGGATGTAGCATGATGGTGGGGTTGCATCATTCTAGTGGGTATCTCTTCATTCTACCCATGGATCCATTGAATTTATTCCTTGGCATCATTTATCTATTTTTCGTACAATATATCATTGACTTCTTCCATAGGAGTTCCATGATTTCAGATATGGGTGCCAAAGAGTGGATTTCATTGGGGATTGATTTGTTATAATGTAATGTTAGCATGAAGAGCCTATTCATTCCTTGTTGACTTAGCTGTTAGTGTAATTTTTATGGGATTAGATGGTGGGGGTTCCCAACGTTGTTTGGGATTTCATGAATGTTTTCCCTGAGGAGGTTGTGAATCTACCCCGCCTATGTGACGTTCAGTTCGGGATAGACATACAGCCTGATGAAACAATGATTTTTAATGGCTCATTATAAGAAGAAACGTCTATACTTATAGATCTATGGTTTCAAATTGACAATATGAGGAATAATTGCTTTATGAAGCCTTATGTCTAACTCTGGGTGCTCTAGTGTTATTTTTAGAGATTTCAGATGCTAGATTGAGGATGTTCATAGACTACAATAAATGGGGAAATCCCAACGTGATCTTTCCTATGCATGTGTGGGAACATCAAGGTCATGGTTATATTTTTCGGTATTACTAATGAACCGACCATGCTCATAGAATTATGCACTTCATTTTTCATGATTTAGTGGACCAGTTTACCATCATTATCATCAATGAAATTTTGATCTACTTGAAGTTATAGGAGGTTCATATTGAGTATCTCATGAATGTCCCATTAGACATTAATTGGCACCAAATCTACAAAACGTTCTCTAAGTCCATGTTCAATAATATGAGGTTATCTTCGTTGGACATGATGTTTATTAGTGGTGTGTAGAAGTTGGAAACAATAATTTTCAATGAAATTTTTTATTATGATGCACATAATAATATTGAATAATTTCTCAGTTTTCTCGATCTCTCAAGCTATTACTATAGATTTGTAACCGATTTCTATTGAGTATCATCATTATTTATGGATCAATCTAGAACTTACGAGTCCATTATGTAATGTTAGAAGTGTCTTGAAACTATAATCAAACTGAAGGGGATGTTGATTTGTGCACCAGTGTTCATGTTTCCATAGGTAGGGGCGTTGTTTGATGTGTTTGGTGATTCTTCCCTACTATGCATGGGGTGCGTACTAATGTGTCAACATGGAGTGAGCTTCTATGGGTATAGGTTGTTATGTCACCATGAAAATAAATATTTCTCCTATGATATAGTTCTATATGTGATCTAGTTCATGGTAATGTTTTGGTGACATTACCACATTGGGGAGTTTTTTTTTTGGTTTTCACAAATCACAAAATCTTGAGGTGTGTCTTTTCCTAGCGATATTTGAACATGCAGTAGTAGTGGTGAATGAAGTATCCCAAGCACTATGATTTTGATATCTTATACACTATAGAAAATAGTAATGTTGTTGCCCATTCCTTGAGTAGTATTTTACATATGTTGATAGTTCAAGAATCTGCAGATGCATGAATGGAGGTAGAGGAGTTAAAAACCATGTACATAGATTCTATAATGGAGGGAGACATACTATTTCATTTTTAGATGACTGTGCATACATATCTTGGAATATGGGGTAGGAATCCTAGTGGGGAGACTCTGAGGTAGAGGTGATGCCTGATCGTGCTAACTAGGGTAATGTTTTATAGGGGTGCTTAGAGGATGGAATGAATAAGATGACATTCCATGGAATTTTTTTTTATCCCGGGGGAAATATGAGGGGGATTTGTCTATATGTTCCACATTTCACCATTAGTGAAACACAATAGAGTTTCCATGATGTGTCATATCTTTATAGAGTACTTTTGGTGGTCCAGGATCAATAGAGATATGGAAGGGTTTGTGGAAAATTTCATGATGATCCAGCAAGTGAAGGATGTGTACAATGTTCTTGGTAGGTTTTTTCAGCATTCATATGTCCCCATGTGGTAGAGGGATGATATTTCATTGTATTTGTTCATTGGATTCCCCAGGGCTTAGGGAGTATGTGATTCAATATATGTAGTAGTGTATCATCGGAAAAAATAGATTCAATTTGAGAAATTAAGGAGTCAGGCGTAGTGGATTCATTACTCTAAGGTATGTGGATGGGGTGGCGTAGCTTCATGGTGTTTCGCTATCCATAATCTCAAATCTGGATAAAATTTTTAACCTCTTGAGTATATGGGGTAAATTCCATCATTATTTTGGCACTCAGTTATGCCTCGACACTACATTCCTCCCACAGACAGATGGGTGAACAGATTGGACCATTCAAATTTGGGAGGACATGTTGCAGGCTCGCGTCAATAATTATGGGGGTATAGGGTAAAAACAAAGCATTGGTAGATTTTCATACAATATTATCTTTACCAATTCCATTTATATTTCTATATTTGAGACCATGAATGGGTGACTATGTCCTTCTTCTTTAACCTGGATTGATGTTTGGGAGGGAGATTTTTTCATCATTACATGGTGTAGAGTACGACTGAGAAGGTATAGCATGTCTGTGAGATGATGTTAAAAGAAAAATTCTGGTATAAGTCATATATAGATCGCATGAGGAGTCCCTTAGAATTCAATTTTGGATACCACGTGTTCTTGATGGTTTCCCCTCGACGTGGGTAGACATGTTTTGGCTAGGTTTCTCCCTATTTCATCAGACCCATGGAGTGTTGGGGAGAGTTTGTGATGTGGCATACCAGTTGGCATTTCCAAAATAGTTGGAGAGGATCCACGAAACCATTCATGTCTTCAAATATTGTTGGTATATACACGATGCAATCCACATCCTCGAATCGTGATATTTGGATATTGGGGATGGAAAATTGATTGTGGTTCATCAAGAAGATATCCAGGATCATTAGAATAGTGTAGTATGTGGATGGTCCATTCCCTTGGATTGTTTGTCGTGGAGGCATGGTGGCTAGGAAGAGATTTCATTGGAATGAGAGACACAAATGCGTGCCCCGTACATAGAGTTATATTATATTTTTCATGTGTGTTTTTCTTTGAGATGTAGTGATTCATCCATGTTTGTAATATGATGGGTTTATTCCTTGTTCTGGAGTGTGTGATTAAATTAAAACATGTGAAAAAGGGATACCATATTCAAAATCATGATACATTTATTTTGATTCAATTGAGCATGTGTGGGCGAGTCATTGCCGACTATAGTGGATAGTATCTTAATAGGTGGAATGGAATTACCTAATTCATGTGTTTAGACTATTTGTTATTGTGTGGGGTATATTGTGGAAGATTTGGTTAGAATATGTTGGAGGATGTGTTATTGTATTTTGAGTCTTCAATCCATTTTTCTAAAAAATCATTGGGGTTTAATCATGAGAGGTATCCTATGGGGTGGTGGTTTGGACCCCATGTTCTTATGGGTTTGGTTTTTAATTATTGAGTGATAGAATATTTTGTGAGGTGTCAAATGTAATAATTTAAACCTCTCTTATCAATTACATTTTCAAAACAAAATGTTTGGGGTGTTCTAGGAGGCAATGGTATGTTATTTCAAGAGTATTCCAAATTAGTAAATTTTCTATTAGTAGGTTAAGGAATATGTATGTAATGATGTCAATAGGTATGGGAATTAGTAGGTCAACACGTTTGTTGTTCAGGCTATCAGTAGGTTTGGAATAAGTGAGTTATTTTAGTGAATCACTTCTAGTGGGTAACATTGATGACTCATGTCGAAGATTCAAGTAGTAGACTTGCGTCAATGAGATAGGTGGTGGTTAATCACACTAGGTGACTGGTGGCGGTGACTCACCCAATGAGGAGTCATTTCAATATTTTTCTTGTATTTCGAATGTAAACCCTCATGCATTTTATTTGATGTAAATAGAATTTAAAACTAATTTTTTTCATTTTGTAATGTGTCTCAATGGATATAATTTTTATATTTAATATCATAATGCTTCAGAGGTATTGAGATATTCAAATGGAATTATCTTGACCACAATACAACTTTAATGTCCCATGATACTTTTTCCTTCCATTGATATAGTATATGATGCTTTTATGCCATGATTTCATTCAATGTTATTTTCTAATTTGACTCTTGTAGCGCCCTGATCATTTCTTCCATGTGTAGTCATTTGTTGTGTCATTTACATTGGATTTATTTTCCCTTGGAGTCTCTTATTTCTTGGGTTACCATTAGTTTTGGCGTAAGGAGGAGTTTGTGATCATCTTTTTTTCGATGTACGAATTCCATCATCTCATTTTAAATTGTTTATCTTGTGTGGTGGGTGTACTGATGTCTTCTAGTGGGAATGGTTGATGACAATTTAACTAAGATAAATATATTATAGGGTGATGTTGATGAGGATCATGTGTTTTATATGTGATCATTGATCCTTGTTGTGAATCTTATGGGTAATATACTTCTATAAATATTGGTCATTGGTGGTCTTTTCTTGCACACATGTGAATATTTATACTTGTTATTAATAATATATTGAATGGATAAAAATAAGAGAATCGAGTTAATCACTTACTTCTGGTTAAATAAATGGATGCCACAATATTAAAATTGTCTTATGATCACCCATAAATTATGAAAGTGTAATTAAAGAATAATGTTGGACAATTCTGAATACAAAATGTTTTTGAGAGGTGTGGGTATGTGATGTGTATGGTTCTATTCTATTTCAGTTCCTTGTGTGGGTTTTATGGTAATGTAGTTGGATGCACGATTGTGCATTCATGGGAGGACAAGAGGATTGGATCCTTGGGTATGGTGGTGTATGTTAGTACAGTGGGTCTGGTGCTTTAGTGATGGTTGATTCAAGATTCATGTAAAGCGTAGTAAAGGAGGTTTAGTGGAATTGTAGGTTTAGAGGTTATTGATTTTGGATTGGACAAACATTTAATGGAGAGGGACTAAAATATGGTTGAGTTTTTCATTTTTTATATGTGGTTTTATTTTTGTAGAGAGGCTACTAAGGATTGTTATGGAGAGATAATATTGAATATAGATTCTGTTACCTTCTGTGTTAATTTTTTCCAGAGTATCAAAAGATTGGAATCTCTGGAATTGGTGTAATAATGTTTTATTTTACCATCACATTCATTCTCTATTTTTCCCTGGGAATGTTTGGTATGGTTAATTCAACCGTTAAATTTTTTTTAAGTTTCCAATGTAGGGTTGGAATCATTAATTTTGGCATGATTAAATAAAAAATGAAAATTGGTGAAATGAATTGGATTGGGTTATCAATTTTGTCTGTTGCTATCTATTTGGTTATGCATCAGAGGTGGTTGAAAGGATAGTTTTTTCTAGTCCGATTGTTTGTTTTAGAACCCATAGTTTGGTATGAGTGATTGGTATATATATATATATACATACATACTATTTCATTTGTTTTATATGCGCACCCAACCCATGTTGAGAACTATGTGACCCAAAACACCATTATTTAGGTCAAGGCTGTCCTTTCCCAACATCCAGGTGGGAGAATGGATGGATACTTATTGGATCTTCACTACTCCCTCTTATAAGAAGTATTATCCCAAGACTCTCAAGGCATGTTTTGGTGTTGTTTTGTGGCCTATGTGTATGCGAGTGATGTGTGTTTTCCTTGGTGTCTTCGCGAAGAGATGTGTTGTGGTCTCCCATGTGTCTTATAGATAAGGTTATCAATTTGAGGTCGAGGTGTTTTCAGGTAGGATGTGATGTGGTTGTGTCCATGGGGGTTTCAATTAGGATGTGGTGTGTGTACCAATATTGTGTGTCCATGTTGTGAATGTGGGGCTTGTGAAAGAGCATGGTACCATTAGGACATTCGTCATTAGGGATGAGTAGTTAACTAGTGGGATGTGTTATAGGGTAACCAAATATTTATGTACTTACTACATTAATTTACCTAACTTGTTTTATTTGGTGAACATGCTTTTTTGAGGTTGGGGTTAATGGTATACCTTGTTATTGGATTTTGAGATTATGTGGTTTTGTCATAGGGGCATTAGTATGTTTCCACCGCTTGTGCATGGTTGACTTCACCTTTCCTTCTAAGTATACTTGTATGATAACCATACTTATATAAATTTTCATATGTTTCCATGAAGATTACTTGGACCATGTTTGAACTTATGTGATATGGTGTCGGGATAGTTTCTATGTCACTGCTTAGCTTTGTTCTTTTTGTACTTATATTGGATATATTCATTGTATCTCTAGTATTTTTTCTTTAAACAAGTATGTGGGATGGATTATGGCTTATTTTTTTATATTTTATGGAGTTCTTTCTTCATTAATTAATATTATATCCTGGTCATGGTAATTAATAAAAGGGTTATGCCTCTAAATTTGTGATATTTGTAAACTGTTGTTGATGGTTGCCACCTCAGGGCCTTCTGAATGCAGGACACATGGGTCATTATATCTTTCTTTTCTGGAAGATGGAATGTCATGACACTTACCAATCCCTTCCATATTCATGATGAAGGAGGTTCATGACAATCATATACATACATGATACTAATTTATTATTTGTAATATAAAATAAAAGAGAAGTCATTAAACAATAAAAATAACTGTATCCTTGAAAACTCATTCCTAAAAATCATCTTCATATCTTGGAGAAGGAAAAAAAGAAAGATTAGATGAAATTTTAAGTAATGGTTATATATAGTGGATTATATCATGAAAATAAAATAAAATAAATATTTAATGTTAAATTATATTTCATATATTATATTTAAATATCATATCTATAATGATTAGATGAGGAATAATAATTTTGGTTTGTTAAATTAAAATAAATTCATTAAATCATTATATGAGAATTTAAAAAATATGTTTATAATATCATATAAATAATCCTGATTATAATGATAATAAATATATTCACAATTATAAAATGATAAATTATTAGATGTATTTTCACCATAACATGATACCTTTATCATTACCATCAATCCTCAGGACAGAATAAATGTTCTCCGTAAGAACACATCAGATTTAGGCAAATATTTTACATCATGAGACCTATCAATTCATAAAGGGAATGTCTATAACATAGTCCCACCCATCACTTCATTCCCATAAAAATCATTATATATTTATTAATTGATTTAATTTTTAAAAAAATTCTTTATCAATAAATATCTATTTTGATTAACATATATACATTTATCAAATTTTCATCACTTAATCAAATAGCATTCATAGTATAAACCATTTATAAAAAATATATATAGATTAATAAGTAATATATTTGATAATAAATTAATATTAATATTTAATATAAATATAAATCTCATTTAAAAATTATCAAAATTAAATTATTGTTTCTATTGAAATTAAACAATCAAAAAAGAATTTGAGATTATATAATAAATTTTAATACCTAGTAATTTTAATGTCAAATCTCATTAGATGAAATGAATCATATTGAAACCTAAAATTTCATTAATTATAAATTTATAATTATATATCATGTCAAATGATGATGTATATTCCTCTTATAAAAACGACTTTTTGTATAATATAAAATCAGTCACAATGGAAAGTAAATTGAGAGAAAATTCATTGTTTCATGTTTTTATTTATATTAAAATTATTTATAAACCATAATAATGGTTATAATCATGTTATAAATTCTTATAAGGACCATATTAATATTTTATATATCATATATTATCCTCTTGTTACATTCTACCACCCACTTGTTGATAATATTTAATTATTTTCTTTATTCTATGTGTCAATTGCCTTGTTATCTCATACAATATTTGTCATGAATGTCATATTAAATTATCATATAATAAATTTCCATTTTCTATAGAGATATATTAATATTCTATGTATCATATTTATTTAGTATATATATTAATATAACCAAGTATTAATTTTGGTCTTTGAAAATTAATCGGATTTCTTTATGGAGACGATAGGCGAAACGTACTCACGAGCAACAATATTATTACCATATTTTGTGAAAGGGTAAGTAAGTGGGTTAATTATCAATTATTTTTAAAAATATAATATAATATTGATATCAAATATCCATTATGTTTTTTTATTATTAAATTATATATAATTATTAGTTATAAAACAAATCAGATCACTTTGTGAATTGACAATCCTCTATACACATGAACAACATTAACGTATATTAAATTACATTGAACATAAAATGATATATGTGATATTAAAATTAAATAAATATCATAATATCAAAATAATAATACACCTGTGATAAATCCATCGTTATATCAATCATTGAATGGTTCTTATAGAATATGAAATACATCAATTCGTTATAGAGTAGTCCTACATACACTTGCTCAATGATTTTGTTTCCAATTTGATGGACGTGGATACCGATAAAAGTTATTCCATAAATATAATAACATATTACTATGTGGTAGGTATATTAATTATTAAATTATATTATTAAATTCATAATTATTTGTATTAAATGAATAAATATAATGAATGATATTTGTTGTGATAATAAACATCTTTATGATAAACCTCTTTTAGCTATTCTGTTAATGACCCTATTTATATTATTTTAAGAGGAACAATATATCTACAATGTGAATTAGTATTTTTGTTACATAATTAGGTATGTTTTTTTGAGAGGAATGTCTTTGGAGGTTTTAATTAGTGAGGGGTGGGAGTTCTCTTTTATATTTAGTGGAAGGGAACCCTCTTCAATATTAAAATGAAATTTCTAAAAGAAATACAAAATTTCATATTCATTCACATGAAAAAATATTTTAAATGTCCATATATTATAAATTTTAAAGCATAATATAAAAATATATCTATAAAAATTATTTTTACAAGTTTCTAACTCATTTTGTAATATATCCTTACACCCTAGAGTAAATCCATGTATACCATAAATATAGAAAATATTTTTTCCTATTTTCAGTAATAATTTTAGGGAAATATTATGTTGCTATTATTATTTAATATTATTTATTTTTATTCCTAATATTTAATTAAGTTTTCAAATTTACATTTATAGAAGTGGGAGTTATCAATTTATAATTTATTCTATATACACTATGAGAAAGAATCATTTTAAAAAGAAAATAATAAACAATATACAATGTATTTATATATAAATTAAATATAATATATATTTAAATTATTTAAATTGTAATAATTCATATAAAATTGATTTATATTAATTTAAAATAAAGTGAAAGTATATTTTATTAATAAACACTATTTAAATGAAATTTATTGTTTTCAATTAAAATTTACTATTTTTCCCAATTCATTAAAAATTGAAAATTCTCAATAAAATTAAAATAACTTACCCCTTGATAATATTGGTTATCCTATATAAAAAATATCGGTTAATTTTTAAAATATATTTTCATTAAGTTAAAATTAATTTTAAAATTTTCGCGTAAAGAGGGATTAAACAACCTCTTAGTACGATAAAATTTTTCAAAAAATATTTATTTTTTATTTTAAATTTTTATTATTTAATTTTTAATCCAAATATAAGCATAATTTTTTAATTATTTCATAATATTCATAATATCCAACTGAATTTCTAGGTTATACTGGTAAATAATACATTTTATTTTAATAGAGTATTTTTGTTTAAAACTGACATTGCATGCATAACAAGGTATTACCAAAAATAAATTTATTATAAATGAAATATATTATAATGTTTTATGGTGTAACATTATACCATCCTAAAAATAATTCACCCATGATATTTAGTGGATATTATCATGAAAAGTTTTATAGTAGTTGTCCTTATTAACATACTCAGTTTACAACGTCTCCTCCTCCATTTTTTGTTTTCTCAAATGTTCAATATCTAGATGAGTTGTTATATGTGTCAATACATTATCTACATTTTCAAGAATCTATATGGTTTCATCATAATAAGAAATTTTAGGTTCTAAATATATTTCATTAGTTGTGAAAAAAATTTTTGGTCCTTGAATTTTATTACATAATAATGATATAAGGAATACATAATGTACATTTGAGCTATTTGGAAGATTTTTTAATTGATAATAAACATATTTAATTACATATACAACATTATAGGGTGTACTGTAGCAGGGTATCTATTTACCTTTTATAGTATAACATATAAAATACTTTCTTTAATATAATTTTAGAAAAATGACCCCCACATGTAATTCCAAAATGTTCCTCAGTTTTTGAGAAATAATCTTATTCTTACTTAGAGAGTCATTAATTTGATCTTGAATTTCCTTTATAATAGGTGTTATCTCAATAACATGTATTCGGATGACTATTCTCATCTCACCAACATCATCCAATCTTATTTGAGTACGATATATATTACCATATAATTATTTATATGGTTCCAATTGTATATATTAATGGAATCTATTATTATTGAAAAACTATATCAAAGGTAAATACTTAAGGCACCAACATTTAATGTGAGCTGAAAATGAACTAAATATTTTCTATATTTTATTAATCAACACATCAGACAATACATCAATTTCATGGTTGTAGATATTTCCCATATTAATCACATTACCAAGATCCTTTTGATGATTATTCCATAATTATGATGTAATGTGTAGATCATGATCAGACATAATTAATAGTGGTTCCTCATGTATTAAAAAAATTACTTAATATAGATAATTTGGGGTTTCATAATAGATAAATCATTTATAGTATTGAGTAACACTACATATTTCTTAAGGAGATCAATAATGACTCATATTTCATCATTGATTATTGGAATATTTTGAAGTACTACGACAATGTCTATCGTATGTTCATCCCATTTCATCATAGGAAGAAAAATAGTTTCATGAATCCTCTACGATGTTGTGGGAATACATAAATTTTTTAAAACAAATATATCTAAATACGTAGTAAAAAATATTCTACTTCATGTTATCAAAGAAAAAATTTTCCTTAAAATACATATTGATAATTGTTTTATATGGATGTATAGAGAAATTTAAGCTATGAGAATCATCCAAAAATTCCCAGCTTTTCCCATGTATATATGGAAAACAAAAATTATTTCTAAATTTTAGAAGACCATATTCACAAATTATGTTTGATAATTTCCAATCATTCGTATAATTGATTTTTATAAAAAAATTCTTATCATCTTATTAATAACATTTTTTTATTTTAATAAATATAGACATTCCATCATTTGAAAATTTATTGATTTCACTAATTCCTTAATAATATTCATATCAAAATTTACTATATATATGATCATAAGTTCTTTTTAAATAATCATTTGGTATTGAATTCAATTTTATTTCCTTCTCAAATCAACTCTTACATAATTTCCATTACCTTTAGTGGAGTGAATTGAAAAATAGTAATCCATCAGTATCTCAAGCCATCACCTTCAAATAATGAGGAATTAATTTTTTTAAAATAAGTATATTAGTCACTTATGTCCCATTTATATGTCACATATTTTTTATAGATATAATGTATCCATATCGTCAATGTAAATATTAGAGTCTCCTAATCAAGATCATGGGTTGGATAGTTGAGTACATGAGTATTAAAATAAAAAAATTAACATTGTCACTTTTCATAAAGAAACAAAAAAGACCCTTCTTTGATGCAACACAATATATCAAAATCCCACATTTTTTAGATGGTACACTATAATTAAGAGCATTGACAAATTTCCACATTAGTTAAAAAAACTCATCAAATTTCATTGCACAAAAAAATTATGAACACTTTCATGAAAACCAAGTCAATTTATTGTCATATTTGAAAACAAATTCAATGAATTGTTGATAATAAACTGAGAACCCATCAAACCTATGTAACTCAGTTCTATTTTATTGTGTATTAGATTCTCAGATTGTCATTTTCTATTATAGATCAACTGGGATTCCATTCATGGATACAATATATCCATGAAAAGAAACACCATTTTTTACATATATCACAATTAATAAATTTTTGAAATTACTATTTCCATTTATAATTATTAGTAATGATCTTTATATGATTCTTATCTTCCTCATAGCATTTATAATACACCAAAATATTATACACTTGCACTTAGGTGACGTACCTAAGAAACCAAATTATGATAAAACATTTCAAGGGATTAATAACCTATTGCTGGATGATTCACCCATTGAAAATAAATAATCTAATGATAATTGAAATTGTCAATATTGATTAAAATGTTGGAAGAAATACATTGTGATAGTTTATTGGATTTTTTTGGTGCATGGGAAAAGTACAAACAAGTAGTAGTGTTCTCATATTAAAATAGTTATCATGCCTCTATACATATATTTAATTCTCGGAAATTTTATGGGTTTATTTGTAGTTATCTGTATTATTGGGTGGAAATAGGTAAAACATAAATTGTTTAACCCATATTTATAAAAAAGTAAACGAAAAAAATTTATTTGATCATATTGAGGATGGAGATAACTACATTTATTCAGAAATCATTTGGGAATCAACTTCAGAAGATTTTTTCATTCGATGTGATTGATCATGTGTTCTTGAGGGTCCCTCTAAGGCATGTAAATTACTGTTTCGGAAAAAAGGATAGGTTATATCCTCCGGGCATTGGGACTTTTGAGATACGTAAATGGGTTTTTGCAGTTGAATATCAGTTGGTTGTGACACCATTGATATGTTATGTCCATAATGTGTTTCTTGTATCCCAATTGATGATGTATCATCCAAATAATAACCATGTGATATGATGGGTTCAATTTGACCATGATCTAGATTCTATGTTGGTTCATGTGACAATAAAAATTATGGGTAGGTTTGAGAATGCACTACATTAGAAAATGACAGTCTAGTGTGGGTTTTATGGTGACATAGTGAGATTTAGGGTGAAACATGGGATCCCAGAAGTTACATTTTCAATAAAAGGGACTAAATATTCAAAAAAATGGAAATTTTTAATATTTAGGGGATTTAAATACCATTTTTTTGGATAATGAAACACCCCCAGATTTCGTAATTTGACTAGTTATATATGTATTATATGTATATAATGTGTTTGGGTTGAGTATTTATATATTTTTTAGTTTTTGTAATATTTTGAGAATATTATGGAGGTTTATGGTTAGTAAAAACTGTGAAATACATCCCAGGGAAATATCAAACTACATGAGTGGAGAATTGGTAAGTTCATGATAATGTGAATTGTTTGGGAAAACCATTTGATTTCCACGGATAATCCATGAATTATTTGAAAATTTGGAATCCAATGTTTTTTATACGGTTCTTCAGATAGTGTGACCAACCATGAATGGTGGTATTAAAGGCCATATCTAGTGAACAGTTATCACACAGTTTTCCTAACTGTTATCCCTGGCCATGAAAAATGAAAAAAATTTATTAGATGACATTGGATCTAACTAGGTTCACCCCATAAGCATCATGTTTCCCAATAAATTTACTATAACTCGAATTCATTCTTATTTTTAGGATACAAATACAATTCCTTTCAATTTGGGAGAAATTCATGGGGGAATCTATTTCTGTTAGAAGAGAGATTTTTTTATATGTAATAATTATTCATTATTTACATTATATTAATTCTTTTTTCCATCTAATTTATTCATTTATTTAGACTGTTCGGGTTAAATACATATAGAGTTATGTCAATCATGATGGGATATTATTATTTTCATAAAAGAGAACCTAATTTGTGGATAATTTTTAGAGTCTCCAGATTGGTTTTTAATGTTCTATTTCATTCTATATTATTTCAAAACATTGAAATGTTGGAGGATTATCCATTGACTCATTTTTATTAGAACGTGAAGGATTAGTTTACAAAAAATTAGTTTCGTGAATGGAATTATAAATTTTTTATTCATTATGGAAAACTTATTTAGTGAGGATTTTGTGATATTGTATAAATTGGTTTGTTTTGTAGAAATTTTATTGATTCATGATTTAAAATTTAAATATTGTCTTTAATTCATGGATAATAATATTTTGAAATGTAAGTTTGAAATGGTTTTGGAATAGATTTTGGTACACATGTTCTGTGTGAGTTGATGTTCATTTCAGATGGATAAGGTAATGATTTTTCTCAAATAAAAATGTTATATAGAAGGTAATTATGTTTCCCCTTCAAAATGGTTGACCAATTAATGAATTTTTTGATGGATAACCGACCACTAGTGGATATAGGTATTTCATTGGTTATCATGCTTGTGTGGATTTGTGGATGTTTATATTGGGTATCCCAAATGAAATGTTAAATTATTTCAATGACTTATTTGATTACATTCCATAAATACTTTTTTTGGTATAGAGGAATGTTTTTTATTTGATATAATATTACTAAAATAATCAGAAATCGTTTTATTATAAAACTCATTCGATCCTAGAGGTATCATTTGGTATGTAATTGGGGAAATAATATAGACTTTTATACTGGCCCACTTCATCAGAACGTTGGTTCATTGTTTGATTTTTAAATTGACACTTACGTAATGGAGACACGTCTCATTTCATTAGTGATGTGTCCCAACACCCAAGGCATTTCATGATGTGATGGATCATGGAGTATGATGAATATTGTTGTATAATTGTCTATTATTTCTCATAGTTTTGATGGATTTGGTTTCCACTTTTTACTCTGATATTTAATGGTTTGGTTTTTTTATCTTTGAGTTTTATTTTTGGTGCACATGCATCATATAATGTCTTTTTTGGGTTTTTATCTTGGTTTGATCAATTTATTTTCAGATGTAAAATAATTCCATAATTATTTATGAATCCCGTTGCATTTATTTCCATAAATTGGTGTCTTAGAGATTTCATCTAAGGCCTAGTAGAAACCCCAACCTCATTGTATTACAATGGTTGAGGGGAAGGATTTTAACAATGAATTCCAAAAACAATAATTAATGTATTCCATAAATAATATATTCATAATATCTATAAATAAATAAGTTGGATTAATCAATCCAAATGGAATTTATATAATATTGTAATATATATAAATTATTCATACCATTTTCCCAAGAATGAATTTTTCATTTACTAACAATTGATGTATCCCATATAGAAGTTCATTATTTGAGATAATATTCGTTTATGTGATGTTTCAAAAATTATACATGTATTTGCGAAAGAGGATACCATTTCATTATCATTATATATTTGATTCTAATATAATAAATGTGTATCTTTTTGGATTTATATTTCTTCTTAATATAGAGAACATGGGATACCCATTCCCAAACAATTAGGAGAATAAATTCCCCATCACCAAATCACACTATTTGGTTCTTCAATTATTATAGTTACATAGTGGAATTTTATTAGGGAATATTTGATATTAGTCTTGAATTGGTGATTAAAAAAATGTAAAACACAACTTCCCACTATGGTTTGGTCCATGTAGTTCATTATGAAATAAAAATCTATATTCATGCACAAATATATACATCCCAAATTTGATGATTAACTTATATATCTCTATATCTGCTTATATAGTCCTCTCCAATAATCTCATTTAGTAATGATATTGGGGGTGGATATAGACATGAAATAGATTATTAAATATATTCTCTAAAGATATGGAAGTCAACAGCATCCTCCAAATTGATAATTTAATTATTAATGCAACATTTTATTCATTATATATTTTAATCAACTCCATAAAAAAGGCCAACGAGCCTGTACCCGAGTGGTAAGGGATCCTGCTAGGCATCCATGAGACCCAGGTTCAAAACTGGGTGTAGATGAATTTCGGGGTAACTGTAGCTATCACTATAGCAGTTAATGTTCGACACTATAGCTGCTGGAACTATTCACCTGATTGGGGTCTTCAGGCAACCGATTTGGTCATATGGGTATCCAGGACCATCGGGTCATCAAAGGCCTTCTAGCAATAGGGCCTTCGGGTCACAAAGACCATGGAGTATCCCAATTGCCATAGAACATGCCCTAGAAGAGAATCAAAGCAACAAGAGTAGAAGCCCCCAAATGCAGAGCTAACCGGATTGGATGAATGAGAGGGTATGGCAGATACCATCGGGACCAGGCACCGTGCAGCTTTGTACGGGGCAATGATTGACGATCAACAATGCAATGTGGGCTAGCTAGGTGATCAATGACACAGAAATTTGGGGAGGGGTAGTTCAAGTTGGCTGGGCGTACAGGTCATGTATTGGGCATGGTATGCCTTTGGGCCTTCGGGTCATGAATTACAAGTTTGTCAGGATTTGTGCCTTGGGCCTACGAGTCATGTACGGGTTCCCCTTCAACCCTTAAAAGGTGGGTTATACATAATAAAATAAAAAAAGAAGGCCTTCGGGCCATTCAGGACAAGTTCAAAAAAAGTATTATATAAATTTCAACCATATGTATGATATATTTTCTTGAAAATAAAGAATGTTTATGCGTCAGAATGGCTACTTCCTGACACATTATCATCGTATTCAAACGATCCCATAGTATTTTAACTTAAAATTAAATTCTTATATAAAAATGGATAATCCTAATTTTCATGGAAATTTGTGTAGAAATATTAGAGTGGGAGATTATTATTTAAATATATCAATACCTAAATTTGTAGATATAATTTTTGTACCTACCACTAAATCATTGGATACTTGCACCACATCAGTAGTGATTGAATATGCTTTGGATTCTCTACATGTAAGCTTCTAGTGTCTATTCCCATGATTCATGAACATTAGTTTTTATTTTACCCCAACTCCCTATAGTTGTATCAAATAATTGTTTTTTTTTATTCTTCCCATTGAATCTTTTTTTTCTTGGTGATTTTTATATATTCATTCATAAGAATCTCTTAACCATTTATAGAATTTCCTAAGGGAATTCATTTTCTAGTTTTCACAATATAGAAATTACTAGGCTCTCTTCCCCCTAGTTCACTTGCACATTTTATTGGAGTTAGGATATAAACTTCTTGAATTTATTTCAATTGAATATGTATTATATTGATACCTAATTCCACATTTTATGGCACATAAAAATTATTTCTTCATATGAAAAAAATTTTTACAGACCATTTCCAATCAGATTATACAATTATTACTTTCTAATGAATGGTCAATATTTCACTCAATGAAACATTTTTCATCTATATCATACCTCAAAACCATGTAAATGTAGCCTCATACTAAGAAACACTTTCTTATCTCTTTGATATAAGCAACAAACCATTATCAGTATATAATTGTGTTTCCCACCAAGTAATATTTATATAGTAAATTCCTCATTAAAAAAATTTCCAATCCATGTGTTATATTTATATTTCCTCATTTTTATTCTATAAAAATAACAACCATTTATCAGAATCACCAATAAAATAACAAACGTCAATTGTGTGGGTTTTCCTTTTAACAGTGTCACACATCCCTAAATATATTCTTTAGATTCATTATACAAATCTAGAAAACATATATATTAGTTTTCCAACAATGTTACTATGGATTATATCACATAAATAGATATATAATAGGAAAATATATTGGTTTTATATGTTTCTCCTTCCAGTAAATGTTATTTTTCCTAACCTAATTATTCAACCATAATATAGCTTTAATTTTCACAGTTCCAATAAAGCTATATTTTCTTCATATGAAGGGAAATATCTATATTATACACATTTATTGAAACACTTAATCGTTATTGGAACCATGTATAATCAATGAAAAATTCAGTATTTGTTCATAAATGTTATTATTTTAAATCATAACCTATAATTCCAAATATAGAATAAAACATAAAATAACTTAAGATGTATCCATTTTTAATATTAGTACTATAAAATTAGATTCATTGGAAATATTTTTATATTATAATCCATGAGAGTGGTTTTTAACAAATATTTGATTTATTAAATGCTTATAAAATGGGTGATTCAAACCAAGTGTGCAATAGGGATCATTTTAATGAACTAGTTGATGCTTCAGTGTATCCCAATGCACACTTTTCAGTGTTATTACCCTTAGGTTCCACTATTCCAAACCCACATAAACTTTTAGTGTTCATAAATAATTATATTTCTTGTAAAACCCACATAATATATTCTATTAGAGTCCTCTTAAGCTAATCATTTTTAATAACCACAAATCATGTTAATATTGATTAATATATCTCCAATATTGTGTAGAGGTTGTTGGATTACATTTGCTAAAATGATTACAACACAACTTATAAACAATACCGATATCTTTAATCAAAATCTAATTAATCAAGTTTGAATAATCTAAACTATGTATGATCTTCTTCTATAATGTTTTATTATACCAATTCTTAAGTATTATTCTATAATATCCTAGGTAAATAAAGAAATATAAAAATTTCAAATTTATTAATATTTGTAAATTAAATTAAAATTTTACATTAATGCAGTTTCTATGTTCAGTGGCGTACTCAATACGCAAAAATGAGTTTCGTTGAAATCAAACGTTGCACAATAATAATAATATATTATTATATTAAATGGTAGTTAATGCATTGGAATTGTATTAGAAATAATGAACAAAACAAAAAAATTATAATTATACATATTTGGTATATGTCTTTTCATTTATCCAAAAAAATTAGAGGCTTAAAATGTGATTGAATCCAATTTTAAGCATAATTTACCTTAAAAGGTTGATATAAAGCCTTTTGATGGAATACCCTATTTAAAGATATATTTTTACTTTTATATATTCTATTTTAACATATAAAAAACTTATTTAGAATCAGGGCATCAAAACTCACTTTGGGTAAAATTTTGGTATTTTTCTAATAAAATTCAATTTTTGATGAATAGTGAAAAATACAGTATTTTATTTCAAAACTGCCTTTTAATATAAAATATTTATATGGTTAGAATATATTTTTAATTTTTTTAAAGTTATTATATATTATATTTTTAAAGTTTAATCCAATTATGGTTATTACAATTAATTTCACATTTAAATTAAACATAAACATGTGTCAATATTTTGATAGTAATTATTTCTTAAAAACAGACCTTTTGTTTTTACAGAGGGACATAATTTAAAATTAATTTTTACACTTCATTGTTATATATTTTTAAAAATGGATTCAATATTTGAAAATCAGGGGGTCAAAAATTTTTAAATAGGTAACAATCATTTTTATACATTATGAATATTTACTTTAGTAAATATTTTTTTACCAAGGTGTAAATGTTAATCACGTAAATAAGGATAAAAAAATATTACAATAATAATATAAAATTACATAAACATTTTTCCTAATCTTATAGGTTTATATACCTCTGACCACGAGCATCCTTGGGTCAATTGTGGGACCCCATGTGGCCACTTGGGAGTGATAATGATACATTAATTTAATTAACATAAATTCAAGAAATAAATGACATAAATAAATATCTTTTAGTAAATTAATTTTTACATAGGGTTTTATAAGTTATATTCTCGACTATAAATATTTATTGGAATGAAAAAAATATTTTTCTACATCATGGTATTATTTTACAATTTTTAGACATTAAATAAACAAAACTAATTATGACACAATAATGATGAAAACATTACCTAATTAATAACTGATTTAAATAAATAAGATTATAAAGATTAAAATAATATCCAAAACTTGTAAAATTATTATTGGATGATTATATTTCTACCATGAGTCATATTATATTCTACGTTAAAAATATTTGGACCTTTTGATACTTAAAATCATTATGTAATAATATAATATTTTCACACATTCCTAAAGATCCCCTCCCCCCCGTATAAAAATCCCTCAAATCTAACCCATTACTCACTCCTCTCATGCCCCTTGGCTCATAAAAACTCTACCCAATTATACTCTATATATCCATCTTCTCCTCATATAATCCTTATCTTAGGAAGAACACAATTCAACAAACCATTTTGGTTCAAACCAACAGGAGTTACCTGATATAAAGGTAACGTCTTCTCTGAAGTTCCTTCATTTTATTTTACTTCTCAAAAACCTAAAATCATTCTATTCCTTTCTTGTATAAAAAAATGTATACTAAATATACTAAGATTTTTATATGAGAAGTTTTCTAACTACACTTATACACACCTCCATCTAATCGGTAATGAACATACTGTTTATGTGGACGATAAACTAACACCACACAAAACGATGAGTGTTCAATTATCTTCTAGCACATCTCATGGTTTCAATTAGGATGTAAATGTATTTTATATGATATATATTATATATATAATGTTTCTAGGATTATTTATATTTCATTTATATAATACCTTTATGGTTTCCATTATGGGTAAACCTGATAATTTCATTTTAAGAAGTGCAGACTACCACCCCTCAATGTGATATGACCCGTTAATGCCATATGTGGGACATATAAAGGATGGAGTTAATCATATTATTTATGATATTATACTGGAATTATAATATACCTCTGTATAATTATGTTTTTACTTCCATTAAAATAAGACATAGAAATGAAAGCAGCATTCATGCGTACGTACAGCTTACCATCTATATGAACAGTGCATTTCATTTCTTACCTCGAAAAGTTATGTACTATTATAAATACATATATATACTGGATATATAAGATATATATGGTATCTAAATCATTAATATCATTTTTGATATAATGAACTATCGACCACATGGACAACATGTAAATCTAAGAATATCATTTTGGACTCATGTACCAAATATGGACAAAACAACCGTTATAAACATAGATGATTACATAATTTTAATAACATGGTAATATGTGATATAAAAAAATAATAAACATGAAAAATGTTCTTTATATTGTATAAATTATCTTTTTTAATATTATTCAAGAGATAATGAATGAATGATTCTTGTCAGATAGGTGGTAAGGGACTTTGTCTCAATATTCTTTTATTGAAGCATATTTTGATTTAATACATGACTTTCTTTTATACACTATATAAAAACCTATGAGTTTTCATTTCATTCAAAGGGAATCGTTTTCTATGAAGATTTTTACAAAACCAAAAAAAATAATGTTTCTTTTTAACAAAATGATTGATAATGACCTTTCCACCACCATGAATATTATTTGATCCTTTGGCTTTCAAAACAAGAAGTTATGGTTATAAAAGGAAAATAAATACTGTATACTCTATTTTGTATTTTGGAAATGAAATTTTTTTAGATAATGGATTTTTTATGTCAATATATTTAAATTATATATTGTTATTGAATTGTGGAGATTTTATCTTTGCATTATATTGGTTTTATGAATATTTTATGGTTAATGGTCATTATTACGTAAACAGGTGGTTCCGTGAAAATACTAGGGCAGGTAAGCCAAAGATTTCTCTTCAATGCATTTGATAATGTGACCGGGGTAAACATGATTGTTTCTCCTAAGAGATTTTGGGAATATATTATGATTGGTATACCAAATGTGACTTCATACGTAGGAGTGATAGCAACAATGTAAGTATGATATGGATGACACAAGTTTTCATTATGATTTATGATTTCTATGTGTTATTCATAATTCTTATGATTTCATGAGTTATGTTAAAGATCTTATGTTATGTATGTAATTATGAACTAATATTTTCATTCTTTTTTTAAAACCCTTACTTATTTTTTCATATTCATAAAATGTATTGAAATGTTTTTCATAGGACAGAAAGAGTAATAGGGTCAAGGATGGGATCAAGGAAAAATCATGTTGTCTAAAACATGGAACAAGGCATGACAATTTTTTCTCAACAATGTTTATTTTATGAAAATATGGGAACTAAGTAGAAGTGTCTATCTTGTAATTTTATAGATGTGATGTAATAGTTAGGGCCTAGTTCTCTAAAACTCTAAGCCAGAAATGATATTCAATGTGAATTATTCTTTTAATTCATGATTATATAATGTTTAAGGTATGGTTCTTATAGTTGGTATCAGAGGTCTTTTTAGACAAGATTATGAGTTAGGGTATTGTTAAAATAATATTGATAAGTTAATTTATGTTAATATTAAAATGATATTGCATTTACAGATTACCATGTTGCTTAACCTATGATATTTCTCTTTTCAAAATGGTTTTCAGCATAATAATCATTGAAGCTATGTTGAGATTACATAAGGGGGAAGACAGCCTTCCATATCAGCAACCTGAGATGGTCAAAATCATAACTGAACAATTTGTAGTAGTGATGGTACAATTGACTCAGGATATAAACGGTGCTGGTATCCATGCACGAGATCAGCCAGACAAACCATAGAGAAACAAGTTAGTAGTGGAGTATTTAATAAGGAGACATCCCCAGTAATTTAGAGGATCATATGACCCTGTGCTAGCAGAAGGGTGGATTAAAAAACTGGAGAATATTTTCGATGTTATGGGGTGTTCATATGATCAAAAGGATAGTGTTGATTTTTACCATTTTTAAGGTGAAGCTCATTAGTGGTGATCGATGGTGAAAAATATCAGGGATAGTGAGGATAATGTTTCTCTTTTTTTGGATGAATTAAAAGGTATGATTCTTGAGAAATATTTTTCAATGGTGGATCCTCTTAGGATAAAAAAACATTTCCTAGAATTGAGGTAGGAGGATGACTCAGTGGCTATATATGAAGCAACATTCACTCGACTAGCAAGTTATTCTCCAAATTTCAGACAAGATCCTTATAGTAAAATCCATCCTTATTACACTAGATTAAAACCAAAGTATATATGTTCATTATCATCTCATTATTTAAAATGTTATGAAATACTTGTTTGATGTTCGGAGGAGTAAATTGAGTTTTCTGATGATCGATTCTTCATTGAAAAACAACAGAATAAGAGATCAAGGTGGTTGGAGAAATGGAAAAACATTTAAAAAAAGTCTGATGGTAAGAAATTTTTTTTAAAGTTTATGAAAATTATGGTAAAAATAATTCTATGGAATTTCTTTTGAATTATGGAAAGTACTACCAATGTGGTAAAACGAGACATAAATCTTGCAATTGCACTGAAAATGATCAGGGTAATGGTAAGACAAATACTTATTAATTATCATTAAAAAGTTTTAAGTATAATGAAATTAGTCCTTAGGAAAATTATTTTCAAATGGAGAACTCAACTGGGTGAAATCGGCCAGACTACAAGTAGAAAGGGGTGGTGAAATCCTATGAAACAACATCAGCAGATGTTTAGAAATCAAATGAAGTCGTATTAGGTAAAATTTTTGTTTTTTTAGATTGTACCAATGTGTTGTTTGATTCGTGGTCTACTCAGTTGTTAAATTATGAGAAGTTTTCTAGAAATTTTGGAATTGAATCTGAAGATATGAATCATGAACATAGGTAAAAACACCATGATGAAATTTTGGAACAAAATGAAATTATAAGAACATTATGATGCTTATGTGCTGAAAGAATCTACCAGAAAACCATATTATTTTTCCCTTAGAAGAGTATGATGTTATTTTGTTTATTGAATGGCTTTCTGTTTATCATCTTAAGATTGATTGTAGAGATAAAGAGGATTCATTTCAGAAATATTTGCAATTTGTGTACAAGAATGAACAGTTACTTTTGATAACATATTAGGAAGCAGAGAAACTGGTAACATATGGAAATAATGATACCTCACAAATATTTGTGAAAAAAAGTAACTTTTCTGATTTATGATTTTCCAGTGGTAAATGAGTATATTGATGTTTTTACTTATTATTTTCCTGTTATTATTATTGACAGGGAAATTGAATTTACTATTGACTTAGTTCTGGATGTTATACCAATTTCAAAACCCCATTATCGAATGGCTCAAATTTAACTATTAGAGTTAAATAAGTAATTTCATGAGTTATTTGATAAAGGATTCATTTAACCTAGCATATCTCCATGGGGTGCCCCAATCTTATTTTTTAAAAATAAATATGGTTCAATGAGATGTTTCATTGATTATAGAGCATTGAATAAAATCAATTTTAACACCAAGTATCCTTTTCCTCATATAGATGATTAGTTTGATCAGCTCCAGAGAGCTCAATATTTTACAAAGATTGAGTTGAGGTCGGGGTACCATCAGTTGATAGTAAATGAATCAGACATTCCGAAGAACATGTTATGTACTAGATATGGAAATTATATATTTTTTGTTATGTCTTTTGGTTTAACCAATGCAACTATTGTTTTCATGGATCTTAGGAATAGAATTTTCCATGAGTTCTTAGATAAGATTATGGTTTTTTTTCATTGATGATATTTTGGTTTGTTCAAAATTTTAAAAGGATCCTGAAAGTTATTTTACAGGTTTTCTTTCAAACCATAAAAGAAGAGAAACTATTTGGGATATTCTGAATGTGTGAGTTTGGGTTATAGAAAAATTCTTTTCCGGGTCACATTGTTTCAAAAAATCTAATAATTTTTGATCCCGCTAAAACAAAAGTTGTCGAATAATGGACAACACCCTCAAATATAACTAAGATCCATATTTTCTTGGTTTGTAAGGTTATTACCAGTTGTTTGCTTCAAAATATTCAGGGTTACCTATTCTAATGACTTTGTTAACTCGAAAAGCTATTATGTTCATTTGGAGAAAACAATGTGATCATTGTTCTTAGGAATTGATAAGAATATTTGTAAATGCTCTAGTTTTGGCACTACCTTCTAGAAATGGTAAGTTTGTTATCTAAACTGATGCTTAAATGAAAGGACTTGGTTGTATCCTTATCTATAATGATCAGGTAATTGCTTATTCTTCACGTTAGTAGAAACCTCATGAGTTAAATTACCATACACATGATTGGTAATTATCCCATGTTGTTTTTACTTTAAGAATTTGGAGGCATCATTTGTATGGAATAAAGTGTGAAAGAAATACTGATGAAATTTTTTTGAAGTATATATTCATTAAAAATTAATTTAACATGATACTAAGGAGATGGTTTGAATTAATCAATTATTATAATTACAAGATCCTTTAAAATCCGGGAAAAGAAAATAATGTGGCTGGTGTATTGAGTCAAAAAAGTAATGATTTATTGACCATGCTACGTTTGGAACTGGATCGTTTGGTTTTTTATTTGATGAAATTTTTCATAGAAGTTTTTGGTGTAAGAAATTATTCTATTTTTTTCTAGTGTTACTGAGATCATCTCTATCGGACAGAATAATGAAAGCTATTAAAGAAGATAGTGAGTTGTAAAAAATGGTAGAGTTGGTTCTGAAGTGTATGATGCTTGAATTTAACATTGCAAATTATTGTGTTTTGAGGTTTGGGAAAAGATAATGTTTTCCTTGTGATTCACAGTTGAATAATGATTTTTTATGTGAAGCCCATAGTTCCTCATTTATAGTTTATCCTAGATGTACTATGATACACGTGGATATTTGGGGGTTTTACAAGTGGGATGAAATGAAAAGAGATATTTCTTATTTTACAGTGAAGTTTTATACTTGTCAGTAGGTTAAAGCAGAGTGACTGTTACCGAAAGGGATGCTTCATTCATTACCGATTCCAGAGTGTAAATGGGAAAATATATCCATGGACTTTGTTGTGGGATTACCAAATACATTTCTAGGTAAAATTGGAATCTGAGATATTGATGATCAATTGACTAAATCTGATCATTTCCTTCCTGTTTGAGATACATTTTCTCTAGATCAACATTCTCAGTTGTATTTTAAAGGGCTATTCAGGTTGAATTTTTTCCCCTCTCCATTTTATATGATCTTGATAAAATGTTTACATCTAAATTTTTGAATGTCTTTCAAAAGTCTTTGTATTCTGAATTAAATTTTAGTACAACATTTTATCTGCAATCAGATGGGCAGTCAGATTTAAAAATTCAGAACATGGAAGATATGATAAATGCTTATACATGGAATTACCGGGTAATATTGGACTAACATATTTTATTGGTTGAATTTTAATATAATAACATATTTCATTCCATTATACAGATGGGTCCATTTGAGGCATTATATGGGAAGCGCTGTCGAACACTATCTTGTTTGGATTAAGTATCTAAAATGATACTGATGGGACCTAAATTTGTAGAAGAGATGGAAGAAATGGTTCAGTTGATTCAGAAGTTTATGATAAGAGCTAAATGTAGACAGAAAAGTTATGCGGATAATCGGAGGAAGGGTCTTTCTTTTGAGGTATATGATCAAGTATTTCTCAAAGGTTCTCCAAGTAAATGTGTGAAGAGTTTCGGTAAGAAGAGAATGTTGAGTCCAACGTTCATTGGACCTTAAGAAATATTGGAGAAAGTTTTATTTTTTGCGTACCAAGTGGCTTTATCTCCACGTTTATCCCAGGTACGCAATGGTTTTTATGTTTCTATAATGAGAATGTATATGCCATATCCAGACCTTGTTTTATGTCTACTGCGGTGATCTTGCCCTTAGTGATAGGAATGGGGTTGTGTATTCAAGGTTATGTAATGCCACTTCATCCTGAGTTGCTTTGTACTCTTTATGCTTTTATATATCTTTTTGGGAGCAGGCCTTTACCTGGCTCTCGGACTTTCCGGTAATTCAGTTGGAAGAGAATCTCTCTTATGAGGAACAACCAGTCCAGATTCTTGATAGAAGAGAGGAATTAATACAAAATAAGGTAATTCACCAATTAAATGGTTTTTTGAAATAATTATAAGGTTGAATAGGAATCTTGGGAAACTAAAAATTCTATGAGGGATAAATACGCCCATTTATTTGATATATGAATAAAATTTTAAGGACACAATTTAAAAAGGGGGGAAGGAAGTAATATCCCAGGTAAACAATGAGATATGAAATATTGATATTTATTATTATTGGTGAATTAAATATTAATTTTACTTTATTAGGGTTTCTATGTTATATGGCACACCCAATACGCAACAACAGGTTTCCTTGAAAACATAGGTTGCACAATAATAATATAATATTTTTATTATAAATGGTAGTTAATTCCTAGCCGTTTTATTAGCAGGAATGAATAGAACTAACTAAAATAAGAATATTCATGTTTTTAAAATGTTTTTACATTTATACAATATATGTTAGAGGCTTAAAATTTGAATGAATCTAATTTTAAGCATAATTTACTTTTAACGGTCGATTTACCGCCTTTTGATGGAGAAACCTCATTAAATGTAGTATTGGTCACTTTAATATGTTCTATTTGACAAAATTAAATTATTATTTGTAATTGGGAAGTCAAAATTCACTTTGGTTAAAATTTTGGTATTTTTCTGATAAAATTAAATTTTAGATGAATGGTGAAAAATACTGTATATTAATTCCAAATTTCCTTTTAATATAATTTATTTATATGGTTATATTATCAGTTTAATTGGTGTTAGAGTTTCATTAGATTAAATTTTTACCATTTAATACAAATTTGGTTATTTTAATCAATTTTACTTTGAAATTGGACATAAACAAGTGTCAATATTTTGATAGTTATTATTTCATAAAAAACAAGCCTATGGTTTTGACAACGATAATTAATTTTACATTAATTACTTCCACTTATATGATTTGAATTTGGAAAAATGGATCCCATATTTGGGATTAGGAGGTTAAAATTGTGTAAATAGGTTTCTTTTATTTATTGATATTATGAAAATTTACATCAGTAAAGATATTATTTTCCATCGTAAAAATGAAAATCTGTTAAATAAGGGTATATTTTTTTACTATAATACTATAAAATTACCCTAACATGTGTCCTAATATTATTGGTAGATTCACAATGGACCATGAGCATATTTGGGACAATTTTGGGACCCCATGGGGCCACTTGGGAATTATAATGACACATTATTTTAATTAACTTAAGGTAAAGGCAAAAATGACATAAACAAATATATTTTAGTAAATTATTTTTTACATAGAGTTATATAAGTTATCTTTTCACCTATAAATTTTATTTGGAACGATAAAAATATTTATTACATCAGTATATCTTTTTTAAAATTTTTAGACATTAAATAAATTAAATTATTTGTGACACAATAATCATGTAGTGTTTACCTCATTAATAAAATATTTAAATAAACAAGATTATAAAGATTAAAATAATATCCAAAACATGTCCAATTATTATTTGATGATTTAATATAGACCTTAAATCATCTTATATTAATCTTTAATAAGTTTTTAATCTTTATAAACTGAAAATCATTCTGAAATAAAATAATACCTTCACACTTTCCAAAAGATCCCCTCCTCCACCTTATAAAAATTACTCACCTCTAACCCATTACTAACACCACTCAATACCCTTGGATAATCCAAACTATGCCCAATTAATCATTATACATTGCTCTCCTCCTCATAGTAGCCTTAAATTAGGCCGAAGGCACTTCAACAAACTCTTTTTGTTCAAACGAAAGGGAGTTACCTAATTTAAAGGTACTGTCTTCTTTTAAGATATTTTTTCCTATTATACTTCTCCAACCCCATAAACTATCTTTATAAGTTTTTTTAACAAAAATGTATCGTTAATAGACTAGGATGTTGTTATGAGAAGGATTCAAACTACACTTACACAGACCTCTATATAATGGGTAATGAACATATTGTTTCTGTGGAAGGAAAACTAACGCCTCACGAAACGATGATTGTTCAAATATCTCCTACCGCCTCTCATGGTGTCCATTATGATGGCACTATATTTATATATGATATATATTAGGATTATGTTTTCTTTATGCTTCTTTATTTTCCATTTATAGCTAACCCTTATGGTTTCCATTATGGGTAAACACGATAATTCCATTTGAGGAAGTGTAGACTACAACCCCATCAATGGGATATGACTCGTTAATGCCATATGTTGGACATATAAAGGATGGAGTTAATAATATTATATATGATATTATACTTGAATTATAATATACATATTCATCATTATGTTCTATGTCCATTAAAATAAATATTTAAATGAAGGTAGAAATCATGCTTATTTACGGCTTACCATCTCCATGAATGCTGAATTTCATTTATTACCGCCAAATGTTATGTAATATTATAAATAAAAATATATACTAGATATATAAGACATATAAGATATCTAAATAATTAATATCATTCTGTATATAATTAACTTTATACCATGTTGACAACATGTAAATATAAGAAGTTTATTTTTGAATCAAGTACCAAATATCGAAAAAACAATTTTTATTAACTTAAATGGTTACATAATGTTTATAACATGGTAATACATGATATAAAAGGAATAATAAACGTAAAAAAGTTACTATGAAAGTTGAAATTATATATACTTTATTATTCAGGAGATTAAAGAATGAACGAGTAATGTCAGACATGAGGTAAAGGACTTCATCTCAATGTCCTCTAATTGAGGAATATTTTGTTTTAATATATGACTTTAAATTATATTCTATATAAGATCCTTTTAATTTTAATTTCATTTAAAGGTATTATTTTTCTATGAAGCAGTTTACTACAAGACAAAAGATAATTTTTTTAACATACGTGGTGACAACGACCTTTCTGCCGCTGCGATTATTATTTTAGTTATTGAAAATGGTTTGATAGTGGAATTGTTATGCCAATATATTTAAATTATATATTTTGATTGAAATTTTGAATTGTTATCATTCCTTTATATTTGTTTTATGAATATTTTATGGTTTATAGGCATTGTTACATATACGGGTGGTTACATGATAATACTAGGACAGGAGTTCCAGAGATAACTCTCAAATACATTAGGTAAGTGGCGGAGCTAAATGTGAATGTTTCTCCTAAGATATTTTGAGAATATATTGTGACAGGTATTCTAAATGTAACTCCCTAAATTACTATGATAGCTACAATGTATGTATGATATATATTCCACAAGTTCCCTGTATGATTTATTATTTCTATGTGTTATTTAGAAATCATAAGATTTTATGTGGTTTGTTAATGAGACTATTTTATGTATGTAACGATGAACTAATGTTTTCATTATTTGTATTATAACCCTTATTGAGGTTTTTATGCTCATCCCGTGTTTTGAAATTTTTTTCACTGGACTTAAATATGAATAGGGTCAAGGATGGGATAAAGGAAAATTCTTGTTTTCTAAAACAATGTACTATACATGAAACTTTTATACAACAATTTTTGTTCTATGAAAAAAATGGAAACTAAGTATAAGTGTCTACCTTGTAATTTTTGAGATGTGATGTAATATTTGTGTCTTTATTCTCTAAAACTCTAAACGTGAAAAGATACTCAAAGTGAATTTTTCTTTTAATTCATGACTATGTAATGTTAAAGGCTAGGTCCTTATAAATTACGTTGGTGAATATTAATTCTTAATATAGTTTTAAAAATATTCAGCTAATTCAGAGAAACTGTAAGTATTCCCCTGGTTCTGGAATTTGGAAAAGTCCCTGACACCGTAACCCAGACTCTCTGACTTTGACACCGCAACTCATACACAGTTCTTAAAGACCATAAGTAGTGTCAGATTTCATATACTATGCCACCAGTTCCATGATCCTATTTTCAAGACACCATTAAATGTTTTGACTTTTTACCTGATAATATTACTTGATACACTATGATCCTGACACTGTATATGTGCTACCATTTCCAGATCTCACCACAATTGTGGCACTGTGACTGTCTCACCTCTCAAAGGCAATGGAGAAGACATTGTTTCCGAGTGTCATCCATTTACGACAAACTATGACACTATTCCTTGATAATTTATCCATCTTTATTTTTATGTCTAACAGTCTTATTGAAGTTTCTAAATGAAACTGACATAAGTTATGGCTTTTTTAGACATTTCACCTAACAGTACCTGGTACGAGGTGTAAAAATCATGCTTCATATCATCTCCAATTAATTAACCTCAAAATAAAAAATAAAATATTGAGACTCTGAGAGAGAGAACATGTGAGATATAAAGAAGAAAATATACTGCTCTCATGCAACCATAGTAAAATTAAGAACAAAAGGAAGAACAGATGAGGAAATATCAATCTAGCAGGAAAATGGATAAAAAAATTCTTTCACATATAAATGAAGGAGAATTATATACCTACAAAACCATACATGATCCTCAAATCCAAAATACAACACTCAGTTTTAGAGTCAACATCCATAATAAGACTCAAACCTCATATCAAATACATTTGATGAGTCAAGAGATACATCTCAAGACACACTGAGCCCTCTAAATAATTTCTCATATTTATTTTCTTTGTCCTATACATTTTTACAGAATTTTGAGAAGTGTGTGTATTTATTCGTTAAGAAGACACTATTTCATATATCAAATTAAATAATACAAGATATCATTCCACTAATATCATCATACATCAATTTACTGTAATGAATAAGTTTGGACGCGGTCTTTGAGTGACCAGGTAGGTTTTTACCCATGAAGAACTATGGTACAGGTCGTGTGACATGGATTGTCCTATGTACTATTGTTTACCCCGATCCAAGGTGTTGATTAACTTTATTATTATAAATTGATTGGTGTTAGGTGATCACCTAGTGGAGAGGATTAGGTCTCAGATTGATACTGATCCACTTGTTTTATCTATTGTGTGTTTCTATTTAGTATTTATATGTTTTAATCGATATTTAAGAAAAATGAATTTCACTTTGATTGTTTTCCTTGAATAGTAGTTAAAACTATTTTTTCTTATTAGAGTAGTTTTGATAGATTTATTAATATCTCATATTGATATTATTGATAATTAATCAATTTTATAATAATATATTTTAATGAAAAAACTTTTTTAATTTTATAACCATGATTAATAGAACCAATTTAATTTTAATTAGGTGAATTTATTATGAGGACCTTTTAAATGAATTTTTTATAAGAACTAAATTCATCCCCTCTGGAGTGTCTTTCTCAGACCAAAATTTGGTATCAAATGAGTTTTTAATATTTTAAATTATCAATATATTTAATATATCATACAATTGTGATTTTAGTTGTGTTTTAATGATCAATAAATTTCTTATTACTTCAAAATTTTTTGTTCATTAAAAAAATTATACTCTTTCTTTTTTAATAAGGGATAATATATTTGGAGGTTCTTATACCCACATACCTCTATTATTTAATGTAACCATTTATGCACAATGGGAATTTAAAATGAAAAATCACTAATAATCTTTGGGTTTTGATAAGTGGTTTCAATTATAGATGAATATAAGATTCCTCATACAACTAGAACTACATGGGATAACCGAAACATAATTTATTATAACAATAATTAAAAATACATGAATTCCATATAAAATTCATTATGAGATAGAGAATTTAACAAAACTTCTTCATGTAAAAAGCACATGAAATTTGGGATATATTTTCTATTACACATGAAGGAAAAACTACTGTTAAGGAAATGAAATTAACACCAAAACTATTAAATATGAAAACATTAAAATAAATCTTGATGGGAATATTTATAACGTGTAAAATTGGTATAATGAAATAGTGAAAACTATGATCTCTCTGGGATAACATTATATATGAAATGAGAAAATTATTAGTGTTCTCAAAAGCATAGCTGATATATGTAGAGGTCATTCTGTCTTGACTGGAAAATCACTTCACATCAGCAAATTTCCTTTCAAAAAACTCATTGGAAAATGATGATGTATGAGGATGAGATGAAATTCTACAATGAAGAAGAGGATGAACTTAAGAAAAAATATGTACCATTCAATACAATGAACTCTAAAAACAATATAAAAGAGAATATTCTAGCCTTTTGAAAATTCCAGTAACAATGAATTAACCTCATATAATGATGAGAGATGGATCAGTTGTCCAAAAGATTCATAAAATTATATAGGAAGAAGAAAATACATTGGAATCACAATTATAATGGAAGGTATTATAAAAAGGGATTTTAAAAAAGGATTGGAAAAGAAAGGAAAAATAAAAGGTGATTGTCTACTATGAATGTAATTGTAGTGGACATGTCAAATATTACTGTCCATAATTAAAAGAAAAAAAGAAGTATGAAAACAAAAACAAGATGTATAATAAATCTATGGAGTCCACCTGATGTGCCTCTGAGGATACCTTTAGTGAATCATCATCATCTCATGATGAGAATGATAAAATGGAAAATATGTGTTTTATGTCAAACCTATCTGATGTAACTCGAGGTTCTCCAAAAGAAAATTATTAGTATTATGGAAATGAAAATGATTCTTGATTGTATGAAAACTGACAAACTATTTGATTATTATAACATGCTGGAAGAGACATAAAATGAACTAAAATATAAATAGAAATATTTAATGAAACAATATTCTCTCACAAAAAATATTATGTATGAACATACTACTGAAAAGGAAATGAGTTCGCAGATACTCAAAGGAATTAATGAACTAAAAATATCTAACAAACAATTGAAGAAATATTTATAAATGTATGCCAATGGGGAAAACAATCGTACTGAAATTATTGGTAAAATGTTAGATCTTATGTACACTTCTAGAATTTTATATCAATCTGGATAGAGTAACCTATCTAAAACACATTTTTAACTAAATCTGGAAAATCTATTTTTCTACCAGATATTAAAAATTCCAATGCTATTTCAAGTTATTGAAATTCCTTTACTACCTCTAGTAAATCTGGACCAAATAGTTTTTATTTTAAAAATATATTATATAATGATTATAGGAATCTTAAAAAGAAAATGTGGGTTCCTTATAAACTAATTACTAATGTCCTTGGACCCAAACTAGTATGTGTACCAAAATCTGATTTGTATTTATTATTTTTTAGGAACGAAGATTGAAGAGCTCATGTAAAATCATACGGTACATGGTTAGTGGATGTTCAATACAAATGATATGAGATTATTCATCAGTCAATAATCTAATCAAGATTTATGGTGGGCATGTCCCCATTACTGATAATTCTAATGGAAAAATAATTGGCTAACACAAGATTTGTAACTCTAACTCAGATTTTATTTATAAATTAATTTTTATTGATGGAATGAAATATAATATTCATTGTATTTTACAATTATGTGATGATATATTTCCTATTAAATTTGAAAATGATGATTTCAATGATTTCAAAACTAAAAATTAATTGATATTTTCTTGTTTTAGATATGAATATTTTTATGTTGTTAACTTAGATTCGTGAGTTTCTCAAAAAAATTCTTGTTTTTGTTCATTTCATAAAAAGACTTGGACTTGATAATAGGAGATTAGAAAAACGAAATTTACACTCCCCTAAGAGGATTACTATGAATGTCTTAGTCAATGACCTACCCAAACATAAGGTTAAAAATGTTAATGTCAATAATCCTTATAAAATGAAAAACTACAATAGATATCATTGAAATCATTGAAATACGTTTCATCTTCTCAACCATTCGAGTTGGTTTATGTGAATTTTTTTGGACCATCTAGGTTTCTAGTTTAAATGGGTAGAAATATGTATATGTTATTTTTATATGACAATTGAATGAATAATTGGAATTATTTCTTAGCTCATAAAAGTGAAGGACGTACATAGTTCAAAAAGAATGATAAAATAGTGGAAAATTATAGGGTCTTAGAATAAAATCGTTAAGAAGTGATCATTGAAGTGAGTTTGAAAATCTAGACGTCAATTTGTTTCCTCACATAATGCTGATTAACATAAATTCTATGCCCCTAGGACACATGAAAATAAAGGGGTTGTGGAAATTATAAATTTATACTTACAAAAAATTACTATACCAATTCTTAATGAGTATGACATATCTATTTACTTACGGGCTAACGCTGTGAATGATGCTTGCAATATAATTAATATATTCTTAAATAGACTAACTCTTAAATAAACACCCTATGAGAATTGGAAAAATAAAAAACCCAATGACAATTTCATCATTGTATTGGTTGTAAATTATATATTCTTAATACCCAAGATAATCTTGATAGATTTGAATCATAGAGTGGTGAAGGAATCATCCTCGGTTATGTAACTTGTGAAAAAGCCTATAGAGTATTTTAACAAAAGAACAAAATTTGTGAAAGAATGTGTTCATGTAAAATTCAATGAAATAGATCCACATGAACCTAAGACATCTCCAGATAATACTGAACATGATTAGAAAAACCGAGACATAAATTAATAATCATATAACCATCTTGTCAAGTCATGTACTGAAACACTCGGTTCAAGAAATTCATTAGAAACTACACATGATGAACCCAAACCAATAAATGAATCGGAAAATACTTTCCCCTCTTTTTATAGAACAACTAGAACCCTCAAAACCCAACCTTTAGATGTTTTTGATGGAGATTTAGATAATGTTTCCAAAACTATATCTTCTCTATGAAATCGGGTTGAACATCAATCTTTGTTATCATAGATTGAACCTAAAAATCAATGATTCTATCAATGATGACTTTTGGGTGATGGATATGCAATAAGAACAAAATCAATATGGAATACTTAATCTTTGGAAACATGTGGATAAACCAAAAGAATCATTGACCACATTCACTAAGTGGGTTTGTAGGAAAAAAAGATGCTGAATATGGTAATATTGATATAAATAAAGCTCAATTGATTTCAAAAGGATATAGTCATGAAGAAGCAATTGAATATGAAGAAACCATTTCACCTGTAGCTAGATCTGTAGTAATTAGAATCTAGCTTTCTTATGCGGAAAATTTAAATTTCAAACTATATAAAATGGTTGTCAAAAGTGTATTCCTAGAAGGATATATAGTACATGATGTTTTTTCTATACAACCCATAGTTTTATAAACCCTCAAGTTTACAAACAATGGAGTTAAATTAAAAACCGATTTGTATTCTTTAAAAAGGCTCCATGAGTTGGTTTGATATATTATGTAGATTTCTTATTTCAAAATGATTTAAAAATTCTATAGGTGATCATACTCTTAATATAAAACAAATTTGTAATGATGATTTAGTTTTTATAATCTATATTGATGATATAATATTTGGATCTTGAAGAAATTTTTTTTGTATTAAATTTTCTATGATGATGAAAATTTATTTTGAAATGAGTATAACGGTTGATCTAAAAAGATTTTTGGATTTAAAATCTTCCAACATAAGGAAGGTTTCATTTTAAATCATATTAAATAAACTAAAGATATTTTAAAACGTTTTGGAATGGAAATAAATAAATGTAGTGATACTCCAATGAGTACTACATGTATGTTGGATCTTGATGAAAATAATAAATCTATTGATCAAACCACTTATAGAAGAATTATTGTATGTTTACTCTATATAACTGATAGTCGACTTAAGATTATGTTTAATGTTTACATGTACACATGTTTTCAAGAAAACCTAATAGAGTCTCATTTATGTGGTATTACATGAATTTTCAAATACCTCGTACATAAAACTAATTTAGGTCTATTGTACCCTTGAAGTCAATTATTTGAATTGCTTAGAAATTCAAATGCTGATTTTGGTGGTAGTATGTTAGAAATAAAAATCACCTCTGGAACATGCCATCTTTTATGAATGTATCCAGTTTCATACTGTATTATGAAAAAAACATTTTTTCATTATCTACTACTGAGTATGAGTACGTACCTGCTGGAAGTTGTTATGCACATATTTTCTGGTTTAATCACACATTACATTAATATTGATGTAAGACCCCAGATTTTTATGAGTAATATTTTTTTTATGTTATATATATATCATCAAAGGAATCTTTCACTACACACTAGCTTGTCTTACTTTACACGCAATCACGACCTTCCTCGATAGCTTGCGTTGTACGCAATACCGAGTTTCACTAAACGACGATATGCTTTTAAAATATTATTTAAAATAGCCGTTAGAAATAGTAATAACCACTTTTTGAAATTTTATCTATCAAAATGGACCTCATTTTTGGATTCAGAATACCGAAATTAGACTAGGGTGAAATTTTGTTATTTTTCTGAAAACTTTCAATTTTTGATGAATAGTGAAACCACTAAGTGGTAGGTTAAAAACTGAATTTTGCATAAAACATAATTTTACCACTTCTGTGAATGTAATTTCGAAAATCCGACAGACACGGTTGATATCAGTAAGTAAAATGTGGTTCAATGAGATAAAAATAATTTTTTGGTGAATAGTAACTTTTTACTTTTTTTACCTTGGTTAATAGTAAATAGGGTAACTAAGGGTAAATATGATATTACTATTACCCTAACACATGTCCTAATTCTATTGGATAAGTGTAATTCGACCAAAAACAACCTTATGAATATAATATGACCATTTAGGTCCACTTGGATTAGATTATGACATTTAATATTATTTTATTTAATGAATAGTTTAAATAGTTTAAATCAAAGTTTAATAACTAAAACATTTTTAATATGGGGTTATACATAAGATAAATTCGACTATAAATATTCATTATAAAGCTAAAAAGATTTCCCACATAATGATATTTTATTTATAATTTTTAGACTTTAAATAAATTAATTTATATATGACACAACGATGATGCAGTAATTACCCTTTTAAGGAAATGTTAACATAATTGATGTTATAAATGCTCAAATAAATGTAATTTGAGACTTTTTATGAATTCCAATAATTTTCTATGTTAATATGAAATATTATTTTTGATTTAATCAACATGGTTCGAACATATAATTATGTTATGACTTTCACAAAAATCATATATCAAATAGTGTCAAAATTGACACAAAATAGTTTTTAAATAAAATATTATATTATTATTTGTTATTTTATTCCTAAAAATCTAGGGTTCAGCCAAATGACTTAGATAAGGATATATATATTAATAATAAACAACTTGGGGTTCGTTTGGCATGTTATAGTATGTGTATTAACCATATAGTGTAAGAAAACAAAATGTCACGGTAAAAGTTAAATTATTTAACTTAGAGTTAAATATAATTGATAAGGATAAAATAATAACCTAAACTTGTCTAAATCTTATTGGTTGATAGTATTTCGACCCATCCCCACTTTACCTTCGAAATAAGTCCCTTTGGAACCATTATAAACCGATTTTGACTTTAATATAAAATAATATTTTGAGATATTCCTAAGGTGCCCCTCTCCTCCCTTATAAAAGGGCACCTCCTCCCCCTCCTCCTCACACAAATTTGAGCACTCAAGCTCTGCCAACCCCTGACAAAATCCCTTCTCCACTTCCCTAGAATAATAATAGAGGTCCTGGTATTCTTCAAAGACCAATTTTAGTTCCCTAAGTGGAGGATTCAAAGAGGCGTTTCAAAGAAGATGTAATATCCATTACCGATCTTTTCAATTTTTTTCTTCTTCAACTTCTTCTTCTTTAGTTGTTTCATGATAAAGTAATAAAATCAGTATTACTTACATACTGATATGTTATTATAAATATGAAACAACCCTAATTCACCTTCTATCCATCCTACGGAAAAATGAAATCACCGCGCGTGCATACGTACAGAATACCGTCTTCACACCGTGGTGTACTCTATTTTCCACCATCACCATACAAGGATGGGTATAATGGTGTAATGAGTAACTATATATGATTATTATAAAGTGATATTGATACTGAAATAGTATAAATACACTTAAATACAATTCCACGATCATGGGAACAATATCATCGCTCGTGCGTACGTACGGAATACCGTCTCCACGATGTGATGCGACTCGTTCTACATGATCATCATTACATAGTAATTATATAAATGAATTGAATGAATAAATATGATATATGTTCCAATAATACCATTATGGATATAAGGTATCTATAACCTTAAAATAAGAATAAGAATTTATTCGGCAAAACACGCATAAGAACAAAAGGCAATAAAGACCCGAGTAACAAGTAACAATGAAATATTACAAATAAGAAGCTAAGAATATGACCATATATGATATCATATCGATATGTATGATTCTGGAATAAGTCAATAACATTATTTAAACCATTATAAAGGAGATTCGGACACGTACAAATCAAATCGGACCTAAGGTTAGGTAAATATCACAATCTCACTTTTATCCGAGATTGTTTTTACTTTGGTAATTACTGAGGTGTATTTTATCATCCACATCCATGTTCCCTCAATATGTAATATTATTTCCATCCTTCTACAATAGTTTATATTCAATTTTATCCTTTGGTGAGTTTTTAGTAAAAGATATGAGAGGAATATTTTGTCGTTTTTCATACGAGGTACTTTTTTACTTTTCCTACAAAAGTACGAAGAATGTTTTTTTTAACTTATACGGCAAGAATGGATTTTTAAAACATTATTTCCAAGAATCTTCCTTTATAAGTTTTCAAGTTTATTTTTGATAAACTTATTTTAGTTTATAATTGTATGACATGTTAAGAAAAGAAAAGTGTTTTTGAAGTAGAAAGGATATTTTCCTCAAGAATGGAGTTCAAATGTTTTATCAAAATTATTTTGCATCTAAGATAATATAGGGTTATGTTTTTATCCCTATTATTAAATTGATTTGATTATGTTTTGAGGAAAATATTTTTATGAAGTCATTTACCTTATATGATTTGTTTTATGATGTCATGATGTTTCAAGAATCCTATTTTTGTTACATGTGTTATGCGATGATGTATGATTTATGATTATGTGGCACACATAAGAAAGGATTAATTATAAGATGGGTGGGACCTATATCTCCCTCCAATGCATTAGGTAAAGATTTATATCTCATGAGATAGACATGGCTGGAACAGAAGGTTATTTCGGTTTAGTGATACAGGACTGAAAAGAGGAGCGAACTCAGTTCAGAAATGGACTTTGTCCGCTAAGATAGTCTCGGAAATGAGTCATGACTAACAAGAAATGATTTTCCATGATTATGTGTGCATGCCACAAATTTTAAAGTTTTATGTTATGATTATGGGGATCTCATTTTCACTTCTATGATTTATTCCATGTTAAGATATTATGATCTCTTTTGCAGGTTATGATTTTCAAAAAGATATGATATGATTTTTATTTCCTTTATTTTCCCTTGCTGAGCATTTGAGCTCACCCTTTTTGTATGTTTTATTTTCCCCAGGTCAGGAAGATGGATATTAAGTAGAATATGCTAAAAGGGACCCTAGATATGATGAAATAAATGGGAGACAGTGTAGAAGATTTATGAACCAGTTGTTTATGTGTCCCAGTTTCTAAAGACACTATACCTATACGGTCCTTTGTGGTTTTGTTATATGTTTTAATAAGTGTGCTTCAATTTTGAAGTATTAACAATGTATGTAAAGTATGGGTCGTTATAGTTGGTATCAGAGGAAAGGTATAGTCTACCTTTGGAAACTAGGATGTGAAAGCCTTAGTAAGAACCCTAAGGATAAGTATAAGAATAGAACACAATCTTAGTGTTTTAGAAATAGCCATGAATAACCTAGGATAAGACCTTTAGCGTGAAAATTTTATTCTTGAATTATGTGGTTTTCCTATTATAATTAGTGTTTCTCACATTATTCTTCTTGGTTTTAGTCAATGGCTGGAACCCGAAAGAACCATGTTAATGCGGAATGCGATGTGTCACGACCCGTCCTCGGGGCCCGTGCCGTGACTACCCCAAGCCCGCCTTCCATAGGCCAGGGGATGGCGACTAGCACCAAGGCGTAAATCCCAGCAAAAAGGGAAGGCATTGCCATTGAAAAGTAAACAAGCACCACAGAGTAAGCAAGCGGAAAAGTAAACACTAAGTAAAAAACTGTACAAGCTGTGCTGAAAGTAAAGGGCCCGGAAATACAAACCCAACTGTAAAGTACAACTAAAAGGAAAAACAGAAACTGAAAGGAAAAACTGCAGCGTCGAGCCGTCCTCTGGAAGTCCCACCTCAAGGGTGGGTACAGATAGCTCCAATGCTCCTCAAGTCCCGTCGTCCGCTTCGAGCACGTCTCGCTCAGTGGTCCACCTCCAGGTACTGACTCGTTGTGTAGTCCACCTCCGGGTACTGACTCGTCGTGTAGTACACCTCCGGGTACCGTCCAGTCCTCGAACACTCGGCCTCCATCAGCACTGCCTGTCGTCTGCAACCAACACAACGAGGTGCAGGCATAGCCCGTGCAGGGGTGAGTATAACGATACTCAGTAGGGACCCTGAGACCCTCAAGGTCTCTCTAAAACCAACAAGGATAACCACAAATAAGATCTCAACAGATAACCTCTACTTAGATATAAGCCCATACATATACCTAAGTTATCAAATAACCCATCTCAATCATGAGGCAAACACAAGGTCAAAAGTCTCAGCTCAAACCAGGATTTTCATCATCGAAACCATAACTGCTGAAGAGCTCCGTCTCTGGAGTATACAGTGGTCCTGTCACAACTTCGAGGTACTGCCCACTAACTTAAGACTGCTGTAGTACTCCACCTATCGAGTAATGCGGGCCAGCCGCTACAACCTAGCCCTCACATGTGCCGCTACAACCAAGCGCACCTCTGTCATGGGTCTGCCGCTACAACCAAGCGCTCCCATGTGCCGCTACAACCATGCGCACCTCTGTCATGGGTCTGCCCCTACAACCAAGCGCTCGCATGTTCCGCTACAACCAAGCGCACCTCTGTCGTGGGTCTGCCGCTACAACCAAACGCTCGCATGTGCCGCTACAACCAAGCGCACCTCTGTCGTGGGTCTGCCGCTACAACCAAGCGCTCCCATGTGCCCCTACAACCAAGCGCACCTCTGTCGTGGGTCTGCCGCTACAACCAAGCGCTCCCATGTGCCACTACAACCTAGCGCACCACTGTCGTGGGTCTGCGGCTACAACCAAGCGCTCACATGTGCCGCTACAACCAAGCGCACCTCTGTCGTGGGTCTGCCGCTACAACCAAGCGCTCCCATGTGCCGCTACAACCAAGCGCACCTCTTTCGTGGGTCTGCCGCTACAACCAAGTTCTCCCATGTGCCGCTTCAACCAAGCGCACCTCTGTCACACATCGAGCCGTTCGATCAGCAGTCGTCGGGTCCTGGTCAGCTACACGGTCTCCGTGCTCCGCCCGCTCGTCTCCGGGAGGGTCCACTCCACGAGCTACTGGTTGATAATCCAAGTATCACAAAGTCCCGCAAGGAAGTATCTCGAAGGACCACCTTGTCATAGGGGTCTCAACGCAACAGACGGTGCGTCAATCGCACGCCCGATCTGTGAGTTATTAGCCTTTTCGTCCCTGGGGCCCGGTTGGTTTCGTGAGCGAACCAATCCGGCCGTAACTCAACTATACCCCGAACACTCACAGGGTATACTCATAGGGACCGTTTTTCAAAGTGATCACCAATGCCGCTGACGGTTCGTCAAACGAACGTCTGGTCTGAAAGATATCAGCTTTTCCATTCCAGGGGCCCGGTTGGATTTCAGTGCGATCCAACCCGGCCACTATCCATCTGCATCCAAAACTCGGGCGGAGGATGCCAAAAGTTCCGCCTCATCAAGAGGAACTCAACGCAATAGACGGCGCGTCAATCGGACGCCCGGCCTGAGAGTTATTGGCTTTTTCGTCCCAGGGGCCCAGTTGGTTTTTAAGGAAAAACCAACCCGACCGTACTCCACCTGCGTCCAAACCTCGGGCGGAGAATGCCAAAAGATCCGTCTCACATAGAGGAATTCAACGAAACAGACGGCGTGTCAATCGGACGCGCAGTCTGTTAGTTATTGGTATTTCCGTCTCACACCCACCCTGGGAAACTTCCCAGGAGGTCACCAATCCGGATCACTGCTCTAGGCCATGCACGCTTAACTATGGAGTTTTAACTACGTAGGCTCCCGAAAAGGAAGGTGCACCTTGAGTATAGTATACCGAAACGACCATCTTGATCCAAGGATCGTGTTTCCACTGATGGCACGTTGTTCGGAGGCCCGTAGCTCATGATACAGCCATTTGAACGAAAACGTCCGAAGAAGGGGGGTACGGGCCTGGCCCGACCCCCTGGGTCGGCCCGAACCGGGTCGACCCGACCCGGTTGGCCCGGTCCGGCCCGGCCGGGGCGCGGCCCGGCCGGGCGGCCGAGTGCCAGGCGCCGCAGGTGTTGACCCACGGCCTGAGGAAACCGCGGCCCGCGTGGGCCGCGCTGGTGATCCGCCGACGCGGCAGAGCCGCATCCCGTGCGGCCGCGGGTCCGTTGGCCGCCGCATCAGCCGCGGCGGGCTCGTCCGGCGGCGCGCCGGGGCGCCGCCGCCTCCGGCCACCGGGATCGCTCCGGTGGTCCGATTCACTTCCTGTCTGCGCCATTGCTCCTCCCAGGATCCGTTAATTACTGCGGAATCGTCAAACATCCGATGCGGTACGTTCCGTCGTCGCCCGCCAAATCCGCACAAAACGAAGAACGGCGGAGGGTCGTCGGGCCGTGTTCGTTTGGCCTGCACCCTCCGCGTTAGAGATAAACAACCGGGAGAATTTTATTCCACACGGGAAAAATAACAATTTTAAGAAGATTAAAATTGTTCACAATTCGGTTCTTTAATTTCTTTAAGAAACATTGACGGGAATAAATTAAAAATGGGTAATTCCCATAATAAATCCCTACCTCTTCGATCGTCGCACGCATGCGTTCTTCGCGGAAAATCTCGTCGCGGAAGAGAGGGATCGTCGCGTCGTTGCAGGGAGGCGTCGCGTCGTTGCGGAATCCGGTGTTGAGTCGGCGAACTCAACGCACCATGAAACAGCAGATTTAATTTAATTAATTAAATCCGTGTATTTTCTTAAGAACCACGAAGAGGATAAAAAGGAAGGACCGAGATTCTTACCTCAAGAAGCCGATCGAAGATCCGTCGCGGAGGAAGAGACGTCTCAGAAGAACGTTGTCGGCGATGCGGATCAAGGCGTCGCGTCGGCGATTTCCGGGTTCGGCGTTCTTCGCGTTCTTCCCGTTCTTCACGTTCTTCGCGAGGGAGAAGAAGAAACAAGGATTCTCTCAAATCTTCTCAAAAGATTTTGGGTTGGTCTTATTTTATTAATATGCCAACACACGAAAACAGGTTAAGAAACGATTGAATTAATTCGTTGAATTAATTCAACGAAAGAAACAGGCATTTTAATTTACAAAAGAAACAGCCCATTTAATTCACGAAATAAACCGCTCAATTAAATGGTCTGTTAAGAATTTAGAAAACGCGTCAGTTGACTTTCATTAAGACGGGTTTTCACGGGTGCGTTTCTTAGCGGAAAGAAACGGCGGGGCTCGTGCGGGCCCCACCTCACAAATATCCTACCAAGGGGGTAGGATATTTCTGGATATCATCCTATCCAGTTCAACTCAGTTCAAGCCGCCTTTAAGTGGCTTCAAGTGGCTTCCAAGCGGTTTAAGTGAAATAAAATAAAGTTGTCGCAAAATTATTTTATTTCTTATCTTTAAGCCCGAAAATTAAAAACCACACCCGAGCAAACACAACTCCGGAAGAGGCGTTTCTAAGCGAATATCGGCGCTGCAATTTCATCGGTGCCCTCAGAATTCGATTCCGAGCACCGGTTCAAAAGTTAGAAAAACCCGCTCGTCCGTTCACTGAACGTGCCCGAGCCAAACTTCGGAAAATGATTCCGGGCACACCGGGCCTCGGAATCAGGCGCCATCAGAAACTGCGTTCTTGTAAAATTCCAAAGAAAATTAAGAAAAAAATTTCCCTGAAATTTACGGGTCTTTACATTACTCCCACCACAGGGCTTTACGTCCCCGTAAAGCTTCAACACAAACTAGGGATACAAAGGTGGTACTGAGCACGCATCTGAGCCTTCCGCTCCCATGTGCTCACCTATACCTTCTCTGTCGTGGCCCGGACCACCTCTGGTCCCACTAGAGCTGCCACGATTTCTTCATTGCTGATAAGAGAAATTTGGTCTCATCCCCTGGATGAACCACATTCTTCGCCTAATACAGTCAATCCCGACATGGATGATACTAATTCATACCAAGGATGACGTCGTAAGGCCTCGACGCTACTACCAAGAGATCCAACCGTTAGTCTCGCCTCCAAGGGTTGAGTCACACTGTCGGCTTCAGTGTGTGATAACTGGGTCTCCTCTAGTAGATGTCTCACGGGTGAGGGTCAAGTCAACAGTCTAAACCGGAACCTCTTAGTAACAACACAAGAGAGGACAGGAAAGTAAAATGCCACAAGAAAAGGTGTCTTTTATTACTGCAGCTCATGTACAAAGACACAAAGCATCTATAAACACACATCAACAAAACTAGAAGCAACGTGAACAAAAGTCTCCAGGTCTCGAGCTAGTCCCGCTCCTGTCCATCTGCTCCCGGAGCTCCATGATCGTAGGCCTCAGCTTCCTGAAGCTGAGCTCTCCCATGTCCTCATGTCCCCTGCGGTCGGGGTGGACCGCCTGGTGGTGGAGGTGGTAACACCCCGAAGCGTCGTCCACCTCCTGTTGCACGACCAACTCCCCTGTCATGGACGCCTACTCCTTACGGCCCGCCCTGATCGAACCTCTGCCTCTGCCTGGGGGGTCCTTCGTTCGTATGCTGGTCATCCGTATGGCGGGTCGGACAGTCACGAGCCATGTGAACAACCCCGCCGCAGGAGTAACACTGCCCTCTCATGGCAAGTCGTTGCCCACCCCGAGTGCCTCACGAAAACGATCCAGAGTCATGTTGGCGACCACCTGTAGGTCCAGTCCTCTTGGACCCCTGCGTCATCCGTCTACTGCCCGCTACAGAAGACTCTGCCGCATGCCGGTAAGTGGTGGGTCCTGCTGCTGGAGACTGCTCAGCAAGGAAACTCTCCACTAAGGGGGCTCGCTCTAACACCCCTGCCTGAGTCGGAATGTTGAGGGAGATCATCGAAGCCCTGATCTCATGCCTCAGTCCCAGCTCGAAGGTCCGGGCCCGGAAGAACGGGTCCCGTACCATATCTGTGGAGTAGCGCGAGAGATCAGTAAATCTCGCCGAGTACTGGGCCACTAACATGCTTCCCTGCCGCAGCTGTAGTAGCTCCTGGATGCGCACCGCTCGGAGGGTGGCTGGGACGAACTCCGAGCGGAAGATGCTCTCAAAGTCCGTCCAGAGGAGAGACGCCTCGTCGTGCACCTGGAGAATCAAGATCCACCATCTGCCTGCTGCCGCGTGCAGGATACTCGCTGCGAGGATCACCATGAGGTCTGCTGGTGTCCTCACTAATCTGAAAACCAGAACAAGTGCCTCCAGCCAGTCCTCGGCGGCCTGAGGGTCTGTCTCCCTGCGGAACCTGGGCGGTCGCTGGCGCTGGAACTCATGCAGTGCACTAAGGCGACGTGCATCGCCAGCGGCTGGGGCTGGTAGCATCGGTGCCTCGGCAGGTATAGGTATCGCCGCTGCCTCAGTTGTCAAAGGGCCATGTACTAAGTCCTCGACGCTCGGTGGGCTGTCATCACGCTCCACTCTCGGAATCCTAGCTGGCTGTCGTCGTGGGGTCATCCTGAAAAGGGAACAAGTGCGCCACGGTCAGGACAGTATACCTGGTGAGCTGACAGAAGTAATCACAAGGAAAAATTGAAACACACATGCAATCAAGGTTTTCGTGCATTAAGTCGGAAATCAGAAGTCAGGGTCCTGGTGTACGGATACATCGGCCGCCGCACCAACACTGGACTCCCTGGACTGATAACCACACCCATTACGCTAGACACTATTGCTTCACATAGAATAAAGATCAGAGTCCCCGGTATAACCGACCACCTTTGATACCAATTTGTCACGACCCGTCCTCGGGGCCCGTGCCGTGACTACCCCAAGCCCGCCTTCCATAGGACAGGGGCTGGCGACTAGCACCAAGGCGTAAATCCCAGCAAAAAGGGAAGGCATTGCCTTTGAAAAGTAAACAAGCACCACAGAGTAAGCAAGCGGAAAAGTAAACACTAAGTAAAAACTGTACAAGCTGTGCTGAAAGTAAAGGGGCTGGAAATACAAGCCCAACTGTAAAGTACAACTGAAAGGAAAAACAAAAAATGAAAGGAAAAACTGCAGCGTCGAGCCGTCCTCTGGAAGTCCCACCTGAAAGGTGGGTACAGATAGCTCCAATGCTCCTCGGGTCCCGCCGTCCGCTCCGAGCACGTCTCGCTCAGTTGTCCACCTCCAGGTACTGACTCGTCGTGTAGTCCACCTCCGGGTACTGACTCGTTGTGTAGTCCACCTCCGGGTACCGTCCAGTCCTCGAACACTCGGCCTCCATCAGCACTGCCTATCGTCTGCAACCAACACAACGAGGTGCAGGCATAGCCCGTGCAGGGGTGAGTATAACGATACTCAGTAGGGACCCCGAGACCCTCAAGGTCTCTCTAAAACCAACAAGGATAACCAAAAAGAAGATCTCAACAGATAACCTCTACTTAGATATATGTCATACATATACCTAAGTTATCAATAACCCATCTCAATCATGAGGCAAACACAAGGTCAAAAGTCTCATCTCAAACCAGGATTTTCATCATCGAAACCATAACTGCTGAAGAGCTCCATCTCTGGAGTGTACAGTGGTCCTGTCACAACTCCGAGTTACTGCCCACTAACATAAGACTGCTTTAGTACTCCACCTATCGAGTAATGCGGGCCAGCCGCTACAACCAATCGCTCCCATGTGCCGCTACAACCAAGCGCACCTCTGTCATGGGTTTGCCGCTACAACCAAGCGCTCCCATGTGCCGCTACAACCAAGCGCACCTCTGTCATGGGTCTGCCGCTACAACCAAGCGCTCCCATGTGCCGCTACAACCAATCGCACCTCTGTCGTGGGTCTGCCGCTACAACCAAACGCTCCCATGTGCCGTTACAACCAAGCGCACCACGGTCGTGGGTCTGCCGCTACAACCAAGCGCTCCCATGTGCCGCTACAACCAAGCGCACCTCTGTCGTGGGTCTGCCGCTACAACCAAGCGCTCCCATGTGCCGCTACAACCAAGCGCACCACTGTCGTGGGTCTGCCGCTACAACCAAGCGCTCCCATTTGCCGCTACAACCAAGCGCACCTCTGTCGTGGGTCTGCCGCTACAACCAAGCGCTCCCATGTGCCGCTACAACCAAGCGCACCTCTGTCGTGGGTCTGCCGCTACAACCAAGCGCTCCCATGTGCCACTTCAACCAAGCGCACCTCTTTCACACACCGAGCCGTTCGATCCACAGTCGTTGGGTCCAGGTCAGCTACACGGTCTCCGTGCTCCGCCCGCTCGTCTCCGGGAGGGTCCGCTCCACGAGCTACTGGTCAATAATCCAAGTATCACAAAGTCCCGCAAGGAAGTATCTCGAAGGACCACCTCGTCATAGGGGTCTCAACGCAACAGACGGTGCGTCAATCGGACGCCCGGTCTGTGAGTTATTAGCCTTTTCGTCCTAGGGGCCCGGTTGGTTTCGTGAGCGAACCAATCCGGCCATAACTCAACTATACCCCGAACACTCACAGGGTATACTCATAGAGACCGTTTTTCAACGTGATCACCAATGCCGCTGACGGTTCGTCAAACGGACGTCTGGTCTGAAAGATATCAGCTTTTCCGTTCCAGGGGCCCGGTTGGATTTCAATGCGATCCAACCCGGCCACTATCCATCTGCATCCAAAACTCGGGCGGAGGATGTCAAAAGTTCCGCCTCATCAAGAGGAACTCAACGCAATAGACGGCGCGTCAATTGGACGCCCGGCCTGAGAGTTATTGGCTTTTTCGTCCCAGGGGCCCAGTTGGTTTTTAAGGAAAAACCAACCCGACCATACTCCACCTGCGTCCAAACCTCGGGCGGAGTATGCCAAAAGATCCGTCTCACTTAGAAGAATTCAAAGAAACATACGGCGCGTCAATCGGACGCCCGGTCTGTTAGTTATCGGTCTTTCCGTCTCACACCCACCCTGGGAAACTTCCTAGGAGGTCACCCATCCTGATCACTACTCTAGGCCAAGCATGCATAACTACGGAGTTTTAACTACGTAGGCTCCCAAAAACGAAGGTGCACCTTGAGTATAGTATACCGAAACGACCGTCTCGATCCAAGGATTGCGTTGCCACTGACGGCGCGTTGTTCGGAGGCCCGTAGCTCAAGATATAGCCATTTGAACGAAAACGTCCGAAGAAGGGGGGGTACGGGCCCGGCCCGACCCCCCTGGGTCGGCCCGAACCGGGGCGACCTGACCCGGGTCCGACCCGACCCGGTTGGCCCGGTCCGACCCGGCCGGGCGGCCGAGTGCCAGGCGCCGCGGGCGTTGACCCGCGACCTGAGGAAACTGCGGCCCGCGTGGGCCGCGCTGGTGAACCGCGGACGCGGCAGAGCCGCGTCCCGCGCGGGCGAGCCGGACCCGCGCGGCCGCGGGTCCGTTGGCCGCCTCCGCCGCGGCTGAAGCCGCGGCGGGCTCGTCCGGCGGCGCGCCGAGGCGCCGCCGCCTCCTGCCACCGGGATCGCTCCGGTGGTCCGATTCACTTCCCGTCTGCGCCATTGCTCCTCCCGGGATCCGTTAATTACTGCGAAATCGTCAAACATCCGATGCGGTACGTTCCGTCGTCGCCCGCCAAATCCGCACAAAATGAAGAACGGCGGAGGGTCGTCGGGCCGTGTTCGTTTGGCCCGCACCCTCCGCGTTCGAGATAAACAACCGGGAGAATTTTATTCCACACGGGAAAAATAAAAATTTTAAGAAGATTAAAATTGTTCACAATTCGGTTCTTTAATTTCTTTAATAAAAATTGACGGGAATAAATTAAAAAGGGGTAATTCCCATAATAAATCCCTACCTCGTCGATCGTCGCGCGCGGACGTTTCTTCGCGGAAAAGCTCGTCGCGGAAGTGAGGGATCGTCACGTCGTCGCGGGGAGGCGTCGCGTCGTCGCGGAATCCGGTGTTGAGTCGGCCAACTCAATGCACCATGAAACATCAGATTTAATTTAATTAATTAAATCTGTGTTTTTGGTTAAGAACCACGACGGAGATAAAAAGGAAGGTCCGAGATTCTTACCTCAAGAAGCCGATCGAAGATCCGTCGCGGAGGAAGAGACGTCGCAGAAGAACAATGTCGGCAATGCGGATCAAGGCGTCGCGTCGTCGATTTCCGGGTTCGGCGTTCTTCACGTTCTTCACGTTCTTCGCGAGGGAGAAGAAGAAACAAGGATCCTCCCAAATCTTCTCAAAAGATTTTGCGTTGGTCTTATTTTATTAATATTCCAACACACGAAAACAGGTTAAGAAACGATTGAATTAATTCGTTGAATTAATTCAACGAAAGAAACATGTCATTTAATTCACAAAAGAAACAGCCCATTTAATTCACGAAATAAACCGTTCAATTAAATGGTCTGTTAAGAATTTAGAAAACGCGTCAGTTGACTTTCATTAAGATGGGTTTTCACAGGTGCGTTTCTTAGCAGAAAGAAACAGCAGGGCTCGTGTGGGCCCCACCTCCCAAATATCCTACCAAGGGGGTAGGATATTTCGGGATAGCATCCTATCCAGTTCAACACAGTTCAAGCCGCCTTTAAGTGGCTTCCAAGCGGTTTAATTGAAATAAAATAAAGTTGTCGCAAAATTATTTTATTTCTTATCATTAAGCCCGAAAATTAAAAACCACACCCGAGCAAACGCAACTCCGGAAGAGGAGTTTCTAAGAAAATACTGGCGCTGCGATTTCATCGGTGCCCTCAGAATTCGATTCCGGGCACCGGTTCAAAAGTTAGAAAAACCCGCTCGTCCGTTCACTGAACGTACCCGAGCCAAACTTCGGAAAATGATTCCGGGCACACCGGGCCTCGGAATCAAGCGCCGTCAGAAACTGAGTTCTTATAAAATTCCAAAGAAAATTAAGAAAAAAAATTCCTTGAAATTTACGGGTCTTTACACGATGGGAAATGCAATGATTGTCCCCCTGAGCAACCAAACGATATGGGAGCTGGAATGCAAAATCTTGTAGCCATGCTCACACAACATTCTCAAGCTATGAATCATGTAGGACTTCCAAACGAGCAAAGGAAGGAGCAACATTCTGTTGAATCCTTCATGAGGCAGTGTCCCCCTTCTTCCAGCGGGTCTACTGATCCATTAGTTGCTGAACAATGGATTAGTACTACTGAAAAGATATTTTCAGTTCTTCAATGTTCTGAACATGATAAAGTTATCCTAGAAGTGTATCGTTTGGAAGGAGATGCTGATCAATGGTGGAAACTTATTAAGAATACGAGGCAAAGGGATGAAATTGAGTCCATGGAATGGGACGAGTTCAAGAACTTATTTTTTCAATAAGTACTTCCCTCGTATTCTCAGAACAAAGATGGAGAAAGAGTTTCTTGAACTAAAGAATAGGGATGATGAATCTATTGGTACCTATGAAGCAAATTTCACAAGACTTGCAAGGTACGCTTCTGGTATTATTATCCAACCTGAGAGTAAGATCGATCGATTCTTTAGTGGCTTAAAACCAAGTCTTCGAAGGGTGTTAGCCATAAGGGACTTAAATAGCTAGGAGGAAATCGTTCGATGTGCTCTCAAAGTCGAGATGGAGATTGGAGTAACCCATCCGTCATATGGGTTTGATAAGAAGAGGAAAATGGAATTCAAAGGAAAATCTAAAGAGCACACTGAAAAGAAGATGAGCTTTCCCTTATGCTCAAAGAGTGGAAAGAAACATGGAGGGAGTTGTCTTAAAGGGATAAGTAAATGTTTCAAATGTGGAAAGGAAGGTCATCGGGCATTTGAATGCTGCGATAATGGGAAGAAGATGTCTAATGATGCAAACAATGGAAGGGATACATAGAATGAACCTAATACACTTCAATGTTTCAAGTGCAAGGAGATGGGGAATTAAGCCAATCAATTCCCAAATCCAAGGGTTGATGATGATGGTCGACATCAACAAACTTTTAAGGCTAAAGACAAAGGAAAGTTACATGAAATTTCTATCAGCGATGTGGAGTATGATAACAAAGTGGTGAAAGGTAAACTTACCATCCACTCTAAAGTAACAAATGTTTTATTTATTTATGGATCCACCCACTCTTTTATTTCTGAAGAATTTCCTTAGGGTATCACCATATTACCTCAAAAATTAGATGTTGAGTTAGCTGAGACAACACCTAATGGCACATCAATCGAATAAAAAGTTTATAATTCTTCTCCAATTGACGTTTGTGGGAAAGTGCTTCCTGCAAATCTTATGATCCTTCCTTTAGTGTAATTCGATGTGATTCATGGCATGGATTGGATTTCTTTATACGGAGTTCATATCAATTTCCAAAGAAGGGAAGTCACATTTCATATTCCAGATCAATCTATGATCGTCTATCAATGCAAGGATGAACATAACCTTCCATTGGAAATTTCTTCCATTTTATGGGTATTGATTCCACTAAATGAAGGTTATTTATCTCAAATGGTTGGTGAGAAACTCGTGATTAAGAATATTCCCATCATACGGGAGTTTGATGATGTCTTTCCGGAGGAATTACCGGGTCTTCCACCAAATCGTGAAGTTGAGTTTTCAATACAACTCATACCGGGTGCTTTGCCTATTTCAAAGACACCTAATAGAATGGCCCCAATTGAGTTGCAGGAATTGAAGAAGCAACTCCAAGAGAATCTTGATAAGGGATTCATACGCCCTAGTGTGTCACCTTGGGAAGCACATGTTCTATTTGTTAAGAAGAAAGATGGATCAATGAGACTCTACATTGATTATCGAGAACATAACAAGATCACTATCAAGAAAAAATATCATCTCCCATGCATTGATGACTTATTTGACCAACTACGCGGAGCTCAATACTTTTCCAAGATTGATCTTCGTTCAGGGTATCATCAATTAAGGGTCAAAAGGGAGGATATACCAAAGACGGATTTCCATACAAGGTATGGACACTATGAATTTATAGTGATGCCATTTGGTCTTAGTAATGCCCCTGCTATCTTCATGGATCTATGGAATAGAGTCTTTAGAGACTATCTTGATCAATATGTGGTAGTCTTTATAGATGATATTCTTGTCTATTCAAAGAGCAAGGAAGAGCATTAAGGTCACTTGAGAATTATATTGAAGACCCTGAGAAAGGAGAAGCTTTATGCCAAATTTACCAAGTGTGAATTTTGGCTTCAAAAAGTTGCATTTTTGGGTCACATAATCTCAAAAGAGGGGATAACTATGGATCCAGCAAAAATAGAGGTTATCGAAAGATGGTCGAGACCAACAACAGTAACTGAGATCCAAAGTATTCTTGGTTTGGCTGGATATTGTCGATGTTTTGTAAAAGATTTTTCACGATTATCTATTCCACTCACCATGTTGACTCGGAATGGAGTTAAGTTTGTTTGGACAGAGGAATGTGAAGAGAATTTCAAGGAGTTGAAAAGAAGGTTATCCAGCACACCTGTGCTCACACTGCCTTGTAGTGGAGAAAGGTTTGTGATCTACAGTGATGCATCCAAGAAGGGATTTGGGTGTGTTCTTATGCAAAATGATATGGTGATAGCTTATGCCTCACGACAGTTGAAAATCCATGAGCAAAATTACCCAACAAATGATTTGGAGTTAGCTGCGGTAATCTTTGCATTAAATATTTGGAGGAATTACCTTTATGGTGAAAGGTGTGATATTTATACTGATCATAAAAGTTTAAAGTATATTTTCACAGAAAAGGAGATGAATATGCGTCAAAGAAGATGGTTGGAGCTGATTAAGGATTATGACTGCTCAATCCATTACCACCCTTGGAAACCAAACAAGGTGGCAGATGCATTAAGTCGACAAGACCATGCTAGTTTATCCATGATGAGGATCACAAAAGATCCAATATTTATGGATTTACAAAGGATGGATCTTGGAATTATAATGGATGGGGAAAAATCTTATCTTTCTCAAATGAATGTTCAACCATCTATATATGTGAAGATTTATGAGGCACAGAAAGAAGATGTCGAGTTACAAAAGAAGGTGAGAAATCTTCCTGAATTCAACCTTGATTGTGATGGGATAATAAAGTTCCGGAATCGGGTTTGTGTTCCTCCCATCCCTGAATTAAAGAAGGAGCTGCTGGATGAGGCTCATAGTTCTTCATTCTCTTTTCAACCTGGAAGCACGAAGATGTATAGGGACCCGAAAGAGTACTTCTGGTGGGATGGCATGAAAAGAGATGTTGCTGAATATGTCTCTCGATTCTTGGTTTGTCAACAAGTTATAGCTGAGAGACAGAAGTCTAAGGGGATGTTACAACCATTACCCATGCCCGAATAGAAATGGGAAAACATCACTATGGACTTGTCACAGGACTTCCTAAAACATCCAAAGGCAATAATGCTATCTGGGTCATAGTTGATCGTCTTACAAAGTCTGCACACTTCGTTGCTATTAGAGAAGATTTCTCTCTAGATTAGCTTGCCAGGATATATGTAAAGGAAGTGGTAAGATTGCATTGAGTACCACTTTCTATTATATCTGATCAGGATCTGAGATTTACATCGAAGTTATGGCGAAGTCATCAGCATACTCTGGATACAGAGTTGAGTTTCAGCACTTCTTATCATCCTCAGACAGACGGCCAGTCTGAGAGAACAATTCAAACCCTAGAAGATATGTTGAGAGCTTTCACAATGGATTTCAAAGGAGGTTGGGATCAACACATACCTTTGGTGGAATTTTGTTATAATAATAGCTTTCACTCCAGTATTCAGATGGCTCCTTATGAAGCTCTATATGGAAAGAAATGGAGGACTCCAACTTGCTGGGATGAAGTTGGGGAAAGAAAGCTATTAGGACCTGATCTCGTTGATGAAATGGCAGAAAAGGTCAGATCTATTCAACAACACATAAGGGCATCTCAGAGTCGACAGAAAAGTTATACCGACAACCGAAGAAAAGACCTAGAGTTTGAAGTGGGTGACAAAGTGTTCTTACGAATATCTCCCTGGAAGAGGGTTATGAGATTTGGAAAGAAGGGGAAGTTGAGCCCTAGATATATCGGTCATTTCGAAATATTGGCTCGTGTTGGAAAGGTAGCTTACCGATTGGCGCTTCCACTGAATCTCTCTCAAGTCCATGATGTGTTCCATGTATCTCTCTTCAGAAAGTACATACCTGATCCTTCACAAGTACTCAGCTCAGAAGTTGTACCACTGGAGCAAGATCATTCTTATGAAGAACAACCGATAGAGATTCTGGATCGTAGCGAAAAAGTCCTAAGAAACAAGACCACACGATTGGTGAAAGTTTTATGGAGGAACCACCAACTTGAAAAAGCTACATGGGAGCTTGAGGATATGATGAGGGAGAAGTACCCTCATCTGTTTGTTACAAAGTGACGAATTTCGAGGTGGAAATTCTTTTTAAGGGGGGTAGAATGTAACACCCGAGATTTTTATGAGTAATATTTTGTTTTTATGTTAAATATATATATCATCAAAGGAATCTTTCACTACACACTATCTTGGCTTACTTTACACGCAATCGCGACCTTACTCGATAGCTTGCGTTGTACGCAATACCGAGTTTTACTAAACGACGATATACTATTAAAATATTATTTAAAATAGCCGTTATGAATAGTAATGACCACTTTTTGAAATTTTATCTTTCAAAATGGACCTCATTTTTGGATTCGGAATACCGAAATTAGCCTAGGGTGAAATTTTGGAATTTTTTTGAAAACTTTCAATTTTTGATGAATAGTGAAACCACTAAGTGGTAGGTTAAAAACTGAATTTTGCATAAAACATAATTTTACTGCTTCTGTGAATGGAATTTCTAAAATCCGATAGACACGGTTGATATCAGTAAGTAAAATGTGGTTCAATGAGATAAAAATAATTTTTTGGTGAATAGTAACTTTTTACTTTTTTTACCGCGGTTAATAGTAAATAGGGTAACTAAGGGTAAATATGATATTACTATTACCTTAACTCATGTCCTAATTCTATTGGATAAGTTTAATTCGACCAAAAACAACCTTATGAATATAATATGACCATTTAGGTCCACTTGGATTAAATTATGACATTTAATATTATTTTATTTAATGAATAGTTAAAATAGTTAAAATCAAAGTTTAATAACTAAAACATTTTTAATATGGGGTTATACATAAGATAAATTCGACTATAAATATTCATTATAAAGATAAAAAGATTTCCTACATAATTATATTTTATTTTTAATTTTTAGAATTTAAATAAATTAATTTATATATGACACAACGATGATGCAGTAATTACCCTTTTAAGGAAATGTTAACATAATTGATGTTATAAATGCTCAAATAAAAGTAATTTGAGACTTTTTATAAATTCCACTAATTTTCCAGGTTACTATGATATATTAGTGTTTATTTAATCAACTTTGTTCGAACATATAATTCTGTTATGACTTTCACAAAAATCATATATCAAATAGTGTCAAAATTGACACAAAATAGTTTTAAAATCAAATATTATATTATTAATTTTTATTTTATTCAAAAAAATCTAAGGTTCGTCCAAACAACTTAGATAAGGATATATATATTAATTATAAACAACTTGGGGTTGGTTTGACATGTTATAGTTAGTGTATTAACAATATAGTGTAAGAAAACAAAAAGTCACGGTAAAAGTTAAAGTATTTAACTTAGAGTTAAATCTAATTGATAAGGATAAAATAATAACCTAAAATTGTCTAAATATTATTGGTTGATAGAATTTCGACCCATACCCACTTTACCTTCGTCATAAGACCCTTCGGAACCATTATAAACTGATTTTGACTTTAATATAAAATAATATTTTGAGGTATTCCTAAGGTGCCGCTCTCCTCCCTTATAAAAGGGTACCTCCTCCCCCTCCTCCTCACACCAATTTGAGCACTCAAGCTCGGCCAAACCCTGACAAATTCCATTCTAAACTTCCCTAGAATAATCCTAGAGGTCCTGGTCTTCTTTAAAGACCAATCATAGTTCCCTAAGTGGAGGATTCAAAGAGGCGTTTCAAAGAAAGGTAATATCCATTGCCGATCTTTTCAATTTCTTTCTTCGTCAACTTCTTCTTATTTTTTTTGTTTCATGATAAAGTAAGAACATAAGTATTACATAAATACTGATATGTTATTATAAATATGAAAAAACCCTAATTCACATTTTATCCATCCTACGGAAAAATGAAATCACCGCGCGTGCGTACGTACGGAATACCGTCTCCACGCTGTGGTGTACTCTATTTTCCATCATCACCTTACAACGATGGGTATAATGGTGTAATGAGTAACTATATATGATTATTATAATTTGATATTGATACTGAAATAGTATAAATACACTTAAATACAATTCCACGATCATGGGAACAATATCATCGCCCGTGCGTACGTACAGAATATCGTCTCCACGATGTGATGCGACTCGTTCTACATGATCATCATTACATAGTAATTATATAAATGAATTGAATGAATAAATATGATATATGTTACACTAATAGCATTCTGGATATAAGGTATCTATATACTTAAAAGAAGAATAAAAATTTATTCGGCAAAACACGCAAAAGAACAAAAGGCAATAAAGACCCGAGTAACAAGTAACAGTGAAATATTACTAATAAGAAGCTAAGAATATGACCATATATGATATCATATCAATATGTATGATTCTGTAATAAGTCAATAACATTATTTAAACCATTATACAGGAGCTTCGGACACGTAAAATGCAAATCGGACCTTAGGTTAGGGAAATATCACAATCTCACTTTTATCCGAGATTGTTTTTACTTTGGTAATTACTGGGGTGTATTTTATCATCCACATCCATGTTCCCTCAATATGTAATATTATTTCCATCCTTCTAAAATAGTTCATATCCAATTTTACCCTTCAGTGAGTTTTTATTAAAAGATATGAAAGGAAACTTTTGTCGTTTTTCGTACGAGGTACTTTTTGACTTTTCCGACAAAAGTACGAAGAATGTTTTTTTAACTTATATGACAAGAATGGATATTTAAAACATTATTTCCAAGAATCTTCCTTTATAAGTTTTCATGTTTTTTTAATCAACTTATTTTAGTTTATAATTGTATGACATGATAATAAAAGAAAACTGTTTTTGAAGTAGAAAGGATATTTTCCTCAAGAATGGAGTTCAAATGTTTTATCAAAATTATTTTCCATCTAAGATAATATAGGGTTCTGTTTTTATCCCTATTATTACATTGATTTGATTATGTTTTGAGGAAATTATTTTTATGAAGTCATTTACCTTATATGATTTGTTTTATGATGTCATGATGTTTCAAGAATCCCATTTTTGTTACATGTGTTATGCGATGATGTATGATTTATGATTATGTGGAACACATAAGAAAAGATTCATTATAAGATGGGTGGGACCAATATCTCCCTCCAATGAATTGGGTAAAGATTTATATCTCATGAGATAGACATGGCTAGAATGGATGGTTATTTCGGTTCAGTGATACAGGACTGAAACGAGGAGTGAACTCGGTTCAGAAATGGACTTTGTCCGCTAAGATAGTCTCGGCAATGAGTCATGACTAACAAGAAATTATTTTCCATGATTATGTGTTCATGCCACAAAGTTTCAAGTTTTATGTTATGATTATGGGGATCTCATTTTCACTTCTATGATTTTGTCCATGTTAAGATATTATGATCTCTTTTGCAGGTTATAAATTTTAAAAACATATGATATGATTTTTATTTCCTTTATTTTCCCTTGCTGAGCATTTGAGCTCACCCTTTTTGTATGTTTTCTTTTCCCCAGGTCAGGAAGATGGATATTAAGTAGAATATGCTAAAAGGGACCCTAGATATGATTAAATAAATGGGAGACACTGTAGAAGATTTATGAACCAGTTGTTTTTGTTTCCCAGTTTCTAAAGACACTATACCTATACGGTCCTTTGTGGTTTTGTCATATGTTGTAATAAGTGTGCTTCAATTTTGAAGTATTAACAATGTATGTAAAGTATGGGTCGTTATAATAGATATCAATTCATACATCACCTATAAATTGTTACAATAAAAGTGATATTAACAATTCAAAGAATCTTGTTTCACACTATACGACAAAGCATAATTATGTAAGGCATAAAATATGGAGAGACCATTATAAATAAATGTGATATCACTTTGGCATTCATTTTCACTAAACATCAGCTTGCTAATATATAACTAAACCATTAAATTATGAAATGATAAATTACATCATACATGTATATTGAATGATAAGTCTTATGTAAAAATTTTATGGTCTGTAACCTACTATCTCGCACATACTATTTCACAGTTTATAGATTCGTGGTTCACAGTTTCTCTATTTATTGACTTTGAGTTTCTATTTCATAGTTACGGTCTCATTCTTGATGTCTCAATGATATTGTCACACCTTTTAGAGTCACACCATAATGATAAAATTGTGACAAAATGTTCTGGTCTCACCGTAATGACTCAATTTTATATTTATAGAATTTTATTTCATGCATCAATGTATCAATTATTAAATTTTTTAATCCATGGTTTTTAATTTGTGACATTTGAAATACCTAAATGATAATAACTATATATCTTTTAATCCACTCATCACCATATATCTATTATCTCATAACATAAACCCTTATCTCTCAAACAGCTAGTCATCATTCAGCCCTACACCATTCTTGATCCCTTGTTGAGTGATTATAATGAAACACCCATATTTATCAACTCCTAACAATAAGTGATCTCAGATGAATGTGAAAAATGCACAGAATCTAATGTATGAGGGATCATTGACTCAGAGTCATGCTGATAGAAAAATACTACTAGAAAATTATGTCTATCCGAAGTGGTTGCTGACAAGTATGCCACTTGTTTTGAATGTACTAGAATTGAAGGGATGGATGAATTGGTTTAAAAAAGAATGAAGACCGATTTTTCAAAACACGTTTCTCAGTCTTATCTATTTATTCAGTTTTCTTTGAATACTGATGGAGACGTTGTAGTAAGAAGTCAGATTAATGGTCAATGGTGTACTTTTTCTTTAATCATTTTGGATGTATTCCTAGGGATACATCATGAATCAATATTTTATGATTTCTAAATAAGTAATCTACCTCCTAATGATTAATTAATAATAGAAGTGTCCATATTATGTTCCACTAGAAATAATAAGAAAATAAGTAAAATTTGTTCATAGTTGTATGATGAGGCAAGGCTTCTATTTATGATTATCAAAAATTATATTTGTTTAAGGAACGAATATTTTTCTACTCTTATGTATCAATATATATTATTGCTTCATGATCTGAAAAATTGGAATTAGATTAATAATTGTAATTATATTATACTTCACTTGTGTGAATTGGTCAAGAAAACCTAGAAATCTATATCTTTTTTATTTAAGATTAATCACATCAATGATTCTTTACAAAAGGAGTATTTGGACCGAATGATGAAGTTATTGATATTTAGGAGATATTTATCTAAAAAGTTACAATTAGAAGGACAAAACATAGCCGGAATCTTTGGAAAAAATATTTGGTGTAAGACAATGATAGGTTGAATGAAATGATTAATTCAGTTTCGAATCCTTCACCACCAAAAAATAAATATTTCACTGGTTTAGAATTATATGAGGATGTTAATTATTCAGATAAATAAGTAGAATATTAATTTGTTGCACATGAGTAATGAACATTCATAGAAATAGAATATTGTAGCTGACTTGTTCCACATGATGTGGTTATAAAAGATGTACCTATTTTTAAAAGAAGTTTTGACTCAATTGATGAATCTTCTTTTAAAAAATTACATGATGAAGTTATATAACCTACATTTATTATAGAGGAAGAAGTTTTTCATGAAGATATTTTTTAAGGAACTTTTTTTGAGGAAGAGGATGATATAAAGGAATAGTCAAATGATCAAGCTGATCTTGATGTAATCTTATCTGCTAAGGAATGAATGGAGTAGTGCTATCAGCTAGATAAAAAAGGGATGGGTGAGCCTGATAGAGATGAAAATTATGAAATGGGTCATGTGACAAAATCTCATAGTCACATAAGAGATAACCAGTTGAAGGGGAGCAACAGACCAGTGTAGAAACTTTTCATGTTCCCAATCCTAAAAATCAAAGCAATGTGGTTTCTTGGTATATGTTTCCTTTCTATTTTTATGGGGTCAATAACCAAGAGTCATTGGTTAAAGGCATAGATCATTCCACAGTATTTCCATTGAAACCATCTTCTTAAATAGAGGTAATATCTGTTAAGGATTCTGAACCTGTTTGAGCTTCTATTCATCATCCTACAAAAGAAGCATCTGATTATGTGAGTCACAATGCGATGAAAATTTTTGCGGTTACATTGTTAGCATTTTTTTGAAAAGAACAAGAAACCACAACTTGTTCCTATGAAAAAAATTAGTCAAAGAGTTGTTTCCATGATATTATATATATAATATAGAAAATACAATAAAAAAGATTCATGAAATACATGATTTTGGGAATAATAATAAACAGTTCAGTAATGAGGTGAAGGCTCACAGATCTATGGTTGATGATATGAAAAAAAATTTGTACAGTAGACAGGGTCCTACTACTCTTCCAATTGGGGATGTAAGTGATCAGTCCCCATAGAAATTTTTATCTTTTATTCAACCAACTATATCTACAACATATGGTAAATTTGATGACTGAAATAAAAATATAGTCAATGGGATGCATGAGCTCTTTTTTTGGTCTTAAAAAGGTGACTCATGAGTTTAAGAAATGTTTATAGAATGTTCAAAATCAGAATATGACTCTCAATTCATCCATTACAACATCAAATTCCCCTGAAGTGTCATTTAATCCAATGAAAAATAATCTAATTAGAATTATTTTTAAATAATAAATTGAGTTAGAATTAAGTGTTGTTGATAGGGAAATATGATATGTTATCATGAATAATAGTGACTATGTTCTTGATTTAATGAGGATTCATTCAATTATTTCTAGTGATGCTCATGAATAAATTTCAATGAATGTGGATTAAAACATAAACATGATTTACTCTATGTATGATTTGACCAATCATGTCAAGTAACCTGTAGAGAATTTGAAAATTCCCCCTCCTACTCAAGCCATCAAGACTCCAGTTCAAAAGCTGAAAGGATTCACTCCTCTATTTGATTACCTCTACATTCTCTAACAATTTTCTCAATACCTTCTTAAACAAATAATTAGGATCTTATGGTCCCTTCTAATGTTTCTGTAATGGACAAAGAGAAGACTACTGGTGATGAAGAGATCTAAATTTTTTTTTCATATGGAATTTTTTTTATTTTTTCGCATGATTGTAATTACTTATATCTTTCTATCCATTGCAATGTGAAATATTGTTGTTTTATTTTTTTCTCACCTTAATTCCGTGTTTATTTTATTTTTAATAAACCCAAAAGTGGGAGAATAAGAACTGGTATTTAAATTCCATGATTAGTGTTCATAAAAAAGGGCGATATTTTTGGACACCTCATTTTTTAATCCTAATTTAATGATAACAAATCTTCATAACCATAGATAATCTATCTCAAATCATGTTTAGAGAATTTTGGTTTTCCTGTGCTTAAATTATTATATCTCATGGTATAAAATTTCACAACTTCCTAGTTCACAATCATATAAATCATTTTTTAATCTGGTATAATATGTTATATCTTGTGATATAATGTTTTATTATAATAATTCTTATGTTTAATTCATTCTATGAATATTACTTCTTAAGACAGTTTTATGGATATTTGGATAAGTCTGAGAAAACATTAATCTGCCACTCCTTCCAGATTTTGGTAAATTTCATAACACCATAACCCTGCCACCATGAATCTGACACCATAAGTAAGAAATCATGACTTATACACCTTTCATTTGGAAGCATAACAAGTTTCAGATTTCATAGTCTTTGACATCGGTTCCATGATAAAATGTCTAAGAAACTGTTAAAAGATTAAAAAATGGACTAAATATCATTACCAAAGACACAGTCATCCTAACACTGAATATATTCAACTGGTTTAAGATCTCAACAAAAATGTGGAATCTGGACTATGCCACTTATTATAGGCAAAGAAAAATACATCGTTTCCTAGTGAATATATTTCAAGAAAAACTCTGATATTGTTCCTTCATAATTTCTCTATATTTTGTAATTTAATTTCTAAAGGTCAAATTTTATTCATTTAAGAATCCTATAATAATTTATGGTTTTTTGTAGACATGATATATCATATAACGAGGTATGAGGTATTGAAATAATGCTTCTTGTCGGGTACAACACATGCACCCTGAAATAAAAAATAAAAGAAAGAGACTCAAAGATAGAGAAAATGTGATATATACAGAAGAACATATGTGTAATGACCTGAAAATCCTGTGATAATATTTTTATTTAAAATACAAGGGATTTTTATGAGTATTTAAAAATTTACGGCACTTGATTCCGAGGCACAGTGTGCCCAAAATCAATTTCTGAATTTTTTTTCAAGTACATTTAGCAAACATACGAGTGGGTTTTTATAACTTTTGAATCAGTTATCATAATATAAATTTTAGGGCACAATTGAACTCGTAGTGCCGGTATTCGCTTAAGGAGAAATTCACTTCGACGACAGTGGCTCGATGAATAGAAGTTAATTTTTGGGTTTTCATAACAAAATAATAAAATAATATGTGCAACAATTTCTTTTATTTGAGCCGACATGTATGTGTTTCGTGGTTAAAACCTAATCTTGTAAGTTGGAGGTGGGGCCACCACACCTTAACCTCACATGAGAGGTTATACTAGTGGGGCCCACCCGAACTCAACCTCCCATGTGAGGATAAATGAGATGGGGACCACACGAGGCTTAACCCCACTATTAATGGGAGGAGAAGAAAACCTCTCAACTCCCCTCATTAATGAGGGGGAGACTCTTGACCTCCCCATTAATTAATGTTCCAAATCCTCCAGTTTAATTATTGAGCTAACTCCCGTAATTAAATGTGCCAAATCCTCCTCTTTAATTGTTGAGCCAACACTTTAATTAAATGTGTCAACCTGATGAATTAATTAGGTGGATCAATTAAATTTATTTCTCCTTTTTATTGAATATTTTCCCAACTATATAATAAGATATCACAATATCTTATTATTTTTGGGGTTCGCACATCTATTCATTTTTTGAGGAGAGCTTGGGAGAGAAGGGAGTTCTAAAACGAAGAACATATTCGTCCAACAAAGAATGAAGAACACGTTATACCAATGATGAATGCCGAAAACGACTTTTTTGTCTTCTCCTTCGGAGCATCAACCATCGTGAGACATCTTCGACCACTAACATATGCATCATTGTAAAAGAGCTGATACAGGTTGCGTTTGGAAGTGGTTGGTAGACATAACCAATGACGACCATATTCGTCATCTTCCCGTGACTTCACAATCGGTGACAGAAGATTAATGGTAGAGTGTTTACTTTGAGTGATATACCTTTGTTTTCCTCATCTTCGTTTGAAAGGAATCGATGTGAAGGTTTGTAAGAAATTATTGTTCATCAATCTCCTTTGACGAACCAATTGCTAACACCTTTAAATGCGGAGGGTGAGGTCCAAACTAACATGGCCCAAATCCCTCCGCCGAATTTTTTTATGCTTCTTCGTCATGGAGATGAGGCAACAACGACGAAGGTGGAAATGAACAAGGTTGTGCTATCTACTGCCTCTGTGATCGCGATGCCCCCGTGACGCACCGATGCTTCCGGCCAAACACTGTCGGCCCGCGCCGAACCGGCCTGCCCTTCCAGCCTGCAGCATCTCGTGCACCCCACCGTCCTACACACAACCTACCTGTGACCTACCCGTGCGGCCTGCTCGGTGCCCCGCTGGCCTTCCCGCGCCCTGCCCGTGCCCCGTATGGCCTTCTACGTGCCCTGCCCGGCGCCCTGCTGGCCTGCCCGGTGCCCTGCCTGCTTTCCCGACGCCTTATGGTCTATCCCCCGCATTGTGTGGCCTACATGCACCTACCCAATGACCCACTGGCCTGCCCATGCCCTGCATATCCTCCTGGCACCCTTCCGACCTCCTGGGCCGAGCCACCGAGGCACGCCCCTCACGGTGCTGGACAAACAAGCCCCCGACCTCCAGGCCGAGCCGTCTATGCGACAGCCACCAGGATGAACCCCCCCCCCCCCCCCCGTAGTCCGTTGGGTCGGGCCCAAAGGACCAGGCGGAACCTAGCTGGTTGGTCAGCACAATGGCCCAGGCTGGACCCAGCGTGTCTGACCGGGTCGACCTAGACTGGGTCGGACCAGACCTAGGCCCACTAACGACCGATGTACTTTCTTTGGCCATATGATTGGCAGCAGACATCCGTTTGACGAACCGTCAGTGGCACTGGCATTCATGGAGCGTGACAGTCCCTTTGAGTATACCCCACCAGGGTTTGGGATTTAGTTGAGTTTCTGTCAGGTTAGATCGTACACGAATCCAACTGGGCCCCAAAGACAAAAAAGCTAATAACTCATAGACTAGGCATCTGATTGACGCACTGTCTGTTGTGTTGAGACATCTATGACATGGAAGACCTATGAGATACTTCTATGTGGGACTTCATGACAGTTGAAGCATCGACCAATAGCTTGTGGAGAGTAACTTCCAGAGACGGGCATACTTTTTTCTGGGAACCTAGTAGATGGCTGAGACATGAGGACAGCTGACCGATTCGTCTTAGAGTGATTCTACTAGCCTAGTGGGGAGCTCCATGGTGTAGTGAAAGACCCATAATAGGTAGAACATCTATGTGAGCGTGGATGACCCATGGTACTTGAAAAATGGAGTACCTCATTAGGCTACGAGGGGGAGAGCCTCTGTGTGAGCGCATCAGACCCACGGTGGGGAGCGCCTCTTTGTGAACACGACAGATCCATGGTACTCAACAGGAGGGGTACCTTAGCAGTCCAAGTCAGTGGGAAGCGCATATGTGTGACGCGGAATTCCCACTGTACTCAAAAGAGGAGGTGTTCTCCAGCATCTGAGGGTTCAGATTGATACTATCCCTAGAATAAAATCCTGGTTGAGCTGAGTCACAAACTTTTGTGTTTACCTCATGATTGAGATGGATTACTTGGTAACATAGGTATATGTCTAAGCATATTACTAAGTGAGGTTATATATTGATTTCATACTTGGTTGTTTATTATTGCTGGTTTTTTTGAGAACATGAGGGTCTCGGGGTCCCTACTGAGTATCGTTATACTCACTAATGCACGGGCTTTGCCCGCACCTCGTTGTGTTGGTTATAGACGATGGACAGTGCTGACTGAGGATCAGAGTAGTAGGACGGGACGGTACCCAGAGGAGGACCTTACGAAGATTCGGTACATGGAGGAGATCGATGGACGTGGAGTGCTGAGGAGGTTATCTATACCTACCCTTCAGGTAGGAATCCCCAGTGGACGACCCATTAGGTACTTTATCTTTTCTTCAGTTGTACTCGTTTTTTCAGTTCTACTTGTACTTTCCTATTGGTATTGTATTTCCGACACCTATTTCTTTCCAAGAAATCTTTTTTATATATATTTACATAGTATTTACATCCATCTTGTACTATGTTGTGTCTGATTTCAGTTTATAAAGGCAATTACTTCCCTATTTTAATGATTCACACCTTTGGTGCAAGTTTCCAGCCCCGGCCTATGGAAGGATAACTCAGGTTAGTCATGGCACGAGCCCTAGGGGACGGGTCGTGACAAATTGGTATCAGAGGAATCGGTTCTATTGCAGAACATAGGACTCTGATCTTTCTTTTCTATGAAGAAATAGTGATAAGAGGTCCGAGTGTGGTTTTCAGTTCAGGGAGTCCATTGTTGGTGTGGTGGCCAACGTATCCATACACAAGGACCCTGACTACTGATCTCCAAATCAGTGCATGAAAACACTAAATGCGTGTCTATTTTAAATTTTTTTCTTTATGTCAGCTCAACTAGGTCACCTCACTAGGTATAACATTTCACTGTGTCGCATCTGTTTAGGATACCTCCACATAGAAAACCAGATAGTGTTCTGAGAGGGTACACGATGATGGCCCACCAAGAGAAGAGGATCCATTGTAGGGACATCATACTATGTTGGCACCTTCGGGTGGTCTACCAGCAGCACCACCACACATTGGGCAGCAGATGCCACCAGCCGCACTGGCGGACCGTGCACGACGACTGAGTGTGTTTCACAAATTCCAGTGGTATAGACCTCCAATTTTATGAGGTGAGAAAGATTCCCAGGTTGAAGATGAATGGATGGAGGCGATTTATAGAGTTCTATGCCTACTTATGTTACCCGTAGAGTAGATAGTGATCATAGATACTAGTATTTTCAAGAGAGTGACCATGAGGTTGGTCCGCATAGTGATGAGGCTTTGGTATATGGACCATTGCCCAAGATTGTACCTCCTGGTAGTGTGTCAGCTATATAACTACCTATTAGTCAGTAGTTACAAATGGCGGTACCGGTAGATGACACATGTAGGCTTAATGCCTTACACATGTTTCAGCCTCAGATACCCCTCAGGTTCCAATGTGAGCCTGACTCACATGCGACTGAGGACAGGACCGAGGAGGTGGATGAGAGTCCTATAGAGCTTATATAGCCTCATCAGGACAACGTATTGGTAGTTGAGTATTCATAGAGGCATACCGATATTTCCCAGTACTCGGTGAATATGATATGATCAGCGCTTTGGGGCTCGGACTACCAAGTGAGGTGTGGTTAGGACATCCAAGCAAGCACCTTTTGTCTAGATGCTAGAGAGAACATTTTCTGTTGAATGTTCATTGGCTGAGTGGAGATACAGCAAGTGAACGTTAGCAGTGGGAAAACAGGAAACTGGCACCAGTCTCATAGACATGGGCGTGTAAGAAGTTTCAAGAAGATGATGTGATAGGGACATATGAATATGCAGGGCAATAGACGTGGAAGCAGAGATAGGTGATTAGCATGAGGGGGTGTACATTTCAACATGTTACAACCACCCGCCTTTGTAGTCCCCACCAGGATCAGGGAGCCGGAGGGCAGGAGAAGAGAGTAGCTGAATGCGGTCAAGGAGTGTGACCCATGGTCTCTAGGAATGATTTGAGGTATGGTCTGTGTCTACTACTAGTTGTCGTATCAATAGAAATAGGTACCAATAATTCCTTCCATCCACGAATCGTTTTCCCTGACCTATAATTTCCAGTTAATCCATTGACCTGACCCTCTCATTTGTAAATACCTTTTGGAGGAGACTCGATAATCACACTAACACCGATGGCGTGACCTTACCCCTGAGTTGAGAGTTTTAGTTGTTACCACTTGGTGGTAGTATCAAGGCCTTAGGACCGTAGTTTGGGTATAGACTAGGAAACCACTATTCATACAAAGACTTACTATATTAGGAAAAAAATTTGTATTTTATCTATAAAATTGGGATGAGGTTTTCCTTAGTCAGCAAAACACGAAACCCAGGCATCACTTGTTAAACTCATGCATAGAAGGGTGCATCTGATCACTCTTAAGTCATCCAACCTTAACCTCATGGTAGTAAGATTTTTTAGTTTTTAGTTCCAAACAAGAGTGAGAGAACATGGGGACATCTTTTCAAAATATGTTTCAAGGATTCCCCCCCCCCCCACAAAAGGGGGAGGGTTGTCTACATTGGCTGGATACTATCAGAGGTTCATTACGGACTTCTCCAGAGTTGAAGAACCACTACTATCCTTGACAAAAAATAGGTAACCCTTCATGTGGTTGTAGAGATACCAGTATATCTTTCAGAAGATGAGGAAAAGGCTGACTAGTTCCCCCATCTTGTGGCTTCCAGAGGAAGGCGTTGGATATGTAGTTTACAATGACGCATTAGGGACCAGAATCATGTGTGTCCTGAGGTAGGAGCGAGCAGTGACCGCGTATGGTTCTCGATAGCTGAGACAGCACGGGTAGAAATACGCTACCCATGACCTGGAGTTAGAGGTAGTGGTCTTTGCCTTGAAGATGTGGTGACACATTCTTATGGGAGAACACTTTACCATATATTTTGATCATAAAATTCACAGCTATATCTTCTCCTATAAAGGCCTGAACCTGAGACAACGACATCGGCTTGAGATCCCCCAGGACTATGACTTCGACATAGTCTATACTCTTGGGAAGTGGAACATTATAGCATATGAACTGAACAAGAGAACTGGTATACAAATTCTAGGCGAGGCGATAGAGCAGCTATCTACTTTACAAATATCCATTGTAGATATAAATAGAGTATCTTTCCTTCAGTCTCGTACTATCACACCTCCAATTCACCATCGAGACAGGGAAGCACAGCATGGGGATGCTGACTGTGAGACCCGAAGTTCTTAGATATCCACAGGGCAGACACATGATGGATTTTCTGAAGATGGGGAGCACATCATCCCTTTCAGAGGACGTTCTTTTGTACCAATAGCACTTCAAGAGGAAGTGTTGAGAGAGTTACACACTTCTCCTCTAGAGGTACATTCGCGAGTGGAAATGATGTACCATGGACTTCATTGACAACACTGGTGGCCAGTTCTGAAGAAGGTTGTAGTGTAGTTTTTCTCTGGGTGCCTCACATGTCAACAAGCGAAGGCGAACCAGGCACCATCAAACTAGGTTCAAATTTTAGAGGTCACATAGTAGAAGTGGGATGGGATATCCAAGGACTTCATGATGGGTGTTCCACGTACATCTTGGGGACACCACTCTATTTGGGTGATTGTTGACCGACTCAACAAATCGGCCCACTTCCTACCGAACAGAGAGAAGGGTTCAATAGAGAGCATGAGATTCCTTCATGTGCAGGTGATTGCACAGATACAAGGACTACCTTCATCTATTGTCTCTGACTGAGATGCATGCTTTACATACAGCTATGGAAGGGGTTGCCGGAGGCTTTTTGGACATATCTTGGTCTTAAAACCGCCTTCCATCCTCAAACAGATTCTCAGACTAAGTGGACCATTCAAACCCTCATCGAAATGAAATGTGCTTGTATCCATGACATCGGTCGCAGCTGGGAGGGTCACATGCCTTTGGTGGAGTTTGTGTACAACAACAATTATCACTCCACCGTAACGACGACACCCTTCGAGACATTATACGGGTGACCATGCAGATCACCCTTCGTCTGGACTGACCCTGGTCAGTCAGCACTAGTGGAACCAGATATGGTACGAGCTACCACAAAGAAGGTGTAGATCATCCTAGACTAGATGAAGACTGCACAAAGCAGACAGAAGTCGTATTCTGTCAAGAGACATTGACCTCTTGAGTCTAAGGATGGTGACCACGTCTTTCAATGGGTATCCCCTCGGCGATTTCTACGAATATTTTTTCAAGGTGGAAAGTTATCTCCAAGATTCATCAGATCATTTCTGGTCCTTAGCAAAGTAGGCGAGGTAGCTTACCGCTTGACTCTTCCACCTCAATTTCACTGGGTCCACGACGTCATCCACATATCCCAGATAACGAGATACATGCATGACCCATCTCACATCATTGACCATTGGGAGCGGGACATCAACGAAGGGGGGACTTTCACAGAGGTACCAGTGGAGATTGAGGATCGACAAATGAAAGTCCTATGTGGATGTTCGATACCTCTGGTTTGCATTCACTGGCAGTATGCGAACCTCCAAAAGAGCACGTGGGAGCAAGAGGCTCAAATGCATGTTCAGTACCCTCATTTGTTCCATTAGTTTGAGTTGTAGCTTACGATGATGTAATTCCCTGATAAGGGGAGAATGTAAATACATGAAAATCCAGTGGAAATATTTTTAAAAAAATACATGGGATTTCTATGAGTCCACGTAAATTTACAGTGCTGGATTCGGAGGCCCGATATGACAAGAATCAATTTCTGATGTTTTGTTCGGGTACGCTCACTAAATGTGCGAGCGCGTTTTTAGAACATTTGAACCAGTGCTCGGAATAGAAATATGATTGAATCATTGAACTCGCAGCGTCGATATTCACTTATATATACATTCACTTCGGCGATAGTGAGTCGAGAATATATATTAATTTTTTGGTTTTCTTTAAAATAATAATAAAATAAAGTGTGAAACAGTTTATTATATTTGAGCTGCCATGTAAGTGTTGGGCGGTTAAAACCTACTCAAGGAAGTTGGAGGTGGGGAAACACACATTAACCTCCCATGAGAGGTTATGGTGGTTGGGCCCACCCAAACTCAACCTCCCATGTGGGGATAAATGTGATGGGGACCAGACGGGGCTTAACCCCTCTATTAATGGGAGGAGACGAAAACCACGAAACTCTCCACATTAATGAGGGGGAGAGCCTCTTGACCTCCCCGTTAATTAATGTTCCAAATACTCCTATTTAATTTTTGATCCAACTCCCCTAATTAAATGTTCTATATCCCCCTCTTTAATTGTTGAGCAGACACTTATAATTAAATGTGTGATCCTGGTGAATCAATTAAGTGGATCCATTTAATTTAATACTTCTTATTTTGAATGTCGTTCCAACAAAATAATAAGATATAAAAATCACTTTTTATTTTTGGGGTTGTCACATCAATTTATTTTTGGAGGAGAGCATCAGAGAGAAGGGAGTTCTCCAACGATGAACCTCATCTTCCAACAAAAAACGAATAATGTGTTCTTCCAACAATGAACACGGAAAATGACCTTATTCGACTTCTTCCTCCGAGATTTAACCATTGTGATATATCTTTGACAACCGACTTCGGCATAGCTATCAATGAGCCGATGCAACTTGGGTTTTGAAGTTCTTGTCAGATGTGAAGAAATATGACCTTCTTCATCTTCTTCCCGAGACTTCACCATCAACAACTGACGATTAAGGTAGGGGGTTTATGTTGATTAATATACTATTCTTTTCATAATATTCATTTGAATGGAATTGATGCGAAAGTTTGTAAGAAATTGTTTTTGATCGTTCTCCTTTGATGATTTAATTGCTATCATCTCTTAACACAGATGGTGCAGGAAAACTAACACGGCCCGGCTCCCTCCCCTGAAATTTTGTGATTTTTCTTCGGAATGGAAATGAGGCGATGATGATTGAGGTGGCAATGTCAAAGGATGTGCTACCCGTGGCCTTTGCGAATCGTGCTTCCTCCGCGTCACACCGATGCTTCTGGTCGAACACCGACAGATCACGCCTGCCCGAGCCATGCCGAACCGGCCAGCCCGGCCTGCCCGTGGCCTCTCGCACACCCCACTGGAATTCCCGTAGCCTTCCTGCACCATGCCGAGCCCTGCCCACGCCTTGCTCGGTGCCCTGTGTGGCCTGCCCGGCGCCCCGACGGCTAGCCCGCACCCAGCCTGCTCCCCACATGGCCTCCCGCGCACCATGCCCAGCACCTCGTCGGCCAGCTCAGCTCCCTGCCAGCCTGCCTAAGCCCACTACCGACCCTTGTCAATTTTTTTCCATATCTTTAGCACTGGATGCCTGTTTGAAGAACAGTCAGTGGCGCTGGTTTTCAAAGAGCACGACGGCCCCCATGAGTATACCTCTCTAGATTTCAGGGTTTAGTTGAGTTTCAGTCATGTTGGATCATACAAGAATCCAAACGGGACCCCGAGACTAAAAAATTAATAACGAAAAGGCCGAGTATCCGCTTGACGCACCGTCTGGTGCATTGAGACATATATGATGTCACCGACTGTTGAGATACTTTTACGTGGGACTTCGTGACAATTGGAGTATCGACCAGTAGCATGTGGAGCGGATCATCTAGAGACGAGCATCCATTTGTGCGTGATCCTATTATCTGGATGAGACATGATGACTGCTGACCGATTCGACTCGGAGTGATTTGACTAGCCCAGTGGGGCATCCCTTTGTGTCGCTGAAGACCCACAGTGGGGAGTGCCTCTGTGTGAGCGCGGTTGAACCACGATACTAATCACATGGAGTACCTCAGCAGCCTATGAGGGGGAGCACCTTTGTGTGAGTGCAGTAGACCCACTATAGTCGATTGAGGAGGAGTTCTCCAGAATCATAGGGTTCAACAAGATACAATCCCTAGAATAAAATCATTGTTGATCTGAGTCAGTAACTTTTTTTCCCTCATGATTAAGATGGATTACATGGTAACTTAGGTAAATGTATGGTCATATACCCAAGTGAGGTTATCTTATGATTGCATACCCTGTGGTTTATCCTTTCTGTATTTTGTGAGACCTTGAGTGTCTCGGGGTACCTACAGATTATCGTTATACTCACCTCTACACGGGCTATGACCACATCTCATTGTGTTGGTTGCAGATGAAGAACATCGATGACTAAGGATTAGTGTTGCATGAATGGACAGTACCCAGAGGTGGACCTTACGACAAGTTTGTACACTGAGGATACTAATGTATGTGGAGTGCCGAGGAGGCTATCTGTACCTACCCATCAGGTAGGAATCCCCGGAGGACGACCCTGTAGATGCATTAATGTAACACCCGAGACTTTTATGAGAAATATATTGTTTTTATGTTATATAAATCATAAAAGGAATCTTTCACTACACACAACAGTAGCTTGACTTTAGTTACATGCAATCATGACCTTCCTCGATATCTTGCGTCATACGCAATACCGAGTTTCACTAAACAACGATATGTTACTAAAATACTATTAAAACTAGCCGTTATGAATAGTAATACCCACTTTTTGAAATTTTGTAAATATTATTTTTCAAAATGGACTTCATTTTTGGATTTGGAATATCGAAATTATCCTAGGAAGAAATTTTGGTATTTTTTTGAAAACATTCAATTTTTGATGAATAGTGAAAATACTAGGTTACTACTTAAAAACCGACTTTTATTTAAATAATTATTTATTTAATTAAATTTATTTTAGGTGAAAATTGATACATAATACCTATATATGTTCAATTCAATTCATTAGAGTCATTTTATAATAATTTTAGATATATAAAAATTTTATTGAACTGTTCACCGTCTTTTACCCACCTCCTAGGAAAATTTTCAAATTTACATAAAACTTAATTTTACCACTTATGTGAGTGGAATTTCAAAAATCCAAGAGTAATGGTTAATATCAAGGATTAAAATGTGGTTCAATGAGATGAAAATAATTTTTTTGAATAGTAACTTTTTACTTTTTATTACCATGGTTAAAAGTAAATATGGTAATTAAGGGTAAAAATGATATTATTATTACCCTAAAAAATGTCCAAATTCTATTGGATAAGTGTAATTCAACCAAAAAAACCATAGAATAAAATATAAACATTTAGGTCCACTTGGATTAGATTAAAACATTTAATATTATTCTATTTAAAGAATAGTTAAAATAAATAAAATCATTGTTTTATAAGTAAAAAAATTTTAATATTGGGTTATACATAAGATAAATTCGACTATAAATATTCATTTGAAAGATAATGTGATTTCATACATAATGGAATTTTATTTATAATTTTTAGAAATTAAATAATTTAATTTATTTATGACACAATGATGATGCATTAATTATCTTATTAATAAAATATTGAAATAATTAATGTTATAAATACCCAAATAAATGTAATTTGAGAAGTTTTATGTATTAAACTAATTTAATATGTTAATATGACATGTTATTATTGATTTAATTAAATTTCCTCAAACTAATAATTCTGTTATCATTTTCACAAAAATCAATTACCAAATAGTGTCAACCATGACATAAAATAGTTTTTTTAAAACAAATATAATATTATTTGTTGTTCTTTTTTCCTAAAAATATAAGGATCAGAAAAATTACTTAGATACGGTTATATATATTAATAATAATAAAATTGGACTTCTTTTGGCTTTTATAGTATGTTTATTAACCATATAGTGTAAGAAAACTAGAAGACACGATAAAAGTTAAAATATCTAACATAAAGATATATCTAAATGATAAGGTTAAAATAGAATCCTAAACTTGTCTAAATTCTATTGGACGAGAGGATTTCGACCCATCCCCACCTTAGATTCGAAATAAATCAATTTGGAGCTATTAATAACCGAATATGACTTTATAATAAAATAATATTTTCAGTTTTTCCTAAGGTGCCCCTCTCCTCCCTTATAAAATGGAACCTCTTCCCTCTCTTCCTCACATCACATTGAGCCATCAAGCTCGGCCAAACCTAGACGAAATTATCTTCTCCACTTCCCTAGAAACATCCTATAGGTGCTGGTCTTCTTCAAAGACCAATTTTAGTGCCCTAAGAGGAGGTCTCAACGAGGCGCTACAAAGAGGAGGTAATGTCCGTTACCGATTCATTCAACTTTATTTCTTCTTCCAATTAGTATTCTTTAGTTGTTTCATTATGAAGTAATAAAATTAGTATAACTAATATACTGGTATGTTATTATAAGTATTAAACAACCCCATTTCACCATCTATCCATCCTATGGAAAACGAAATCACCGCGCGTGCATACGTACGGAATACCGTCTCCACGCCGGGGTGTAATCTGTTTACCACCACCACCTTACATGAAAGGGTATAATGGTGTAAATAATAAATATATATGATTATTGTAAAGTTATATTGATTCTGAAATATTATACATACACGCCAATACAATTCCACGATCATGGGAATGATATCATCGCTCGTGCGTACGTACAGAATACCGTCTCCACGATGTGATGCGACTTTTTCTACATGATCTTCATAGAATAATGATTGTATAAATGAATTGAATGAATTAATATGATATATATAACACTAGTACCATTATATAAGTGAGGTATCTATAACCTAAAGAGAAGAATAAGAATTTATTCGACAAAACACGCATAAGAACAAAAAGTAATAAACATCCGAATAACAAGTAGAAATTAAATATTACTAATAAGAAGATAAGAATATGGCCATATATGATTTCATAACAATGAGTATGATTCTGGAATAATTCAATGACATTATTTAAATCATTATACAAGAGGGTCGGAAACTTACGAAGCAAATCAGACCTAAGGTAAGGGAAAATATCACAATCTCATTTTTATCCGAGATTGTTTATACTTTGGTATTTATTGGTGTGTATTTTATCATCCACATCCATGTTTTCTCAATATGTAATATTATTTCCATCCACCTAAAAATTTTTAAATCCAATTTTACCCTTCAGTGAGTTTTTAGTAAATGATATGAAAAGAATCTTTTGTCGTTTTTCATACGATGTACTTTTTGAATTTTTAGACAAAAGTACAGGAAGAATTTTTTTTCACTTATATGGAATTAATGGATTTTTAAAACATTATTTCCAAGAAGCTTCCTTTACAAGTTATCATGTTTATTTTTATTCAACTTCTTTTAGTTTAAAATTTTATAACATTTTATGAATGGAATATGTTTTTGAAGTACAAAGAATATTTTCCTCAAGAATGGAGTTCAAGTGTTTTATCAAAATTATTTTCCATATAAGATAATATCGGGTTATGTTTATATACCAATTATTACATTTATATGATTATGTTGTGATGGAATTATTTTTATGAATTCCTTTATCTTATATGAATTGTTTTATGATTTCATGATGTTTTAGAATACCATTTTTATTACATGGGTGATGCTATGATGTATGATTGATGATTTTGTGGCACACATAAGAATGGTTTAATTATGAGATGGGTGGGACTTATATATCCATACAATGCATTGGGTAAAGATTTATATATAATGAGATAAACATGGCTGGAATGGCAGGTTAAACTGGTTTGGCGAAACATGACTGACACAAGGAGTGAACTCGGTTCAGAAATGGACTTTGCCCGCTAAGATAGTCTTGGAAATTAGTGCTGACCACAAAGACATGATTCTCTATGATTATGTTTCTATGCCACAAAGATTAATATTTTACGTTATGATTATTGTGATTTCATTTCACTACAATGATTTATCCCATGTTATGAAATTTATGATCTCTTTTGTAGGTTAAGATTTCCAAAATGTTATGTTTTTATGAATATGATGTGATTGATATTTCTTTTGTTTACCCTTACTGAGCATTTGATCTCACCCTTTTGTATGTATTCTTTCCCCAGGTACAGAAGAAGGTTATTAAATAGGATATGCCAAAAGCGACTGTAGATATGACGAAATAAATGGGAGACAGTGTAGATGCTTTATGAACCAGTTGTTTATGTTTCCCAGTTTCCAAAGACACTATTTATATACGGTCCTTTTCTGGTTTTGTTATATGTTGTAACAAGTGTGCTTCAATTCTGAAGTAATAACAATGTATTTAATGTATGGGTCGTTATAGTTGGTATCAGAGGGATGTTATACTCAAACTTTTGAAACTAAGATGTGAAAGCCTTAGTAAGAACCCTAAGGATAAGTCTAAACATAGAACACAATCTTAGTGATTTAGAAATGGCCATGAAAAACCTATGATAAGACCTTATGTGTGAAATTTTATTCTTGATTATGTGTTTTTCCTATTATAATTACTGTTGCTCACACTATTCTTCTTGGTTTTAGTCAATGGCTGGAACCTGAAGGAATCGTGTTAATGCGGAATGCGACGGGAAATGCAATGATTGTCCCCCTGAGAAACCAAATGTTATGGAAACAAGAATGAAAAATCATGTAACCATGCTCACACAACCTTCTCAAGCTATGAATCATTCAGGACTTCCAAATGAGCAAAGTAAGGAGCAACATTCTATTGAATCCTTCATGAGGCAGTGCCCACCTTCATTCTACGGGTCTTCAGATCCATTAGTGGATGAACAATGGATCAGTACCACTGAAGAGATATTTTCAGTTCTTCAATGTTATAAACATGATAAAGTCATCTTAGTAGTGTATTGTTTCGAAGGAGATGCTGATCAATGGTGTAATATTATTAAGAATATGAGGCAAAGGGATGAAATTGAGTCTATGGAATGGGACGAGTTCAAGAACTTATTTTTCAATAAGTACATCCCTCGTATTTTCCAAAAAAAATATGGAGAGGGAATTTCATGAACTAAAGCCAAAGGATGATTAATATATTGGTACCTACAAAGTAAATTTTACAAGACATGCAAGGTACACTTCTGGTATTATTATCCAACCTGAGAGTAATATCGATCTATTCTTTAGTGGCTTAAAACCAAGTCTTCGAAGGGCGTTGGCCATAAGGGACTTCAATAGCTATGAGGAAATCGTTCGATGTTCTGTCAAGGTTGAGATGGAGATTGGAGTAACCCATCAGTCATATGGGTTTAATAAGAAGAGGAAAATGGAATTCAAAGGAAAATCTAAAGAGCACATGGAAAAGAAGATGAGTTTTACCTTATGATCAAAGTGTGGAAAGAAACATGGAGTAAATTGACTTAAGGGGACAATAAAATGTTATAAGTGTGGAAAAGAAGTTCATCGGGCAATTTAATGTCAAAATAATGGGAAGAAGATGTCAAATGATGAAAACAAAGGAAGGGATACGTAGAATGAACCTACTACCCTTCAATGTTTCATGTGCAAGGAGATGGTTCATTATGCCAATCAATACCCAAATCAAAGGGTTCATGATGATGATCGACGTCAACAAAATATTAAGGACAAAGACAAACGAATGTCACATGCAATTACTATCGACGATGTGGAGTACGACAACAAAGTGGTGAGATGTACACTTACCATCCACTATAATGTAGGAATTGTTTTATTTGATTCTGGATCCACCCACTCTTTTATTTCTAAGGAATTTTCTAAGGGTATCACCATATTACCTCAGCAATTAGATGTTGAGTTATCTGTGGAAACCCCTAATGGCACAACAGTCGCATCAAAAGTTTATAATTCTTCTCCGATTGAAGTTTGTGGGAAAGTGCTTCCTGAAAATCTTGTGATCCTTCCTATAGTGTAATTTTATGTGATTCTTGTCCTGGATTTGATTTCTTTATATGAATCTCATATCAATTTCCAAAGAAGGGAAGTCACATTTCATATTCCAGATCAATCGATGATCGTCTATCGATGCAAGGATTAACTTAACATTCTAGTGGAAGTTTCTTCCATATAATGGGTTTTGATTCCACTAAATTAAGGTTATTTATCTGAAATGGTTGGTGAGAAAGTCACGATTAAGAATATTCCCATTGTATGGGAGTTTGATGATGTCATTATGGAGGAATTGCTGGGTCTTCCACCAAATCGGGAAGTTGAGTTTTCAATAGAACTCATACCGATTTCTTGGCCTATTTCAAAGACACCTTATAGAATGACCCCAATTGAGTTAAAGGAATTGAAGAAGCAACTCCAAAAGAATCATGATAAAGGATCCATATGCCCTAGCATGTCACCTTGGAGAGCACATGTTCTGTTTGTTAAGAAGAAAGATGGATCAATGAGACTCTTCATTGATTATCACGAACATAACAAGATCACGATCAAGAACAAATATCCTCTCCCAAGCATTGATAACATATTTGAACAACTACGCAGAGCTCAATACTTTTCCAAGATTTATCTTCATTCAGGGTGTCATCAATTAAGGGTCAAAAGGGAGGATATACCAAAGATAGATTTCCGTACAAGGAATGGACACTATGAATTTATAGTGTTGCAATTTGGTCTTACTAATGCCCCTATTATCTTCATGGATTTGATGAATAGAGTCTTTAGAAACTATCTTGATCAGTTTTTGGTAGTCTTTATAGATGATATTCTTGTCTATTCAAAGAGTAAGGAATAACATGAAGATCACTTTATAATTGTATTGAAGACCCTATGAAATGAGAAGCTTTATGCCAAATTTACCAAGTGTGAATTTTGGCCTCAAAAAGTATCATTTTTGGGTCACATAATCTCAAAAGTGGGGATATCTATGGATCCAGCAAAAACAGAGGTTATCGAAAGATGGTCGAGACCAACAACAGCTTCCAAGATCCGATGTTTTCTTGGTTTGGCTGGATATTATCAAAGTTTTGTAAAATATTTTTCACGATTATCTAATCCACCCACAAAGTTGCCTCGAAAAGGAGTTAAGTTCGTGCAGACAGAGGAATGTGAAGACAATTTCATGGAGTTTAATAGAAGGTTATCCAGTGCACATGTACTCACACTTCCTTATAGTGGATAAAGGTTTTTGATCTATAGTGATGCATCCAAGAAGGGGCTGGGGTGTGTTCTTATGAAAAACGATACGGTGATAGCTTATGCCTCATGATAGTTGAAAATCCATGAGAAAAATTACCCAACTCATGATTAGGAGTTAGCTGATGTAATCGTTGCTTTACAGATTTGGAGGAATTATCATTATAGAGAAAGGTGTGATATTTATACTGATCATAAAAGTTTAAAGAATATTTTCACACAAAAAGAGCTGAATATGCCCCAAAGAAGATGGTTGGAGATGATTAAGGATTATGACTGCTCACTTAATTACCACCCTGGGATAGAAAACAAGGTGGAAGTTACATTAAGTCGACAAGACCATGCTAGATTATCCATAATGAGGATCACAAAAGATCCAATATTTATGGATTTACAAAGGAGGGATCTTGGAATTATAATGGAAGGGGGAAAATCACATCCTTCCTAAATGAATGTTCAACCATCTATACATGTGACGATTAAAGAGGCACAGAATGACGATATGGAGTTACGAAAGAAGGTGAGAAATGTTACTGAATTAAACCTTGATTGTGATGGGATAATAAAATTCAAGAATCAGGTTTGTGTTCCTCCAAATACAGAATTAAAGAAGTAGCTGCTGGATAAGGCTCATAGTTCTTCATTCTCTATTCATCCTGGATGCACGAAGATTTATAGGGACCTAAAAGAGTACTTCTGGTGGGATGGCATGAAAAGAGATGTTGTTGAATATTACTCTCAATGCTTGGTTTGTCAGCAAGTTAAAGCTGAGAGACAGAAGTCTAAGGGGATGTTACAACCATTACCCATACCAGAATGGAAATGCGAAAACATCACTATGGACTTTGTCACTAGACTTCCTAAAACATCCAAAGTCAATAATGCTATCTGGGTCATTGTTGATCGTCTTAAAAAGTCTGCACACTTCATTTCTATTAGAGAAGATTACTCTCTAGATCAGCTTCCTAGGATATATTTAAAGGAAGTGGTAAGATTTCATGGAGTACCACTTTCTATTATATCATATCAGGATCCGAGGATTACCTCAAAGTTCTGGCGAAGTCCTCAGCATGCATTAGATACATAGTTGAGTTTCAACACTGCTTACCATCCTCATATAGGCGGTTAGTCTGAGAGGAAAATTCAAACTCTAGAAGATATGTTGAGAGCTTGCTCTATGGATTTCAAAGGTGGTTGGGATCAACACCTACCTTTGGTAAATTTTCTTATAATAATAGATTTCACTCCAGTATTCAGATGGCTCCTTATGAAGCTCTCTATGGAATGAAATGCAAGAATCCAACTTGCTAGGAAATAGTTGGGGAAAGAAATCTATTAGGAACTGATCTTGTTGATGAGATGGAAGAAAAGGTCAGATCTATTTAACAACACATTAGAGCAGCTCAGAGTCGACAAAAAAATTATGCAGATAACTGAAGATAAGACCTAGAGTTTGAAGTGGGTGATAAAGTGTTCTTACAAATATCTCCTTGGAAGAGGGTCATGAGAATTGGAAAGAAGGGAAAGTTGAGCCCTAGATATATCGGTCCTTTTGAAATTATGGATCGTATTGGGAAGGTAGCTTACCGATTGGCTCCTCCACCGAATCTCTCCCAATTTCATGATGTGTTCCGTATATCTCTCCTAAGAAAGTATATACTTGATCCTTCCCATGTACTCATCTCGAAGTTGTACCGCTGGAGAAAAATCATTCTTTTGAAGCATAACCAATAAAGATTATAAATCATAGAAAAAAAGTCCTGCGGAACAAGACCACTCACTTGGTGAATTTGTTTATGGAGGAACCACCAATGAGAAGAAGCTACATGGCAGCTTGAGGATATGATGAGGGAGAGGTATCCTCATCTGTTTGTTACAAAGTGACTAATTTCGAGGGAGAAATTCATTTTAAGGGGGTAGAATGTAACACCTGATACTTTTATGAGAAATATTTTGTTTTTATGTTTTATAAATTATGAAAGGAATCTTTCACTACACACAACACTATCTTGGCTTACTTTACATGCAATCGCAACCTTCCTCGATAGCCTGCGTCGTACGCAATACTGAGTTTCACTAAACAACGATATGCTATTAAAATATTATTAAAACTAGCCGTTATGAATAGTAATACCCACTTTTTAAATTTTTTTTACATTTTATTTTTCAAAATGGACTTCATTTTTGGATTCGGAATATCGAAATTAGCCTAGGATGAAATTTTTCTATTTTTCCGAAAACATTAAATATTTTATGAATAGTGAAAACACTGGGTTACTTATTAAAAACTGACTTTTTATTTAAATATTTATTTATTTTATTTAAATTTATTTTAGGTCATAATTGATACATAATACCTTAATAAGTTTAATGCAATTCATTGGAGTCATTTTATAATAATTTTAGATATATAAAAATTTTATTGAACTTTTCACCGTCTTTTACCCTCCTCCTATAAGAATTTTCAAATTTACATAAAACATAATTTTATCTCTTCTGTGAGTGGAATTTCGAAAATCCGAGAGACACAGTTAATATCAAGGATTAAAATGTGGTTCAATGAGATGAAAATAATTTTTGGTGAATAGTAACTTTTAACTATTTTTTACCACGGTTAAAAGTGAATAGGGTAATTAAGGGTAAAAATGATATTATTATTACCCTAACACGTGTCCTAATTCTATTGGATTAGTGTAATTAGACCAAAAACAACCTTAGAATAAAAGATGACCATTTCGGTCCATGTGGATTATAATAGAACATTTAATATTATTCTATTTAAAGAATAGTTAAAATAGTTAAAATCAATGTTTTATAACTTAAACATTTTTAGAACAGGGTTATACATATGATAAATTCGACTATAAAAATTCATTATAAAGATATAAATATTTCCTACATAATGGTATTTTATTTATAATTTTTAGACATTAAATAATATAATTTATTTATGGCACAATGATGACGCAGTAATTATCTTTTTAATGAAATATTGACAGAATTGATGTTATAAATACTCAAATAAATGTAATTTGAGACTTTTTATGAATTACAATTATATTATAGGTTAATATGACATGTTATTATGGATTTAATTAACTTTTTTCGAACTAATCATGCTGTTATAATTTTCACAAAAACCAATTACCAAATAGTGTCAAAATTGACATAAAATAGTTTTTTAAAAAGAAATATTATATTATTTGTTGTTATTTTTTTCCTAAAAATATAAGGTTCGGCAAAATGACTAAGATAAGGTTATATATATTAATAATAAACAAATCTGGGTTCGTTTGTCTTGTTATAGTATGTTTATTAATATTATAGTGTAAGAAAACAAGAAGACACAGTAAAAGTTAAATTATCTAACATAAAGTTAAATCTAAATGATAAGGTTAAAATAGAAACCTAAACTTGTGTAAATTATATTGGATGAGAGTATAGAGACCCATCCCCAGCTTAGCATCGAAATAAATCAATTTGGAGCTATGAATAACTGAATATGACTTTATAATAAAATAATATTTTTAATTTTTCCTATGGTGCCCCTCTCCACCCTTATAAAAGGGAACATCCTCCCTTTCTTCCTCACATCACTTTGAGCCTTCATGCTCGGCCAACCCCTTCCAAATTCTCTTCTCCACTTCCCTAGAAACATCCTATAGGTCTTGGGATTCTTCAAAAACCAATTTTAGTGCCCTAAGAAGAGGTCTCAAAGACGCGCTTCAAAGAAGAGGTAATGTCCGTTACCGATTCTTTCAACTTTATTTCATCTTCCACATAGTATTATATAGTTGTTTCATTATAAAGAAATAACATCAATATCACTAGTATACTGGTATTTTATTATAAGTATGAAACAACCCTATTTCACCATCTATCCATCCTACGGAAAATGAAATCACCGCGCGTGCGTACGTATGGAATACCGTCTCCACGCTGTGGTGTAATCTATTTTCCACCACCACCTTACTTGGATGGGTATAATGGTTTAAATAATAACTATATGTGATTATTTTAGAGTTATATTTATTCTGAAATATTATACATACACTCCAATACAATTCCACGATCATGGGAACGATATCATCGCTCGTACGTACGTACGGAATACCGTCTCCATAATGTGATGCGACTCATTATACATGATATTCATTTAATAATGATTATATAAATGAATTGAATGAATGAATATGATATATATTACATTAATACCATTCTGGAAATGTGGTATCTATAACCTAAAGATAATAATAATAATTTATTCGACAAAACACGCAGAAGAACAAAAGGTAATAAACACCTGAATAACAAGTAGCAATGAAATAATACTAATAATAAGTTAAGAATATGGAAATATATGATATCATAACGATGATTATGATTCTGGAATAAGTCAATGCCCTTATTTAAATCATTATACATGAGGATCAGACACTTACAAAGCAAATCAGGCCTACGTTAAGGGAAAATATCACAATCTCATTTTTATCCGAGATTGTGTATACTTTGGTATTTACTGGGTTGTATTTTATCATCCACATGCATGTTTCCTCAATATGTAATATTATTTCCATCCACCTAAAATTTTTTAAATCCAATTTTTCCCTTCGGTGAGTTTTTATTAATAGATATGAAAGGAATCTTTTGTCGTTTTTTGTACGAGGTACTTTTTGACTTTTCCAAAAAAAAGTACGAGAAGAATGTTTTTTTAACTTATACGACATGAATGGATTTTTATAACATTATTTCCAAGAAGCTTCCTTTACATGTTTTCAATTTAATTTTTAATCAACTTCTTTTAGTTTAAAAGTGTATGACATGTTAAGAAAAGAAAATGTTTTTGAAGTAGAAATGATATTTTTCTCAAGAATGGAGTTCAAGTATTTTATCAAATTTATTTTCCATCTAAGATAATAAAGGGTTCTATTTCTATCCATATTATTAAATTGATTTGATTATGTTGTGATGGAATTATTTTTATGAATTCCATTATCTTATATGAATTGTTTTATGTTGTCATGATGTTTAAGAATCCCATTTTTATTACATGGGTTATGCTATGATGTATGATTGATGATTTTGAGGCACACATAAGAATGGTTTCATTATGAGATGGGTGGGACCTATATCTCCCTCCAATGCATTGGGTAAATATTTATATCTCATGAGATAGACATGGGTGGAATGACATGTTAAACCAGTTCAATGAAACAGGACTGAAATGAGGAGTGAACTCGGTTCCGAAATGGACTTTGTCCTCTAAGATAGTTTGGCAATGAGTCTTGACTACTAAGAAATGATTCTCTATGATTATGTGTGTATGCCACAATGTATCTTGTTTTATGTTTTGATTTTTGGGATTTCATTTCATTACTATGATTTATCCCATGTTATGAAATTATGATCTCTATTGCAGGTTATGATTTCCAAAATGTTATGTTCTTATGAATATGATGTGATTGATATTTCTTTTGTTTACCCTTACTGAGCATTTGAGCTCACCCTATTGTATATTTTATTTCCCCAGTTCAGGAAGAAGGTTATTAAATAGGATATTCCACAAGGGACTCTAGATATGATGAAATAAATGGGAGAAAATTTAGAAGCTTTATGAACCAGTTGTTTATGTTTCCTAGTATCCAAAGACACTATACATATATGGTCCATTCTTGGGATTGTTATATGTTGTAACAAGTGTAATTTAATTCTGAAGTAATAACAATGTATGTAAAGTATGGTCGTTATAATTAAATTTTCTTTAGTTGTACTTGTTTTTTCAGTTTTACTTGTACTTTCCTATTGGGCTTGTGTTTCTGGACCCTTTTACTTTCTAGGACATATTTTGTATATAGATTTACATAGTGTTTACATCCATCTCGTACTCTATTATTTGTTATTTCAGTTTATAAAGGCAGTGTCTTCCCTGTTTTAGGGATTCACACCATAGGTGCTAGTCCCTAGCCCCTGTTCTATGGAAGGCGGGCTCGGGGTAGTCCCGACATCGGCCCCGGGGGACGGGTCGTGACAATCTACGACTCTCATACACTCACTATAATCATAAGAAAAAAATGGAAGAACACTGGTGATAATATCAATCAGTTTTTATATTGAATCGTAAAAATTCTTCTACATATCAAAGAAGAAGGAGGATATACCTGCAGCACCAAACTTGTACTTTGAAGCCAGAATAAGACACAACATGTCTGTGGTAACTTCTAGAAGAAGACTACCTCATCTCAGTTACATCTAAATAGTCTAGAGATACATCTCAATAAATATAGACCCCTCTATACCCGTTTTCATTATTATTTTCTTTTTCATGTACATTTTACATACTTTTTCCTATTCTATGTATCTATTTATTAAGAACACATTGTCTCCTCTATCAAACTGAATGATACAATATACCTTCCCACTCATATATAATTACATATGTTTACTCCCATGAATATGTGTGGAATATGTTCTTGTGTTTCCTAGTAGTTTTTACCCATGAAGAACTATAGTAGAGTTTGTGTCACTAGGACAATACATTATACTATTGTTTACCCCGATACAGGGTGGTGATTAATATTATTAATATGAACTACATGGTGGCATGTGAGAACCAAGTAGAGTGGACTAGGCCATTGATTGAAACTGAACCACTTGTTTTATCCGTTGTGTGTTTCTAGTTAAATATTCCCTATATTAATTCATATTTTAGAAAACAAAATTTCACTTGAATAGTTATTCTAGGTTATTAGTTATAAATATATTAGTTATTAGATTAGTTTTTTTAGATGTATAGATAATACAAATGGATATTAATGAGAATTAATCAATCTTATGAGAATCCATTTGACGAACCAAACTATTATAATTTTATTACAATGACTGATTGTCCTATTTTATTTTTTACTAGGAGAATCTATTAAGATAACTTTTTAAACGAAATATTTTTAATAACTCAATTCACCACTATTGAGTTCTCTAATTGACAAACTTGTTATATAAAAATGCTTCAGGATATTGTCATATAATTTCATTGAATGACTATCTAAGGGTTATGATTCACTAGTCTACATTTTATTTAATCATGTTCCAAATTTTTCCACTAAAATTCCTCTAATAAAAACATTAATGACCAAGACCCCATTATCCTAGATTTTGTATAAGATTTATTATAATAGAATTGATATAAATGGTAAAATATTGAATGTTTGATATATCCTGTAGTTTTGGAATACCAGCTATATAATTGATTTTTATTTTACATTGGGAATATAAATGAAATTAGAACATATAAAAAATATATTGAACTTTTTCCATGAATAATAATTCTAAGATTCTTCAACATATAACTGAGAAATATAACAAAATACCAGTGAGATCAAATGATTTGTAAGTGTTTCATAAAATACCTGCTATCATGTATCAAAAATATTAATCATTATTTCAATGAAAATAACTATACCCACATTTCATTTAAATTCATTCACATTTATTATATTGTACGAAAAAATACTTAAAGAAATGTAAATAACTAAAATATCATTCCATTTATTCAATAACAAAAAATGAAATGCATCCTAACGTATTATAATTGTGATATTACCATGGATAATGGTAATATATGAAATAGAAGTGATGGAAATAAAAAATTAATGGAAATCACATATCAGGCATAAAACACTTTTACCACTGAGACCTATTTTTAATACATTCTAAAAAAACTCGGAAAATCTCCATCATAGTTGGCCAAAATGTTTTTCTCATGATACCCATAATTGCATCTAGGGGTATCAATGAACACCCACACCAGTTTCTTCTTCTCCAAATCATTACACATATTTCAAATAATTTAATTATTATCTGAATAGTGTTATCTATTGATAAATATTAATATTGTGTAATGGATAACCATATTTCCAAATTTCCCCTATTTATTAATTAACATTAATATTTACAATATGTGTAGAAATGGTATAAAATTTTGGAATTAATCATACCCACTATTAAATAATATTTTAATTTAGATAAATATAATTTTGAAAAAAATATATCACAAGACTGTTATTTTTAATAGAATGATAACGATCAAATAGAAATTGATATTGTAAAATATATTTAACCACATAGTAATTTACATGTCAAAACCACATGGATGAAATTATAGATTTTGAATAAAAAATAACATGAATTATTAATGAATAAATATATTAAATTTCAAAATGGTGACTATATACCCCACACAAATGTGAATTGGTGTATAACAAAATAATTCTCAAAAGAATAAAAATCGAGAAAAAATTGTGTACATTAATCATTACTTTAGTTGAAATATAATTATCCTCCAACATAATATTTTTATGGATGTTTAAAATTTTTTATTGAACCATATTCATATTTATAATATTATTTATGATCTAATTATTTCAATTTTTCAAATTTTTTGTTAATTATATTTCATTATTTTGAATATTTTGTGTTTCAATTTCATTGTATTCTCATGTAAATTTTGTAATATAGTTTTTGGTTCAATTTAAAATAATATTTATTTCCATAATATATAGAATGAAATAAATGATATAAATATACTAGTTACATAGTAGATAATTTATTACAAAAATGTATGAATGTTCAAGAAGGTAAATGAATCACACCCATTTATAGTGATGGTAGGTCATAGAAATGCATAAGGGGTGATATCTTTCCATTAATGAGTGAATGGATCGGAAAGTATGCGATATTTTTTGTTTAAATAATTAAAATATTCTCATATTTAACATATAAATTCATTAATTTTTTCCAAATTATATTGATTCTAAATTTTAATTGAAAAATGTATCACATATCCTCAGGAGGTGGTAGTTAACTGTACATACAAGAAACGTTATGATAGATTAAATTATGCGATATATAAAATTCAATATGTGAAAAATAAATACAGGAAGAATTATAACATTATATATATTAGATAAATGATTTAAACCCGCCGTTATATCAATCCATTAATGGTTGTGGGGGATAAGGAACTCCATCACATTATGAGGAGGTATTGATCAATACATGTGATCAATGATTCCTTCTCACAATTAATTGATGTGGAGATGGATAAATAGTATCGAATAGAAATTATTAAATCACAATATAGTGGAGATAATAGTGTTTTTATTTTTTATGTATTTTGTAATTATTTATGGTTTAGAGAGAATAAATAAAATGAATGATATTTCTGATGATAGTTATCATCTCAAAGAGAAACCTCCTTTGGATCTCCTCTTAGGGAAACTAGGAAAAAATGATGAGATAATTAGTATCTCTAGAATGTAACTAATTATATTAGGGATATAAATAGATATGATATTGTATATACATATTTATTGGGAGGTGTGAAGGAGTGAGCAGACGTAGTTCTCTTTTATATGTGGGGAAAGGGAACCATCCTGTAATTTACATGAATTATTTTCAAATAAATACAAAATGATATATAAATTCACATGAAAAATCATAAAATATAGAAATATATTATAAATTGGGAAATATAAGATGAAAATATGTCAAGATATTATTTCTTTTACATTTTAGTATTTCATTATTCCATTTTTCATTTATGTTAACTGTGTTGTAATTTTATAATTACATTGATCCCCTTAATTTATTTTTAATATTTTCACATTTACTTTTGGTAAATAATAAATCATCCATTATTAGATAATATATATTATTCAAAATATAAATATGGAATAAATTTTAAAAAATTACATTAACAAATGTTTCAAAAATTAATTGAAAACTTATATCACAGACATAATTAGAATGCAGGGTTTTAAAGTGAAAATGATAAAACCTTAAATTCATATTAAAATATTATATTTTTTTTTGAAATGAACTATATTGGAATAATTGAATTAAAATTTACTAAATTTATATTAACAAAATTCATAATATAGTTAATCATTATATTTCATTAGAATAAAAAGACACATTTAAAATAAAATTTGTTATTTTTTTATTCATCAAAAAATGATGACCTTATGAAAAATCAAAAAATACTACCTAATGAAAAATTTATATAGTTATATAAAAAATTGGCATTATTTTTTTAATATATATATTTCCAAATTTTTTAACATTAATTATAAATTATGTCCTCTAAGCATGAATAAATTATCAATTTTTAAAAAGATGATCATTTAGAATTTTTTTCTTTTAAATGATAATTATTTCATTTTTAGTAAATAGTTAATAATATTTATATTAATTATTTAGAAAAATTAATATATACTAAATTAATATCTAGGATAACATGACCATGTTTATATGACATTATTAAAGGGAGTTATTGTAAGAACATGATTTTTGTTGCTTCACAAGTTAATAATAAAATTAAATTTATCCTAAATGTAATATATTGTAATGACCTAAGATGATAAAATATCCTCCTTAATAAATATTAAACTATATAGGATGTAATCACATATGAATATTTCTTTAAATATAAAACTATTAAAATTTCATCAAGATAACTCAACATTCATTTTTATGTTACTTGTTTCAAATAAAATAAATTTGAACATAATAATGAACCTATTTTAATTTAAAATAACCATAAGAAAATTTTTATGATGATTCAATGCACCAAAAAATCATGATGGGTTTAATTTTCATTCATTTCATCTCTGAAAGAATTTAAACATTTCATATTTTTGTTAAACATACTTTTTCCCAAAATTATTAGAAAATTGAATATAAACCAATTTTCAAAAGGCAATATATTTGAAAAATTATTTTTTTAATCATATAATAGTTGTAAAAAATTTATTGATAACATTTTATTTAATCTATGTCATGATGAAACTTAATTTATTACTAAAAATTAAAATAAATTAGTTTTCCTCTGAAAAATTTCCTTTCTATCTATTTAGAATATATTGTGTGGAAAATTAATGGGAAATGTATTTCAATGAATAAATTGGAATAAAAAAATGAATTGAAATTTCTATTAAATTATAATATATTTTCAATCAATTGAAATTGAATAAGAAACAATCTTAGTTAAATTGATATTGAATCATAAATCTGAAAATGAATATCAACATTTTTAATAATTACATCTTGAATTATAGAAATATATATATATATATATATATAATTTTCATGATAATAGTTATAAGTGATAGTAATGAGATTAATATATACCAGATAATGAAAATGAGTAGTGAATGTGACATGTGTCTTAATGAAATAAAAATGCGGTAAAAACACATAACTTATATATGAAATGAATTTTATGTTATATTAGCCTCCTTATAATAGTTTTAAATTTTTTATATTTCAATAAAAAAACACATAAACACATATAATATTATATATATTTAAATTATAATATTTTTAAGCAATTATATTAATTTTTTTTAAATCATCATTTCTGAGTGTTAATTGTTGTGTTTTTTCATTATAATTTTTTTTTGGTAGTTTTGATGCATTTAATTTGATGATTACAAAAATTTTATTTATGATATTATTATAATATATTTTCTATATATATATATATATTCACCCATAAAATATAATGATATACAGTTTAACTACAATATTCCTTGCGATAATAGGTTATACCTATGAATAAAAACTATTTTCTAGTTTTGGAAAATAGAGAGATAGGAAAGGTGAAACAATATCACCTTTCCAAATAATTATCATTTAATATAAGAAATTTGTATTCATCGAAAATATTAATTTTATCAATCGTGTAAAGGATAAAAAAATCATATCAGACACGGGAGTTTTAAGTCCCCAAGTACAGTTGATCTATATTATTGTTTTCCAAATGATTGGAATATAAAATTAATAATATGATAATATATTCCAAAAATAGTAAATATATCATAAGTGTAATATATTAAACCATTAAATATTAAAATAAATTTCCATGAATGATCTGGTGGATAAGTAATTATATCACAACATTTAGGAGATCATCTATATGAACGCATGAGTTATATTATAAAATCCCATTTATTGAATACTTGGTGGATATTGGAATATTTCATAATAATATTAAAAAAAATATTATTAATTTTTTGAATATTTAGGATAATTAATTTATTGGATTATGATGAAAAAATTGATTTATAGTTGTTAGAAGAAGATATAAATTATTAGTGATTGAGTATACTGATTCCATCTTATTTACAATTTCTTCCCCAGATCTCTGCTTAAGTAAAAATTGATAGGCCTTCAAATGAAAACACAAGATGAAAGTCATGTATATGGATGTGTTAAAGATAAATTTGTTGCATTTGTTTGAACTATATGGCTCATGGTTGTTTAAATAAAAGGGATATGTGGTTTCTTTTATTAAAGGGTGAATGGGTTGACACAGAGTTACAAAATATATTTAAATAAATTGATGTTTTCTATCAGTAATAATGATTAAAAATAGCCATTAAATTACAATAAAATGGATATAGTCTTAATTCTATAAAAAATTATATTAATAAAGGGTTTGGTGTAATTTTAATGCATTTTCTTTTCTTTAACCACTTTGTTAGCCAGTTTTATACGTAACTATGGTAAAAATTAATTATTCATAAAGGGTTATTATTTAAAATATAAGAAAAAAATTTGATTATAAATGGACTTATGTGACATTTATCCCTAATTATATGTATTTTTCATCTTTGAAGAAATTTTTTATGTAATTTAATAGTATTTTATTCTTAATGCCAGGTTATTAATATAATTTTTTGAACTATTAAATTTCATTAAAAATAATGTGAAAAAAATAATTATTTAATTAATATATAAAAAACCATACATCTAAATAATTTATATATTTACATTAAAATTTATTGAAAATAGTAAATCAACGAATTTTTTATCATTTGAAAATATTAAAATGATATTTTTTAATTATTTAATTTTCATAAATAATATTTGATTATTGAATAAGAATTTAAGTTCAATATTTAATAGTTAAAATGTAAAAATAAAATACAATAATTAAAAATTAATTATTACATAAAACGTATATTTAGAATATAGATTATCCACTTTTTATCCTTTTGATTTTTTTTGTGATTTTAATGTGATTATAATAAAATTTTGAATTTTTCATTAACTAAAATAATATAAATCAGTTCATCAAAGGGAAAGGGATCCAAAATACCATACATATAGATTAGAGATGATTATGATCTAATTTCATCTGAAAAATAAACTAACTAAGGTATTTTGATGATTCATAACCATGATCTAGTTATTTTTACACATTTTCATCCATTTTACTTTTAATGTGGTGAAATTATTTTCCATAATTAATTTCAATAAAGGTTAAAAATAAAATAAAATTATTTACCATATTTTATCTTCCTAATAAAAATATAAGATACCACTTTTTCAGCATTCTAAGTGCACAACTTTATGAAATAAATTTAATATAAATGCATATAACACAATGATTGTTTTGAAACATGTGTTTCTATGCATAAAACATTCTTATATCAAGATGGTGAATATTTTTTATTTAGAAAGGGTTAATTATATTATTCTCAATCAATTAATTTATATATAGATTTATTAACACATTAATTATATAATTGGATAATTATTTTAGAAAGATAATTAAATTAAAAGTTGGTATTTGGAGAATACATATTTCTCAGTAATTACTAAAAATAAGTAACAGCTATGGAATCCAAAAAATTCACCAAAAAGGTAATTTTTTAGATTATTTCCATTTGAATGTTCTTTATATCAATTTGTATTTCATGTAGTGATCATTTTATTTACCTTTATAGAAACCACTTTGTTAAATAACTTCATAATAGGTGTAATGATTGATAATTATGTCCTTAGAAGGATGAGGTATGACTGAATATTTGTGAAAATGGTGTGTATATCAAGACCCAATAATGAATGAGTATAGTATAACTCTTATTAAATCATATTATCTTTCAACATCATTTATAGTAATTTAATATTCAAATAATTCCCTAGTTTGATTCATCCTTTCTATATTCTATTTATTCATTAGACAATGGTTTCAATAATTAAACCTCGTTATATAATTAAATTATAATATATCTGGTGTTTCATTATTTTACATTCATTTAAGAGAATCATGAACACTTTATCTACCCTTAAAAAACACTAAAGTTCCCATTATTCATTTACATGGGTGTTTGTTTCCCTAATAATGACATGTGGGATCCTCTATTCTTCTAATCATTTCTATAACCTAGTTCATTTATTCATGGTTCTCAGTAATACTATTCTTCTCTTTTTTTCATTTTAAAATATATTTAATAGAAATTCATTTCTCCATTCTGGAGGAACTTGATAACGTATCATAATATGTGTAAAACATATAGTTGAATTTCTTCCTTTAGAGGTAAGTCTTCATTCCATTAATGGGACAACAAATCAAAATTTATATAATAAATACATTGTCTATAACAATCCATTATATTATTATAATGTTTATCTCATAAGAATCGACCCTTTACACTTACATATGTTTTTAGATTGGGGAATTTCTATTCCATATCTGCACATTGCTCACAAGTAAAGTGGTTCTCAAATAATATCCCATTAAATGTACTATAATACATAATCTCTTTTATTATAACCTCGTTACATTTATTTAACAATAAAAATTGTTGATCAGAATCAACTTTCAAAAATTAATTTCCAAAATAATCATTTCACTTTCATTACATCACAAATATATTAATATTTTACAAGTTTCATAGTCAATTTTCGCTACAAATTTTTTTTTCTATTCCATTGGTATATGGAAACTTCTATTTCATAATGTCATCCATCATTGGTGAGTCACTCTTTGGGACAAGTAGATATTTTAAAATAAAATAGTTATTCATCAATTCTATTGTCACCTCCCATAATATGGCCTATATATGACCAGTCCCAATTGAAATTCTATTTTCTTGCATATCATGAAAATATATACAACGACTATTATCATTTCTTACTGTTAATTTGATAGGATCCATCACCAAATAATGTTAGACAACAATCTATATCAAAATAATTTTGAATATTGATCCTAAAATTAAAAATAAAAATCTTAAAAAATTTCTCAATTACTATTAATGGTTCTCAAAAATCGTAAATTAAATATGTTCATTTAAAAATTAGTTCAGAAGGATTCAACTAGTCTTCCTCTATACTGATTATAAATGTCCAAACCCTTGTATCCTATAGTAGGAGGTCACATTATTACATATTCAATAGTTACATTTCATTAGATCCCAATCGATCAAATAATTTAGTATTTCAGGTAATGTAGATAAAAAAATGATTCCCATTCTTTATTAGAAATATAAAAACAAGTTAAAATAATAATTATTGATTACTTTATATGATTAGTGATATAATTTTTCATATATTGGGTAATAGGAAAAATTAATTGTTGATGATAGATGACCTATAATGTTTATGTAAAATGGAATATATCATGAGTAAATAATGAATAATTGATATGGGTTAGGGGTTAATATAAAACAATTTCATACAATAATACCATGATATAAATCAGAATTCATCTCTAATATCAACATATACATGAAACAGATAATGAATACGAAATTATAAATTAGATTAATTTTTTATTATGGACATTCAGGATAAATGACTCTCAACCAATATGTCATGAATCTCACCTTAACATAATCTCAACGAAGTAATTATCATTAATTTATGGAAAATGAAGAATGAAATTAGCATTGTATGGGAATATATACACTAAATAACCAACTATTATGATGTGATATTACAACCTCACCTAATTAAAATTGCTTAAATATTTTGTCTCATGAATCCTACAAATCCATTGATGGTATATTTAAAATTCGGCCACACTAAACACATTACCATCTAAATAATTACATATATTTTTAAATGATAAATATATTTAATTCTAAAAATTACTTTCATGTCATAAATTAAATGAATTTAATCAGGAACAAAAAATTTTAATATTTCATGAGCTTAGAAAGTATAGAGGTAAAATAACTGATTTATCATTGTATCATACACACAGTAAAACTCATGTAAAATCATATATTGTAATATCAAATAGAAATACTTATCAAATATCACCGGGAGTACTTCATGATGAAAAAACCATCTCATTTTGAAATAACATATAAAAAATATAAATAATATAAAAAAATAAGGAAAAAATTTCCAATAAATATTCCATATATATAAGTTAAAGAATCATTAAATCATCGAATAGTTACGGTGGATAGAATGTAAATTCCATCCATGTACCTAAAAAATGATTATTTTCACATTGTTAAAAAAATGTTAAAAAAATGTTAATAACATTTCATTTAAATGTCTTATTAAAAATTTATTCAAGGTTAGCAGTTATATTTGATAATAGGGGTATAAGAGTTAAAATATTATTAAATTAATTTATAAAAAGCATGGTCATGATGAAATAATATTTTCAACCAAAGAGAAATATAATTTCAATTTTTCTTTAATACATTGTTTCATTATTATGAGTACATATTTTATGGAATATTTTAGGAATATGTTTTTTCGATTTAAATATTAGTTAAAGAATAATTTAATTTTTTTTTATCAAAATTGGAAATAAAATTTATTTTAATGTAAATTCATTCATTATCTTTCTTATTTTAAATATAATTGGAATATAAATCCCTTAACTATTTGATTTCAATTTTACAAAAACCACATTAATGAGGGATAAATGAATGGATATATATATATATATCCTAATAACATTATTTATAATCTTTATACATTTCATTCATGTAGATTATATATATAAGAACATGACTCCAGTACCCTTGAGATGGTGGTTAATTGATTATATTGGCATTGATAAAGTAGGTTAAATCCTGAAATATTGTCTCTTTTTTTATTGTAGATAACTATATAATGATGTGGTACCAATATTATGATGCTAATAAACAATAAAACATTATGAAATAAAGTTCATTTAATCATTATAAATAAATCATATGTGTCATCTTCATATCATCGAATATGTAATAAAATATAAGGCTATTTTATACTTTTTACTAAGGGGTACATACAACAGAAGATTACCTAATTAAATACGGAATAATTAATATAAGAAAATAAAAAAAAGAAGAAAAATTCCATTTAACCAATATATTTAATATCATTAATAGATAAAAATACTCAATATAAAAAGATAAATTTATATATTTAAACTCAATCTAATCATTAACATAAGAAAAAATAGCAACCATGGGTAATATAAATTCAATAATGTCTATGAAAATAATTATCTTATTAACATGGAAAAATATTATTAAAATAATATAAAACAATATAATAATATCTATATCTATAATGTGAATACCTTTCATAATATGTAATAAAACTAAGGGAAAAAACAAACTTAATTTAGCCATTTGATGTTTATTATGAGACATGTGGATAATTAATGGGGATATATAAACTTGATATCAACCTATCACTATATATCCAAAGCATTAATCATATATTGATTGATCTAATTATTTAATAAGGAATATGGAATGTAAAAAAATTCATTTATTGATGAATTGATATGTATTAACCTTTATTTATAGTGTTAGAAAAATAACATTCAATATAAACATCATATGTAGACATGATATAAAATTCAAGATATAATAACATCCATTATAGTAATAATATTGATAATTTCGTGAAATTTAATTTATATAGATAAATATTCAAAAGAATATGTTTTTATTTAAAGAATGTCTATAATCACAAAATTAATCAAGATATAAGAGGTGACCATCAGTTGAATGAGAATATAGGTTATTGAAATAAAATAATGTCCATTGGAGGAATGAAGGGAATATAAGTGAAATATTAAAATAATCATTTCTAAAAGATTATTATTTAAAAAAATTAAAAAAAATTGAAGATGATAAATTTAGTACAAATATTATTTCACTAATGAAGTCAATTATACCCATTTATAATTAAATATCTTTTTTTATTTTTATCAAGAAACACAGTTAGAATATTGAAGCATAAATTTTGTCAATAATTTTTAAAAGTCATGAAAAACTAAAAACATATTTAATAAATAATTTCTATATTTTAAATTAATTTTGATTTTACATATGGAGAAAAGTACATTAAAGATAAATATATCTATTTTAGTGGGAAATAGAATGAGTTGTTTATTAAAACGTTTCATTATTTGATTAATTTAAAAAATAGAAGAATATTTTGAATAAAATATTTAATATCCCTAAATATCTAGTGTATAAGATAATTATTGGATAGTGTATTAGACAAATGATAATGTTCAATTAATGAATTTGAAATAAACCCGAATGGAATTTTGAGATTGTAATATAGATTCATACCATATAATTAAAATATAAATTGTAATACATTAAAGGAATAAAAGTGAATTGAAAGATTATCCCTCACGAATATATTTTTATTCATTTTAAATACATCAATGGGTTTGTATATACACCAAATAAAAGTTAATATGTTCATATTAACAATTATTCATTAGTTGAATGGTAATTTATTAAAAATCCATTACAACATTGTGAAATTCATGTAAAATCAACATGGATGAAATAGTTCATGTTGAAGCATAAAACACCTTGAATTATGAATGATGCATGATATATAGTTAAATTGTATTCTAGTAATCCATATAAAAATATTGGGGTATAACATTAAAATATACCTCAATGAGGTAAAAATTCAATGAAGTCCCATACAACATTCATCCAATTAGTTGAATAAGCATTATCCTCAAATATATTTTCTCAATAATGTTATTAAATTATATAAGAAGAATATTGATATTTATTATATCATATAATATTATCTTATTGCATCTTATCACCCTTTTGTTGTTAATATTTAATTTATTTCCTTTATTATGGTTGTTATGTTACCTTTTTTCTCAAGCATGTTTCTTGAAAAAATTTTCTTTTCTAGTATTGAATCAATTTACCACATATACATAATTATATTTACTTAAAAAATGGTTATTTATTATATAAATTTTTAAATCAATTATTTAATGTCTAAAAAAGAAAATGTTTCACATCACTTTGTGGATACTCTATACCTAACTGATAAACAAGAAACAAAATCATCACCTCAATGGATGAAGGAGATTTATAGTAAATGAAATTTTAATTTTATAGGAATAATATCTTTTAATTGTTTCCATATATATTGAAAATTTCTGTCATTATAACCACCAATATGTATTAGTGGTCAAAAAAATACATCAGTTAGAGATAAGGTAGGTGAGTTTACTCACATGCGGTGAATTTGATTACATTTTGTAGAGTATAATAAAAAGAATTATTCCATAAACATAAAAATATGTATATATGTACCAAATATTATTCTTATTTTGGTGAATTTTTTTAGACAGAATAGAATTTTTAAAAAGAATAATAAAAATTAATGGGTTTTTTAAGATAACAACCATATCATAGAGAATCCCCCTTATTATCTATTTATAAGGATACTTGGATTTGTATTTTTTATGAAAAACGTAATATAATGTGTCTATGGATGTTTTTGACATATTATTTTAGGATTGTTTGTGGGAAAATGGATTGAGATCCATGAATATGTGAGGTTAAAGAGTTACCTTTTATAATAAAGTTTGACTAAAAATTAAAAAAAATATTCAATATTGGGAAGACACTATCAACCCATGGTCCTATAAAATTGATTAATAAAGTAGTGGATGGATGTTATGTTTGAACCATACCTACACCCAATGATAATTACCATGTTTTATACAGATTATTCACTTATCCTATATGATTACTTATTCTCTTTTTGTTTTCACCTATATTAATAATATTTTATCCATTTTCATGTATCAATTAAAACAATAATAAAAGGAAAAATATATTATAATTTGAATCTAATTATTTTATGTAATAATTAAAATTTTTAGAAAAAAATATTTTTTTTTGAAAATTAATGTTAACAGCACAATATGTAATTTGAAAACTCATATTTTAACGTAAACCACATTAATTAAATATTTCTCACATTTACTAATCATTATGAAAAAAAATTATGATGATATTACTTAATAATATTTATTATGGATATTCATATTATTATACCCAATTCACTAATGTAAAATCAAATTCATGCATGAATTTATTTTAAAAATAAACCCAAAAATCGTGTCAGAAAAATAATTTCCATGAAATGAAATTTTCATGTATATCATCATATTTTATTTGAAATATAATTATTAATAACAATTCTCATGATTACAATTAATATATTAGGATATATAATATATAAATTTAGGTTTTATAAATCATCAATAATGGTAAGATTAATTATGTAAAATGGATTGACATTGTTCCATTATATACAGAAAATATTTTTTACAAAACAATAGTATGAAAGAATACCCCATTATTAAATCTGAATGAAATTATATTCGTTTTTATTAAATTTATAGTTAATAAAAATTTTACTACAAATATTATTAATATTTATTAATGATATGATGTGGAATATTTAAAAACAACCTTCTTTATTTTTTTTAATATCTTATTTTTAAAGGAAAATATAAAAATACATTTTATTTTTATTTTTACCATGTTTATTCAATATCAAATTCTATATAATGAAATTTAATCACTATCAATTAAATATTAAAATTTAATTTAATTTACATTTTTATTATGATTAAATTTTCATTTAATATTACTAAGGAATTGCTGTTATATTCAATCTAAAAACAATATTTCTATCTTCCATAGTTTTATTTGTCACGACCTTTCCTCGGGGCCCGTGCCTTGACTACCCCAAGCCTGCCTTCCATAGGCTAGGGGATGGAGACTAGCACCAAAGGCGTAATTCCTGATAACTGGGAAGGAATTGACTTTATAAAAGTAAACAAAACACCATAGAGTACAAGAAGAAGTAATACACTGAGTACAAAAGAAAGTGCTGAAAAGAAAATGGGCCACAATACAAACCCATATGAAAGTACAGCTACAACTAAACGAAAGTACAACAAAAAAGACAAGCAGCTGGAAGATGACACGAATCTCCTGGATCGTCCACCACGGATCCTACCTGATGGGTAGGTACAGATGTACTCCTCAGCACTCCACGTCCGATCATCCGTCCGTCTGTCTCCTCCGGGTACCGCCCAATCCTCGAACGCTCAACCTCCATCAGCATTATCCATCGTCTACATCAAACGCAATGATGTGTGGGCATAGACCGTGCAAGGGTGAGTATAATGATACTGATTAGGGACCCCGAGACCTTCAAGGTCTCTCTAAATCCAACAAGGATAATCACAAAGCATAATCTCAACAGATAACCCTTACTTAGGTATTATCTCATACTTATATCTAAGTTATCAAGTAACCCATCTCAATCATGAGGAAACACAAAGGTTATGAAATCCGTGGATAACCACTACTTAGGTATATGCTAATACATAAGCCTAAGTTATCAAGTGACCCATCTCAATCATTAGGTAAACACAAAGGTCATAGACTCAGCTCAAACCAGGATTTTCATTATCAAAACTGGAACTACTGAAGTGCCCCGTCTCTGACGAGTACAGTGATCCTACCATGACTCCGAGTTACTGCTCACTAACCTAAGACTGCTGAGGTTCTCCTCCTGTCGAGTACGGCGGGTCATCCACCCTAACACAATAGTGCTTCCCGCCGGGGTCTGCCACCCAAACATAGTAGTGCACCCCCCACCCTAATAGCATGCATAGGTACTTTTCCTGTCGAGTACTACGGGTGTTCTGCCTACTATCAGGCACTCCGTTCTCCATGGGTCTGCACCCAAACACAGTAGTGCTCCGTCCACTAGGCTAGTCGACTCTCTCCAAGTCGAGTAAGTCAAGCAGCGTCGGGTCTCAGCCGGCTACACGGTCTCTGTACTCCGTACGCTCGTCTCCGGGAGGGTCCGATCCATGAGCTACAAGTTGATATTCCAATTATCACAAAGTACCACTAAGAATTATTTCAATGGACCGCCTCGTCATAGGGTCTCAACGCAAAATACGGTGCGTCAATCAGACGCCCAGTTTGTGAGTTATTAGCCTTTTCGTCCGAGGGACCCGGTTGGTTTCGTGTGCGAACCATCCCATCCGTATCTCAACTGTACCCTGAAATCTCATAGGGTATACTCATATGGACTGTTTCTCAACGTGATCACCAACGCCGCTGATGGTTCGTCAAACAGACGTCTGGTATGAAAGTTATCCGCTTTTCCATTCCAGGGGCCCGATTGGATTTTGGGTTCAATCCAACCCAGCCATACTCCAACTGCGTCCAAACCTCAGGAAAAGTATGATAAAATATTCGTCTCAGCAAGAGGAATCCAACAAAGTCGACGGCACGTCAATCAGACGTCCAAAGGTCTTGTTATAAGCGTTTCCGCTCCGAGGGCCCGGTTGGTTTCGGGTTCGAACCAACCCGACGATACACAAAGGTCTCCGAAACCTTGAGTGTAATTTACTAAAACAACTGTCTCGATCCAAGGATCACATTGCAGCTGACGGTGTGTCGATCGGAGGTCCATAGCCCAAGATATGTGTGTTTGAACGGATCTGTCCGAAAATAGGGGGTTCGGGCCCGGTCCGACCTGGGTCGGCCCGAACCAGGCCGCGCCGACCCGTGTCTGGGTCCGGCCCATTAAGGCGCAAACCGGCCCGGTGAGCGCGGCCCGGCCTGGGTAGCTCGTCCTGGCCTGGGTAGCTGGTTGGCCTGGCGTGTACGTGCGGCCCGCGTGGCCAGCTCGGCGAGCGCCGAGTTGAGCGGAATGGGGGGGGGGGGGGGGCTGCCCCCTTGATTGGAACCGCGACCCCATGTCGGGGCCGCTGCCTTTTCCAGTGGATGCGGCGCTAGGCACCATGTATCCCCTGGATCCTGAGCGGCCGCCGGATCCGGTCATCCCACCTCCGCAGCGGCTTAAGCCGAGGCGGCTCCTGCCGACGACGTTCCATAGCGCCACCGCACCGGCAGGACGCGCCAGCAGCGCCATCCGCGGACCACCGGACGTGCTCCAGTGGTCTTTTTCCCACTGTCTGCACCTAGGGCCCTCCCGGGACCCACATATTACTACGAAGGGTTCAAAACTCCTTTTCGGCCCGCTTCTTCATCACCCGTTGATCCGCACGTCAATAAACAAACTGCGGAGTCTTCAAAATGCCATTGCGGCCCCGACTCCAACAACAGTTTTGTTTGGTCTTAACGGTGTGGCACAATGGTGGCATGCTACTTCGACGTCGTCCTCCTTGTTTCCGCGTGGTGTCATTTCACCGCGTCGCCTTTGTTCGAGCCGCGACGAAATCAACAACAATGGGTGTGGAGAGTCGGCCTTGTTCATGCGATCCGGCCCCCTCCCGTTAATCCGATAACAAGCGGCTAAAGGAATTTACGTTGGACGGAAAAAACCATTTATGAACAAAACAAACCCCTACCTCGAGTTGTTCAATGTTTGTTGATGATATCACAAGAGGGTGGACTTCAGCTCGTCGACTTCGTCCCATGGGAGAAGATGAAGATGACGATGGTCATTGGCGTTCGTTGCCTCCTTCGTCGTCAGTGTGCACCGGAGGAAGAATTGATGTCTCCTCTCTTTTCGTGCTACAAAGAGGATAGAGGGTGTGTCGTCATTCCTCACTGGAGGTTTTGTGTTCTTCAACGAAGGAGAAAACCCCCTCTTCCTTCACAAAGTTCTCTCTCAAGAGGTTTCTCCCAACAAAATATTTGCTATGGCAAATATTTAGAGAAGATCTCACCATATTAATGAAAATCCAAGAAAAACTAATTATTTCAAAACTCAAAATAAATTAATTAAGTGAATCACCTAATTAATTTATCATGGGTTGGCTTAATTAATTAGAGAGAGAAGAAGTTGAAGAGTTAATTTAAAATTAAAAATTGAGGGGAGATTAAAGGTGAGTTGGCACATTAAGTGAAAGGGAGTTTAAGGGGGGTTTTAAGAAGTATAAGGGGTTATGGTCTCTTGTGGGCCCCACCACAATAAACTCTCCCATGGGAGGTTAGGTGGGTGTGGTCCCCACCTCCCACATATTCCCACATGGGATGTTGGGTGGTTGTGGACCCCACCAACAACATCCCATGGAAGAATTTAGATTCCTTGAATATCAAAAATAAAATTGTACACAATTTTATTTATTACTTCCTTTAACCCCAAAATTTAACTTCATCCCCCAAACAAACGCACCTACGGTAAAAGTCCTATTAAGAAAATACCGGCATTGTGAGTTCATCGGTGCCCTCAGATTTCAATTACGAGCACTGGTTCAAAAGATAGAATACCCCGCTCATTCGTTCACTGAATGTACCCGAGCTAAAACTTTAGAAATTGATTCTGGGCACACCAGGCCTCAGAATCAGGTGCCTTCAGAAACCGCACACTCGTACAATTCAAAAGAAATTAAGTAAAAAAATTTCCTTCAAATTTCTGGGTCTTTACATTACTCCCACCTCAGGGATTTACGTCCCCATAAATCTAAAACACAAACTAGGGAAACAAAAGTGGTACTGATCATGCATCTGAGCCTTCCGCTCCCATGTGCTCACCTAGGGGTTCCCGTGCTACCAGAAAAAGAGCACAAGAGAAATCAATCATCCCCGTAGGACCCAATCCTGTCGATACTCAACCCCTATTGGATCCTTGTGGAATTCATCCAGTCATCGATGTACAAATCCCTGAGAGCGATGATGAGTGAAGGATCATGCATTTATCTCTTCAACTGAGGTATGTGGATGATATTATGCCCCCGGTGCAACTGAGGTGGAAAGGTCAAGAAGTAAACCACATCACCTACCCTACTGAGGACCTAGAAGGGTCTGTAAACCTCATCGAGGTGAGACCCATATAAGGACGTGGTCATCATCCTTGAACTCTAGTGGCCTCCTGTGAGCTCTTCTGGAAGTGGAGCCACAACTCTAGTGAATCCTGGCACAAAGGTAACTTTTCCCATCTCCTGAGTGATCGAATGCACCCTCTTATGCATGATTCCATCCTGTGCTTCTTGGGTTCTCCTTTTCACCGACCACAGATAACCCCATCCAAACGTTGTAGATAAACCACAACATTTTTACCTATTACAGTCAATCCGTGTATGAACTGTGGATCCAATCCATTCTCAGACCACCATCGTAAGGCCCCGACGCTGCCACCAAGAGATTTCAACCGAAAATCTCACCTCGTGGGTCAGATCACACTGTCAGCATAAGTGTGATTATCAAGTCTCCTCCTAAGGGTATACACAGAGGTGAGGGTCATGTCTACGGCTTACTGGAAACTCCAGGCCTGGGGCATGATTCGTGGAGGGAAGGAATGATTAGTATCAATGTATTTTTGTTACAACAGCTAGTAGAAGACACAGTCTGTACTTAGAATTATTCGTAGATCCTTTTAGTCACACTCTATGACCGTATGCAGCTACTCTATCCCCCGCCCTCCAGCTCACTAAGCCTTGTGGGGATTACATGGGCGGGTGGTTGAAACATGTCAAAATGTTCACCACCCCATGTTGCTCTCATAGATCTTCTTCCATGTCTGCTGCCTTGTAAATTCATCTGTCCTTTTTTACTTCCTCTACTTGATACATTTTACACGCCCAAGTCTCCCAAGACTGGTTCCAGTTTCCATCTTTTCCACTACAAACCTTCACTAACTACATCCATTCAGCAAAAGAATTCTCAACCAAAAAGGTTCTTTCTAGCACTCTTGCATATGTTTGAATGAATAGAGAGAAGGATCTGGATTAGATGTCCAATCCCTGAAGAACCGATCACATCGCATTCATCGAGTACCAGGAATGGTTTGGTACGCCCTGATGATTTCTCAGCTACCGACATGTCGTCCTGCCGAAGCTGTATAAGCTCTAGAAAACTCTCAGCCACCTCATCCAGCCAGTCCTCAGCTGCCTGTGAGTCGGGCTCGCCTAATAAATTGAGGGTATCTGATGATGGAACACGTGTAAAGCTGTAAGTCTACATGTGTCACATACCGGTACCGCCAGTTGTAACTACTAACCAACATGTATAGATGTATAGCTGGAACACTACCCGAAGGCACTATCTCATGCATCAGTCCACATACCAAAGCCTTATCACTATACGGACCATCCTCATGGTCACTCACTGGAAAACACTAGTATCCAAGTCCACCATCCACTCTACAGATGTCTCATCTAGGAGTAAAATTCTAGCTATCGCCTCCATCCAGTCCCTTACTGCCTCAGAATCTGTCACACCTCGTAACCTCAGAGGCCTCTGATGCTGGAACTCGTGCAATGGGCTCTATCAGTGTACACTGTTCACTAGTATGGATGGTGGCATCTGTTGCCCAACAAGTGGTGGTGCTACTGGTACAGCACCCGAGGGTGACAACATAGTAAAAAGGGCCCTGTACCGAAGCCTCGTCGCTCGGTGGGCCGTCATCGTGTACTCTCTCGGAAACTCCAACTGACTGTATGCATGGAGACATCCTAAAAAGACGTAACACAGTAAAACGATTTATACCTAGGGAGATGACCTGGTTTGAGCTAACTTTAAACCCCTTGGAAACACACATGCAACGAGTGTATTCGTGCTCAAAGTCGGAAATCAGTAGTCAGGGTCCTGGTGTACGGATACGTCGGCCGCCGCACCAACACTGCACTCCCTGAACTGAAAACCACACTTAGTACCCTTAACACTATTGCTTCACAAAAAGAAAATATCATAGTCCTGATTTTTGCAGTATAACCGACTCCTCTGATACTAATTTGACACGACCCGTCCTCAGGGCCCGTGTTGTGACTACCCCAAGCCCACCTTCCCTAGGCTAGGGGCTGGCGACTAGCACAAAAGGCGTAAATCCTGATAACTAGGAAGGCATTGACTTTATAAAAGTAAACGAAAAACCATAGAGTACAAGAAAATGTAATACACTAAGTACAAAATAAAGTGCTGAAAAGTAAATGGGCCAGAATACAAACCCACCTGAAAGTACAACTACAACTGAATGAAAGTACAACAGAAAAGGAAAAGCTGGAAGATGACACACAACTCCTAGATCGTCCACAAAAAATCCTACATGAAGGGTAGGTACATATGTCCTCCTCAGCACTCCACGTCCGATCGTCCGTCCGTCTATCTCCTCTCGGTATCGACTTGTCGTGAGATCCACCTCCGGGTACCGTCTCGTCCTCGAACGCTCGGCCTCTGTCAGCGTTGTCCGTCGTCTACATCAAACACAACGAGGTGCATGCATAGCCTGTGTAGGGGCGAGTATAACGATACTATGTAGGGACCCCGAGACCTTCAAGGTCTCTCTAAATCCAACACTGAAAACCACAATGAAGAATCTCAACAGATAACCCTTACTTAGGTATAAGACCATACTTTTACCTAAGTTATCAAGAAACCCATCTCAATCATGAGGAAACACAAAGGTTATTAAATCAAAGGATAACCACTACTTAGGTATATGTGCATACATACACCTATGTTATCAAGTGACCCATCTCAATCATGAGGTAAACACAGAGGTCATAGGCTTAGCTCTAAACAGGATTTTCATTATCGAAACTGTCACTGCTGAAGAGCCCCGTCTCTGACGAGTACAGTGATCCTGTCATGAATCCGAGGTACTGCTCACTGTCCTAAGACTGTTGAGGTACACCTCCTGTTGAGTACCTCCGTTCAGCCACCCAAACACAGTAGTGCTTCCCGCCGGGGTCTTCCACCCAAACATTTTAGTGCACCCCCCTCCTAATTGCCTGCAGAGGTACTTCTCCTTTCGAGTACCACGGGTCTGCTGCCTGCTACCAGACGCTCCATCTGCCGTGGTTCTGCACCCAAACATAGTAGTTCTCCATCCACTAGGCTAGTCCCCTCACTCCAAGTCGAGTCGGTCAAGTAGTCGTCAGGTCATAGCTGGCTACATGGTCTTCATACTTCGCACACTCATCTCTGGGAGGGTCCGCTCCACGATCTATAGGTTGATAATCCAAGTATAAAAAAGACCCATGATGAAGTATCTCAAAGGAACACCCATCATAGAGGTCTCAACGCAACAGACAGCGCGTCGATTGAACGTCCGGTCTGTGAGTTATTAGCCTTTTCATCCTAGAGGCCCAGTTGGTTTCTTGTGCAAACCAAGATGCATGTATCTCAAATGTAACCCGAACTCTCATAGGGTATAATCATAGGAACTGTTTCCCAACTTGATCAACAATTCCACTGACGGTTCGTCAAACGGACGTCCGGTCTGAAAGTTATAAACTTTTCAGTTCCAGGGGCCCGGTTGGATTTCAAGTACAATCCAACCCGGCCATACTCTAACTACATCCAAACCTCAGGAAAAGTATTATAAAAGTTCTGTCTCATCAATAGGAATCCATCGAAGTCGACGGCACATCAATCGGACGTCCAGATCTCAAGATATATGCGTTTCTGCTTTGAGGGCCCTTTTGGTTTTGGGTTCTAAACTACCCGGCCATACTCAATGTTCCTTGAAACCTTGCGTGTAATATAATTAAATGACCGTCCCGATCCAGGGATCACATTGAAACGGACGGTGCGTCGATCGGAGGTCTGTAGCCCATGATATGGGCGTTTGAACGGATTTGTCCGAAATAGGGGGTTTGGGCCCGATACCCCCCGAGTCGGCCCAAACCGGGTCAACCTGACTCGGGTCCGGGTCTGGCCCATTAGGGCGTGGCCCAGCCCGGTCGTAGTGGCATAGCGCAGCCTGGGTGGCTCGGCCCAGCCTGGCACTTGCGACCCGCGTGGCCAGCACTGCCAACGCCGAGCTGAGCGGAAAGGGGTGGGGGGGGGATGGCCCCCTTGATTGGAACCGCGACCCCATGTGGGGGTCGCTGGCTTTACCAGAGGACGTGGAGCTGGGCGTCGCGTCTCCCCCGGATCCCGCGCGGCCACGGGATCCGGTCATCCAGCCTCCGCCGCGGCTGAAACTATCGTGGCTCTTGCCGATGGCGCGCCGACAGTGCCTTCCGCGGACCACCGGACGCGCTCTGGTAGTCTGTTTTGCCCGCCGTCTGCAGCTGGGGCCTCCCGAGACCCGTAGATTACTTCGAGGGGTTCAAAACGCCTTAGCGGCCTGCTTCGTTATTTCCCGTCGATCCTCACGACAATAAACAAACTGTGGAGTGTTCGAAATGCCTCTCCGGTCCTGACTCCGACCACAGTTTCATTCGGCCTCAATAGCGCGACGCTATGGCAGCACACTTCATCGATGTGTTCCTCCTTGTTTCCACGCGGTGACGTTGCACCGCGCCGCCTTCGTTCGAGCCGCGATGAAATCAACAACAATGGGGGAGGAGATTCAGCCATGTTCGTGCGGTCCGGCCCCCTCCCGTTAATCCGATATAAAGTGGCTAAAGGAATTTACATTGGACGACAAAGAACTTTTATGAACAAAACTAACCCCTACCTCGATTTGTTTGTCATTTGTTGATGATATCGCAAGAGGGTGGACATCGGCTCATCGACGTCATCCCATGGGAGGAGATGAAGAAGACGATGGTTGCTGGCGTTCGTTGCTTCCGTCGTCGTCGGTGTGCACCTGAGGAATAATTGATGTCTCCTCCCTTGTCGTGCTGCGAAGAGGATAGAGGGTGCGTCGTCATTCCTCGCCAGAGGTTTGATGTTCTTCAACGAAGGAGAAAAACCCCTCTTCCTTCACAAAGTTCTCTCTCAAGAGGTTTCTCCCAATAAAATATTTGCTAAGGAAAATATTTAGATATGATCTCTCCATCTTAAAGAAAATGCAAGCAAAACTAATTTTTTGAAAACTCAAAATAAATTAATTAAGTGAATCACCTAATTAATTTATCATGGGTTGTCTTAATTAATTTGAGAGAGAAGAAGGTGAAGAGTTAATTTAAAAATCAAAAGTGTGGAGAGATTAAAGGGGAGTTGGCACATTAAGTGAAAGGGAGTTTAACAGGGGTTATAAGAATACCAAGGGATTATGGTCTCGTGTGGGCCCCACCACAATAAACTCTCCCATGGGAGGTTAGGTGGGTGTGGGCCCCAGCTCCCACATATTCACACATGGGAAGTTGGATGGTTGTGGACCCCACATACAACTTCCAATGAAAGATTTTAATTTCCATGAATATCAAAAATAAAATTGTACACAATTTTATTTATTACATCCTTTAACCCCAAAATTTAACTTCATCCCCTGAACAAACGCAGCTACGGTAAAAATCCTATTAAGAAAATACCAGTGCTACGAGTTTATCTGTGCCCTCAGATTTCATTTCTGAGCAGTAGTTAAAAAGATAAAAGATCCCTCTCATTCGTTCAATGAACGTACCCCGAGCTAAAACATCAGAAATTGATTTTGGGCACACCGGGCCTCAGAATCAGGTGCCATCAGAAACTGAGCACTCATAATATTCCAAAGAAATTAAGAAAAAAAATTTCCTTGAAATTTCCGAGTCTTTACATTATTCAAATTACATTTTAGTAAAATCTATTTCTTTATAAGTGAGAATATAAATTAGGTATGGAAATTACTTACTCATTAATAATATATTGAACAAATTATTTAATTTAGAGATAATTGATTGAATTTTCAAATGAAAATTAAAAAATATGAGTCTTTCTTTAATATCCATGGCTCTGATATACAAGGGGATCAACATTCCTTTACTACTGAACTATATGACATCCTTTCATGGAAATCAATTTACTAAAACATGATATCCAAAATAAAATTTCCAACCACTCATTAAATTTTTGGACTATCATCTTTTCCAACATTGATATTTACCCGAACATCTCCCATGTATTAGAATTACACTAAAAATCAGTACTTATTTTAAATAATATAATGTTATTATATAATTATGATAGTTAAAATTAAAATTAAATATACTAAAAATATTAATTAATGTAATATAATAATTCCATACAAGTGTAGAGAATTTTCAAAAGTCAAAAAATGTATATAAGACATTAATGAAATATGTAAATGAATTAAAATATATTTAGAGCATGGAGAAATAAATTAAATGAAATAACTTGGATATAAAATAAGACAAAATATTAATCAATATTGAAATATCAGAATCGAAATTTTGAATGAGATCCTTAATTGGACAGTGTGAAATAATGAAAAGATAAAAAATGTTTCTAAACATAAGGTGGTGTTGGAAATACGGGATTGTTTTATAAAATAAGGATTAGTTTTAAGAAAACATTCTATTGTTGTTTATAATAATATTTTAATATCAGAAACTTCTCTGATATTAGCTGATGTCCCAAAAGAATTTCTTTATCCATCATAATAGAAACATATGTGTCCTTGTGATACCATGTGTACATGAAATCTTTGTTTGATTAACCCCATCATTACTGGACTCAATACTTATTATATTTGATACCATTTCCAATATATTTATCACAAACTATTCTTTTTTAATCAGTAATAACATCAATTTTTTTGAATACATAAATCATTACAAAAACTGACACCCAAGGATCAAATTACGATATTTCTTTTGGAAACATGTAAATTTAAATGATTATACATTAGTGGGATTCATTACCTCCTAGTAGGTTCTTTATTTTAAGAACCATTCTTAGAAACATCATACATAAAACCAATCTTCACATCTGAGGTAAGGAAACATAGAATGGGCTGAACACATATGATCAATAAGGGTAAATTATGGAGTTATATAAGCATAAACATGAAAATAAGTTTGTGAAAACATGATCATAAAATTGAAAGAGAATACAAATAATATCAATGATCGTAAAAATGAATCATTTAATAATGATAGGTCAGTCATAAGACATGATTTATAAAATAAACTAGAGAATAATCTATTAATGAAGAACATAGAAAAAGACATAGAAATATGGAAGACAAAAACATATGTAGTATCATTACATAGATGTTTGGAATCATTTCTTGAACTTATCAGGGTAATGAATTGGAATTATACCCCCGGGGCAGGACACACCATCATCCTCTATCATAGCTCATTCATAATAAGGGACCAGGATTCCAAATCATCCTATGGTTGACCAGGTATCCCAATATACCTATAGTGTATCAGGATTCACCGAATTCCAATAGTGGAGTATGTTTCCCCAACATCCATCTTCATGGTGACTACACATACAATTCAGGACACCCCACCATCTGTAGTTGCAGTACATTTCTTTTAAAAGACCATAATACCCCATCATTTATCTTTATGTTGACTACACCTAATGGGCAGGATAAACCCCAATACAATGTTCTCATCCTTTCCTTATAAAGGATTGAGTTTCCCCATATTCTCATAGTTTATCAAGATAGTTTACATGACTCCCATAAGTATATCCTGAGATATATTCATTACCCAATGCATTGGTGGGATATATAGGTTCCAACAATCTCATTATAAAACCATTAATACATGTGTCAAAAGATTAAAAAAATTATTATATCATACCCATAAAAAAGAAGAGCTTTATAAACATCCAATAATAACCCTTGAAATGAAATAAGTTTCCTAAACATGTGATCATAAAATAAAATATTAGAAAAAGAGGTTTTATAATCATTTAGTTAAAGAACAAGCCATGAAAAGTAGTGGGTTTCATAAGAATAAAACCCGTGGAAGAGGATTGGGTTTCATATACATATATACCATGAAAGATAAATGGGTTTCATAATATTCATTCAAAACAACATAATCCTTTTAATATGAGAATACGAATGGAAAATTTGGATATTTTCTCAAAAGGAATGAGTAACACAAGTTAATGACATCTTATATTGAAAATAATTTGTATATTACCATTAAAACCATTCCATTAAGAAAATACCCATTCTTATATAGAATAAAATTCTCTTAAAACATAAATCCATGTGAACATTATTTTATTTTATAATATGTATAAATCATTGAATGGAGTATTGAAATCATTTTGGAATAAAATTACATTCAGAACATATAAATGAAGCATTAAAGAAATTAAATCATTTTGATTGATGATCCCTTCAAATCAAAGAAAGAGGGATTCAATAAATTTCCAAAACTTTTCCCATTGAATAATTATAAAATAATTTTGAAAACCATTTCATAACCATTTTAATTGAAAATATTTTGAAAACCAAGTATGATTTCTTGATGTCAGTGTGAAAAAAATTCCCTTGAAAACATATAAAAGAGAATGAAAAAAATAATAATTTAAAACACTTTTACAGATTTGTAATATGGCATAATATATTTTGAAAATCACTATCCCTTTAAAATATTTAATTGATTCTTGAAAACAATTTGAAAAAAATTTTCTTTGAAAACATATAAATAACGATTAAAATACTTGTGATAACCACTTTTACAAAATACCACATAAAATAATTAACTACCAAAAAAATTATAAAAGACATAATTTAAAAATGAATTTGTAATATTTTAAATGTTGATTCAATGGAATTATAGATATTATTGTTGTTAAATCCTTATATGTAGAACATTTCATTTAAACATCAATAATTTTTTAAAAGGGCTTCAATCAGAAAGAAAATATATTTATTTCAGTATTTTTATTTAAATGTTAAAAAATTGTAAAAATTTATTTTAATGATATTATGAAGATTTTAGAATATTTTTTGATTCCTTTTTTAAAATACATAAATTAAAAATAATGCAGTGTTCTGAACGGAGAGGGAGATGATGATAGAGATCATTTAAAACACATTATTGATCAAATTATGTACCAATGAGTTGATAAATGACACCATTACATCTATATAACATTAATAACCACATGTAACGAAATATGTTAATAAATTTTTATATATGGATCATAATTTTTGATCAATGGGATCATAATCATAAACAACATCGATAAATATTGAGATTGTACCTATATATTGTTACCAATTTTGTAACACTTAATCATATTAAAATGGAAAGAGTAACATTATATGATGCTTAAAATAGCATTAATATAATTTATATAATTATATAAGATTTCACTGGTAGTATATACACCACATGGTAAAATATTGATGCATGACATGGCATGTGTCTGAAAGAACGAAAATTGAGGAAAATTACTTAAAAAAATTATTATCAATTGAAAAATAATCCCTGTGTAATAAATATCATAAAATGGATATTTTAATACACATAAAAAATGATAATAATAGTTAAATATATTTATGGGAATTATATATACCACATAAATGAAATTAGTTGTGAATAAAGAAAATATCTCATCGAAATAAAAGTGAGACTAGAAATCTCATCATGATAAGTATTTACATTCATTTTACACATTATATAATCATGTTTGATGAATATATGATTATTATAAATATGAAAAATAAACATATTAATTTATAGTTTAAATTATATTATTCAGTTATATTATTATATTACCCGTTTGTTTAAAATTTAATGTTAATGTAATGTTTTGGGTAACAAATACATTGTTTATCATCTGTGTTTTGAAAAGTTATTTTTTATCATCATAATTAAATAATGATTTAATTATTCAGGAATGTATAAAAATATTAATATATCATATATATTTATTACATAAATAATTAACGGAATCTATAAATTATATAAATACTAAATGAAGTACACCGTTCCTGGAGAAGGTATGTCATATATACGCATGATCATTGGTACCATTTTATTGTCTTATTTCATAAAATATTGAAATTTAAATATCTATATATAAATATAAAAATATAATTAATTTAATAGTATTTTGTCCAATAAATAATATAATTTTTCAGAACCCATCTTCGATAAATTCCATGTAATGTGTGCACGAATCCAATCACTTTGATGAGACAATAGTCTACACTTCGACGAATGATGCTATCATTTTTAAAATATATATATATAATGATGATATGATTTATATTATAAATATATAAATAAATAATTAAAAATGGGAAGTGAAAACATGGACTAAGAAGCAATGACTAAACAATCATAGAGAGTTTTAAAGATCACTGATCCCAAAAATGATTTTTTCTTGTGAAATATATCTAATAAGAAAACCAAAATGTAAATACCAATGGAATATGTCATTAATATGATTAAAAATGAATAAAATTGGACTACATTTTATATTAAGACCCTTTTAGAAACATGAATAATATTTTTTCACAATAAGGTATACTAACATGATTTCATTTCATTTCATGAGTAAAACATTACCATTTATTTTTTTATTGAAAAATTTTAGCTTCACCACATTCTCATAAAATAATTGTGAAAATTTCATTGATGATGCACTAATAGATCATGGGATCACTGATAAGTCATCCCACATGTATTCAGTTACCATCAACAGAAAGTGGTTGAAATAGGTTATCAAATACACATAAATCTTGATGTGGTGATGTAATACATTAATATAAAATGAATCATCCTAATTTAATGTTAATCCATTCCATAAATGGTCAACATTGTAACCCTTCTGAATGTTGAATGTCTAAACATTTATATATAAATAAGTTCACTAAATCATTTTGACAATGATCCCCCATATCATAAAGTATCTCTTGGTCGTCAAATATCAATAATGTGAATACCCTTATAAAATATTATCTTAAAATAAGGCAATACCATTAATTACCATAAATCCATATTGAAAACAATTATGTTTCTGTATTGTAATGTTAATATGAATCATTTCTTCACACATGGACCTCAGCATAGTTGGTGAGTTATCCTTAAGTGCATCCACGAGACCCAGGTTCAAAACTAGGTAGAAACATATTTCTAGGACTGTAGCGGTAATATAACAGAACTTTACACTGTGAAGGTAGTGTAACTGATCTGTACATTTTGCGGGTACAATAATAAACTGTACATTATTCCGGTATGGTAGTAAAACTGTACACAATGCGGTTTTTTAGTAGGTACTGTAACATTTATTGTTTGGTATTGTAGCTTCTGGAACTATTTACCTTGGGCCATCGGTTTGGGCTTGGAGTCCTTAAGGATTTCAGGCCACCCATGCCTTCAAGATAGTAGGGATTTCAGTCCACCATTAAGGCCTTCAGGTCACCTCCAGACCTTCAGGCCACATTCAGTTTCCCAAGACAGAGTCTACAAAAAAAAGTATCCCCATAAGAGGATTCAGAGCAGGTGCAGTCACCAGAGTAGAGAAAATGTATTATTAGAATGAGTGGGTATGACTATGCCATCGGGGCCAGCCTATGATTTCATGGGAAGACTAGCAAGACGACCATGCGAAGGTAGAGAGCTGTTATCATGATTCATATTATAGGGAGGGGCAGTTATGTATAGATAGTCTAATTGAATTCCTGAAGACATTCAGGTCATTTAATATCCTAATCCTACATGCCTTGTAATCTTTGAGCCTACGGACCTTCAAAGGGTTCCCCTGATCCCTTGAAAGGAGGGTTATGAAAAATAATTTAAAAAAAGAAGGCCTTCGAGCCATTCTGGCTACAATTTCCTTCAATCCAAGAAGTTGTAAAATTTATCAATAATTTTATAAACTACATATTCAGAACATTAATAAACATTTATGAGTTAATCAATATCATCTAATTTACTTATTCATATCCAATATATCATTATCCAAACAACATTACCTTAATAAATGGAATAAATTATTATTTCACTTCCCTTAATCAAAATATCACCTTTCCATTGAATTAATTTTCTATGTAAATAGAATCCTCTAACATATCCTTTCAAATCCAAAAATAAAAACATATACTAAAACTATAAATATATATATATATATATATATATATTTCATGATTTAAATAATATATTCATTATTTTCCACAACATACAAACTTAAATAATACAACATTACTCTTAAACAATTTTTTAAGATTTATCATCATCTTTCTTAATATATCATTCATATATTGTGAATTAAAAATAGTTTCCTATCATTTATCAATCTAAATATATTGTTTCTTAACAATAATACTATCATAGTATCTCATTAATTTCATATGTCATTTTTTGTCTCTTCATCATCTGTATGAAAAGAATTACATGTACATCCATTCTGATTCTCTACATAAGACCTCTAAATAGGACATAAAATACATAATTTCAGGAAATTTTTTAATTTAAATCTATAATCAATTTATATAACCTTAGATAGGAAAAAATTACCATCCATTGTTTAAAGTAAACATTACATTTTCATTCTGCAATTACGTTCATTCTGAGCATCTTTTACATTATCTAAACATCTTGTTAATCCTCTAAGACTATCACATGGGTGTTCCTTCCCACATTTTTAGAATATAGGAACTATATTTATCATTCCATTAAGGTCATCTTTACCCAAAATCTCAGCGATATATAGGCTTCTCCTTTTTGTTGAGACTAAGATCTGGTTATAGTATACATTTTTCATTATGATCTTTGAAAATTGATTAGTCATTATATTAATATCCTTTAACATAATTATTATACCAAATGGATACTCATCCTAAATATTATCATCACATTCATCATTAACCTGCTTCCTTCTGGTTCCCTACATTGACTTAATCCAAAAGGCACAGAGTAAGAATTGGTTCCCATGGTGAGGAACCACATAATCATGAAAAACAACTATGGGGTTTTATAAATTATGAAACCTTGTTTTTTTATATAACACCTTAGGTTTATTTAAAATTATTAAAAAAAAATAGTTTTTCTAACATTATGGTTTGTGAAGAGTTTTTTAATTTCCAAATAATACCCCCCATACTAAATACCCTTGGGCTCAATAGGGATTGTTTTCATAATCCATGTTATACCCGAGTCAGGCACGATACACTAACTCAATGTTGTTACTCATAAGTATATATAATTTGGAAGAACATAAATTTTTAGTATCTATAATAGGAATGATTTCTAGGATAACACAATCTTTATACTGTACAAAAAATGTAGTACATTCTCATATACTTTTTTTATCCATAATCTATCATTTTAGACATCCCTATACAATCTATTTTTATTATACCTATGTATATCAATAAAATAATTCATATTATATTGAATATGTTGACTCTTGATTTTCTCTTATACCATCTATAACATCCCTGACCTAACATGTGTTGAAAATAAATATTTTTTATAAAATACATAAAACATTACACAAACCAACTCCCAAATACTGTATAAGTTTAGTGGCTTTGAAAACATGGAATCATAAATGATGATAATTCAGTGAGATATATTATCCCCCACTATGTTCTTCATGACTATATACCTCCTTAAAACACCATACATAAAAAATATATTTATATACTATGGAGGTAAACATAAAAATGGGTGAGATTAGATGCACAGTAAGGGAAAAAGGGAGATATTAAAGCATAAACATGAGAATAATGGTTTAAAAAAGGATCATTAAATTAAATGATCATACCCTACATATCAAATATCATAAAAGGGAATCATGAAATAAATATTAGTAGTTAGAAATACATGATTCATAATTGGAACAATAGAATATGAAATGAAATAATATCATATGAATAAGACATGCAATTATTTAATACACATTATTATGAATTATCATTCCATATAAGTAAGTACAAATTTTGTTGAACTTTTCAAGGATATTTATGTGGACTACACCTACTAGGAGGGACACACAACCATACCCTATCATTGTCCTTTCCTAATAACAGATTTATTATACCCATCTTCCCTTATTGAACAATTATCAATGTCTTCTTATTTTGGAATGGGGTTCCCAGTCATATCATAGTGGTTTGGGATTCCACATATTTCTATAGTGGATTGGGTTTCACCATATTCATTCTTCATAGTTTTTACACATACTAAGTAGGACACACCATCATCCATAGTTGGATCTAGTCCTTTTAAGGGACCAGGTATCCCCATTAACCATCATCAAAGTAAGCAAACATACATTGCATGATACACAACCATCCTCATTTAGAGTGCTTTCTTAGTAAGGGATCTAGTTTCCACATCTTATCATAGTGGATCAAGCACATCCCTGTGTTTCCCATCAATATCTCATGAGATATAAATCCCTACCCAATGCATTGGAGGGATATATATATCCCACCCATCTTATAACAAAACCATTCATACATGTTCTATAATATAATAAAATTTACATCATAACACGACCCATTAAAATAAATGGTTTTCATAAATATAATATCATTACCCATGATATGAAATGTGTTTTATTGACATGTAATCATATCTCATCTTCTATAAACATTTAGGTTTCACAATAATTTAATCAATTAATAATGTTCTAAAATAATCATGTATCTTGATCATAAAACCCATGTAGAAGGAACATTATTGATAAACATATAACACATGAATTTTAAATGAGATTTATAAATTTCATTCCATTAGAATATATAGAATTCATATATATAATATGAATTAAACCTTCAGATCTTTTAAAAAATTAAATTATTAACACCAATAGATGTTGTCTTGGAATAAATTTTATTAGAATTCATATTCTAAAACGTTTTAGGAGAGAAATATCATATATTTGATAGAATAAAAATCTCTTTAAACATAAATACTTTTGAAAAATATTTCGTTGAATATACTTTGAATACATAGAATAAAGGAATGGAATCAATTTCAATAACTTTTCCCTTGAAAACATTAACATTGAGATTTAAAATAGTGTAATAATAATATTATTTTAAAATACATTCAAATCATAGATATATGTCATGAAATAATTTAAAATAAAAGCTTCCCATGAAAAAATATAAATGATTATTCGGAACATTTTGAAGACATTTTTTTGAAAATATAATGAAATAATACAATACTGTTTTGAAATCATTTTCAAATCATTTTCCATTTAAATTTTAACAAATAATATAGAAAAAATTTCAAATAATATTTTCATGGAATATAATTTAAATTCATAGAATGAAGTCGTGAAATAATGATAATAAAATTTCTCCTGACGTTTAAGGGTCATTATATTCTCCAAAAGAAAGAAACGAATGGTTAATAAGACATAAATCTCACTGAAATAAAAGCAAGGCTAGAAACTCTATTTCATAAGTATGGACAATCTTTTTAGACATTGAGAACTCATTAAAAATAAATATAAGTTTGTCATAGTTATTATAAATAATAATATTCATTAATCTAATAGAATGTATTCAACAATTAAAAATTTTTATTACCATTTATTTAACAATTTTGTGTTAATGTAATGTATTTAGTATTAACTACTTTGACGGTCCTATGTGTTTTGACATGTTATTCTTTATCCTATTACATAGAAAATGATTTAAATATTTATATAATATAAATATTTATTTATATATCATATAAATTAATTAAATATTATTTAATCTAATCTATTAATGATTGAAATATTATACCAAATACACCATTTGTGGAGATAGTAGGTCGTATGTACGCATTAATGATGCTTTAATTTTATTATTGTAATGTATGAAAACATATAAATGTAATATATGTTTATAAATATATAATATATTTCATGTATAATTTTTATTTCATATATATAATATAGTTTATCTAAACCAATACTTAATTAATTTGATGTAAATTGTGAATGAATCACCAATCTTTGAGGAGGTGACAGTCAACACTTCCACAAATGAATTTATTAACTTTACACAAAATGAAATTCACGAAGAAGGATTAATATAATAATTAATAAAGTATTAATAGATCATAAATATAGTTTTAATTAAATAAAAATAATGAAATCATAATAATTTTCAACCATACGTGTTGGTAAAGTTAAAAAATTAACATTTCCTGGTGAGGTAGTAGTTCTCCGTACCCAATAACGATAGATTCTTTTCCAATTAGATGGAGGGGTTTGTGAGTGAGTTCATAACCCTTATAAAAAAATATCATAGTATATTGTGGATATTAGTGTGACTATATGACATGTAATAATAATAAATGAGGTGGTAGAGAAAAAAATAAGGGAATGAGGATTGAAAAAGTATGTTACCTCATCATTTGGTGAATACATTTGTTTTACACAAAAGGGATTAAATGGTTGTATTTTTTCCAGATAGGATGATTCAAAAAAGAAATGGAAGATGTTCCTAAGTGAATTTGGAAGATAATTTCTCAGACATTGTCTCTTGATTGGGGTGATTAAGGGGGAGATATAGTGGCCTTTTATAAGGGTTGGTGGGGACACACAAAATTATTTTGATATTAAGATTGGTTTACCCGGATTTATACATAAAAGAAGTCATAAAAACATTTATAAATCATGAATTTACGGTATAATGACTATATATTTCCATAAAATAGGTGTTAAAATAGATTCTACGTCAGTTTTTCCATTAAGGTTATTTTTTCCCCATTGTTAACCTAAACATTTCCTTCATTTTTGAAATTAATTTTTTTAACATCCACACTATTTTTCGTCAAAAAAATAATTGATCATATTAGTTGATAAATATTATTTAGATTAAAACTATGTATGTATTTTTTTTTTACTAATTTAGCTAACCGAAGCAGTAAAATTATGTTCAATTCATATCCCACATATAATGGGTAAATAGATGTTTTTAATGGGATAATAATCAAATGTTCATAAAAAATTTATATCAAAATTCAACATAAATGTTATGGAAATTAAATAAATTTGATTATTAGATATATATTTAATTAACTATAGATTTTAAACCACTATAAAATTTAATTTTAATATATAAATAAATTAGATGAAATTTTAGTTTTCACATAAAAGTTAGAAATTTTTACTATTCATGAAAACATTTTGTGTCATAGAAAAATAAGAAAAACACCATATGTAAATTTTAAAATTATGAACCCAATATACAATATTATTTTATAACTTTTATTTAATTTATTTTTCTAAAATTTAGTCTATAATTTTTCTTAGAAGGACATAAAGAAATGCTCTCTTAATAAAATAACATTTTCAAACATAAAATCAATTTAATAAACCCTTTTTATTTCATACAATCAATATGTTTTCTCTTTATAAAGGATTATAAATAATATTTTAAATGTAGTTATTAATATTCATATAACTTTTTCTGATTGCTATATTGTAGCAGTCAAATTTAAATAATTATAATTAAAAAACATTGTTTTGTAGATATTCATTATTGTTTGTAATTCTTGTTAAGTAAGTGTTGCATGTAGTGATTGATTAACATTGTATATAGTATAAATAATGTATAAATTATTAGACTATGGAATTTAAGAAAAAAAATTAATTGAAAAAATGTTTTACAAAAAAAATTTACAGTTACAATATTAGTTTCACAATGGATTCAATCCTTACTGCATTGAATGTTGGGGGGAAATGAAAAAGTTGGTAATATGGAATGAGTATAATGGATATTAAATGAAAATGCAAATCTACTAAAATATGGCATAATAATCTTGAAACTAATTTTAGGTAATCTATAATATCTAATATAGTAAATTGTATAAATAAATATTGAAATAAAAAATTATAAAATAAAATTAGCAAACCTTGTTATGTATTACCTTTCTATTACAGTACAAACCATCAGTCATATTTTTCATGCTTTTTATTTATGTTTTCCATTATAGGTTCATGCAAATCATTGATATGGATTTTATTTTCCACACATTCTTGTGATATTGTATCATATTTTTGAACCATATAATCAATGTATAACTCAGTCCATATATTTTTTTATATATAAATGAGTTTAATATAAATTTATCAAATAATTGGGGAATGTAAAATCATATAATCAAAATTCTGAATGTTAGGAATTATACATTTGGAATAAAATATACACGATATTTTTTAATAATATAAAATATGAAAATGAGAAAAAAATTAGATTTATTACATCAAATAATGACACGTAGATAAAGGTTTATCACAAAAAAAAATACCCGAGTAAATGATAATACTAACTAGTGATGATTTTATTTAGTTAGAAAAAATAATATTGTATTTCTAATTTTTTTAATGATTTTAATGTAACATATGAATATTAAATTAGTAATATCATACTGTAAACAATGATTTGATGAAAATTACTGATGTAAATTACATGTTCAGTGATGGAAATTATTTTATTTGGATTTTTTATCTAAATATAAGTGATATTTTTAAATATTGATATTTGTGTCATTTATTAATAAAAAATGTATTTATTTGGTAATGGTTAACTATGGAGAAAAACCAAACACGTCATATTCTTAATTTGAAATAGGTCATCAATGATAGGTAAAATAAAGTATAAATTTATTCACATAAAAAATGTTGAATGTTTTACCCAAAAGAGAGAATCTATCAAATGTTCATCTATTTTGGATATAAATTTCGTAACATGTTTTTAATAGATAAAGTTGGAAAATTATCCTTTGTGATCATTGATAAGAAATTACACACCAAACATGTTGGAATTAAAATATTGAATCGATAATGATTTATATCCTAAATATTATACTCAAACACTAACCAAATACAAATTTAATAACATTTAATAATGAGAATTTACAAATAAAATATTTTGGGTAGTGATATTGGTATATTTTTTGAAAATCTAACATTAAATAATTTCGTCATATTTGTTTAATTTCATCATGCAAGAGTCACGTGGTACATATACCATCTGTGGTCACATTAAATTTTATTATATTGATACTCTAATTAATCAAATTTTAGGTTATGAATGAATGAATAGTCATTAATATATAGATTATATCATTATATAGATTAACATTACATAATACCACGTAATGAAACTACTATGGTCAAGTGATAGTACTTTCCCATTGAATTTTTCTAACATCATAATATGTTTTTTTGTCATTCCAAAAAACTATATGGGTAACTGAACTGTTTAAATATATTGGTGGGGGACTGTGATACTTTTATTGAATGATGAACATAGACACGATAAATCAAAAGTATGGAAATTTATAATGAAAAATTTCTTTACAATATATCTACGATGTCGGAAACATCAAAAAAAATAATCCAAAAATATTATCATAGTATAATACACATATTGTTGAATATTTCAACAATAGGAATTTTCATGATAAATAGAATTTTGGATGAATTAATAGTAATTTTTAGAATATCAAAGGCCTAATTTTGTTCCATAAAAGTAGTATATATTATAATGATTAATATAAAAAATTAGTTGTAAAAAGAAAGTGTAAAATGGGACTATCTAAATAGAAAGCCTAGAACTAAACCTCTTTTTCGTGAATTGATGTAATATCAAAACCATATATAAGTAACATGGATGTACAATAGATTCTTTAAAATACAAAATTAATAATTAATTTACATTAGATCATTTTTAAAAACTATTTCATTTTTAATAGAGTATAGTATGTGAAAAATAATGAATAAATTTCCAAGTATGTTGTGAGAGCATTATTTGTACAATATGTATTAATTTAAAACATGGAATTAATATGATTTGAATAAAAATTGGATGTTAAAAATGAAATTGGTAATAAAATTTTCCTATTAGATCATGTTCTAAAACCCCTATTTTAATAATATCATGAAAAAAGTAAAATAAAAACTGAATAATGGAAGTTAAGAATTATATGATTGAACATATGTGGTTGATGTGAACAACATTATACAGAAGTGTTTAGTAACTATGTACCTACCCTCATTATGAGATATTTGGAAATTTTTTATAATATATTACATGTTTTAATGCAACAACAGTTCATGCAAGGATATTCAGTATGTATTACAAATTTAACACTGAATATTTTTCATCTGAATTATGTATTTAAAATTATTGACTATTCCTTAAAAAAAATCATATTATATCATTGTAGAAAAATATAATGGAATACATTTACATGGTAACACAGTAATTAAAATTCAATAGAATGTTTTTCTTATGTATATGGTAAAATCACACATTCATTGATCATAATGAGATGAAAAAAAGTATTCTCCATGGAGTTATAGGATGATGAATTTAACCACATTTTGAATATAAAAACATGTATCTTTGGTGTTTCATAATCCTCAATAGTACTCTGATTCAAAAGAGGTATTGATCATGTTTGTTTTTTCATTTTTTATGTTTTAAATTTGTTTACAAATAAAACAGTATATGAAATAATGAAAATAATAAATTTATACATACCCTTAATGCACTACCAAAGATACATTTTTAAATAATAATTTGAAAGATTACAATGTAAGGATATCAAAAAAGTCCCTATATACAAAGTATTGTGTGAAATCAGAGAATGTGATATCTTTATCATCAACTACTATTTTCAAACCCATTTGTTACGTGACCCTACATATGGGAACATGTAGTTTTCCATGATGAATCACATGATTTTGATGATATAAACCATCAAAAGGGAGTGCATGGCATTGAATTTTGTTAATAGTCATTGCATATGATATGATCATTGGATATTGTATTAATTGTAATTTAAAATTACATGAATCATTACAGTGTGCCATATATTTAATTGAATTAATTCAACATAATGAGTATGAGAGAAACATAAATGTTACAATGTAATATAATTGTCACACAACCTTGTAATGATCATAAGAGTAAAATTACATAAACCCACAAATTCATCTACATTTCCAATCAACATAATGTGTACCCCAATCTTCAATGTAATTTTGTGAGTAGGAAACCCCAAGACCTTAATACAATTTAAAATGAAATATTTATATAAGTTATATGACCTATATGTATCCAAACAAGCATTTCATACACAATCAAATCTGAATTAGTCTTTTCATTCATATGTATTTATAGAAAACATGTATTCATTTACATCTTTGAAAAAAAAATTGGTCGATGTTAATATTGAATAGCCTTTCAAATAAAAAACACCACAATTGTTATCATTAAAATTAATATATCTATAGTAAAAAAAACTTCATTGAATTTTCAACCTATGTAAGAATATATGTTGGAGAAATTTTAATGAAATATTAACCTTCATTAATCACACTAATGAGACATTCTCCTATATTGAATGTCAACATAGAAAAATACTAATCTTAATTCATGTCATCATTTCAAGTAGGCAAATGCAATCCTAAATTATTTGTCAGAGATAGAACCTAAAGGTATTTTTACATATATGATGACATTAATCATGAATATTCAATGTAAATTATTTCACCACTTGGTATCATCAGTAGTATTTGTTATAAATCATCACCCAAAATAAATAATTTATCACAAAATGGTAAATGTAAAGCATTATAAATTTTTATTGGCCATAATTCTATCAGTGTATGATCACGATATTCAAAACGTTTTTATGAATCATTTGTTCTTCATCACAGATATTAATTTTTTTGACTAAAGATGTTTTCCAAATAAATGCCATGATGAATATTGGAAATGAAATTCTCATTAATAGGTACTTGAATTCACCATTAAAAATTGTTTCCCCCCAAGTAGATATAATAATGATGATACTCCAAAGGATGAAACTTCAAGAACAATTTGACATTCTGATGTTATTTACTTTGATGTAATCCTCATTTCTAGTGTCATACACATATAATTGTGCAATCATTGGATGTTTTCCAAAAGCTTACATAAACTACCAATGTGAGGGTATTTTTTCCATCTAATCTAAATATACTAGAGAAGAACCATTGTTAATGGATATATCATCCTTCCCACACAGTGATGTAAACGATTTGTAAATATGCATGTGTTCTTCAAATGTTATTAATTTTATAGTGGTATAATTTAAAGGTAACCTTTTGAGGTATTAAGAAAATAAAGGTAGTAAGTTCAACGATGCATTTCTATGTTAGATGGATGAATAGAAATATGTCTTAGGATTGTTGACACATTTATGTTTCTATAACAATAACATTATAAACCTATTTAAAATTTTATTTTAGTAATATGATACATTATAAAATCAATATAACATATGTTTTAACTATTTTTTGTTGTAGTGAATTATCTATAGTATCCAATGTTTAGTTTTTCCCTTATAATTTTATATTTCAAAATTTCAATAAATAAGGTAAACATTTAATTTTATAAAATTAAGTGTTTCTGTTGGTAAACCTATAAAATAGTTAGAAATATGTTTGATTGTATTTTTGGTTACATTTTTTCTTAACAGAACATGATTCATTGATGTTTTCACCTCTATCAAGTGGCTAGAACCTACATGAATAGTAGTATCTCAACACCGAAAGAGAAAAATTTATAGTATTATTAAATATTATTTATAACACGTATATACTTATTTAGTCATGAAAACTGTCATATTTAAATTTTAATTACTAATAGACATATGGTTGAAAATGTAATTGTCTTTTGTAATAGTCGTATTTGTAAAATATATCTATTCAACATTAAATTTATAAGAAATTATATAGAAATGACATAGAATAAAATCAATACATGAATGATTTTTGCCTACTATAATTTGGAGCCAAAGATTGATTCCATAATAATAGTATCATTATTAGTCAATCCTAGTTTGAGTAATGATGAAAATTTTAATTTTAAAATTCAAGTTTTAGATATGAAGCATAATGTTCATGCCCATATAATGAGATAATCCTAGAATTAAGAAATACTATGTTGAATCATGGTATCCATTCATTATCATCAATTTTTGGATCCATTAGATAAGGTTAACAATTTATTTGTAGTATTTATGATATATCAAATAAATAGATTATTAATTTTATAAATTTATGCTATTTGGATTGCATTTTCAAAGAAAAATAATTATTCCTTAAATTTAAAAATTAATGTAAATTTTGGGATATAGGTGATGATGGAATGCATGTTCCTTTCTGATTGATTCCATATGGTTGTAGTGCATTATCTGTATAATAATATTCAACAGATTTTGATCATATAATTGTGGAAATATAGAAAATATATATGCTTAAATAATGATGTTTCAAAAAATTCATGTTAATAGAATACATAACTCACAACTTGTTTTAAATGGCTTTATTTTTAGTATTATTTGAATCCTCACATCTCAACGTCTTATATTGATTGTGTGTTTTAATTTTTTAAATTTTATTTAATTTTCATAGGGAATAATAATATCATAATATGAACCATTGTAATCATAGTTCATGGAATATCTCTTCGAAAGGTAAAAAGTATGTCCCATATGGATGACCCTGATGAAATTTATAAAAATGACAATTAGAAATGAAAAAATATTTATTAATTAAACTAGAAATATTTTGTACTATATGATATCAGTTGAAAATTCCTAAGATGCGCCATGATTTGATGTATTTTGGAAAATAAATTCAAAAAATTATAAAAATTATTGATGAAGAAACAATGGATAAGAAATAGAAATCCATGTCATGATTTGGATAATCTATAAAATTGATGTATAATATTAATATTTGTCAAAATTTTGTGCAACTAAATTTTTTTTTATTATAAACGAAAAATTTATTTAAAATTAGATGAACTCACCATGTTCAGATCTTTGGATCATTATGATGTCTATAAAAAATTAGTTTTAGAGATATGGCGCCCAGACAAACATAGTGGTTACCTAAGTACTAATTCATGAATGACTAAATATTTTATTACTTTTTTAATTCTTCATATGAATATATATAATAATATAATATAGAATAATTGATAATTGTAACATTTATTTTTTTAAGGAAAACATACCTTATATTGGAATTGGATGGATCTAGAGGAATCTGTAGTAAGTTTAAATTTCAAACCATCATCATGATATGCGTTGGAAGTAGAATAAATTTTTTAATGGAAATAATAAATGATTGTGATAGTAAAGATAATCATGAACAAGTTGTGAGGTGTCCTCCATATCATTCGACCATGAAAAAATATTTGAACAAGTTGTAAAGGTTGGATCACATATTGGAAAAATTAATAAGGAAAAATTAAAGAAGGAGAAGAAACATGCAAGTAGGTTGTATAATGATTGGATTGATAGTGAGAAATGGTATATTGAGGAGTAAAACATATTTTACATTTTAGTCTCAATTGAATGTTATGTGGGAGGTATAATATGGGGGAGATAATTTACACTGGGAACCCGAACAGTGGTTTAGGTAAATCGTGAGCAAGAGGGGTCTATTTTAGAGGGAATGACTACATTGAGTGGTTGTGATGGTTGAAGATTGATGTTGAGGATGACACATTAATATGATTTCATCCATATTATATATGTATATAGATTGACATGAACCATATTTTTTATTACAATTTAATTTCATTATTCATCATTATATGATCCTAAGAGTTTCATTTAACTTAGATCATACTAAAATGTTGGAGTATAAAATATATTTCCATAAAATTAAATATAATGTGACAATTGAATTCTATAATAGAAACTATTGTTCTAGAAAAAATATTCTATATTTAAACACAAATCAAAAAAACAATGAATGTTTTAAAATAATGACCACAAAATATAATCTAATATTTTAATAATCGTTTTTCAGTTTCATTTAAATTGATTATGTATGGTGATTGTCAAATAAGGGTTAATTTCAAGAGCCATCAAAAAAATATTACAGAATGGTGATTTACAACATGATAATGATCAGAAAAAAATTTAATAGATATTCTATAAAGTCTTACAAATTAATTAATATAGACGCTTTTGAGGTTTTAAATGGTAAATAATCTAATATTGCAAGGAAATTTTTATATTTGGTTAGGATACCTACAATATTCTTTATTTCATTATTTCATTAAGGACCCTTACATTTCCCTTTAAAAAATCCAAATTAATTTCTTCCCATTTTCTTATTATTATAGAATATGGTTTAACATATCATCTAGGATACTGTAATTCATTATTCACTAGTACATATACCAATCACCATTACACATAATCAGAACTAGATGACATTATGTTTTCCCATAATAATCATTCCCTAAGATCTAATAAAACCTCTATTAGCAGGGTGCATAAAAAATTTGAGCTATTATAATAATCATAACATTACATTTTTAGACTAGTTATATATGGAATGCATAATATCATTAATACATTTATGATTCCATATTAAAAGATCTACAGCATTAAAATCCTTCATAACATTATATTTATTTTCTTAGGAATCATCATTTGATTGAAAACATTATTCTTTTACAATATGGGGGTTTCATAGTAATTTTAGAAATGTGTGATGTCTCCACATCCTTAATAATTCTCATATTGATCCTAATAATATCCAAAATCATATGATCCATCAAAATCATTATTTTGATCATATTTCAATGATCTTTAGAGATCAAACTAGGTACTAGCATGTATTCCTTCCATATTTTGTAGTGTTTTGGGAAATAATATTAATTGATAATCTTAGGAGATTTTACTAGCCTCATTCTGATATATTTCTATGTAATGATTTATTTTTCAATTTTATGTTATATTAATGACTGAAATCATTCATCATATAGATAATGCCTCAATATCATCAAATAAACTATTATTGCAACCAAATTAACATTATGAATTGTTATTTATATTCATGTTTCGTAACGACATTAATATATTACAAATAAAATTATTATTCTGCATAAGGACACAATTTATTCCTAAATTCAATGAATCCTTGCATATAAAAATATCATAACTTCATGATGGTATAGTCAATATTTATGAATTCATTAATCTCTTATTAAATATTTATAAAGTTTTCTTTATATTCAATTGTTCATGTTAACATAAACCCTTAATGTATATTTGTGTTAACATGATATTCAATTGAGAAATATTTTAAATTTCCATCAGATTGTAATATTAAAAACCGGTGAAACCATATACCTAGGTAATGTTCATTAGTTTGGGATTTTTTTAATAATTCTATATTCATTTCAGTACCATTATATATTATGTTTTTTGGATAAAATATGGACAATAAAAGAAATATCCAAAAACATGAACTCACACATTTCAAATTTTATATATAACTCATTCGTATAATAATCAATTAATTCTCTATATGTTATTATAATTATCCTCTTATACATTAGAATACAACATGATTTCAAAAAAGAAAACAATAATGAAACTATCATTAAATTCCATGAATACAATATTCAATATATCTATAAAAAAGTGGATGTATTAGTCAATATAAATGATATTAATCTAAAAACTCAATGTATAAATATTGTTTTTAATGAATCTTTTATAATTTATTCCATGTTTACTCGAACATGATGATACATATAATGAATTTAAATGATTAAATAATACTAACCACCCTGAACATTATCAAATAAGTCACAAATGTGATCTAGATGATACTTGTTATTTATCATAATATAATTTATTTCTATATCATCAATGGATATCATTATGGATTCAATATTATTCTTAATGATTATTAAAAGGTCTCCCCATGTTGAAAAACTATGGAGGATTTGTAAATTTCCACATGAATCTTGTAGAGATTAATTAATCTATATTAATTCTACAATATCCATTCTAAAAGAACTCCTTGAAATTTGTCATTAATTGAGGATTAAACCATTGGAAAACTCAACATTTTTTAAAGGTTGATGTTTATATAATTATTGATGAAGCCCATCAATATATTACTATACTTTTGGTATGTTCTCAAATATAATTATTTAGTATTCAATCAATAGATTTTGATTTCTATTCCTCCATATGAATCTCATTTCTAATAGTTAATCGTGGTGGAGCTAGATATGAGTTGGATGATGATTTATTTACTATAATGTTATAGAATTCTATATCATTGACAAGAATAGTAATTTTCGTATCCTTGTAATAAATTATTGAAACATATTTTGAAATCCAATATACGATGATGATTATATCAATGTCAATCATATATAAGATAATAAATTTCACAAACGAAGAATATTTATATATAATAATGGGGTCTCCATTACACATATTTTTTAGTAATAATTACTCCACTATGAGTTTGAACATAAACACCATTATTACTATGGTGGGGTGTCAAAACCACACCTTTAATATTTTAATTAATTTTCTTCCAATAGGTTATTTTTAACGAGGTTCGGGACGAGTCCAAATTAGAATTTTTTTGTTTTTGTTGATAAATTTGCATTGTGGGATTGACAGTGTTAGACGCACCAAAACTGCATAGTGAAAGCTTTGAGAAATTTTCAAGGTCCCTCTGCATCTTACATAGGGTACAAAAAATTAATAGTATGAGTAATAAAATGAAAAAAGCATTAATTAAAAAAAATTAAAATTTCAAATTTCATTACTATTGATGATGATAATGATATTTTTTATTAATAATAATATTATTATTATGGATAATATAATTTATATGTTTTTTTGTTACTAATAATATTATTTTAATCATAATAATTATTATAAATTATTAGTACCATTTTTTTACTAATTATTATTAATTTTATTTTGGTATATATTTTTTTATGGTTTTATTTTTCATTGTCCTTTTAATTTTGATCTTTTTATATTTTTCTTCCACACATATACTAGTATCTCATCTTACTCCCTTATTTTATAACATATCACACACTCCCACAACATGTTACCCTACCCCTTTGCGCAACATATATTCCCCTTGCTAGATGGACCGTCACTGTGGAGTCCTTCTCAAATACCCCAAACTCCCTCTCCCAACCCTCACTCTCCCTCAGACTCCCTCACACACCCTCTAGTCGTAAAACTAGACAGTAGAGAAACCCTCCAATGCAACCCTACCTGACCTCCACTTCCTCGTAAGGTCGACTATATCACGTGGCACCCCTCTGATGGAATCACTATCACACAATGTACTCCATGTAATGATATCTACATCCTTTTGGGGACTTGGTCATTATTCCATAGGGTCTCAGTTTCTTGGATGTTTATGGTTATGATTTATGGTCTTGATCATTGATTCATGGGTAAAATTTTCATCATTTATTATTCAATTTTCCATTATTCTATGGCGGTTGAGGTGTGTCTAAGGTTTCATAACAAATTTTGGGATTTCCACACCAAAGGTAGGTGATTTTGAGTAATTTTTTTTGATTAACTGATATTTCATGAATTTGAATTTATTCTCAATCTATGATTACATTGTGTTTTTTGAATAGGTCTTTTAGAATTTTTAGAAAACATGTGAGTTAAAATTGGAATTTTAATCAAGTAGAAGGGAAAGGTTTGTGTGTGTGGTAAGGTAGATTTTTTATAAAAAGGGTCATATGGGTTGTTTGGAGGGTGCATATCACATTTTTTGGGGATCATATGGTGTATATGGGTCTTGGTATAGGTTTTCAAAGGGAATTATATAATTTTCCATGTTATATGTTTATGTGTATGGTGATGAAACTATTTTTGAAAGGGTTTACTTTGAATATAGGTTGAAAATTGGGTTTCTAAACGAAATTGTGTATATTTATTGTGTTATCCATTATTTTTTTATTTAATAATGTATTATAAATCCTAAAAATGATTTATTATATTGTCTAAGGGATATGGAACATCTTTTTAGTTGTTTTTCGTGATCTTTCCTTATTGTGATCCATTGGTATGTATTGAATTTTTTTTAAATATTTAGAATAATGCCTTAAAAATAGGATTTATATGTGTAATTAAAAATTTCCATGGCCCACGTGTTTGGTTGAAAAGTTTTGTGTTCATCCATGACTGTTTCCAAAATGGACATTTCGGATGTAATTAAATAATGAAAAATGTATTTAGAAAAGTATTTTGGTGAGCATTTGATTTTAAATAGGAGATTTGGGAATGAAGGGGGTGGGTATTGTGTGTGTAATGCCTTGTTTGTATTGTGAATTGTGAATGTGATAAATTATGTTAATGTGAATAATTATTGAGCACAAAAAGGGATACCCATGTATTTATGTTTTTGTACTATGACTAGTATGCTAGTGATTTTGATGTGGTTACTACCTGATTTCACTCAACGTGATTGATGATGACAACACTAACTAAACATGGATAATTATTAGAGACCAAAAGATTATTATTGTGTTCCCTATTTGTATCTTGGGCCTAAAAATTCTAATGTTTATGGTTTTTATACCAAATTTTCAATGAGATACATGATTCATAGGTTACCCTTGTTGGCTAGTGCCTATTGGATTTTCCTATTACTAGTGAATGTTAACTATGTCATACTTACCATAAGAATATGGTATGATTGGTTGGAAATTTCTAATGAAATGGCATTTTATTTATAATTTTAATACTTTTAAACTACTACTCAATTTAATCTCTATTCGTTCTATATAGTTTTGTATAAAAAGTTGTTTTCCATAAAACTGTTCTAGAATATATTTTATTTATAAAACATGCAAGTCCTTTTTCATTTAATCGTTATTAAATAGAAATATATTTAGTTGGAATCTTACTAGCCATTGGCATACACCCTACATTCAATATTGGGTGTATGCAGACCTTGTTTTCTATGTGTTCTATGTAAACCGATGATGTATAATGATCATGATTCCGGTTGTTAGTGGAATTATATTGTGGGTTTGGTGGTAGAGGCATGAGTATCTGTTTCATCATGTGTCATGAATTTTTTGGTTGTAGTTCTTAGTTTTCATTTTCTCAGTCCATTATTGGATTTATTTTTAAAGAGTAAATATTAATTCTAGAATTTTTTTATACCATCATTGGTTGTGTATATTTTATTTGGGTTTTTTCATTTGAGTTATTTTTAACTTTTTGTGTTGGGTAAAATCATTCACAATGTATTTTAGTGATACGTAGGAAATTTTTATATCCCGCGGAGATCTAGAATTCAATTTCGGCCTTTTTGAGGACCTCATCTATTTCCGGTTCAGATGGTGACATGGATTGGTTGTTGAAAAAGTGATATCAACAGAGTGGTTTTCCACTTTATGGGTTTGTTTATTTAGGGTAGTGTGTGGTTATTATAGAAGAATTATTTTTGGAAGTTAATGTTATTGTTTCGAATATGGTTCATTTCCATCACACCTTGTAGTAGGACATGAGTATCCAAGAGAACATAGGATCCTTTGTTACTTAATTTTTGTCATGGTTTCTTTTTAATTGGTGAAATGAAATTGTAGGGGTTAAATGGTATATGTTATCTCATACGTCTATGAAAGACATCTTGAGCCAGGGACATTGTCCAAGAACACTCTCTATGATGGTTGTGCACTAAAAATATGGTCACCAACCATATTTTCTTGTTTCCCATCATCACAAGTTTCCTCTTATATTTTTGTGTAAACTCATGGGTTATGAATGTTGTTTTATGAACCCTCATTTTTGAATCATGACAAAAATTATATTATTGTAATGATGTTTAATTTTGAAAAAGTGGTTTTTAATGTTACAATATGTGTTTTGAGAGGGGTAAAATGTTTTGGATTTGACATGTAGAGTTTAAAAACATATTTTATTTGAAATGGTTTCATATATGGTTATATGTGTTGTTTTTTGACGATTTTTGAAATTTTAGGTTGATGTTGGATTGGTATTTGAGAAAGATGATGTGTAGGTTGAATGTTTGTCCTAAAACAATGGATATGGTTTTTTAATATATTTTTTTTCATTGGTGGCCACATTCATTGGTTATATATGGAAAGATGGATGGTCAATGGCATGATCAGGTGATTTCAAATAAGGACATTAGGTGGGTGTCTGATGTGGCATGGTAACGTGCATGCGTGTGGCGCATGGGATATCGTTGGTGAATATGAAACCCAACAAATTTGTTTATATTCAAAAATATATTTTTTGAATTTTGTTTGTTTTGATTACTCTTGATTGGTTGGTCTGTCATTCAGTATTTTTTGAATGTTGTTTTTGTGGAATTTAGAGCAGAGAATCCTTCATGTATGACTTTTGTCTTGAGTTTGAGTTCTTGTGGCTATGTTGGGGTTAAGATGTGTGGTAATTGAAATCTTCTAATACGTGTTACTAGAATCATTGTGGTGTTTCCCTTTGTAGGTTTAGTGTTTGTCTGTGGACTGTTCTCACCAATTGAACAATTTGATTAGGTCCTTGGATTTTACTAACTGGATATTGTGTCCCCCCATAAATTATTTATGTATATTTGAAGTACCGCCACCAGTGATCCACTAATGGTAGGAACTATATTTGATCAAATAAAGTTATTAATTATTGATTTTTATAGTTGATTACACCTATTATTTTTCAAATAGGTGGATCCTATCACAGTTAGATAATAAATGAAAGAGGAGGGGAATAATGATTGTGTTTCCTTGAGTCATATGATGTTCAATGTCGTAGTTTCACATCAATAAATCGGATGATCCCACCTGGAAGTGGTGAAGGGAATTACAGTGAAAAAGATGAAAACCATCTTGGGTTTTATGTGTAGGATGTTTCCTTAAAGGACTGTTGGTCTTTGATTAGTCTATATGAACGAAGTGATCATGGTAAGCCTCCATTGTGGCAGGTATGGACATATAAGGACATCATGGTTCTTCGTATGGAATTTGTGTATCATAGTACTTGTTTTAATGTCCATGTCCATTCAGTTTTTATATCGATCACAATGGTCACTTTGGGTGATACCTTTTAGAGTCTCATTCTCACTTGACTTTAATGTTTATGGTTGAGGAATCCTCAACGAAACTCTATTTTGATGGAAGTATGTTTCCATTTAGGAAATTCTGATTCATATATATTATATTATTGTTTCTTCTATGAGTCCTTCCTCCAAATGTTTATCTTCCAATGAAAAAAGGGGATATGTTTGTGTATCTTCTATGATTGTGTTTCAGAAATGTTCCATGTAATATTATAGCGAGTTCTATAGTGTGATTTGTGTTGTTGTTTCTATCATGGATTGCAGTGTCATTACATAGGGATAAAATTGGAGATGTTCCATTGGGTGATTTTCAACATCTGACTATGAGGAAGGAGATGTTTCAATCGTCATATCTCTAGCCATAGTTCTCAGAGTGATGCTGGTGCATAGTTTAGAACCCTATGAGTGTAAATGATATTTGTTTAAAATTTTTCTCAGGTGTGGTAGGTGTATGGAGTTTGATGTTTCATTGTGTATTCTCTACATTTTTTGTACCATTTTTTTTGGAAGGAGGCCTGGGGACCTCAAGTCCATGTTGTGTCTTGTGCAGGTGGAAGAGTTTCTCAATGAATTTAATGCGGTTAGACTATCTTGTTTTGTTAAAAATAGTAGTGGTTGTGTCTTACTGGATGAGAGTTTCTACTTATTAGACCTTGAATGACTAACCTAATGTATTGACCTTAGTTTTGAGTTTTGGATCATCCAAATATTGTGATCCTTATGGGATTTGGGAACCATATTGTGTCTTTTTTTTGTTCATATTTTCATTAATCTAGTCCCTTGTCTTAGGGTATTCAGTTGTGTTGGGTGCACCAATGTTAACTATTTTGGGAGTTCCATGTTGGTCCATAAAAATTAGTTAATCTTTTTTTTCCTTATATTGGGTAAACCCATCACCGGTATTTCGGAAATTCTAATAAAATTAATTAATGTGGCCAATTATTTATGGTAGGGATTCCATCTAGGTCTTCCCTATGTTGGTCCTCCAACTCCTTCTTGGGTGTTCATTTGTTCTTATTGTAGGGAGTGTATTCAAGCCTCTTTATTTCACCAATTTAGTAATTCCCTTTGTTTCTAAATACAAATTGCTGTCAACTTGGGAGTCGATAACACACAATAGAATCATTGAATTAAAATCATGATTTTCTTTATCGAGTTGTTGTTTGATTCTTGTTTCCCATTGCAGACTAGTGGTGCATGTCTTCTTTATTGATTTACGGGTTGTTTGACTTAATATGTAGTATTATTTATTATGGGAATATTCGTTCATTTTATTGATCAATTAGATATGTTTTCACTTTTTAGGGTGGGATAAACATAGGAAGGAATACATTTTGAGTCTCATGAGTTTGATTTTTAAGTCTCATAATTTTTGGATAACATTCTAGCATTTTGGTTTTTGTTGTTCATAGGAAATCCCCTTGGACTGTGAATAGATATCAGATTCTATTCTGGGTTTAAGCCTTGTTTTGGCTTTATTGGGAAAATATAAATTTTGGTGGGGTGAATTGTCAAACCCCCACCCCCCCCCTTTATATTTTTTAATTTAATTTTTGGGTATATGTTATTATTGTTGTGGTTTAGGCAGAGTTTCTACTGGATTTTTTCCCTCTTTCTGATAAATGAGAATGTTGGGTTGGATAGCATCTAGAACATAGGGAAATCACAATATATGATGTGTGGCTTCGCTCAGGTCACCGTGAGGCCTTCATAGTTTAAATAGTAATTATAAGATGAGTAACAAAATGGAAATAATATTGAATAAGAAAAATAAACGAACATGATAATATTTCATTAAAAATAATAGTAATAGTTAAAAATATTGTTATTACTACAATTATTATTATTATGTGAAATGTAGTTATAATGTTTTATTTATTGTAATTATTCTTAATATTATTATAAAATATTTATATAAGTATTATTAATTTTTATTATTGTTGTTTTTGTATTTTTTTACAGGTTTTATTTTTTATTTATCCTTTTCATATCATTTTTTTCATTGTCTTTCCTACTCTCTACTTATATCCTCCTCCTACCATCACCTCTAACCCATCACACCCCACCCAATGCATGTTTCCCTACCCATGCATACTCCCCCACTTCCCCATTCATTCTGAACCTTCAATTGTGTAGCGTTCTACGATGCCCCTCCCCTTAGAATGAACCTCACACTGTCCTCCTCTCCCTCATGCTGCCCACTAGCACAGTGCCCTACTGATGAAAAATCCATTGGGCATGACCACCTTTATTTGAACAATTTCCAGCAACCCACCCATAATATGTGTCTGCTATCCGAGGGATTCACCCTCATGCGATGTATTTCTGGTAAGGATATCTCCCTCTTATACTGGGTTTTATTCCTTGTTCATTATGATTTGAGTTCCTTCTATAGATAGTGTTATGATTTAGGTTTTTTATATTTGATGTTTGGATATAATAATATTTATTTGGGGTTCATTTAATATATCCATTACATTTTTATAGGTGAGGTTGATGTTTTGCACCGAATTTTGGTGATTTTGACATGAATGGTAGGTGATTCAATGCATAATTATTGGAAATAATAATTTTTTTTGCGATTTTTCTATCATTATATTAATAAAATTTGTGTTTTCGAAATTTTTGGCACGCTTGGGTGTTTGAAATGGATTTTCAATGAAATATAAGGGAATGTTTTGTTTGTGTGGATAGGTAATGTTTTCATAGAAAGGTTCCTATGAATTATTTGAAAGGTGATGTGAACAATTTCAAGTTCATTTTCTATAAGGACGGGTTTGGGTGTTGGCCTTCTAAGGGAATTGTAGAATATTGTATCTAATATATTTTATGTTTTTGGTTAAGATGTGATTTTTGAAATGTTCATTCATGAAAGTGGCTTAGAAGATGATTTTTATCATGGAATTAAATATATTTATGATTTAAACCCCTGGTTTTATTATTTAATAATTTATTAAAAAATTTACAAATTATATATTAAATTTCCCAACCGTATAGAACATGTGTTGATTTCTTTTTGGTGTTTTAGCTATATTGTGAAAAAAAATTATGTATTACAAATGTTCTAAATATTGGGAAGCATTATGTGAAAACAAATTTGTTTTATGTGTTAAATTAAAAATGGGATTAACCTAAGAGTTTCATTAAAATTGATAATTTTATTCCATGAGTGTTTCCATATGGGGATTTGGGAAAATATTATGTAATTTAAAATGTTTTTTGAATGGATCTTTGGTGTGAGTTTGATGTTAGAAAGTATATTTTTGAATGAAGGGGGTGTATTAGGTGGGTGAAATTCCTTGTTTGGCTTGTAAAATTTGATAGTGAAATATTATGTGAATGGGAATCATGATTGAGTACAAAATGGGATGCCCCGGTATCTAGGTGGGTGGTCTAGAACTAGTATTCCAGTGATTCAGAAGTGGCTACAACCCGATTTCACTCAGTGGGATTGACGATGACAACACTAAATATACATTTATTCTTATTAGATATCATAAGGTTATGTGTGGGGTCCCTACTAGTGGCTTGTAAATGATAATGATGATGGTTGAGGTTTCAATACAACATTTTCACTGAGATACAAGGTTCATAGGGTTCCATTTCTAGATAGTTCCTATGTTCCATTCTTTCGATTAGTGCTCATGGGATATATCACACATACGATCATAATATAGTAGTTTACGTTATAAATATCATAAGAAATGGGGGTTTTTTAACATTTCATAAATAAAAAATACTTTTTATTTATTTCTATATTCATTAGAATAATTTGATCTTAAAAAATTATTTTCCTTAAATTTTCTCTATCCTTTAATTTATTTATAAAATTTTCAAGTAATTTGTCATTTAATTTTTATGAACATAAATCCTATTCTGGTGGCATCCTACATGGATTTTGATCACACCCAACATACACATTTGGATGTACATATAGCCTGTTTTCTATTCATTCTAGTTAAAGACAAGATAACTTGTGATCATGGTGAATGTTTTTTGTGGAATTGTCTTACGGGTTTTGTGGTGGCTGTTTGAAGATATGTTTTCTCATCTAGAATGATGGTTTGGATTGTAGTTTTTTTAGTCTTTTTTGGTCATTTTTTTAAAGTGCAATGTTCAATTCTGGAACATTTTTATACACATTTTGGTTTGGTAACAATATTTTTGGTGTTTTTTTCTTGTGAGTTTTTATTTGATATAATATTGGGAATAATTGTTCATGGAGATTTTTATTGATACTTGAGAACTTGTGTCAGCCTGTGGGGGTTAGGAACACCCATCCGTCTTGAAGTTTAATGTGTTTGATGGCATCCCATATTGGATCATTACATCGGGAAATATCCAATTTTTTTTAGAAAAAATGGTATAAGTATAAGTGTGTGACAATCCAGTTTCCAAAAGTCATTTGATAAATTTTCGGCTATCATTATTGTACCTTACACTACATTGGTTTAGGATGCAGTAATCTTCCATACACATGAACAATGATTGGGAAAACAAATTAATGGAAGTGTTTGTTATTTTAGTTTGAAACCATAATATAACAACATATTTATTTATTTAGGAGTCTGATTTTATTATATAAACATTAAATACAAATACATGAATGGGTTTAACGAATAAATAAAATAAAAATGTTCATTGATGAATGTTACATCCTCTTTGTGTATCGTGGTATGATTTGAATAAAATTATTTATTTGGTAGGATTGAAGACCAATTTAAGGCATCTATAAAGAATTTTGGGTTTTTTGGATAAGAAATTTGAATGCATTTTATAAGACAAACTTATTTTTATGTGTTATTAAAAGAGAAGAATTTGTTCTAGTTTATAAGATTGGGGAGGGACACTATAGGATACAATAAAAATATTAATTTAATATAAATTTATTTGAAATCCAAAATGAAACCAAAATGATTTATTTATATGTTAATTAGAATAATGGTTGATTTAATCTCAAATAATATTTTTTAAACACATTAAGTTCATGTTTATACATATACATTTTGGTTTTAACCCTAATATAAACCTTTTATCTATTACCAAGACAACTAGTGTTTATAATCATTAATGGATAGTATTGTAAGGAGGTAACCTTAGAACATTACATAACAGAAGACTTTTTTTGGTTTAGTTTTTGGTGAGTTAGATATACGCTTTCAATATAAATAAGTTGGAATTAAACAAACAAAACCCATCTTTTCTTTTGTGCGTGAAAAAATGATGACATCCAACATTGGACATGAATGGGACATATGAATATAATTTCAAAATAATGGATGAGGATTAAATTTTCTAAAAATGATTTTTAAAACAATTAATAAATACTTTGAAGAAATTCTTTTAAAAATACATTCTTGAAATACATTTAAAAATACATTTCAATGTCATTATTTAAAAAAATTTATGCTTTGAAAATACTATATCACATAGAAGGTACATACGTTTAAAATTACATTATACATCATCCACTTCTTTTCTTGTATAATAAAAAAGATTTTTAGATCAAAACACAATTAAAGGGCTACATTAAATTTTGAAGGCTATCTTTGGCCAACCCACTTAGCGAAGGATGAGTTCAATCCCTAATGACCATCAATATTTACAAAGAACATGCACAATGTTTTCTAAAAACAATTATGCATTATTTACACACACACACACACACACACACACATATATATAAACTAATGTTTTTTATTTTGAATACATTTAACTTCATTAAAATAAAAAATCCCACTTATATTTATATATATTCTTGTACGAATATATATATATTTATATGAACTTTCATATTATATAATTTGTGAGTTTGGTTACATACAAAACCTATACCATAATCCCTTTCATAATCTATCCATGTATTAAACCCTTCATTGATGTAATAAATTTCCCAATATTCTCAATGATTAAAATTCATAAAAATAATCATAAAAAGTAATTATGTTTGTCAGAAAAAATTTAAAATAAAACACATCCAATATAATCTATTTACATAATAAAATTTGTTTTGTAAACCTTGATATTTAAATTGAAACCATGAATTTTTCATAAATGATTAGTATGTTGATGTATTACATAAACACATATCCATGATTGTATTTTGATGCAACAAAATATATGATGACATGTAATGGGAATTTTAGAAACATGACGATATAATTATAATCCTAACTATAACCATTCAAACTACAAATAAGTTTAAAATAAGGAATTATAAAAGATATTTACATTAATTTTATCACATATCTATACATGTATTTTTTTTCATATTCAAGTCATGAAATAATTGATAAATGTATCAATGTATATATACATATATTTAATTTCAAACATGAAACTGGAAGACTTAAAAATTAAATGACCTGGAATATTCATAAAATTATATGTTTACAAATTAAAATACTATAACTTTTAATATATATAAATATACATATATATATATTAAATTATAATCCAAGAGAATTAATTACATGATATATATGTATTGAATATTAAATATACAACTTAATTTTATATACATTATCTGTTTAACAAAATATTATATTGTAAATCTTAAAACATGTTTGAAATAAAATAAATACGCATTATGTGAATTTTCTAGAAATTATACATTTTGAGTGATGTAATAACACGTGATTTGTAATATTTATATATGGAAACATGAGTTGTAAAGAAATATAATTATCTAACTACATTATTGGAGAATGTAAAAATGATATACATGTACATAATAATAGAATTAATACCTCAAAACATAATTAGAAAATTTCAATGACGAATTACAATAATTTAACACAATATTAAACTTATATATAAGATTGGAGGAATCAATGAACCTGATGAAAAACAACACACAACTAGTGCATAGAATTTGCTGATACAATCAGATAAAAAATGGCATACACGAAATGCATAAAATTGACAAAACAATGTTTAAAATGATATGTGTAATAGACATATGCATATCATTCAACCTGTTTTCTAATTAAAATAATTATAACACATCAATCCTAACATAAAAAATTTATTAATAATAGTTTATAGATTAATAAAAGATAAGAAAAATTTAAAATTGAATGAACAGGGGAACCAAACGCAAAATTGACCAAAAAAATTGTTTTGTCACCTTCCTATATATATTAAAATCCATGAACAGGTGGAAGATGAGGAAAATGAGATTTCCATTCCTGGTGATTAGAATCATAACACTAAGATCACTTCAAACTCTCCAGGCACGGTTGAACAATAACTTTAAGTGACTGACCTCACTCTAACTCTGATATATAGACATCGGGTTATTCCCACCACTTCTTGCATATGTGACACTACTCGACTCTCCCTGGTTTTGGATGGAATATCCTCACTGGCATTATTTCTCCCTTTGGAAGTAGTACTCTGCACGGATCACCATGAAGAGGGGAAATCCTCTATTGAAATCTACAGTGCCTCCCCTACTCTTGTCCAAACCCTACCCCGCTCAATAACCAATTATTATAATTTAATAATAAAAATTTCTATTATTAAAAATTTAATTTAATATACAAAATATAATTTTAATTTTAATTAATAGATATTCCAAATAAATTGTTTGAAATATTATTAATTTGGAAAAATATGTTTTGCATTAAAATAATTTAATAAAAATGTATTTCTTTTAATTATTTTAAAATTTTTTATTATTAAAATACATATTATTTAATATATAATATAAAATAACTATAATTTAAATTAAAATTGATTCAGTTAAACAAAACAAATTATAATAATAGTATTAATAAAAATAAATTTATTTATTTATATAAGTAATTATTTTGTTTTAATTCTTAAACAATATAATTCCATATACATATATAATTTTAAATAAAATATCACTCAAAATATTAATTATGTAACCTTATATTATCTTTTGATATTAATGTTAACCATTTAAAAGTATTACATTAATGGATTTTGAATTTATGAACTATATATTTATAAGTTTTAATTTCTATTATTATTTTAAAAGAGAATCATTTCTAATATTGTTTTTAATAAAAAAATAAATCCCAAAAATAAATTATTTATATAATAAACATTAGAATTTATTCTAGCATTTTATATTATCCCACCTCAAATGAATTATTAACTATCAATTATTTTTGTTGGACTACAAAAAATTTTGAATTTCTATTTTCAAAATTTAGAAAAACGTGGAACGATAATCCACTAGACCTAAAAACATATACTCAACAATGTTATATTGACCATTCATTTGATAAAAACAGTAAGGACCCAACCTTAGATCATTAAATAGTATACAACCTTTTACCAGCATATTTTATGTTGAGTTAGATAAAATATTAAAATTTAATCGAGTTGCAATTAAACAATGAAAATAAAACAACGCTTCCGCATGTGCAATAATGATGGAGTCTAACTTTGGACTTCCAAGTGACTTATGTATGTAATTTCAAGACAAGGGATGATCCTTAAAAATCATAGTAATTGTTTTTAAAATCTTTGATAAATACTTTTAACGATACCTTTTTTAAAATACATTTGAAAAATATATTTAAAAATACACCATTAAAACATTATTTTTTTAAAATTACTTTTTCTTTGAAAATAATATATCACATTAAAAATAAATAGGTTCAATATTAATTTAATCATATTCTATTGTTTTTATAAAACAATATGCATGATTCAGAAAAATTAACACTATTATGAGGCTACATAAATCATTAAAAGTTGTCTTGAGTCTACCCAGCTATCGAATGATGGGTTAACTCCCCAATGACCTTCAATATTTAGAAAATAAATGTTCCATGATTTTCAAAAACATTTATTCTTTCTTTAGTAATATATATATATTTTCATTAGAGTTTCAAATTTTGAAAACATCTCATCACATTAAAATACAAATTCCCTCATATAATTTTATATATGTATGTATATATATTTATGAACATTCATTTCATAACACATATGAGTTTGGTTTCAACAAAACCCCATTCCATAATCCCTAAAAAATTGTCCATCTATTCAATAATCCATTAATGAGATACATTTTACATTATTATAGAAAATTGATATTTATTAAAATAATTTAAATAATTATTTATTTTCACACATAATTTAAAATAAAACAATTCAAATGTCTTCAATTTATTTAATAAGTTTCATAACATAATCCTTAAAAATGAAATTGAATCCTTGAATTTTTCATTAATTCAATGGTGTTTTTGTAATGAATAAATGCAGTGCAATGATTTTATAAAGTTTTAATATTCAAAAAATGACATGTAATGCATATTTTTTATACATGATGATTAAATTAAAAGCATAATTTTATCAATTCCAAATATGAGTAAATTTAAAAAAGAACTTGTATAAGATTATGATATTAATTTCACCCCATTTTATAGATTATTTTTCTGTGCACTAAATTCATACACTACTTGATAAATGTGTCGATATATATATATATAATAGCTAAAAATAAATTACCTTGAATGTTTAGAAAATCATATATATAACTTTTTATATTACCATAATGTGATATATATATATATATATAATGATAAACCCATAGAATTAATTTCATGATATATAATTATTGGGTATAAAATACTCAACGTACATGTATATAAAATATATGATCAATAAAATATTAACTCGGGGATAAAAACATGTTTAATGTAAAGAAAACCCCCTTAAAATTATTAGATAGAAATTAAAAAAATTTAGTAAAGGAATAAACATGATATATGTCTTATTTATATATGGAAACTTTAGTAATAATATTATATTATTAAGTGCATACATTATTAGAGGATGTAAAAATTAAATACATGTACTGAAAAATTCATTTAATAACACAAAACATTGTTAAAATATTTCCATCAAGAATTATAATAAATTAACACTATATAACTATTATAATATAGGTTATAATATATTAATTTTTTATGGTTTTAGACAATTAAAACCTTACTTAAAACACAAATTGAAGTGCTTTTTCTATAGTAATTTTGTGTATATTCTCACACTAGATGATTATGTTTTTTCTTTTCTACAATTTCTATAGATTTTTTATTGATAAACATCACTATAAAATGATAAAAATACATATTCAGATTGAATAATCAATGAACTAGAGGGAAAAATACAAAAAACCAATGACTAAGAAACTCAGATGCAATCAGATGTAAAACAACACAAAACCTGCAAATAAAATTTAAAAAAAAAGTTTAAAATCATAGATAAAATGGAGAAATGAAGACCATTCAACCTCCGTTCAAATAAAAAAGTAGAAAAAACATTTATAACTTAAACAATTGATTGAAAACAGTGTAATGACCAATAAAAGAGAAGAAAAATGAAAAGCAGATGAATAGGGAAATGAAACCGGAAATTGTCACAAAAAAACTATTTTGTTTCTTACCTACAAATATTGAAATTCAGGAACCATTGAAGACGACAATGATGAGATCTCCATCCCTGGCTCTTGGAATCAGAACCTTATGTGCACATTGAACTCCACAAGGGTGGTCGAACACTATCCATTAGCAATCAACTTCAATTTAACTCTCCTACATAGACCCCAGGTTGGTCCTGACCTCTCCATGTAAGCGCGACACCACTCGACTCTCCCTAGTTTTGGATCAACTCCCCTATTCATCTTGATTTCCCTCTCTAGTGGTAAAACTCAGCTTCAGGGTCATACTGAATAGAAAACATCCTCTCATTAAAACTGCATCGTCTCCCATAATCTTGGCGCAACCCTACCACCTCTTAAGACATTATTTTCATCGTTAATTACTATAAATATTTATTATTAATAATTTAATTTATTTATAAAAATTGAATATAAATTTAAATTAAATGATCATCTAATTCAATTTATACATATATTTTACATTTTATGAAAATAATTTTCATTTAAACTAAACTAATTTTAAAGCGATTCAAATTATTATTAAAATTAATATCCTTGTTAAAAACATATAATTTCAGTATATAACAAAATATATGTATAATTTCAAAAAAGATTATATACTTTTAATTAATAACACTATATAAGGTTATTATAATACATAAATATAAGTATTTATGAATGTAATGATTTAGTAAACATCATAACAAATAATTATAAATTGATATACATAAATAATTTTAAATAAAATATCCCTAAAAAAATTTATGTATCATTTAATTATGTTTTTATTGAAAATAAAAAATTAAAATTATTGTTTTTATTGAATTTATATTTGAAAAAAACTTTTTATAAATTTTAATTTCAATTATTATTTATAAATAAACTTCATTCTAAAATTATTTTTAATAAATAAATTAACTTAATAAAGTATTTTTATAATAAAACTATAGAAATTTTTTCATGGGTGTTAAAAATAAAGATAATATAAATTTATAATAGGATCATAAATGAACAATTGATGAAATTTTTAATTTTTTCCAAATTATTTGGTAGAATTTTATATTTTTATGAATGTTATATCATTTCATTAAATGTTATTTATTTTAAAATATCATTAATAACAATTTTAAAATTATTCATTACCTTAATTATTTAAAATATAATAACAAAATTATATCATCAAAAAAACTTCTAATACTTCATTAATACGTCTACGTCATATAGAAAATTCTTGTAAGTGATTAATTATTTTGGGTTTTATTTTTTTTATATTTTTATTGACGTTATTTTTATATTTACATTATTTAAAAAATATTGGTGTTATCATCGTGTCACTATTTAAAGTAATTTTTAAAAAACTACAAATTATTAATAAGATAAAAATATCTTTATAATTATTTTAAATTTTGTAATAATATATATAGTCCATAAAATTAAATAATTTTATATATATTAAAAATATTTATCTTGTTAAAAACCAATGTGCCACATAAATGAATTTTCATTGAATAAAATACTATAAATGGATTAAAGTCATTCATGTGGCTCCAAGAGGTCCAAAAATCCAAACACTAATTATATATGTCAAGACACGTAAATTAAATGAAATTAAGACATTTTTTTGTTAATTTAATTGTTATTATAATATTATTTTACCCATTACTTACTCGTTTTACCTATAACAACTGTAATTAATTATAACCACTTTTAGTAAATTAATTGGTAAAAAATTATGTTGATCTTATTTGATGAAAAATTTAACAATTATTTGAACTGTATATTTTATCAATATTCAAATACATATTAGTTTAAAAATAATGTTCAATTCCAATTCTATAGACACACTACAAAGCAAATTATTTATTTAAAAACAACCAAAATTTGAATATATTTTTATATATGAAATTATAATGTCAAATAATTTTCAATAATCTAAATTGGTTTTACTGATATAAAATTAGACTATCTATACATTAAAATAAAATCAAAACATAACATAACTTTTTAAATAAATTATATGGAAATGCAGTTTTGAACTAAAATGTAGTATTTTTTAGTATCCATAAAAATTGAACCTTCATAGTATAATTCCAAAAGTTCCACCAAAGTAAATTTATATTTTCCACGTAAAAATTATAATATTAATAGTAAAAATTAAAAATATATTAGAGTTAATATTTGGGATTTTAAATATGATCACCATTAAAAGGCGCTAAAACTACATTAATAAAAAATTTGGGCCTACTGTGTAGTATATAGTTAGTTTTATCATATGACAATATCATAATTTGGTTGAACATAAAAATATTTTATTAAATGTATAATATATACATTTATAATTTGGTTAATACAATTCATTTCTTCCAATTTAATATCTATGTTATAATTTTACAATAAACAGTAACATTACAATTATATAATGGTATGTTTAGGCATCCAATTACAGGAAATTTAATGTGTCATTAAAATTAAATTTATTTAAGAAGAGACATACTATAAAATACTAGGCTATTTATTTTCTCCTCCTCTAAGAAATTGTTCCTCTCAATTTTATAATTGAATCCAAAATTATGGGTTTTACTTTTCAAAATATATATGTTGAAATCTCACATCATAAAAAATTATTAGTGAGAACTCCAATTCAAAATAAGAGAGGGAAGTATTTATTTTACGAGATATAACACAGACTAGGGTTCCATTTTAGAAAAAAAGGGCATTAAATAGTTGTTTATCCCACATGGATTGAAAAATAGTGATATAGAATGTGTTCAAGATAATTTTATCATTAACAAATAAAAATATCTAAGATGATATTTGGGACCATTTGATTTATCATAAATTTAGGTTCTGTTATATTATTTTTGGATTCTAGATAATTTATTTGGAGTAGAATAATTCATTTACTTTATATAATAAAAATATATAAGAAAAAAACTTACATAAAAAATGTAGTTTCATGTTTTAATAAATTTCCACCACAATGTCAATTTTTTCCCAAACGATTTGTATTTAAGAAGCATTTTTGTTTCTTGATTATCTCTAATATATCTATAGGAATCAAAAAAATCCAAAACATTATATCTATATATTCTTCATGTATTCTAACATTAACCAAAACCAATATGGTTAGGAAATACAAGATAATTATGAAAAATATTTTCCAAAATTCAATGGTAATACCATAATGTTGAACATATATTATTCACAAAATAACTATCATTCCAAATTAAAGTAAAGACTAATATTTATATGAAAAAATAAAAAGGTTTTTCTCACATATTATTCCAAATAATATCAATCATTCTTTTATTCTTATAACAAAATTTTAATTACTAGAGACACATAATCTGAAAAATATACTTTCTATTTCAATAAATTTACTAAATCCTTATAAGTCCAATATTAAATCATTTTTCCATCCAAAATTCAATTATACCTTCATTCCTCATAAGATTGATTTTACCTTAATCTAATGGGATTCCAAAATTAAATGGCATAATTATTCACTTCATTACCAAATCTATTTTATAATCATATTCCCCTAAAACCAAAATAACCTTCAACCATAAAATAGTTTATATATAAATTATTTGTGCTATCATGGACCTCACATAGTCTACAGTTAGGTGGTACACACTTTACACATGTTGGTTTTGGCTTCAGTCCCCTAAACCATACCAACTGTGACATGTTATCACCTATTGTGCGAGTTGTCCATTTACAAAAAACAATACTAATACTACCCAAAAATGTGAAGCTAATTCTAAAAAACTACATATATTCAACATTAATTTTTTTTAACCACAGAGGTTATCTCAAATGTTTAATTTTTTTATTCCCATTAATAAAAATTCCTATTATTTTTATAAATTTAATGTTTATGTAATCCCTACAAGTTATCTTTAACTTTAAAATTTTGTTAAAAAAATTATAAAATGATTTATTATTTTTAAATAAATTCTTTCACAAATACCAAAATAATGTGTTGTGTTACCTAATTGATTTTTTAATTAATATACTTCAAATATATTCTAAAAAACATCATCTAATACAAATTGTAATGCCCTGAAACTGAAATCTATTAAACAATGCGTTATTATATAAAATTGGCTTCATTATTAGGAATGAAATATTGAAGGACATATTAGTTTATTTTTCTCGAAGGAAAAGATACATAAATGAATGAAATTTTATTAAGGTAGAACACAAAACATAACCAAATAGAATAATGTTCATTATTGAAATTATTCAAAAAAATTATCTATATTACTTGGGGAAAATAGAAAAAATAAAATAGTCTACTCAAATGATCAGTAATGGTAAGTAAAGAGGAATAAGTAATGAATTAATGAATATAAATCAACATGGAAATGAAAATAACTAATAAAACATGGCTTTTGAAAAAATAGATAATAAATTACTCATATGTAATGTTAAAAAACTGAAATAAATGAAATCTAAATCAACAAACTTGGAATAATCATTTTTCATAGATATGTCGATGCAACATATTGTGGATAAATAATATTAGAATCATAATAAGGGAGATTATTAATTAAATGATGACTTGTCTCATATCTAAATGGACCATTTACTGTCATGACCATTCACTATATGGTTTAGCACTTTGGTTAAAACACCATGTATTTTGGTTATATATCTCCCCTCATGAGATTATCAATGCTTGGTTGGGCTATCGATAACTGTATCCACTCATTTCTTACCAACATAGTGCATTCCTAATATCAAATATTCGATTAGAATAATAAAAAATATGCCATATCAAATATCCATATTCAATAATGTATATATATTTATTTATAATTTCTCAATTTAGGCCAATTAAAATCCATGTATTTTGATGTTGATGAATGGAAATACCATTGATGTGTCACTAAAACTATTTTTAGGACAAAAATAATTAAACATTCCAATGTGTCTCAAACAAATTTAATTCATTAGAAACATAATTTCTATGAAGAAAAAAATTTATTGTATAATATCATTATAATAATTATATTCATGATATAATATGAAAAATGGAAATATATACACCATATAAAAGTGAATTGTTTCATAACAATAAATAATTCTCAATGGAATGTAAATTTAGATGAAATACCTTACCACACTGTAATAATATATTTGAAATTTATCTATTTGGTGAAAATATATATATTTTATTTTAAAATAACATGGTAAAATTTTAATAAAAGCATCAAAACATTAGGGGGTCATAATTACGAAAGTTACATAAATATGGTATAAATTTAAAAACCATTCTGTTTAAATTTGTATTAAATAAAATAATGTTCCTTATTTTGGAAATGATATGAAGATTCCTTTAATTTTTTTGGAATAAATTAAAAAAATGTGTAAAATTGACTATAATCCATCATAGGATAATACTAAAAACATTTTTGAAAACATTTTTAGAAAACACCCTCACTGAAGAGAAATATTTCCCAGAGGAGACGTAATAAAATAAACTAGAATAACTTTGAAATTGTCAAATAATCAATTAAAAATTGAAAATATATAGAAAATATATACCCCCATGAAAGAAAATTTTATTGTATGAAAATGAAATAATATTTAGAATAAAAAAGATTAATTCATGTGCATTTTATAAACCAGAAAAATTAAATAATTGGTGAAATTGTTAAATTCATCAATAAAAAAATAACTGAGACAAGAATACCATAACATATAAAAACATTAGAAAAATATGATTCAATCTTATGTATTATGGTATTAAATGTTTTGTTAAATTGTATCATAACCTTATATATGGTATAATATATTATATATTTTTATTGTTTTATTTTCTATTATTATTCATTCATTATTATCTCTATTTCATGTCTTAATTTCTATGTTTCTCAAGTATGTTTTGTGAGGTTATTTTTCATTCCTATTATTTATCTAATTATTTAATAATATCTAGAATTTAAATCATGTTTTAATTTTCATATACCATAATTATTCATATTTTTATAATAATCCAAAATATTGGGAAACTAGAAATGAATTGCACTATTAAGGGAGAAGTTATGTCGTATGTATGCATGAACACTACATTCATTTCTTATTATATTAAGATAATGAAAAGTAAATGATATATATATATATGTATATTTTAATCATAATAATCGATAATATTTCCCAAATAATTGTTAAATGAACCAATTATAAATTTTTTGTATTGGGTAAATGAATCTCGTCGCATTGAGGAGGCTGTACTCCACACTTACATATATGATATAATAGCATTTATAGAATTTTTATATTATTATGGTATGTGTTATAATATAATTACATAAAAATAAATATATAATAAATATCATATATATAAAAAAATTTGTGTGTGTAGCACATTAATCACAATCATGAAAGGACACACAAGAAGATCGAACGATATCAGTTCGTGAGGTGGTACTCCTCTTTGAAAATGAAAAATGATAGTGTATAACATTAAATTAAAGAGTGTGTGATTTTATGTCTAAAAAATTATATAATAACACAAATTTATATTTAGGATACAAATGATATTATTTATACATTAAAAATAATTAATGGGGTTTAGATAATAATTAAAACAAAAATGTTTGATAAAATAATGTTACCTCTTCTTTATGTAAGTCTTTTTGGAAATGAACAAAATGATTTCATTGGTTGAATTTCTATTAGCATAAGGCCCCTAAAGAAAAATATTTAGAAGTTTTTATGAGAAATGGGATGTAATTGGTTGACCCAAATAGGTTTTTATGTGTTATTAATGTATAATAATAATTTACATTTTATAAAAGATGGGATAGTCACCTTTGGAAAATCTCAAACTATTACATTAATATATATTAACATATTATTCTAAATGTAAAAAAATTGGGTTATTTATTAAATACAATGATTATGGGTCTAAATAATATTAAAAACAATGTTTCGGCAAGTTTATCTCATGATTATATGATAATTATTTTGGATTCCCTGTATCTTGACAATTTTACTCTTTCTGTGTCAACATGTTTTTTCCCTATAACGGTTAATATATTTTATAAAAAAATTATAAAATGTACCATAAATCAGTGATGATTGTCATATTAAAAATTATCCATGTCATTTGGATTATTTTTAAATTTTTCTGTATATTATATATTTTAATAAAATATTATTTATTTTAAAATATCATTAGTGACAATATAGATATGATTCCTTACATGAATTCATTATAATTCTATAAAACCTGATGACATAGAAAAATCGTTGAACAAATACATAATATATAATTATTATTTATATATTTTATGAATAAAAATTAATAATTTAATTTTTTATTGTATTATTTTTAATATGAATTATTTTATTATTATATCATTTAAACAATTAATTCATCATCATTATGTCACAACATATGGTAATTATTTTGTCACTGAAAATTACAAATAAATTACCAAGATTTATATAAACAATATATAGCTCAATATAAATTCTATAGTTGATCGTAACCATTTTAGAATGATATATTAATAATATTTCTCTTGTTAAAAAAACTATATAAAAATTGAATTTTAATTTAATTAAATACTTTAAATGAATTAAATTCATATTATTTTTTCAATGTGCTCATAATATAATCCCAAAGAAGATTTCGGTTGAAATATAAATCATCATATTAACAAAGGTCTTGATTTTTTGTAATTTTATAATGCTTGTAATAATATTTTTACTCTTAATTAATCGATTTACCCATAATCGAGGTAATTAATTTTAATTATGTTCAATAATATTTTTGGTCAGAATGTTTATTCGATATTATTATACTAACACTTTAATTATTATTATAGCCAATAATATCCATTATTAGATATTCACATCATAGATATTTAAATATTATTTTTTATGTTAATCTCATTGATGTGACGACAAAGCAGTTTCATAAAGTAAAAATCAGGAAAGATTGCATTGTTTCTATAAGTAAGTTTAAAGTAAATTTTTTTACACTTAACTAAACTGATTTAAAGGTTATAAAATTAGTATAATTATATTTCAAAACCAAATCAATGTAAAATTTATCAATATAAATAAATTATATGAAAATGCATATTTGATGTAAAATCCATTATTTTTTCACTATTCATCAAAAAATAAAAAATCTTTGAAAAATACTAATAATTTAAAAATATTAAAATTTTATCTCTCTCTTTTAAATAAGTAATTTAATTTTCAAAATAAATTATATATAATTATAAATAATTTTGATTTTAAATAGGATCCTCATTTAAATGTGTTATGACCGCTCTTATAATAATTTATGTTTGATGTGTAATATTGTGTTTGTTCTGATCTTATGACAATAAAATCAATTATATGAATGAAAAAAATATAATAAAACAAATAATATCTCAATTTCATAATTTGGATAATGGTATTCATTCATGAAAATTTAATGACTGGGTTATAACATCATATTAAATAAAAATATTAATAGAATTTCAGGGTTTCTTTTATCTTGACATTGCATTCATAGTATGATATAAAATAAATAAAATATATTTATGAAGATAGATACTATATAAAAAAGGGGTGCAATAGAGATAGATAATTACCCACTGCGTCCCAAATTGAAAAGGGCTCAAGTATGTGACTAACACCTTATTTGTCAAAATCTCTTCAAATGGGAGGCATTTCAATTTATAATAATATAAGAAGGAGAGATAAGATGAATCACGCAAAAGAAACACTATATTATAAATCAAAATTATTTAGAAAAAACATCATTATTAATGAATCAATTAAACTGATATATATAATTATCTCTAAAAGTAAATATGCAAAAGTACATCTAAATTAGAAACACATATGTAATCCAAAAGAGGATTAATCTAGTACTGTCTAGAAAGATCTATATAATCCTCTAAGAATGCAGAATATTAATATATATATATAGCATGATCATACAATTCTACTCAATAGTAATCCAAAATTCTATCATAAACATGTGAAATAATCAAATAAATGTACATTTGATAAATAATCAGAACCAACATCGCCTCAATAGGTCATATTTCCATCCCAAAATCTATAAGGATTGATCCCAACTTAATGTACGTCAGGTATAATAACATAATAATAATCATATTTAAAAGGTAAACCAAGACAACTTCTCAATTGATTTTAATCTCTCACACCCCGATCATTGTATGTCTTGGAGCTCCCATATCATTCGAATAACAAAGAACACTACCCTAAAATATATTTAGATCCCACCATACCCGCAAAACCCTAGGTCATCACCCTACAACACAGTCACATATCTTCTCACCCCAAAAACCATAGCCACCACATCTCAACCATAACTATAGTAGTAGGGTATGGGTAACTTGATGGAAATGAAACATATCCCCTCCTCCTAAAATTTATAAATCTAATATTAGTAACCCCACAAACCTATCATATCATTTATCAAAAAAATGATCCATGTAAATAAACTATTGAAATATCAGGCCTTTGATTAACACAATATTTGAAAATCTACTCACATAGAAGAGAGATCCGGTAGCCAAACATTTGTCTTCGTCATAATACTTTTGTGAGACCAACCCCATATAAATATATGTGTGTCGAAACATTGTTCTTATTATGGATGGTTTCACATGTAAATTCAAAAAGAACTTATCATAAAAATATATATATCCACAAAACAAGTGAAACTGACCCATTGAATCAAAAAACTAACCGAATGAAGAATTACCAATTTCTTCTTACACCAATAAATACACAAAAACACATTAGAATAAATTCATATTTCACTGCTCCAACAAATACAATTATACCCTCCATTAAATAATTTACTAATAAAAAACCATATTTAACCACAAAACAATTATTTTTATGTTCATTAATAATTTAAAAAATATTTACCAAGTAATTAAATTCCATTATAATCAATATTATATAGTTATTCAATCACTAATTCTACACCAATCACAAAAAAACCACACATCACTAGAAGCTCATCATCCCCATCGTACAATCACCATGTTGCCAGAAAATAATGGGGAAACAAACCATCACCATTCCACATGTAATTAATTTTTAAAAAACCAACCCCATTGATGACCTAAATAATGACCAAATAAACAACCACCTAATTAATGAAACTGAATAGATGAACAGACCCTAGCCTCATCTCCCAAAAAAAATGAAACAAAATCTTCATTTAAAAAAATCTGAAAATTAAGCACCTCACCTCCCAAAAATCATGAAAAAACAAAGAATCACCTCAGAGCCCTAATAAACATCCTAATAACCCGCTATCTTTCTTCCTAAAAAAAATATAATAATTTCCAAAACCACATTTACCAAAAATTGAGGCTAAAAATGATTATCATGCCAACCCTAAACAACTCCCAAACAATCCATAAAATCACCAACTTAAAAGAATGACTAATCAAGAAACCCCCTTTCCACCCAAAAATTATTTCCACAAAAACTACCAAATCGCCAACCCAAATGAGTAATAAAAATAACCACCATTTTGATGCTACAATGGAATTGAAAACTCTCACCCATCAGCTCCGCATGCCTCAACCACACATTGAAACACATAAAATATTGTTTTATAGGTATGACTAGGTGTATTTTACCACATTTCACATCATTTGTGGGTGTTATCACAAAATCTATATATCAATGGGAAATAATTTTATTAACCGAATGAAATTTGTTAACCGGTTTCCATTTTTCTGTGATATTAAAATAAAGTATGTTTTGAAAACTCATGACAAATTATTTCATATAATTACCTCAATTTACATCATATTTAGTGGCATATTTTTCACATACAATGACAATATCATGATATAAACAAAGCTGTAAAATATTTTGAATCGTTCTCCCTTCCCCATTAATTTTAATTTAATTATTAATTTATCATTATTATGATATTGAAACAATCCCACATATATATTTAATGTAATCCCTCTACTTATGATACAAAAATGTTATAAATGAGGTATTCCATTCTCCCACAAACATTCATGATATCAATTCACCATGTTTGGTGAACAATTAACACATATAATCTATAACCACAATCAAAACCTATCCATAAACCTAAACCACATTATGGGTTATCAAAAAGAATGAAAATTAAAAACATAAACCAAAACTACAGTACTTCAACAGATCCATGGGATTATAATATAAGAAAAAATACATATAAAAAATAAGAGCTTACCAACGATCACTAAAAGATAACCAATAGAACAAATATATCAAGGATAATGTAGCAGGTATTGACGAAACCTCAAACCCACATAATGTTTTTTCCACAAATGAGGGGATGAAATGTGACTATATTAATATTTTTTAGTTGAATAAATGAAATTTAGACATTAAATCCTGCCACTTCACATCATGAATCAAATTCAGAAATTATTTCCATAAAATTCAATATAATCAAGAATACAAAAAAATTTATGTCCGAAAGGTCATTATTTAATAACATTTAATGAATTAATTTAATGAAATGAATTTGTTCCACAGGTTTCCCCATTATCAATATACATGTTAGTAAATTTTCTACTGACCTGAGCCATGATCCTCCAATTCACGTCGTGTACCCATTTCATGTTGTGAATTTCTCATTACATCATTGTTTCGACTCCTACCTCAACAGATCCTCCTTTAGCCACATTTAGAACACCCCCAATATCACAAAATGACCTTGTAAGAGGTAGGAAGATACATGTAATTACATTAGATAACTATCAAAATATTTCCACCCTTGGTAATACAAAATCGAGATTTGATGGAATAGGTTATTAACAACCATCCCATGAGATACCTCTCAACAATCACTTTACTCCACCACATTTGCACCATTAATACATGAAAATTAAATCATCCTAGAGACACACTACATCGACATAAAACTTTCCTTTCACACACCCACACTAATACACAACCAATACCAAACCATAACAATATCCATCTATCCCACACCATTAGCCGCTATGTTGAACAACAGACACCTCCACCATAACGTGAATCATTTAATTCAACCCATCAGGATAAGCTACTAACTTCTTTGGGAGGCATTGTGTGACGACCAAAATTTCTAACAATTGAAATTAACTTCTTATATTTTATTATGATGTTTAAATCAAATAAATTCACATTGAAAAAATTATCCTAATTTATATAATAGAAGAATCAATGAAATAACTTTCATTCCATGAAGATTCCAAACTTTTACTAATGGAATAATAACATGAAATTGGGAATAGTAATGTGAACAGAAGGAATAGAAAATATTCCAAAATAACAGTAACTGCATAGATGAGACTATCAATGAAATTATTACATATTTTATGTTATAATATGAAATAATCATATAATATTATCATCAAATTATTTATTTATAAAAAATTAATTTATTGATGGTATTTTATAAATTAATAAATATTTAATTACAATTTGATAAATAACATAATTATCTAAAAAAATATTTTCATAAAAAAATTTCATAAATTAATATTTAGTTTTTTTATTATTATAATATTAATTTGTGAAACCTTAATTAAATATTCAATTTTTTATAAAATCATTTAGAAATTTTAAATCAAAACAATCAGAGTAAATGATGATTTTATTTACAAGTTAAATTTAGAATATTTATAAAATTACATTTATAAAATTGTGTTATTTTTTCATTCAATACATTGAGAAAATGATAGGGTAATTTTTGGGTTTTTAATAATATATTTTTAATTTTTTTAATAGTGAAACAAAATAATTTACATTATATATACATTATAATTAAAAATACATTCCATGAGTCATTTATATTATATGAACAATAACCTCATGATATGAGTCATTATTTTAATATATTTAGTGATAATTATCAATCTATTCATTGTCTTGAGATCGAATAATAAAGTAATGAATAAAATAATGAGGAAACACCCCTATAACCCTATAAAGACCACCCTCCACATATATTTTCCTCATATCTTTTTTGAATTTAATCATTACCAAATTCTACGAATTCGTCATACCATGACAGACCCCTCATCTGAAATCACTTTTCCTAAACGAAATTCCAAACCCTTTTCACTATATAGGTTCTCAATGATGAGGAATTAAATAGGTAAAATCCTCATTATTTTTCATTAATTTTCATTAGAATTTTATTGTATTTGTATCCCCTATTCTTCTAAAACTATTCAAGAGTCATGATACATGATTACCTTTTTTCTACAAGATTTTAATTTTTTTAAAGGAATAATTCATCTTCAATTATCTTCCATTTATGATTTTTTCTGAAGATGAAATATCATCCCTAGTCTGTGAATTTTCCACCACTATAGATGATTCATTTTAATTATTCATTTCCAAATTCAGTGATGCTCATTAATCAATAAATATTGTTAAATAAGATGTTATTAAGCATATTATATGTTAAATAATCTTCAGGAAGTAATAAGTAAATTTGATTTTATATACAATGATATAAGATCATAATTGTAGTCAAACCGCCAAAACTAAAAAAATAATTTTCATCAACTATAAATATAATAAATCATCATCATACAATAAATACAATTATACATAAGACAATTTAATATAATTTAAATTTATTAATAAAATATATGTTCAATTCAGTATAACTATTAAAATTTTACATGAACTTTCATACTTTTATATCAATGAACCAGTCATAAAAACAATGAAAATAAACGCACCCCAATAATGAAACTATAGTCAAAAACTCATAGTGAATTTCAAATGTGATATTAAAAAAATTATATTGAATCTTATTATTGTATAAATGGTTTTAATTTATTAATTTGGAAATATAATTTTATTGTTTGGCATATTTATTTTATGAAATTATTCAAACATAAGTTAATGTGATCCTCGAACCAAACTAAATTTCATATCTGTTTCCCACTATTTCACCCTTTTCTGTATATAGGTTTCTTTGATTTTCTTAAAATATCATTTATTTTATCTTCCAATTTATTTGGAAGGATATTATTATTTCTAATATAGTGGAATGAAAAGTGAATATATTGTTTCCAATAGAACACTTCTTTCTAGAAATTAATCATTTACTTCTAGTGATATCTTTTCTTCATCAATCAAGATTGAGTATTCTTATACCAGTAATGATATAACCCCATTCATTTGGGAACCCCAATGTTAATTCACTAATTTATTCATTATGAAATAAAACACATTTTTATCCAGGGGTTATTTTATGTCTATGATTGATATATTTTATATGTGTTATGCATGATAATGTAAATGCTTTGTCATTATGGGTGAGCCCAGAATTACATAGTGTATTTAAATTTTATGATGGAAAATGTGAACATGGAATTTTGTATAGATCAAATTCTTTGGTTAATGTGAAGTATCTCATTAGGAAATAGAAATATTATTAAACACGATTCTAGCTTTTTTTCAAAATAATATGTTTTATTTTACCAATATGACATGGTGTTTCATTTCTATTCATTGTTTCATTCCATGAAATTATCAAATGATTACTATCATGATTATGGTTATGATCAATTTCAAACATTATGATTATTATTATTATTCTCAACAATGTTTCATGTCTCTTATTCATCCACTTTCAAGTCCTTTATCTCATCCCTTATTTTGTTGTAAATCCTAAGGAGAATACATGTACTAAAAAGGAAAAGAGGGCCATTAAGATGCATATATGATTAAAATTCAAAAAGGTTTATGAAATGGTTAGGTATGATCATTATTTGCCCATGATACGAATCCTTAAAATCCTAGTTTTTAACATTTTATAATTTTTTCCATAAAATGATGTAATAATCATGAATGAATAGTTGGGTTGTTATTTTGGGTATCATGTCAAAAAATAGTTAATTTGGTAAATACGACTAAGTAACTATTTTAAAAAAACCATAGTATGAGTCAAATATAAACAAGAACCCAATAATAATTGTTTTGTAAAAATGATAAACATAGAGATACCAATAGAAATTCCTTTAAATATAATTTAAAAAAGGAATAAATTTTTATTTTGTTACTTGATTACTAAATACTTCATCAAACATTTTCCATTTTAAGAAATGATGTGATTGAAGATAACTATGAAAATAATACATGTGAGGAATAATGAAATGATTCCTGAATAAAATACCCAATTATATGATTGGTGGTGTTAAAAATGTCATTCTAATCCATGACTAACCGTATCAGACAATAAACAATAACATGAGTAATATTGAACATCCTCCTGCACCTATGAGGAAAAAATAGTCCATCGACCTTTTATACCACAATTAACACTAAATTATAGTGGATATTCTGATCAAATCGTCTCTATGTGGTAGTTCAATTAAATATTGATGATCATTTTTGTTCCTTAATATTTTGAGAGGGAGAAGGTGTATCTACCCATTTTCAATCAAGAAGTAGTGTCTGATCAATGATGGATATTGATTAAAAATGTCAATATGAAGGATTCAATTTAATTAATAGAGTGGGAAGACACTAAGATAATGTTTCATAACAATTATTTTCTTAGACCTCATAATATAATGAGAAAGATAAAATTTATAGTTCTAATGAAAAATGAGGGTGAATATTCCATGACTTATGATGACAATTTCTGAATCCATTCAACATACACTTAATGTTTTGTTATCAACAATGATAAAAAAATTATAGATTTTTTAGTGGTTGAAAACCACACCTTTTAACGAAACTATCAATTTTAGACATTGCGTGTTATGAAGATATTGTTTGATGCTCTATCAATGTGTAAATAGAGTTTTTATAATGATATGATGGTTATGGTGATATGAAATAAAAGATCGTGTTTTAAGTGGGGAAATCTATAGAGAAAGATGAAATGAAATATTGACCCCTAACATGTAAAAATGTGTGATAAAGAATCATGGTAATTGACTCAATGAGATGAGGAAATTATATATCTCTATGATACAATACCACCAAGATCATGACTATTGATGATACAAAAAATATAATTCCAATATAATGGAAAAAAGGATAGAACCACCCGTGGTTCAACTATTAAACAATATGGAGTATGTACACTATAAAATATGGTGTAATAAAACTTCGATTCCTCTAGGATAATATATGTCATTAATCACCAATTCCAATGATTAATTGGATGGATTATTTTATCAATAATACATAAGGGAGATCAAAGAGAATATTCTAATGGGTAGGATAGTTATTACTCCAGAAATAGATAACATACTATTTGATTCTATTTCTACAGATTCATTAATATTTTGTTTGTTTAGTTGATCTATTCAAACTCCAAAAAAACATATAGACTGAGTTATATTTTCCAATAGAATGTGTGATTATTTTTGAATTTAATATATATATGTCCTCTTTTATTAATGGTTGTCATCTAATTTTCTTATAAAATATTGTTTCTCATCCTTTGGTGGGTTTTCACTTTGTGTTGGGAATGGATTGTCTGTCTTTATATGAATACAAAATCAAATATCATGAAATGGAGAATAATCTAAATATCTTGAGAATACCTCCAGTTCTATAAACATTAAGGAGGATGTTTATTCTTATTATGAATCATTATATCAATTGTGGGTATTATTTTCTTATGATCAAGAATATCCTACTCAAATGTTTGATACAAAAGATATAATCTCTCTCGAAGACATGCCCATTTTGAGGGACAAAAAAATTTGTTCACTAAAGAACTTTTTGGTCTTCCTAATGGTTAAGAGGTTGAGTTCTAAATTAAAAGTATTCCTTGATCTCTACGTATTTCGTCGAAACCTTATTTAAATTCAACAATTTAGTTGGAAGTAATAAATAAGTACTTATTAGGAATTCTAGAAATTATGTTTATACACACGAGTGACTCACTAAGGGATGCAACCGTCCTATTCATATTGAATAATGACGGATCATTGTCATTTTTATTTTTTATAATGATTTCAAAAAGTACACATTAATGAAAAATTATCCCTTTATAGAGATGGTTGACTTTTCCAGTCAACTATGTGGTGCCATGTACATTTATAGGGTTGACATTTAACTAGGATATCACCAATTAATTGTTAGAAATGAAGATATTCAAAAGACACCCTTTTGAAAACAACATGGACTCTATGAGTTCATAGTGATTCCTTTAATACTCACTAATTACCTAGAAATATTCATGGTTTTTTGGAATTGTAATTTTAGATATCACCTTAAAAAAATTATGTTAGTATTTATCAGTGTCATTCTGATATACTAAATGTGTATAGTGGAAGATGAGGATAATTTGAGTAATGTGATCAAGGATTTTATAGGGGATAAGGAATAATAAAATTAGAGTAAATGAGATATCTACATGTTATATGTATCATTCAAGGGTCTTGTTATCACCAAAAATTAAATATTTATTAAACCATCTAAGAAAAAGGGAATCAAATTGTGGCTTAGTCTAATCTGTAACGGAGATCCATATTTTACACGGTATAGATTGGTATTACAGATAGTTCACGGTGAAATTATCATGTTTTTTATACCAATTAACCATGTTGACATGAAAGAGAGGAAATGGTTTCTATAATTGGGAATGTTTAGACTTATTAAAATATTTAAAATTGTGTCTTATCACTGAACCAGTACATACACTACCAACAAGTGGGGAACTATGAATTTGTTTAAATTGATGATTCAAATAAGGTATTAAGAAATTTTTGGATCCAAAATGATAAAATTATATCCCACATCTCAATGAACTTTAACATTTAGGAGTAAAATAGTCTCAGTCATGATCTAGAGTTAGAAGCTATGATCTTTTGATCGATAATATTATTGCATTACAACTATGGGAAGAATTGTGTATTATATACTATTCATATGATCCCAAAATATATATTCAATAAAATTAGATTAAGATGATCAAATGAAAATGGGTAGGGGTTATCTTTGATTTTTATTGATTCATCGACTACAATCATAGAAACCCATATAAATTGGCACATGATCTATGTATAAAGGATCATACAACATTATCAATGATAATAATTGATATAGATCCAATATTTTTATATTTAATAATTAGATATATAGGACTCATTATGGGATAAAAATAACCAATACATTCTAAAATAACGACACAATCATCCCTCATGTTGAAAATAAAGGATTCTCAATGAAATGATGTGGAAATTAGGATAATAGTGAAAAATATGAGAAATAGGAAATCCATAGATCTTAAAATTGACGATGAATGACTTGTGTGATTTGATTAATGACTATGTGTACCATATTACTCAATGACAAGGAAGGGTCTCTTGAATGGTTCACATTACTCAACCTTCTCTCCACACCTAGGAAGAAAAAGTATGTATCCCGATCTTGGAGAAAACTATAAGTGGGAAAATATGACAAAATAATATCACTAAATATACAACAATTTTCCTGGAATTTCATCAAGTTATGTAAGAAATAAAAATGTGTAACAGGATGATGAATCCATTTCCAATAAAATTCTGAAAAATCGGGAAACATCACTATGGACTCTTTCACCAGACATCGAAAGACATGTAGAGGAAACACCAATATATTGGTTGTTATGGATATTCATAAAATAGAATCTCTCTTTATAAATATTAATGAGTTCTTGTTAAAATATCATCATGCACATAAATATATCTAAGAAGTGGCATGGTTACATGGAGTAAGAATATCGATTGTATCTGATTGATATACTACATTCAGCTCCATGTTCTCAAAACATTCCAACATGCTCAAAACACAATGTTGACAATCAGTATGTCTTACCATTCTCAATATAATGTTTAATATTAGCAGACTATTCAAAAATTTGAAGAGATGTTGAGAAATGTTCTATGAAATTCAAAGGAATATGGGACCAACATATTTATTTTTATAAGATCTATAACAAAAATTGTTTCTAATAGAGTATAAAAATGGATCCATATGAATCCCATTATGGGAAAATCTAGAAAATATTAGTGTGCCGGGAATATGTTGTTGAACATTAACTTCTAGAACCCAAAATGGTCGAAAACATTGTTTAAAAGATAAATGTCATTTAGTTGGTCATCAATGTAGTCCATTCTTGGAAAAATATATATGTATACAATAGTCAATGAGACCTAGTGTTTATGCTTGCAGAGATGTTATTCCTCCACATATATCCATATATGAGGATCATGATATTTGAAAATAATGTAAATATGATTTCTAGGTTCACAAAAAACTTTAAAATACTTGATCATGTAAATGTTGTTGTTTATCGATGGGAACATCCATCTACTATGTCTGAGGTAAAAAAATTATTCCTTGTATCTCTAATTATAAAGTACATCCTAGATGTATCAAATTTACTAAATCCAGATGTGGAACATTTAAAAATGACATATCTGATGTCAAGAAACCAATATTGATCATGGAATATATAGATAGTGTTCTAAGTTACATGAATACTCACCTAGTCCATGTACTATAGCACAATGATAAGTATGAAGAGGCGACTAGGGAACTAGAGGAATTGATAAAGGATATATACCCTCAAATGTTAACATCATATAATGTTATATAAAAATTTGAGGAAGAAATTTTATAAGGGGTGAAGAATGTAATGATCCAAAATTTTATCAATTGATATTCCCTTTATGTAATTATTTCATATAGTATAAATCAGTTAAAATCACTTTGTAAAACAATGAAAATGTTATAAATTAATATTGAATAAAATAATGTGTATTTCTAAAAGATAACGAACCATTACCAAGGTAATTATATCCTGACCATTGTAATAGTAATGTGGCCATTAAGAATAGTATATTGGTGGTTATAATAGTAACCTCATCTATCAAAGTATGCACAATATTAAGACATATTATAAATGATAATATGATTTAATTATATCATAGTATATGCAAATTAATTATTTAAAAAATACTAATTAAGGGTTTGTATTTCTGTAAGATATAAATACATAAATTGCATTTTATAATTAATATTATTATTTATATGAAAATTTATTTTCATGAAACTGTTCCAAAAATTAATATTTTGATTTCTTATGATAATAATATAATTTTATAACACCAAAAATAATTTTTTCCTTGTGTTATTAAATATGTTTTAAATTTTAAATCTATAATTTCAATGTCAATGATGATTTATATTTTATATTTTAAAATAATATTTATATTTTCTTTTGAAAATAGAGTTTATTGTTAAATTCTACACATCGAAAATAGTTAATGTGAATGTAGTAATTTAAAAAATACATTATTTATTGGTGAATATTGAAATATTGTATATTAGAATAAATATACATTATAAGTAATATATTATTTCTTAAGTCATAGGTGATGTAAAACCCATAATGAAAAACTACAAATCATTAATTTAATTTTTTTAAACTATCAAACTATTCGTAGTCTTGATCAAAAATATTAAATTAATGAATAAAATAATAACAAAACAACCTCTCCTCCACTAGAAATACATCCCCTCACCACATCTTCTAATCACACCAACCAATAATTTAGCTTTTTCACAATTACCTATTATACATTACCCAATACACTCCCTTATGATTATGATCCCTTGGTCTTATCTATTTACCAAATCCTTTTCCCTAATGAGGCTCTCAAGGATGAGAAATTCAAGAGGTTAAATCCTCATTGATTTTATTTTATTTTATTTTAATTTAACTCGTTTGTTATCCTATCTTAATATCTACCTATCCAAGAGGAATTATATACCAATTATCTTATATATACACTTTTAGGTTATTATGTTAATGTAATAATCCATCTTCATGATTAATCCCTTTTCTTTTTTATCTAAATTAGAATATATTGTCTGTGGTCTGTTGATTTACAGCCATAGTAGATGATGTGATTTCATTTTTCACTACCACCTTAAAGGATATAAATAAAACCATAAAAATATTAAAATAATATTTTATTATAAACTTTATAATTTATATAATTCTATTTGAGCAATATATAAACATGATGATAAATAAAATGATATAATCCATGAAGATCATAAAACTTCCATAACTAATTATATAATTTTTATTAATGATAAATATAATAAATCATTCTAATACCATATACATGAATGTAATATGAGGTAATTTAATCTTATTTCTATTCATTAATTAAAATTTATTTCAAATCATGATAACTATTACAATATTACATGAACTTCCACACGTAGGGACAAGAAAACCAACCATTAATCCAAGAAAAATAACATTGTAGAATGATGAATTTATACATTATAAATTGTTGAATATATAATAAATAAAATTATTAAAACTATATTAAATTTAATTAATGAATAAAATATTATTAATCTATTAATTAAATAATTATAATTACTTATATTTGGTATTAATGTGAAGAATGAATTTAGACATTAGGTACATGGATTCTCAAACCAAACTCTCTTTCATTGTGTGTTTTCTATTTTACTATATCTTTAATATAGATGTTCAATTAATTTTCATTAAATATATTTTTATTTTTCTTTCCTATTATTTTAAGGTATTTACATGTTTTCTAACTGGTTTCATGAAAATTGCAAATAGTTTTCCAAAAGTACACATCTTTTAAAAAATACATCTTTCACTTATCAAATTATTTTTTGTTATTGACTTAATAATAATGATTTTTATTTTAAGTAATATATTCCATCATTCATTTGGAACACCAAATTTTATTCATTGATGTATTCTTTCTAAAATGAAACCCATAACAATCTATTGGTTATTTTTTCCATGATTAATATATGGTCTATGTGGCATTCATGGTAATGTAAATGCTATGATGTGATGGGTGAGACCATATTTATATAGAACATTTAAATGTTATGATATTATTGGAGCATTAAAAATTACATAGTCATCCAATTCCTTAGTTAATATGATCGATCAGATGAGAAAATATATTATATGAAGTATCAATATTCTATATTTGTTCACAACTATGTTTTGTATTAGACCACTAAAATATAATTTTTCATTTTTATACATTGACAAATTCCATGACTTTATCTATTATTTCATCTCATTATTAGGATTACAATACATTTCTTATGTTTTGATGATTATAATTATTCCCACCCAAGTTCTGTGTCATTTATTCATCCACTTTGTGGTCTTTATCTCACACCAACTTTTTTTTGAATATTCTCTATTGAATAATTATGATAAAGAGAACATGTGGGGTGAAAACAAACTATATAAGAAGTAATTAAATGGAAGTTTATATAAATGTTATGTATTGTGCAGGTTTTCCATTGATATTTAACCTTTGGATCCTTGTTTTGTAACATTTTTTACCTTTAAAATTATGAAATAATCCTGATGAAATGTAGTGTGAATATAAAATGACTCACTTTTATGAGTTTAATCACATCATGGAATAATGAATCTCTATTAGTAATCAAGTTCCCCAATTCATAATTCATAACATTTCCACAATACATAAATAAATAAAATAGAAAATATCATCAGAATATATGATCCGAAAATCAATTATAAGAATGACTGTGTAAGGAAACTGACAAAACATATGTTGGTACTGGGCACAGAACTACATATCTCATTCCCAAGTAATCTCATCTAGGAAACGTTGTATTCACAACACATGAACCAAAGGAAATGTTCATAAATGTATTTATTTATCATGTTAGTACTCTAATATTCTAATAAAAAATATGATCCCTCTCTATTGTCTTCATTACTACATATGGACGATAAACAACCTAACCCCCAATCTCCATCCAACAAAATGAAGAATGGAGTAGTATAATGTACAAAGAATTGAATGGGGACACGCATATGGATGAGTAATTTATATTATTTTATGGAAAATCAACCATTTTAAAAATTCTTTCCAACAACTCATTGACGTATAATATGCATGCACACAATATATCATCAAATAATTGTATATTATACTCTATATACCCATCTTTTTTAGTGTGTAAATCAATGTTGAGGTGTAATTGAGTTCATGGAGAGTATTGAAATCCCCTAAATACTCATGATTCAAACCTTTAGTCAATGATATGTGATATTTTACCTCATAAATAACCATAACCACAACACCACATCTTCATAATTGTTATATAAATCATCCTCTAAACCTGAGTCCATTATCTTGAGAAAGTAGATCCATTTCATCAATTATTCAATGATTAACAAGATATTATCACAAAATTATTGATAATATGATAACCCTATGAAAAAAACCATTAATATTTCATTACATTAACACTATATAATTTATAAATGACGAAATAAACATGTGGTAACCAGATTCTCAACCTTAACCTACTGAAAAAAAACATCTACATAAACTCCTCCACTAACTCATTCATCCCAGGATAAATATAATAAATCGTCATTACATGATGAATAATGGATACACATGGGAGTACCAACAATGGATTTATATGAAAATCCAAAAGGATTCCCTAAAAATCACTACTAGAATAATCAATCTCTCCTCAAAAAACATCCACATATTTCCATCCTATAACCACTGTTTTAAAGAATAAACATGGGTAATATGATCATGCATCACCATTACCAAAGTGTCTACCCACATAGAATATCAACATATTTCAACAAAAGAGGATGAAATATCATCGAAAACAAACATCCTCTACCATCAAGTAGTATTGAATCAATGATAATGTCTATAAACTTGTCCATCAGTATCCAAACTACCCTGGACTCATAAAACACATAATTCAGTGAATTTATGCTAATATTTTCGATCATAAATATTTATTTTTATATTTTGCATGAAATTCAAAAAAAATCATAGTTAAACACTATAAATATACTCTATTTCAAATTCTGATCAAATTTTGGAAACATACACAATAAAATCATGTGATCTATTAAGACAACAAAGTTATCAGAAATGAGGTAATTCAAACAAAAATATAGTAAAAACAAAATGAATACTAACTTTAGATCAAGGGTTAAATATTTAATCTTGGGGTGATAACTTTCTAGGCCCATAATCAATCAATATAAACATTTTCTACAACATTAATACATATACTCAATATGAATCATCCCAAAAGCACTCAAACATCACACCCTCCAAATAAAGATGAAACAATAAGGAACTAACTAGGTTCCCCTTCTAGAAATTGAATGCTACTAGGAACTGATAAGTCAACCACAAATACCATACTTCATAATCAATGTTTTTATTAGGGAATTAATTCAAATGAAATTGTGTCATGCCTCCAATAAGAACATGCATGGCTAAGGATTTTGTGAACCTCATCCATGATCTTTGGTATTTCCAAATAAGTAATTTCCTCATGTTATTATTGTTAAACTACCACACCGTACAGAGAAAGTATTTTTTTCAAATAAATGAACCTGTCATTTATAAAACACAAAAACATACAAGATTTTACATAGATCAAGTGTATTAAAAAACATCAATATCTCTCTAAGATGATTATATTATCTTCCTATTGTTTCATGTTGAACAAATTACCCTCGATAGAACGACTATGAACTAGTTTAAGAATTCTGGGAAATAAGAGTTCACAAGTCCCCTGAACATATAATGTTCATTTGTAGAACCCAACAGTGGGATTATATAATCTAATATCCAATACCATAATCTAACGGTAGTATTCGAGATATCACTATCATTCACATTAAACATGAGATATCCAAAATGGAGAACTCCACGATGTAACATGGGTTAGATAAAACCATTCTACATCTGACCATCTATAGGAATCTCAAATCCATCATCCAAGAAAATATTTTACAATACAGAGAAATTGAAATTGAAGAATAACCAGGATATAATTCAATCTCCAAATCATCATCATGTCAATAAGATAACATGAAATCCTCCTTTGGTAAAAGGTAAAGTAACACCCAAATGACCATGGTGACCTAAATCATACTTGAATATAAGATATCACCAAATAAATTCCATCAATCATAAATGTGGATCCACACACATAATTTCCACCTAAATACACTTAACACTAATAAAAATTAAATTTTATCCATCCGTATATGATAACAAAACACACCTATAGATGTATTTTCTAATAGTGAACATGGAAAAAAACTATTGATTCATATTATGAAATTGATTAGCCATATCAATATCAAGAAACTATTTTGTGGTACTGACGTGGCCCCTATATTTATATCCATCTCCACAATTCATTGAACAAGGTAGTACTTCAAAAAATATGTGAATTAAATACCAGGGTAACATAATGAGTCTCAAAATCATGTCATAGTGTACACACTAAATTGGGTACACAAATGGAGTGAGCATATCCTGAATACATAAAGTAACTCATAAGGGTAGTGGAAAAAAAAAGAAATTATCAAATGAGAAAAATTCTCTCAAGCATTGTTTTCTCCACTGCATGCAACATTCCAGGCATAACTCCTCTACCTATCTACTAATAAAACATCCATGACCACAATCATGATGAAATCCATGATCTCAAGGAACTTCATAAAGACGGGAGATACCATATCTATCTCCTTACAAAAAACAATATGATTTCTTCCATTGATTCTAAAAAATACACACTGATTACTACAGTTGAGGCTATCACTTAACCTATCCACCGCCACCAAAAAAAGAACAAAGAACCATTGGTTACTTATTAAGGTAATGTCCATAGGCCCCACAAATAAATCCATTTATTATGATATCTCCATGAAAATAATAGAAACAACGTTACCTAGATGACTTGAAGGTTTGTTGCTGAGATCTACTCGCCAATGGTCGAAAAAATGAAGGTCCTGGTAACATAGACCCACCCCGAGCAACTATGATCCAAAATGATCCTAACTGGTTAACCTATTGCGAAAGACCTTAGAAATATTGAATCAAATTGATCTCCCACACAATGTTCTAGACCAATAAAAATATCATTCCCCAAATGTGAATAAAATCATAATGTATAGAAGAAAGGTGATTCTCTACATTACATCTCACATGAGACTACTCATAAGAAAATATATCATCGTGTAAAATAGAATGTCCCGGAACATTACTCCAAAGTCCCACAGATACAAAATTTACTATTGAATGAAAATATGATCCTACCTCTTCAATTGCTTGGTGGTTGAAAAAAGTAACTCTACCCAAAAAATATTTTTGAAATTCGACCCACAAAACATCACCGACCTTCATCTCACGAAAATACAGCAACCACCATTGATAAAAATCTCCACACATTAAAAAACTATCAATGGTACCAAGTATCCGACTAAGGTCATGATTAAATAGAATAAAATCTTGATCTCCTCCATATAGCTCCCTATATTTACATTTAATGCATTTACATTACATCTCCCCTTTTCCTAACAATGAAAATCGTAAAATTACCACTATAAATATTGATCCTTTTTTGATAAAGAAGACCCGTACTGATCAATTGGATCTTTATTTTCCAAATCAGCTCTCTGATTTAGAAAAATAATATAATAGAAATATATGAAATTAAATTAATAATTAAAAATTCATGGTATTGTGTAATTTTATTTATATTCATTTTAATAATCATTATTCGTTTTAACCTTCGTACTAAAACCCACTCAAACAGGAACATACATCATCATTATATACGTACCTTTCCTAGTTCTACACCATTAAAATAGGTTCACCTCAGACAGTCATACAATAATCTCAAGGTATATGAAATACATCTTGAGGGGGATAAAATGTCATTTCCCTGATAGTCTCATTGGATAACATTAGGCACGATGGTCAATTTGAATGGTTTCTATATCAAACATCACTATTCTCACATTTTGGTACTCCATATTGTATCCTATATCTCAATATTCCCATATTGAACCACTCTGTCATGACCTCCTCAGATCAATGGTATTGTAATGAAGGGAGTGGGATATTAACTCTCCAAGTACAACCACCGGGTGGGCTCCATTTTTGTAAATAGTACCTAGGGTATAATGTCTACATAAATGAGTGGAATTACCATTTTTAATATTATAGGATCCTATGATTAGATGAATCAATCCCAAGAAGCTCCCTTGTATAATATAATATTAAAACAAGGCCATCTTGTGTTACATAAATAAATAAAATTGGAGTGTCAAATGTCCAAAAAATTAAATAACCAAAATCCATGCTAATTTAGTGACACAAAAATGATAAAAAAAATTAAATGCTATAAATTTTGAGCATGATCCACATAATATTCCCAGAAACATTTATATTTTTTCATATATGATGGGATTGAATTCATGAAAATGAAATTGGAAAACCAAAGTCTTTAATGGACATTAGAAAAAATCATACTACCACACCCATGAGAAGATTATTGAACCAACACCAATTAGGTATTCCATATATCCATCACAAAAACACCAAGGATGTACCGAAAAACTCAATACATGTATAATAACTGAATAAAATCATATAAATAAAAGGTGAACCACACTTTTTTCTCTATAATTTTTTCTCTCACAATTTTTTTTATATAATATGGAGTTCCATTATCATACTTATAATATATAAAACTACAGCAAAACACAGCCACAACACATCAAAACCCCTTGAACCTACTCCACCACCACACAACATGGCCATATCTCATATCACCATTAGCAACATGGTCCGTCACATGTAAAGAATGATTGAATTCATAGGGCACCATAAACATTAATCATATCAATCGCTTGCCTCCCCCTACCAAGCATTATCCCCACCATAGGCCTCCCATTTTCATAGTCATATCACATCACAAATGAAGACACATATTCTATCACTATGATTACTATTAGTCATCCCTCCATTATAGCATGTTATTATCTTCTTGTTAGGAAGAGAGAGTGGGAAAGAGTGGGTATTCCAACCATCCATCTTCATCTTTGGAATGTTGGAAAAATATACCCCATATACATGTGTGGGTATCAGAACGTAGTGAATGATATTAGTTTTGTGAGTATAGAATACACAAATATCATAATATATAAATATATATAGCTATATATAATCACAACATATCAATTATCATGAAAACACTAACCGTCTCACATCATAATCAAACTTAATACCACCACTAAATTAATAGATAAACACATTCCCCAATCCATATTTTCTATTTCCCACCAACCTTATAATCCATCCAATTTGTTTCATTTTAAAGAATCAACATATTTTAACCACATTTTCGATCATATCTTTTTTCAATAATCATTTCAATCCACATAACCAAATAGCTCAACAATTATTTAAAATTATAAAATAGTTATTTAATCACTACACCGACATCATTCAAAATGCAACCACACATCACAATAATCTTTTAATCCAAATATTATCATTTCCTTGATACTCACAAATTATGGGAGAAAACCATCACCTCACTACCCCAAAATCACGACCAAATAGTCCATCACCTTGACTGTCCAAAAGTAAGACAATCAAACCTCCTCCTAAAATCCAAAAATCAAGGCCAAACAAACCATTTAATGGATTCCCAAAAAAGAAAATCCCCCCAAAGCATTACCTTTCCACCCAATAAACACAACCAAATGATCCACCACCTAACCAGTTCTAATTTATAGCCAAACAAACCATATCCAAATAACCCAAAAGAAAAAACTCATCACCTCTACAACTAAAAATCATTCCAAAAAAAACAACATCCTCCGAACCCAAAATTCACTTCCAAAAAAATAATCACTAACTAACCTAAAATCAAAAAAATACAATGACCTGACATTACCAAAATTATTATAAGACAAACCACCTCCTTTTTAATCCAAAGAATAAAAAATGAATCTAATTTATCAGAACATAAATATACAACCTAACAATACACCACACTCAACACACAAAATAAAAAACCCATAAAATCATCACATAACATCTTGAAATGCATGAAAAAAAGTCATCTCCTCTGTATGTAACGACCCAATTACTTATATAATAATACATTTACATATACATTAATATTTATAAATAAGATATTAATTTTAGCTAAAAGGGCTCACTTTGTCTAATATCATAGTCAACCCACAACAACGGATTTCTTAGAGATCGCACGTTTCACACTACATTGACTTATAATGTAGAATAACACAATAATATTATTATAATATTAACTGGGAGTTTACGACTAGCTGTTATATAAGATAGAATGAGTATAAATAACTAAATTATGATTAGACATTTTTTAATTTTTTTGATATTTATCCATTAAATTTTCGAGGCATATAAAAATAATTAATCTGATTTTAAGAATAAAATACTCTAATATTTTTAAAAAGTTGTTTTAACGCCTCTTGAAGGAGAACCCTTTTAAAAACTAGTTTTTTTAACTTTTATATGTTCTCTATGAAAAAATTAAACTTCTTCTACAGAAGATTCACATAAAAATTTACATTGGTTAAATTATTTGTAATTCTATGGTAAGGTTCATTTATAAATGAATAATGAAAAATACTGAATTTTAATTCAAAACATCAATTAATAAAATATATTTACATTGATATATTGTAATTTTATATGGTTTTAATGTGTAATTGGATTAATTTTTATTAATTTAATCCAATGTTTCTAATTGGATGTAATTTCATTTTTAAATTGTATATAGACACATGTCAATATTTTGATAGTTATTACTTCTTAAAAACTCGCTTATTTGTTGTTACAACAAGAATTAATTTTAAATTATTTACTGAAAGATATGTGCTTTTAATTAAGAAAAAATGGATTCTAAATTTTTAATTAGTGGGTTCAAATAGTATAAATAGGTTCAATTTCATTTTGGCCATTACGAATAGTGACTTTAGTAAATATTTTATTCCCATGGTTAAAGATAAAATCTTGTAAATAAGTGTAAAAATAATAATATAATAATATTAAGTTACCCCAACACTTGTTAGAATACCATTGGATGAGATAAGTCTGATCATGGGCACCCTAGGTTAGATTTTGGGATCCTGTAGATCCAAATTGGAGTTATAATGACACATTATAATAATTTATTAAATGTAAAGAGAGAAATAACATTATCATGTATCCTTTTACTAATAAAATTTTATATGGGGTTATATTAATGATAAATTAGTCTATAAATACTTTTTAGGAAGATAATGATATTTTAATCATCCTGGTATATTATTTATAATTTTTAGACACAAATAAATATGTTTAATTATGAAACAATGATGAGGTAGTGATTGATTCATTAATAAATGATTGTAATAAATAATATTATATATTTTAAAATAAATGTAATTTTAATATTTTGATACAATACCTTATATTTATGGATTATATGGGAATATTATATTTTATGTTAATGCCTTTGGTTCCACAGAATAAAGTTTTTATGACTTTGAAAGAATCAATTACATTGTAGTGTCAAAAATGTCATAAATGAGTTTTTAAAACAAATGCTAGTTTATTAAATGACATAATTGTCCTAAAGATCTATGAATCATCCAAATGAAATATATAATGTAATAAATTTTATTAATTATCCACTTATGGTTCTCTTGTAATTATATAGTATATATAGTAACCATTAATTATGAAAATGCATGATGACATGGTAAGAGTTAATGTTTTTAACTAAGGTTTAAAGAAAAATTCTAGGGTTATAATTATGACTGAAACATGTAAAAAACATATTTTTTGAGAGTTTTTATACCCAAAATCATCTTAAATTTTAAATTTATGACTTTGGGTCCATTTTAAACCAAAAATAATTTTCTAATTAAATAAAATTCCAAGACCTTCCTAAAGTTCCCCTCCTCCCGCTTATAAAAGGCCATCATCTCTACCCACTTACTCACATCTCTCAGTCCCCTTGGCTAATATAACGTCGTCTCAGATAATCTCCGAAAATACCTCGCATACTTCTACAATCCTTACCATTGGAATTAAGAAATTCATGAAATACTTTTCGCTAAAATCAAAATAAAACGCCTGACTAAGAGGAAACATCTTCTCTCATGTTCATTTAATTTATTTTCATTATCCACACCCTATGCTCTAATTATTCATTGATACGTAATAATAATGTATCCACATTATACTAGGCTTTTTATATGTGAAGGATTTGAACTACACATACACACACCCCCATCTAATGGATATGAACATACTATTTATTTGGATGATAAACTACTACCTCTCGAAAAGTTGATTGAAAAAATTTACCCTAACACCTTTCATGATGGCCATTACTAATGAAATTTATTAAAATATGATATATATGATATATATTTTTTCTATATTTTCATGTATTTTTTATTTATATCATACCTTTATTCATTCTATAATGTGTAATTAAGATTACTTCATTTGTGGAAGTGTGGACTACAGCCCCCTCAAAGTGATATGAATCCTTCATGAAATATATGGAAAATATAAAGGATTATTTTAAATAAATGATATAATGTATATAAAATATTATCGGTGCATTTCATGATTAATGTAGATTTCATGGGTACATATGGCTTACCGTCTCCTTAAACGGAGCATTTCATTTCATATCTCCAAATGCTATGGACTGTTATCAATACATATATACTATATATGTATATAATAAATATGATATATATATCAAGAATAATATTCTGGAGATGATTTTATTTAAACCACATGAAAAATTTACATCAAACAAGTTCAATTTCTACTCATGTACCGAATACCGACAAAACGACCGATATGAAATTAAATAATTATCGAATTTTTATAACATGATGATAAGTAATATAAAATTTAAAATAAATATGAAAAAGGTTCTTAAGAAAATATAAATTATCCTATTATTATTATAGAATATAAAGAATCAACTAGATAAGTTGGACTCAAGTTATTGGACTCCATCTCAATCTCATTTCATTGAGGAATACATTGCCTTATACACGACCTTCTAATATAGTGTGTATAATTATAACCATTATAATTTAATTATATTCAATTGTTTTCAAAAGGTATCATTTTTTTACAAATAGTTTTACTATACATTTAATTCAATGTTTCTTTTTAATGTATGTGGTGAAAATGACCTTTTAGTCACCGCGAGTATTATTTGATATTTGGATTCCCTAACAAGTTGTAATATTTATAAAAGTAAAATCAATACCATATACCTTTTTTTATTTTTTTTTATTTTTTATGATTTTGAGAAAGTATTTATTATTTCTATATACTGAACTGATTTCTTATGATTGCAATTTGGAATGTTTATCTTTCCTCAAGGATTGTTTTATGTGTTATTATTCTATTATGCTTCTTGGGAATTAATTTCATATATGCGTGGTTACGTGATAAAATGGTGGCGAGTAAGACTGAGATTTCTCTCTAATGCATTTGTTAACATGTCAGAGGTAGTCATTAATGTTTCTCCTAATATATTTATATAATATATTGTGATTGTTATTCCAAATGAAACACCCCCTATAGCTATGAATACTAAAATGTAATAACCTTATAGATGTCACAAGTTAACTTAATGATTTATTATTTCCATGAATTATTCATAAATATATTTGTTTTCATTACTTATGATAAATATATTATGTTTTAAGAGTGAAAATTTTGATTTCATTCATTTTTATATATTCAATGACTAATGTTTTGTTTCCTTATTTTATAACCCTTAATGAGATTTTTATGATCATCCAATGTTTTGGAAATATTTTTCACATGGTATAAGGAAGGGTTACAGAAATTTTTAATTCACAATTTTTTTTATCAAGAAAATAATTATATTCTTTATTTTGGTAGTTGAATTATTGTTGAAAAAATTTGATAGAGGTTATGTTTCTACTTTTTAATATTTGAGATGTAATGTAATAGATATTTCCTAATTATATAAAACTCTAAAAATGAAGAGATCCTAAAAAATTATTCTTAAAACAAATCAATATTGTGTATTGATTCATTTTGGGGCCTTTTAGATGGTATCAGTCGTCTATTTAGATAACTTTATAGGTTATGGTGTTATTTAAGAATAAGTGACATGTTTTATATAACCACAATTGTTAGAACATTAGAATAAGTCACATATATTTTAGAAAAATTGATAGACTATTAAATGACATGAATAATTATATAATAGTGTTTTTCATTCTCATTAGATTTTATATGATGATTTTTATAATATACTAACACATTCCATTTTTGTTTTAGTAAATGGCTTGATCTAGCAGGCACCAAAGAAAAAATCTATGTGAAAAATATTGTGGTGGTTTTTTGAATATGAAACAAAATGAAATGGGAGATTCAATTAGAATACTTTTGGTTATTATCAACCAACATTCAAGAGTAATTATTTACCACTTTCACATTGGAGATTTTTTATGGAATTATATAACAGATAAAGGAATCCCTATGGATGGTATGGTAATAGTTTACAAGGTAAGATTATTACAAAACATATTTGTCAAGGATGTGGAAAAGTAAAAATAGTAAAATGTTTCAAAGGGATAGGAAGATGTTATTGATTTGTTAATGATTTTCATAAAGCAATAACCTACTATTGAAAAAGGAATCATTCAATTGGATCCATGAAAGGGAAAAATTATTTGTAAGAGATCATTTGAATGATTTAACTATGGTGTACATGGTAGTTAAACTAATATATTTCCTAGGAAGAATGTTTTAGAATGGGATCAGTAGGAACAAACAAATATATGATTACCATTACCTAATTACATTCCAACTGATTTTATGTAATCTTACAAAGACCTTTGAATGGAAATCATTATTTTTTAGTTGATGTTTCGAAATTTTTATAAATTAGGATATGATTCATCATTTTTTTTGTAAGAAATAAGTATTACAGAATAATTTAGAAAATTGGATAATGTGTCATGATGTTTGTAGGATGATTAAGAAGTATAAATTTTATGAATTTGAGATTATGTTAGATATCTAAGTAATGAAATGATTAAAAGTAATAATTATTTTTTGTTGATGGGATTACGTTGGATGACAATTTTCATTTATTTGTAACCATTAATTTTGTTATATAAAAATTTTATATGATGATGAATTATATTTTCTTTTGTGGATATATTTATAAACAACTATTAGGGATTATATGATCCTTGAATTTGAAGAAAATAATGGTTAATATTTTTTGGGATGAAAAATTTGATGTACGAAATAAACATTCAGGATAAAATATGTTATCATTTTTTAGGAATTTATATAATTTTTGGGAATTTTATAAAATTATATATTTTTTAAAAATGGACAACACAATGTCCATGTGACAACCTGTCACATTGTACAAAGCTATGGGAATCCAACCCATAACTAAAGTGCGACTAGGATTTATCCTCTACCCGTAACTTACATGAAGTCCCTGGTTAGTATGACATTTTCATTTAAGTTAAATGATTTAATGGATTAATAATAAGTGGATTTTGATAATGTATGTTTTATTAAATGGATATTATTATTATTGGAAAGTTATTTTGTTACTAACAGATAAATCAAATTTTGGAAGATGTTTTCTCTTTTGGGAAAACTGTATTCCTATTGAAAATGGAATACTATGGAATTTTATATAAGAGTAATGCTTGAATTTCATTTTTGAATAATCTATGTTTTAATTATAGACAAATTTATATTTGGGTTATTTTTTTAAATTATTAAACCATCATGGAGATCATGTGATTTGGTTAATTACTTTTATGTATTAGATATTAACAGTAGTAGATCTTATTTAGAGATAAAATTTATCACAGAAGTCTAAGTGATGCAGCCTTTCAAATTTAGGGTATCAATCACAGTTTCAATCATTATGAATAATTTTAAGGAAAAATGTTTATTAAATGTTATTTTTGGATCTTTTTAATGTTATTTTGAATTAATAGATATTAAGAGTTGAATTTTTTATGTATTATCCTTTTTGGGTATTATCAAACCTTGTACTAACCATTTTGTTTTTGGATAATCATTCAATACAAGATGAATATATATTTACTCATTTGAGGCGTATGTAATTTTTTATATGTTGATTCTAAGGCTTCATGAGTGAACATGTCTTTTTGAAAACTCATCATTTGGAGAAAATGTGTGTTTTTGGTAGACATTAATTGGTGAATGAAACTATACATAACAAGTAACTATGTTTCCTTATGAACTTATTCTATGTAAAAACATAATTCCTCAAATTTATGTAAATGGCCGTTAGACAACTTTTTTTTGTTTATATTACCTACTAGTGAATCAAATACTGTTTAACCCATCAAAATTTTATGGTTTATTTGTAGATAAATTTCTTTTGATCATGGATTTTATCACTCTCCATCAGAACATGATTGTTATTTTCACATTTAATGACTTTATTATACTACATATAATCCTATTATGTGTTATCCTGAGTGACCATTGTAATTGTCATCATTTATTAAAAAGTGATTGTTTTATTGACACTTTTTCTGATGTGGGATTTTCAATGAAGTTTTCAAGCCCAATTTTAAAAGTGTGAACACGCAATTTCCAAAAGGGGGTAATGATGTAATGACCCTACTATATATAGAATAATAAATTTTCATATTTATTAACATGTATGAATAATATAATTATTTTATGTTAATAGGGAAAATTTATTCGATAATGTACTCCACACAAAACAACATGTTTCTTTAAAATATTATAATGACTGTATATTTGAATCATACTGAAAAATAATACAATAACAATTTTATTATATTAAATAGTAGTTAACACCAAATCGTGAAATTAACAGGAATGAACATAACAATGAAAATTATTATTACACATGTTTTTTAAATGTATTTACAATTTCCAATAATTTTTAAGGGCATCAATTACGAATGATTTTCTTTTTAGCATAAAATAGTCTATTATTTGTTAATGGTCATTATACATCCTTTTGATGGTGAACCATTTTAAAATCTAGTATTTTTACTTTTATATGTTATATTTTTCAAAATAAACTTCTTCTATAGAAACAAGACATCAAAATTTACATTAGTTAAATTTTTGGTTATTTTTTATAATAGTCATTTTATAAGGAATAACAAAAAAATATTGGATTTTAATTAATAATAACCATATAATATAATTTATTTATATAGTTAGATTGTAAAATAAATTGGTTTTAATGTTTATGTGGATTATATTTTTATCTTTTAATCCAATTTTTATCATTGTATGCAATTTCACTATTATATTGGACATAAACACATTTCAATATTTTGATAGTTATTACTACATAAAAACCCACCATATGGTTTGGCAATAAGAATTGATTTTTAATAAATTGATAAAACATATATGTTTGGAATGAGAAAAAATTGGATTCCATGTTTGGAATCAAAAGTTACAATTTTTTAAATAGGTACGTTTTATTTTTCGACATTATGAACAATATATTTTGTAATTATTTTATTTACCATGGTTAAAGAGAATATATGGTAAATAAGGGAAAAAATAATATTATAATAATATGAAACTACCCTAACACATGTCATAATCCTATTGTATAAGATATGTGCGACCAAGGGTATCTTTGTGTCGATTATGGGACACCACAAATCCACTTGGGAGTCATAATGACGCATTATAATAATTAGCATCATGTAATGAAAAATATAACATAAACATGTATCTTTTCACTGAAAAATTTTCAATGTGGGCTTAAATAAGTGAACTCTTCGACTATAAAAATTAATTAAGAATATAAAAATATTTCCTGCAACATGATATTTTATTTATTAATTTTAAACAATAAATAAATAATTTTTATTTTTACACAATGACGATGTAGTGACTGCATCATTAATAATGTATTCAAAAAAATGATATTATAAATATTATAATAAATTTATTTATAATATTTTGATTCCATTCAGGAATTTTATAGATGATATGGACCTATTATATTTGAGTAAATTTCCTTGTCTTGGAGGAATAACGTTGTTTTGACTTTAACAAAAATCAATTAGAATTTTTTTTTAGAAATTGAAATAAATATGTTTTTTTAAATTATTAACTGATATACTTGTCTAAAAAATCTATGATTCATCAAAATGAAATCTACAATTTTAAAACTTACAAAAATGATCCAAATATAGTTCGTTTGAAAATTTATAATAACTACAGTAATAGTAATTTATGAACATGAATGAAGACATCGTAAGAGTTAATGTTTTTAACTATGGGTAAAATAAAAAAATTATCAGGATACATTTGTGGCCTAAACATTTCTAAAATCAATTGGTCGATTATTTTTAGACCCAAAAAACAATATATTTGATATAAATTAGTATTTATCCATTTTAAACAGAAAATAATTTTATAATAAAATAATATTTCAACACCATCCTAAAGCAGCCCTTCAACTTCTAATAAATGCCCACAAACTCTACCTACTTAATCATAACTTTAATTCCCTATGGAAGGTCAATATTCTGCTCATAAAATCTCCCAAAATCCATTCCTTCCTTCTAAAACACTTATCTTGTGTAGAAGCCAATACAAGAAGGATTTTTGGTTCAAATCAAAAGAAGTAACCCAATTTTGAGGTAATTTCTTCTCTCAATACCTTTTCATTTATTTCCCATATCCTCTCCGAATGATCTTAATTTTCTTTGATTAAATAAAAACACTATTATACTATATATACTATAATGTTTTGTAATATTTTTAATTATCATATATTTTTAAGTTCATTAAATCTTTGAAAGAATTGAATGTATCTTTCATATATACCTATAGGTTATCATCTCAATGAACTGTGAATTTCATTTCATGTCTCCAAATGTTATGGACTAGTATATATAAATTTATACTGGATATATATATGATATGTATGATATAAAAATCATTAATAATATTCTAGAGATGATGTAATTTTTACCACATTGAATATTTACATCAAACATGTTCATTTTCGACTCATGTACTGAATATCAACCAAACAACTGATATGAACATAAATAATTATAGAATTTTTATAACATGATGATAAGTAATATAAAATTAATAACAAATATGAAATTTTTTTAAAGCAATTATAAAATACCCTAAGATTATTATTTAGGAATATAAATAACGAACATGTCATGTTATTCTGATGTTAAGGGAATTTGCCTCAATCTCCTTCCATTGATGCATATTTTGGTTTATACACATCCTTAACATATACAATATATAATTATACTCTATTTCTTTTAATTTCATTCAAAAATTTTAAAAAGTAACTTTTTGTTATAGGAATCATTTTACAAAATCACCTTACCCGTATAAAGCACCATGATCCACAACACGAAGGATCAATCATAGACTTCTTCCAGAGACAACAACCACCAACATTCAATGGGAGTAAAAATCCATTAGTAGCTGAGAAATGGATAAATTCCTTAGAGAAAATATTTCATTCTTTGGGGATAAGTGAATGGGAAAAACATTTCATGTATTTTTATTTCCTCAAGGGATATGCATATCAATGGTAGCCATTCATCCAAAACACAATGGAAGATGAAGTTTTATCTAACAAGTTATAGAGGGATATTAAAGATATTTTCATAGAAAAATACTTTCCTCGTGTCTATAGAGATGATATGGAAAGAAAATTTATGAGTCTGAGGAAAAAGGATGATGAGAATGTCACAATGTATGAAGCTAACTTTACAAGGTTAGAAACTCATTCAGAGGATTATATTCCTAAAACAAGGAGTAAGATTGATTGTTTATTTTATGGGTTAAAACCATTTCTATGACAATCATTACTCTCAATACATTTCTCACTATACGATGATATAATCTCATGCGATATCAAGGAATAAAAGGGATTATCTATGTCAGATGACTTTAATGCAAAGAAAGAATAAAAGAGATCTGTTGAAAAATCTGGAATTGGAAATAAGATGAAGAAAGGAAATGTTGAATATCCATCTTGTGATAAATGTGGGAAGAAACAACCTAGTATTTTCCTAAAGTTAATGGGAGTCTGTAATATGTGTGGTGAATAAAATTACCAATCTCGTGATTTAAAGGGGAAGAATGTGGTCGTCAATGATGAATTCTACAATTTTATAGAAAAGGGGGATTATGAAAATAAATTTCCTAATTACAGAAGGAAAATACTGTAGAAAAGGAAAAGGGAGTAAGGCCAATCTTATGTTATCACTACTGTAGTGGTTGATTCTCCAAAAGACGTGGTGGTAGTTAATTTAATGGTCTCAAAAAGTTTAGCCAATGCTATATTTGATTCTATATCATCACATTGTTTCATATCATCCGGTTTTATAATAAAATTATATATTTTCAATTTGAATTAACAAGGGAGTTGATAGTCAAAACACCTAAGGGAAGTATCATCGCAACAATGTTTTTTGAATCAGTTCCCATTTGGTCATATAAATGTTCTATATCTACTGATCTCATCATCATACCATTGATTGAATTTGATATATTCCTTGGAATGGATTGTCTTTTAGACCATGATGTGATTTTCTTCTTAAGAATGTAGAGGTTACAATTTTTGATGATGATAAGGGGTACCTTATCTTTAGAGAAGAAACGACACCACCAGATTCTTATCAAGAAATGCCCCATGTAGCTCTACTAAATTCAATTATTATGGAGGAAGGGAATGAAATAATTATGGATTTGGAAAAGAATGTTCGAAATGAGTATGTATCTATTGTGCATGAATGGGTTGATGTGTTTATATAGGTTTTACCTGGACATCCTCAAGAATGAGAAATTGAGTTTTCCATTGATTTAATTCTGGGAATAAGGACCATATCGAATACCCCTAATTGAATGGCCACTATGGAATTATTGGAACTAAATAAAAAACTAGAGTAATTGAGTAAAAATAGTTTTATTCACCCTAGTTTTCTTCCTTGTGGAGCCCATATCTTGTTTTTTAAGAAGAAATATTGATCTATGAGGTTGGGCATTGACTATGGGGATATCAATCCTATAACAAAAAAGAACAAGTATCCCATACCTTGCATTGATAATTTATTTTAGCAAATTCATGGAGCTCAATATTTTTCAAAGATGGACCTTCAAACTAGATTCCATTAGTTATGTGTGAAGAAGGAAGACATTCTGAAGACAACAATTTGAACTAGGTATGAAAGATATAAGTTTACAGTAATGACTTTTGGATTGACTAATTCACCCTATGTCTTCATGGATCTAATGAATAGAGATTTCAAAGAATATCATGATGACTTTGTAGTGGTTTATGTTGATGATATCATTGTATACTCCAAAATCTATGAAGATCACGACAATCACTTCACATTATTCAAAAGACTCTTAAAAGAAATGAATTATATGGGATTTTTAGACAGCGTGAATTTTTTATTCAATAAATATGTTTTCGTGGCCATGTTGTCTCTATGGATGGAATCTCTGTTGATACGTTAAATACCAAGGCAATCCGAGATTGGACTGCACCGATGAGTATAATTGAGGTACGCAGTTTTATTGGTTTATCAGGTTATTATAGACATTTCATCTAGAATTTTGCACGGTTGGCTAACCCATTATCCAAGCACACACGTAAAGGTTTAAAATTTGTTTGTAAAAATGAGTGTGAAGAATGTTTTGAGGAACATAATATATGATTAGTCAATGCTCTTATCTTGAATCTACCAATAAGGACCGATCAGTTCGTTATTTATAGTGATGCTTCAAAATATGTACTTGGTTGTGACCTTAAGCATAGTGATAGAGTTATTTCCTATGCCTCACAACAACTAAATATTAATGAGAAAAACTATCCTACTCATGGTCTTGAGTTAGCAGTTGTAATCATTACATTGAACATTTGAAGACACTATCTCTATGGTAGAAAATGATAGATTTATACTGATCACAAGAGTTTGAAGTATTTTTTCTCAGAGAAAGAACTCAACATGGGGAAAGGATGATTTCTTGAACTACTCTAGGATTATGATATCACTATACACTATCACCTTGGTAAGGAAAATAAGGTGGAAGATGATTTTATTAGAATAGATCATGGAGTTTTGAACAAGAATAGATTTTAAAGAGAACATATTTTCATTAATCTAGTAATGATGGATATAGGAACAACCATGGAAGGTGAAAAAGCAATAATTTTTCAAAAGGTTTTCAAACCATCTTTACTATAATGGATAAAGAGTTTTCAGACTAATGATGACGATTTTAAAGAAAAATAAAGCTAGAAATGATGGGATATTGAGTTAATTCATATATGAAGATGGAATTTTGATATTTGGGTAGAGAATTTGGGTTACTGGCATACATGATCTAAAAATTTAATTGTTGGATGATGCTCATAGCTCTAATGTCCCTATAAACCCTTGGTGCATCGATTTGTATAGAGATTTGAAGGAACATTTTTGGTGGGACAACATGCAGATGGAGATTGCTTATTTTGTGTCAAGATGTATTATTGGTCAACAAGTGAATGCAGGAAGGCAACATCCTAGAAGATTCATGAATACTCTTCCCATACCAGAGTGGAAATGGGATAATTTTACAATGGACATTGTCATGGGGAAACCAAATACTCATAGAAATAATGATGCAATATAGGTCATTGTTGATCATCTTACCAACTCAGCACATTTTCATTCTATAAGAGATGATTTACCACTTGAACCTATGGAAATATGATATATTAATGACGTATTATGACTTCATGGAGTAACCCAATCAATTGTTTCTGATCTTGAAACCCGTTTTACCTCATGATTCAAGAAAATTCTTCAAAAAACCCCAGATAATGATCATTTTTTGAGCATCACTACCACCATCAATCTAATGGAAAATAATAATAGACAATTCAAACATTTTAAGACATTTTGAGATCATACTCACGTGACTTTCTAGGTATGTGGGATCAGTGTTTACCTCTGGTATAATTTTCTTACAACAATAGATTCCATTAAGGTATTCAGATGGCACCATATGAAACATTATATTGAAAGAGATGTCGCACAACAACTTATCAGTATGATGATGGTGAATGAAAACTCATAGGCCCAAAACATGTTGACGAAAACAATGGAATATGTGAAGATTATCCAAACCCACATCAAAGCAGCCCAAAGTAGGAAAACGAGTTATGTTGATAATTGAAGAAAGGATTTGGAATTTCCTGTAGGAGAAAATGATTTTTTGAAGGTATCTAAATGGATGGGTGTTTTATGTTTCACATAGAAGTGTAAATTGAGTCCCAGGTACATCAGACCTTTCATAGTTCTATAACTAATTGGAGTTGTATATTATCATTTGACAATTCCTCCAAGTCTCTCCAAAGTTAATTATCACCATTGAGAAAATATATGCATGACTCAACGCATGTACTCACCGATGATGAAATTGAACTAACACCCGATTCATCATATTGTGAAGAGACTATCAAAATTCTTGATACAAGAGAACAATTATTGAGAAACCAGATGACTCGTCTGGTAAAAGTTCTTTGGAGACACCATAAGATGGAAGAGGCAACATGGGAGCATGAGGAACATAGGATGAAGAACCACCCGAATATTTTTATGCATTAATAATCTAGAAATTTATAATACAATATTATTTTGTAGAGGGGAGAATGTAACACCCCATGATTCCATGGTATGTTACCCTTTGAATAATGCAGTAGCTTGCATTGTAAGCAATTTGTAGTTTTAACATACCACAACCAATGAAACTAGCCATTATGAATTTTAATACCCACTATTTGAAATTTTATATATTTTAATATTCAAAATATACTTTATTTTTGTATTTGGAATATCCAAATTAGCTTAGGGAGAATTTTTGGTATTTTTCTGAAAACTTTTAAATTTTGATGAATAGTGAAAAAGACTACGTTATTGTTTATAACCGACATTTAATTTAAAGAATTATTTATTTTATTTTATTTTATTTTAGGCCAGAATATATACATAATACCAATATATATTCATTTCAATTCATTGAATTCATTTTATAATATTTTTAGATATATAAAATTTTATTGAACATTTTACCGTCTTTAACCCACCTTCTAGAAAAATTTACAAATTTGCATAAAACATAATTTTACTACTTCTTTGAGTTTAATTTCCAAAATCGAAGTGTCCCAGTTGAAATTAGACATTAAAATTTGGATCAATAACATAAAAATAATATTTGGTTAATAGTAACATTTGACTTTTATTTACCACAATTATAAGTAAATACGGTCATTAAGGGAAAAAGATATTACAATTACCCTAACACATGCCAACATTTTATAGGATAAGTATAATACGACCAATAAAAACATTAGGAATAAAATATAATCCTTTTGGTTAACTTGGATTTGATTTGGACATTTATTATTATTTTTTAAAAAAAAAATTAAAAGAGCTAAATTCAATGTTTAATTACTAAAAAACATTTAATATACAGTTACACACAATATAAAATCGACTATAAATATTCAATAGAAAGCTAAAAATATATCCTACATAATTATATATTAGTTTTAATTTTTAGAAATTATATAATTTGACTTAATTATGATACAATTATGATGCACTAATTACCGTATTAATGAAATTTTAAAATAATTGATATAAAAAAACCAAATTAATGTTAACTGAGACTTATGATGAATTACACTATTTTTATGGGTTAATATATCATGTTAGGGTTTATTAAATAGTTTTTTTTCGAAGTAATCATGATGTTTTGATTTCCCAAAAAACCAAATAATAAATAATGTCAAAATTGACATAATTGAGTTTTTAAAACAAATACTATATTATTAATTGATATAATATTCTTAAAATTCTATTATTTGGTCAAAATAAATAGATAAGGTAATATATATTAATAATTAATGACGTATGGTTCTCTTGGCTTATTATAATATGTTTATAAACTATATAATATAAAAATACAAAGAGACATGGTAAAAGTCAAACTATTTAACTAAGAGTTAAATCTAAAATATAGGGTTAATATGGTGACCTAAACCCATCTAAAACCAATTGGTTGATAAATTTTCACCCCATCCACACCATTGCCTCTAAATAAATAATTTTTTATCCATTAGAAACCGAAAAATATTTTATAATAAAATAATATTTCAAAATTTTCATAATGTGACCCTCACCTCTAATAAAAAGGGTACTTCTCTTTCTCATAATTTCACACCACCAAAGCCACTTGGCTCGGCCAAACCCTGCCCAAATATCCTCCCAAATTTTCTTCATTCATCATAGAGGCCATACTTTTGTTAGAAAAATATATTAAGGAGCCCTTTTGATAAAAAAAATAACTCTAGTATCTTCTATATACTGTAGTGTTATTATAAAAATAGTACATCAATATTCATTATTCTATCCATCATATGAACAAAAATGTCACCATACGTGTGTACGTACGACTTACCATCTCCACGTTGTGATCTAGTTTGTTATTAAAATACTTCATTATTTGGATGGGTAGAAAAATTGTTATAACTAATGTAAATATAAATATAACATGTCAATGATTATATATATATTAAATACCATCTAATTACATACTAATTCACCATAAATATAATGATATTGTCACTTGTGCATACGTACGGATTACCATCTCGATGAACGCGATGATATTCCATCCCCATCATAATCATTCAATAATAATTTTCATTTTTCAATTAAATATAATTTTTTTGAACATAATTTAATTCTGTATATGAATCAAATACATCCTAACCATAACAAGCATGGCTTACGTAACCAAACATATAATGGAAAACGAATTAGTCAACACCTAAAACGATGATACTACTAAAATATTATTAACAAATCAATATTATAAGATAATATATGATGTCATATTTATATTTATTATTCATGTATAATTTAATATAAATGTTTTAACTATTATACAGGAGGTTATCATATGATTGACTAAGGAGAATTATAAGGTACGGGTTAATTCTACAATCACTTTACTTATCTGAGATTGTTAATACAAAAGTATCTACTGGGACCTTTTTATCTTCCACATTCATGTTTTATAAAAAATAAATTCAAAACATTCATACGATTTACAAGACTATCTGTGGTTTTCCAAACAAGGTACATTATGACCTTTTCGACAATATTAATGTAAGAATGTCTTTTTTTAAATCTTCTATGGCGTGTGTGTCTATTTTCATCCATTATAACATTGTCAAAGCTTCCCATAAAAGATTATAAGAATATTTTTAAGATAAATATTTTCTTTTATAATTATATAACTTTAAATGTTTTCAAAACAGAAATAGGTATTTTTTAAAAAATGTTTCGATTTCATCAATTTCAACATCCTTTGTTGGATTGTAAGCTCATTTGAAGTTGATATATTATGATACAAAACTTCCATATTTTATAGTAGGTTTTTTATATGATTGACTACATAATGTGTTATTTTTACACAATTAATGGTTTATGGATAAAGTATTGACATTTCGTATGCTAGTTTTAATACAACTCTTTTTGTTATGTTTAATCCTTTTCATGTGAAGAATGCATTGGACTTAGAAAGTGATTGGTGGAGCCCGCAATAGATCCTCTATGCATTAGTAGGTCTCATGAGGCAAAATACCATCTCCTCCCAAGGCATTAAAAACATCTTATTTGTAGTCTTGGCACAAGGCCTTGCCTATGTGGTTATGAAGTCTTGCATTATGAATTCCATCATAATAAAATTGGCTATTGATATTGAATGTTTTTATTCGACTACATGAATGTCAATGTGAATAAGTAAATGGAATTATTTGATTTATATTGGACTTATTATGAATTAGTTTATGTTTAAAAATCTTATGTTTTAGTCTTATACATTGCCTTAATTGTTTATGCTTATTTATAATTGTTTCTGCTATATAGTTATACTTACTATGCATCTGAGCTCACCTATTTCTATGTTTTATTTTTCCCAATATGGGAATAAATATTTTATGGTTGACCTGTAGGGATTGTATAAGGATTTAATTGTGGTCAATGTGGACAAAATTTTGTTGATGTTTTTATTTCGGGATGTAATGTAAAACTTATGAATGTATCAAGTACTTCCAAGGCAACAAAACTGATCGGTAATTTGGGACATGATTCATTGTATCATGTTGTTGTTATGTAACAATCCACCGACACTTAGTAACTATGGTGGGGGTGTTAAAATGAATTTTTTATTTTATATTCTTAATTAAAATAATTATGATACACATTGAATATATTACAATATTCATGGAATTATTTATCTACTATATAATTTTTATGACTTTAATGATGGGGTTAGAAGGTTATTTTTTATAATTTTTTATATACTATAAAATATGAGATTTCTAGTACTGATTATATATTAATTAGGGAAATCCTATGTAAAATAGTACAAAATAGTTTGATTTAGAAAATAAACCATTTTTTAAATAGATTTATTAATTATTTATTATATGACACCAGATGATCTATTTGTTACATTTTTTAATGTTTTAATATCATATAAAAATATGCTATAATTCATATATAATATATATAAAATTTAATAAATTATTTTCTTATCATCTATTATGTTTAATTTGAGTCAATACAATCATTGAATTATGTTTGATGAATTTTTCAAAAAAACATTTTCTGAACCAAAGTGTGGAATACTTTTTTAGTCATGATTTAATAATAATGAAAAATATTTTGTATAATGCTTTATATAATGGATATTTTCTATGAACTGAAGAAAAAAATATGTGAAAGTGATACAAATGTAAACCTACATGTCTCAATGATCATAATTTCATTAAATAGTCATATAAGATTGATTATTTTTGTTAATTATTCAAATCACATGATTCCATGGAACTGTATATAGAGAGAAAGTCACAATATTTAGAATAATTTTATGTTTGAAAAATATAAAATGATATCCTCAGGGATTTTTATACGTATTGTGAATGTAAATATTTACGGTAATGTAAGAACTATCATTTTCGGAACAACTACTGAAAATGAAACTTCTGAGTGATATGCATTTTTATATGATAGTTCAGTTGAATAAACTACAATGAAAAAATGAATATAACAAATATGATTTAATATATGAATTGAAATACATATATTATTTTCCAAAGGGATTTATTTAAAAAAATTACGGATCAAATATGGGATTATATGTGATAACATTGTTGTTTTTATTAGGTGATTGATTTTTTGGAATTTATTTATTTTTTTTTTTCTATAATAGATAAATTGAATCTATATAGGAAATTTCTATTAGTTTATATTAGGAATGATATAAAATTCCTGAAATATAATTACAATACATACCACTGAAATATTGAAAAATTCGATAGTACATCTGGATGGTGATAAATTAAAATACCATGGCTCAAAATTTTAGAATTTATTTTCATTAAAACAAATATAATTATGATTATAATATTTATAGGATTCCTTGAAGGAAAATGAATAAACTATATCTATAATACATCCATGATAATTTATCTTTTCTGTTAGATAATATAAATATAAGTATCTATATTACAATATATTTTTAGAGTGATTATTTCTTCGAATAAATTCATATAATTATTCCTTATACAAATATCATATCTAATATTTCAAGGGCGGTGGAATTATTACGTTTTTCCCAAACCCAATTGCAATTATAAATCTAAAAATTATTACTTGAGGGAAATATTATGTCGGGTAATTTCAATATCATTTAAATAATTAGGTGTTCCATTCAGGTGGATTCCCCACTGATAATAACTACAAATAATTATTTTATCAATATGTCATTTTTGAACGTTTTTAGAGAATATATATATATTATGTTGTAATAAACTTTTAAATATTATTGTAATAAATATTATATTTATTACAAATAAAAATGGTATACCCATTCAATATATTTATAAAATAACAAGTATTCAAAAATTAAAAATATTATTCAAAATAAATATTAAATTTCAATATTTAATTAATTATTTTATTTAGAAATTGAAAAAAATGTAATGGATAAATTAATTCAGGATTAGTTATAAATTTAATTTTTTTTGATATATTATGTAGCTCGATAGACTAAATTAATCACATTAAATTGTGAGTTTTCAAAGATTCCAATATAAAATTAATATTTAAAGACACATTTAATATTAATAAATAATTATAAAAATTATTAAAAATAATAAATGTTTTTTAGTGATCACTTATATATATATATATATATATATATTACTTGAATATTTAAACCTTAAATTTCAAAAATATAAAAATAAATCATAATTTGGAATTGATTTTGGCTATAATTATATGAAAATAATATTTTGATTGTAATTTTGTGATTTTCTTGAGGATTGATTTCTATGTGATGTGAAACATAACATTTTTTAAAAAATATCAAGAAAATATAATGATATAAGAGTTATTTAGATAATATGAAATCATTTTCTCGACTAAGGATCTAATGTATAATTAAGGTTATTATTTATCAACATTATGAATTTCTCAATACTTATTTTTCACATTTTATTACATTAGTTTTTTATTTCTTTAAAACATATTTATTATGTTGTATATGTACTACCAGAGAATAATATTTTTTAGTATTAAATAGTTTATGTTAAAAACGTAATTTATTATTTTCACACAATTGAAAAAATTATTATGTGACGCCAAATTTAGTTTTCGGATTAGAAAATTTACATTGTTAGAAATTACTTACAATAGTAAAAGATTAAATTTTGATTTTGAAATATATAAGTTTTAAAAGAAATAAAATGTGTTGAGAAAATGTCCCAAAACCTAGTGGTTGATATCTTTCTCATCCCTAACTCATCCCCACACAATTAGTTACCATCTTTGTATCCACATTTTGTTAATATATCTACTCATATTAAATAAAGGATTCTTCTCTCACTTATAAAATTTTCCAATTACCATCCTAATTATCACCAAACCCAAAGAAAGCTGAAGGAAAAAAATACAATGAAATCCCCCAGATTGATCTTGTATAATATGTTTTTGTTCTATTACTATTAAATGTGGACCAATAAATTTATTAATTTAAATTCAACGGTTTTATCGATAAAGTAAGGTGAAAATTAAAAACACAGACTTTTTTTAGTTTATTTTTTGTCTTAAACTTCAGACTCAATGCCTATTATTGAAAATAATAAAAGAACATAAATTTCATTAATATACTCATGTGTTATTATAATTAATATTAAATCATTATATTTCACTCTCTATTATCTTTAGAACATTGAATGTGTCAGATATGAGGACGTGCAGACTACCAACTTCATAAAAATTTTATTTTGTTTTTATTGCCACATCATATGGAATATTATATGATTTGATTTAATCAATATAAATTATATTAATTATATATTTTATAAATTATTCATTATCTAACATCCACTAATATTATTCATTAAAAAATGTAAATAAAACTTCTGAGCACATGTAGATATCATCCTTTATAGATTGTATGTTTTGTTTAATATCTAAATTTTATAGATGGATTAAAATTTTTCTTAATATGTATTATATTTAGAAGTTTTATATTTAGTTAATATGGTTCGACATTTATGCATAAAAAATTATCATCATTAATTAATCATTTTAAATTATTAAATTACCTGAATCATTCTCCTCGATGACTTCATCTTATCATATCATATCTAAAAAATTAATGAATTAAATATTAATTTCAGAAATAATAAATGAATAAATAATACAATAACTCTATAAATATATGAATTATTATATTTTTATAAATAATCATATAAAAAATAAAAAATTAAGAAACAATTTCTAAACAACAATATTTATTAACATCTAATCATGAAAATAAACTATAACTATCTAATATAAGTTTATTGAATTATTCTATACGATGTATATAAGTGGTATCAAATAATAATATTGTTTATTAATATTTTAATATGTTTCTTATATTTCATACACATGATATTTAACCACCTTAGTAGAAGTTAAGAGTTTTAATAAGGAGGTTTCAAAAAAAAATTAGTTCGTTGATACATAAAATTGATTTTGTACATATTTCCATTGATAAAGTGTTTTTGTTGACTCCTTTTACAATCATATATTTATTTTTTATTGTATATATTATTTCATTCTATGTTTTTCTCTTTCATTAAATCTTAATGAAAATGTTATAAATGACATATATTTGTTTTAAAAATCAACTTTCATCCATTGGGATTTAATTTTTATTCCATAAATCCAAATTTATATGATTAGAACATTATAACCAATGTATTTATAGTTTTTTTTCAATTTTATTTATAAGTATTTAAATTTTTATGACATTATTTATTTATAAAATGTTTCATAATTCCAGAATTAGGTTTCTTAAAAGGGGTCTTCTCATAAAAAATGTAATTATTGGAGATATATGTCATTTTGACTAACTGTTTTCTTATATATATATATATATATAATATCGTATGATGAAATATAATTTACATTTTTTTAATATAATTTTTCATTAAAATAAATTTCAGTGGTCCTTTAGTTTTTCTGATTGAAATGGCCTCCAAGACATAGGGTATTTCATTAACTAATTTTCCATTTGTTAGAGATATAATGTATCATCATGACCTTATTTCTTGTATCTTTAATATCAATTACTATAATATTTTATTATAATATTATTTTCATTTAAATAATGGAGAAATAACTTTTTAATTCAAATCTCCATCCCTGGAAAATCTATTTCTCATATAATTATATCATTTTTATGAATAATCACTATTAATTGTAATAATATGTTTTTATTATATCACCATACCAATTATTACCTCCCACGTAAAACATTTATATTTATCAAAATAAATGTTTACTATTTTTTTCATTCATAATATTTCTCTTAATTAAAATTAAAAAAAACATTATTAACTAGTTTTTATATGGGTTTCAATAAAGGAATTTTAGAAATAGAAAAAAGGTATTTATTTTGTTGTAATATCATTATATTCAACTCTATGTTTCTCTACGATATCCATTTTAATGTTTTAAGGATCCATTTTATATTTTGTGGACTTAAATATTAACATTAGTTTTCAATTCACATTTTCATAAATTGATTTAAAAAGTTATATGTAATGTTTCATTTTATAGAAAATATATTAATTATTGGTCATATCCTCTTACACATAATGTGCACCCCTACAGGGCCGACAATGGGTGAAGGGAGATATTGACTCCCATGTCCTGTATCTATTAGGCCCCTAGTAGATGACTAGAATCGAGGGTATAATAAACATAGATATGGGATATATTAAACTCTAAAATAACACATGTGAAAGAGGTAGATATGATTGAAACCAAACCAATCCTTCTCAGATTACAATATAATATCATATTGAAGTAATAATTTATAATTTCATATAAAAACTCTTACAACTGGAAAAAAATGCATGTTCCAAATAATATAAAATGGCAGGGACCACAAATCCCAAAAAGATCATGTAAAACCCCACAATAGTCGAAACATTCCAGAACATAATAAAACTCACACTGTCTAAAAAAATATTTGATAAAACATAATGTGAGGCTAACAATATTCTTTTTAGGATTCTCCAAAGAGCCTATCATGCAATAGTAATGAAATAAAGCTAATACACAATGAACAATAAGTTATACTAACTCCACACATAAATAGGTATAATATATTCTAGGATTATCCATTGATATTTTCAAAATGTATTGTAATAAAGAGTATATGATATAATAATCATTGTAATGTGTAAACTGCTACAAAGTCTCCATTGGTTTGTCAATTCTCCCCAACATCACTTATCAGGAGTATATGTCTCCAAAAATTCTATCATAAAGACAACTAATGAGATCACCAAACCATGCACCACATTCACCATACCCACCACATCCACATAATAAAAAGTTACAAGGTAGTTTTCAAGAGCCACCAAAGCTCATATAATGTGTATCATATGTAAGTTATTATACTTAAAGCCATCACATCCCATACAAAGAGTAAGGATCATCAATCCATCACAATATATACACATTATACCTATAATAGTTTGTAGAATAATTTAACCATAATATATTTCTGTGAAAGGACCACAATCCATTAAATCCCTCTAAAAACATCTAAGGGGAAAACTAACCATAGTTCGTACCGGCACAAGATACTACCAAGGGGAGAGGGAAACATCAATGGGGCTAGACGTCCATCCATCCTTCCACTGAGATTTTCGGGCCCCCAAGGTCTCTGAATCCATGGTGTGTAAGTTACCCTAAATTATATGGTGGAGTAGAGAATAGAAACAAATAATTAACAAATTTAGTATAGCTCACTACCAAACTAGGAGGATAAGCTATTAATAGATTCCACTATAGCTAACATCTCTCAAACTACCATTTTTCACTACAAATATTATATATCCATTAATCACTAAACAATTTAAAGAACAATATTATGATACTTATCCCTTTTTATAAGATTCACCTTATATTAATTAATTCAATAACCAATAATTTACCACTATTAATTCCACATTAAATAACATTATCATTCCAACCAAGATCCATGACAACAAGACTAACCCAACTGAGTCTACAAACTGTCATAAATATTTCCTCATCATTGCAACCCAGAAAGCTGTAAACCCATGTTTTAAAAATTTATTCATTTTTTAGAAACATCAATACATTCCATATTTCTTGTTATTTCTAGGTACACATGGAAAAAAATGTATGCTACCAGCCACAATGGGTTCAAAAAGATGAGTATATGAGATATCTATCATTTTCACTCTATCTATAACAAGATAGTAGACACCTTTATCCATGAGAGGATAAGCACAGAATGCATGTGGCATACCTCGCATGTTTTCACCACTTTTAGAAGGAGATTTAGAATAAATTTGCTACCTCAAGCAGTGGATTAATTAGAGAAGATAACAAATCAATGGACTCAACAAAAATCCACTTTCATATAAATGGTTAATCAAAGATTCAACGTGTTCTATGATGTCAATCCCCCCCCCCACCAACATGAAAATACATCTACCTATGAATCTAAATTCATAGTCATCATGTGATACTACAACCATTGGAACACCCTACCCCATCGTACCATAACATCCCTCTATCCTCATCTATCACAGGCTCAAGTCACATTTGGGCCACCCTTCCCCCATATCCAAATGTATTATATCTACATCACATCCCAAGTAGCATGAATAATCAATGAAATGAGTTCCCAACCCTTAAAAATAAATTCACCATTCACACACAATGATCTCTCAAGATTCAATAGAACGTAGAACATGGACTTTACCACAATCAAGAAACTCAAACCCAACAAATTCATTATATTTTATTCACACAAATAGTTCTTCTTCCATAATGAGTTATCTGAATTATTATTCAAGTTCCAACTATTGGAAACCTATGAAACATGATTCTAAATCTATATAAAACTAATTGAGGAAAGGATAAGTATGGAGAGTTTATCTCTCAATAATGGAGAGTTTATCTCTCAATAATGGAGAGTTTATCTCTCATTGTATCGAGGAGGAAGATTCATTCACTCCAATAAAAATTTATGGTATTGTGGGTCATTTTGAGATGTTCTAGACTAGTGGATTTTGTCGTCGTGCTGAAAAAATGGGTGTTAGAGTTAGCAAATATGGTGGGGCGCTGCTTGTGGACTTTAGTCTGATTAGGTTTTTGAATATTGGGGGTGAAGTCGATCTAGGCAGATCATCAGATCTACGACGTGCTTTGGTGCCTGGCTAAGGAGGATTGGAATCATGGAAGGATACGGAGGCTTCGCCTACAGTATTCCTCTGGGAGGAGATCCTTGTAGCTCCTGATGTTGTGATGATGCAGAGGGGTGACACCCATGTTTTTTTGGGATCTGGTCAGATTTCAGATACCGGTGGACTATGGAGGTTCCGACTATGAATCAGGCAGTGTACAATGTATCATTCACACAGGGAGGCATCATCCTTGTTTGTATCTGGGATCCTGGTGGGATAAAGCTCCGGAAATTATCTGAGAGGACATGGCCCCGGAGGTGGCTGATGTTGTAGTGATTGATGGTGGCAGAGATGGACGGCTGGCGCAGGTGTGCGACATCTCTCAGTCGTGATGTCTGGGATGTACCCCGAATGGATTTCAGATGTTGTTATGACTTGTATTTTTGGAAATGAAGTGACTATCATTTATAGGCCAGTTCCGGAGCGGAGCATTGGGTACCTTCGATGCGGATTGGATGACTGGTTAAAGCTATTCTGATGTTTTCCACTGGTGGATGTGTTTTGACCGTGAGGCATGTGCAATGATAGACTTTATAGACTAGTGAAGCGTATCGGAGTGGGAGTCCTTTCCGCGAAGATAATCTTAATGAACTTGGTGTTGCGGGATGAGATCTTGAAGGAATACATATGGCGATCTGTGGGTGCAATTTTTGAACCAGGTGAGTTTCTTGTGCAGGTTCTTTTTGGGACATTGGATGTTGAGGTGTTTTGGATTAGCATTTTTTTTGATAATTTTCTATTTTTGCGATGACTTTTGTGGCACAATCTAGTGTGATATCGATGGATTAGATCTTGACATGGCGTTCTGTGGTGGTCCATTTTATGGACTATGTGATCTTTATTATAGCTCTCTTGTAGGTGTTTTTTGTGGGTCTATGATATCTTTGTTGTTTTGATTGGAATTGTTTTTCCAATTTTTTGTTTTGGCAATGAGTTTGTTCTTGATGATTGTCATGTTGAGTTGTACTTCTATTTTCATAAATAACGTTTTAGGACCGAGCTTTCTCGGGTCCAGAACATTCCTGGTAAAAATAATTATACAATTAATCAAGCACGACATAAATACTTTTATCTATAAGAATCAACATTATTCAGTATCATTAACTAATTCCAGTAAACATTCATTCAACATAAATTTGATAATCATCAAATTACTACAACAACCATATTTTTTAACATTACTATTTTAATAGTTTTCTAGTTCATTATAAATTAATTAATGCTTTACATTCATTAATAATTTCATTCAAGAACAACATATTAAAAAATAAAAGAATAAATACCTCACTATCTTGTAATTAATGAGTAAACCCATTATCATGGTATAGTGCAACAACATTCCATGGATTGAAATTCATTAATATGGTTCATATATTTAATATATAAATTTCATTTTGACCCAATGGGATAAATCATGCTAACAATATTATTAAACATAAATATATAGAGAATAAACAAGTCCCCTACATAAATTTGTTTTGTATGTTCTTTTCATGAGAATGGACAATAAAATAGATAATGATCACTTCCATACAAATGATAGCATCCACCCAAGGACACCCTGAAACCAAGTCACAAACAAAGATGAGAATGATCTATTAAAAATATGGATATCACATTCAATCTGATGGAACAAAAAATGGGAGGAATCATATCGGGGAACCAAGAAGAATGGAGGTTGAACATGTTGAGTCAATAAGGTTTTCCTTATAACTTTTCCATTCGTTATTGTCTTGAAAATAACAAACACCTTATACTTATGAAAATCTATATTTTACTTCTATTAGGAAAATTTCCTTCTCAAAGGAATTTACCCCTACTATGTTTTCATTGTTCATATCAATATTCTTATTAAGAATAAATATCAGATTTATATCTAAAACCTCGTAATCATATAATACTTAGATATGAAGCATTATGTTTTAGGATCCAAATTTTGGATAGGAACTCTCATGACGTACCACTCCGAATTCTAGATACGTACTCTCATGTAGTTCCACTATGAATTCTGGATACGAACTCTAACGATGTTCAACACCGAATTCTGGATATGAACTCTAATGAAGTTCCACTCCGAATTCTTGATACGAACACTCATGTAGTTCGACTCTGAATTTGGATTATGAAAATATCTATGTTCAGAATCCGAGTTCTCTAAATTTAGACTCTGAACTATTATGAGTTATGAATATTAATTCCCATGAACTCTGACTCCAAACATTGTATGTTCTAGCACCAAATTTTGATCAAACCAGACTCCGTATTTCTATAGAATTCAGGTTTTGAATTCCTAAAAAACAGAATCCAGATATCTCTTTATTATAGACTTCGAATTCCATTTATGGATAGAATCTGAACATTTATTCTCTTACATTCTGAACTTCAGTTTTACTCATGATTACACATGTTTCGTTACAAAATGATGTCGTAATTTCAGTTATTGACTAACCATTGGTTGAGTGACACGTGTACAGGTCCCTCCGAAATTCAAGGAGAAATATGACTGTTGTAGGAGGGATCTGACCATTGTAGCTCTCCTATAAATAGGATCTCATTGAAAATAAGAAAAAACATTGACAACAACTCTGACTTCTGTGCATACATGAAGTAGAAGTGATTTCTAGAGAGAGAGGCACTTATCAACTGTCAAAGCTTCGTGTAGAAAGTTTGAATAGCTTGTTCATACATTTCCTTGTGCATATTTTCTTCGTGTGACTCGGATTGTTGTTGATTACAATCGTGGGCTTCCGGGAATAGGAAGACAGAGGTTCCAACACCTTGAAGATGAGGGCTTCCTTACTGAGGAAGACAGAGGTTCCGACTACCTTATAGTTGAGGGCTTTTAGGGATATCAAGATAGACTCTGATCATCGTATCGAGGGCTTACCCTATAGTGGGTAAGATAGAGTTTCATGAAAGTATACTTCTTATCCAGGGTTGTCAGATACCCTTATCTTTGGGTTAAAAGAGTTATTGTTTGTTACTTTTAGTTTTACTACATTGTTTTTCTACAACATTTTTTATTGTTATGTAACGTATAACGTTCATATACTTCATTACGTATACTCTGATTTAGATAGATTCTATGCGCTTTAAGTTAGAATCTTAGTTGGTGTAACTTTTGTTAAGTTTCATTTCTGGAATCACTTTTTCGGGATCAAGTAATTCATTATAACATAGAGGTATTGTGAATTTTGGTTATCCAAAGTTTCCTAATGGAAATTTTTAAATAAAAAATTCACCCCCCTCATGTATTTGTATGTAATTGTACTTATTCGATCCTACTTTTGGTATTGTAGAGTATATAATACTCAGTCATACCATCGTAACAGAACATACCATATATCAAACATTGATCAACACTTGCTAGTTGAACCAATATAGGGGGTGCGTACATAGTAGTAATAACACTAGGGAAAACTTGATTGAGGGACCACAAAATAATGCACAACTCCTATAGGAGGAAGAACCTATGGTGTCCCATGAAATGTCAACCAAGAAGGAACAATGAGAAATGATGATATCTCAACCATTTTAAAAATAGAAACAGAGCAGCAGTTTTGGAAACATTTTAGAATTTCAAATAAAAGTTGAACTATTTAATCATATAAATTTTTACTGAGTAAAGGAAAAAGGGTCCTAAATATAATTTATATTGGATTCCTGGGAATTAAATCTTCTTTAAAACCCTTAAAGTGGTATTAAATTCATTCTAAGTCAATGATATCATCAATGCGGTGAAACCGTAGGATGCTGGATGCACTTTCCATGAGTCACCATTGGAATAGTCTATGCTGAACGAGTCACCATTGGATAAGACACCACTGGTTGGTTCTTCATTGTTGGATTCACCATTGGATGACTCATAGTTGTAAGATTCACTATTACAATATTTATCATTGTACAAGTCACCATTCAGTGATCTATTGTTCGACGAGTCATAGTTGGATGAGTCACAATTGGATGAGTCATCATTGCACATGTCACTGTTGGATGAGTCACCATTTCAAAATTCATCATTTAGTGACCTAGAATTCATAGAGTCACCATTAATGAGTCCCCATTAAAACGACTTACCATTTCAATTATATACCTTTATAACGAGATACCATTGGAATGGGATACCGTTGTAATGTACTTCCATTAGAATGGGCTACTGTTGGATTGAGTTGCCATTGGAATGAGATACCATTCTTGAAACATGCTTCACTGAACATGGTGTCTTTTAGATGTGTTGAAATAAGTCACATTGACTTCCTATAACACCCTAAACACTATATGTTCACAATTTAATGGAATGGATTGGTCTCGACCATTACACTAGATACCTCTCTAACAATTCTCTCCCTAGGGAATCCAAAACCAGCATAAAGAGGATGAAAAAGGGGTCTGAATAGCCACCCTATGAGATACCTCTCAATGATCATTCCACCATAGGAGATCAATCTCATCCAAATGAAAAATTTGAAAACACATTAGAACCAAAAGTAGCTCCTAAAAAATCTCTAGGGGGAGATACCTCTCAAAACAGAGCAAGACACAACATGAAACAAGAGAAAGACATATCATAAGTAGAAAGGGTCTATATCCACTATATGATCAACATTATATGAGAAGAGATAAAAATTAAATTTCATGGGGGGTATAGAACATATATGTTCCTCACATTCCCATGTACTCTCTTCTATGCCAATGTGGTTCCACAAGACATAAACTATGGGGATATCATTCCCACACATCATTTTCATCATAAAATCCAGGATCACTAATTGATTATCCTAGAATGTCTCATCATGGTCAATATTAATCCCGCCCAAATAGATGATGTGATATTTGTCATGAAGAAAATGATGGATCTGCGCAACATAAGAAAAAATCATGTTCTAAGCTCTTTTTGAGGGGTGGAATTGCTACCTGATATTCCTTTGCAAATATAATGAAATCAGAGTTTGAAATGAGTTTGATGGGGGAGTTAACATTTTTCCTTGTTTTTCAAATTTCTAAAAAACCAGAAGGAATCTATATATCCCAACATATGTATATTGAAGATTATCTTAAAAAGAATGGATTTGACTACACTAAAAGTATTAGTACTCCCATTGCTACCTTAAATACACTTGATCTTGATGAAGCTAGGAAACCAGTGGATTTAACATCCTTTAGTGGTATGATATGATATTTACTATACATGACAGCTAGTCGTCCAAACATGATGTTTTCAATATGCTTATGTTCAAGATATCAATCCAATCCTATGGAATATCATTTAAAGGTAGTGAAAAGAATTTTTTTCCTAATTAAATGGAACCATGGATATATGACTATTTTATACTTCTGGAAATGAGTTTGTGTTAAATTTATTTTTTCGGATGCTAAATTTAGTAGATTTATAATTGATAGAAAGAGTACATCCAAAACATCTTATTTCTTAGGAGATTCATTAATTTCTTGGTCTTTTAAGAAGAAACATTTTGTAGCACTCTCCACTACTGAAGCTTAATATGTAGAAGCTGGTAGTGGTTGTTCTCAAGTGTTGTAGATGCAACACACACTCACAGACTGTGGCTTGAGTTTTACTAAGACTCAAATTTTGTGTGATAACACAAGTGCCATTTCCCTTTGTAATAACCCTGCACATCGCTCTCTTCCAATGAACATAGATATTAGGCATCACTTTCTTCTGGATCACAAAAAAAATGAGATATCATTCTTCAATTTATTAGAACGCAATATCATCTTGCTAATATTTTCACAAAATCACTACCCTCCATTAGATTTGAATACATTAAATAGAAGTTAGGAATGATAATCTTCAGGTAATCTTCCTTAATTAACTTCTTGTTCAACCATTCTCCTTATAGTAATAAAATCATTTTCATAGGGGGAGTAAATTTGTTTATGAGTCTTTCATAAAATTTCATAATGAATTTTTCAAAATTAATCGTAAGGAGAATTTTCGTAATGAGACTTTTTGTAATGAGAATTTTCATAATGAAATTTTTGTAATGAGAATTTTCGTAATGAGAATTTTCATAATGAGAATTTCCGTACTCATACTTTTCATACTATAATTTTGGTACTCAAAGTTATTACAATAATCTTTTCCTAGTATGTTTTTCGTAGTGAGTTGTTCATAGTATGATTTACATATATAAATTTTCTTATAGAAGAATATCACATATTACAAATAAAATATCCTAGCCAATCCGAAATGTATGACTTCCTTACAAAAGTTTTCGAAATAGTTTTTTTTGCTGGTAGATTATTTTTCTTATAAAATTTCTCGGATTCAATTCTTCTTAAATCCAAATGTTTTTGTTAAAACCTCAATAGATCAGATTCAAGATTTCCTTGCAGGTATGTTTTTAACCGTTAGATCAGGGCATAGAGTTTTTCAACCGATAGATTGGTTTTGTAAGTTCAAAGGTCACCTCCATCACCTATATAAAGGGGACCCCGATTGTTGTGCCACATCATTTTCAAATCCCTCGCATGTCGAAGCTCTGGCTCAGTTCTTAAAGCCCGTTCCAAATCATTAAGTACCCCTCCATTTGGAATGTCTGTAGAAGACACTTCCCAAGATCTGTCTTCTACGAAGCTAATCTCAAATTGGTTAGTCTACAATGAAAGGTTGGTCTATCTGAACTTCATCAGTGAGTATGATTCTATAATTTATATGAATATCAAACTCAATAAATTGGAGTATTTTTTCATATCGAAACCATGGAATCAGCATGCTGTTTATATATATTTTCTTGTAGAATATTATGAGTCAGTTTCCTTCTATGAAGAAGATGGCAGAGAAATATTTTTATTTATGAGTTGTGGTATGAATTACATGATCTCTTACACCAAGTCTGCAAGCTTGGTGGCCTTATTATATGATGGTGAAGCCGGATTTTGTTCACATAAGCTACCTGATGTGCAAGGTATTTTCATCAATGTGAAGGAAATGGAATGCGTTGGACTCAAAGATGATAAAACAACTAATATTTCCCATATCTTCACCAAAAACTGGATTCTACAGTTGTGGGTTCAAGGGTTTTTCGTTCTTAGAAGAGGTGATAAGGATAACCTAAAGAAGAGTGATATTTAAATCTTGGATTTCATGGTAAATCTAAGAAAGATCAATCTGATGAGGCGCATTCTTATTACAGTTCAGAACATCATGAATGGAAATTTGAAAGCTCAAACTTTTATGTATCCTGGTCTTCTCTCTAATATTATTATTCTCTGTATTGAATCCTTCAACATTGTTTGCACTTCCAAGCCAAGAAATTTTAATGTGATGCTGATAAGTAATGACACCTTAAAGAGGATGAAATCTGGTTTTTCAAAAGAGTCAGGTGAGTTTTACGATCTTCCAGAGGAAGAGGCAGAATCCATTCTGGAAAATGGGGAGAAAGATGAACAAGTGAAGTAGGTTGGTAGAAGAGGAAATTGAAAGAAGTGGTGGCTGAAGACAAGATCCCTTATGCAAAGGAAACCCAATCTGCACCTCCCAAGCTGAAGAAACAGAAATCATATCCATATGACGTGGTTGCTAAATAGAGGGAAGATAAACATAAAAGGAAATAAGGGGAACCTCAGTTCGGATTAGAACCTATTGAAGCTAAATCTATAAGGGAGTAGACAGTTGAATACCTTGAGAAGGTAGAAAACGAGAAGAAGATGATGAAGAATATGTCTGAAGATGAGGTTGTACAATCTCTTTTAAGATACATATAAATATCTTCTGAGAAGATTCCCATACCGGAAACTTTTGTTGTTCAACCATTACTGGAGACTGCTGGAAAGTACTACTTCTCTACCGAAAAACATAAAGAGAAAGAAGTTGATGAATGGGTAGAAGAAGAGGAGGAAGTAGAAGAAGAAGTAGTAGAAGAAGAAGACAATGGTGATATAGATGACTTGATTAAACAAGTTGAGGATTATCATGAAAAGGATGAATCCTCCAAACATTTCACTCCAGGAAAGGGAGATGAGAAAGATGGAGAGAAAGATGATAAAAAGGAAGAAGAGAAAGAAAATGAATTATCTGAAGAAAAAACCTATGAGAAGCACTTTCTTGAAGAAGTAGCAGAAAAGGATAAACCTGATGAAGACATGATAGTTTAACTACCTGAAAGTGAGGAAGAAAATCCTGAGGATTAACCCATTACCAAAGATGATAAAGGAAAGAAAGTTCTTATGGACACCCCAAAAAAAGATGTTATAAGGAAGAAGGATTTTGGTGGATCATCAAGATGAAAGTTGGTGGAAATTGAAAAAGAACATTCCCCAAGAAAGGTGTATGATTCAGAATCCTCAGCATTGGGTCATGACTTTGTTGTTGAGTCTCTGAAGAAATTGGTGGATACTATTCTGATCTTTCCCACCATACACTCTTGGTGCCAGATGCTTTAACACAGACTAAATCCGAAATTACAATCTGTATCATTGGTCATGGATAATTGTGTGAATATTGAGGATGAGCATTGAAATTTTCTTATCAATTATGATGTTCACGAAAACTCATGCAACAAAAACACTCTATGGTCAAAGAAAGTTGGTGATGACTTGATGAGTTAGATCGTTTTTAGAATGATGTAAAAGATTATTTTGAAACCGAGGATGCCAAGAGGGAGAATCCTCAGGAAGAGCTGACCCCTGAAAAAAATACCTAGAATCAACAATTGAGGGATCTGAATAGGAATCTTAACTCGGTTGGTGAAAACTGGAAAGGGGAATGAGAAGATCCGGATTGAGGTCAATGAGAAGCTTGAAAATCAAGATGATTTACTGAATATGTAGGAAGAGGTCATAAAGGCTCAGGAAGAGGTCCTAAGATCTAAAGAATAAAGGATCACAGCTTTGGAGAAACAAGATAAAGTAGACCATAAAGACTGGAAGAAGCTGAAAACCTTGTTGAAGAAGTTAATCCCCAAAGAAAAGGAAGACAAATAGACCAATCCGATTTTTTGTTGTAATGTCTTTCCTTTTAAAAATTCTTTCAATTCGAATGAAATATATGGTTGTTTGTATCTTGTGTTATTATGTACCAATGTTTTAGGTACATTATTTCTTTTCCATTACCTCAATTTGTTTTCAAAATCACAAAGGGGGATAAGGAAAAATAACTAATCAAAAGGAGGTGAAAGAAAAATCTAAAAGGGAGAAGAAAAATTTCTATATAAAGAAGAACCATCCTTTTCTAAGGGGGAGTTTCTCATTACGAAGTTTTTCATTCCCATGATAATGAAAATTCCATTCCAGATACCCAGAATACAACGCTTGAGGTTCCAATTCCTAAGGGGGAGTTAGTTGTATTCACCATCATCTATGAACAAAGGGAGATAATATTTAATTTTAATTTCTAAATAAATTTTTTTATATTCTTATATTATTTTTTGAAAGGTTGTTTGTGCTTTCCAAAAAGGGGGAGATTGTTGAGTCAAAAAGGTTTCTTTATGAAATTTACATTCCTTCTAGTTTTGAAAATCACAAACACCTTATGCTTAAAAAAATATATATTTTAATTTTATTAGGAAAATATCCTTCTCAAACTAATTTACCCCTACTATGATTTCATTGTTCATATCAATATGTTTCTTAAATATAAAAACCAGATTCATATCTAAAACCTCAGAATCATATAATACTTAGATATGAAGAATTCTGTTTTAGGATTAGAATTCTCGATATGAACACTCATGAAGTTCCACTCCGAATTCTGGATACAAACTGTCATGATGTTCCACTCTGAATTCTGGATATGAACTCTAATTATGTTCCACTCCGAATTCTAGATACGAACTATAATGATGTTCCACATCGAATTCTGGATATGAACTCTCATGTAGTTTGACTCTGAATTCTGATTACAAAATTATGTATGTTCTGACTCCTAGTTATCTGAATTCAGACTCCGAAAACTTATGAGTTCTGACTCTGAATTCCCATGAAATCTGACTCGGAACTTTGTATGATCTGGCTCTTAATTCTGATGAAACCAGACTCCGGATTTCTATAGAATTCGGGTACCGAATTTCTACAAAATAGAATCCAAATACATCGTTATTATAGACTCCGAATTCCATTTATGGTTAGACTCCGAACTTTTATTTTCTTACATTCCGAACATGAGTTTTGCTTATGCTTACACATGTTTCATTAAATAACAGTGTCGTACTTTCAGTTATTGACTAACTGTTGGTTGAGTGACACGTGTACTGGTCCCTCCTAAATTCAAGGAGAAATATGATAGTTGGAGGAGGGAGCCGACCATTAGAGCATCTCCTATAAATAGGTGATCATTTTAAAGGAAGCAACAACTTTGAAAACAACTTTGAAATGTGTGCTTACATTCTACTGAAGTGATTTCTAGAGAGAGAGGCTCTTATCAACACTCAAAGATTCGTGCATATAATTTGAATAGATTGTTGAAACATTTCCTTGTGTAGATTTTCTTCGTGCAACTCTGATTGTTGCTGATTACAATTGAGGGCTTCTGGGGATAGGAAACTGAGGTTCCAACACCATTAAGTTGTGGGCTTCCTTTCTGAGGAAGACAGAGGTGCCTACTACGTGATATTTGATGGCTTGCGAGGATAGAAAGACAGACTCTGATCTTCGTATCGAGGGCTTACCCTGGTATGGGTAAGGCAGACATTCATGAAATTATTAATCAAGGGACCTCTTATCTAGGGTTGTTGGATACCCTTCTCTTGGGGTTAAAAGAGTTATTGTTTGTTACTTGTAGTTTTACTACTTTTTTTCCCGGTGAATTTTTTATTGTTAAGGAATGTATAACATTCATATACTTCCTTACATATAATATGATTTGGTTAGAATCTCAAAGCTTTAAGGTATAATCTTAATTGTTGTACCATTTGTTAAGTTTCATTTCCGGAATCACTTTTCCAGAATCATGAAAGTCTTTAGAACTTAGAGGTGTTGTGAATTTTGGTTATTCAAAATTTCCTAAGGGAAATTTTTTAATAATACAATTCACCCCACCCCCTCTTGTATTTGTATCTTATTGTACTTATTAGATCATAGGTTTGGTATTGTATATTATATCATAATCAGTCATACCATCCTAACAGAACATACCATATATCAAACATTGATCAACACTTCCTAGTTGAACCAATATAGGGGGTGCGTACGTAGTAGTAATAACACATGGGAAACCTCGATAAAGGGACCACAATATAATGCACAACTATTATAGGAGTAAGAAAATAGGGTGTCCCATGCAATGTCAAACATTAAGGAACAATGAGAACTAATGATATCTCAACCATTTTGAAAATAGTAACAGAGCAGCAGTTTAAGATACATTTTATAATTTCAATTAAAATTTGATCTATTTAATCTTATACATTTTTACCAAATAATGGGAAAAGGTTCCTAAATTAAATTTATATGGGATTCTTAGGCATTAAATCATCCTTAAAACCCTTAATGTGGTTTTAAATTCATCTTACTTCAATGATATCGTCAATGCGGTGAAACTGTAGGATGCTGGATGGACTTTTCATGAGTCACCATTGGAATAGTCTATGCTGAACAAGTCACCATTGGATGGTTCTTCATTGTTTGAGTCACCATTGGATGACTCATAGTTATAAGATTCACTGTTGGAAGAGTTATCATTGTACAAGTCACCATTCAGTGATCTATTGTTCGACGAGTCACAGTTGGGCGAGTCACAATTGGATGAGTGATCATTGCACATGTCACTGTTGGATGAGTCACCATTTCAAAATTCATCATTTAGTGACCTAAAATTCATAATGTCACCATTAATGAGTCCCCATTAAAAAGACTTACCATTTCAATGATCTACCTTTATAACGAGATACCATTGGAATGGGATACCGTTGGAATGTACTACCATTAGAATATGCTACCATTGGATTGAGTTTCCATTGGAATGAGCTAACATTATTGATACACGCTTCATTAAACATGGAGTCTTTTAGATGTGTTGAAATAAGTTACATTGACTTCCTAGATCACCCTAAATGCTAGATTTTCACAATTTAATGGAATGGAGTGGTCTCGACCAGTACACTAGATACCTCTCTAACTATTCTATCCCTAGGGAATCCAAAACCAGCACAAAGAGGATGAAAAAGGGGTCTGAATAACAACCCTATGAGATACCTCTCAATGATCATTACACCATAGTAGATCAATATCATCCAAATGAATAATGTGAAAACACTTTTGAACCAAAACTAGCTCCTAAAAAATATCTAGGGGGAGATACCTATCAAAACAGAGCATGACACAACATGAAACAAGGGAAAACCATATCCAATGTGGAAAGGGTCTATAACCACCCGATGATCAACATTATAAGAGAAGAGCTAAAAATAAAATTTCTTGGGGGGTATAGAACATATATGTGCCTCACATTCCCTTGTACTATTTTCTATGACAATGTGGTTCCACAAAGACATTAACTAAGGGGATATCATTCCCACACAACATTTTCTTCGTACAATCTAGGATCATTAATTGATTATCCTTGAATGTATCATCATGGTCAATATTAATCTCTCCTGAATAGATGATGTGATATTTGTCATGAAGATAATGATAGAGATGTGCAACAAGGAAAATATCTTGTTTCATGTAATTTTTATGGGTACAAGTGCTACCTAATATTCCACAGCTCCTTCATGATCATACTTCTCAAACTTCCCAACAAACTAGAGAGAAATCTTACTCACAAGAGAAATAAATCACTACACTGAATGAGGAGTCACCTTTAGAAACAAATTATAACCAATTTAAAACATTATATTTCACTTCATATGATCAGAATATGACTTCTGAAGATCCTATGTTGCCTTCATCCCTGCATGAATTATAAGAACCATCTCATTTGTATTCTGTTTCAGTTCCGGTATGAGAATTTCTGACTCTACGACCCCATTCAGTCACAAAGGAGAATGGAAGGGACAATCAAACAATGAATTAAATTGATCCATATCGATGGTGGAGTGAATAATATAGCGGTAAAGGAAATATTCCAAAGTAAGGTTTCTCATCCATGAACCTACAAAATCCAGGACACAAGAGAGAAACAAGTTTTCCATAGTATTGATGGTCTACTCAGTCTGAGCATCATTTTTTAGATTAAAATATGTTATTTAGAATATATGAGAACCAAAATAATAGTAGATATAGATCCACTAAATGTTTGTAAAAAGGATATCGCAATCATGAATTATTATCCTCAGAACTTGTGGAGTCTCCCCACATCCTCCTAATATTTCCTCATCAAAACCACCACTATGCTCGACGACATGATTGCGGAAAATTGGAAAGACTTCATCTATATATCCAATACCACACATATAGAATCATATAATCCCTATAATTATGGTAAACTGGTAATAAATTCCATCGAGATGTCCTCCCACTTCTATTATGGAACATATAATGGGTGTATAGAACCTTTGAGAATGTGATGCTTGGCCTTTACCTTCTAGTAGACTATACATCGAGATGCAAACTCTTTAACTACACTCTTCAACCCAAGCCACCAAAACTGACTCCTCATTGCATGGTATATCTTTTTCATGCCAGGATGTACTTAGAATGGTGAATTATGGAAATCTGTAACAACCATCTCACTCATCATTGAAGAATTGATGAGACTACACTAAAAACACCCTTTGTGTTGTTCATCCTCAGACCAACCATCAGGGGACTCGCCACAAAAAACGCAATCTTCCCAAGACTCAACCTCAAGTTCCCCCATATATATTTAAAATTGAATAATCTCCCATCCTTCTAAAATAATCACTAGATTCATTCACTGCACTACTACGCAACTCCTTGTTCAATACATTGGCAAGGACATTCCCCTTTCCATGTGTGTACAAAATTTCAATGTTTTCCCCTTATAAGAACTCCAGTATCTGATGCAGTTTCGTGTTAAAGACTCACTGGTCAAATACAAACCTCATTATCTCATAATTAATTATGACAACACAAACCATTCCAATGAGTTAACGTCTCCAAAACATTAGAAAAAACACCACTGTTGTCAACTCAAGTTCATTGGGGGAATAGTTATGCTCATGGGGACATAACTCTCAATAACCTTAAGAAAAAATGACCTATAATATATCCAAACATTCCCCAAATTTAGATAATAAGCATCACATAAAACCTCAAACTGTACTCTTTATACTGCTTGATAATGAACTGGATCACTAAACAAAATATATTTCAATTACTTAAATGTTATAGGATAGCAACCAGTCCAAACAATCGCCTGATCCTTTTTGGTCAATAATTCTAGAGGACTCACAACCTGAGAGTAATTGACAAAAAATATCCCCTAAAAGCCTGAGATACTAAGTAAACATTGTATTTCTATCACTATTTTGGGGGATTCATAAAAAACATCTACATATATCATTGAAGGATCTATAGATACTCTCTATTTGATTTAACATGCCCCATGAAATAAATATTTCTTGGCCATAATCCATGCATCAAAAACATACCAAATAGATACTATCAAAAAAGATCTGCCAAAATTATAGGAAGATGCTCTTCATGATCTTCTTCAGCCATAGAAAAAAAAGGATTTCGTCGATGAAAATCACCATGCAATTAAACAGGAACTCTCAAAACACATCATTCATCGATTCCATTAACCCATCTGGGTCATTCTTCAAATCAAACGAAATCACAACCAACCTATCCTTCCCATTATGTCAAGGAAAACAATTATTCAGGATATCCTCATCTTTTAAACAAATTTGATGATATACTCACCAAAATTCAATCTTCGGGAACCTACATTCACCATTCTGTTGATCAAATAAATCATCAATCCATGGATTATGATTATTGTTCTTGTCAAAAACACTGTTCAGTGTTGATAATCGATACACAACTACCATATTCTTTCATAATTCATCATGAAAAACCCGGTTCACCCAACGATGACAGACATGGTCGAACACAACGCCACTACAATAGAATGTCCAGATATATACGCATCTCTCACAATATAGAATTCGTCATCCTATATGGATAAATTGATATATGAGATAGGTCTTGTTATAGTTCGATATAGAACTAAATCTCTTGTTCAGTGGGTAACACTACATACGCTTTTAGAAAGTCATCAGTGTACTCTTCTTTGACCCTAGGAAACACAAACTACCGAACCTCAGATGAAATAATCATTATCTTAATCATCAAAGATTAAAAGGATGGAACATGCCTTTGACCCATATGAGGGTATCTATTTCTAAAAAACATTATTGGATCTCCACCAGAAATGAAAAAACACATGTATCCAGTAGCAATCCATGATATCTTGAATAGAATGCATCAAATCCAGGTTGAGGATGACATCATATAGTTGTATTCTAAATCATAGAAAATATACTGATGAGATATGTTGTCCCAACACTAGATCAATGACTCTACACACATTAAACAAGTCATCACAAACACCAACTGGTATATTCATTTCCTAGGGAACTGAAAATATCTCGACCACACGTCCCAATCCATGTAATAGTGAAGGAGATATGAAGTAGTGTGTCAATACTGAGTAAAACACGGACTACATCCATTTAGAAAACAAAACATGTGTACATTGGATGACATATGGCCCCTTTGGTGATGGCAACACTATCGCATGAAACTTACCATGAAATTTTCCATGGACTATATAACCCTACTAATGACCACCATGACAATCACACTCTACTCTACGAGGATGGGGAGTGACTTGGGGATATCCTCTGCCTACCCCATCTAATCTTTGATGATAAAAATATTTTGCAACCTTCTTCTGCTTCATTCAATGGAACAACCTCATCAGAGGAAACTGTAGTGGAACACCAAACACACATCCACTGTTCATAATGTTAGATAACTCATTCCTTCGATGACCTCGTCCTCCAAAAGAAAAAAAAGAAGATTATCCCATATAATTGGGCTTAGAGATGACTCCCCCAGAGAAACAAGGCATTGAAGAATTTTACCTACCTCATTGAGAAATGAAAATACTTCTTCCCAAAATATTAGAAACTACTAACTATAGCTCAACATTGTGAGGAATCTTAATGAATCCCCTCTCATAATTATCAGTTTCTGTATAACATTACATTTAAGTCATATAATATTGAAAACAACTAGAGTTTTTTCTTGAACATAAAAGGGGTGACCTGATGCTAGATATCATGATGCAATCCTTCAAAAAATTACTCATCCTATCATCCTTATTAGGAATTAGGTCTGAATTATATCAGAGAAGTTTCTTTAAATGAATCCCAAACACTCATATAGTGGAGCTCCCCTACCAATGTGTAATAATCTATTAGAGACAGGCCACCTTCGAGATCAAAAAATGAATCTCATCTATGAACTTCTCTCTTCACTTTTATTGACAAGATTTTCGACTACTCGCGATCCTTGAGGAACAAGGACCACCATTTTTACTCTACACATATAGAATCATCACTACCAACAACACCCAATGGAACATCTGAGAAAGGATTTATCTGAATGATATCTCATAATCCTTCAACCAGTATTCTGGTACTACGTCTGAAAATGGATCCCTAAAGGATCTACAGAATTTGGTACTAAAACTCTCAGAGTGTCATCATCCTAGTGTTGTTGTCGTCATACTCTACTTTATAATGATATTTCGGCATAGCCTGCTAAATATTTCATGTCCCATCCTGAGGTGGATGTCGACTGAGAGACATAAATTCTATAGAAAAAATAGTTACAGCTCCTAAACGAGAAATATGGAAGACATTATCATTAATTATTTATTTGTTTTATACATTTTAGGTTAACCAATCACCAAATCTACAAATTCAAACCCAAGATAAAAGTTTAATGATGCATGATCCTTTCCAAGGTACAAACAATAAAATCAGTATCACCTGATGTAGTAGCTAATATAAGGTTGAGTGTTGTGCATGAGATCAGATGAGGGCCCAATATACACATTTCTCAGCTGTTCTCCCATATTTACAGTACTTTCTTAACATTACTAACATCATTTCTCTAACATCCCATGCAATCTCAAATGTGCGTAACTCCAAACCCAATTCAATAGCTCAACCAGAGCTCTGGTTCCACTCCATGATGGCCCTCTCAACAAAGTGTACGGCTTAAGATGATGACAATGGGAGAAGAGAGAAAATGACACCTGATTACCACCTCTAGTTAGCCCCAGGTTAGCGACTAGCATCATGTGTATAATAAACACATAGACGAGATGAATTAGATGCAAAAAGAACACATGAAAAAGAGGGAAATGAAATAGGAATAAAACAAATACTACACAGAATAAAATACAAATTTATACCCATGTACTCATATATAATTTAATGAAAAACTACTACAACTAAATAGGGAAACTTTTGTTAAAAAATAAAGTAAAACGACAGTGACCACAATGTCTAAGAAGCCCAAGAAAATCCCCAAGATAGAAGTAACCAACATGATCTAAAACATAGTAAAAATGACATAATGAAAATTTTATATAACATAGGGTGACTATATAGATATAAACAATAAGATATTCCATGGAGCCTCTTGTGAGAATGTAAAGAATTCATGCTAATGTACAGTGAATAAAGATTGAATCTAGCTCGGCACCTAAATTGTTACCCTAATCTACCACCCTCACCATGGTTACTCACACCAAGTATTTCATACAATAGTGTATGATATAATATTTAATCTCATGGTTACGCAACTACCACTTCCCTTCTAGGAATCCACTTTTCTCCAATGTCACAAGTCAGGAGCATCTCTCTCCCAAAACGGTATCCTGAAGACACCTAGATGAATCACCACAACATGGACCTCATGAAACACAAACACAACCTCGTCATACAAAATTGTAACTATGTATTTTTTTGGAGCCACCAAAACTCATATAATGTTTATCTTTTTTCTAGTATTATAACTCAATCTATCACATCCCATACACTGAGTAAGAATCCTAAAGTCATTATATCCTACACATGTCATACCAATAATAGTCTGTAGGTATCTATTTGCTGAATATATTTTTTTGAAATAACAACAAGACATTACATCACTCTACACACATATATGTTGAAAAATAACCACTATAGATAACAATACAAGTAAATACCAATAGAAGAGTGATATGGTCAAAGGGTGTAGTCATCCATCCCTCCATCTTCCCACCGATATGTTTTTTAACCCCCATAGTGATCAGAATCCATGCAATGTCTGTTTCTCTAACTGATAGGGTGTAATATCATATAGAAACACATAATGTAAAGGATATAATGGTAACACCCCAAGGTTTTAAATATAAATAGAAATGAATGGAACACAGATTCTATACATAAATAATCCTTTTGAAAGGATGTACATATAATCTAGCCATTAAACATATTTTCTCCTCTTTTATTATTTCAATATTAAAAAATGGACATCCATAGTTGTCACCAGTATGTCATTTGGTGTCTAATAGAACAAATTAGTTTTTTGGTGAATATTATCATACCCATATAAATATTAATATTAATAGTAATATAAACCTTATGAATAGAATGAAATAGTATAATTTTATTATCATATGGTTATAATATAAAGAGATCTTGGTTAATTTTTCAGGGTGGTATAAATGAGTTATAGTTTTATAATTGTTTTTTTGAATAAATTATGATTTTATATAAAAATTATTGATTTCATTTTTAGAATATTAATTCAATAAATTTGATTTCATTTTTTTAATTCTACATATCGAAATACTTTTTGAGTTAATTTTTATGATTTCCCTAAAATTCTTGATTTTTTTTATTAATAGTGAAATACGTTAATTTTCCATTTATATATACAATATATGTAAAATACATTATTACTAGAATAATGGCATATGTAAGCACAATTGTTTCAAATTCACATTATTTTTTTAATATTTTTGGTAACATGAATCAATACTCTTTATACGAGTGTTAAAAAAATAGAAAATAATTATTAAAATAATGGAAAACCCGTCACTCTACTATAAATACCAGTCTCAACCCCCCATTCCTCTCACACCTATCATGTTTTTGATAATTGTATAGATTCTCCATAATACCCTTCCCTAGGTTCATCTCCACATCCCAGACCTATTTTTCTCACCAAAAGTTCCATGAGAATGGACTAAAGAGGGATCTCAAAAAGAAGAGATCAAGAGGTAAAAATCATCTTTCACATTTTTGTTTTTTCTTTTTAATTATTTTCATTTCTTATAATCATTCTCCAACACTTATCCAAGAATAATTAAAGAACTAATAATATATTTATTTTTTTATTTTTATCATCTTTATGGGAATATTCATTATCATTATTCAAATCCTCTTCCTCTTATTCTAAAAATAAAAACACCACCTATGATATGTTTATTTACTGACATTGTGGACGATGTGTCTTCAATTGTTGATAAATCCTTCAAATAATGATCTAAAACCATTTTAAAAGTTCAAAAAATATATTGTGTAATATATGACCTCTATTATGTTCTTGAATTAAAACGTATGCATAATATTGATGGTATATGATGAAAGAAACTATTGATTATCGAATAACCAACAGAATCAAAAAGAATATCAATAATTATTCATCTAATTATTAATACTCGTACCATATAACTAAAATGACTTATGGTATCATTTAATATTCTGAATACATATTAACACCATTTCTTATACTTTTTCATTTTTCAACCATTTTATATGAAAATCCATTATGAACCCACCCCAAAAATCATGTAAATCATTCAATATTAATAATAAAATAACAAAAATATTATTACTAAATGGGTTAAATGATATTTTTAAATGATCATATAAGGTGTTATAAACATGTATATGATTTTGTAAAATAATATCAACACCCATTTTACCATTATACTATTGGTTCAATCTTGTTTGATTTACGACGAACCTGAAGGAATAGAAATCATAACCCTATTTCCATTCGTTAGGTTAGCATTAAACTTCAATAATAATGTTCTACTGAGATTATTTGTCTAAATATATTTCGTTTATATTATGATTTATTATTTGTATTTATATTATATATACAAAATAGCTTTATAATATTAGTTCACACTTCAATAATAAAATATTTGTAAGGGACATTCCATAAAAAATCCTCTTAAAATTCAATTGTACAAAATTTAAAAACAATTTTTCTATATAATTATTCACGTTTTATTATTTTGATTTAGTTATTGGTAATTGATTATGATCAACATATGGAAACATATACCCATTCCATTTCATTAGTTGTGTGTTAATTTTAGGTTGGTGATATGTATACACAAAGTGTAACTTGTTGCGACCCGTCCCCCTAGGCTCGTTTCGTGACTACCCCAATCCCACTCTCCATGGGCCAGGGGAAAACGACTAGAACTGAAGTCATAATTCACTAAATCTGGGAAGGCATTGCCTATATAACCTATAAAAAATGTGAGAAAATAGAAAGATTCGAACACAAGGAAACTGAATAGTAAAAAGAGTAAATACAGTAAGTTAATGGGGCCAAATTACAAGCACAACTGGAAAGAACAATAAAATTGGAAATTACAAGAAAACTGAAACAACACTTGTGATCACCCACCATGGATCCAACCTGAATGGTAGGTAAATATCTCCAATGTTCATCTTTGTGGTACGCCTCATATAATGTCCACCTCCGAGCTACCTACAGACCTAGTACTCTCACCCCTAGTCACCATTGTCCGTCGTCTGCCCCAAACACAACAAGTTGTGGGCATTGCCCTTGCAGGGGTGACTGTAATGATACATAGTAGGGACCCCGAGACCCTCAAGATCTCCCAAATTTTACAAGGGACATACCACACCACATTAAATCAGTTGATCACCTTACATAGGTATATGCCCATACATATACCAAAGTCATCAAAAATACCCACCAAAATCATGAGGAAACAAAAGGTCCAACTCAGAATCTCAAAGCTCAACTGTTCAACAAAAAAAGAAATACCGCGAAGGTAAGTACCACACAAGTATGCCACACAGAAGAATACCACCATGGTATTACAATGAAGGAAATATCCAAAAAGGTACAGAATCACCTCACACCAGGTATATCTTTGGTACAATAGTATAGATGATTATATGTAACTACTGAATCATATTACTCTGTTATGAGGAAGACCCATGTAGGATCCTAAATCATCATCAGACCCACATAAGATCATAATAAATCATCAAACCCACATAGGATCCTAGTACATCGTCAGACCCACAAATGAGACTGGTACATCGTCAGACCCACACAGTATCATAGTACATCGTCAGATCCACATTGGATCCTAGTAAATCGTCAAACCCACATAGGATCGTAGTACATCGTCAGACCCACACATGATCCTAGTACATCTTCAGACCCACACATGATCCTTGTACATCATCAGACCCACACAGGATCCTAGTACATCGTCATACCCAGACAGTATCATTGTACATCATCAGACTGACATAGGATTCTAGTACATCGTAACAGCCAGCTATCGGGTTCCTGCACTAAACATGCTTGTCTCCAAGAGAGTCCTCTTCTCAAGATAATTTTCCATTATCAAACTACCATGATGTATCACTATGGAAAAACCAAAAGGTCCACCACCTTAAAATGGTCTCAACGTAACAAACGGTGTGTCAATCGGATGCCCGGACTATAAGTTATTATCATATTAGTTTTGAGGGCCTGGTTGGATTCTTGCTCGATCCAACCCATCTATACCCCAACGTTATCCAAAACTCGAGTGGGGTATACCAAAAATAATTTCTCCATCCATGATTTTCAGTGCCACTGAACGTTCATCAAATGAACATCTGAAGCTCAAGATAAGGCTGAATCATCGAAAATTGGTGGAATTTAGTCCAGGTATGGTTCAAAAGACTCATACTGACCCGCTGCGGCCTAGGTCTCCCACATGATTTGGGTCGACCCGGCCCACCAGCGCTTCCCGGCCGCGCAGGGGTCCCGACCCGCGCTGGTCAGCCCTACCCATGCTGGGCGGTCCTTCCCACACCGGGTCGGCCGACCTGGCCGCATGCGGGGGGGGGGGGGGTGTGGGGTCACACGCCCCCACCTTAATCACCAAATGGTCGCCGGTCATTTGGTCACTAGTAGCACGTGGGACCCACAGGGGTACCACATGGTCAAACTCGGCCGACCGAAATAGTCGACCCCTTGTCTCCTAGTGGCGTGTCGTGTGTCACCCCTCCACGGTCGGCCGAGTGCTAGCCACCTTCCCTTTGCCGCTATGGCACATGCCTCGTCCCTTGCACACTGGGCGGTGCAGACGCACAGCGCCTCCCCATCATGTGGTCGGCCTCCTCTGGGCGCTACCATTGCTCTCGGATTGGGGACGTTTATTGCGAGTCTCAAATACAGATGACTTGGTGAGTCTATTGATGATCACCTAGATAGAATCATGACCTATGGATTTACGTGGAATTTTGGTCACAATGTCCATAGATATCTGAGCTCATCGAGCCTCGAAGTCAACTTCCCCACACTGCGCCTACCTGAATCACAAATGAAGTTGGGGAGTGACTTTATGATACTAATGAAAAACTACTCCATCTAGATCCACAAAGGATATATGCAAATTAATAAGCTTCTCCACCACATTACCTAGAAGTTGTGTAACAGATATCATACAGAGTGAATATTCTATGAAGTTCCATTTCCTAGGAGTAGAGACTACCTCGAAGTCATATTCTTGGAGTTAATGAATCCAATTTCATTGTATCAAGTTCAGGTATTTATGACAGAAGATATACCTATAACTCTTTTGATATGAGGTGACTTTAAAACTCTCGCCTATCAAGTAATGTCACCACATATTCAAGGAGAAGACCACTACTGCTAACTCTAGGTCATAGGTAACATCGTTCTTCTCATGTTGTCTCAGCTACTAAGAACCAAATGCAATCAGTGCTCGCTCATCCATCAAGACACATCCGAGACTTTTCCTTGATGTGTCATAGTAGATTACATAACCAACACCCACCTCTGAAATCCTCAAGATGGAGGTAGTAGTCACCCTCTGAATCATCTCCTGAAAACTCCACTGACATCTCTTTGACCACACTAAGGGTTCCCCCTTCTTCGTTAAGGCAGATAATGGTGCTGCAACTCTAGAGAAATATGGAAAAAACATCAAGTTGTATCTGTCCAACCCCAGGAAACTCGGTACATCCGTCACACTCCTGGGTTGCTCCGAAGTAGGTACCACCTCGATCTTTTCCGGATCCACCGAAACTCTTGCCTCAAAGATGATGTTTCCCATAATGTGAACTTCTCAGATCTGGTACTGGATAATTTGACAGCTTACCAAAAAGCTGGTGCACTTGGAATATTTCCAGAACTATCTGTAATGATTGGAATGCTCTTCCTCAGTATCCAAGTACATCCGAATGTTTTCGATGAAGAATACTAAAAAGAGATAATGGTATGGGTGAAAGATCTTGTTCATGAGTCCAATGAACACTTTTGAAGCTTTTCCAAACTAAATGGCATGACCAAAAAATCATAATAGTCGTACCGACATCTGAAAGTTGTCTTCTGCTCATCCTCATCTCACACTCTGACCTGGTGATAGCCTGATATGAGGTCTGCCTTCAAGAAACACCATTATTCCATCAGCAGATCAAAGAGGACTTCAAACCTGTGGAGTGGGTACTTTTTCTTCACGATAACCTGGTTCAGGCGCCGATAGTCAATAAAAAGCCTTAAGCTCCCATCCGCATTCTTGGCGAATAAAATCAGGGCTTCCCAATGAGAAACACTGAGCCGGATTAACCCTTTCCCCTATAATTCCCCTAGTTGTACCTGCAGCTCACGAAGCTCTGCGGGAGACATCCAATACGCTGTTGTAGATATCGGTGTCATCCCGGGGTATAATTAAATGTAAAAGTCCAACAATCTGTGAGTAGGTAGACCCAAAACATCATCAGGGAAGTCATCCATGTACTAGTCCACCACTACAGTATAGCTTGTACTCTCAACATAAACTACTCAATGGGAAAGGCTTTCCAACTGAGGAGTGATCGGCTGCACTCTCCTCCGGATTAGTCCATCATGTGCTACAAAGGCTCCTTTCATGCTAGTGAAGGTAAACCTAGTCCCATCCATGTAGACACACCTCACTTTTTTTCTAACACATTCAATCTATGCATGGAATGTAGATAACCAGTCCATACCCATGATGACATCATAAGTCCTGGACACTGCTACTAGGATATCCCAGCCAAATCTCTCGCCTCCTAGAGTAAACTAGTGTAGCCGGCAGCGGTGCGTAATTTTCGAATACTCTCCTATAAGAGTCTCTAGCTGTATGGATCAAGCCAACGAATCCGTCTAAATCTCCAAGCACCGAAGGAGGAAAGTGGAAATAAAATAATGACTGGAACAAGTGTCTATAAGTACTAATTCTAAGGTGGAGTAGGCAACGATCATACCTCGTATCATCTCTGGAGCGTCATGGTCGTATGCCTCAGCAACCAAGAGTGGAGCTCGCCCCTGTCCACCTGCTCCATGTGGTCGGAGAGGACCACCTGGGGGTAGTGGTGGTAACACCTCAAATCGTCGCCCACCACCAGCTGCACGGACAACTCCTCTACCACGTCTACCAGCATCCTTCAGACCTCCTTGGTTGATCGTATGTCTCTGCATGGGAGGTCCTTCAATGATCAATTGATCATATGAATGACGGGTCAGATAGTCACGAGCCATGTGACCCTGCCCGCTGCATGTGAAACATTGTCTGCTCCTTGCATAACTGACTGTGTCTCTAGTGCCTCAAACAACCGATCATGAATCATGATGTCATCCACCTGTAGGTCTGGTATTCTTGTTCCTTTGTGACATCTGTCACTATGAACAACCAAAAACACCACTACATGATGTATGTTGTTAGGTCTCGCTACGGGTGACTTCTTAGCATGGAAACTACCCACTAAGAGGAGTGGAGTGAGATGTTAGTGAGCCTCCCTGAGTATTGAGGCACATTCATCCTACCCTACTGCAGATGAAGATGCTCATGTATACGCACTGCGATAAGAGTTGCTGGGAAAAACTATACCCGAAATAGGCTCTCAAAGTATACCTAGAGAAGCATCAACTCATCTTGAACCTGCAGCGTCAAGCTCCACCATCTTCCTACAGCATCCTATTGAAGACTACTGACAAGGATCTCCATGAGATCAGTTAGAGTACCTACCAGTTAGAACACTCCCACTGCAACCTCTATCCAATCCTCAGCCGACGGTGGGTCTGTGTCTCCCCTGATCCTGGTTGGCCTCTGGCACTGGAATTCATGAAATGTGCTCATGTGGTGTGTACTCTCTACTGCTTGGGTTGGTATCATCGTTGGCCCAATGGTTAATGCTACCACTGGTGCCTCTACTAGAATAGGGCCTTTCACCCAGGACTCATCGCTCGGTGGGCTATCAGTGCATACTATACCAAGAACCCTAGTTGGCTGCCTGTGTGGAGGCATACTGAAAGGAAAAAGGTGCACCATGATCAATAAGTTATACCAGGTTATCTAACTCAAAGTGATCACTAAGAAAACTCTCGAAAACACACACACAGTCAGTGTTTTGAGCTACTCTGTCGGGAATCAGAAGTCAGGGTCATGGTGTATGGATATTTTGGACACAACACAAAAACAGAATTCCCTTAACTAATAACCAAAGTCACTACACTTAACACAATTTCCATTAAAAAGATAAGAGTCATATGTTCTATGATAGAACTGACTCCTCTGATACCAATTTTTTATGACCCGTCCCCTCGGGCCCGTGCCGTGACAACCTCATGCCCGCCTTCCATTGTCCAAGGGTTGGCGAATAGGACCGAAGGCGTAATTCCTTAAATCTGGGAAGGCATTGGCTTTATAATATATAAACACATGCTACCAAGCACACAGTATGATACAAACACAAGTAAGATGAATAGTAAAATGAGTGAGTACAGTAAGTAAAAGGTGCCAGAATACAAGAACAACTAGAAAGTACAAGAAAAATGAAAGGTACAACTAAACAGAAACAACTCATATGATCCTCCACCAAGGATCCTACATAGAGGGAAGGTACATCTCTCGTAAGGTCATATATACGGTACACCTCATCTAATGTCCACCTATGAGATACCTCCAGTTATGGTACACTCGTTCCCAGTCAGCATTTTCCATCTTCTACACCAAACACAACAAGATGCACGCGTACCCTGTGCATCGGTGGGTATAATGATACTCAGTACGGACCTCTAGACCCTCAAGGTCTCACAAATTCTTCAAAGAACAATCCACATCGTAGGAAATCATCTAACCACCATACTTAGGTATATTCCAATACATATACCAATGTTATCAAGAATACCCACCTCAATCATGAGGAAAAATAGGGTCCATCTCAGAAGCTCAAATCTCAACTATTCCACAAAAAATGTAATACCACGAATGTAAGTACCACACTAGTAAGCCGCGTAATATAATTCCACCATGTTACTACCAGAAAAGAATGTACGACACATGAACACACTAATCTCAGACAATGTATATCATAGCTACAGTAATAGAGATGATTAGATGCAACTACTGAATCATCTTACCCTGGTAAGAGGCAGACCCACGTAGGATTCTAAATCATCATCAGACCCCCAGAAGAATGTAGTACATCATCATACCCACACAAGATCATAGTACCTCTTCAGACCCTCACAGAATCCTAGTACATCGTCAGAACCCCACAGGATCCTGGTACATCGTCAGACACACATATGATTATAGTACATCGTCAGACCCACAAAGGATCCTAATACATCGTCAGACCCACACCGGATCCTAGTACATCTTCATAACCATAGAGGATCCTAGTACATTGTCAGACCCACATAGGATCCTAGAAAATCGCCAGTACCAAACATGATCCTAGTACACCGTCATAGAAAATTACAAGGTTCTATCACTAATCTTGATCGTCTCCTGGAGGGTCTACTCAATCTACTAGTCGATACTCCAACTACCTTAAAGTTTCACATTGAAATATCTAAAAGGACCTCCATGTATGTAGCATCTCAACTCAGTAGACTGTGTGTCAATCGAACGCACAATCTATAAGTTATTAGCATTTTATTTTTGATGGCCCAATTGGATTCGTGCTCGATCCAACCTAAATATTCCCAAAAATTATCCAAAACTCATGTGGGGTATATCAAAAGGTCAGTCTCACTCCATGGTTTCTAAATCTGTTCATGGTTTGTCAAATAGGTTCATGAGGCTGAAGATAAGGGCGAATGAGCAAAAATCGATTGAAGTTGGTCTAGGTCCGGCCCGGCCAATTCTTGGCGGCCCAGCCCGTGTTGGGATGCTCGTCCTGGCGGAATGATGAGGGGTGTCACGTTCCACCACCCCAATCATCGAACGACCATCAGACATTCAGCTGCCAGCAGCATATGGTACACGCATGGGTTTCGCTCGGTCCGACATGGCTGGCCAAAATAGTTAGCCCCTTGCCTCTCGGTGGCTCGTTGTGCGCCCCCCTGCATGGTCGGCCGTGCACTAGCCGCCTTACCTTCATTGCTGATGGACATGTTGTGACCCTTGATCACTAGGCGATGTAGATGCGCACTGCCACCCCATTGTGCGATCGACCTCCATTGGCCTCCACACTTGCTCTACTACGGCCGACAGGTCACGACCCTTCTCTAGTGGCATAGCTGTGCCACTGCCATCTTCATGTCTGGATGTAGTGTCTGTCGTCTTTCCTGAGCCCCACTAGTGCCAATTTCGGGATCCAGTTTCTTTCTTCCTCCACCGCAAATATTTCATCAAAAACAACAAGGGATTTGTGGAGAGGTCGGGCCATGTTTTTTTGGCCTGCACCCTCACCATTAGAGTAGTAGCAAGCGGTTCAACAACTTTTTAATCACGAAGTACATCAATAATCGGAAAGGGTGTATTTAAAACACCAAACCCTACCTCAAAGGATTGTTGATGAGTTGCGAGATGAAAACGATGTAGGCATAGACCGTGAAAATGATCGTCACTTCCGCAATCATGCTTAAAATGCCGGGCTCGTTCAATTTCCTCTTCCTTGATTCTGAATAACTTTCTTCGATGGAGATGTAATTCTTCATTTGGAGGAGAAGTTAGTCATTAGAGATGTAGGATTTCTCCATATATTTCTTGCAATTCTCCACACTTCTCTAACCAATCCTCAAAAGAAAATAGGTTCCAATATAAATTAAATTATGTAGATTTATTTCTGTTGGCATAATTATATGTTCACACATCTAATTAATTTATGTTCAATCCAACAAATAAATGCAGAGTTAAAAGGGGGTTTCCCTTATTAAAGAGGGTTCATGAGGTCCCTTCCATTAATTTCAAAATTATGGTTTTAGCTCAGGTGGTCCCCACCACTTTAACATTCATGTGGGTGGATTTATTGGAAATGAAATAAAAGTTTATTTTATTTTATTTTCATTACCATGAAAAACACAAAATCTAACATTCACCCTCAACCTACTATGGTCTTGGTGAATGTCAACCGAAGCTGTGAGTTCAACGGTGCCCTTAGAGTTTAATTCGTATAACTGTTTTAAAAGTTACAAAACCCGATCTCATGTTAACTGAACGTACGCAAAAAAAGTTCAGATATTCATTTCGAGCACTCCGAGCCTCTGAATCACAGGTCGTTCATTTTGGTGGTCTCAAAAAATTACCATATAATTATAAAATAATAATTACTTTGAATTTTTGGGTCTTTACATAACTATGACGATAACACTATAAGGAAGCAGTGATGGTTACGTTGTAAGATAACTGTGATGGTTATAAATCATTATTTTTACATGATATTTAAAATATAAGTATGTAATTACCAAAGATTATATTATCATATTATTTATGTTATCTATTTTTATGGAAATATAATGTTTCAAAAATTAATTATATATGTGTGAGATTTATATCTTAGTGAAAGTGAATGCATGTGTTTAAATCTATTTATGGTCTAATGTTTTCATTCCATTTTTATTTCCCTTACTGAGCTTTTTAGGATAATCCCTTATTTTTCAATGTTTTTCACATGTTATAAGGATGTGTATGGGAAATAAATAGGTCATGTTAAATGTTAAGATGGGTTTTTAAATAAATAATGTTTTGGATTTGTGTTTTAAATTTTATGTTGTGAAATAAATGGATAATGTTCTAATTGAACATACATTGTATTATTGTGGGTTTATATGTCTGAGTTATTCCATAACATTCTATAACACATAACCGAAAAGATATTTGGGATTTGTAAATTAGTGAAATCTAGTTTAAACGTATTTATTATGTAATGTTTAACGATGGTTCCTTATTGTTGGTATCCGAGCACTATTTAAAAAACATTAAGTGTTTGTATGATGTTAATAGAATAACATAAATGATATATACTATATGATTATGTTGAACTATTATATAATTTAATGATTACAAATTTTCTACATCTATTGTATGTATTCTCAAAATTCATTTCCACAGAAGAAGTATGGATATTGAAGTTGTTTGAAACTGAGAAGCTGATATCTTTTCCAATCCGCATCAGGAATGGTGGGAAATAGAATGGTGATGTTTGTGATAGTAATGTATTTGATGAAAGATAAAACTAATGGTGGAGGAATACATGAAATAGAACAACCACAACTACCAAAAAAGAACATGATGAGGATCAGCGCGGACCAACTTCAACCCGTACAATCATCTCTATTTCCCTCCCCAAAACCCAAGTGAATCAAATTATATATCTCTTCACTCTATGAGTTAATTGCTGCCACAACCACTAATCCCCATACCCCCATACACCACAACAACCCTAGAGGATCATCCATATCAGGATCATATCACATATGGGCCTCCCTTCCCCCATAACTAGAAGTATCGTATCTATAGCACATCATAGTCAATAGAAACGAGCCTAACGACATGATCTCATACCGTAAACAATGCATTCAGTATTCACATTCAATGTTCTCTCCAAACTCTAAAGGACAAGTCACATCTCCTTTACCATAAGGTGGAAACTCATGCCCTACAATCTCATTATATTATACTCACAAAACGGGTTCATATTCCATCTTGAATTAACTGATTAATTATTCATGTCACAACTATGGTAATATAAATAATCAATCTTCTCAAGATATAACAAACTAATAAAATAAATAATTTAACATCCCTCTAATACTTTTATGAAAAATAATCGACATGATTTCAGGTTCATTAATCTACTCCATTAAACATGCATAATTCATCAATTAGATTATCCTTATATAAATAATATAACAAAATTCATTATCATGATTATGTAAACAGTTATCCAATTAATTATCAACTAATTCTAGATTAATATTCTCTACCAAATCCCATAAAGAAAAACATTCTAAACAAGAATATCATAGATATCACACTATTTAGAAAATAAATAAGCATTTGGTAATCAGGTTATAATGATAAAAAATATTATAGATAAGAATTCTCTAATTTGGTTCATATATTTATTATGTCAATTTCATTATGACCCATAAGGTTGAAACATTCTAACTCTAATATTTCACATAAATTTATAGAGACAATATTAATACCATACCTCAAAATATTTTCTACATTCAATTCATGAGAATGGCCAATAAAAAAGGTCATGATCAACATTCCCACAATGACTGAATCCACTCGAGGATACTGCGACACCACTGCACCAACCAACAACAGAGAAAGATCAATTAGAAACATTGGGATAACATGGAAAATCAGGAAAAGAAAAAACAAAATGAAATAGATTGTGTATCCTGCAATAATATATGTAGATAAGAGGTTATATTGAATATGAATCAATTCTTTAAATTTTCCCTAAAACTGGGGGTGTATACATAGTCGGAAAAACTCCAATGAAAATATAATCAATGGAAAAAACAGAAATCACGACACCAAAGGGAGGAATATATCAATGCATCCTATACCAAGGAAAACAAGAAGGAAGAACATGCGCTGAAGATATCTCACCCCTTTTAAATATCTAAATGGAGCAATAATTAAAGATATGGTTTATATTTTCAATTAAAGGTGAATCTAGTCAATCATATGCAATTTGAACAAATCATAGAACTAGAGCCTTAGGAAAATTTTATAGGGGTTATATGATTCTATTCGGCCTTAAATACAATAAACCAAGTACTTATACACATTTCATATCAAAGGTAACGTTAATGGGGAGAAACTACAGTAAGTTGGAAGCACTTTTCACGAGTAACTATTGGACGAGTCACCATTAGAAGGTTAACCTTTTGAAAAGTCATTGTAGGATGATTCACCATTAGAATAGTCACTATTGGATGAGTTAATATTTTAAGACATACCGTTTGACGATTCACTATTGGATGATTCAGCATTGGACGAGTCACCATTGGATTAGTCAGCATTAGACGAGTAACCTTTTGGGGAGCTACTTTTCAGTGAGTCGCCATTCACAAGTAATCATTGGAATGAGATTCCATTATAATAATATACCATTTCAAAGATCTACTATTGGAATGAGATACCATTGGAAAATTCCATCATTATCAAACCAATGTTCACAAAACTGGATATTTCGTAAAAGTGATCATATGAGCTTCCTTGACATCCTAGAACACCTCAGACACAAAAAAAATGACAAATGAAGAGACCAACGAGGTATAAACCCTTACATTATTTTGAAAACATATTTTATAAATTTTATTCTGTTTTAACATAATCTTAAAATGATAAATTTTCCTTTAAATTATTTCTCATTAGTTACACTTAGAATTCCCGTATAATATTCTTATTTCAATGAGTTAAACAGAAAATAACAAATGTTATGCTAGTTTAGAACATTATATATTGTTCTTTTCTATATATTCATCTTATAATATTATTTTTAGTCATTGTATACATTCCTCAATATTATTATTATTCAATGGTGATATTCTATTATGACACCATCCATCAACTTTTTCATGATGGATTAATGATATTTTATATGATTTTGTCATTAATAACATCTATTTTCTATGGATTAATAAATTTATCATTGAAATATTAATTTTTCATGATCCCATGGAATACATTTATGATTTTCATCTTGTGACTAAGGTACCATAATTATAAAACCCTCTAATGGGTTAGGTCATTTTTTATATCCCTCGAGATTAAAATTTTTGTGTATATTTTTTATTATGGATAATATTTTCTAAATATATTATATTCTAGTGAAATTATGGAAATATAATATTAATATTTTATACATGTGTGAAATTGAAGTTAATTAATGCACAAAATAGTGTTTCTACGTGTAATTGTGCTAACACGATTCACATATTATTGTGTGTGGAGATTATTAATATTTCTCATTATATACATTTTATGATTTCATATTAATATAATTTTTCTACTTATTATATTCTTGTGTTATTATCTATGTATCTTGTATAATAATTCATGTTTCTAAACGTTAATAACATTGAATATATTTGGCCATTTAAAATTAAAATCAACTTTATGTTTCCTTTCACAAAAATCTAATTATACAATGGAATTATCTTTTAAATATATTATTCTCATGTTTATGAGTTTTTAAAATACTTATATATAACAATTTATAACTAAATAAATTTTTTTTACATATATATGATTTTATTTAAAAATTTTATTATTAATTCCATTTCATATGTTATGATGAACTGAATAAAATACGATATGTATAAAAATGGATATTGTGTGGTGTGAGATTATATAATTGTTCTAAATAATATTTTTAGTTTCCTAGTATGTAATGGAAAAACCTCTAGATTCCCTAATTATGTGATAATTTATGTGTTTCAATTACTGTATTCAATAAATATATACATATATGGATTGAGTCATCTCATATGGAATAATTATATATATTAATATATGTGTTCTAAATAATATATACGGGAGTGTCAGCCTATGGTAAAATAGATAGCATTATATAATGGTTAAGATATTTTTTTAACAAGATTAGTCATATATGGGGATTATGATTAGAAAAAATAAATAAACAAATTTTAGGATAACAATATGTGTTGTAATTTATCAATTTTTTATGTGTAGTGTGTTTTGTTTCTTAATATTAACACCATATTCTCTATACATAATAGTTAATGTAGGGCCTACAATTGATTAACCTAGGGATATAAACCCATAATTTCTTGGTTGAGTATTATCTTTATCTTTATATGATTCACGAAAAGGAATCCTTACTACACATATATTTTGGTACCCACAAGGGTTTTTATAGTTTTATTCAATTTATGTTTGTAATAAATTTTTTTAGATTTAAATAGATGATGTTGTTTTAATATTATAATATTCATGTTATAGAAATTAGTTGAAATATAAACAAAGGCCACAAAGGTAGAACATAATGAGTTATATGTCGATGTAGTTTTATAAATTTTTATCCTAAAAAAGCATATGTTTATTTGAATATTCCATAAGAGAATAAACATTATGATTGTGTATTCAATTTCATATATGATTTTACTCTAATTATACTTGATAAAATATTAAAAAATTATTTACATTAATTTTTGTGAAATTTAATTATGATAATACTTATATGAATTTTATATTTTCAGAAAAAATATGTAATACAAGAAAAAAATAGAAGAAACATCAATTTAAATAGTTATGACAACTAAAAATATCAAAAAAGTCCATATTAAATTGTAAACAATTTTTATCAATGTCATTACTCTTATTTCCATATCTCATTATCAATATAAATTATAATGTGTTTTTTTCATACATATATGCACCCATATCAACTTACAATAGTGAGTGATAATTAAAAATTTGAGGGGTAAATTTAATTAATGGGAGTATAATGTAATACCTTGAAATATTAATATTTATTTACAATTTAAAATATTTTTATAGTTTTTTAGTTATAATAGATAATTAAATCACACCATTCTATAATTAATATATTATTGTAGATAATTAGTTATTTAATAATAATTTATAAAAACTTGTAATAACATATTAAAACATGCATAGGAAGAAGAAGAAGTGGAATGACGTAATATATGTATTCTGTTTGATGGATATTTTTCTACGTTTATAAAGGAGGTATAATAACTATGAATTCATGTAGAAAAATCCCAAGACAAACTACAATAATTCCGTATTGAGTGAAAAAAAATATTAATAGGAATTGATCATCGAAAAAATAACATCAAGAAATATTCTTGATGAATGTCTACACACAATAACCAATTCCAATTATAATAAACATATATCTTATAAATAAGTTTGAGGGGATGATGTTTATATGTTAATAATATGATCATATCAACATATAATCATTAATGCAACAATTTTCATAAAGATATTTATTACCATTAGTTTAAAAAAAATTAATTTAATAATTTAAATGATTAAAAATATTGATGATAATATAAATTATTTTATGAAATTAAATTAATAAGTATATAAAAATAGGCATTCATAATGATGGAAAAATATTTTATCTATTTCTAATATAATATTATTTCTATGTATTTTCTATTTTATAATAAACTAAATTAAACTTTTAAAAATTACTCTTGTAAATGATACATTCGAATATCAAATATATAATTAATAATTTTATAATATTATATAAATACTTTCACACATGAGGATTATTAAAAATAGAATTTCAAAAAACAGTTTCATATATTATATGGTTTGAAACAAAAGATAATAATCCCCTACATATAAAATTATTTTCTTAAAGTAGTTGTAATTTTTTAATATATCATGACAAAAATAGATAAAAAATATTTTTTTTGGTTATTATAAGAAAAATAATATATATCTTAATAGTATAAATCTATTTCCTTCCAAATCTATTACATAATTATGTTAGTGACTTTAACTTATACCCTCTCTATTATTTTTAACTTTTTAGTAACTTTCCCTGAATAATGAACCTTTTATTACAAAAAATGGATCCCTCCACCTACACCGTAAAATTTGACAATATAATACCCTTTTTTTGCAATTAACTACAAAAATACACCCCACTTCACTGATGTAGACATCTTATAAGATATTATCTATTCAAAATAAATCATTTTTATTACTTAATCAGATTATAAAATGAGTTCTTCCAATGGGAAATGTGAAAAATCCCAAATTATACATTTCCATTTCTATGAATTTTTTATAATTCTGTTACCTCAAAGCCAAATTGTCAATAAAAAATTATTATCCCAGTATTACAAAAGGGAAATTATATAGATGGAATAATTATTATCCCCCATCACCAAAATATTATTTAGAAAATTTATATATCATTTTTTATATATGTAAACACCAAATCCATGAACAACCAAATTCATTTTCATCCGGACATAAAAATGATGGTTATAAAAAGGAATCTAGCGAATTTTTTATAGCTATGATATAATTAATATTCTATAAATATAAATAATACTCTATGTTCCTCCCCTATAATATACTCATACATGAAAATTTTACCCATACTTACGTGAATACTATCCATATAATGTTTCTTTTTCATACAAATAATGATTTATAATATATGTCGTAATATTTTATTATCATGGATCTGAGATGGCCAATGATTCTGAATCATAGTGAGAGTGATATTGATAAAATAAAAATATTAAACATTTCAATATCTTATGAGCATTATATATTATAAATAGTAGAATATCATTGGAATGTGGATAAAAATGTGAAATATGAGGTCATATTTTATTTTAGGACATGGGTTAAACTTAATGATATATATATTATTTTTCAGAATTCAGGGTTTTGGTAATGTATTATCATGGGTTGAAATAATTAAATATATAAATAAATGTAATTAATTTTATTATAGAGACTTAACATGGTCATCTATAAAAATATGGTTATGATGAATCCAAAGGGTTATCCTCATAATGTTTGAGATTAAGAGGGGTCTCCAGGGGAGAGAAAAGAAAATAACATTATATACAAGATTTACAATGACATTGAATATTTAGTATATCACCAATAATTATAATATATTTATGTTCATCATCGATGATCACTCAAACCTAAGGTAGGTTTTTGTTTTCCATGGTTTATTTCATCATTGTTTATCTGAATCCAACCACCAAAAAATTATTCAAAATATTTAACTCATAGGTCAATCATGTTTTTTTGTTGTATTTATTTTTTTATACTATTAATTAGGGAACATGATTTTATTATTATTCTTATTCTTCATTCATCCCTTTAATTTTAATGAATCGAGGCCGAACTAAACATGAACAAAAACTATTCCTTCATTTTTTGGGATTTCTATCATTTTTTTCACAGTATTCATTATATGGTTTTCCATAGATGATGGATCAATGAATTTCTAGTAGTCAATAATTATATGATCATTAAATGGTGAAATAGGCTGATTCTCGTTTGAGAGATTCATGATTACTGGTCTGATCGATGTGTGATGAAGGCAGTGGATTTGAATTGGATGACCGGGATCATAGCAGTGATTCATGTTTTCATGGATTTTTTTGTTCTGATACTACTATGAGACGGTGTTAGATTTCTAATAATATTGGGTTTCCAAAATCTTGTAACCAAAGACGATTCGACTGGTGGACCAAAAATCTACGATCATCATTTTTATTCATTGTTTTACTAAATTATAGAGGAATGGGAGAAGAAGTGTAGAAAAACCTATAATTTTAAAAGGTTCACTACTACAATGAATTTTTTAAGATAAAAAATATCATCAGCATTTCATTTGTCATTTTAGAGTTTATATTATCATAAAAGTATTTACCACCTTCTGACACGTGTCACTCATTGTATATAATTGTTTCATTGGCTCTATGTGTAATCATATGAGAGAAATGCATTGATGTTATCATGAAAATTGTATTAGTCAGAGAAAATATGATTTGACTATTTATTTGGAATAAGAAAGAACACATACATGACTTGAGGGACACATTAATAGACAGATGTACACATGAATGGCCATGTGTACACAGACATAGGTAGGAGAACCAATGCATAATTGTCACAACCTGACCCTACCCGGGCTCGAGCTGCAACTACGCCATGCCCACCTCCATAGGCCAAGGGCTGGTGACCAGCGCCAAAGGCACAACAACTCAGAGAGGCCTTTTCCTAAGCACCTGTACACACCCACACGCATCACACTCACTGCAAATGTGTAGTGTAGAAAGAAAACTAAAGTAACGGGAAACTGCTATAAATAAACCACAAGGGTGCATCAACCTCTAAAAAGTACAGGGTACAAGCTGAAACGAAAAGTGGAAAAACACCCGCTCAACCAAAAACTACCACAACCCAGCAACAAGTAAACAAATGAAACAGCTGACGGGTCTCCGACCTGGAACCCGGATACGACCACCGCACGCGGTCCAAGCTCCCGAACTCCTATGCTCCATTGAAGTCACGACGAACCTATCCATTGTCTACAAGGGCACACCAAGTGTGGGGAAAGCCCATTCAGGGGTGAATATATGAATACTCAGTAGGATACCCTGAAGGCTCGAGGGAGCAATAAAGGAGGTACCGAAGGGTGAGCAGTAGAGCGAACAGTGAAAGTAAAGGAGTCCAACCGAGGGTGCGGTAAAGAGTAACAACAGATAGTCCATCTCAACCCAACAAGGGAAAAGAAGGTAGACTTGTCCAGACACAAGGAACTAGAAATGGTGAGAAGATGAACTTCTCATCGAATCTTCGCTACCTATAGCAGGAAAGTAGACTCGTCCAACCACGAGAAGCTAGACACGGAAAGCACGTGGCATACACCGTGCGTCTTTGCCTTTCTTGGAAGGAGTGTGGCCAAAACCCAAGGAGTGGGTACTCATAAGAGGTATATATATATATATCCTCTGTCAAGAATCCTGAACAATCTCGTAAGGGGATCTTTGTCCCATAGCTCATCCCAAGAAAAGAGTAGCCAAAACCCAGAAGTAAACTTCATCGATGCCCAGCATCCCGCACGTTTGCCCCGAACCGCTAGCCAAGGGGTTCAATCACCACACCTCGACACTATCCGCTTTGGGCGGCACTGAATCACCCGCATGGTTTTAGGTCGCGTCACTAGAACGCATCTCAGTGGGGAAAGTTCCCTCATACTTGAGAGTTCTAGGTAAAGTCAAACCACACCTCATCACATCCCTGCAGACGAGAGGTCTCCTCAAAGTCAAGCCGTCACAAAACTGACTCGTATAACCAAGGGTCCCGCTCCGGTAATCACGGAGGAAACTCACAGACTAGCCTAGTAGAAAGGACTGAGTTTGGAATGCCAACAGGTGTCCCACTGCCCAGCCATGCTAGAGGGTAATTAATAACCAGATATCGGGTGGCCCACTGCCCAGCCCTGCTGGAGGGTAAACCCTAATACATCATCAAGTGATCCACTTCCCAGCCCCGCTGGAGGGTAGACCTGGAATAAGTCGACACGCGACCCACTGCCCAGCCATGCTGGATGGTAGACCTGGAACTAGACGACGGGCGACCCACTGCCTAGCCCTGCTAGAGGGTAGACCCTAAGAGGTCGTCGGGTGACCCACTGCCCAGTCTCTGCTGGAGGGTAGGCCCTAAGTTTGTCGGGTGACCCACTGCCCAGTCTCTGCTAGAGGGTATACCCTACGAGCGTCGGGTGACCCACTATCCAGTCTCTGTTGGAGGGTAAACCCCAGAAGTCAGTGAGCAACCAACTGCCCAGCCCTGCTGGAGGGTAAACCCAAAGAAGTCGATGAGTAACCCACTGCCCAGCCCTGATGGAGGGTAAAACTCAGAACTTATCTATCCATCTCTAATGGATGTTAACCACTGGTCAACCGAACACGTAGTGAGTATCGTGCAACCACCCAACTCCAGAACATCCCACCCAGAAGAGGTTCAGCACCTGCTCCACCACTGGGTGTCACTAGCACCGCTACGGGCCGATCTATTGAGAACGAAACCTGGGGGAGACCACTCAACCCAGCTGGTCAAACAAACGATCACAGAGCTATGGGAATACTCCACCCTTCCAGTAAAACAAATGAGCAAAGAGGGACCCGCTACAACGTGAGAGGTCAAAGTACGCAATGCAGGACACGACAAGCACATCGGGCCCACACGACGTGGGGCCCCAAGTCAACCCCAACCAAGCGCACAAACGTCTCAGGTACAAACCACCCGTACCACCAAGAGCTCTCGTATACTCCCAGAGTATACCATGCCTTCAGCCAAAGGGATATAATGCACACGACACCCAACGTCAACACAGAGGCGTGACATAACGTTTCCAACTTGCCACCTCAAAGACTGGGGAACGGAGAACAACATCTATTCAAGCATTACTTCACTCACACGGGAGTGTAAACGATCACATTCCAAGGGTCCGCTACAAACATAGTAGAAGAACCGCCCCCATGGAACCTTCACATTTCCACATTTCACAAGATCATGCATGAGGCTCCGCACAACCAAACAGATCACACCATTGTAATCCTCTCGAAAAAACATGCAAGATCGACTACTTACTTGCATCCCATGGATATCTGAAGGAAAAGTCGCCAACACCGCCTCACCCCCGAACGGCATCCCGTGATCCCGAGCCTCAGCCCCAAAAAAAGTCGGGCGCATCGAACTGTTGCGATCCCCTCGGGAAAACACGTCAAAAGAAAAACTCACTTGAGTGCAACGAATATATGGGGAAAAGGATACATTTCGGTGCCCCGCGCACAAGCGGTACCATGTGGGACCCACACCCCATTCTCGAAGCGCTTCCAACGGATCGCACCGTTGACATCCTCTCGAAAAAGCACACAAGATGGACTATTCACTTGTCCAAAACAGTCGCCCAGTGATTAAGATGGAAAATCACCGTCGATGCCCAAATGTACATCATGGGCCCCACACTATCATGCCGAATTAGGTCGGGTAGACTATGCCAATGCTATGCCCTCGGAAAAACACCCAACATCGACTGCTCGCACGCCCCGAACGGACGTCTGGTGAAAAAGTCGTGAAGCGCTGCACGCAGCTCAAAAGACGGGCCGTGGGGCCCATGCCTCAAATGTAGTCTCAATGCCCGAAACCGACCTGGAAACCTTCGCCCCAGTGCCAGGGTCCCAACCCAACTGACGACACTCAAATCGGATGTCGGATGCGTCTGCGCCGGTCAAAACAAGATTCCCAGAATGACGTCAATCCCCTCGACGTACGTGTCTCGTCAATGAGGCCCCTCGATTCGGGAATTAAAAACACCTAAAACAATCTCAAAGCTATCCCCTCAATGCGAGGTCCATGCTTCCGCTGACGGCGCACAAAACGGACGTCCGTAGCCCGAAATACGGGCGTCCGATGATTTTAAAAGAAAAGGGGGACCGTCTTGGGCCGGACCGGCCCGGTCCGGCCGGTCCGCCCCGCTCTAGCTGGCCCGCTCCGGCTGGCCCGCTGGGATTGCGGCCCAACCGCCTCCCACGGGCCTCCTCGCCTGTGCCACACGGGCGACTCTTCCACTGACCGGCCGACTCGTCCGGTCGGCCTTCGACGCGGAGACCCGCGTCTCGCAGGTCTCTGTCTAGCCGCGAGGTCGCACAACGCGACCCCGACCGTCCCCTCTCACCGGCGCCCACGGCCGGCGCTCTCAGCTGACCGTTAACTGGGCCGCCCCGCTGACCAGCTCCCCTCGCCGGAACCCGCAGCCGTGCCGCCGCATGGAGATCGCTGGACCACCGCGCTGCCACCATTGGAAACCCGCCGGACCACCGTGCCGGCCAGAAAACCCCAAAAACCCATGGATCTTCATCGGGCCGATGCGGAGGCCTCGGAGGTTGGATTTCAAATCCAAAACAAGCGTTTGAAATCTTGGATAAAGTACTACATGATCGTGGGAATCGATCGATGATCAGATAACAGTTCTATTCTATAAATAGGGTTCAAAGATTGCAAGAAATTAAAAACGAAAATAATAAACCCCTACCTCGATGGGTGTAGCCCGACGCTTCGTGTGCGGACCATGCCTCGCCATAGGTCGCCTTGATGGAGCTGCCTCACCAGATATTGAGGAGAGGGGAGGGATTGAGGAAGAAGATGAAGGGGGGTAGGGGTGTTTATGTACAAATTGCTTAAACGCCCGCCCGACAGCACGAAACCCAAAATTTTTGCGGGGTCGGGGTTAAGGCTCCCCTACGATAAAAAACATGCTCCGAGTGCAACAGCGGTCTCGGAATTTTAATCATAGGCCCCATTCAAAAGTTATAAAGCTCAACGCCCGAAGGCCCCAAATTACAAAAATACCCCTTGGGCCATTTTTCACAAATGGGACACACCCGAAAAACATACACCCCTTCTAGGGTGAACGACACGTTCCGAACTCAACGGTTCCCCTGGTTTTCCAATCCGAGCCACCGTTTAAGATATACATGCGTTTCAACATTAAACGAATTAATTAATTAATTTAATCCGTTCAACATTCCAGAAGCGGGTGAGGGGTCCAAAAGTCCCGCACCGACAAGTTGTGTGTCATTCCTAGGGTAAACACCCCATTCCGGACCCATTCATACACTCAGATCCCTGATCCGGTGCCCCGTTTAGGAGTTATCTCATTTATTTCTCGTTTCTATTGTGAACGCACTGAGAAATTAATTCTGGCCACTCCGGGGCTCGGAATCGCACGCCATCTGAAGGCGCTGCTCTGGAATATCATCAAGAATATTCCAAAGTCTTTCACAGAAAAAACCTGGTTCTTACATCATTCCATTCGTCAAGATTTTCGTCCCCGAAAAGAAAAACTATGGAGAAACACAGGGTACTAAGCCCACACTTGGCTTTCCCATACCCAAAAGAACCCATGCACAACTCTGCACCACCACAAACATTCCAAAGGATTGATCTGTTCACGCGAGGTCGGCCCTTGTTGATGTAGTGCACCCACTCCAAACTTCGGGGTTAGGGAAAGGCAGTAGGAAACCTTTCCATCCATTTTTACAGTCTCAAATGGCCCGAAGGCTCTCGGGGGTAGCTCACCTCCCCGACCAAACCCTTAGGTCGCACGCCGCGACTGGAATCACCACCCGCACCTGAAACAAAGCACGATGATTCCCTCCTTCAAGATATCCATATGGTGAAACACAAAAGGAAATCTAATCACGCAAGATTTCATAGTCGATGTCTCTTAACCAAAACTCTCTTACATGATCGGAAGCAAAGGAGTCAACACCATCGACTAAAGGAAAAGGTCTCACACCTTTTTCCTTTCCAACACAGGGTTACTCCCGACACCCTGCGTCACCTTGGTAACACCTAAAACAAGGAGAAAAGATAAAATCCTTTCACACACAGAGCCTAACAATTCTACTGAAAAAAGTAGAAGAGTCGCAAGGGGTACCTCTCACCATCCCATGCTCTACAGGATCGTAGACATCCAAATCTCGCGGTTGTCCGTGGTCCCAACCGCCAGCTCTCGGAGCCTGACGTGGACCACCTAGTGGTGATGGGGAGATCGCGTAATGTCCTCCCCCACAACCATCTCCTCCCGCTCCTCTGCTCGAACCACCTCTCTTGGTACTACTCCGATCACGGTGCTGCCTCTGTCGTGGTGGTGCACCTGCTACCTGCCTGAAGCTCTCCGCTACTCGGGTTGGGTAGTCTCGTGCCAAGTGACCTCACCCATCACAAACATAGCACCGACTGCCTCTGGGCTATACTGGTGCCCTCCAGTGCCACTTTTGTGTACGACCACACCCCTGAGCCCAGTTGTCAGAAAACCACCTGTGTCAAGGTCTTGCTTGCCGACACCCGCTAGCTGCAGCAGACGTCTCAGATCCAACATGCATGCTGCTAATACCAACTCCAGAACGTGACAGGAAGCTCTCTACCACCAGCGCCTTCTCTAGCACCCCGAAAAATGTGGAAATTCCCAAGGGTACTATGACAGCACGAATCTCTCGGCGGAGACCCTGCTCAAACATCTGTGCTCGGATGTTGTCGTCACAGACCAAGTCCGGGTAAAAGCGTGCACGGTCTGCAAAAACTACAGGAGCTCATGAATCCGAATGGAGCGAAAGAAAGAGGGGAAGAACTCCTCATGAAACAACAACTGATAGTCATCCAACGAAAGAGACGACTCATCAAGAAACTGAGTCACCAGACTCCACCAACGCCAAGCTGCTCCACGAAAAAGGGTGGCTGCCAAAGCCACTCTCTTATATATCATCGTCTGCACAAGCCTGAAAAGGCGAACCACCGCCTCGAGCCAAACCTCTACATCCTGAGGGCCTGGCTCACCATTAAACATCAACGGTATCTGTCGCTGGAACTCACAGAGCACGCTCAACCTGCGCTCAAGCTCAGACTGATCTGTTGAAACTGCCTGCTGCTCAACAAGTGGGGGTGCTGCCACCGGCCCACCTGGAGAAAGGGGCTCACATGATGGGTCTTGGGCTATGTCCTCGAAGCTCACAAGGTCGTTGTCCCGAACCAAAGCTGGTATCCTAGCTGGCTGTCCTCACGGAGACATCCTGGATATTATCAAGGAGTGTCACGGTCAGATGAGCATATATGTATATATCAATAACCTCAATGGGGAGATGACTCAAGAAAGACAGTCAAAGACTCGGTCTATTGTGATGCAAAAAACCAATTCTTCCCTACAACAAGTGTCTCAGCATGCCGAGTCGACAAGAGGGTTATCAAGGTCCTGGTGAATGGATACGTCGGTCGTCGCACCATCACTGGACTCCCTGGCTTGAGAGCCTCTCTCGAGACAGGTTAACACTGTTGCCCTATATCCCAACCAATTCCTCTTTTAGGGACGTCCACACAACGTCCCAATGAATGAATCACCACTGATACCACTTTGTCACGACCCGACCCTACCCGGGCTCAATCCGCAACTACCCCAAGCCCGACTCCATAAGCCAGGGGCTGGGGACTAGTGCCGAAGGCACAACAACCCAGGGAGGCCTTTGCCTATGCACCTGTACACACCCACACGAAGCACACTCACTGCAAATGTGTAGTGTAAAAAGAAAAGTAAAGTAGAGGAAAACTGCTATAAATAAATCAGAAGGGTGCATCGACCTCTAAACAGAACATTGTACAAGCTGAAACGAAAAGGGGCAAAACACGCGCCCAACCAAAAAGTGCCACAACCCGGCAACAGGTAAACAAAAGAAATAGCTGATGGGTCTCCCACCTGGAACCCGACTACGATCACCCCACGCGGTCCATTCTCCTGAACTCCTATGCTCCACTGAAGTCATGATCAACCTGTCCGTCTTCTGCAAGGTAACACCACGTGTGGGTAAAGCCCAATCAGGGGTGAGTATAAAAATACTCAGTAGGATACCCCGAAGGCTCGAGGGAGCAACAAAAGAGGTACCTAAAGTTGAGAAGTAGAGCGAACAGGGAAATTAAAGGAGTCCAACCGAGGGTGCAGTAAAGAGTAACAACAGAGAGTCCATCTCAACCCAACAAGAGAAAAGAAGGTAGACTCGTCCATACACAAGGAGCTGGAAACGGTGAGAAGATGATCTTCTAATCGAGTCTTTTCTACCTATAGCCATAGAGTATACTTATTCAACCACGAGAATCTAGACACGGAAATCATGTGGCATACCCCGCACGTCTTCGCCTTTCCTGGAAGGAGAGTAGACAAAAACCAAGGAGTGGGTACTCGTACAAGGTATATACATATATATGCTCTGTCAAGAAGCCCGAACAAGCTCGTAAGGGGATCTATGTCTCATAGATCAGCCATAGAAAAGAGTAGCCAAAACCCAGAAGTAAAATCCATCGATGCCCAACATCCCACACGTCTGCCCCAAAACGCAAGCCAAGGAGCTCAATCACCACACCTCGAAACTATCCTCTTCGGGCGGCACTGACTCACCCGCACTGTTTTAGGTCGCATCACTAGAACGTGTCTCAGTAGGTAAAGTGCCCCTCATACTTGAGAGTTCTACGGAACGTCAAACCACACCTTGTCAATTCCATGTAGTCGAGATGTCTCCTCAAAGTCAACGAGTCACAACACTAACCCGTATAACCAAGGGTCCCGCTCCGATAATCACGATGGAATGCCACAAACTAGCCTAGTAGAAAGGACTGAGTCTGGAATGCCCATAGGTGTCCCACTGCCCAGCCCTGCTGGAGGGTAATTCATAACCAGATATCAGGTGACCCACTGCCCAGCCCTACTGCAGGGTAAAACCTAATACATCATCAGGTGACGCACTGCCCAGCCCCGCTGGAGGGTAGACCTGAAATAAGTCGACAGGCGACCCACCGCCTAGCCTTGCTGGAGGGTAGACCTGGAACTAGACGACGGGCGACCCACTGCCCAGCCCTGATGGAGGGTAGACCCTAAGAGGTCGTCGGGTGACCCACTGCCTAGTCTCTGCTGGAGGGTAGACCCTAAGTACATCGGGTGACCCACTGCACAGTCTCTACTAGAGGGTAGACCCTAAGAGCATCGGATGACCCTCTGCCCAGTCTCTGTTGGAGGTTAAACCCCAGAAGTCCATGAGCAACCCACTACCTAGCCCTGCTGGAGGGTAAACCCGAAGAAGTCGATGAGTAACCCACTGCCCAGCCCCGCTGGAGGGTAAAACTCAGAAATGCTCTAGCCATCTCTACTGGAGGGTACCCCACTGGCCAACCAAACAGGGAGTGGGTATCGTGCAACCACCCAACTCTAGAACAGCCCACCCAAAAGTGGTTCAGCACCTGCTCCATCACTGGGTGTCATTAGAACCACTACCAGCCGATTGATCGAGAACGAAACCAGGGGGAGACCACTCAACCCAGCTGGTCAAACAAACGATCACAGAGCCAGGGGAAGACTCTACCCTTCCAGTCAAACAAATGGGCACAGAGGGACCCTCTATGATGCGAGAGGTGAATATACGCAAAGCAGGATAAAACACGCACATGGGGCCCACACGACGTGCGGCCCCAAGTCAACCCCAACCAAGCGCACGAACGTCTCAGGTACAAACCACAAATACCTCCAAGAACTCTCGTATACTCCCAGAGTATACGACACCTTCAGCCCAAGTGATATCATGCACACGAAACCCAACGTCAACGCGAAGGCGTGACGTAACGTTTCCAACTTGCCGCCTCAACGACTGGGGCACAAACAACCACCTCTATTCAAGAATTACTTCATTCACACGGGAGTATACACGATCACACGCCAAGGGTCCGCTACAAACATAGTAGAAGAACCGCCCCTGGGGCACCATCACATTTCCACATTTCACAAGATCGCTCAAGAGGCTCCGCACAACCAAACAGATCGCACCGTTGTAATCCTCGTGGAAAAACATGCGAGATCAACTACATACTTACCTCCAATAGATATGTGAAGGAAAATTCGCTAAAACCACCTCACGCCCGAACGACGTCCCATGATCCCGAGCCTCGGCCCCAAAAACAGTCGGGTGCATCGCACCATTGCGATCCCCTCGGGAAAACACGTCAAAAGCACAACTCACTTTAGTGAAATAGATATCCGGGGTAAAAGATACGTTACTGCGCCCCGTGCATGAGCGGTACCACACAGGACCCGCACCCCGGTCCCGAAGCGTTGCCAACGGATCGCACCATTGCGATCCTCTCGAAAAAGGACACAAGATGGACTATTCACTTGTCCAAAACGATCGCCAGGTGATTAAGATGGAAAATCACCGTAGACGCCCAAACAACCCTCGTGGGCCCCGCATTATCGTTCGAAATTAGGGCAGGCAGACTGCGCCAACGCGATGCCCTCGAAAAAACACCCATCATCGACTTCTCACACGCCCCGAATGGATGTCTGGTGAAAAAGTTGTGAAACACTGCACACAGCTCAAAAGACATACCATGGTGCCCACTCCTCAAATACAGTCTTAACGCCTGAAACTGCCTTGGAAACCTGTTCCCCGGCGCCAGGGTCCCAACGCAACTGACGTCACTCAAAGCGGATGTCGGATGCGTCTGCGCTGATGAAAACAAGATTCCCGGAATGACGTCAATCCCCTCAACGTATGTGTCTCACCACAGAGGCCCCTCATTTTGGGAATTAAAAATTCCCGAAACCATCTCAATGAGTTCCCCTCAACGCGAGGTCCGTGCTACCACTGACGGCGCATAAAAAAGACGCCCGTAGCCTGAAATACGGGCGTCCTAAGATTTTAAAAGAAAAGGGGGACCCTCTTGGGCCGGTCCGGCCCAGTCCGGTCGGTCCGCCCCGCTCTAGCCGGCCCACTCCGGCCTGCCTGCTGGGACTGCGGTCCAGCCGCCTCCCGCAAGCCACCTCGCCTGTTACACATGGGCAGCTCTTCCACCGACCGGCCGACACGACCGGTCGACCTTCCACGCGGAGACCCGCGTCGCGCGGGTCTCTGTCAAGCCGCGGGGTCGCACAACGCGACCCCGGCCGTCCGCTCTCGCTGGCGCCCGCAGACGGCACTCTCATACGACCATTCAACGGGCCGCCCTACTGACTGGCTCCCCTCGCCGGAACCCGCAGCCGCGCCGCCACCTGGAGATCGTCGGACCACCGTGCCGCCGCCACTGGAAACCCGCCGGACCACTGTGCCGGCCAGAAAACCCCATAAACCCGCTGATCTTCGCTAGGCCACTGCGGAGGCTTCGGAGGTCGGATTTCGAATCCAAAACAAGCATTGGATAGCTCGGATAATGTACTACGCGATCTTGGGAAACGTTCGACAATTGTATAATATTTCGATGCTATAAATTGGGCTCAATGATTGTGGTAAATTAAAAACGAAAATGATAAACCCCTACCTCGATGGGCGTATCCCGATGCTTTGTGTGCGGACTGTCGGAACCGCTGCGCCTCGCAGGAGTTCACCTCGCCGGTGCTTCCTCGCCAGAGATGGAGGATTGGGGAGGGTTTGAGGAAGAAGAAGAAGAAGAAGAGGGGGGTTGGGGTGTTTAAGTACAAATCACTTAAATGCCCGCCCGACAGCCCCGAACCCAAAATTTTGGTGGGGTCGGGGTTAAGGCTCCCCTATGCTAAAAACCATGCTCCGAGTGCATCAAAAGTCTCAGGATTTTAATCTGATGCCCCATTCAAAAGTTATAAAACTCAACGCCCGAGGGTGCCAAATTACGAAAACGCCCATGGGGCCATTTTTCACAAACGGGCCGTGCCCGCGAAACTTACACCCCTCCTAGGGTGAATGACACGCTCTGAACACAAAGGTGACCTCGGTTTTCCAATCTGAGCCACCATTTAATAGATTACTGTGTTTCAACATTAAACGAATTAATTAATTTATTTAATCCGTTTAACATTCCAGAAGTGATCGAGGGGTCCAAACGTCCCGCGCCGACATGTTTTATGTCATTCCTAGGATAAAAAACCCATTCCAGAACCATTCGTAAACTCATATCCCGGATCCGGTGCACCGTTTTGTTGTTATCTCATTTATTTGGAATTTCTAGTGTGAACTCACTGAAAATTAAATTCTGGCCACTTCGGGGATCGGAATCGCACGCTGTCTGAAGGCGCTACTCTGGAATATCATCAAGAATATTCCATTGTCTTTCACAAGAAAAAACCGAGTTCTTAGAATAATCAACAGAAGGTATAGATTTAGTTCTATATTGTTGGGAACCATTTATACATCATGAAAATATTATCATATAGCTTGGGGACCTTTTTATCCTTTGAGTATACCATGACTAGTCTATTATAGTTTTTTTACACCCATATGTGGGATAAATGTTCTATTATTTTATGAATAAATCATTTTGATCGCATCTATGATTTTTTAGATGTATTTATTATCTCAATATGACTCCAGGGTGGGATCCTCTATCAATAATATTTAATCATAAATAGGGTTTTTGGAATCATCATGACCCCCATGATCATAGTGATGAAACCTAACATATAATGATTATAAAATATGGTTTATAGGGACCTCCAATATCCATAGGAGTGATCCCCGACATGGAAAAATAAATATTCATGGATTCAGTGAGTAATTCTTTGGAGAGTTTAATCAATCAGGACCCCTCAGATGAGTATAATCCATGATAGCATGGCTCATGAATTCTTTTCACCTTGAATGAGTTTTACCACGATGGCTCAAGAAAAATTGCATGGATTCATGGGTTTATAATTCTTTTCAACTAAAAATAATTTCTGACCAAATACTTGTTTTTTACTATAATTAATGTTCATATATTAAATGATATCCCAATGTATCTGAGCTTATTACTCTTAGTTGTTTTGGATTAGTTTCTTCCGAATATAATTTTTGGTATTATTACATGAACCCATGTATGAAATTTTCCACCACAATTCATGTATTATAATGATGATATAATATTTTTTTGAGTTCTAGGATGATGTGAAATAGGTGGTACTTTTTTGGCTAGAATCTCTATAGTTTACACTAGTTATACATTTGATAGTACTCCCCTCCATCTAACTAATTTATAATCTAAATCAAGTTTTGGAAGGTCTTATATTTGGTCCCATTAACAAATTCAATACCTTAATTTATACTATACATTTTAGATATATTTTTATGCATGCATTGATATAAGTTGTATATTATATTAAGCATTTTATGATATAATATATGAGTTCATGAATATTGGTACTCTGGATAATGCCTATAGTGTTCATGATATGCCATTTGACATTATTTTGTATCTTATAATCTATATGATATAAAAATATAGTAGTCCCACTCTGCTTATTGGTAGCTCTTAAGGACCATGTGGGATCGGTCCTGACAATGTGGTATCATATGATCTAGTTTTATCTTTAGATTAGAGATTAGTGAATTAATAGTTGTGAGATTTGGTTTTAATATTTGTAATAATGTTAAAGTGTTTCATGTTCAATATTTAGGTTTGGGTTACTAGTATTGGTCGAGGGACAACATGTCAATTCATTAGCACTCTCATAAACTGCATGATGACTCAACACATGAAGAACTTGTTGTAGGGAAAAGAAGTGGTAAACACATCACAATGAAACAGTAATTCATTTACTGTCCTTCCTTTTTCATATCCATAGATATACAAATTGACCAAAGAACATCTTGATTTTATTTCATGATTCCTTCAACAAAAAAAAATCATCCCAGATTCCACTATATGATCATTAAGATGATTCCATGATTGATGATTCTTTAGTATATATTTATTTACATAAGGTGATAATTTTTGGAGTAATTCCTCTTCTTCCACTAATTTTTGAGAAGTATATTTCATCAAAATTACTATCTGAGGATGATGGAAAGTGTAGAGCACTCTGTGAGTTTCAAAATCAATAACCTCTATAGTTTCTCCTTGAGCCACAACACAAAAATGATTAGTACTGGCCTGATTATTTTCATTCAAATAAGGTAACCTCTAGAATAAATGGTTGTGCAAGAGGATGGAATTATTCAAGGCATCACTAGGAAGGTTTTGGAGTATTTTGAATTTATAACATGATGTGAAAACTCTCTCCTAGTCATGAAAATAAAATTTATTCATGTGGTGTTATATTTTTTCATATTGAGATCAATATGAATATAGAATATTATGTGGTTTCAGCAGTAAAATAAGATCACTGATGTGAACATAGAGAGGTTCACTGAAAATTCATGATATTCTCTAGATATGATCTGGGATATGTTCCTTAGTGAACAGAAGTTATATTGGGTCTTACTCTAAGGTATCAAGGGTAAACTGCTATCTATTTTTTTGAAACAAATTTTGGAGTTCTTCAGAAGGCCATGCTATTAAAGATATGATTTTATGAGAAAACACAAAATGAGGGTTCTAGTTGTGGGATCCATTTAATTGAAAAATCATAAGATGGAATTTATTTTTAGTCATAGGTATATGGGAGTGTGAGATTCTCTAGATGGGTTTTCATAAGATGTAGTAGATATTGAAAGAGATCTCATCATGAGATTTCTGAAGGAGGGTTTCAACTATGTAGTGTTCTACGATGCCTTGGGGATCAGACCTGTTTTTTTCTGATATAGAGGCTTGAAATAACTTCTTCTAGTTATTGAATGTTTATGCCACATTATAATAACTTGGTTACCCATGAACAAGAGTTTTTAGAGATATTCTTCAGCATACTCATGTGGGAAATCTACCATATGGTTGTCTGTTTTCCTATATTCTAACCATAATAGTCTTATGTAGATATTCACCTATAATGATACAACCATGAGAAATATGAAATAGCTAGTGCTACTCCTATATTATGACATTGAGATATTATATACTACCAGGACTGATAAATTGGTAGAATATGTTCACAGTAGGAGATATTGTTTATGAATTTTTTAAGGACAATAGCGGTCGGAATCATTATAGTTATCCATATTATAAAAGGATTATGTGATTTACCAAAAGTAGGAATAACTTTGCAATCATCATCGTTAATGTTTTATGGAGGCTCAAAAAATGATATTTTATATGTGAGGACTTTCAAATACATATATCCATAGAACATTCCCCTAATAGATATTCTGATATTGGGGAGTACATTATGCATTTTTGGGTATGGAAAATAGTTTCTGTGATGTTTTGTGAGGATGTTTTGAAGGAGTTTCATTCATCAAAATTGTTTGTAGATAATTATACAGAAGGGATGTGACATGATATATGAAATCAATTAAAGATGATATCTATTAAGAACATTTTAATAGATTTTTTCTTGGTGATTTCTCACTTTCTACCAATTGAAGTGTGAGAACTATGTTTTAGGAGGTTTATATCAACCCCTTGTTGTTCCATAATGTAATAGAGATTATATATATTAATATAATTAATGATAGTGATTTAAATAACTTAAAGGGTATATGATGATATACAGGTGATCATAAACCAATCCACGTAGTCACCTCTTATCATATGCACCGAAGAGAAGATTTTAGGAGTGATATTAGAAACCCATTTCATGTAAGAGATATACACGCTCTAATGAGTTCCCTGAACAAATATTATCGAGTGTCATTCTCAATTAAGGAATCAATTTTAAGGGAGATTGATGGAGGCCATTGGCATTAAATTTAATTTGAAAACTAAATTTCATTCAACTAGTAATAGATATCATTAGCGTACCATTCTGGATCAGGAAGAAATGTTGTGAGATCCCATGTTGGAATTTTTCTACAGTTGTGAGGATAATATTCCCTTGATGGAGTTCAAGTATGAAGATTTATATTATTCCACCAGAATTATGAAACCATTCATAGTTTCAAATGGGAATGAATAAAGGTAACAAAAATGATGGACTGACCTATGAAACTCATCACACATCAAACTAGAGTTTGTGAAGGAAATAATGGAGAAGTTAAAGGCAGTACAAGAATGGACGAAGAGTTCCTATATCCATTATAATACATAAACTAACTCACAATGGAGTCCATTATTGTTTTATGGTGAATACAACGTGTTATTGAAGTCATTTCATTAATAAAGATAATGGAGACTTTTTTGAGTGGTATTCTATATCTATGATTCACTAGACATTTAAAGATAATTCATGGTTTTGTGGTGTAAAATACTACTCAGACATAGTACAATAGTTAGACCATGTACCCTAACTCTTTCACGTTTCATAATTGAGGATGTATGTAAATGGTCAGTTTCATGCCTACGAATGTGGCTATATATAGAGTGAAGAAGGGACTACCATTGTGTAGTACCCAGTAGAGATCGAGTATCTATATGTTAAAATACAATATGTGAGACTAGTTCCGATGGGGAATGTATGGTTGTGTCATAAGAACCTATAGGAGATCACCAAGGAGAGTGATACCATGATGGATGAAAAGTACTCACACTTCATTGTTTATTATTTTCAACTACATCGGATTAAATTCCCTAATGGGTGAATAATGTGATAATTTTTTTCATTTTAGTCAATAAATATATATTGAAATATTTCAGGAGATAAGATATATGATGACTCTATATTTTGAAACTTAGTGATCTATTAGATAAAATTATAAAAAAATTTAATATATTAACATCACACACACTAATTATTTATAAAATAGTATATTAACCCAAAAATATTGATTCATAATAGAATTCTGAGACTATAGTTGAGTCCGAAAAATGGGATTCATCCAAGGTGTGACATAATCATTTTTTTATAAGGTGTTTTGGTAATTTTATTTATTGGAATCAAATAATAAAATTAGAAATTCATTTTAATTTTATTATTATTTTTAAACATTGACTTAAATCATTCATCTATATATATATGTTGTTATAATAAACCCCTAGTGTATATTGGATAACACTATAAATTGATTGAATTAGTTTGATGGGATATTATAGAATGAAATCAGATCAAGGATGACCATCATAAACAAAATTTGAATATCTCATCAATGATGATGACACATGATCATTAATAATGAGTAATCGATCCAACATAAGGTAGGTAGTGGTTTTATGTGGATTATTTCCCAATTTTTTCACATTATGAATGTGAGAAAATTCATCTTAAATTTATGATTCACGGTTTGATCATGCATATGGATTCATGATTATGTTTCTACTTGGGAGTTGGGTGAATGTATTTGATGATTGAAATTAATCATCATATTTCATTCTTATGGGAATTAATATATTCCAATTTGAACACATGTGAGGGTTGTTACACATTTTCATTTTTTCAATTTCCCCCCATTTCATATCATGATTCATCATTAGTGTTTCATCTATTTTGGTTCAATTGATACCAATTATTTAATTGTTTTATTGCGGTTCTTCATCATAGTGGACCGATACATCATGTATGGATTGTGATCAAGGGTATGATAGAGTTGTGAAGATTTTGGTAGATGATTACAGGTGGATTAGTTTGAAACTACAGACTCATGTTTTCTATGTTTTATATGTTTTCTGTGAATTAATGGAATGTGGAAACAATGGCAGTTTGTCGTGTATTTTAAATGGCCTGAATACAATCACTACCAATGATATTTCAATCAACAACAAATACACATTTATTGTTGTTATTAATATATGGATTAATGGTTGTAGGCGTGAGTGTTGTCACATAGAACAATATATAATTTTTTTAAATTCATAACTATTAGGTATATAGTTACATGAAAACATTCTGTGAAGTCCAATTTATGAGGTGATACAATTTAGACCTCAATAAATGTATATATTTCTTTCAAATATTTCACACACCAAGTGACCCATTGATTCATTATAGGCTTGTATGCTAGAGTTTATATGGTAACAAATATATATAGAACCCATAGAATAGGTAGTGTACATAATAATTACTCTATACTCAATCAAGACTACGTATATAGGCAAGACAAGAGTTACAAGGTAATAGCCAAATGTACATGGGCATGACAATATTAACACAATCACGTGTTGAAGAACACCATAATATACATGGTTATATATGCATTTATTGTTCCACACTTTTTACCATCTACACATATCATGTACATTTTTTAAGATTGTTTTAAATCATTATTTTCTGTAGTATAGTCTATGATTGATCATGCATGTTTACATAGTCCACCCCTAATGGTGTAATGTGCGACATTACATCCTAAGAATTGGGTTGTGAACAACATTATTGTATTTGTATTGAATAATGGTTAGTGTATCCCTCTATAAAGTCATAGTGGGATCTATTATCCTTCCATATTCATCCTTGATAACATTCATGGAATTCGAGTGACCATAATTCATACGTAATCGATAACGTATTTATTGGGTTGATAAAGTAGGCTTCGTAGTGAAATATTATAATCATGGTATTGATTTTCTACTTGGATAAAAATATCATCATAAATCAATTAATTTATTCTTTTCTGAGTGCTAATTATCATGACCCATTATATGAATCTCATCATTGATTTCATCATTTTAGATCAATCCCTACTAGAATAATAATTAACTTCAAAACTCATGTATAATACGTTAAACGGTAATTGAAATGTCCTAATTGAGACTGAAAGTCTGATGTGATTATATATATGTTATATTTTTTTTATGTATCATATATTTATTGTAATACAATTTAATTTGAGTTGAATACTTATGATTTTTTCTTGACTAGTGTGTTCAGGGAGTCCTAGCCGGTATTGTTAAACATAACCATCCATGAGCTATACATAATAAATTTAGGTCTTATGATGATTAAAGACAATTTGAATGATTCCTAACAGGATTAAGAGGAGGTGGACATTATTAGTATTCAGGAGATTCCATGTTTCATTCAAATGATTCATTTCATATTAGTTCCCTCATTCTTAGCATTTTAAGAATCCATTTCTTGTTATGGGTGGCCTTTTATTTGGAAACCATATGGATTTCTACACTCCTTTCTTACTCCAATTATTGTATATATATATATATATATGAATTGATGGTTACAAGCTATTCAAAATATTATTATTAGTATGAGTTTGGATATGGGTTTTACATACATGTACTTAGGATAATGCCAATTTTTTGTGGGCTATACCTACATGAAACTATCCACCAACACGTATCCTATTATCGCTTGACATGGGGTTTTCACACATCGAATTGTGGTCCCATGTGGGTATCAACGTGAAAACTCCCACAATGGAAAACATGTTTCACTTTCATCACCAATATATATGTTTTTATAAAAGATACATGATAATTAAATTTGATATTAGGTTTTAATATATTTAATTAATAATCTTTTAAATGGGTCAACAAACATTAATGACTAGTATGATTTATTCATTGACATCTATAAATTACATGAAATATTCTTGATATTGAGTTTATATTCATTTCATCAAAACACAAACCATATTTAATAGTATTTTAAATTTATAAATAAATAGTTAATAAATTTTCTAGTTCCCATAGTATTATTGAAATAATTAAAATCATATTAACAAATAAAAACCAAGATAATGTTTAGGAAACATTTATGAAAGGATCGTCATTATTCACATATAAGGATAATGAAACTATAATTAATTAATATATTTGAAATAAATGACTATAATTGAACGGTATTTATTATATATTAGATATCAATGAGGATTTAAAATGAGTAATTTTAATGGATATATTTTTTATATATGAGGTTCAAACACTGAAATGTATTTTGATACTTATGGAAATAATAAATCTCATAAAATACCCATCATTCAGAATCAATTCAAAAAAGAATAATATTGGTATCTATATATAATATTTCATAGATAGGGTTGAATTAATTTAACCCATTTCCATGAGATACATCTATCTTAGTATGAACTAAAATTCTTACAACATTTACTTCCATTACAAATTATTAATATTGTCTTCTTCTACGAGGGGATATTTATGGTCAGTAGGCCCACTAGACTTACCCATTAGAGAAAAAATATATTTCCCCTATAAGTTAAATTTGAGTTCAATAGGATGATATTTACATTCCTACTCCAAAAAACATATATGTTATTGAAGAATATTTCCATCAATTTTTTTATATTATGAAACATTTCGGTCCTATAAAATGATTATATCGTTATTAATTATATTTCTATTTTCATTTCATGTTTTATATTTCAAATGATTTTTATAAAATTTTTATAAAATATGTAAGGATGTTTCATAACTCAATATAATTTAATTTTATTATAATTTTTCTTCTTGAACGTAATTTTTATTGGTTTTTGTACATTCAAGCCTATGATAGTATTATATTTTATTTAATATATGTCTTCAATGGATTAAAATGTGAATCACCTAAACATATTTTCAAATACTTTTTACATAATTTTTATTCTATTTTTGATGGTTTTTCTAATATCAATATTTATAATTTGATAAATATATATCTAATATACAACTTATTTGAATTTTTTTCTTATAAATACTTCCTTATGATGAAATTTCATCATTAAATTCATAAAATTATATAAGATTAAAATTAAATTTCAAACACACTCATTCAATATAGTTTCACATAAAATGGAACCAAATAAAATAGGTATTATTTGAACTCAAACTAAATTTTACGATTCATAATGTACATCATCATGTTTCTATGATGTACTGTTTCATCTATCATTTTATTTTTTGCATTGGTTAACGTATTTTCCTCAATGGGGAAATTTGTTTTATTAAAATATCATTTATTGATTGAATTATCTATCATAAGTTGAGATATTGTAAATAATAATTTAAAACAATACAATTTTTCATTTTTCATCCATTTTCAGATAAACTCATCCTACAATAATTATTCTTTATTATTTCGACTTAAACATTAGTATTATTTATTTTGATCATCATATTTAAAATAAATATTTTTTATAATGATTACTCATTTTCAATTTTTAGATTTCAGATTCAATAATATTTTTTAAATATTTAATAGTTTATCCTCTCATGGTCATTTGTATTATATCGCACACCAAATTCCACAATATAATCCTTTATGATCCATTCAGGGAAATATATTTTTTTTATTAATTTTTGAAGTAATATTTTTAAAAAAAATTCACTTCCCCATTTCAAATATTCCTCTTCAGAATGACATGTATCATTATTTAATAAAATACTATTCAAACACTTTTATAAAACATTAATTATTGTTAATCTAAAATTTTCCTATTTATCTAATAATTAATTAATTCAATGAAAATTATTATTCCCATTAATCACTCTATATTCACTTATAATAATTATCTTTTTGTTAAATAAACATACAATATGGAACCATATGTCTACTATTCAATTTTTATGTTGTAGTACCTGAAGTGTTCTTATTTTAGATGGGTTTTTATCAATTTAAACATCAGTCAGTATTTGTAATAATCTCTGGCCAGGTGTTATTATTCTAAAATGAACCTTTATTATTTAGATATCATATAAAATTATATGTACTTGACTCCATGAAACATTTAAGTTTTATATAGTTGAATTAACTGGTCTTTAAAATAATATTGTTTCATGTTATAATGATAAACACATATATGTTTTCATCACGTTTCACTTGTTTTTAGAATTATATATCCCTCAAATTAAATGTGTGTGGTTGTTCATTTCACGATATAATGAATTTTTTTCAAGGGTATAATTAAATTTTAGCCGTGTTAAAAAAAACATCTCATGCATGAAATTGCCTTAAATTAATGATCAAGTTGAAATATGTTAGTGTAATTATATTTACTATAATGTCATATGGTTTTCCATGTTTTTAATTGAGGTTTTTATATCCCAACTACAATGTTTCTTGTGAAATTTCTGTTAATCTGGGCTCATGAGATATTACATGTTCAATTTTAGTGTTTTCTATGTAAACTATGTATTAATTTCTTATGGTTATGTGGTTTCTAAATGTTTATGTACATTATTATCTGTAGATCATTGTTATTTTATCAGGTTTCCATAGTCTTCCGGAATGATTTATTTTTATGGGTTTTTTATATTATGTCCTTTAGTTATGGCTTCTGGAAAACACTATATGTTCTATTGTCCACCCTTTGATCAAATATTCTCCACATGTAAACTTATTACATCAATAATTATATTTTTTATTTTCTAATTACACTTTAAAGGGGAATGTCTGAAACCTAACAAAATACTACCATATTCATCCCATCATGAAAATAAAACCACAACACCCACATACAAATTCAAAAAACTCCTCGTGGATTATTTTTAAAAATCACATTCTAAAAATCCCTCAATTTGATTACGTACCACGAGTTGATGTGATACACGATATACCAATCATCAATCGCCTCACCACCATTACCAAATCATCAGTATCATCCATCATCACCCACTACCATCATTATCACACCATATTTGAATAAAACCACATCATCGATGGTCAAATCGTTGTCACTGTCTTCCTCCTTATGCCTCCCATTCAGACTCACACCCGAAAGACCCTTTGTAGATCACCATTCTACTCCACCTTGATGAGAATTGTTGAAACTAAATCCAGATCGAATAGAAGATAGAGTTTTAGCATAAAACAACATCAATATCATTGTAAATATGAGTTCCACAGAAATCTAACATTGTCGATACCATCCTAGGAAACCTCAAAAAAACAACAACATCACAACATGGCTTCATACCGAACATCCACACCATCTTCCAATCACCATGGACATCACAGTACATGTCGACATCCGACACTGCAATAGAAAAGAATATCAGTGAAACGAAACACCAAAAAGGAAACTAGTTCAACATTACCACTATGATAACATTAAAAATAACAATAACTCATAAGAAAACACTGAAAACATTCACTGATAACATTGATTAATAACCACCAAGTAGATTTGAAAAATCATAAACCTTATTCATACGAAGATATCAAATCATCTCATCCATGTAGGGAAACAATATGTTAATAGTCCATGTGTAGGCTATTGATATTATAGTAATAATAGTTTGATAAGTCACTATAAATTTATTAAAACACCAAAAATTAACAATATATATGATTATTATGTCATTTTTTATCTCAATATTTATTATAAAAATCTCTATAATTTAAAAAACACAGAAGAACTAGTGGAAACAATTTATTCATTCCATCCAATAATTTTAGTATTTTAACACCTATATATGGATTAGAAAATATTTCATATTTGAATTAATTTTTTTAGTTATTCTATAATAAAATCCTCTATTATTTGTATTTTCATACATTTTTTGTCACATCACATAGTGCAGTCATATTTATACACTATTTAGTAAAATTTTCATTAATAAATTATAGGTAGGTGATGAATATAAATCCATTTATGAGTTAAATATATATTTCATATGTAATTTTAATACATAACATAAGAATTTATTTAGATTTATATTCATAATCATGGGTTTTTTTGGAATAAAAATGTTTGTGTGAGGGGGAATATTTTATTTGATATGTTTTTAAATTATCATTGATAAGGTAGTGAAATAAAACAATCAACTATTTGGTTTTAAAAATACAGATGGTAAATATAAGAGTTAAGGTGAATTCCCCATCAAAAATAATTTTCTGTAAATTAACATGGAATTTAGAATTTTTTGGATGAAATTTAAAAATTAAAAAATATATATCCAATATAGGAAATAATGAATGAAATAATTATAATACAACGGGATAATGTATTTTACGCTACATTAAACCAAATAAAATTATATGTACACTCATTAAAGTATTTACCTATTGTGTATCTATCTAAACTATATATATATATACATTTACATGTTATAAATAGAAACTATATTTTTTGAATTGGATTAGTCATAAGATAATAATTTATTCTAGTTTATACTGATCAATTGTACTTTTGTATGACTATATACATACATAGTTAAAAAATAATGTAGGTTCATATATGGACAAGACATCCAATGTAGTATCATAAGAATTAATCCATATAATTAGTTCTAAAATAAACATATTAATTAAAATTTATTCATGTGGTTGTAACAAAAATGTATATTTTTTATGGTTTTATTACCTCTGATAGTGAAAAATTTTGTGAGTAAGACACCATTAAAAAACAATGTACATTATTGGATATTGTAGATGAAATACCAGTGTTAAAATTATTGCTCCTTATATTCATTGATAATGAAATGGCAGAGCATTGGAAAACCAGTTATTCTCTATCAAATTAATTTAACAATGTATATTTCATATCATAAGGACATTTTGATTGAGTTGTGATTATTACATATATGTTACTAACTGACTACTTCTCTATTTAAACAAAAATGGCTTTAATCCACATCATTCTCAAAAAGAGTTAATTAATAAATAATAGTGATATTGTTAATGGGGATGAATCATTAACATATACTTCCATTAAAAATAATAGATTTCTATAAAAAACATTTATAATATTTAAAAACTAATATTTTAATATATGTGTTACGTTATCCTTTTGTAATAATGATTATATAAATCTTTATACACACATATTTTAAAAGAAACTAATCATTTAATAAATATATCATATTTTAATGTAAATTCAATAAACAAGTAATTTTATTTATTTTTAATAAATCATTAAGAAACAAAACTATTTATTTTTTCAGAAAATATGATATAAAATTCTACATGGTGAAATGGATACTCAATATGGTGTGACTATTATAAAAAATATTATTTAGATTATTCCCATTATTCACAGGTATATTGTAATCCATAAAAATCATATTTAATTAATACTACTCATCTCTTCACGTGTTCAATGAATAAGATTATAAAAAATGATGGGTTTAAACACGTTGATATTTTATGATATATTTTCATTAAAAAATTAAATTTCATCTATATCTTATAATCCATGAAAACCTGAGTCAATGTGAATTATATTATAATGTACTGTAATAAGCTACTTATTATAGTAGTGGTATTAATAGTAATAACCAAATATTAAAAAAATCATAAAAGTTTTAGAAGAAATATATATATATTGATAACTAAGAATTCATGATTTTTGAAAACATGTTATAATTTCCAACAAAACATTTTCCATGAAAATTGTTTTAATTATTATATGTTAGTTTTTAAAATAATTGATTTTTATATTATCCAATGATTTTATGTTTTGTTTCCCATTAATTAAATTTCAAGGATGGATTAATTGACACACAAAATCAATATCAAATGAGATTTGGCGCCCAATTATGAATTATTATGTTGAAATTGTATTATATTTTAAATAATTATTTCAATATTTACATATCTTGAAGTTTTTTTATTGAAAATATATTATTTTCATGTAATAGTAAAACATGAAGAAATTTTGGACCAACTATTCTTTATTTTAATTTAAAATATCATAATAATATTTTAAATTTATTATAAATTAACGTAACTCTCCTTATATTTAAAATTATATTTATATTTACATTTTAGTAATCATTATTTCTACAATTTATATAAGTTAAATTTGGGACTACAAATGGTTTATTATAAAAAAAATATTGTAATTCAATTTTTCATTTTGATTATAATTTAATTTCCTCTACTTACTGAATTGAATTTTATAAAATGATAACATATTTAGAGTTATGAGTTACAAACATCGTAAATAAGACTATTTTTTATTTTAATGGTAATTATGGTAAATATTTATCATATCAACATGGGTGAAATGGATAATATATGTTTAAAACCTTGTGATATAGCATTAAAATTTCACTTAATCATTCTATATTCATGTTCGATATATTTCTTTTAATAATTTTAATATATTTCATTAATATGGTCCAACTAGTGATATCTTTCATTTCCAATGAACATTATATTAAATTTAGAATCTAAAAAGAACAATATATTAGAATTTTTATATTAAATATATATAATATTATTCCATAAGTATAATACATATATATTTTATATGAAATATTCGGATGAAAGATATTATTATTATTTTAATATTGATATTTTATTTTTAAATTTTAGTGACTGAATAATTAAATTAAATGCATACATAACACTGACATGATATTTATTCAATTAAGACAAAATAAAATATTTAAATTTAAACTTTTTGAATGTAATAATATTTTTTAGAATTATTATATTACATGAATTTTATAGATTAATATTTTATATTATTGTTCATTTAATGGATTATATTATTATTAAATATTTTCTTTGAAGTCTTGAAATAAAAAATGCATGATTATTGTCAAAAATGACACTACTGGTATTTTATGAAAATATTTTTTAAATATATAATTAGAAAATAATTTAAATAGTAAAAGGGAATAAGAGGGTTTGATATGGTTTAATATTTTATACATATTCCATATTGAATCCATCATTCATGTTATAATTAAAATTATAACCATTTAATATGTAATAATTTATTACCACGATTAATGTTATAATTAGTTAACAAAGAGGCTAATAAAAAGGATACTGATTAAAATTATATCTAATCCTATATAAATATTGTTGGATAATTATATATGATAACAAAATCATATTTATCATTTATTATATTGAATTTTTGTACAAGTTTAAATGAGTTAGATAAATATTATATTTTAATATTTCAGGAATATCCAAAATTTCCCTCCCCTCACATAGAAAACAACACAACTAAACTATTTAATTATATAATATTTATCCATATATCATGAAATAATCATACAAAAATATATTTCATATCACCCTAAATTGAAAATATATGTTTTTCCTTATTAAAATAAAATTCCAATTATCATTAAGAAGTAATCTAAATGAAGTCTTCCAATAAAGTTGTAATCATATTTAATAAATCGGTTAAAATTATTCTATCACATACATGATATAAATATACTGGAAATGAACAATAATAAAAAATATAGTATCATATTTAAATACATATATATTGTTATAAAAATGTTTTAATCATTTCCACCTATTTCCCAACCTACAAAAGATTAAATGTCGCATATTCGTACTTACATAATACTATCTCTGGATTGCAGAATGCTTGGGTTTTCATCAAATATTTTAATACATAGTAATAATGATATTAATAAGTAATATAATTTTTATTTATTTTTAAATTTTATAACTTTAATAATAATATAATTTATATTGTCTTGCCATACAAACCATTCAAAAACAATGATGTAGTTTCTGCATAAATTTGGACGACCACATCTAGAAAGTAATGTGATTTTTATTTCATTTTTTATATACGTTGAATCTAATAAATATTGATTTAATAAATCATTATGAAAAATATTTTATAATATTTAACTTTTAATTTTGAATTATTATTTATTATCAATTCATTCCATCCATTGAGAATTGAAAACTATATTCATTCTTACGTATGACATACAATATCCATGAATGGTGTAATCCATGTTTAGATCTCTGTACTCTAGAGATGATTAGAAATATAAATATATATATTGAATATATATGATAATTTTATCATAAAACCCATTTTTAGCAAAATTAACCACATGATATATGAAATAATCTAAATTACAGAATAAAAAAATAAATGAAAAATGATGCTATTATCACTCAAGATACCGATAATAAAAAAGTATTATTAAAAAAATTTATAATATAATTGGATTATATTTGATAATTCAAATATTTATAGCATAACTAGTAGTATGCTTTGTTTTAAATCTATATTTTCATTGCATTGAGTCATATTTGGTATTAGGAATTTATTTATTTAATGGTTTGTGTATAAATTACCATAGAAATATATAACCAAAATATATATTTATTCATAATTATAAAATTGTTCATTTATTATTATGCTTTCATGTTTTAAATAATCGAAATTGATCTAAGAAAAGAGAATTAATTTTAAATTTGTTTTTCTGTTTTCCATTTTTTATATCAATGGAATTATATAATATATAAATTACAAAATAACTTATTTTACATATACAAATAATGGGATAAATATATTCTATATTTTATTCACACTGTTACTCCATTTTTGACTTCTATTAGTAAAATAAAATTCTATAGAAAAAAAATCATTTCACTTTTTTAGTGGGTATATTTTTATTCCATGTCCTTATTTTATAAATTATTTTACAATAGTAATTTTTATTATCTCAAATTAATTATTTTGTGATGTTTGAGTAATTCATTTATTTTAGAAGGATTTAATGGAATAATTATATTGTTTTCATGAATGTTTATTTTTGAACTTATTTTAATAAAAATAAAATTATTATTTTTATAAATTTATATAACAATTCTATATTTTCCCCCACTAAAATAGATTTATGATCCTTGAGCGTATTATAAATGATAATAAATGTTTTTAAAAAGATTATTATTTGATTAATTATTGTTAAAATATTCTTCCAAAATAAATTATTCTTCAATGAACATGAATTTAATATAAATAATATATTTTTGATAAATTAGTTCTCGTATTATAAAACTCATTTATTTAATCTGTATTAAATATCAATTTATAAAAATAACATTCATCATAGATTTTGTAGTGGTAAATTTATCATAATTTAAATACAAAAATTATTTATATTGAGGATATGATTATTTACTAATCCATTTATCAATTATATAGTCAATATTTTACTATAAATATCATTTTATTGACTTGGTAAATAATAATATTTGTACTATATAAATAATATGGTTATTTATTGATAACAAATATTTTTTATGAAATATATATCTAAATAATCAAATGTTATTTTTTTATATGTCAATTTATGGGTTGGGCTTTATTAAAGATATCACATTCATAATCGATGGATTTGATTAGAAAACATAGTCGGTGAGAATTATTAAAAAAAAATTGGTTTATATGTACCCATTGACTAAACATCTTGGGAAAAAGTCATTTATGGAAAAGATGTCATTATTTTTAGATCATGAATTCAAATTTTATTCATCTTCATTATTTATATTTAATTTATTTTTATAATTGATGTTACTAAATTGTTATTATACATTTATTCATTTTATGTTAACGTTATTGAATAAATGGAATGTGATTTCTCTTATTTACCTCACTATATTGACTTTGTCTAATTTACTCATGATATATTCTATTGTATTTAACTATCTGAACACGTAAAGTATTTCATATTCCTACCTTTTCTTCAATAGTTGATTAGTACCTTATCAATGATGACATACTATGGGATGAAACTGGTACTGGGTTTAATAGATAAGTGTTTATTCAGGACATTAGTTCTTCTGATGGAAAGAAACATTCCCTCAAGCCTTCTCGTCAAGGTAGTGGCAGCCAGAGTATCTAATTTAATAGCTCTTCGTTGTGACATCACAATAAAATTAAGGGGTATATGAATCCCTAATGTGATATATACCATATGTATTGTTGGTTTTGTATTCATATGGTTCATCTTTTGTTATTATGTTGGAATATTAAACCAACTTCAAGTGGAAAAGGATCAACATCAACTCCACCTTCAAGAGTGAGTTCTTCTACCTAACATAATGTTGCGACATGAAATAGCACCATATGATCTACCTGAGGAGGAGGTCATTGAAATTTTTATACAACTTCTGATCATTAGTAGTTCTAGTAGAGAAGTCATGATCATGGTATTCAATATGTTTCACAAGTCCATGTATCAATTCTATTCCTTTCTTTATAGTCGATACATGAGGATCAGGCTATGGGAACATCTACATTACGAGGTACTATTCTATTATCATCCACTTTTGTCTCTTGTTTGATTGATACTAGTAATCCAAACTCATTTATTTTTATATCTTTTGTATAATATCTCAAATTATACATACAATATCAATATGGTTTAATGAGCCTCGATATATAGTTTAGAATAATGAAACAAGGCATATGCTTGTGGAGGGACAGTCCCCTTGAGGTAGAAAGTTCCCCTTTTATGTGGAATTTTATTGTTTTAAATATGATTTGAATTAATTTCAATATCAGGAAGGAATAGTTAGTCCACTATCATGCTTTTTTATATTTTTATTGTCATAGTGTCACTTTTACGTAACCAAAAAGAAAATAGTTTCCATTTATTGTTGAGGGGGATGTCAAGGCTGGGAGAGCTGGACTGAAGCATCATAGCATACTGGAGTAGCTGCCATGATTAAAAATACATTCATGGAGGATCAAATATTACTACAAAATGGATTTCCTCTAGTTATTGATTTGTTTAGGAAATTCATTCCTGATGGATTTTTTGGTGTACCTCTTAAGATAGAGGTATAGTTTACAGTTGATCTTATTCCATGAGAAGCTCCATTGTTCATTCCTACTAAGAGTATGGCACGTACCAGGCTCATGGAACTCAAGGGAAAGTTATTGATCTAGAGGTCAAAGGTTTTATGTGTCCCTGTACATCCTCTTAGGGTTAACCAGTATATTTTTCTATGAATTGGAATGAAACTCTTTGTTTATGCATGGATTATTGAACTTTGACCAGCATATGGTTAGGAAATGTTATACACATCATCCAGTAGATGATCTCCTCAACCATCTCAAAGGAATGATGGTATTCTCAAAAATTAACCTACGATCGAGTTATCATCAGGTGCAAGTCATTCCATATAACATACATCATACAGATATATGTATTTGGTATGGTCAATATGAGTATCTTGTTATGGAATTTGGTCATAAAAATGAACCTTTAGTTTTCATGGCTTTGAAGAATAGGGTTTTCCACCGAAACTTGGACTCTTTTGTTGTGGTCTTCATTGATGTAATATTGGTGTATTCTCTCACTCATAGGGACCAAGACATACATCTTGAGATCATTCAATGTACACTGATAGAGCATCATATTTGTTACATTTTTTCTATGATCCACTAATGGATCTATATGGTCCACTACTTAGGTCATTTTATCTTAGAATGAGGAGTATCAGTTGAACCTAACAAGGTTATTTCTGTAGTTTCCTAGGAGAAACAATATATTGTGTTTGATATAAAGAGTTTCTTGGGGATGGATGGATATTACATGTATTTCATAAAAGACATCTCACATATTTCATCACCTCTTACTGGTCTTACAAAGTACTGTATCATGTTCTCATGGTTTGATGCATGTTATAAATCCTTTTAGGTTCTAAATGGGAGGCTTGTATGAGAAACTCTTCTAATTCTTCATGATCCGCCTATATGTTATACTATTTTTTGATGACTTAGGCATTGTCATAGGAGTAGTAATGATTTAGGAAGATATTGTTGTTTCATATATATCATGGTAGTTAAGTCCACACAAGATGAATTACACAACAAACAACCATGAGTTAGAAGCAGTTCTCCATTGCCTTAAATTTCTAGAGACATTATCAATTAGGTGATCAAATTATGGTGTACATAGACCACAACAGACACAAATATAACTCTTCTCATTGTGTATTGAATCTCATAAAATAGATATGGGTCAAATATATTCAATCCGTTGAATTATATCTTGCCTATATTCCTAGAAATGGCAATGTGATATCTGATGCACTATGTCGGAAAAATCAAAGAGAAGGTACACATGAAGCCAGTGAGTAATGTATATTAATATCCACTTTTCTGAGCTTCATCTGGACTTTCTTGACAATCACTAGTAGTCCATCATCTTAGTCTTAAAAATTATCTCTTCTCTCTATTAGAAGGTGATGTGTATTCCTTTTTTAGATCCTAAAGGATTGGTTCTCCATTTGTGTATATATAGAGATAACCCACCTATAGAAAGGGTTGTGGATTGAGACGACATCCTATGTGTACATGGACATTGCTGGGGATATCACATACTAGAGAGAGGAGTTGATGAAAGAATCCAACACATCTGAGTGGGTATATTATATAGGAATCTCAATGATGAATCGCGATATGAAACACTAGTGTTGGTGGCATTGGATGATACATCATATAGAAGGCTATATCACTGGGTGTTCCACTAGTCAGTAGGTGATGGTGGAGCACCAATGTCCTACATACTTGTTATAGGCACATCCAATACCCGAATGGAAAAGGGAATATATTGTTATGGATTTATTAGTCGGAATACATATGTCTGATAGGGGTAGTGATGATATCTGGGTAGTTATTGGTCAACTAACAAAATCATCCCACTTCATTCCTATTTGAGAGACTTTCTCAGTTGACGAGCTGGGAAGAATGTAATTTCATGTCATCATATGACTATATTGGGTTCCACATACTATCATTTCAGATAAGTATTCTTGTTTTATTTCATGGTTATGGACGGGTATTGAGAATGCTTGGAAACCCTAATTACTTATAAAGACATCTTTTAACCCTTAAAATAATGGAAATTGGAATGGACAATACATTTTTTAGTGGATATGTTCTGAGCATGTGTCCTTGATTTCACCGGTTCTTTAAAAAAAAACATATCCCAATCATTTAGTTCACCTATTATAACAGTTTTAGGAGAAAAATATGGATCCTATTGAGAAATTATATGGAAGTCCATTCCGTTCAATGTTTTATTGGCAGGGGTGGGTGCGGCATCCCTTCTAGGTCCTCGTCTAATTCATGATACAACAAAGAATTTTTAGAGGATCATAAAGCATATCACTACTACTCGGTGTAGACAAAAATCTTATGTCCATCACCCTTGACAACCCCTTGTGTTTGAGGTCAGGGATGCAGTTTTTATTTGGGTATCACCCAGGGTAGGGAATATATAGTTATGAATTAAGGGTAAGTTGTTGCCTAATTTAGTAGGAAATATTTAGATTCTAGAGAGATTCAGACTTGTTTCCTATCAGTATTTATTAACTCATAGGTACCATTCCATGAACGACGTCTTTCATGTCACACAACATCGAATATATCATTCCATCTTGTGTCATACTTTTGATCATGAGTAATTCAAGTTATATTTTGATAATACCATTGAGGGGTCTCTATTATGCATCATCGATCAGATCATGAAAGCTCTCTGAGGCTGGTCTGTCCCACTAGCACAGGTTCTTTAGAAGCATGACCTAGTACAAGGCGAGACATTGGAGAGGGAAGCTGACGTACATGCCCAATATCCATAGTTGATCTAATGAAATATTACGTGAACATTAGAAGGAGAACTCATGGAAGTGTTCTTTGGGGGGGGATTGTAAGAACCCATTGATTATCTAACGTATGGACACCATATATTTTGGTCAAAATCCTTTCATTGGCCGTTATATGGTACCTAAGGGGGTAGAAAAGGTATCAAGGGTGTACGTGTAGTGTGTAGAGCCCAAAGCCCATCTTTTTGGGAAAAATATTACTAGAACATGGTTTAGAGTAAACTATGTAAGAATTTTGCATGGTTTGGAAATCCATTCAGATTGGGTTTTTTATATTGGGCCACATCACAAGGTTGGTGCATGGTCGTGCATCATAACTATAAGAGACCCTCTTTTTCCTTGGTACCCATGCATGGTTTGGGCATAGTTTTTCAAAAATTGCAGAAAAACCATGCACAAAATATTTTAAGGGAAAATTTTTTAATATTCTTTTAATGATCTAAATATTCTTACCCCTCTTTCAGAAATAAAAAACTGGCGGGCTTTTCTACTGTGTTCATCAAGTTAAGTATTTTTCAGGACGAAATCAACTGTTCATGAAATCTATATCATCTGACTTCCAATCGATATTCCATTCATCATATTGGATACGAAACAGTAGGTACTCGAGCCCTTATTAGTTTTTCGTCCCATATCTTTCTCTCTACCAATATATCTTTACATGACCAATTTTCACTGGTTCTTTGATAAACACTAATCTGAAGAAAACAAGGGATGATTCCAGAGGAGGAGAGTCGTACAATCCTAATGAGGGTGCCCTATAACACATCCCTAATGTTTGTTTATTTTGAAAATTATTTCTAAGGCCTACTAATTGCATCTGGATCCATTTAAAAAATATACACGCCATGATTATACTTGTTATAATCATATGGTTATGCTTTTCCCAAATATTTGATTATTTTTTAGTGGGTACACCCACAAATCAATCCTTCTAATGTTTAAGGTTATCCCATATTATAGTATTAGTGTTTTGGAATGTTTGATCCACTATTTGGGGGTGACATAGCTTGACCTACCTAATGAAGATCCTTCTTATAATAAATGGATTTCTATTTACGAGAAGTTCATAATGGCATGTACCATGCATGGTCACCAGATGACCTGGCTAAGGTAAGTGCTTCACATTTATTATTTAATGTGAAATGTGTAATGGATAGTATAAAATGTTTATATCTTGGCCATATCAGATGAGACGTAAAAAAAGGATAAATGTGCATAGAACCCTATTCCATATAGATGGAAGGTAGCAATGTGAACATCATGAATTGAATATCCCATAATGGTCAATTATGACTTGATGAAAAGGTTGCAATGCTACATTTCCTATCCACGCTAATTGAATATAAGTACTGAACCTAATGAATTATTTCAGGATTAAAATATCAAATAGTAATGGACTCACTCAAGATCACATTGGATTCTACGTGGAGAATACCTTGTGACTCAAAACCCCATTCCTATTCAAATATGAAGTTTTCATTGGATGACACCCACCTAGACTCTCGTTCTTGTCTTTTCTTTGGATGCCTGATATACTACAATAGTGTCATATATATTTTTACATAATATCATTGATACACTCCTTATTTCCAGCATTGACTAGTAGGATCCATGGTTTAATCCCATAGGTCCATGTCCTTGAATAGCCCCATTTTACCTTGAATGATCACCTTTGACTCAGTTGGTGCTTTTTTGTGGAATTCCATGGGTTATGCTCCTTGAATTATACTCATACTACTTTTCTATTCTCAGATACTATTGATTTATCATTCCATGAGATCCATGTTACCATGGTTATTACCCTAGAACCCCCTCACCAGATATCATTTTTTGGATTCCCTTTTACATCTTGAGACATTCTGTTAATATAATTTCACGAGGTGATGTTAGTGTTGGCTATGCCTCAAATTACCTATTAAAATTATATGGTAATTACATAATTAGTCTCCGGGATAAATGTTTAGACACTAGTCAAGGGCTGAATAAGGTACTAGTGTATTTAGTTGTATTGTAATTCTTTCTTTAAATTATTTAAGCATCCATGCACACATATATATTATATTAGATGGGAAAGATGTTATGGCCATCGTTGGTGGTGTGACACTATGATTTATCTTTCACCGTTTTCAGGGGTCGTTTAGTACTCGAAGTACATTACATATGTTCACGTGTTGACAAAGGGAAGAATACAACATCAAACATGTGATTTCATTCTGTTATGATGGATAATGATGGTAGATGACCAAGTTGGATCTAGAGATACATGGAGTAGTATTCATATTCTTTAACTTAGTGGAATATGTTATGCATATTTTCCTATTTTCCTATTTTCTAGTTTTCTAGTAACATGAAATGACATTAACATTGTTCGAATTAGTACCATTATTTTTATTCTCATTTTTTATTACTTTATTTTCTTCAACTATTTTTGTTATATTGCTTCAAATTTTTAATAATATTTATATCCTTCCACTGTGCTACACTATGAAAATGATGTCATAGTCTCCCTACATGCATACCCTACCTAGGACCTCACTTCTAGTGGGAAACCTCTGGCGTTATGGGAGATGAAAATGGGGCTATGTGGACCACCATGATCAGGGATCCTCTTAAGTGGCATTGGGGTCTGGGATGTCACACACTCCCCATATTTACTCCAAATAAGGTTACATTCTTGTAGATATTTTAATGCGAGATGAATTACAATGAACGGAAGGGAATGATGGTCAATACAAATGTGAATACACTACCGAGTAATGGAAAACGGGTTATGTTATATATTTTTCATCAAATGATGTACTTGGATTATTCTTCTTTAATAAGGATATTATGATATCTTATTATATTAGGATATTCGAAAATACCTACATAAAATTATTATACTCACAATTTTTTCATTAAAGTGATATTTATATTATTAACAAAATGTAGTAATTTTCAGTATGGTGTATGTTTAGAGATATATAATTATAATAAAATAAGTTAGTAAATATTTATATATAAATAAATAAATATGTTTCATTAAAAATTATAAGATATGGTCAATGATTTTGAAAACTAAATTCACTGGAACACATTTAAAGAGAACAAGGGGTGTGATGCTATTAGTTAGAAAGATTATTAGAGTTTTTAATTTATGAGAACAGAAATAGATCCTGTATTTGTTTAATTTCAAAATGTTGAGCTTATAATTTTAATGATATTTGATATAAAATAGATATATAAAATATACATTCAACCATTATTTCATGATTGGACTATAAATGTATAGAACGAATATAACGAATTAGAGAAGTATGTTTTGAATGTTTATGAGTTCAACCACGATATCACTAGAATTATAAGGTTCGTAATTTAGAAATACGTCATATCATTACCAGTGTCTATTAAAGAGATAATGAAAGTGTCTCATATTTCATCGTTATATGATCATATTATATGTTAAAATGCATATATAGATTGAAATGAATACTGTTTTGTATAACATGAAAATAGATATTACAGTGTATGTATCATAATTTAATCTGTTTTAGACAATTAAAATTTTGAGATTCATTCAAATGGTTTGATACAATAAATTCATATAACATATTTTATGTTGGAAAAAATATGACGGATTTCATTATTGGATTTCCCAAAAAATTATAAAGGAGCGATGATATTACAATTTTATCAAATCACTATGTTAAATTTGAAAATTTTATCACTATTATTAAATATTTCTCCATGGATCAGCTTACTAATTCTTATATTAATGAATTTATAACAAATCATGATGTCACAAAATCATTCATATCAAATTTATTCCCTATGAATACATCATTTTAATGGAGAATATCCCATTTGGATCAGAATATAGAGTTGATGATGCTTTTTACTAGTCATCCATAGAAATATGATCAGTTTGAGAGGAACATACAAACTATATAAATTATTTTGATATAATTATCTATCAAAATAAAATTTTATTGGGATCAGCACATTCATTTGGAGGAATTTTAATGAAAAATATTATTTCACAAGAAAAACTAGGTGGATATATATGTTAGAACATATATTCATAATTTTAGAACTCTATCTTTTTGGGCATTATGAAAAAAATTAATCTATTAGTACATAAACAATTAAAAGAAATTGAATAGAATATTGTATCCTATCTACAACACATAATCAAATCTCAGAGCTGAAAAATATATATTCTAATCATCTATGGTGAGAACTATTATAACAACCAATGTACATATAAAATATTTTTTTTCCATTCTTGACTAATATAGTAAAATTATTAATAAATTTAAATTTTGTAAAGTGTTATTTATATAAAAACAAGAATATATATTGATGGAATAGTAACATGAAAATACAATAATAACATGCCCATTTGGAATAGTTATCCGACCAACTGAATAGTAACCACACATATGATAGTATAAATAAAATTTATGTGTCTTATAATTATAATCATGATATATTTATATCATGGAAGAGGTAAATAATTTTTTTTTGGAAATGATAACTTATGTGTTGTTATTATTGTAAGTAATAAAAATTTAATTATAAATATATTATTAATATAATGGTTTGAAAAAATTTATTTTCAAAAAATAGATTCATAAATTAATATATTTTTTAATTAATGATTATAAGAAAATATTATGAAAATTCATATATATTCTTAATAAGTTAAATAATCTGTTATAGTTTTAAAATTCATATTTTTTTGAATAAATTAGTATTTTAAATAAAAAAAGTTTCTCATTATTCAAAAATGATTTTTTAAAAATAGACTTCATTAATGAATTCCAAATATAAAAAAATGGGTAGGTTGTGTTTTTTTATTTTTCTGAAATTCTAGATTTGTTTGGTGAATAATGAAATTTTATAATTTATGATATAAGCTACATACAAGATTTACTGGGCAATAGATGATGTAATTACGATGTAACACAAAATATCAAATTGTAGTTAATTATTTATGTATATATTTACAATTGTATAACAATATATATTCTTTATAGGAATTAATTAGATAATTAATATAATAATGTGAAGACATCCCTATCCTCCACTATAAATACATCCCCTCACCACCTCATTCCCTCAAAACATAAATCCTTATAGAATGATTAATTTATACCCAATTCATTTACAAGCCTCTTCCCCACATCCATGACAAACATGTATCACTAAGAGGCCACATCAAAGGGCCTTAAAGAGGTTCATAAAGATGATAGTTCAAGAGGAAAAATCATCTTTCATTTCATTTTATTTCTTGAATTATTATTATTTTTTATTTAAAATTACTTTAACCATATACATGAGACTTTAAAACTATAATATATTAAATATTATATAATTTTATCATATTTATGGAAGAATTAATCATCACAATTATTCTTCTCTCACTTTTATTCATAACATAATTACACCATCTGTGATGTGTCAATTTATAAACATTGTGAATGACCTATTTTTAATTTCCATTTGATCCATGAAATATTTTCATAAAACCATTAATATTGTAATGTAAATTTTCAAATACATTGAATATTTTATATTATATTATGGAATGTGTTTTTATAAGAATTATTAATAAATAAAAAATAGGCTCTATATGATCAAAATTCACAAAAACAAACTAATGTTCATTAGTAATGTTTTTTCAAATGATTCATAGATTTACTAAATAACAGAAATTATATATAATACCATTTAATATTAGTGAATTTCATAAAAAACATGTAATATAAATTCTTTATTTTTCCATAATCATATACGAATATTAAAAATAAACCAATCACAGAAACCATTAAATAAATGCATCGGAATGAATGAAAATAACAAGATATTGTTAATAATTCAGTTGAAATATGTTATAAGAATATCATATAATTAATATAATTTTGAATATTATTCAATAATATATTTATAACACTTTTTAATCCATTATACAAGATGTTTGAAACAATTTTTTATAAGAAGAAAGTGAGGTAATTGAATTCAATCCCAATCTTCATTCATTTGGATAAACTTCTACATTAATTATTATGTGGTACAAACAATATTATTCAAAGTAATTTTGAAAATAATAATTCATAGTATTTGAATTTATATTTTAAAAAAATATTCTATTCCATTTATCAACTATCATATCGAATATTTGATATTTGTAAGAGACTTTTCTTTAAAAAATCCAATTTTAATTTACGTTCGATTAAAAAAATGATTTATATTATGTAAGTAATATTGTTTTATGAAATATTTGTTCCTATGATTCGTTTATGATAAAGGGTGGGACCTATATCTCCCTCCAATTCGATTGGAATGAATAATTTGGAGGTCGACTATATGGTTCCTCCATGTGTAATTGTGATGGTTACACCATAAGGTAGCTGTAATGGTCTCATTATGAGGTAGTCGTGCAAATTAAATTTTAAGGTATCCACAATGGATACAAATATTTTGGTATTCACGATGGTTTCAATATGAGGTAATTTCCAAATTTTCCTTTTTGGTATTATTTATGTTTTCTATGTTTTATGGAAATCTCCTGATTTCCTAATGTAACTATATGATATTTAACGGGTGAGATGTATGACTATTTTTAAAATTAAATCTTATATTTAATTTATTAATGTTTAAATTGTTTCCAACATTTATTATTTATACCTTACTAATATTCTGGTGCTCAACCTATGTTTTAAATTTTTCACAATGGGTTTATGTATGTATAAGGGATAAAGGAACGACAAGATGAATGTTGTATACAATATTCATGAACAAGTTTCATTTTTCTATTAAAAATATTTTTTTATGAAAAAATGAATGTTATTTTAGGTTTAACAACTATTTATACATATGGGTTCATATGAATAAATTATGATCAAACATTAAATAAAATTAATCTAGAATCATCTTTCGGAATGTAATAAAGTGAATTATATGGAAATATACTATATTAGGTAATTTTTCTAGACTATTCTATATATCTATTGTTTGATTATTGTTACAGGGTATTAATAAAAATATTTAATTGTTTTATGGTTTTTTGATAGGGTATTAATTGAAATTAAAAACCTATATAAATGTAAAATTATTGAAAATCTTGATAATATCACGAAAATTATTTTCACTTCGCACTTCTGAAAAATCTCTCACAGGTTCAAGATTTTCTTGAAGTGTATTTATTAAGGATGTAAATTCCAAATAATTAACATATAATAAACTCAAATTTCACACTATTTTTTTATTATCTATAATATAAAGAACTAAAATTTGATATTTGGGATAATATATAAAAATTTCAACAAAACAAGACCACTATATAGTCAGTGTTTTCCAGAGAAATCCTAAAATTAATGATGATAAATCAAAAAATGGTAAATGTTATGAATCTAAATTATCATTAGTTGTGTGTATTAATGTGAAAAAATATTATGGGTGGAGGTATTATATGTGGGTTATAATGTTACCTACCATGATTTTTTTATATATTTCACATTAAATAGAATTTGATTATATAATTCTACACAGGTAAGAATGATTTCAAATGAACACTGAATGTCTATTAAAAGATTATTATTTAAACGACTTATAGATTTTGAATTCATCATGTCTATATTATCTTCTATTTATTTTTTTTCTGTTCTCTGAAATTATTTATTTTAAAAATAATTGTAAAAAAAGTGATTTTTTATAATTCTTACAATAATATTATTTGATGAAGAAAAATAATTCAATGAATGTAATTATGAAATATAAAAATCCTAAATTGGTTAGATAAATATTTTTATTTATATTAAAATAATCATTGTACCTGATTTTGTTATATGTCCATATTATGACAAAAAAACACATTTTTGTTGAATACTATATTTTATGGTTTTTTATTAATAATAAAATAATTTCATCAACCTTTCTCAAATTAATTTTTAAAAAATAAGAATTTTTTTGGAATTAGATACCTCCTATTTTCAAAATATTCTCATTTTATTATTACATAACTATAAAATGTTTTTGTGGTAATAATTTTTCACCACAATATGGCTAAAAAGAGTAAAATCTGGTTAAAACATTTTGATAAGGCTATAACATTTATATAGGACATACCTCAATATTTTTATAACATTTTAGTTAAAAAATATGCATTCATATATTGAAAATATATCAACATTGTACCTTATTTTTATATTGACATTATATTAATTTTGTAAAATCCTAAAATCAAAATGTCACAATATTGTCATTATTATCATTAAAATATTTCTATATTGATGAAAAAATATTTTTTTTATTTTAAATTACCATTTGAAATATAGATTTTTTTTATTCATTGAATTTTATTTATTAATTTTAGTGGTTGAATAATTACATTAAATGAAAACCCGACACTAATGCAATATTTCTTTTAATATTAAAATAATAAAATAAATAATTTGAATAATTTTAAAAGAAATATAATTAAGATTAATTTTTTCCATTAATATAATGTGTGAATATATAATATTATGGATACATTGGATGATTATATTTCAACAAAAACATTTTATTTTTTAATTAATTTCAAATTAAACGAATAGTGTCAATAGATAAATAATGATATTTTATTAAAATAATATATTGTTCGATTATGTAAAGGTAGTATAATATTTTTATTGAAATATATGGAAATATATTTTCTATAATGTCATTATTTGGGAAGTTGTGATTTTATTTTCTTCTTATGTTTAATATTATATTCCCTTAAATTTTAAAATTTAATAAAAAGATTAAGTATTAAATTAGTTAACCCAAAGGATCAAACTAATGATTTGGAACAAAATTATATCCACACATATAATTATTTTTTTGATAATAAGAAAAAATCCTCCAACTAAATAAAAATTTGGAATTTTTCAATCAATTTATAAATTTTTTGTAAATTTTATATTACAAAATTTCAGGAATTTTTAAAATTTCCCCTCCCCTCAATTATAAAACGACAATGCTTATCAATTCTCATTACAAAACATTGAAACATATAGATAAAATATACCTTAAAAACTCTCTTCTACACTTCTCTTACCATTTTTTATAAGTCTTTTCTTCTAAAATGTCCAAACAAATTTCCTGCCATATGGAATCTATTTGATGTATTCTCAAGAATATATAATCATCTTTATCGACAATTTCATATTTCATTCTACATATACTTTAAAAATACATTATTATTAACAGAAAATTAATAAAATATAGTAACATCAATATATTCATATTATATTTGAAATATGATAATCCATTTTACACATATTTCTCATCATAAAAAATGTAAATGCGTAGTCTGATTGTAGTAATGGCACATCATCTGCATGAAGCGATGTAATTCATTATAAACCACTTCATCATATTAATGGTTATAATGGTGGAAATAAATAATTTGTATGATATTTACGGAAATATTATGAATCTTGAAATTTAATTTCCTATATACCATCATTACTTTTAATCAATTAGAATTTGATAATTTCTATCACACCTATGTGGGGACTACCACCTCCAAGAAGAAATTCGATTCATTTTTTAATTACATTTTAATGTTTTTTATTTAGGAATGAGGTAATAAATATATAAGATATATATTTTAAAATAATAATATTACATAACATAATTAATCTTTACCATTCCTTCATTCCAAGAATCAAAAATTAAAAACATCATTCTTACAAACATACAACCCAACATCCTCATGAATGGTGTATTTCATGTTTTTATCATCATAATTAAAAGACGAATATATATAAATATATTTATTCAACATATATTATAATTATATCTTTATTAAAATTATGAATATGAATTAAACATGATATATATTCAAGGATAGAATCTATTGGATCGAAGCATACATGAAAAATGAAGTTGTCGAAAACCAAAATAATGAAAATAACAAAAATATAGTTAACAATTATGTGAAAAAATTGGATAATATATGATATAATATGTATATATATATATGTTTGTGTAATATATTATTTAAAAAATATATATTTATTTTACATTATTTTTTAATTACATATAAGCAATGTAGAACTATCGTTAAGGGATTTAAAATATTTTTCGACTCCAATCAGACATATTGTGTACAAGGGAACTATTTATTTTATTTTTTATATATAGCTCTATATTGATATATTTAAAATTATTATATTTTTTTTAAATATGATTAATGATCATATTAATGACTAATCTATCACATGTTTATGATATAATAGTAACCAATGTGGTCAATATTTATTTGATATCTCAATTTTTTTTTGTGATTTCTATTCTTTTTTTAATGTTATATGATAATTTATAAATCCTAAACACAATTTATATTACTTATCCTCTTAAAATTTGTTATTTATAAATATATCGAGTCATATATTCATATATCTGGATCATAATTAATTTCAATAAATTCTTATAATAATCGTTGGACTATTTTTTCATTTTCATCGGCTATAACATTTTTCAATAACCATATTCCTCAAAAATGTTTTAAAATTAAAAAATTTATATGCTAATTTTGTTAATGGAATATTATGAAAACCATTATTTTATAAATTATTTTAATAGAATAATTTTAATTTATTTCAAAAGGTCACTTTTTTAATTTCATTACATAATTCAAAAGGAATATTTCTTAACGTATAATGTGTAAATAGATCTTCCCACATCCAAAACCCTATTATTCTATTATATTTTCATATTTAATTTTTTCATATTTTTTTAAAAACTAAATAATGAAACAATATGTTAATAAATTTTTAATCCATCATTATTTTCCAATCGAATTGATTTTTTTTAAAAAAATTATATTTATAGAAAATATCTTTTTATATATTTTTTCATATTAATTTGCTGGTCGTAATAATTTTCAATAAAAATTCACATTTTTATGACCACTTTATATTGCACATTAAATTTTTATTATATGTTTTTATTCATTTTATCTTATAAATAATTATTTTCTAATATATTTACAAATTTTACCTATTTTGTTCTACTAAGAACAATTTCTGAATTATGATGAAATATTAAACCTCTATATTGTTTACTCAATAATAATAATTACGGATAATAAATTTTTTTCTGATTTATTTTGATCCTTAATTATATAATGAATTCATAAGATTTGTTGGAATTGGTGAGGAATGGTTATAAATAACCCCTGGATAGAAAATTATTTCACAAGAAAAAAATTACTTCTATAGCCATATTAAATGTTTTTTTTTGAATATCTTCTATTATATTAAAAAATAATGGAACAATGATATAATGATGTACAAGATCAAGACATACTATATTAATCATTTTCATAGATGTGAATTAAAGTTTAATTATTCATGAGATTTCTAAATCAATATTATTCATGGATTCATTTTTTCATATTTTATTGATAAAATTACATGTTATATAAATTATTTAGCATTCAATTTAATCTATTTATTATTTTGTAATGTTATCATCTACTGTTTGTAACTCTTACTAAGAATCTGATGTCCCCCTCTATTTATTTTCCATTACCAATGATATGGTGATGGATATTATGAACAAATCAAGAAATAATATTCTTATTATACACATTGATTTTTTTTTTGTAATTTTAGAATCATGTTTATATCATATAATTCAATAATAGTTAATTGATTCACAATTAATGATATTTTATATTGTTTATTATACAAATGTAATAAAATAGGAACTATAAATGGGTTACTATAGGTATATTTTCAATAATTTCTACCAAATATAGAAATTATATTTGAAAAATTGAACATCATTTTGAATATCATCATATAAAAACTGTTATTGTGTTAATATTTTTATATGTTCCCAATGACTCTTATTTTTTTATTAATAGTAACAAATAATGTATATAGTTGAAAATATTTTTTCCTTTATTCTAATTTTTTAATGGTTTTAATGTATAATTATTTATATGAGGTAATGGTTACTCCAATTATGGTTGAAATAATTAATAATATGCTCGATATTTAATTATAAACATTTTATACCAGGGAATCATTTTTTGTATCTAAATTTATTTACACCGATTTTATGGGAATATTTTTGAATTAAAATTTTCAACAATTATATATATTATTTTTTAAAATTGAATCCATATTTGGTAATGAAATATGTAATGTTTTTTAATATTGTAAAATTTATTTTTTCCTCATAATGTATATTAAATATAGTAAAAATTATGTCCCATGGTTATGGTCAAAACGCATATACCATGTAGCATTAAACCAAGTGATAAGTGAATGTTTTTTTATTAGACATCTGTAAATCATATTTGGTAGAAATATTTTTACATAATAATATGTTGTATTTTAATAAATGGATCTTTGGATGCTTTTGTTTTGAGTTTCTCCTTATTATATTTTATTCATTTATGAAATTTCATGTCTATCCTATATAATTTTTATTCAAGGACCCCTATATATTCTTTAATTTATATAGAATTGAGCAATAGTTAAAATCTAAAACCTATGAATACATATTCAGAAAATCCATATCAATTATTTATGTAAAGACCTGAAAATTTCAAAGGAATTTTTTTTCTCAATTTCTTTGGAATTTTACTAGAACGCAGTTTCTGACGGCGCCTGATTCCGATGCCCGGTGTGCCCGAAATCAATTTCCGAAGAATAGCTCGGGTACTTTCAGTGAACGAATGAGAAAGTTTCTCTATCTTTTGAACTGGTGCTCAGAATCAAAATCTGAGGGCACCGATGACACTACATCGCCGGTAATTGCTTAGGAACACCTATTCCAGAGTTACATTTGTGCGGGTGGAGAAGTTAAATTTTTGGATTAAATGAGGAATAAAAAAAATTGTAAAACAATTTTATTTTAAGTCTAAGGTGGTTTTATCCTATATGGGGAAGTTGGGGTGACACATAACTACCAATGTGAGGATAAATTTGAGGATAAATCTGAGGTGGGCCCCACACGAGCCCCAACCATTCACATTCCCCTAACTCTCATAAACCCCCCCTTTAAACTTGTTAACTCCCTTAAATTAAGTAACTCTTCCACTTCCTTATTTAATTTTCCAACCTACCTCTTAATTAATTAAACAACTCATGGTTTAATTAATTAAGTGAATTGGATTTGAATTTTTTAAATTTGAATGCATGGCATGGGTAAATAAAATAAGGCGGGGCCTTATTTGATTTTGGTTGGAATTGTTGTGTTAAGTGAAAGGGAAGAGAGCTCTTGACTTTTGAAGAACTTATTCCTCCGAAGAAGAACGCTTCATCGCCTTTGTTGAAGAACGCGAAGAACATTGAAGCTTCGATGAAGAACACCGTCTCATCTTGCATATTCTCTCCACGTCGAAGGAAGCGAGACGTCGCATTCTTCATCGAGCGAACATCGACGACGTGCCTTCTCTTCTTCTTCCACTATGTCAAGGGAGGAGACACCACCGCGGGGAACGTCTCCATTGACGACGACTCTTCCTCCGATGTCAATGGAATTGGCACCGATCTTCCGCGACATCCATTCGTTGCGATGCTTTCCTCTTTCCGCGACTTGAAGATGTGTGACGTCTTTGAAAAGTAGGGGTTGATTACTTTTTGTTCGTGAAGTATCCCTTGTCGTTCTTCGTCATTACTTTTGGGCTACTTGTTATCATTGTAACGGGAGGAGGTCGGACCACCCGAACATGGCCGACTCTCCTCCCCCTTGTTTTTGATTATATTGCAGCTCTAATGAAGTCAGCATGGTGCAATGGCAATGCACGGAAACAAAGAGGATGACGGTGATGAAGCATGGTGCCGTCGCGCCCCGCCGTTGAGGTCGAACGAAGTCGCGACGCCGTCGCGCCGCTCCGTAAAACCACGAAGAGGCCGCGATTTGTTTATTTGAAGTGAAGATTGACGAGAGACGATGAAGAGGTCCGCAATGCCGTTTTAATCCCTTCACAATGAAGATCGGGTCCCAAGAGGGTCGTTGGTGAAGACGGTAGGAAAAACCGACCACTGGAGCGCGTCCAGTGGTCCGCAAAAAGCGGCGGCGACGCGCCACTCCGGCGCGGCGGCGCAGGCGACCAGCAGCGATGGCGCGCCGGTGGAGTAACCCTCAGCAGATGAGCCCCAACAGTAGGGGATAAACCAGAATGGAATCGGCCATTCCAGATTGGGACGGCGCGGCTTATGCTGCGCTGGTTCGTCAATCGCGGTGGGTTGTAACCCCCCCCCCCCTCGCACAAGCTGGGCACGCGGGCGTCGCGCCAGTGCCAGGCCGTCCGGGCTGGGCCGCGCCCACCGGGCCGGGCCGCACCCTATCGGGCCAGACCCGGATCCTGGTCGCATCGACTCGGATCGGGCTGGCCCGGGGGGTATCGGGCCGGGTCGGATCGGGCCCAAACCCCATAATTTCGGACAAATCTGTTCAAATGTCCATAACATGGGATTCAGACCTCCGATTGACGCACCGTCTATTGCGTTGGGATCCTTGGATAGAGACGGTAGTTTTGTTATATTAAACTCAAGGTTCCGGAGAACTTTCGGTAAGGCCGGGTTGGTTCGAACCCGAAACCAATCGGGCCCTCGGAGGGGAAACACATATAACTTGAGCCCCGGACGTCCGATTGATGTGTTGTCGACATTGTTGGATTCCTCATGATGAGACGGAACATTTGTAATACTTCTACTAAGATTTGGATGCAGTTGGATAGTGGTCGTGTTCGATTGTACCCGAAATCCAACCGGACCCCTTGAACAGAAAAGTTGATAACCTTCAGACCGGACGTCTGTTTTATGAACCGTCAGCGGTGTCGGTGATCATGTTGAGAAACGGTCCCTACGAGTATAACCTATGAGTGTTCAGGGTACATTTGAGATACATCCTGGTTGGTTCGTACATGAAACCAACCGGGCCCCTGGGACGAAAAGGCTAATAACTCACAGACCAGGCGTCCGGTTTACGCACTGTCTGTTGCGTTGAGACCCCTATGATGAGGCGGTCCTTTGAGATACTTCTTTATGTGACTTTGAGATAATTGGAGTATCAACCAGTAGCTCTTGGATTGGATCCTTCCGGAGATGAGCGTACATAGTACGGAGACCGTGTAGCCAGCTGAGACCCAACGATTGCTTGACCGACTCGACTTGGAGTGAGTCCATTAGCCCTGTGGATGGAGCACTACTTTGTTTGGGTGCTGACCCATGGAAGATGGAGAAATACTGAGTTTGGTTGCAGACGCGTGATACATGACAGGGGAGTACCTCCGTAGGCTATTAGGGGGTGTGCACTACTGTGTTTGGGTGGCATACCCCGGCGGGACACACTACTGTGTTTGGGTGGCTGACCCATGGTATTCGATAGGAGGAGTACCTCAGCAGTCTTAGGATAGTGAGTAGTACCTCAGAGTCGTGATAGGATCATTTTACTCTCTAGAGACGGGGCTCTTCAGCAGTTACGGTTTCGATAATAAAAATCCTGGTTTGAGCTGAGTCTATGACCTTTGTGTTTACCTCATGAACGAGATGGGTAACTTGATAACATAGGTATATGTATGTGCATATACCTAGGTATTAGTTATACGTTGATTTCATAACCTTCTGTTTCCTCATGATTGAGATGGGTTACTTGATAAATTAGTTATAAGTTTGGGATTATACCTAAGTAAGGGTTATCTGTTGAGATTCTAATTTGTGGTAATCCTTGTTGGATTTAGTGAGACCATGAGGCTCTCATGGTCCCTACTGAGTATCGTATACTCACCCCTACACGGGTTATGCCCGCAGCTCATTGCGTTGGTTGTAGACGACGGATAGCGCTGACATAGGCCAAGTGTTCGAGGACTGGACGATACCCAGAGGTGGACCTCACGACGAGTCAGTATCCGGAGGTGGGTTTCATGGAGAGACGACACTCGGAGGAGGTTGACGGGCGAGAAAGTTGTGGAGGCTATATGTACCTACCCTTCAGGTAGGATATGTGGCGGATGATCCAGGAGCTACGCTATTTGTACATACCCTTTAGGTAGAATCCGTGGTGGACGATACATGAGTTGTGTGTCTTCTTCCACCTACATGTCTTTTATGTTGTACTTTACATTCAGTTGTAGTTGTACCTATCTGTTGGGATTTTATTTCCGGACCCTCTATACTTTCATCTCTTTTTTTACTGTTGTACATAGTGTTTTCATCCTCCTATACTCTAGTTGGGTTTTTGTTTACGTTTATAAAGACAACGCCTTCCCAGTTATCAGGATTTACTCCTTTGGTGCTAGTCTCCGGCCCCTGTCCTATGGAAGGCGGGTTTGGGGTAGTCACGACACGGGCCCCAAGGACGGGTCGTGACAAATTAGTATCAGAGGAGTCGGTTCAACCGTAGAACTTATAACTCTGATAATTTATTTTTGTGAAGCGATAGTGTTAAGAGTAACGAGTGTGTTTTTTAGTTCAAGGAGTCCAGTGTTGGTGCGGGCGGCCGACGTATCCATACACCAGGACCCTGACTACTGAATTCCCACATTGTACATGAAAAACCTGATTGCGTGTGTGTTTCCAAAAGTTATTTTAAAGTCATCTCAAACCAGGTCAGCTCACCAAGTATAATCGTTTGATTGTGTCACGTTGTTTCTTCCAGGAGTCCTTTCCACGGATGACCAGGTAGAGCCCGGAGGGATATGCATACTGATAGCCTGCTGAGTGACGAGGCTTTGGTACATGGCCCTCTTACAGTTGAGACACTAGTGTAGGCACCAGTGGTAATACCATACATTGTGCCACCGATGCCACCAGCCCCAGCAGTACGCGATGCCCGCCGCTTAAGAGCGCTGCATGTGTTCCATTGCCAAAGGCCACCCAGATTCCGAGGAGAGATGGACCCGCAGGTGGCTGAGGATTGGCTGGAGGCTGTGGTGAGAGTCTTTAGGCTGGTGGGGATGCCAGCAGACTTCATGTTGATCTTTGCTACCAGCCTCCTTCAGGCAGCAGGAGGCAGGTGTGGAGCCACTTGTTCCAGTTTTGCAATGAGATGAACTTCACATGGGGAGACTTTGAGACCTTTTTCAGTTTGGAGTTTGTATGAGTAGCTCTGCACCCCGAGCGTGTATAGGATTTTCTGCCTTTTCCACATGATTTTCGATCAGTATCCAAGTCTTCTGTGGGCAGTAGACATATGATTCAGAGGTCCAAGAGGAATAGATCCAGCTATATGAGGAGCAGGAAGTGTTATGAATGTGGTAGGAAGGGTCACCTGGCACATGAATTTCGACTCCCCGCAGAGTTGATCCGCAGGCATTGGAGGAGCCACCGAGACAGAAGCAGCGGCGGGTGCTTGAGTAACAGCCGAGCAGTGGACAAGGTAGTAGAGCTCCGAAAGCAGGTGGACAGGAGTGGAAATTGTGGATTCTTTTTTTTTCTTGGTACTTCTAGTTCCATGTTTTTGTTGTATTTGTATCTTTTTACTATGAGCTGTAGTAATAAAAAGACACTTCTCTTTGTGATGTTTTCTTTCCTGTCCTTTTGTCGGTTGATACTGAGATGTCCCGTTTAAAACTATTGACTTGACCCTCACTTTAGAGATTTCTACTGGAGGAGACCCACTGACCTCACACTGATGCCGACAGTGTGACTCGACCCTTGGAGGCGAGAGTGACGGTTGGATCTCTTGGTAGTAACGTCGAGGCCTTACGACGTCATTCATGGCATGAATGCATCATTCATTTCAGGATTGACTCTATTAGGAAATGGGTGTGGTTCATCTAGGGTATGAGATCGAGTTTCTCTTTTCGGCAAATGAGAAATCTTAGAAGCTCTTATGGATTGTAGGCAAAGAATGTGCAGATCATCGAGGAGCGGATGAAGACTGCATAGTGTAGTATGAAATAGAAACTTGCGCCAGTCTTAGAGACTCTGGCGTGTTAAATGTTTCAAAAAGAGGAATCTTTAAGGAGAGATGTGTCTGCGAAGCAGCAGATGTGGAGGCAGAGCTAGGAGAGCATCATGATGTGGTGTACATTTTAACATTTTTCAACCACCCGCCTTAGTTGACCCCTCCAGGCTCAGGGAGCTGGAGGGTAGGGGAAGAGTGCGGCTGCATGCGGTCAAGGAGTGTGACCCAATGGCTCTAAAAATGATTCAAGGGATAGTCTGTGTCCAATACTAGCTGCCATAGTAACAGACGTCGATATGAATCATTCCTTCCATTCACAAATCATGTCCCATACCTAGTGTTTCCGTTAATCCATAGACATGACCCTCACGTCTGGAGATACATTGGGAGAAGACTCGATAATCACACAAATGCCGACAGTGTGGTCAGACCCTCGAGGTGAGTGTTTTGGTTGGATTCTCTTGGTGGCAGCGTCGAGGCCTTACGACGTTGGTTTGATTATGGACTGGGCATTCACAATTCATACACAAATTGACGGTATTAGGCAAAAGGTTGTGGTTTAAATATGACGTCAGGATGGGTTTTCCTTGTTCGGTGAAAAAAACCCCAGACAACACTGGATAAACTCATGCATAGGGGGGTGCGGCCGATCACTCTTGAGTCAGCCAACATTACCCGCATGGCAGCAAGAGTTTTGAGTTTCAGTTCTAAATACGAATTGGAGGCCTCTTGAGTTCGAGGATGACGATCACGTCCTTATACGGGTCTCACCTCGACGAGGTTTACAGAGATGTGGCCAAGGCGGCAAATTATCTTCGTGGTTCAGTGGACCTTTTCAGGTCCTCAGTAGGGTAGGCGTGGTGGCTTACCGTTTTACCCATCCACCTCAATTGCACCAGGTGCACGACGACTTCCATGTATCTCATCTGAGGAGATACGATCACGACCCTTCTCAGATCATCGACCATGAGGAGATGGATGTTGGCGATGGGGTGACTTTTGCAGGGTTCCAGTAGAGGTTGAGGATCGATAGAAGCGGGTCATATGAGGATGGTTGATTCCTCTTGTGCGCTTTTGTAGGAAGCACAGGAACCTCCATGTGAGCACATGGGAGCGAAATTATCACATGCATGCTCAGTACCGTTTTTGTTTCCCCGGGATGTGTTGAAGCCTTATGGGGATGTAAAGCCCTGAGGTGGGAGTAATGTGATGACCCGAAAATTTAAGGAATTTTTTTTTCTTATTTTTTTTGAATTTTACAAGGACGCGGTTTCTAACGGTGCCTGATTCCGAGGCCTGGTGTACGTGGAATCAACTTCCGAAGTTTATCTTGGGAACGTTCAGTGAACGAACGAGCGGGTTTTTCTAACTTTAGAACCGGTGCTCAGAATTGAAATCAGAGGGCACCGATGAAACCACAACGCCGGTAATTGCTTAGGAACACCTATTCCGGAGTTGCATTTGTGTGGGTGGAGAAGTTAAATTTGTGTATTAAATGAGGAATGAATAAAATTGTAAAAAAAATTTATTTTTAAGTCTATGGTGGTTTTATCCAACATGGGTAAGTTGGGGTGACACATAACTACCCATGTGAGGATAAATTTGAGGATAAATGTGAGGTGGGGCACACATGATCCCCAACCTTTCACATTTTCATAACTCTCATAAACTCCCCTTTTAAACATGTTAACTCCCTTAAATTAAGTAACTCTTCCACATCCTTATTTAATTTGCCAACATACCTCTTAATTAATTAAACAACTCATGGTTTAATTATTTAAGTGAATTGGATTTGAATTTTATAAATTTGAATGCATGGAATGTGTAAATAAAATAAGGTGGAGCCTTATTTTATTTTGGTTGGAATTGTTTTGTTAAGAGAAAGTTAATAGATCTCTTGAGTTTCGAAGAACTTCTTCTTCCAAAGAAGAACGCTTCATCTCCTTTGTTGAAGAATGCGAAGAACACCAAAGCTTCGACAAAGAAAACCATCACATCTTGCATCTTCTATCCACATCTAAGGAAGAGAGACACCGCATTCTTCGTCGAGTGAACACCGACGACGTTCCTTCTCTTATTCTTCCTTCGCGTCAAGGGAGGATGCACCACCGCGGGGAACGTCGCCATCGACGACGACTCTTCCTCTGATGTCAACGAAAGCGGCACCGATCTTCCACGACGTCTAATCATCACGATGATTGCCTCTTTCCACGACTCGACGACGTGCGATGTCTATTCAATGTAGGGGTTGATTACTTTTTGTTCGGGAAATATCCCTTGTCGTTCTTCATCATTACTTTTGGGCCGCTAATTATTGTTGTAACGGGAGGAGGTCGGACCCCCGAAAACGACCGACTCTCCTCCCCCTTGATGTTTATTATAATGCAGCCCGAACGAAGGTGGCGCGGTGCAACGAAACCGCGCGGAAACAAAGTGGATCACGGTGAAGAAGCGTGGCATCGTCGCACCACGCCGTTGAGGTTGAAATATGCCGCGACGCCGTCGTGCCGCGCCATAAAACCACAAATCGACTACGGTTTGTTTATTTGATGTGTGGATCGATGGGCAACAATGAAGCGGGCCACAAGGGCATTTGAATCCCTTCTCAGTGAAGATCGGGTCCCGGGAGGACTGTTGGTGATGACGACATGCGAAACAGACCACCAGAGCACGTCCGGTGGTCCACAGAAGGCGGCGGTAGTGCGCCCCCAGAGTAACCCACCGCAGCTGAGCCACGAGTTGGGGGAAGAACCAGAACAACTTCGGCCATTCCAGATTCGGGCGGCACTTCTTATGCCGCGCCGGTTCGTCAACCCCCCCCCCCCCCCCCCCCCCCCCCCCGCACCCGCTGGCCACGCGGGCACCGCTCCAGCGCCAGGCCGGGCAGGGCCGCCCATGGCGGGTCGTGCCGGCCAGGTCGGGCTGTGCCGCGCCCTATTGGGCCGGACCCGGACCTGGGTCGGGTCGACCCGGTTCTAGTCCGACCCAGGGGGTATCAGGCCGGGTCGGATCGGGCCTCAACCCCCTAATTTCGGACATATCCGTTCAAACGTCCATAACATATGCTTTGGACCTCCTATCGACACATAGTCAGTTGCGTTGGGATCCTTGGATCGAGACGGTCATTTCGGTATATTACCCTCAAGGTTTTGGAGAACATTGGGTAAGGGCGGGTTGGTTCGAACCCGAAACCAACCGGGCCCTCATAGCGGAAACGCTTATAACATGATCCCCAGACGTCCAATTGACGTGCCGTTGACTTTGTTGGATTCCTCTTGATGAGACGGAACTTTTGGTATAATTCTCCTGAGATTTGGATGTAGTTGGGTAGTGGCTGGGTTGGATTGTACTCGGAATCCAACTGGGACCCTGGAACGGAAAAGCTGATAACGTTTAGACCGGATGCCCATTTGATGAACCGTCAGTGGCATTGGTGATCACGTTGAGAAACGGTCCCAACGAGTATACCCTATGAGAGTTTGGGGTACAGTTGAGATACGGCTGGGTTGGTTTGCACACAAAACAAACCGGGCCCCACAGAAAAAAGGCTAATAACTCACAGACCGGGCGTCCGGTTGACGCGCCATCTGTTCAATTGATACCCCTATGACTAGGCGGTCCATTGAGAAATTTATTTGTGGGACTTTGAGAAACATGGAGTATCGACCATTATCTCATGGAGCGGATCCTACCGGAGACGAGCGTACAGAGTACATAGACTGTGTAGCGAGCTGAGACCTGACGACTGCTTGACCGACTTGGCATGGAGTGAGTTGACTAGCCCAGTGGACGGAGCACTACTTTGTTTGGGTGCAGACCCATTGAGGACCGAGCACTATTGAGTTTGGGTGCAGACCCACGGTAATCGACCGGAGAGTACCTCTGTAGGCTATTAGGGGATGTGCACTACTGTGTTTGGGTGGCATACCCCGTCGGGAAACACTACGTTGTTTGGGTGGCTGACCCGCGGTACTCGATCGGAGGAGTACCTCAGCAGTTTTAGGTTAGTGAGCAGTACCTCAGAGTCATGACAGGATCACTGAACTCTCCATAAATGGGGCTCTTCAGCAGTTACTGTTTCGATAATGAAAATCATGGTTTGATCCGAGTCTATTACTTTTGTGTTTATCTTATGAACTAGAAGGGTCACTTGATAAATTAGGTATATGTATGGGCATATAACTAGGTAGTGGTTATCCGTTGATTTCATAACCTTGTGTTTCCTCATGATAGAGATGGGTTACTTGATAACATAGGTATAAGTATGGGCTTATTCCTATGTAAGGGTTATCTATTGAGATTCTTCTTTGTGGTTATACTTTTGGATTTAGTGAGACCTTAGGGTATCGGGGTCCCTACTGAGTATCGTATACTCACCCTTGCATGGGCTATGCCTGCACCTTGTTGTGCTGGTTGCAGACGACGGGCTGCGCTGACAGAGGCCAACTGTTCGAGGACTGGACGGTACCTGAAGGTGGACCTCACGACAAGTCAGTACCCGGAGGTGGGATTCACGGCGAGATGACACTCGGAGTATGTTGATGTGCGAGAGTGTTGTGGAGGATATCTGTACCTACCTTTCATGTAGGATATGTGGCGGACGATCCAGGATTTGTACTATCTGTACCTACCCTTCAGGTAGGATCCATGGTGGACGATCCAGGAGTTGTGTGTCCTCTTCCGACAACATGTCTTTTCTGTTGTACATTACATTCAATTGTAGATGTACCTATCTATTGGGCTTGTATTTATGGCCCCTCTGTACTTTCAGCACTTTTGTTACTGATGTACTTATTGTTTTCATCCGCTTGTACTCTGGTTGTGTTTTTTGTTACGTTTATAAAGCAACGCCTTCCCAGTTATCGGGATTTACGCCTTTGGTTCTAGTCGCCATCCCCTGGCCTATGGAAGGCTGGCTTGGGGTAGTCATGGCCCGGGCCCCGAGGACGGGTCGTGACAATTTAGTGGTTTTTATATTCCAAATAATTCGTTATAATGGTCTATAAAAAGTGTCCAATAGAGTAAAACCTAAGGAGAGTGATAAATCCTATCCGAAAATCGATAAGATTATCTCCTCTTATAACTCAGAAAAATATATTACATTCATAATTAACATTTTAATATTTTTATCCTACAAATAAATGAATTATATTTTGATCATGTAACCAATATTATTCACCCAGTTTAAAAAAAAATGAATGTAAAAGTATTAATCATGTATGTGTGGACGACATCCTCAATGTCTTGTTACAATTAATTTCCAATCAGAATATTCCATCGTTGGTTATATTGAAGGGTTATATATTTTTAAATAACATTTCGATTATGATTAATTTTTATAATATTATATCATATATACCATCTTACCATTAATCCCTGCATCAAATGAGAAAATCATTCATGCATATTTGTATAATAACAGCTCTATAAAGGGATTCAATTTAGTTCCCTTTAAATTTTTACATACATTCAATTAAATTTATATTTAATTTATATAAATAATTTATATAATATAATAACATGTAAATACTCTTTAGTAATTATATATCATAACATTTATTCATTTGATCAAATTTAATTGAATCACATTGTGTGTGTATGGTGTATTGTCTAAATAAAGGGCGTAATAAATTTTTCTAGGTCTCCCATGTATTAATTAAAAATTATATATAAATAATGCATATATATATATTATATTTATGACTTGATATAAATTTTGGAGAAATGGAACAATGATCAATGTACAAGTACTAGAACTACAATGAACAAAATCCACATGAATAGGGAAATTGTTTACACCTAAAGACTTCGCTAAAAATTATATATTAATAAGTGGGTATTGAAATTTTATATGTCGATAATATGTTACAATATTATTATATATTTTAATATGATATATAAATATAAATAATATATATTTAACATTAAATAATTTAGAGTGATTTTAAATAATTTCAAACATCAGTTATGAGATATATTAATTGTCAATTATTTCTATGAGACACATGCCATATTCACCACTTGTATATTTTATTTTATGTACATACACCCCATGAGATAATTTCCTGATAATTGTCAAAAAAAATATAGGTATTAACATATCCATATATTGTTATATATTTTATGGTATTTTATTTAAAAGTTACCCAACCAGTAACAGATTTATATGAAAATATCACTATTCATCTTGATTATTTATCATTAAGAATATGATGATGAAATTTTTAATATATCACTAAAAATAAAATTACATTATGATCCTCTGGTTATTTAAAATTATTATATGTTATCTAATCATATTAATTTACATATGAACTGTAAACACCAAAAAATTATTTTTATGGAAAATAGACAATATTTCCATTTTTACTTGAATATACTTTTTCATCTATAAACGTGATTTCTAAAATAGTTTCATTAAACTTTTTTCATAATATAAAAGTATATTTTGACGTTAGTTTTTACAATATTTTTATTTTATTAAATGTTTTAAATGTAAAATTCAATATTTATAAATTATATAATTTTTAATTTTTATCAACTATGTAAATGGATAAGTGTTTTTACATAAAAGACGTGAATTGAAATTTAGTAAATCATTACTACTCAAATATTTTAATATTAATCTTCTGGTATAAACTTATATTTTAAATTGAAATTATTTTATATAATATTTTACTTTTTACCATTTTTATAAGGTTAATCCAAAATGAAATTTTTTATTTTCTTCATTAAAAAATATAGATATATTTTAAATAAAATTTCCATTTATTATAACACCAGTTAATGTTAATTATGTTATAATGGTTATATTGTCCAATGTTATAATCATTTTTCATTCTCTAAATGGTTTATCATTATGATAGAGATATTTTTATTATAAAACCCTTTTATATTCTAATGCTTATATTAGGGAAAAGTGTTTAGTTTTTTTATGAAACTAAATTATAATAAACATATTATCATATTATTGTAATGAATAATGATATTTTGGAACCCGAATTATTGGTTTTTTATAATTTTTGAGGTGGGAAAAATTGATATATCACTCTAATTCATTGGGTGAATAAAATTGTATCATGTTGCAATGTGGAATAGACTATTGATTGAACTTGGTTCAGTAATGGACAAAGTACACTATGAATTTCTATAGAGTAAACTAAGACTATGTATATTATGTGATACGGGGTGAATCCATTATGATATTATATTATTATAATTAAACTTTGACAATAGTAATGATTTTATATGATTATATATATTTAGAAGACATATGTATATTTCCATTTATTTTTTATCTTTGATTATTTAATTTTATTCATTTATGATTCATATATTAAAAGAATTCAAGATTTATTCCACAACTGAAGATTACAATCTCTTATTAACCATGTATTAATTGAAAATGTTATGTTCATGTTAGAACACCGTTATTCTCATGTAAGGCTTAGGTGATCATAGAAATATTCCATATTTAACCATATCCTTCTTCTGTGTTCACCCATTGTTAAATTTATATTCTTCAAGTTATAATGTAATATATTCTGTATGAAATGTCTATTAAATGAAAAATTATTGATGAACAGTTTTCGAGATGGTGTAGATATCATACAAACATGTTGTTTCTGTATCAATGTATCTAATGAAACTAATACTAATGCACTATTTCTGGTAGTTGAATGAAATGAATTTGAATTTTCTTCTAATAATTTGTAATGATTGCATATGAAATGTATCATACCCTATATTTCAATTCAATAAAAACATTTTTCCTTGCAAACTAGAATGATAGTTATATAGTGTGAAAACATATGATATTCATTTGTATATGAAGATGTCATAAGTTATGATAAAAATAGATTATGATTTTCCTTGAAAAATATCCCTTTCTATATGTAATGTGGGTATTTTTTTTGGAAAAGATAAATCTGGGTGTAATTACCCTAAAATGAATTGGCTGAGTGAGTCCTGGAAATCACTTTTTTTGTAATGTCAGTGTGTAAGTTCCAAACCATTTCTAGTGGAATCTACAGAAATACAAAATGTAATATTATGTTTTTTATACAATGGTTGAGGCATGTCTTAGTATTTTTTGGATAAAATATGATGTTGTTGGAGGGGTTTTTGAAAATTTAATATTAGCATATGGTTTACCAAATCTACTCCCCCTGCCACTCTAAGCCATTAAACTCCATACAATAAGGGATTTCATGGTTGGTGCACTTTTTTCAAACCCTTCACTAACATGGGAATAATGCTGAACCAACATAGAAGAGGTGCATGGTGAGTATCCATCGTTTTGAAAATCATGAACCCCTACCCAAGAAACCGCATGTGTGTGGAATTAAATCCTCCTAAAATTTATTTGAAAATTCACAAACACCCTGATCATAACCATAATTCAACACCACTAAAACATATACTTATTCGAACCATTTTGAGTATCCTAGATTGATTATATATTCTTATAAACTCTATTATTAACTACACAGATTCCATAATAAATAATTGACTTCTCTCCATGTATGTGATCTCATCACTATTAGTATTATATATCCTTGTATCCCTTTATAGGTGAATATGGAACTATTTTCCTTTATTGGATAGGGTTTAATCCAATATTTTGTTGGATTTTGATCAATTTTATCATGATTCTAGGATTTGGTTCTTAATCTAATATTACTTCTTGTTCATGAAAATTACACATCTATTGGGTTATTTCCATTGGTGAACTCCTATTAAATATCTTGAGATAGCTTATCTAAATAAGAAAAACCATTTTCATGAATTCTTACTTATTTTATGTGTAGTTCAATTTTAATTTCCATTCGTGGAAATTGAATTATTGTATGTATAAATTAATTGATTAGTTTGTTAATGAAAGAATGAAATTAATTGTCTAGTTGGAATGTGATAGTGAAATGGTATGAAATTAGGATATCAAATTTCACCAATTTAATGAATTGTGGAATTGGGTGATTATTGTAATTTTATATTTATCAAATAATATAAATTATCAGATTGTTTAATTGATGATAAATGGTTAATAGTTTAATATGATTGGTGGTTGATTAATATGTCAATGATGAATTGGTCATATTATTCCAAATTCAGTTGAACCATGGTTGCTTTAATTATTAGATTAATATAACAAGATATGAAATGTTGATAAAATAATCAGTGATACAAAAACATTGGGAATTTTGATATATTTGAATTGTGTGATAGTTATACAAATGAGTGTGGGAAACAACATGTTTCTTAAAAAACCCACATGTGTTATTTTTCAATGGGTTATTGGACATATAATGTTGCTTAAGATACCCAAAGGGTACTAGAAATATAAATATATATTGTAATTCATTCATATTATAAATATGTGTGGTAAATGAATTGATTCTTCAAAATACCACTTCGGTGTTAGATTGATAAATGAGTGTGGGAGCATAAAATTCACTTAAAATACCAACTTTTGATATTTTTTGTTAAATGTTTGTTAGGAAAAACAAATACTTTTAAAAAACATGCGGTCATAATCATAGAGTGCTAGGGACAAAATGTTTGCATTGGACTATGGTTCTAATTAGTAGTGAGATAAATTAATATTAATGGAATAATGAATGAATATGTTATAATGAATTGTAAATCAATTTGTGATATTATTTAGAGTCTGGAATCAGTAAATAATGTAGTTATGGGTCAGGTGTCTTCATGAACCTACTGAAACTATGTGTCTAATTAATAAATAATTAAATGTGAAAAATATTTAATTATTTCTTTGTAATTTATTCTTTATACAACTACATACGCTCTTATTGACTGGATATTTTTAAGAAACTATTGGTGGTGGAAAACTTTTTTATACTCACACCCTACATGAGATGCCAAATCAGTACCTAAATAGACTGATTGATTATAGTATATCGTAATGGAAACAACCATATGTCAGATGAATGTGATGGGGTAGATCATTGATGAGGGAACCAGAATTGGTGCCATGACCCGCTTGGGGGAGTTTTCAGTTTTTCTAACATGGGTTTCCATTTTGAAACATGACACATATTTGGAATGAAATGTCACCTGTAGTAGTTTTGGATATTATTTTTTATTCTGATTAACATTTTATTACTTGTCTATTTTGGTTATGGAATTACATTGGTTGTTGGTTATTTTGTTTTTTTATTGATTGTTTTTATTTCTATTATACAAAATTTATTATGAGGGTATATTCTCCCAATTTTATATATATTAGACCCTCACTACTTTTCAGCATCCCTGGAAATAAACAGATGCGTTCTTGAGGTCAAGTAAAAAACAAGTATAGGGAACTAGTATTGGATCCCAAGATGGGATGATAGAAAGTGGTATCAAAGGGGGTTTTATTTTATATTCTATGGTATTAATAAAATGGAAATTTCTACATGTTATTTTTGTGAGGATTGACTTGTTCATGGGTTTGTGAGTGGTAGTACCTAACCCATGTACAAGGGAAAATCCATGAACCTAGGGTTGGACTGTTGTTATTGATGTGATTTTTTATGGTTGGAAGTTATTTTACCTCAAATGATGAACTTGTTTTGGGATGTGATTTATCATTTTGAGAGTTTCTAGTATTTGACTCAGGTTTTGGTATTTCATTAGAGTCAATTATACCTGAATCATTCAATAAAAAATAGGGTTTTCACTAATATGCATCAATTTTAGGTACACATAAAAATGCATGTTGTATGTATGTTTTTAAAATTAAAATCATTTTCATTTTTTGAGACAGTGAACTAAAAAAGGTTCTTGATGTCAACTTGAATGTTTTAAAATTTAGAGAAAAAATGATAATAATTGAGAGTGTAAACAAAAAATATCAATTAAGAATGTGTTTATCCTTGTAAACCATGAAATATATTTATGATTGTTAACATTAGTGATAGTTCCACGGTTTGGTCCACGCTGTGAGAATAAGGGATTACTTGTTATTAATTACATGAATCACTAGTTGTGTAAATGGTTTAATGTTTTTTTATGTGTCTTATGACTTCTATTTGGTATTGTAGATATATAAAACCATGATTATGTTTGTTGATACGATTAAAGAAGATAATATATGGATATGTGACTATAGTAGATGAACCTATGTCTCCAGTAGTTCCATGTGAGAACGATCAATATAGGTTCTATGAAAACATTTCGTACACCAAGCAGATCAATGGAAGATACCCAGTGTACTTTGTAAAAATTATGTCTGACATGACACATGTGATTTAGTTGTAGCACCCTCTATTGTTTACCTAAGTGGTGGGACCACTATAAGATGATTTCTAGATTAATTTTATCCAGAAAACACATGACCACTTATAGACAGCTTATATAAAGATATTCAAAAAAGCTACATACATATATAATGTTCATCATACCATTATTAAGATGATGTGTATAGATTGGATTGTGTTTCAGGAATAATTTTTAGATAACTTCCATCCTAAGTCACTTAGGCAGTAGAGGGAAGCATGGTTTGTGAGAAGGACCTAGGGGAGAATGTGTATGATGGACTATGATAGATTCATCACTAATTTGAATCATGTTTTTCCAAAATTGATAAGAGTATAGGTGGTCATAAAAAATTTGATTCGGGATGGGCATGAATTTTAGATTTTGTTATAGGATAATGTCATTTAACTAAAAATGATTTTGGATGTATTGAAATAAAATATCATTTTAAGGGAACATGGAATAGTATTCCAACGGAGAACATTTGGTTTCTATAGGATGATCAAGATGATCATATTTCATGTGTAGGAATCAATACTAAATAATTCTGCCAATTGTGACAGTTATAAGAGATTCTATGAGGAAGGTTATATCACATATGAAATTACTTAAGTGACCTATAACTAGTGCAATAGGATAGGTAAATATTGTGGATATTTCCCCCGACCATCAGTAAATTATTGATCATCTGATAAAACCAGGTATCTATAATAGTTCTATAAGAATCCACAATAGATGGGTGGTGAATCAGTGATAAGAAATACTGGGTGTGCTAGAAGGGGGTCATCTACACCACATTAGTTTTGAAATTAGAGTTCTAATATCATTGTATGTAGAGTCCAATGATATGGTTATTCTGGAAATGATACTTCATATATTCACAGTAGTGTAGCTTAGGATATTTAGAATACAACAGTGAGATTGGGGTTGGTGAATTTCATGCAATTCAGTATACACCTATGGATAGTGAGTTTAGACTATCGACAACTATAATTACTATTCTTCTAGCTTCAACAATTTCTAGTTAATTTTATGATATTGCTTCCAGTCATTCCATTTTATCTACTAATTTTAAAATTGTATTGCCACTCGTTGTAGAGTTTTTGAGTGAGATTATGATGATTGATACCCCATTTGAAGTATGACCAATGGAAAAAGGTTTAGACATTGCATGTTCACTCGAGGATGGGGTGTATCATTCTATATAGGATGATTACATTCTAGATATTTCAGGGTGTTCTGAAATCATGGGTATTGAATAACTAATTTCCTTTTATGAAAAAAATATAATGTTACAGTAGGAGAATGACATTCATATATCTAAAGAGTGAGTTGTATATAACCCAAGGTGGTGGAATATAAAGGAGGGTCATGTTGGGCAGTTCGTCAGCAATAAGGGGTTCCCACCGGCTATGTTTCAAATTATTAATGGGATAATGTGAGTGTATATTGTGAGGTATTTTCACACATATTGGAATTGTTTGATGATTGTTTTCTGATGAATTATTTACGCTTTCACCGGAGGTAGATGTGTAATTTTTGATTGATATCAAGTCAAGGGTAAGCCAATTTCTATTCCACCATATGAAATGGCACCAACAATGATACCATTGATCAAGACTCATCTAGAATAGAAGATGGAATTGGGTTTTTTCTATCTATGTACATCAACTTTTAATTATCCAGTCTGGTTTTCTAGTGATGGTGAAACAAAAAGCTTATTTGATGATTAATGCAAGATAAAACTGATGATATTGAATATCATATTTCAACATCCATAAATTAATGATCTATTTGAATTGATTAGATGATCTCTTATTTTCGATAAGATGAATCCTTGTTCAGGGTATCATCAGTTCAATATTTAGCTTTCAGATATACCTCAGATGACATGAAAATAAGTAATGGACCATTTTAGTTAGTCATGATTAAATTATATCTTATGAAATGAAAACTGTTTATGTACATTATAAACCAAATCATCTATATTTAAATTAATAATTTTATAGTTTTTTGGGGATGAAATCATGGGGTAAACCAATTATCATTGCGATCATGACCAAATTAATTTAATAATACTAAGTACACTGATATAGCATCGACTATATTCAAAGATTATTATGTTCCATATTTTTATTGATTAGGTAAATTTATTGTGTCTCCGCATCATAGAGGAATATTTTTTAGTTGACCAAGAGATTGTGCAAGAAGTTGATTATTTGCAAAACCCATGAATGTTTTCGATATCCATGGAATTAAATGGTAAGAAGAATTATTTATGAGGCTCATACGAAGAATTTCTCCATAAGAATAACCAATTTTGGATTGACCATGAATGATGTTCTTTTTGAATGGTCTGATGAATGTGAGAACAAATTCTAATATATGACAGATTGTTTCACAACCAAACCAAATTTTATCCTACCTATGCTAGGTATGGATAATAACATGTTCAATGAATCTTCTGGATGAGGCATGGGGTAGTGTTGTGTAATTGATAATGAGTTGTGATGTATGGGTCAGTATAGGTGAGGCTACATGAATAGAACTTCCATACACATGAACTCTTGTTAATTGTAGAAGTTTATGCCTTAATGTGTTGATTGAATTATCATTTGGGTGAAAATATTACTATGTATACATATAATAAGTGCTTAGAGAATATTTTTTCTCTTTTAATTGGAATCTATGGAAGGGGAGGTAGGATGAAAATTTGAATTCTTTTTATTGGGAGATAGAATATATACATGGGATTGGAAAAATATTACTAAATAAATTAGAATGAAAACCTATACACAAGTAGTTTAGAAGTCCAAAAATTTGTTGAATATGAACACAAGTATATATGTGATGAATATAGTGGCTCAAGGGGCCTAGGAACCGATAAAACTCATATTAGTTTTATTGGAATCCACTCTTCTAAGACATATTAGGTAGATGATGTCTGATGTTCTAGAAATCATGGCCTCGAGAAAATGACTTTATGGTGGGGTGACATATTCTATTTGTACAATAAATGGGGATGATACCTTCTATGTCAGCAATAGTTTAGATTTTCTTATGATAGTCTAGGAGGTGCTAGATCATGAATTTGATTACATGTTGTGGGTGTTTCATTATGGTTTTACCACACTTTTTTCGGATATGTAATGATATTATTTGTGACCGAGCATGTAAATAGAGACCATAGGGTTCATGATACAAAACTATTTTTATCAACAGGTTTAGACTGAGCAGCAATTATCTGTTGGATTATTAAAACTTTTGACTTTTCCATAATGAATGTGGGATGATGTTATTTTTTACATTGTAATACTCGGAAATCCTGTGGAAATTTTTTTCTTAAATACATGGGAATTTTACGAGTCTGCATTTTCTAACGGCACCTGATTCTGAGGAATAGTGTGCCCAGAATCAATTTATGATGTTTTGTCCTGGTTCAGTCAGTAATCATACGAGCGGATTTTTCTATCTTTTGAACCAGTGCTAGGAATTGAAATCTGAGGACATCGATGAACTCGCAGTGCTCGTATTCGCTTAAGGAAACCCTTACCGAAGTTTCATTTTCTTGGGAGTGGTAGTGATTTTTTTGGGTTTCTATGTAAATTTAAATAAAATTATGTGTTGTATAATTTTATTTGGATGGTAGTTAAAACCTCCAAAGGGAGGTACGTGGTGGGGCCCACCCCCACATATCCTCCCATAGGAGGATATTATGTGGTGGGGCCCCAGGAGTTCAAACTCTTCAGCTCGCCTTTAACACCTTGAACCCCAAATTAAGAAGGATGAAACTCCCTTTATTTAATATGGATCATCTTTATCTCCTCCCTCCCATTTAATGATCCAACCCACCTTTTATATTAATGGATGTAACTTAATGAATTTAAATATCTTTGTATTCATTAAGTCATCCATTTAATAGGTGGGGTTATTTTTATTTTATGATGGTTTGACATATTACCATGGGAGGATTTGGAGAATTAGAAATACCATGTTCTTCCCACGAATAACATAAAGAATATCTCCAACTATGAATGAAGTCCTCTCCGACGAAGAATGAGGAAGACGCTCGAGCCTTGGATCAGTGGCCTGTGACAAGTGCAACATTCGACGACGTCTTTGAATTATTTTTCTGCACCTTTGATAATGTACCTAGAATCGAGGTAGGGGTTACTTTAATGTTTGATGCTACCCATCATTCTACATCATCATGTGGGTGGAATGATGTGCTGATTATTATCAATGTAATAAGGAGGTCTCGGTTCGCATGAACATTGCCCAACCCTCCCCTTTGTGGATACTTTATGATGGCATCGGAGGCGGAGCCGAAATGGCGTTGTGCTGTCACACCTTGCCAGAAAATAACTACTGCTAGGAGGAACGCGGTGGACAGAAGAGGATCCATGGCAGGGAGGGCCACGGGGGATGAAGTGGCGTGATTCTTTCGTGCCGTGCTATGGAGCCGAAAGCTGCCGCCATGCCAGGCCGCAGCGGTGGAGGACCGGCGTCGTCGCGCCGACAGTATAGAGGAGGATGTGGCCCGCATCAGCAGGCCACTCGGCAAACTGAACTGGACAGTAGCCTGCCGAATGATATGGAAAACCGCGGCTCCCATAGGAGCCACATGGAGGAGTCACGGCCCGCTTTCACGGGCCTCTCTACTGGGCAAAACGGTCGGCCACCTGATGGCCGGGCTGAAATACCATGGCCCCTGTAGGCGCCGCGCAGAATAGGACAAAGGCACGATGTGGGGGCGTGTGCGCCGGGCAGAATCGGTCGGCTACGGCTGGCTGTGCAGGGAGAGGCGGCTCTACTTAGCGCTCGCAGGTGAACTGGACCAGCCCGCAGTGCGGGCCAGGTTAGTCGGTGGGCCGCGCACCACCAAGCCAGGCCAACCACCCAATTGGGTCGGACCCACCAAACTGGGCCGCACAGACCCCCCCAGTGGGGTCGGACACACCAAGGTGGTCCGGGCAAACCCCCCAGCCTGGTCGAACCCACTGAGTCGGGTCGGGCCACCCCGCCACATCCCACTGGGCTTGACCGGCCGGACCTGACTTCGCTTAAATGGGAATATATTCAAGGGCACACATCTGAATGTCATTCCTTCTGTGACACTCTGACCATCACGATGAGCCATTCCTTTTGCGATACTCAAAGTGACCTTTGAATTTTTTTAGAAAATGGACGGGTTTGGATCGAGCATAAATCCAACCGGGCCCCTAAAACGGAAATGCCACTAACTCTTAGAACGAGCGTCTGATTAACAAATCGTCTCTCACATTGGTTTCTTATGATGAGACAGAACTATGGGATAAATCAACTAAGGACTTCGTTGTAGTTGATGTATCGACACTTGACTCGAATAGTAGACCCTCCTGGAATCGAGTGTGGTGTGTGCGGAAACCCTAGAGCTTGCTGCGACTATTATTGTACCAGAATACTATGTGGGTTCGACCGCAACAACCGTTGTATCGGAATCCAATGTTTGATCGACATCGATGATACTATACCGGGATCCTCTGTGGGTCTGACATTTCTGACTTCTGTTCATGTATCCTCTGTGGGTCTGATAGTGTAGCTGGTCATGTATCATGTGTGGGTCCGACAGCTTAGTTGGTCTTATATCTTATATGGTTCTGACAACATAGATGAATCAGTGACTAGATCTGGTCAACTCTATCACTCTTTGAAAGATGTATACCTATGTGAGAAGAGTCATGTCTTTCAACCATTATCATCGTGGTGATTGACTTTACTTCCTTTATGGACTGGGTTGTGTTTGGCCTCGAGATTTGCATCCAGGATTTTGATTGGTAACTTATATATGTGTTTGGGCATATAAATAATTAGGGTTTTTTGATAATTTGTAATTATATATTTACTCTGTGGTTTATACTTTGTGGATTTTGGGGGAACTTTGGGGGTCTCGGGGTCCCTTAATGAGTCTTGTAATACTCACCACTACGAGGGATTTTCCAGCACCTTGTTGTGTTCAGTGCAGACGACATGCAGTAGTGATCGAGGTTGAGGGTGAAAGATGGAGGCTGCTCAGAGCTGGACTAGACAGGATGTACCGCAAGGATGAGTTGTTCGAGTTATGAACCTACCCTTCAGGTAGGATTCCCCAGTGGACGATTCAAGAGTTTTTTTCCCTTTTTTACTTGTTCTTGTACTTGTTGTTCAGTTGGTTTTTTATACTATCCCACTTACTTTCAGCACTCCTTACATTTATATTTTATTACTTGTTTCCTCTACTACTTGTGTCCCGACTGTGTGTATGTTACTGGTTAAAAGGCATTACATTCCCATTTTATCAGGGATTATCCTTTGGTGGTAGTCGCCAGCCCCAAGACTAGGGAACGAGGGTATGGGGTAGTAACGGCACGAGCCCCAAGGATGGGTCGTGACTAATTGGTATCAGAGGAGTCGATTCTACCGTAGAACATGGACTTTGATTCTTTTAACGACAATAATGATAAGTGTTTTGGGTGTGGTCATATGTTTAGGGAAATCAGGGTTGCAATAGTTGTTGATGTATCCATACACTAGGCATCTGACTTCTGATCTCCGACTCAGTGTACGAAGTCACTGATTGCGTGTGTGTAACATTTGATAACGTTTTTATCATGATTACTTTGTGTTAGCTCACCAGGTATACTGTTTTAAGCATGGCACACCTATTTCTTTTTACGATGGCCCCATGATGGCATCCAGCAGGGGTTATGAGTTTCGTACAAGATGGTATCCCACAGAGCGATGATGCCTCAGTGAAGGTCCCCATCACAGCGGAGGTAACAGTTGTACCAATACCCACCGGGCCACCGATACCACCAACTCCTACATCAGAGATTGAACGCCACCTGAGTGAATATGATGAGTTCCAGTGACAAAGGCCACCCAGGATAAAGGGAGAGGCGGACCCACAGAAAGCTAGGGATCGGATGGAGGCTGTCATGAGAGTTTTCATATTGTTTGGGACACCATCTGACCTCATGGTGATTTTTGTCGTGAGAATACTGCATGCAGCAGCAGAAGATGGTGGAGCCTGATGCTCCTGGTGCATGAAGATGCATCTTTACTCGGGACAGACTTCAAGAGTCTCTTTAGATCTGATTTTTTTTCAGCCACCTTTCGTGCAGTGTGGATTCAGGATTTACTTCATCTGCAGCAGGGCAGCGTGACAGTAGTTCAGTACACAGTGAGGTTCACCGACCTCTCGTGCAACTTCACAAATATGGTGTTGGACCCATTCTTCAGGGATCAGACCTTCGAGTAGGGACTCAAGCATGATACCAGGGCTTCAACGATTCCCCTCAGCATTCTGACGCAGCCAGGGGTACTAGAGTGAGCCCTTCTAGTAGAGAGTTTTCATGCTGAGAAGTCACCAGCAGTGAGACCCAACACAGGGAGACACATAGAAGAGTCTTCTGAAGCTGGTAGTAGAAAGATGACGCTGAGGTCCATGTAGACCAGGACATCAGGTGGGTGACCCCATGATACATGTTCGGTTGTGCGGGTCACATGAGACATCGCCATCTATATGAGGAGTCGGCAGTGCAATGCATGCGGCGAGCAGAGCCACATGGATCGTGACTGCCCGACCCTCCATGCAGATAAGTACAAGATAGTAGAGGGGCCTCCCAGGCAGAGGCAAGGGTTCGACCATGGGGGTCTTCCAGGAGTATGCAGATGTAGCCGAGGAGCTCGCCTAGCAGTGGGTGGTGGATGACGTTTTGAGGATCTACCACCACCACCACAAAGAGGTCAACCTAAACCACATGGAGCAGTGGGACATAGGCGGGATCAGCTCCACGTAGTCGAGTCCAATGACCACAGTGCACCTGAGATGATTCAAGGTACTATCTATGTCTACTCCACCCTTGTGCAATACATATGGACATAGGTGCGAGTCATTGATTTATTTCCACTTCCCTTGTTTAGAGCTCGGAGATTCTGACGAAGTCGTTGGCTCGATCCATATAGCTAGCGACTCATACGGGAGCAGACTCGATGATTACGCACTGGTGCCGGTAGTGTGAGCTTACTCAAGAAGGCGATAGATTCGGTTGTGATCTTCTTGTAGCGACGTCGAGGCCTTACGATGTCATCTTGGGTATGGACTGGTTATCTATATTTTATTCTCATATTGATTATATTTGGCACAAATTTTTTTGTATCCTCATAGATGGGACCAGGTTTACCTTCACCGAGAAGAAGGGAGCCTTTGCATTGTAGGATGGACTTATGCAGAGGAGGGGGTCTCCGATCACACATTAGTTGGATAGTCTCATCCTCAGAGCGGTTGATGTGAAGAGTCTGAGTTTTCCTATTGTGGTAGATCAGTACATGGATGTTTTACAGGACGATGTTTCAAGACTACCTCCTCTTAGAGAGGTGGACTTCTACATTGACATGTACCCTGGGATGGCACTAATATCCACTCCAGCATATCGGATGGCTCCCATCGAGCTTCGTGAGCTGCGGGTACAGATGAAGGACTTGTAGGGGAAGGTATTTATCTGACCTAGTGTTTCACCATGGGCATCTCAGATTTTGTTCGCCAAGAAGGAGGGTGAGAGCTTACGACTGTGTGTTGACTATCATCACCTGAATCAGCTGACCGTGAAGAACAAGTTCCAACTCATGAGGATTGACAACCTCTTTGATCAGCTTAAGGGAGCACAGTGGTTCTCAATGATAGTACTTAGATCAGGCTATCACCAGCTCGGAGTTCGAGATGTGGATGTGCAGAAGGTGGCCTTCACATGTCGTTTTGGACACTACGAGTTCTTGTTTATGACGTTCAGCGTAACCAACTATCCAGAAGTGTTCATGAGTCTCATGAATAGGATCATCCATCCTTACCTCGAACGCTTTGTCGTAGTCTTCATCATAGACATGCTGATATACAATACGATTGATGAGGAGCACACCAACCATTTGCGAGTAGTACTGGATACACTCTGGGAGGACCACCATTATGGTAAGCTCTTGATGTTCAAGATCTAGATTCGAGAGGTTCACATTCAAGGACACATCATCTCAGATGTTAGAGTTACAGTGGATCCAATGAAGATCGAGGCATTACTTTCTTGGGACACCTCTACATTCAAGAGATCATACAATATCACGGTGTTCCCACGACGATCGTCTCTGATTGAGATTCTCGTTTCACATCCCAGTTATAGATGTGGTTGTAGGAGGATTTTGGGACGTAGCTTCACTTGTGCACCGCTTTCCCACCTTAGACAGATGGTCAGACTGAGAGGACCATTTAGACTATATAGGACATGCTCCAGGCATGCGTCCTCGACTTTGGTAGCAGCTGGGAGGTTCACTTTCCCTTGGTAGATTTTGAGTATAATAACAACTACCACTCTACCATCGAGATGTCACCTTTGGAGGCACATTACAGCTGAACATGTAGATTGCCTCTATGCTGGACTAACCCAGGGTAGTCAGGTTTTATAGGAACAGAGATGGTGTAGGCTGTGGTGGAGAAGGTGCAGATCATCCAAGAGCGGATAAAGACTGCTTAGAGCAGATAGAAGTCCTATGATGATAGGAGATAGACACCACTGGAGTTTGAGGATGGAGATCACGACATCTTATAGATCTCACCTCAACATGGTCTACGGTTATTTGGCCGAGGTGACAAGTTATCTATGAAATTCATCGGACCTTTTCAGGTCCATAGCAGAGTACGCGAGTTGACATACCTCTGGTCCCTTCAACCTCAGTTGCACCGAGTGCATGACGTCGTTCACGTATCTCAGTATAGGAGATACGTGCATGACCCATCCCACATCATCGACCATAAGGATCTAGACATTGATGATGTGGAGACATTCTCGGAGGTTCCTGTGGAGATTGAGGATCAACATGAGAGGGTACAACGTGGATGGTTGATACCACTGTTGCACATTTTCTGGCAGCACTGGAATCTCCCTGAGAGCATATGGGAGTGGGAGGCTCATATACATGCTCAATACCCCCATTAGATCCCTTAGTATGTGATTTAGCTTATAGGGACGTAATTCCCTGAGGTGGAGAGAATGTGAAGACATGGAAGTCCTGAGGAATTTTTTTTTCTTAAATACATGTGAAGTTTACGAGTCTGTAGTTTCTAACGGTGACTTATTCCAAGGCCTGGTGTGCCTGGAATCAATTTTTGATTTTTTGTTCAGGTACCTTTAGTAAACATACGTGCATGTTTTTATATCTTTTGAACCGGTGCTCAGAAATGAAATATGAGGACACCAATGAACTCACAACGCCGATATTCCCTTAAGGAGACCATTACCGTAGTTGCGTTTTATCAATAGTGGTAGTTAAATTTTGGGGTTTCTAAGTAAAAATAAATAAAATTATGTGTTGCATAATTTTAATTGGATGGTAGTTAAAACCACCAAAGGGAGGTTGGAGGTGGGGACCACCCCCACATAACATCCAATTGGAGTATATTATTCGGTGGGGCCCACAAGAGTTCAAACTCTTCAAGTCCCATTTAACTTCTTGAACGCCCAATTAAAGAGGATGAAAATCCCTTTATTTAATTTGGAGCCTCTTCATCACCTCCCTCAAATTTAATTATCCAACCCACCATTTAAATAAATGGAGGTAACTTAATGAATTTAAATATCATTGAATTTATTAAGTCATCCTTTTAATAGGTGGTGTTATTTTTATTTTATGTTGGTTGGTCATATTACACTGGGAGGCTTTGGAGAATTAGAAAGAAAGAGTTCTTCCCACGAAAAACATAAAGAAAATCTCCAACGAATAATGAAGTCCTCTCCGACGATGAATGATGAAGATGCTCGAGCCCAGGATCGGCAGCATGTGATGGGTGCAACATTCGACGACGTCTTCGAATTCTATTTCCATGCCTTAGACAACATACTTTGAATCGAGGTAGGGGATACTTTAATGTTGGATTCTACCCTCCGTTATACATCGTCATGTTGGTGGAATGATGTGGAGATTGTAATCAATGTAATTAGGAGATCTTGGTCTGGATGAACACGGCCCGACCCACCCCTTTGTTGATTCTTTTTTATGACAGTGGAGGCAGAGCCAAAATGGTGTGGTGCAGTCACACCATTCCAGATAATAATCGCGACCAGGAGGACCATGGAGGATGGTAGAGGAACAACGGTCGGGATGGCCGTAGCGGATGAAGAGGCACGACACCAACGCGCCGCTCAATGGAGACGAAGGTCGCATGCCTCTCAGCCGAACCGAACTATTCGGCCGCTTGCCGGACGAGCTGGAAAACCGCAGCGCCCGAAGGCACCATGCGGAGGAGCCGTGGCCTGCTTCCGTAGGTCACTCAACTGGGCGAACCGGCCAGCCACCAGCCGGCTGGGCTGAAGGAATATGACGCTCGTAGGAGCCGTGCGGAAGAGAACCGGGGCGCGCTGTGCGGGCCCCATGTGCCAGCAAAAACCGGATAGCTACGAACGACTGGGCAGGGAGAGGCGGCACCGCATGGAGTAGTCAGGTGAACCAGACCCACTCACAACGTCGAACAGGTCGCCGATCAGCCGCGCCCTATCGGGCTGGGCCGACCCCCTAGCCTGGTCGTACTTGGAAACCCGGGCCGAGCCGACCCCCCAGCCGGGTTAGACCCGCCATTCCGGGCTGACCCCCAGCCGGGCCAGACCCACTATTCTTGGCTGACTCCCCAGCCAGGTGGGACCTACCATACCGGGTCGTGACGCCCCCAGCTATGTTGGACTCGCCGAGCTGGGTCGGGCTGACCCGCCACAACCCATTGTGCTTGATAGGCTGGGCCTGACATCTCTTAAATGTGAATATCTTCAAGAAAGCGTGTCCGAACGACGTGACGTATGAAGTAGTGGGACCCTCTTGACGAGACTATCCTTTTGCGATACTATATGCGTGTTTTGGAAAAATTTAGAAACCACCAACTTTGGATCGAGCATAATTTCAACTGGGCCCCTGGAATGAAAATGGAAATAACTCTCAGATCGAGAGTCTGATTGACACGTTGTCTGTCCCGTTGGGTTTCTTATGATTAGAAAGAACTACGGGATACAGAAAATCAAGACTTTGTGATAGTTGACATATCAGTACTTGACTCGAGTAGCGGACCCTCTAGAAATCGAGTGTGCTGTCTACGGAAACCCTAGAGCTTGCTGCTATGATTATTGTACCCGACTCCTATGTGGGTTCGAAAACAACGACTATTGTACCAGAATCCTAAGTGGGTTCGACAGTGATGACTACTATATCACGATCCTCTGTGGGTCTGATTGTTCTGACTATTGTTCCTATATCCTATGTGGGTACGATAGAGTAGCTGGTCATGTATCTTGTGTGGGTCCAATAGCTTAGATGGTCCGGTATCCTCTATGGGTCCGACAATTAAATGACTCAGTGACTACATCTGATCATCTCAATCACTCTAAGAAAGATGTATACTTGTGTGAGATGAGTCATGTCTTTCAACCATTATCATCTTGGTGATTGACTTTACTTCTTTTGTGGAATGGGGTGTGTTTGGGATCGAGAGTTAGGGTCGGGATTATTACTGGTAACAAAGGTATATGTATGGGCATATACCTATTCAGGGGTGGTTAATACTTCAAGATTGTTTCTTTCCACTGTGTTTTATCTATTGGGGATTATGGGAGACCTTCGGGTGTTTCGGAGTCCCTTACTGTGTATTGTTATACACACCCATGCACTGGATTCACCCGCACATTTTTGTGTTCTGTGCAGACGATGGACAACAGTGATCGAGGCTAAGGGTGATGGACAGAGGCTGCTCAGATCTGGACTAGATAGGATATACTACACGGATGAGTTGTTCGAGTTCTGTACCTACCCTTCAAGTATGATTCCCTAGTGGACGATCCAGGATCTGTTTTCCATTTTTTACTTGTACTTTTACTTGTTGTTCAGTTGGGTTTGTATACTGGCCCAGTAACATTTATCACACCATACATTTCTATTTTAGTTCTTTTTTCCTTTACTGCTAGAGTTTGGACTATGTGTGTGTTACTGGTTAAAAGACAATGCATTCCCTTTTTATCAGGGATTCGTCTTTTCTGCCAGTCTCTAGCCCCTTGCCTATGGAAGGCGGGTTTGGGGTAGTCACAGTAAGGGCCACGAGGACGGGTCTTGACATATATTGTGGTGGTTATCATGGGGATGCATTGTAATTGTGACAGTATTCTGGTTATTGAGGTACTATTGAAAAAAATTGTGCAATTCATTGTAATACATGATAATTTTCTATTTTTTAGTTCGTAGATATGTATGTTCATGAGATATTACAACTTTATGGGGAGCCAAATAGTATATTATTAGACAGTGAATCATGTATTACAAAAAATTTCCTGAAGGACATTCAGATGGTGTTTCTAAAAAGTGTATTAATTAGTATGTCACTCTAACCACATTTTGATTTGATGTCAAAATGTACCATACATGTTCTTGATGAGATTCATTTGGTGTGTTTCATATATTTTGGTTTGTATGTGGGGAAGCACATTGAAATTTTGGATTTTTTATAGGAAAGTATTTATGTGTGGAATATTCATATGGATCCAAATGAGTATTTTTATTGTAGGATATGAATATCACCTCTATGTTGGAATGAGTTTGGTGAGATTGAAATATTAGGATTGAGTCTCATGAAGGAGACATTGGATCAGGTTCAGCTGATTGTAATGAGTATGGATACATCTCAATGTAGATAGATTATTTATGCAGATGGAAATTAATGACCCATTGAGTTTATTTTGGGTGATAATGTGTTCCTTCTGTTCTCACATAGATTGTGTCATCAGTAAATTTGGAGAGAGGTAGATTTGGAAAATAGATTTCCATACATTTTTACATTGTGGTGAGACTCAAGATAAAGATTAACCGATTTTCTCTTCCATAGTGGTGTAGTGTTGTGCATGATGTCTTTCAAGTGAAATATCTTCAACATTATCATCCAAACACTTTTCATGTGATTGATGTGTATGATTTTTATATTGATATTGATTATTACTTTGTCGATAATGTGATATGTGTATTGGATCATAGTGAGATTGTTTTGTAGGAAAGAAAAATGTTTATTATTCGTGTTTTTCTGGTTCATGGGAATCTTCCTGATGAAACATTAAATAGTGATTTAGACACCTGGGGATAGTGGAATGATCTTTTCACATCATAGTCATTGAGATACTTGGGTGTATAGCTCTAGTATGATCTATTTTTATTAGGGGTTATTTTAAGACCCTTAAAATTTATGGTTATTCCCCCATCTTTTTTATAGGTACACTTTCTCCTGGTATTGGTGATGCATTAGTCGATACAAGTCATCTGTGTGTTTCAATCGAAATTTATTTTATTTTTGGTTGTTTTGGGGAGAGAATGGTTGATGCCTGATTTTCCCAAACCATCCTTTTTGGCCCAACTATAACTCCATAATCGAGCCCAAGATAACGATATAGTTCGATTTGGGCCTAGACCACACAATTTTTCTTTCCATGGACCATATAAATATAGAATCCTTGAGGAAAATGCTTCATGATGGTAGATGTATCGATACATCTTTATAAAGAGGTTCTTTCTGGTCCTCCACCATCGATGTCAGATTTGCCTTAATACACCCCCAAGAAGGTCCCAACATCCTCACTAGCATATTAAATGGACACCTGATCTGTTACCATTTGTAATATCCCAATGAGGTTGTTGGTCCCTTACAGGGGGTGGATTATGGAAATCAGTCATCGAAGGATGAGGATAACAAATCACCCATTTATATGATAGTGTGGATACACCTCCCATCATGAGGCCTTTTCCTGGGCGATGCCTTATGGATATATCCCAGTGATGGAAAATTGTGCAGTCTAGGCCCAAAGCAGAAAATATCATGATCATGGTATTGACTACACCATTTCTAATAGTATCTGATCTACTATATATTTTATGTTCTAGTGATGAGACTAAGACCTTATAGGGGTGGATTATAGAGGATATTAGGAATAATCAACTGAATATTGAAAATATCTAACACCAATTTATACAAATCATACATGTAATGGTGATACATATAAGAAAATATTAACAAAACATCATTATATAAATCTCATAAAATAAATAAGGAAAATACTCAATGCCCAAAAGGAATATCTACACAAACATCATGATCTCCCACTCCGTCATTTTCTCCTAACTCCCAAATATAATAAAAATTAATATAAATGTCTATAGTCCTGCAAATAAGAAACCCTATTTGTGTACCTCGGGGCAATGAGGTTCCGAGTATGGTGTGATATATACATCATAGTAGGCTGGGAACACAGGTCTTCTAGTATAATCTAGATAAAGAAATACAACAATTCGATGTGCAGATATAACAATGTAATAAAAAAACTAAGGAAATATCTAATAAACCATCCAGTTTACAATGGGACACTTAACGACGATACCTTCTTCTGATCGTACCTGGAAAAAATGTCTTAACAAGAATCATACAAGCATATTTATCAACATCAAAAACCTATTAACACATTACAAATTATTCCCTATTTAATAATATAATATCTCAAAGGTTCTCATGGTAGCCCGTGCATTAATACTATCTTTGTCTCATACCTAAACATGAAGTCTTCCCTAGGTAATTCCATAAACTAGTAATTTATTTGACCCATATATAAATTATAACCATTCTAAACATTTATTTAATAACATTACATTACAATGGGAATAAAAAATACACTAATATAATAAATTAAATTAGATATAAAGAGACTAATAAGTCAAATAATATATTGAAATGTAATAATCCATAGTGATACAATGATGGTGGAATATTCTTTTTAGTGTACCATAGTTGATTCATGAAATTATAAATATTGTATATTTATTATTCAATTACATTTGAAAACCCCATAATAAGGAGATGATATAAATAAAAACATCTCACCTCTAATAAGTTGTTTTTTCCCCATCTACTCTTCTAGGGTTTTCTTTCTCGATATTTGTCTCCTCCCCTCCTCGAACATGGCTTAGAAGAATTGTGACGATGACTTCTGAATCATCAACAATCTTGGTGATGGAATATAAAGTTTCTAATGTGGATCGGGCCGTCTTTGGATCTTCAGCTAGGTGAAAATGTGTTTTGGTCATGGATTCATGTCCTCTATCACTGCCCTGGGATTGGATTCTCTATCCCGACATCGTACTCGGTCTTGTGTTGGTCTTCCGTCCCTCTGTTTGTCATCAAATATGTAGAGGTCATGGTTAGGTGGAGGTTTTACATGATCATTGCTTGGCATAGGAGTTGTCCATCTCAACTAGGGATCAGGTGTGCTTTTGAGTTTAGGTATCATCCACAGTAATGATATTATAATCAGCATGGTCTTGCAGAGGATTTGGTTAATCCTGATTCTTCTTCTGTTTTATAAGGGTAGTTTGGATTCACCTAAGGCACATGTCAGAGGGGGGATGGTATGGTTCCTGCTTGGATATGTCATTTTTTAGTTTGAGGTTGTTATGGTTCATTTGAATATTATGAATGTTGGCTGTGTGGATGGTATTCTATTGGTGACTTCAATATCAAGTTAACCCCTCCTTGTTTTTTATTTTTCATCTCATGGTTTAACCAATTTTTGAATATGGTGAGTGTTCTTCAAATATTTTGAGATTACTGGAATCATGCCTAGGGAGGCACTTCTAGCTCTGATCGGCTCGGAAAACCTAAATAAAGACACTTAATTATTGTTCGTTTGGGTCATCCAGTCCGGAGTGATGAATACTCAAATTCATTTTCTTGGGTTTTTGTCCTCTTAGGGTTGATGTGTGGGGTGTTGTAGATTCATTGGGGATTAGAGGGCTTCTATGTCATTGATTCCACAATTATGTTTCTCATTTCACATATGATGATGTTTTTTTGCTATTTTTTGGTTCCTGGTCTGCTGAAATGGAGAAGCATTTGGTCCCGATCTCATGATATCAGTCCCATGGGATGTTTCAGAGCTTGTCTTCAATTTATAATGTGATATATGGATATGGAATATGAGAGGTAATAGCGTTAGCCATCATATTATGCCAGATCAATGACACATGACACTGGCTTTCTATACATACCTTCAAAGGTGGAGGTATCTGCAGGATGAAATGCCAGGGAAGGTTAACTACATATTTTCAAGTTGGGATGTATCTATAGAACGTTGGGTTTTGATTTGTCCTATGTCCTTGAAATCGGTTCGGGTTCCCACCTTTATCATTTAAAAGGTTATTTTTTAAATAAAAAAATTGAAGGAGTTCACGCCGTTGGATAGATATATATAGAAAATAAATATAATGAATTTTAGAGTGTAAAATAATTCATAAATATATCTCATTATAAATTTAAGATTATATTTTGCGATGTATAATTTAAGAGAATTTTATATTGGATCATTTGAAATTATTTAGTAAATAGGATGTCATGAAGTTGGGTTCTCCCTACAACCATATCATGTCCATGTTAATGATTCTATCTTTTTATCATGATAGAATATATATATACATGAACTATTGAATATATAAATTAGTTAATGACTTTCAGGTGATCTTGATATCTCATTCATGGAGACACTAGTAATAATTTACATATAGAGATGTTCGGTAAAATATAATTATATATACCGTGTTTAGAATAATTTATAAACGAATTATGAGATTAAAGAATAATCATCAGATCATAATGATTCAATAAAAGAGGTTTACAAATGATTATTAGATAATTATTAATTTTTTAAAAAATTTATATATTTCCATTTCAGTCAGTGGTTATAATGAAAATAATATAAATAATATATAATTTTTACACATAAATAATATATCACTATTTATATGTTTTTAGTAATAGTTATTCAATTGTTTTAATCCCATATCTTATTGCAATTATTAATTTAATAAGGAATATTTTCAAATCCTAAAAAAATTACCTAATATAAAATTGTCTATTTTATTCAGGTTCAAAAAATAATTATATATGCCAGTCTTGGATGGTATATATTAGAGGGATTGTGAAATACAAAAAAGGTCCAAGAAAACAGAATTCCATGTTTACAATACTGATTTTATATGTGATTTAACATCACATTGTGAATCATTGTATTCAAAAGATAGAAAATTTATATTTTGATATGATGTTTCCTTTTTTGTTTTCATGATCCATTACTATATATCCCAATAATACGGATTATATTATTAAAAAATTTATTTTTGGAATTTATATAATGATATATTATATATTAATTTGGGGGATTTCAATTTGATTATTACAAATAGATATTTACCATGAATTAAAAGTTAATAATCAATTCAATGTTAGTTGTTTTCTTAGTACTATCTATCACGAAAATCATTTTCACATATATAATAATTTTTTTTTATACTCTATTATTTATTGTGAATTTTTTTTAAAAAAATTAATAAAACATTTTTTATAAGGTATTATTTATATATGTGTCAGATATATTAGGATATATAAAAGGTATTTAAATGCGTGGATATGTATTAACATATGTAATATTTTTTATATTACAAATGATCTATTAATAATGTGATTTTGGAAAAAAAATTTATCCATACGATTTTTAAAAAAATTAAAAAACCATAGACTCAACATGAAAATAATGATGTATTTATTAATAGAAAATTACTTTTTTTATAAAAAATATTTTTTCCTTACATTATTATTTGTAATGTTGATTATATAGAAAAAGAAGGAATTTTTTATTGGATATGAGTAAAAATTAATTCTATAAAAATAATAAAAAAATTAGTAACAACATATATTTTCAGGGAATCCATTTATGAAATTTAAAATATTTATATTAAAAAAATGATTCTACTAGATTTTACAAATCATATGGTGAATAAATAACCATGGTTAGCAATAAATTAAGACATCCTAAAAATATCCCATCAATACACTAAAATTGAAAAAATTCACACATGTCATATATAGAATATCACACTTCAATATGGATTAAATATTTTATGCTTTAGTTTAAAAAATATGTTATTTCATATTTATGTTAATTGTTTTTGGCTCTATAATATTTATTTTTTAGAATATATATAGATATTTTTTATAAGTGAATAAAAATATATCTAAATCTTTATTCTCTTTTTTTTATTTTTCAATATTCTATTTCTTAAAATAATATGTTATTTTTAATATACAAGTCATATGGTTCATATGAAATATATTTTAGGTTGTTATTTCTTATAGTGATTTCGCATTTATGTGGAAAATTTGATACGATTATTTTTTTTGGACATCTTTCGTTATTTGATTGTAATAAATCATTATTATTGATTATATAACCGAAGAGGATTTTTCTACTAATATATATATATATATTATAATGAAATAACCTATAGATAAATACCATTTCATTCTAATGGATCATATTTGTTATTATTTTTAATGTACTCACCTAATCTTATGAAACAAACAAAGCGTTTTGTTGATTTAGTTATCCCAATTTCAATTAATCAGATGTAGTAAATTTTTTCATCAATTAATCATCTAAATCTGATTGTAATTGTTTATTTTTTATTATTTATAAAAAACATGTTCATTATTACAAATGAGAATACCCTAGGGAGCTATAATTTGTTATGATGTCTCCTTTAATCAATCGACAATGAATTTATATTCCCTAATGTTATTAATATTTTTCCATGATATAAACATAGTATAGGATATGCTGTTTTTCATCAAATGAATATATTTTTATTTTGCACGATAATATTTATTAATATATTGTTGAAAATTATAATTATATAATAATTTTTTGATATTCATTATAGTATTTCCACACACGGAATGACTTGATTTCAATTATATGATTTTAGGAACATTGAATCTAGTAGTTGGGATAACCACATTCTTCATTACATTTGAATATGAAATAATGAATAACATCATGAAAAAAATAATAGAAAAGTAGTCTGTCTAAACTAAATACTTATATGAGACTTCATTACATTTGAAAACACAATTTACAACATTTGTTTCTTCAAAAATAAAATATTATACATACTATCATTGCATTTAACATCAATTATAGTAAACATTATTTAATATTGTGTAATGAATCAGAATAAGAGTTAGCATAAATTATTAGTAGGGTTAAATTATAATATAGTAAATCATGAATCAATTAAAATAATCAGTTTGAAAAGGTAAATAACTAAACACTTATTCCAAGTAGTTGATATTTTGAGGATGAAGTTAATCCAAAGATAATATAAATGGCATAATATCATGGAGAATAATTAATATGTATAGGTAAATATATAAATACCCAAGACATTTATTTAATAACATAACTATCATTATTGGATAAGGAATAGTCAAAATGTCAAGGTAAATGATATAAACAATCCCATTCAATCAATTAAATGATATTTAAATGAATCAATACAAAATCTCATTGGGAAAATATAATGGATAAAAAATGAATTATTAATTTATTTAATGATTCATAATTTAATGTCTTGTCTCAGAAAATTGATACATCTACCATAAAGATCTACCAATAGGAATATTTTTATATACTTGGGAAGAGGAAATATAGTTTGTAAAAATAATTGTCTACATTCTTAATTATGCACCTTATGAGACAACCAAAGGATATTTTGGAGAAATCTATAACCTTACCCACAAATGTCTATTGGTCGAAATCGTTCCTCATATATCAAATAATATACTAAATTCAGGACCAATGTAACTTATCATAAAATATTTGTATTGAAAAAAAATATGGATTTATCATCATTTCCCTAAATAGAAAAATAAATTTCCCTATATAAATAAATATCAATACATGATATATGGTTTATGAAATATATATATAAATGATTTAAACTATTGACATTTAGGAGAATATTTTGTGTCTACTAGAAAGTTAAAAATTCAGTGAAAAGAAAATAACTACACAAATGAATCAAGAAGGTTAATTTAAATATACTTCTTTTTATGAAGAATCATAAACCATATAATCGAATAATATGGAATGTATTAATAAAACATAATCCAATTGGATTTTGAATGACAGTTTCATCTCATGAGAGAATGAAATACTCATAAAAATATCTATAAAAACATTCATGGGGAAAATTACATTTTGATTATAAAAAATATCCTAAAACTAAATGTTTTAAAAAATAAATCTATATTAAAACAATATTTTAATATTATAACATAATCCCCTAAACATTTTACTATTCAAGAAAATGAGAAATTATGTTCATTACACAAATATTTAAAATTTTATACCTTTCAAACACCATACTCGGCTATGTTTGGATGAACACTATACATGTATTATTTTGAAAAGTACATGATTATTCCTTTCAAATTTTATTATATACAAAATGGTAAAAATATATTTTGTAAAACATTTTATACATTTAAAAAAACATGAAAACAAATTTGGGAAACATTGTTTAGGATTATAATATATTTCCAATTGAAGGGAGAAATGATATAGGATTTTCAAAAAAATAGTTTGACATTTATATTAACTAACAATGACTGTAAAAATATTACTACTACATTGAAAAACATTAATTAATAGTATAGATGTATATAATATTGGGTTATAGAAAACAATATAATAATTACATTAATATAAATTCAAATATAAACAATCATGATGAGAAATATATTATGAAATAAAAAGTTAAAATGTTCATCGCATTTAAGTCAGAATTATTAAATGAATAGATTATGTGTATTTACATTAAATAAAAAAATGCGTAACTAAAAAACATTTTTTTGAAAGTAATTACACACATAATATTAGAATATAAAAGACAAAAATTAATTAATAAATATTATTAATTGAAATTGAGTTGTGAAATTATATAGAACATTATAAATCTTAAGTAATATACCATAGGATGAAATAATTCAAATATATAATTTAAATATCAATAAAAAATATTAATTAATGACATTACATGCCATTGGTTATATATTTACCCAATATAATATAAATTAGATTCATATCAATAAAATATGACTCAATGAAGACAATTTAGATGATGACATTTAAAAACATCATATAATCGATGTGAGGAATTATAAATTAATTTATTGTCTCCATAAAATTTAAATCAACACTAATATATTTTAAATTACAAAATAAAATAATAAATATTCATCACATAGATAATAATATAATGACATAATCAGTGATGTAGACATATTTCTAAATGAATTCAAATGGAGTTATCAAATATATTACCTCACACATCATTTTGGATATACATTCATTAAAACAATATGTAGTTATTTTCAACTTGTTATTTTCATAGAAAATAAAAATAATAATATTTATAATATAAATAATTATTATTTTCTAATTTATTATCACTGATCCCATAATAATCATTTGTTGTTTTCATCATTTTAGGTTTAATTTACCTAGCTTTCTCATTTATGATAGGTCATGATAGTTCAAGTTCATGTAAATATTTTTCAGTTCCATAATCTATAAACATAAAATTACTAAATCATTATAGTATTTGTTCATTAATTAAACATTTTAGACACATCATGAATGATTGTTTTAGAAAATTTTTTACTTTACAAAAATGGAGATGGAAGGTTGTATGAACACATGGGTAACATTTCAATTACATATTGATCATTTCTTAAATTCGTTAACTGTTATTATGTTGCACCGATGACTTATTTTAAATGTATTTTTCGTTTTATTTCATTTATTACTTAGTTTTGGGGGTTTCCCATTCATTTTAGTGGTAATGGTGGATTTTCAATATTGGGGTCAAAATGATAGCCCATTTGTAGATTTAGAATTAAATTTTTTTTCTTTTATAATTAATTTATTTTTCAATATTTTACACCAACTACAATTCCCAACTAGCATCCCCTGGTATATTAAAACCACAATACTAATTTGGAATCATTTTGAATCCATGATAATGATGGATTTGAATTTTTTATTATGGTGTTGGGCTAGCCTAAAATCCCATTTTAATCATTAATTTTTTAAATTATTTAATATATCATACAAGGTTTACGGTTTTTTAGTGATTCTATGTTTCAGCTGAACTAACATAACCAAGGCACGCTCCCATGTTCTCCTCCCCCGGTTTAGAGCTCATATTCATCACAAATGAGGGCGAAACTTCTAAAGATTTCTCAAATCGTCTAGATTGGAATAGGTAAATTGTTTTATCAATAACTACTTATATTTAAACTCTATTCCCGCATTCCTGTTCCTACATGAACTATCCATCCTTATAGAATCCTCACTTGCATTTTTTACTATTTAGAAATTCACTTAATGGTGTATTTGGGTTTTTTAGTCAATATTTATTCAAGTAAGTGTTTCTCTCATCATTTTTTTCTTCTCCGTCAGGTTTCCTCCAAATTTCAAGTAGAAATAAAATATCTAGAAAATAGTGTTCGAACATATGTTTTTATTTGGTTTCTCTTCAAATATTGTGATTTTAGGTTGGGATCAATCCCTCGTTGTGCGGTTGTGGTGTGGTTGATGTTTTGCACAATGAATTGGTGTTTTGACAAAAATGTAATGTGGATCCATTTATAAGCATCATGAGATGAGTTAGATTTAATTTATTTATATTTTTATAATGTTTTTCATACATTATATTTTTGTGGGAACCATTTTTTGTAATTTTGGTAATGCGTTGGTTTTCAAATTTTAATATTTGTTTGAAAATGTGTGTTTTTCATGTGTATATTTTATGTTGTTATTAGAGGTATTTTTATAACAATTTAGAGTGGATTAATTAATGGTTTTAGGGCATCTAATTCTGTTTTGTATGGGTATTGGTGTGATTTTGGAAAGATAAGATGGTTTTGAAATGGGTTTTGTGAGAAAAACAAGGTTATACCCCTAGGGATTGTTTTATGAAAAATGTAAATGATTTATTGAGTTAAACAAAGTGGGAAAAGGATATAGAAACAATGTGTTGGTGAGTTTGTTGACATAATATAGGAGTTTCAATCGTACAATTTTTATTTAATATTTAAATCATTTTTAGATCATTTTATAAATTTATGAATTGTTTTATCAAATTGCAAGAAATGCATGAAACATGTTGGTGTGCTGTTTTGTGTGAGTATGATGTGAAAAGTGATTTTTTTTTGTGAAAAGTGTATTACGTGACATGTGTGTAGGATTTTGGTTGAATGTGTTATGTTGAAGTGGTATTTGTGTGGGAAAATTATATTTCATGGCTTGTTGAAGTGGTTTGAGAACAAGAGGTAAACTCGTGTATCAATGTGGGTGGACGGTTACTTGTATGCTATTGATCTCATTGGGTTTGGCCCTGGTTTCATGTAAAAAGTTTGAGGATGGCAAAACTAAATGAACTATAAGAATGATTATGATTATTATATTGGGTAACCACTAGGTTATGGTTTTTATCCCTACGTGTTGCTCGTGTGCATGAGAATAGATATTATGATGGTTACTTTCACCGAGATATGAGGTACCTGGGACCCACAATGATCTATTTTCTAGTGGTTATTTTCCAATTGCATGTTCTCATTAGATGCATTATGATTACTTTCGTAATACAGTATGTATGGCTTGATTATTCAACATCTATGATATTCTATTTAAAATTGTGGATTCTTTAATGTAGATCACATGACAATGATTTTTAATTAAAGTTGCATGTCATAAAAATTCTTATAGAATTATTTGTTTATGAAAACATGCAAGATTTTCATATGTGAATTTTTATCACATGGAATCTTTTAGTGGTGGAATCATACTGGGTTTTGGCTCAAACACTACTCACACCATCGGGTGTAATTAGACATGGTTATTTTGTCACAGGTTTGGGTAAGGATTTCAGTGCCAATGGTTCATGTTTCTATTGGTCCTTCTTGGTGTAGTGTCGTGGAGATGGATTGAGGGTAGAATATTTTTTTATGAGGAGGTTCTTGTGCTATCCATTCTGGGTTTCATCATTTGTTATAGTATTTGAGAATTATTTTAAATTATTTAATTCAATTCTGATTTTTTTAAAATATGGTTTGTTTTGAAAAATAAAGATATGTTATGTTGAATAATTTTTATTTTTATATTTATAAACATAGGTAAATCATTCTTAAATTACATATTGTGGTATCCGGGAACTTGTTCCTCCCCATGGGGATCATGAATTCCCATCGGGCCCTTCCATGGTCTAGGTTGGGTGCTGGTTTTGATGGTGTCCAGATTCGGTTCATGACAAAATGGTATAAAAGGAGGTTTTGTTCGCTCTCTTTGGGATATGTTAACTGCGGAAGAGTTGGGATAGTCTGAAGAAATGATATTTGGGACACAAAGTTCTAGTTATGTGTAGTGTTCCTTAATAGCACACCTCGTGATAGGATTTGAGCCTGAAGAGGAAGATGACATTTATTTGTGACTATTCGCTTTCAAGGTTTGATAATGATTCGGGGAAATGAAAAGTGAGTTTAGTTGATGGTGTAATTTAGCTCTTAGGGCCTTGAAAGCCATGTTAAGATGGGGATGTTTCCCTAGAGAACTCTTTGTGATGCTGATGTGATTAGAATATGGTCGCCAACCATATGTCATAATCACCCATCGAAACTAATTTTCCCTCACATTATATTTTATCATTTAGTTTTGAGGTCTTTTATGTTTTGTTTTAATGAAATTATTACATGGTTTTACAAAGCGAAATGTTTTTGGGAAATTATTTTCTAATAAAAATGGAATGGTTTGATTTTTCAAATGGTGGAACTGATTTTTCCGAATTATTTTGAATTAGAAAATGGTATGTTTACACGTCTTTTGTTAGAAAGAATATTATGTTAAAGTTGGTTTAAAAAATGTGTTTCTAATATATATTTATAAACTATTAAATAATGTTTTAATGTGATGAAATGTTTTGGAGTTTAGGTTTGGATTTTGGAAATGGATTTAGATATGGTAACTAGCGATAATTTGAAAAGTTTTAGGCAATTTTGGAATCTTGTTTTTAAAATTAAATGTGTTGGGTTCATAATTTAATATGTATTTATGAAATTGAATTTTTCATTAAATTATAAATATTTTTAAATGGGTTAAATTTTTTTGACCATAATATACTTGAATTTAAGGTGTTTTTTATTGAATTATTGGTGGTATTTTTAAAATTTTTATGATTTATTGGAACCGAGTTTTAAATAATAAGAGCTTATTTTTTCAACGAATGAGTGCTGATCAAATGGTGTTTTTTATAAAACCAGGAGTGTTTTGAAATGGTATGAGATGTTTTGAAATTAATATATATGACTTGAAAGTGAGTTCTTATTTAATTTATTGGGCATTTCATGAAAAAAAGTTTATTAAGATGTAAATTTGATATTTCTTTTCGTGGTTAGCGATCTTGAGAAAAAAGTAATTATTGGTTTACTGTTTCAGTTTTGAAAAGTGGATAAATTTTTTGTTTATCCTTGGGTATTTTTGTGTGAGAAACATATATGGGGTTACATGAGATATTGGATGGTTAATGGAATGAATGGATTAGTACTGGGATGGATATGTAGAGGGTGCCAAGTATGGCACAGAAACATGCATGTGTGAGTCCTGTGGGGTACCATTGGTGGATACTCTAACCACTAACCATTTATTTTCCAAGTGATTATTTTAATTAAAAAATATTATCTTGATGACAGCTTTGTGATGGTGTGTCTTATGGGTTTTTGTAAATTTTATTGTTGTGGGATGTTTTCTTTCCAAGAACCCCTCTTATTTAAATGGTGTTTTTAGTTTGTGTTTGGTAGGTCAGCTGGGATGAAGGGTTGGTTAGTGGTCTCTTATGAGAAATGTTCGAGATGTTATTATGGTGGTTCATCTAATTTTTTACGTTCAATATTGTTGCATTATTTGACCAATGCAAAATCTTGGTTGGGTACTTGGGTTGTCTCATTGGATAAGGTACACCCCCCCAAAGAGTTAATGCAGGACTGAAGTGAATACTAGTTTGTTTTTTTGTCATAAAATCATGTACTTGATCACCATAAAGAATTTATTCTTGAATTTTGAAGATAGATTATCCCCCTTTACCTTTCAATGTTTTAGGGATCCTCCTGTTTCACGTGATCTCTCATTTAATGATGAAAGATACCTTGATGTGTGAGGCCAATATTCATAGTTCTGTCTATCTAATGATATTAATGTCTATATTTTTAATGTGTGGGGTTCTTCTAATCATGAATGTTCTCTCTCAATGGAATTTTATAGTTGATCCTAAATAAATAAATTATTCATTTCATGGGAAACATCATAGAATATTGATTTTTTAGTTATTTTTCATTGGAGGTTCACGTTTAAATTTTCATGATCACATCACAATTATTATCCATGAAAATGATTAAATTGGAATTAAAATAGAATTAATATGGTCAGGAATCAGTTGATTACCCTTTATAAAAGATGATTAATCCGTGTAATCATAAATTTTTTAATAAATGAGTCTTGCATAAATTTTTATTTGATTATTATCAATATGTTTTTGTATCATGTCTACGACATTGAGGGATGTGATATCTTATTGATCTTTGGAATTATTTCCTCCTGAATATCACTAATACACTATTGATATATAATTGTTGATCACATTGATTAAATGTGGTTTTAGATTGATAGATTATTGATTCCCATTTTTGGGAATCATACTTCAAAACGACATGAGTTATATATCCTGTAACAACGTTTTGAATCCGTATCAATAAAAATTGATAGTGTTATTAGTCAACATCAAATTTTTTATTTCCCACACCACATAGAAAAAAAATGTTTTTATGTATACGTTAATTTAAGTATCATTTATTCATGATATTCTAAAGTAAATAAATTTGGGGATAATTATTTAGGTGTGTGCATCAATTCATCATGATATTTGGGAGGCTGATGAAATTGGTATCCTATAAACCATTAAAATGAAATATTCACTATTCAAATAAGTATACGAGAACTAGGGGATACCAATAGGAATATGGTTCTAGTGATGGTGACATTATGGTAATGATTTAGAGTGATATCTAGAGGATGTTTAATATTGTGTTTTTTTAAATGAATTTATCATTCCGTTTAGTATTTTGGCAGATGGACTTTTATGTTTATTATAGATCAACCATTGATCTGTATCATGTTATAACATAGATTTTTCATTAATTTGGTGTTTATTTAAATTACCATTTATTAAGCATCATGTAGAAGAATTCAGAAAAAAGTGACTAGAAATTCATATAGTATTTTCATGGCATTGTGATCCATGATTATTATTACATTTGATGAATTTTCGTTATTGTAATCAAGAAGACAATATCTATCATTTTGAAACTCAATATCTCTAACCCTAGGGTGTATGCGATGAAATTTTAGTAATAGAGGATTTGATAAAAATATGCCATAGTTAATTTTTATTAATGATTTAAGTGATACAAAATCACTAGAGAGGTTGTTTGTATTTGTGAAAATGAATATTCATATTTAGAGAAGGAATATATTTTAATTAAAAAAATTATATACACTTTTTAAATTTATTTAAAATATTAATTTTGATCTTAGTCGATTGTTTTTTTGAGATGGAGGAAATATTATTTGGAAAATGACTATTTAGATATATTTTAAGTGTTTTTTATGATGTTTGAGGCATTATGGTTGTCTCTATTGTCTAGTAGGGACTCATTCTAGGATAAAGGTTTTTGGGATGATGATTATTGTATTATTATGATTTTAATGGATGGAATTAGGTTGAAAATATTGAATGTATATGGACGAAGAAGTTCCACCTTAACTAAAGAAGTGTTCATATCTTTATCGCATGATCTCGGTGTAAACCAATGTTTTTGATATATTATTAATATTGTTAATGAGGTTTAAAATATTAAAACACATGATAATTCGTCCATAAATAGTTTTTATGAATAAATGAGTGATTTTAACTCCCTCTTCCATTCAATATATATTGTTTGAGGTGCATTCATTCTAGTTCATCATTGTTGATTTTAGATTGGAAATCCTCATTATTCTAAATTTTTTCTCTCACAAGACAAAAATTGATTTTGGACATGATTTTATAAGGTTTAGCTGAATGATTTCAAATGATAATGGATAAAAAATCATTCTATATGTAACATTCATGGGATTATATTATAATATTTCCTTGGGAGAATATTGAATACATCAGTCAAAATTTAATGTATGGTATGCTTCCTAATGAGAATTCAATTTTTTTAGATGTTTTTGATGAAATTTACAATTGATTTGGGTGTTAATGTTTTGTTTTCTGTGTGACCATGCATTATTGATGTATTTATATATTATATAACCTTATTTCTCTAGATTCAAGAACATTTAAGTAATTAAAGATTGTGTTTGTTTTAAATTTTTTTAATTAAATATAACATTTTATATTCATTATGGTGGATGCGATTGTTGGTTGTGGAGAAGATGGAATCAAGTATGATTTGTGTTAGATATTTTTGACATTTGATGAGGTTCAAAGACAATAGATTTTATATAAATCTATGTTATTTAGGGATATTATTTTTTTATCCTCTTATTAGTTTATAAGAAATATGGATTCTTTATTTTTTTTGTATGCAAAAGGAGGTATTAGTCATGACTCATCAAAATAGTCATGATGAACCATATAGATCAATAAATAGTTGAATGTTTTCAACATGGATTAATTGGAATTGAAGAACTATTATATGATTATTTAGGCATATGTTTTTGAATGGTAAAATTGATCTTTTTTTTAAAATGTTTTATGAAGGGGTTTGAATGAAATATTATTTAAAAATATATTATTTATTTGGAAGATTGGTTTGAAATTGTATATTAAAATGGAAGTGGGTTTTATAATGGTTTTTAGATTGGATTCTTCTAAGGCCATATTATGAGTAAAATATCATATGTTATCTATTCAAAAGGGTTTTAAAAAATTAATTTGGATAAATATTTAATGGGATATTATATGGACATTGTGTCTGTATGTTTTCATCTGTTTGACAGTCTGTCTATAATGATTATTTTTTCTATAGAATACATGCTTTGTATGTGACCCTTATTGTGAATTCATTACATAATTGTAGATGTACGATGATGAATATTGTGTGGGTATCCCATTATAATTTTGATACATATTCATAAATTTTTTTGTATATAACATATGTAGTTTGGTTTTTAATAGAGGTGGTTGGTGTCTATTGCTCTATGTGAACATTCATTGTAGAATAATGATTTTAGGTAAAGATGTTATAGATGACCAGCCTCATAAAGAGTCATAAAAATATTGTATATGATTGAGATGTGGAACAATATAAAAATTTATTATTGAAATTATGATTAGTTGGTTTGATATTTGTCCGAATTTTGGTAATTCAAATGTTACACATGATGTTCTGGGTGGTAGATACATTGCGATAGAGGGATCATGGGATCATTATAGTCATTTAGTGAAACTTATTTTCTGGATATAACACCTCTACAATATAATATTGTTTATATAAATTTTCATATTCATGGGCTTATACTTCTTGGGTCGATAAATACCCATTAGATAGTTGTGTCGAGATTTAATATCACATATTAAAAATTTCTGTTTTTCTCCATGGTGTAGGATCACTCTTGGTGATGTGTTGTGGCATGATTAAAGAACTTAATTGTCGACATTCCCTATAGGATAATGGATTGTTTGAGAATTTTATAAATATGAACACGATCAATTACTCTAGATAGAGGTTGTGGTTTGGAAAAATCCAAAACCAATAGTATTCATTTATATTCTTGAAATAAAATGTTTATACAAACAATGATGTCTATTATAGTATGAGGTTGGGTTTTTATAGGGTGTAATCTTATTTATTTCATAGAGTTAATGTAGGTCAGATAAAATTTCATGGTATCCCTACCACCACATCATGAAAAGACTTGTATGATTTCATCTTCATTATGTGTAATTTTTCTAGGTGGATATGTTATAATGAATATAAATGACTATTTATATATTTAGTGAACTAATTTCATTTTAGTCATAATACAACTAAATATAGATGAAGAATTTTGGATTCTTACTAGGTCATTTGAATAACCTGAAACCATATTCATATCAATTTTCTTTGATGCACCAGGGTATATATTCATATATTATCTCATGAAACTGAATTTCAGGGATGTAGACTTGTAGTCAATGTTTCTTTTAATGGAATTCATGGACACGATGGTACAATATGTGAGAATATCAAGTAATAAGGAAATTATTTTTTCTAAATACCTTTAAATTTTTTATTAATCTATTATTTATTTTCCTTTTATATATATTGAATACTATTTACATTATTCTATTTTAATATTTTGTGGAAATTTTGACCGTTCATTTATTTATCCACAGGGTTTTGGGATATCCAACTTATAGGAAAGTCACTCCAAATTTTTAGAATATTTGGTAATATACCATGGGACCTATATAAGAGGGAATAGTCTACCCCTATCTATTCTAGGGTCTCATCACTTGTAGAGATACCTTGGAATATTGGGAGGCACACCATAGGATATGTGGTGACCAATAATCATGTTCTATTTAGGGTATTTGGTTACATAAGTAATTATGTAGTATCATTTCTGTTTTGGTATCCATGATCATTTTTAGTGATAGTGTTATATTATATAGAAATTATATATTTATACAGTTCATTATTATCATGTAATATATTTGATGAAAATCTAACTTATAGCTGATTCATATTAATCAATGTATGATATATAATAGAAGAGATGTGTATGATTCGACCAATATTTCCAAGCGGAATGGGTGAGATTCAGTATGTTTCATTGGGTATATCTATGATAAAGTGAGTCAAACATGAATCAAGATTCATCAACCTAGGGGCATGGTACAATAGCGTATGTGTTTGTTTGTTTAACTCGTCTTTTAACTGTAGTCTAAATCAAATAAATAAAATAATATCATTAAAGTGGGTTTTCACATTTATGTTAATTTATATATATAATAATATTCATATATGTTTAATTTTTATTGATGTTGTCTGTGATTAATTTTTCGGCCACTATATTGAAATTATTTTTAGGATGGATTGTTTTTTGGAAAATTATATTTTAATGACAAATATATTCTAGTTGTATGTTGTGTGTGTGAGAAAAATGGATTATACATCTCATTTTATTTGAGATATTTATGGATTAATGATATCTAAAAAGGGTTGGCATTTTTAATTTTTCAAATAAATAAAGGATTTTCTAAAAAAAAATAAAAATTTGGTCAGTATATGTAGACTATTTTTAAGAATTTGCCCTACCATAGTTGGGATATAAATGTATTAGAATTTTTTGTTTAATGAAATTGGATTCAAAACATTATTTTGAAATAATAACTAATAATTAGTGTGTATGACTTTTTTTTATTGAAATGGATTTATAGAAATCAACTGATACATGTTTATACTAGGATGTTGGATTTTATTCACTTCTATAGTTTAATAGATATTTATAATGTATAATTGGTTATTTGGTGGGTATTATAATTACAAATAATTTGAGGATGGACGGTGTGATTTCATGTTATTTGGTTCGATGTGGGTTGAGGAGAAAAACATATTCCATTTTAGACATTATTCAATGATTCATGTTTTTTGGAATGATTCAATCATTATTAATTTTTGGGGACATGTAAGGAAGTCTACTATGATTTTATTTTTGTGGGAGATTATTTCGATAGGAAAATGTAGTTTTATGATTTCCATGAGCAGTTGGAAATAACATTGTCAGTTTATGGTTTGGAACTCATCTGTGTATTGATGGTTTTGCAGGTAGGACAATTTTGTGTGTATTTGGTGGTTTTTGGGATGGTCTAGGTTATTTTTATATAGGCCGACCATATGATTGGGAGAACCAATATATAGAGTCACCCCTATTAAGTAGTATTTATTTTGGGTAGAACCCAATGTCTCGAGAATTTTTCTGTGTCCAAAATAAGTTTTTTTCTAACCGACTAGTTTATTTGCGAACCATTTTGACATTCAATGCTTGGTGTTTCATCATTTTATCATGGTTATATGTATAGCTGTGATGTATAGAAATCTAATTTATAGATGGATAGAGAATGGGATGTAATTGTAGGATATTCATATGGATGGGAGATGATAATTAAACTAATATTGATTTGTGTTTGATATTATTCCTGAAAATGTATACTTATTTTAAGAAAAGATTATGAATATAGTAAAACTAATTGATTCATTGTAATAGTAGAGTAAAAATTCAAATTTTAATGTGTATTTGAATGATATGGTCCAATGATGAACATGTGATTAAGAATTGTGGTTGATTGATGAATGGATATCATATGTGGGTAATGGGATTGGGATAGAGTTCATCTAAATTGGGGGAAACATGATAAGTGTTTTGTTTGTGATCATGGGTAGATTTTGATATTCAAATGGCCATTTGACACTAGATAATGTAATTACAGTATCATTCATGTTAGGGAAATGTTGTAGTTTTCTTTCTTAATTTAGAGATACCTAATTATTTAAGGAATCATGTTCACATAATTTAGTGATGGATCAAGGGGTGAGGTCTAACACAGTATATATAATAATGAAGGGGTATGGAATACCAGTGGTGTATCTTGAATATGATTTTTATATTATATAAACTTACTTATAAGAATCACTTATGGTGTCAAAGTAGTTTTTTAGATTGAACATTGTTTTTACGAAATATATGAATTTTCTTCTTAGTGTTTAGATTTTTATTAAAATTCATATTTTTATTTTAATATGGAATCTGTGTTATTAATAATTAATTTATGATAATGGTTTAAAATTTATCATTAATAGTAATGGAACAAAACATCTTTAAGATAATTATAATAATTTTTCATAGATTATAATTATAATCCTTGTTTCTCATTGTAAATTTCATGAAAAAATTAGAATTTTTGTCAGAATAGTGAATTTTCTTTAGAATTTTTACTCATACTGGTTTCTAAATATATTTATTTCTATGAAAATTGTTTCTTCACTTTTTATTATATCTTATTATGAATTCTATGATTTTTGGAGGGTTCTATATAATGATTAGGGTGGAAAGGCTGGATAATGTAGAAGTAGTGCGATATTTATTTCTGACTGATGTGTTTCATGTTGTGAAATTTTATAGAGGAGGGATTGTATCCCTACAAGAAGAATAGCATATGTTTTGAAACCTTATGATTATTTTCAATAGTTGGTTGGAATTTTTAAAAAATGGTCCCAAATTATCCCTTTATTTATACACCACATTAGATTCTTCTCTTACATGATTATGTGAATATATTTGAGGCAGAACTACCCAGTTACCCTACTTTACAATTTATTCTTAGTGTAATTTTATTAATTCAACCCAAAAAATTGAGGTCTGATCTCATATTCCTTATCAGTAAGATGTTATATTGGTTATTAATTTATTTCTATTCAGAATAGATAGTAATAAGATAAAAAATAATTGAATAATATTTTAGTAATTGTGCATGATTGAGATTCCTTGTGTCTCTTATATATGACTTATTTAGATAAAATATTTGAGTTTAAAATAATTTATTTTTGGTTGTTATGTTTCCCAAAGCATTTTGATATGTGTTGTAGATATGGATTTTGAAAATTTGTTCCTTTATTCAATTTTCTACTATAGTTCTTTGAATGTAAATTGTCTAAGGGTTATTCTAGAATGGAATCCATCCCATTTCTTATGATTTTAGTACATCATGAATTTTAGTGTCTCTAGTGATGAATTTTCCGATTTAGAGAATTTTTTATTGCTTAAAATTCCGTGTTTAAATGGAAGATATTGGTTATTATAGATTTTATAGAATCATTTTTGGACTCTATATGATTATAGGAATGATGGTTGAAGAAATGGGAATTGGGATATTTTGATTAACATGTTTATTTTATGATTTTATATTTTTTATCTTAATATTATTTATTCAGGTATGTTTCATTGATTATTTATGTTTCCAAAAGGTTGGTATGAGACCATTTCAAATTATTTGATGACATGAAACTTATAGAATTCAGAGAGTTTTTTGGTGGAATATTAACAAAACATCAACAAATAGCCTTTGAACGTTTTTTTAAGCATGTATCTTAATTTTAAAGGATATATGGATATTATTTTCAAAACATGTGATAAAAAAAGAATGTTACAACAAAAAAATAATATAATGTTGTTGATTTGGAAAGCCTATTATGAAGTGGTATTTCACAATTATAATTGTTTTTATGATGGGTGCTTAATAGTATTTAGTTCTAAGGACTATCATGAATATAGTTTCATGTAAATCCATTTAAAATCAACATTATTTTGGTATTTTGATTTGTTTTTTGTAAATATTGATAGGATTTTGCAGACAATGTTATGGTCAATTTGACTATGAGTTGGGGATTTCTAATTTTCATGATTCTGTTTAAATTGCAATATAATAATCTTTATAATTATAGAAAATAATTAATAATGATCCATGATGGTTTTTATTTATATGGGATATTGATTTATATGGTGTTAACTATTATGTGTGTATCATACGATATATTATTTTAAATAATGATACAAGATGTGTGTGTAGACCTGGGAGATATATTCATGGGGTATCAATGTGATAGTTGAACCGACTAGGTAAGATAGTCCAATATAATGGATGAGGTGGGTTTCCAATCCTTTTGAAACATGGGAATATATCTATAGGGACTAGATAAATATTGATAAAATGGTCATTTGTGTCATATTCTTTAATCCATGCATATGTTTCTCATCTTGCGATATGTCATGACCTAAAAAACTAGGTCCCACATTGTCGATGTTATGAGGATTGTGGAATTCCAAATCCATCCATCATTAGGTCAGGGTCTGGAGACAAGTGCAACATAATATTATGCCAAACATGGGTGGCATTATCTAATGTACATGTATGCACATACACATCAACAACCACATAAAATGAAGAAAATAATTAAATGGTTACTAATTACTTCATACATATATATCCCTTAATTATGAAATGTATGAAAAGGAATATGGGGTGAAATACATGAAAAATTAAAATCATAAAAGGGTTTAATATTATCAACATGACGGGACAACAATCAAAAGAAATAGTGGTATTCACCATGATCTATCTATCCAAATGTATGATCTACATGTTATTGGTATTCCAATGACTTTATAAAATTGGATTATATTTTCCTAAGGCATGACATGTGTGGGAAAAACAATGAAGATTTTACTATAAAAATATATTTTAAGGACCCCAGAAATTACCAAACATAAACATAAAGAAAATATTCTTATCATCATAATGAATCTCTATAGAATATGTGATATAAAAATAAGAACAAGAAGAAAAATACATACTTAGAACTAACACTGTGTACCAAAGATATCATAGATATAACAACAACCAATGATTTTAGTAAAGTATTCTAGGTAATGTTCATCAATGAGAACATAGTGTACATGATATTATATCACTAATGATACTCATCCTAGTGGTCATTATCATCATCCTCTATATTAAGTACTCATTATATCTCCATAATTCTGTTTCATAGATAAGTGACCACCCTGAAAGATCATAGGGGACACTAGTGAAAATAATTGGATTAACAAACAAAAGACTATGCAGAGTCAGATCTGTTGAAATGGGATCATTTCTTGGGATTGTGGGGGATTCCAAAAACAAAATATAGAATCAACCTTTAATCAAGGTATCAATGATCATGTATTTTTTTCATTCCAATTCAACAGATCCTACTTAGGGAAGATGAAATTATAAAGGATCTGACCCTAGACTCATAAAGTATCCTAAAAAAATATAACCAATGAAAACACCATAGGTTGGATCACAATCCAATGATGAGAATGTAATCATGAGCTATACCCAAGTAGTGATAGACCAAGGAGAAAATTCAATCAAAACTAGTATAAAAAATATTAAGGGGGCCTCAAATATTCTTCATAAAACAACAATGTGTGTACTATTGGTACCAAACTATAATTCCCTACCTTAAGATTACAAGTTGTCAATGTCTCACATGTAGTGAAATTATTTATTGGCATAAAATGTTATCTCATGATACATGAAATGTGGATGTCAATGAAACTCTATCAATTTAGTCATCCCATCAGTATGTACAACTAGTTGATCCTATGTACCCGTAGACATGTATGTGTACCTATCTGTGCCTATGTACTGGGTTGTGTTTGAGCATCAGGATGTTCCAATATACACTACTCATGTATGTGTGTTTGTTTTTTTCAATTCTTATGTATCCACTAGGGTACATGCCGAGCTATCACCACCATGTCACAAGTCATGTGGTTGGGAACAGAAAACATGTGATATTTTTCTCTAAGGGTAAATCCATGAACCATATCTAGTGAACCAATTGACGTTTGTTTTTTGGAATACATTTTGTGACCATTAGAATACATAGGATCCACTGTTTCATGAAGTGTATTCCTTCGTCACCATCAACAACACTTGATAAGTAATCCTTCTTGGTGGTAGTTCCGAAAAATACAGGTGAACGTATGTGAGAAATCACTAGTTGAAATAATTCAACATTTTCATTATTCATATCCCAATAGATATCACCCCATGACCTTGTTTTGTGTCACACCATGATGGATGTCCCCAATACTAAAGTTGATCTATCCCTAATAATCCACATTTTTTGATTCACTTCAATCACTCTGTTGATCATGAACACATACGTGTAGTACCAATATATTATTCTAATTAAAGGTCATGAGATGATAATTTAATAGGTATTTGTCAATTCAACATCAAAAGAAATAACATTGGATGATCATAAAAGGAAATAATGGAGAAAATCCATGATAACAAAAAAATTGGACCAATCTGCAATCATTAGTTAGATTCACCTTCATTCATTTCCATTAAAACGGAAAATGATGATTGAACCGAATATTTGAATTCCCTATACTCTAGAATTATAATGATACACCTACAAAACATGATCAAATTAATTATTAAACAATTTTTAATTAATTTGATATTATAATATTTTAATCAAAATCTAAATCCATACCAAAAAAATCATATGATGCTTTTGGATAGTATTATGATGAAGAACTTATATACATTATCAACATTCATGATATCGATGATTTCAGTTGGCATAAATACTCTATATTGTACTCTGATTACTGATCCATGATCATAATATCTACTATTTATCTTATATAACATCCAAAAAACCCATCAGATTTTGAGGATAACTCTATTATTTAATGAAATTTATTTTTAAATAGTATAGGGTTCATGTAATTCCTAGAAAATAATTTAAATATTTGATTTATTTTTTTTCTCACACGTGATATCATTTTAAATAAAAAAACCCTAAATGATAATGTTTATATGTGTCCTAGTGTAAGACATTAATTCAAGATTCAATGGTGGTCTCAGTATTATAATATGATAATCCATTCATCAATTATTAAATAATTTCCAAAAAACAATGCTTTTTATATAGTATTTCTTTTATTTTTATTATATCAAAATCAAGAATCATCAGGGATCAAAATCACATGAAGTCTCATTTCAGGGCTCCAACTTTATTATTCAATATATTCTAATGTTATACATTGAATAATAAATATTTTAATATTTCTCAAATATTATTATATTTAATTCTAAAAAGAATAAAATAATATTCACAATTTTTTAAACCATGTTCCAAACTGGGTTTCTCACTCTTTGGATATCTCCTTAAAAATATTGTCCTATAAAAATATATGAAATCAAGGGAATTACATTACCCTAATAGGGTTTATCCCAATGGTTCTTTTATTATACTAGGAACAATGAAATGATAACTACATCCTCAAAATTTATCTCACCTTAGTCACCTTTGTGTGAAAATTTAAAAAATTATATCCCTAGTTGTGACATATGGAAAAAAACAAGAACACTTTCAAATGGTTGTCATAGCTTCAAGTGGTACAACACCCCGATATCCAACAATGTAACTGGTTAATAATTTTTGATATACTAAAATACCATGAAAATACCTATAATACATAAAATTGGTTGTTCTCTTGTAATACATGACCTCCTCATTGAAGCCAACATGTTTCTATCATTGGCCCACAACGATCCTTCACTTTACTAGTAATTAATCATCCACATCACCAATCACTACTCTGTTTTATAGACATCATGGTATCCAATTGAATGCCCACGTGGCATATCTTGTACTGGATCTGACCATTGCAATGATGAATTTTCAGGTCTCCCATACATAGACTCACACAAATCAATACTGATGCTGGAGAGGTAGTTGTTATGATATGAAAACTCCATCGATTTTCAATAATCTTCACAATGATTTCCCTAATCTAATGTGTATTCAGAAATATTATTTTTTATAAAAATAATGGTCATAATTACATGGAAATAATTATAGGATAATAATGTAATTGATAAAAAATACTAAGCCCCAAAGCCTTTTCAATCATATCCTTAAAAATTACATCAAGTGAGCATCAGAGTTTGAAAATATCATTGAGGGAACTCCATAATGTAAGGAAACCTACTGTGTGTATAGGTATTCTGAAATCTCAAATAAGATTTTATCTATGATGCAATGGAATTGGGCCATATATTTTTAGTCACCCACAACATAGATATCATCATGAAAGTACACTAATAGAATAATACATTACATGAAATCCGAAAAGTTTCCATTCCATATACACATCCATACTCACAACATAACTCCATTTACCATGACTCCTATATCACTGAATCACTGTCTACATTATTACATTAACATATTTGCACTGGTAAAATAAATATTTGTAACACCCCAAGATTCCACGGTTCGCTTCTCTTTGAATAATATAATAGCTTGCGCTATACACTACATCAAGTTCTAGCTCACCACAACATATCAAAATAGCTATTAATAATAGTAATATCTTCTTTTTGAAATTTTATAAAATTTATGTTTCAAAACAGACTTTATTTTTATATTCAAAATATAAAAATAAGTTTACTATGAATTTTATTTATTTTTATGAAAAATTTCAATTTTGGATGAATAGTGAAAAACTCTACATCATTGTTTAAAACTGACATATTATTTTAATAATTATATATTTTATTTAAATTTATTTAAATTCAAAATAGATGCATAATACCTATATAAGACAAATTTAATTCATTGGAGTCATTTTTTAATTTCATTAGAAAAAAAATTTATTGGACTTTTTAATGTATTTTAGCCACCGTCTAGGCACATTTTTATATATTCATAAAACACAATTTAACCACTTATATGAATTGAATTTTAAAAATCTACGATATATACTTTAAATAAGTAAGTAAAATGTGGTTAAAATGGATGAAAATAATTTTTGGTGACTAGTAGCTTTTGATTTTTAATTACCACGGTTAAAAATAAACATGGAAATTAAAAGTAAATTTGATATTAAAATTACCCTAATAGATGACCTAATTCTAATGGATAAATGAATATTGAAAAAATATATAACTTATGAATAAAATATAATAACCATTTATGAACATGGATTAGATTATGACATTTATTATAATTTTATTTTATGAAGAGTTAAAAATGTTAAATAAAAATTTTAATAACGTTAAATAATTTAATATAGGGAAATACATAAGATAAATCAGACTAAAAAAATTATTAGAAAGATAAAAAGATTTCCTAAATAATGATATTTTATTTATAATTTTTAGACATTAAAATTTTAAATTTATTTATGACACAATGATTATGTAGTAATTACCATAATAATGACGAAATAAAATAATTGATATTATAAATATACAAATAAATTTAAATTTATAATTTTGATGCATTCCAAAAATTTTCTATGTTAATATTTCATGTTTTTATTGATTTAATTTTTTTTGAAGAAATCATGTTTTTTTACTTTAACAAAAACAAAATTCTAAATTGTGTCGAAATTGACATAAATGAGTTTTTTCAAAACAGATAATATATTATTAAATGATATAATATTTTTAAAAATAATAGGTTTGGAAAAAAGACATTTATAATGATAGATATGTCATTAATGAACCACATGAGGTCCACTTAGCATTTTATTGTACATTTATTAACCAAGTAATATAATAATACAAGAATACATTGTAAAAGTTATACAATTTACCTAAGAGTTAAATCTAATTAATATGGTTAATATGGTGACCCAAATATGACTAAAACCTATTGGTTGAGAGTATTTTGACCCATACCCACATTATACTAATAATAAATCCATTTGGAGCCATTATAAACTGAAAATGTGTTTATAATTAAATAATATTTCATGCTTTTCATAATGTGACCCCCACCTCTCTTATAAAAGGGTACATACATTTCACTCAAAATGACACCTCCAAAGCCATACTATGAATATGATTTTCCTAAAATAATTGTAACATTGGTACTTGATACCTTGTGATCATGCTAACATTATGTAATAATCCACCAACTCTGGGTAACTAGGGTCCGTTCGTTTCAGTTGGTATCAAAGAAGTTTAGTACAAACCATGGAAACTATATTTCGAAAAACTTCGATTAGAAAACAGTACCCTAATATAACCAATGAAGATTAGTAGGGAATAACATCCTAGAATTTTGTTAATGTAGATATTTTTTGAGGTTTCCTAGAAATAAATCCCTCTCTAAATACGAGCAGGTAGAGGTGGCTCTATCATAGTTATACGTATGATAGAAAACTCCGATAAGGAGTTTCGGGGTAGACCCATGGTATCCTGGTACACAACAACATGCCTTATTGCACTCTTGATTTTGAAACTCTCGGGGGATATGATTAAAATAATATAAACATTCATTACCAACCAATATATGGGATTTATGAGTAAACATGTCTTCAATAAAACATTCCTTTATGATTATGGATTATATGCATAAATTTTTCAAATTATGTACGGTATCTTACTATTGTGAAATTATGTACTGTGATTCATAAACTAATATAGTGTACACCATTTTTTAGAAATGGTGCCTTGTGGATGGAATCAAAATTGTATCAATGCATGTAATATATATACGGATTGTACTCATACTCAAGATAATTCCAGTGTAGTGGGTGATGCATATGGTGCGGAACAGATTATAACCATACTGGGACAACTCACTCAGGTTATGAATAATAACATTACCCATATAGAGCACCCTAATCCCCAATGCAGAGGATCAATGTTAGACTTCTTAATTAGGAAACACCCCCAACATTCAATAGGACTTCAAATCCATTTAAATATGACCGATGGATAAGTTCCTTAGAGAAAATACTTCATTATTTTTGGAGTAGTGTGAGAGAAAAACATGTCATGGAAATTTATTACCACACAAGAGATGCAGATCAATGGTGGTCATTAATTAAAAACATAAAGGAGGATGAAGAAGTATCAAATATGTAATGTATGGAGTTTAAAGATATTTTCATAGAAATATAATTTCTTCATGACCATCGCGCAGATATGGAAGGAAAATTTCTGAGTCTAATAAAAAAGGAGGATGAGAATGTAAAAATGTATGAGCCTAATATTACAATGTAATGAAGGAATGATATAGATTATATACGTAGCCCAAGGAGTATGATAGATTGATTCTTGGATTATTTAATACCATTTCTCTATGAAATATTAGTCTCACAATCATTCTCGTCATATAATGATAAACTCTCATGTGCTATCAAGACAAAAATGGAAATCCTTATGTCTTAAAATTTTAAACAAAATCATGAGAAGAAGTTATTTGTTTAACACTCTATAAATGGAAATAAGGGTAATAATGGAATATATTAATTTTCATATTATAGTAACTGTGGGATGAATCTCCCTAGTATATTCTTGAATGGAATGGTAGTTTGTTACAAGTGTGGTGAAAATGGCCACCAAACACATGATTTCAAGGGAAAAAATGCTTCTGTCAATATGGAAGGATACAATTTTAGAGAAATGGGGAATTATGAAAATTAATATCTTCAACCCCAAGGAAACTTAGATCATAAAAGGACAAGGGGTAATGGCCAAACATATGTGATCACTACTGCTAAGGTAGAAGCTTATAATGATGTGGTTTTAGGAACTGTAATTATTTCCTCAAATTTAGCCAATTCATTGTTTTATTCTGTATCATTACATTGTATCATATCTTCAAAATTTTCACAGACAATTAGATATTTCCAATTTGATTTAACATGGCAGTTTTCAGTCAAAAATTCTAATGGAAGTTTCATTGTAATAATATTTTATAAATTAGTTCCCATTCGGCAATACAAATGTGCTTTATTTTCTGAAATCATCATCATAAACTTCATTGAATTTTATATAATCTTTGTAATGGATTTGAATTTTGACCTCGATGGAAAAAATTATTGTTAGAAGACAGAGGTTACAATTTTTTATAATGATAGGAATACCATGTCATTAGAGAAGAAAATTCACCATATGATTCTCATCTAGATCGACCTACATCATCTCTACTAAATTCAATTATTGGGGATGAAGAGAGAGAAATACCAATGGGTGTGGAAATTAATTTTCAAATAGAGTACATACATATTGTTCCTGAATGTGTTGATGTGTTTCTGGAGGATTTACTCAGAACCCTCCCGAATAAGAAATTGATATTATTATTAATATGGTAGAACCATATTCATTTTTCTATACATCTTATGAATGAAAAGGTCACCATACGTGTGTATGTATAGCTTACCGTCTCCACATCATGGTGTAGTTTGTTATTCAATACATTATTATTTGGATGGGTTTAATAATGAGTGTTATTGATTTAAATGATAAATAAAACATTTTAATGATTCTTTATAAGTAATATACCATCCAATTACATACGATTTCACCATCAATAGAAAGATATTATTGCTCATGTGTACATACGGATTAACGTCACCACAAACACGATGACATTTATTCCCAATCATAACCATTAATTAATAATTTTCAATTTATGATTTGAAATAATATTTAAGAACATAAAATCATTCTGGATACGAATCAAATACATCCAATCCATAAAAAATTGGACTTATGTAACAATATATATAAAGGAAATTGATTCAGTTAACACCAGATACAATGATATTACAGAAATATTATTAATAAAAAATTTTTGGACGATTATATATGATAGCATATTTATGTATGTCATTTTTGTATTATTTAATAAAAACTATTTATCTATTATACATGAGGTTAGCATAACCTCGACTAAAGAAAATTACATGTTAAGGGTTAATTTTAGAATGTCTTTATTATTAGAGGTTGTTGTTGCAGATGTATCAACTAGGAATTCTTTATCATCCGCATCAATGTTTCAAAAAAATGAAATTCAAAACATTTTTCCTATTCCATATAATATGGCTTAAATTCATTTCTACCATTGTTTTATTTTTTATTAAATATTTTCTAAGGAATCCTTAAATCATTTTCCAAATAAGGTACTTTATGACCTTTTCAAAAAATTAAGTTCAGATGGTTTTTATCTTAGACGGTAATTGCATCTGTTTTCATCCATTATAACACCTTCATTGGTTCCCTAACATTATTATAAAAATATGTTCAAAATAAATGTTTTCAATTATAATTTTGAAATTTTTAAATGATTTCAATAAAGAAAGAGATATTTATATCAATTATTGTTGATTTCATCTATTTCATCATCCTTGGATGGATTTTACACCTGTTCAATGTTGATTTGTTATGATACAATATTCTATATTGTATTGAAGGATTTTTGATATGTTTGACTATGGATGTGTTGTTTTTATACCCTTAATGATTTTTGGTCAATGTATTTACATTTATAATGCTATTTTTAATATTAATGATGACGTTATGTTTAAATCTTTTTATATGATAAATGCATTGGACTTAGTTAGTGATGGGTGGAGCCTGCTATAGCTCCTTAATGCATTAGTATGTATCATGAGACAAACTAGTGTCTTTGCATCAGGCCTTGAAAACATATTATTTGTTGTCTTGTCATTAGGTCTTGAAAATGTGGTTATGATGTCCGACATTATGCATTCCTTCATTATTAAATTAGATACTTATATTACATAACATTATTCAAATTTTATAATATCTATGTGAATAAGTAATTGGAATTATTATATTTATCTTTTCCATATTATTCTGAAAATTAATTTAAAAAATATTGTTTTTTTTACATTCCATTCAATGTTTATGCTTATTTAGGAATGTTTATTATATATTGTAATCCTTACTAAGCATCTGATGTCACCCCATTCTTATGTTTTATTTTTCCTAGTATGTGAAAACGTATATAATGATTGACCAACAGGGATATGCTATGGGGAATGAGTGTGTACCAAAGAGACACAATGATGTTTTTTTTCATTTCATAATGAAATGTAAAACATATGTATGTATCTAGTACATCCATTTATACTAAATTGATCTGTATTTTTGACTTCATCCCTTGTGATCATGGCAATGTTATGTAATAATCCACAAACTTTGGGAAACTAGGGTCAGTCATCACAGTTGTTATCATAGAATTATAGTACAAGCCTTGGAAAAAAGATTTTGGAAAATTCTGATTAGAATGTATTAACAAATGATATAATTTGAGGATTTGTATAGTATAACTTCCAATAATTTTGGTAATGTGGAGATTTTTTTTAGTTTTTTAAGAAATATGTCGCTATTTGGATACAACCAGTTAGAGATTGCTCTAGCATAGTTGTACTGAGGAGTGAAAACAGAACAAGGAGTTTTGGGCTAGACACAGGGTATCCTGGGACACGAGAATGGGTCTTGTCACACTCTTGGTTACAACACTCATGGGGGATATGCTTAGGATAATTTCCATTTTCTTTACAAACCATTATGAGGGTTTTATGAGTAAATAATCCATAGAAAATCATTTTTATGATTATGGATTATATGCATAAACATTTCAATTTATATTAAGTATTTTACATGTTTTGGAATTATGTATTATGATTCATTAACTAATTTAGTGTATGCCATTATTTTGAAATGGCGCATAGTGGAAGGATTGTAAACCGTATCAATGCATATAATCCAAGTAGGGATTTGCATCCAACTAATGATAATTATCAAGGATCAGGTGATGCAATTGGTGCTGAATAGATTACAATTATACTAGGACAACTCATTCAGGTAATGAATAATATCCTTACCATATAGAGCACCCTGATCCCACATGTGAAGGATAAATGTTACACCACTTCATGGGGAAACAACCAAGGACATTCAATGGGACTACAAATCTATTTTCAGGTTAGGAATGGATATGTTCTACAAAGAAAATATTTCATGCTTCTCTGAGTAAAGAAAGCGAAAAAGTATTCATGGAAATTTATTGCCTCACAAGAGATGCAGATCAATGGTGGTCATTAATTAAAAAAAGGATGATGAAGAAGTATAAAATCTAGAATGTAGGGATTTTAATGATCTTATCATGGAAAATAATTTCCTCGTGACCATCGAGCGGATATAGAAAGACAATTTCCAAGTCTATGGAAAAAGGCATATGAGAATGTCGTAATGTATGAGCCTAACATTAAAAGGATATAAAGTAATGATGTCGATTATATACGTATCAGAAGTAGTAAGATAGATCAATTCGTTGACTGTTTAAAACCATTTTTCCATCGATTATTAGTCTCAAAATCCTTCTCGTCATACAATGAAATACTCTATGGTGCTATCAAGATAAGAATGGAATTACTTATGTCTGACAACATTAACAAAAATGAGTAGAAGACGATATATGTTTAACACTCTGGAAATAGAAAAAGGGGAAGTTGGTAAAAGTGGAATTTCCATCCTACAGTAAATGTGTGAAGAATCACCTCGATAGTTTCTTGAAGGGAATGGGAGTTTTTTATAAGTGTGTTGAAAAAAGCCACCAAGAACAAGATTTCTAGGTAAAAAAGAGGATATCAATGTAGAATGCTACTATTGTTGAGAAATGGGGAATTATGCAAATGATTTTTCTATGCACCAAGAAAAATTTCCTCCGAAAAGTCCAAGGGAGAAATTCCAAACTTCTGTGATCACTACTACTAAAGTTGAAGCTCCTAATGATGTGGTGGATAGTACATTAATAGTTTTCTAAAATTTTTCCAATGCATTATTTTATTTTGTATCATCAAATTTTTTAATATAATCCTTTTTTTCTAATCCAATTAGATATTTCCAATTTTATTTAACAAGGGAGATGTCAGTAAAAACTCCTAAGGGAATTATCATTGCAATAATGTTTCATAAATTTGTTCCCATTAGGGAATTAAAATGTTATTTATTTGTTGATATCATCGTAATAACCATGATTGAATTTGATATAATCCATAGAATGTATCATATTTCAGATCATGATGAAAAAATTTGTTGTAAGATGAAGGAGGATACAATTTTTTATGATGATAAGAAATATCATATCATAAGAGAAGAAACATCACCATCTGATTCTCATATAGATCTACCCCTAGTAGCTCCCCTAAATTCAATTATTGGGGAGTAAGAGAGGGAAATATCTATGTGTGAGTAATGTAATGTTCACATAGAGTACATACATATTGTGCAAGAATATGTTGATGTGTTTTCAGAGGATTTACTCGAAATCCCCCAGAAAGAACTATTGTGTTTTCCTTTGATTTAATTCTAGGTTCAAGTCCCATATTGATTACCCCTTATAGAATTTCCACTATGGAATTAGTGGATCTAAAGAAAAAACTAGACGAATTCAATAATAAATGATTTATTCATCGTATATTTCTCCATTGGGATCCCCTGTTCTTTTTTAAGATGAAATATGGATCTATGAGAATGTGCATTGACTATAGGGTGATCAATACTATACTAATAAAGAACGAGTATTCCCTACCAAGAATTTATTTTATATTCAATTAACTTCCTGGAGATCAATATTTTTCAAATATTGAACTTCAATCTGGATATCACAAGTTGTGTTTGATGAAGGAAAACATTTCGAGAACAACAATTGAAACTAGGTACGATCATTACGAGTTTACAGTAATGCCTTTTGGATAGACTAATGCTCGATTTTATTTTATGGATCCCATGAATATGGTTTTTAAGGAATATCTTGATGAATTTTAGAAGTATTTATTTATGATGTCTTAGTATACTCAAAAATAAATTAAGATCATGAAAATCACTTTTGTACTATTGTGAAAACACATAGTTGAAATGAATTATATAGGACGTTTAACAAGTGTGAATTATCGATTCAAGAATTTTTTTTCTTGGCCATATTGACTCTAATGATGTAATATTTTGTGATCCTTCAAAGACCAAGGCAATCAAATAATAGAAGGCACAAAAAATTATATATGAGGAACACGTTTTTATTTGTTTAGCATGTTGTTATCATAATATCATCTCAAAATATTCCCAATTTTATATCCCTTTAACAAAGCTCCCAAGTAAAGGGGTTTAATTTGTTTGGAAAAAATAGTGTCAAGAATGTTTTTTTGAAATAAAGCGAATATTAGTCAGTGACCCTATCATGACTCTACCATCAGGGAATTACATGATTGTTATTTATAATGACACATCAATGAATGGACTTTGTTGTGTACTTATGAAGAATGGTATAATTATTTCCTATGCATCACAATAGCTAAAAGATAATTAAAAAACAATCCTATTCATGATATTCAGATAGAAGCGGTCATATTTTCTTTAAATATATGGAGACACTATCTCCATTGTAAAAAATGTGAGATATATACCGACCACAAGAGTTTGAAATATATTTTCCAATAGAAAGAACTCAACAAGAGGCAATGATGATGGCCTGAACTACTCGAGGATAATGATTTCACTATACACTCCCACCCGTGGATGGAAAATAAGGTGGAAGATGCTTCTAGGAGAAAGGATGATGGATTTTTGTACAACATGAGGGTTGAAAGGGATCCTATGTTCATTGATCTAGTCATGATGGATATGGTAATTATCATAGATAGTGAAATATCAATACTTTTTCTAATGGTTTCCATTCCAACTTTACTATAAAGGATTAAAAGTTCTCATACTGATGACGAGGAGTTTCAAGAGAAAATTAATGTTGTGATTGATGGTAGATTGATCGAATTTTTATATAAACAAGGAATATTTCAATTTGGGAAGATACCATATCTTCCTAACATACCAGATCTAAGAAGGGAATTGTTGGATGATTCTCATAGATCCAATTTCTTTATTTACCCTGGTAGAACTACTCTGTATAGATGTTTGAAGGAACATTTTGTATGGGACAACATGAATATGGTGATTGTTGATTATGTGTCAAGATTTATGGTTTGTCAATAGGTGAAGGTTGGAAGACAACATCAAAGATTAGTCATGCAACCTCTTCCGATACCATAGTGGAAATGGGATGATATTACGATGGAATTGTTCACGGGGATACCAAAGAATCATAGATGGAATGATGAAATATAAGTTATTGCTGATAGTCTTACCAAGCCAAGACATTTTTTCCTATAATAGAATATTTACCACTTGAACATTTAGAAAGACTATATATTAATAAAGTTGCAAGTCTTTAAGATGTATCATATCAATTGTTTTTTATTATGATCTCCATTTAACATCATAATTCTGGAAAAGCCTTCAGAAAGCCCCATATACTAAAATTCATTTAGGCACTGCCTAGCACCATCGAACAAATGGAAAATCAGAACAGACTGTTCAACCATTAGAAGACATGTAGAGATCATTCTCACATGACTTTCAAGGATTGTGGTATAAATATTTACCTTTACAATAATATTCCTATAACAATAGATTCCATTGAAGTAATAATATTGAACCATATGAAGCATTATATTGAAATAGATGTCGCACACAATCTTTTTGGGAATATGATGGTGAAATAAAACTCATAGTCCCAAAAAATTTTGAGGAAAAAATGGAAAAGGTGAAGAATATCAAAAATGACATTAAAGAATAGAAATATAGGAAAAAGATCTATGCCAATAATCGAATAAAGTGTTGGTAATTTTAAGTTGTTGATCATGTTTTCATGAAGTTATCTCCAACGAAGGGTGTTATACGAATCTAAAATAACGTTAAATTAAGTCCCAGGTAAATAGGATCTTTTCAAAATTATAGAATGAATTGGAGTTTTAGATTACTATTTGGAAATTCCTCAATGTATCTCCAAAGTTCATGATGTATTCCGCGTATCATTAATGAGAAAATACATGCTGAACCCAATTCCAGTGTTCACCGATGGGGAAATAGAACTAGAACCAGATCTATATTATTGTGAAGAGCCTATCAAGATTTTTGATACCGGATAACAAGTGTTGAGAAACCAGATGACTCGTCTAGTAAATGTTCTATGATGAAACCCTTATAAGGAAGTGGAAATTTGGGAACATGAGGAAGTTATGATGAAGAACCACCTGAATCTTTTTATGCAGCAATATTCTAGAAATTTCGAGGGTGAAATTATTTTAAGGAAGAATATAACACCACAAGCTTCCACAATACATTTGTCTTTGAATAAAATAATATCTCGCGTTGTACGAAAATTCGAGTTCAAGTACACCACAACAAATCAAACTATCCATTTTGAATATTAATAACCACTTTTTGAAATTTTATAAAATTATATTTACTAAATGGACTTCATTCGTGGATTATTAATATCAAAATAAGCATAGGTTCAGTTTTTGATATTTTTCTGAAAACCTTAAATTTTTTATGAATATTGAAAACACTACGTTATTATAAAAAACTGACATTTTATTTAAATAAATATTAATTTTATTAAATTTATTTTATGTAAATATTGATATATAATACCTATATAAGTCCAATGTAATTATTTAGAGTCAATTTATAATAAGATTAGTTATATAAAAGTTTCTTAACATTTTTGACATCTTTTACCTACCTTTTAGGCACATTTGCAAGTTTGCTTAAAATGCAATTTTACTAAATCCATAAATTGCATTTTAAAAATCATAAAGACATGGTAGACATAAAATTTGGATCATTAGGGTGAAAATAAATTTATTCAATAGTAACATTGGAATTTTATTTACCGTAATTAAAAGTAGATAGGGTAATTTAATGTAACAATGATATTATAATTACCCTAAAACATGTCCTAATTATTTTGGATAAGTGTATTTCGACCAAAATAAACATTAGTAATAATCAATGATCATCTTTGATCCACATGGATTTGTTTAAGAAAATTAATATTATTTTATTTGATGATTATTTTTTATGTATTAAGTTGAAATTTTAATAAACTAAAACATTTTAATATAGTATTATAAATAAGATTAATCCGACTATAAATATTCATTAAAAATACAAAAATATTTCCTAGAAAATTGTATTTTATTTATAATTTTTATAAACTAACTAATTAAATTTATTTATGACATAACGATGATGTAGTAATTACCTTATAAATTAATGATTAAAATAATAGACATTAAAAATATAAAAATAATTGTAAATTTAGACCTTTGATGAATTACACTAATTATATAGGTTAATATGTCATGTTAGGATTAATTTAATGTATTTTTTCTATGTAATTATTTTTTTACATTCACAAAAACCAAATACAATATAGTGTCAAATTGACCTAATTTTTTTTAATACAATAATAATAAATAATATAATATCCCTCAAAATATATGGTTAGGAAAAAATAATTATATTATGATGTCATAAATGAACAACTTGAGGTTCTATTTTCACTTCATAATATGTTTATTAACCATGTAATATAAAAATACAATAAGACATTGTAAAAGTTAAACTATTTAACTAAGAGATAAATCTAAATGATAAGGTTAATATGGTGACCAAAAAATGTCTAAAACATATTTGTTTAGAATTTTTCGACCTATAACTACCATATCATCGATATAAATCCATTTTTATCCATTATAAACACAAAATTATTTTATAATAAAATAACATTTCGTGCTTTTCCTAAAGTCACCTTCACCTTTCTTATAAAAAGGGTACATTCCCTTCCCTAAAAATCACACCCCAATGTAATTTGACTTGGAAAAACCCTTTTAAAAAATCCTCCCATCTACCCTTAAATAATCCTATATTCCTTAATTTGATCATAATTCCATCCTTAAGATCCCTTATGATCAAATCAAAAGCAAGAAACTGAAGAAGATATAATAATTTCATCACCTCGTTCAAAGTTCTTTTATTCATCCACGTCTACTTTCATTGTTGTTTCCAAACCAAAATAATAAATCCAGTACCTTCTACTTATTGTGATGTTATTATAAATATGTTACAACAATATTCAGTATTCTACCCATCCTATGATTGACAATGTCACCATTTGTGCGTACGTACGACTTACCATCTCTATGTTATGGAGTACATTGTTTTTCAACACTTCATTATTTGTATGGGTATAATAATGAGAATAATTGATGTAAATATAAAATAAGGCATGTTAATGATTCTGTATATGTAATAAAAAATCCATTTAAAAATTATTTCACCTTCAATTGAATGATATTTTCGCTCGTGTGTATGTTTGGATTTCCGTCTCCTTGAATGCGATGAGACAAATTCCGAATCGGAACCTTTCAAGTATAATTTTGATATTATGATTTAAAATAATTTTTAATAACTTAATTTTATTCTGGATATGAATCAAATACACTATATCCTTAAAAAACATGACTTATGTAACAAAACATATAATGAAAATGAATCAATTAACACCCGAAATAATTATACTACTGAAATATTATTAGCAAAACAATATTAAAAGATCATATATCAAATCATATTTATGTATGTGGTTATATTATAATTTAATAACAATGATTTACCTATTATACAAGAGTTTAATGTACCCTCTAATAAAGAAAATTATAAGGTAAGGGTTAATTTTACAGTCCCTTAATTATTCGATGTTCTTTTTACAAAATTATATAGTGGGAATTCATTATTATCCACATCATTGTTTATTAAAATTTCGTTCAAAACAATTTAACTATTTACAAGAATATGGGTTATATTCATTTATACACTTTACTGACTTTTTATAAAAAAAATTGAACGACATATTTCTTTTGTTTTCCTAACGAGGTACATTATGACCTTTTAGAAAAATTATGGTAAGAATGTTATTTTAACTTATACGGAGGGTGCATCTATTTTCAACCATTATAACACCTTTGAAAAGTCCCATACATGTTTATATGAGTATTTTATAAATTAATGTTTCCTTTTATAATTATGTGACTTTTAAATTATTTAAAAATAGAAAGAGACGTTTGATTCAAAAAGTTTCGATTTCATCTATGTAAACATCCTATGATGGATTTTACAATTTTTTGATGTTAATTTATTATGATACAGTCTTAGATATTTTATTAAAGGTCTTGTGATTTGATTGACTATGGATTAGTTATTTTATACCATTAATGGTATATGGTTAATGTATTAACATATTGTATGCTCGTTTTAATAAGAATTTTTTTGTTATGTTTCAACCATTTTTATATGAGGAATTTATTGGACATAGAAAGTTATGGGTGGAGCCCGCTATAGCTCCTCAATGAATAAGTAGGTTTATTGAGAAAAACTAATGTCTTGGAATAAGGACTTGGAAAATAATATTTGTATTATAGGCACATGGTCATGACTATGTGGTTACCATGTCCAACATTATTCCTTCCATAGTTATGAAGTTAGATATTGATGTTACATGTGATTATTTGACTATTATAATATCTATGTGAATAAGTAAATTGAATTATTTGATTTAAATTTTCCAAAATATTCTATATATTAATTTTAAATGTCTTTTGTTTTAATCTTATACATTTCCGCAAATGTTTAAGCTTATTTATCAATGTTTCTGCTATATTGATATCCTTACTGATCATCTGAGCTCACCCCATTCTTTTGTTTTATTTTTCTTAGGATGTTAACTTGTATGTTATGATTGAACTACAGGGATAAGATATAGGATATGAGTGTGGTTAGAAGATACACCATGCTATTTTATTCATTTGATAATGTAATATAAAATTTTTGTATGTATCTTGTATTTCCAAGTCTAATAAATTGATATGTATTTCGGGACACGATATATTGTGATCATGACAATGTTATGTAATAATGCATCAACTCTGGGAAACTAGGGTCCGGGCATTACACTTTGTTCCAATCTTTTTAGTCACATTGGATATCATGATATTTACGTGAGACACATTTACCATTGGTTGTAAAATATAAAATATATGTAAGAAAATTCCCGACTTCCTACAAATTCATTAAAAAGATTCACCTTCACAACCTTGTGAATGAAAACAATATAAGGGTGATATATAATTATCAGTTTTATTTTTATATAATTGACGATAATATTATTAAAAAAATTCATAATCAAAATATAATGTTAAAATATTGAAACCAGATGTCACCTAATATATAAATTGACAATTAAAATCATCCTAAGATAATATTAATGCAACAATATGAGGGATAATAATAATTACTAAATTTTTAATTATAGATAATATTATTTATTTTAAATATTTATCTTTGTCCTCATGATACCTCTATTATAAATACAATTCAAAATACATTTGAAAAGTACTGTTATAACCTTATTTTATTTATCCAGTAAATTTTTCTCATGAGACCTGTTGATGAATCCATGGGGTATATAATTTATACCATACAAATAAAATCATATCCAAATCATTTTACATATATTAAATAATTGATTTATTTTATGACTAAATAAATTATCAAAAAGACATTTATAGATAAATAATAACTATTCATTAATATTTTCATTTACAAATAAAATATACTTCAAATTAGACACCATATAAAAGAAAATATTATATAGTTTTAGAAACCATAAAATATATGCACTTATAGAATATTGATATTAATGTTAAATAACATTTATAGTGAAAGAATGATCGTGAGAAAATAATGATCAAAATAGAATTCTAATAATAAATGAATTATTCAAGATATGATATATGACCATCTATTCATCAATAGTATTATTTATTTTCAATAAAACCATGTCCATTGGAGGAATTAATCGAATAGAGGTGGGATATTAAGATAAGATATCAATAATGAATTTTCATTGAATTCCCATTAGAAACATGTAGAATATGCTATATTTTGGAAAATAGTTATGTTAATAGGGATTTTGTTGTCATCACACACATAAATAAATCAATTTTTGAATTTTTTTTGAACATAATATCATTATAAAAAAGAATAAATATTCATTTAAACAACTTATTAAATGTCAAGGATAACATCAAATTTCTTTTAAAATAAATTTATTAGAAAAAAATTGTTATTTAAAAATATTTTAGAAAACATAAAGATGTACAAATGATATACTATTCGAAAAGAAATAAAATCTTTTTTTCAATTAAACATTTTTTTCATAAACAGAAGGATCATTGGGAGGAAAATGTTGAAGAAAAATATTAAATTTTTTAAATATATAGAGGATAGAAAATTTTTGGGAACATATAAAAGATAAATTTTAATATTCATCTAATAAGAGAAAATTAAATTTCTAAATATGTTTTTACTATAATATATATTCTTACCTTAACAGAATCATTCAATATAAAACAAATTTAAAGGTGATACATGTGAATTCCTAGTCCCAGATGCCACTTAATAGGTTATTTGATCCCAGTGGGCCACATGGCCTCAAGCACATATCCCTAAATTCCAGTGGATACAGACAAACTGTGAGGTCCTAGGGTGTATCCATGGGGAGACTATGGATTTATTACCAAATTTCTTCACATTAGATAAATATAAATAGAGGATAATTGTGGAAGTACTATAAGTATAAAGAAAGGGCAATGGAAAATAAAGAAAACAATAACAATAACAAAAATAACTAGAATTATATACAAGAATACAACTACTGATGATGATATTTTGTGTCATATGGAAATGGTAAATCATGGATATAATAGAGAAGACATAATACGTTCCAAAAAAGTATAAGGTTAACAAAAAAACAATCCAAAGAATCTATTGATCTTTCTCGATCATCTACTATCAAGATACGTGCATAAAAAGAAAAAATCATGTGTTCGAAGCTGTGTGTCTCCCATGATCAACATCTACATTCATGTAATCTACTATGGGAACCAAATGATTACTGGAGTGGGTGTGAACTAAATAGCAGCATAATACCACCAATGCTGCCTATATCATCAGGCCAATGTAATGGATGACTAACTGAATGAAATCATGAATATGTAAAGTAACCAGTACAATGTATCTAAATACCTCAGTACATACTAAAACACTCAATTTTCGTATGAGTGTAAGTAGTCAATTAATTTATTATTACATGTTTATAAATGAGTTACATCTTAACAATATTGATGATTCCAAATTATTAAAAGGAATCCTAAAATGAAATTTTATAAAGAAGTTTCAAGGTAATAACCAAGGAAATAAAAACATCAAGGGTTATCAACTCTATAATAATTAAATCCTAGCTAAGGGTAATAGTCTAATCCATGTAGCATATTTATTGACATTCCACAATAAGGTTTCCTACCAAATCCAAGGAGATCAACTCAAGTAATAAATTAATAAGGTTTGAATGGGCCCTATTTGATTACACCATTTACCATACTTGTCAATGATTGATCCAATGATTTTATCTAAGGAATCATTTAATACTATGTTATGGATTATGTGGGGTTAGATTGGGTTTCCAAGAATAGACCATGAGTGAGATCTTGGGGGTCTCAAACTGAGTAAGTTGTATCCTTGAATCAGTATTGGGATCTCGAATGCTCAATGAACTCCCCAATAAAAATCCAAGGAGATCTCGAATGAGTATACTCCGATTTATATATGAATTCATGTAATATTTCATTTTGTTCAATCATTTTACCTCATTAGTATGATTAGGACGTGTAGAATAAATCCTTTTTATCAGGTCATAAATAATCGACATGTCCATTTAAGTAATATTCAATAATTAATGTTCATTACTCTATCTTCCATTAATGTGGTAAGGGGTTCTATGGACATGCAACCTATTAATCTTTCACATATAGTCAATTCAAGTCATATACTTATTGTACTTGGAAATTTCCCTTTCACATATAATTATCAATTATATTCACATACATTAGGTGGGTGAAATGTAATTGAAATGGTGAATTGCATTCCACATTACATGATACAAGAAGCATTTACGATAAAGAGGCCAAACATTTCTATGGTCAAGATCGATCACATCCGATCGATGGCTCAAAAGTGAAATAAAACAAAAAACACACCTTTTGAATATCATCACATATGGGTATTTGTAAATTGTGGGCATACCCATCAAAAAATTATCTCATATATTGGAAGTGAATAATAATATTGTTCTAAGTATTATATGAATGACAAATAAATTCAACAAAAACACCCAATGAAATCGGTGGGCCCCACAGGATAATTGCAATATCAACGAAATTGACGAAAGAGTTATATAAAACCCACCATAGGGTTATAAGATCCTTATCCTCTGTTAGATTCCCCTAATTTGTCATAGAAAAACATAGATCTATGAAAAGAGGGAAGACTGTAACAACTCGATAACTAGTTTGAGAGAAAGAGGAGATAATAATGGCTAAAAAGAACCCAGGAATATATAGTTGTGCTTCCAATGTGATGAATGGAAGCAAGATAAATCCTGGATGAAGAAGATAATTCAATCCCCACATTAGGAATTCAATATCATTAAAATGGAATAAGAATAGGTCAATCCCACATAAACTCAAATATGGAGGAAGGAGGATGGTAATTAGATAATTTACGGAAAATTATTAAAATTAACCATTTTATAGTCTTTTCATGGTTTATCCTCATTGTTAGAAAAACCATGTGAAAACAAAGAATGGATTCCTGTGGAAGTGGGGAATTCACATGGTTAGTCTACAAAATTAGGAAAACTCCGAACAAACCATGAGTATGGACCTATCTAAAAACATTCCACCTGAATGGTTTTCTCCAACTGAGTGGTATTCCTAATTATTTTATAATAAAACTGTGTTCCAAACCCTTTACCAAAAAAAATAAGGTATCTAAGAATTGAACTATCCCCAAAAAAATAGGGAAATTCACATACTCTTTAGGCATCCAATATTGGTCAACAATGAGGAATTAGTCTTAAAATTAATGGATTCATACATGAGTTGAAAACCCGGTTCTCACAGTCACCCCCCCATAAAATAACCCATCATCAAGTTCAAATTCCAAATGTGTATTAACAGTATATGAGAATGATTATGGACCCTGAGCACATATGTTTGCCTCCTTCTCCCAAGTTCCATCTTGTGGGTAGTCATGTTATCATTACACACATACTAGTGGGATGTAATGACCTCATGGATCCTTCGTTACCTACTAGATGACGTGTCCTAGATAAACTTTAATGGTACTGTCAAAAATTTAATCCACATCATTGTGATCAATGGTGTAATAAAAGTCAGCATGATACTGGAGAAACTATATATAATAGAAGACATCGTGCATGTCACAGTACCTCAATGGTAGAATAAATTGATTGGATATCAACCCAGATCCCTATAGGCTATCAAATAGTCATTCATAATGAGGCGGAAACATCAGTTTAGTTAGTAACCATCTACACCATATCCTGGGTGATACCTATATGAAAATGTGATCCTTGACGTCGAACACTCAACTATTTTGAAGATGACCAACATAAGATTTTTTTCTATAATTGGATGTACTCATAAGAACATTGATCATATAAACATTCTCTGAAGTCTCCTAATGAGATGAAGACCTAGTAGGGTTACCTCCTTTGCCTCTATATATAATAGGGGTGAATAACATGACCTTCCATAGAAGTCCTCAAAAGGAACATTCTAAATTCTCACTGAAATGATATTATTTTATGTTATATCAATTGTAGGGATATTCATCTCTCATGAACTACTTAAACCAATTACACATTCTTGGAGCATATTATCTATGAACAATATCATACTTTCTGATTTTCCATTGTTCTGCTCATGAATTGTTTTTTTATAGAATCCAATGTGTTACAATATCCTTCTACAATCCCTTATAGTATCGTGATGTGAAATGATCATCCTAATATGAAACGTTAATACAATGGAACTCGTGGAGTTATATCACCACATGGACATACTATTTTACCAGATCATAATCTAAGGTGGTTTCTTGAATGAGGAAAAAGTATGATACATTCATTATCCATACAATGAAAACACATATAGCATCGCTACCATGAGGAAACAAAGGTAAACTGACTAGAAAGTCCATAACAACATCTTCCAATTTTTATTCTAGGAATATAAGTAGATGTATTAATCTCATAGGTCTCTAGTGCATCACGTTCAACTTCTGATACATAAAACACCTAGTGATATATAATAATATATGACACTTTATCACATTACACCAATAATGATGTTTCATGTATTGATACAAATTAATGATGCCTAGATGAGCTACCCACTTGGAGGCATGAGACTATCTCATCAACAACTATCTGATATCTAGAGGAACACATACATATAAATTAATATGTTCATGTCTTCTCAATATAAAGACCATTTTGGAGACATGATGTCTTCTAATATACTCTCATAGAGTACCAATCCTTCAGGATCAAAAAATTTGATATCATTCTCCTTCTTACAGTGGTAAGAGGTATCTACCAATGATGAGAGATAATAATTCTCATCACAATCAAGGAACTCCATATACAACTCAGAGAAGAGGGCCATTAACTTTAATTCATCCCTCGAATATTGTACTGCTTGTGTATATGTTTTCCGACCTATTGAATCTATAACCACATCTCAATTTCCAGAAGTATTGGAAAGCTCAAAATAAATGTATTGTAGATTTTGGACCCATATTCACTGTAAAAGGTTAATGTACCATTTAGAAATGATATATTTCATGATCTAGTGTCCAATGTACACCACAAACCTATCACCTAAATGATTCTATCTCCAGAAAAGTAAGGCACAAACAACTACTGCTATATCATGGTCATGCATTGAGTAATTTCTCTCATGAGGCCTCAACTAATGAGATCCATATAGAATGAATCTATCATCATTTATTATCACTGCTCATAGGATGATTAATAATAAATTATAGAAGAGGATATAACCTATAAATATATATAGATGAATTATAAATTATTCCAATAAAATCCTACCATTCAACTCTTAAAAGGCTCTATCACACACTTTATACCAAAGGAACATGACAACATTATTTTTAATCCAAATGAGATGAGAATCAAGGAATGAAAAATCCTATATGAAATTCATGTAATATCCATACATCCCCATGAAACATACTATATCAAACTAGTTCATGGGATTCTCTTGGATTCTACAGCACTAAACATGTTATTGTTAAAAGATACTCATGATTCTGAAATAATATGACCCATGATGTGGAATGTTTTTATCAAACAGTGGTACTTATCAAGATTTTCACAAATATGATGAACTATCAATATACTTTGAATAATTTGATGTTTTTTGGAATATTCATTACCAGTAAGATAACAAACCAAGATGTCATCCACTATGAACACGAAAATAGAATTGAAACAGTGGTGGAAAACCTTATTCACAAAAGCCATGAAAATGACATGCATGTTCATAAGACCAAATAACAAAATAATGCACTCATATAGTCCATAACTGCAATAGAATGATGGACATGGAATGTTTTATGTCCTTCCATAAACTTGACAACAATCCGATCTCATTTTGATCATAAGGAAGTCCCCAGCTCCCTGGATACAACTGAAGAGATTATATATTCGAGGTAATGGATTTTGGTTCATGAGTTCATGATGGTTCAACCGTTTGTAATCTAGGCATAGACCTATGGTTACATCATCCTTCGTGGTGAATATCATTGGTGAACCCTAATATGGTGTATTGTGCATTATAAAAGATTATGCCTCTAAATCCTCTAACTGTCACTTTACTTATAATACACAATATGTACCATCATGTATGGAGTAATAGACACTAGGGAATCTCCTGTAAAAAGCATAATTAAAAACACTTTGTCTCTCTCTGGATGTAATCCAGAAAAATAATTACTAAATCCATCCCTAAAACTATATACTATTAGAGGGAACTCATATTGTTATAACCCCTAATCCTCTATGAACATATTTACAATCTAGGCATTCAATCCACCTAGACGATGATGCTCTAGTCCCGCTCTAAAATCCTAGACATTTATGTCACCATTTTGTAGATATCTACTTTCTTCTAGTGATGTATTGAATACCCTTAAATGATATCAGTTGAAAATAGCATGAAAAAACCATCTAATCTATCATGGGAATGACATCGAAGGCCGTCATCTCGATAATAAATAGGTTCCATATCAAATGCTAACATCCTGCCTCAAGGGGACTATCCCTACATTTTTATGCCCTCTGAACTCACTCCAAATGATGTATCAAGGGTCATTACACCTCGGAAATTCTTTATCCCCAATCTGGATTATTCCAAAATTGATATAAAGATAATTGATTTATAATCACTTTTTATCAAATAATGAATAGACTATAGTTGATGGTACAATAATAGTACTTCTAATTGTGTATGGTCCCCCATCCTAATCAGCATAAATCAAATGTACTACATAATATTGACCTTATCCTCGTCCCTGTGAAATAGATGTACAACCATGCTCATAACTGCTCTGTTGGCATTGCCGGTGAACAGAGAACTGGCTTCCACAATAATGACCTCCTCCTCAGTCAGTCCATTGGGTTCTATTATAACTCCTCACCTACTGTGGTAAAAATGAAAACACTGCTGAATGTGGATTTGGTTCATATAATTTTCCACATGAGGCAGGTGGAAATGCCCTATATAAATACTAACGATTCCCCATATGGCCCTAAGACTAGAACTCCCTTGGGTCTCTATAAAATGAGTATTCTGGTTCTCCTATCATCCACACTGATGATACACTTTGGAGCAATCAAAATGGGAACTCTAGTTGTCAAATAGCTAATGATAATCCTTTTTGTAACTTTTCCTACAACCATGACAACTATTATCCTTATACGACACAAAGATTTCTATGCTCTGAATATTTTGGTCACTCAGGTTATTCTTAATGATAAGACCCCGATTGACTATTGAAAAAAAAGGGTCATGGTAAATGTATTCACTTATATAAATATGGAACACTAGATCGCATCCTAGAAATTTATAGAACAAAAAATATAATATCTGGATAGAGTAATATAAATGCATTGGATCTTTGTGAAATTCGATGAATAATCCATGAATGACATAGAACCCAAATAGAGATGCATGAACTCACTTGCTCTGCCATCTCCCAGTGTTAGAGGAATGAAATAATCATATAAGGATGATTTGAAAGGAATCCATAACATGCTACGTTGATGACCATCTTGGGTAATCACATCCCACCAACTCTTGGATGAATCCTGACGAATGCATGTGGTATGAGTGACCCTCCATTCTGTAGCTGTGTTCAATTTATCAATGATATATAGGGTGTATTTGGTCCAAGACTCATCAGTCTATGGAACTCCATCCCTTGAAAGGTTTTAGGAACCTACTTTTAGAACTCATGAGTTAGATCATCCATCCAAGGAGCAAGTCGTGGGGCACCATTCATAGACTTCACATGATGTAGAAAACTATCATGATCCTGGGCATCAGTGCCTATATAAGGTAAATTTGGTGGTGCGTAATGTGGACCTCTAGATGTTACGAGTTATGTATCTTGGCCCACAACGTCTGGAGCATGGTTTTCACCCCCACATTGTGTACGATACGAGGAAGTCATGTATGCATTGGTTTAAAATTTTCATACACACAACTCATAACAATCATAATTAAAAAATAAAATCACTAGTGGAATCTGAATATACTATAACACACTACCCAAGGCATAATATCCCAACAACCCAGTTAGAAGACCTAGTATACGATAATATTCATGTATATGTTTCATTTCATTCTACATGTAATTACTAGGTTCACTCCATTATGATTAATAAACATGGAAAGGTGGAATAAGAATGTAAAAGCAATTAATTTTAGATTTCATGATTCAATTTATAATTTATACCCATTACTATTGAATTAGTTCTAATATAACTTATCATTGGAAACAAAACCCATTTATTTATAGCATAATGGATCGACATGGTAAATTACTAATCCCAGAAATGAAGGACCATACACCTCATGAATTGAGATAGGCCATCAATCAATCACAACCGGTAGTTTTATAAGAATTTGCTAACTATGAAAAACCTCACTCAATAATCACATTCATATCACGAAATGAACAATTGTGCAAGGAACATATATGGCATGGTAAAATGAATGACATGAGAATCCTACCTACCTATTATGATGTAGGGAACTGTGATCCATTCCATCATATCATCAAGACAAGGATGAATGAAATACTCGTTCAAAATAATATTAATCAGCAACTCCACAAATCATTTGTGTCACCCAAAAATTGAAATAATGTATACTGTAATAGGAAAAATGGAAACCAATTACATTTTGGGTAACTTGTACTTTACCCTAAACCAAGGTTCTCAATGACATATAATGATTTATGACCATGTTCTAAGCATTTTTAATGACCAATATATTGCATAAAATAGTAATTCAAGAAATAAACCCCTTTTGATACCACATTGTAATGTCACGGACTTGGATTCCACTTAATCGGTGCCCTGAGATAGGTGGACCAGAAGGCCTCAAGCACATCTCCCCAGACTACAGAGGTTGTTGACTTGTAGTGAGGGAATGTGGTGTGTTCATGGGGACTCTATGCCCTAATTAACAATGTGGAGTGTAGGAGAAAATTATAAATACTTGTAAATATCAAAAGACATATATGTAAATATAATTCATAAAAGAAATAATAAAATATATACAACCACAATAATAACTAAAATAAATTTATTAACATACAAGTATACAACAACTGATGATGATATTTCATGTCACTAGAATACTAGAAATAATAGATACAAGAGAGAAAGAAAATAATATTAAAAAAATGTATAAAGTAAAGAAAAATATTATCCCACAAACCCTAAGGTTCATATTGATCATCTTCTATCATGCTCCATCCTAAACAATAAGAAATCATACGATTAAATCTGTATAATTTCTTTTATAACTGACTTCATTCATTAATCTACTTTGGGTACCAAATAGTACCTAGAGATGGTGTGAGATAAATCTATGTGGGTCACCACCAATGGTGTCTATAACATATGTCCCATGTAATGGAATTGTAACTATGTGCAAGGATGCGTATATACTATATGAAATAAAATGTGGCTAGATACCCAAGTATATGCTTCAACCATTGGTTGGTGTTTGAACATAACCAAAAAAATAATTGGTTATTTAAATTTTATACATATGTAACATTTTAACAATAGTGAATAGTCCATGTTATGTAAAGTCAATCTATAATGACATTTAATAATGACGTTCCATGCTAAAACTTAGGAAATATAAACCTAACGGGACTCAAAATCATTAATAATTGTATCCTATTAAGGGAAATACTATCATACAAGGAAAATATTCCATGAAATTATACAATAATATGCCTACCAAATTAGAGGTGATCATCCAATGAAAATGGGGAAATTTAGTGACTAGGCCGAATGGGGTTTAAACATGGAACATTCATGTCAATGCTGGATCCCTGTATAGTATCAATGGAATCCATTAATTCTATGTGAGAGATCATATAGTGTCAAATTGGGAATCCAAAAATATAAAAGGATTAGGTCCTAGGTGGGTCTCAACCTAAAAATGATTTATCCATGATTCAAAATTGGGTTCTCAGGTGCTCAATTCATTCCCCAATAAGATTCCATAGCATGCTCGACCGATGAAACTCTTGTTAAATTATGAAGTCAACAAATATTTAATTTGGTTGAATCCATTACTTACATTAGTGTGATCAGTTCAACTATCCTGACCCCTTTTTATCATGTAATAATTAACAAATAAATCTATTTAAGGAATATTAAGTAATTAAGGGTCATTTTTCAACCTACCATTAATGTGGTAAGTTGATCTACTATCCTGAAAGATATTAATATTTCAAATTAAACTTGATCAGGTAATATACATAATATACATGCCAATTTAACTTTCACATTTAAATATCAATTTGGATCACTTACATTAGGTGGCTAAAGTGATAGTGAAATGCTACTTTGGTTTCATTGTTACATGATAAAACAATCATTTATGAAAAGGATTCCAATAATTTGTGTTTTCATGATTAAGCACATCCGAACAATGAATCATATGTTACCTCTTTAGAATTAATGGGATAGATTAATTTTTCTTCAATGATGTCTTCTATTGTATGTAACACCAATATTATCTTATGCTATATGCAACAATGTATTACATTGCTATATATGGAACACTATTGGCTTGGGTTTCACAGAATTTCAAGATCTCTTTATAGAATTCATTTCACACAGTAAAATGTTTAAGTAATTACTAAATATTATAACATATTCATTATAGTGGCATGTATTAATATTATTAACATCCTTCTAAAAAAATATTTAAATGAAAATAACATAGTCTTAAAACAATAAAATAACACTTCATGAATTTTATAATTGAAATATAATTATAATATAATAAAACTAATTCTTTAAATTCTTTCTATATATTTTCTAGATAGGATATTAGAAACAATTGATTTTTTTGGATGGAGGATGTATTTTTCCAAAAAATAAATATTTACCACCTATTGATGGAGAACCCATTTGATATATAGTTTTCAATAATTTTATATGTTCTATTTGACATATTAAACCTCTTCCTTGGAAGCTGAACATCATAAGTTTCCATGGTTTAATTTAATTTATTTTTTTGATGACATTAATATTTTAATGAATAGTGAAAAATGCTGCTTTTTAATTCAAAACTACCTTTTCATCTAATTTATTTATATGGATAGGTATACTTTTTAATTGGTTATAAAGAGTTATTGTATTATGTTATTATAATTACATCCAATTTTGATCATTTTATGTAATTGTATATTGAAATTATATATAAATTGATGTCAATATTTTGATGGTCATAAATATTTTTTGAAACATGTTTTATCAGTTTGACAACATGTGCAACACCCCACGATTTCCTAGTTTGTTATTTGTTCAATGTAATTAAATAACATGCAATACACGCAACGACATGTTCAAGTACACCACGACTTGCCAAACTAGCCATTTAAAAGAGGTTATGAATAGTATTAACTTAATTTTTAACTTTATATAATCCTTATAATTTTAGAATCCATATTATCGGTTTCATCGACATAATTTAAGGACAAATTCATTTTTCATTTCTGATAAAAGAAGTATTTTTAAAAAAAAAATCAATTTTACAGCCTTTTAATGGAGAACCCTTTTTAATTCAAATATTTGAAACTTATATATATTAAAAATCGTTAAATAAATTTATTATTCTATATAGGAACATAAAAATTTGCTTTGGGTAAATTTTTAGCATTTTTCCGATAAAGTTCAGTTTTTAATGATTGATAAAAAATATTGTATTTTAATTCAAACGATCCTCTTAATCTAACATATTTATATGGTTATATTATCTTTATAATTGGTTTTAAAGTGTTATTAGAATATACATTTAACATATAATCCAATATTGTTCATTGGAATTAAATTCACTTTGAAGTTGGACATATACAAGTGTCAATCTTTTGATAGATAACTTTTCTTAAAAATACACCTTTTGATTTTGACAACGGTAATTAATTTTAAATTAATAAATTCAACATATATTATTTGAATCTTGTAAATTGGAATTCATTTTTGGATTCGGAAGATCAAAATTAGCTTAGAGTTAATTTTTGGTATTTTTCTGAAAACATTTAATTTTTGCTGAATAGTGAAAAACACTGAGTTATAGTTTAAAAACGAAATTTTATTTAAATAATTATTTATTTAACTTAAATTTATTTTAGGTCAAAATAGATACATAATACTTATATATTTTCAATTTAATTCATGTATTTCAGTTTATAATAATTTTAGATATTTGAAAATTTTATTGAACATTTCACTGTCTTTTACCCACCTCTGAGGAGACGTTACGAATTCACATAAAACATAATTTAACCACTTCTATGAGTGGAATTTGAAAAATCTAAGAGACACGGTAAATATAAAATAGTAAAATGTTGATCAATAAGATAAATTTTTTTTGGTGAATAGTAACTTTTTACATTTATTTAGCACGATTAAAAGTAAATAGGGTACTTAAGGGTAAAAATGATATTATTATTACCCTAAAACATGTCCTAATTATATTTTCTATGTATAGTTTGACAAAAAAACAACCTTATGAATAAAATATTAACCTCTTTGTTCAACATGGATTAGATTAGGACATTTATTATTATTTAAATCAAAGAAGAGTTAAAAAAGTTTAAAACAGTGTTTAATAACTAAATCGTTTTTAATATAGGGTTATACATAAGATAACTTCGATTATAAATATTCATTATAAATCTAAAAATATTTTATACATAATTATATTTTATTTATAATTTATAGTCCTTAAATAATTTAATTTATTTATTACACAATGGTTATGCAGAAATTACCTTATTAATGAAATATTAAAATAATTGATATTTTAAATACCCAAATAAATATAATTTGAAACTTTTTATGAATTACACTAATTTATAGGTTATTATGACATATTAGGGTTGGTTATATGAATTTATTTCGATGTAATAATACTGTTATGAATTTAGAAATTACAAAATACCAAATAGTGTCAAAATTTTCATAAAAGGGGTTTTAAAACAAATATTATATTAATAATTGATATTCTATTCCAAAAAATCTAAGGATTATCCAAAGGAAATATATAATGATATGTGTATCATTAATGGAAAACGTGGGGTATCTTGGATGTATATAGTATGTTTATTAACTATATAATATAAAAATACAATGAGACATAGTAAATGTAAACTAATTAACTAAGAGTTAAAACTATAATATAAGGTTAATAAGGTGACCCAAACCTGTCTAAAACCTATTGGTTGAGTTTTTATTGACCCATCACCACCATAGTGTTAAAATAAATCCATTTGGAGCCATTAAAAACCGAATATGAATTTATTATGAAATAATGTTTTATGTTTTTCCTATGGTGCCCATAACCGCCGTTATAAATGGGCACTCCCACTTCTCTCAAATTCATACCTACAAATCCTTTTGGGTCAGCCAAACCCAGCCCAAATATCTTCTCAGCATCCCTAACTTCATCTTAGAATCCTTCCTTTAGTCCTAAAGCCAACCTATAGATCCCTTTTGATCAAATCAAAAGGAAGAACCCGAATAAGAGGTAAACATCTCCCCACATCTTTCAAGTTCCTTTATTCTTCCACTTCCTTTTTCTTAGTTATTTCAATTATAAAATAATAAATCCAATATATTATATATAATGTGATGTTATTATAAATATGGCACAACAAAATTCATTATTCTGTCCATCACTTGAATGAGATGTCACCATATGTGTGTATGTAGGGCTTACTGTCTCCATGTTGTGGTGTAATTGTTATTTAGTACATTATTATTTGGATGGTTTTAATAATGATGTGTAATTAATTTAAATACTAAATACAACATGATAATTATTCTATATATATGATACAACATCCAATTATATATTATTTTAATATCAAAATAATGATATTGTCGCTCGTGCGTACGTACAGACTACCGTCTCGACGAATGCGATTTGATTCATTCCCCATTGTAATCATTGAAGACTAATTCTCATTTGATGATTAAAAATAATGTTTACGGACTTGATATCAATCTATATATGAATAATATACAACCTATCCATAAAAAACACAACATATGTAATAAAAAATATAAAAGAAAACGAGTATGTTAACACCTAAAATGACAATAATACTATGATATTATAAACAAAGCAATGTTAAAAGATCATATATGATATCATATTAATTTATAAGAATCTTTTATTATTTAATAACAATTATTTCACCCTTATATTGGAGTTTAACCTACCTTTTACCAAGGAAAAGTACAAGGTAATGGTTAATTCGTCAATCTCATTATTATTGGATATTTTTTATTTGGATGTATTTACCTGGACATTTTTATCATATATGTCCATTTTTTATAAAAATGATTTCAAAATGAATATTTTAAGGATTTGTGAAAGGTACTCTTTATCAAGATCAGAATTTTATAGGTTTTAAAGATTTATATTTCAATATCATTTTAATTAATTTCTATGTTTTCATAATGAATTTAAGGATTTATTTATATGGACATGAATGTTTTTAAATGATAATTATTTTCAAAATATTCAAAGTGGTATAGGACAACTTGATTCAAAAATCTCTTATAAATTACACCATTTAAAATTTTTTGACTTTTAAATGATTTTACAAAAATTATATTTCTCTCAAAATGTATTACTCATCATTTATAACTATGTCAGACTCCTTTACTTGATATTATTTTTGATTGTGACTGATTTATTATAATACAATCTTCCATATTGTATTGAATGAGTTATGATATGTTTGACTGTGGATGTTTTATTTTTATAAAATTAATGGTTTATGGTTAAATTATTGACATTTAGTATTCTAGTTTTAATATGAATGTTTATGATATGTTTAAACATTTTCATATGAGGAATGTATTGGAATTAGTAAGTGACGGGTGGAGCCTGCTATAGCTCCTCGTTTCATCGGTAGGTCTCATGAGACAACTAGACGTGGAATTGGCTGAGGCCCTTTCACAATATTATATATGGTTTTTGCTGAGGCCTTAATCATTTTATGATGTCTTGGTCTAGGCCTTAAAAAATGATTCAGAATGTTCGACATTATACATTCCCACATTATGGAAATAATATTGATGGTTCATGTGGTCATTCGACTAGTAGAATACCCATGATTATGTTTTATTATGACATTGTTTACTTAGATCATATTATTTCCCTAAAAGTATTCATGTTTATTATTAGTAAAGGCATGTGGTATCAATTATTCACCATGCATAATATTTGTGTCATTTTCCGATGAATTGCATACACTTACTTATCGTTTGATCTCACCACTTTCTTTGTTTTCTTTTTCCATGGATTTCAAGAAGTGTATTGTGATTGATATACAGTGTTAAGCCAAGGTAATAATGGCGTTCATAAAGAATAATTTATGTTGTGATGTATGTTATAAATTATAATGTGACATTCATGTATGTAATCTATTTTCCAAGACTGCTAAACTGATAGGTACTTCGGGACATGATTCCTTTTAAACATGCCAATGTTATGTAATAATGCAACGACTTTGGGTAACTGGGGTCGGGGTGTTATAGTTGGTATCAGAGGAATTTTAGCAATAAACATGAAAAGATGATTTAGATAAACTCTTATTAGAACACATTGCCCTAAGAAAGAAATTGATGATTAATATAAAATAACTTCCTAGAATATTTGTAATATAGATATTTTGTCAGTTTTTCATGAAAATAAATCCATGTATGGATACGAGCAGATAGATTCAGCTCTGGCACTGATGTACCTAGGGGTAAAACATGAAAACACCTCTTCGAGAAAGACTCGAACGAGAACTGGTACACGACAACAGGCCTTACTCCTATATTGGTTACGAAACTCCCAAGGGATATGATTAGGATAATTCTTGTTTTATTTACGAACAACTATGAAGGGATTATGAGTATATATCTCCTCAATGAAAACATTTTTGTGATTATGTATTATATCCATAAAATTTTCAATTTACATAAGGTATTTTACATGTTTCAAATTATGAATTGTGATTCATAAAATTACCTAGTGTATGCCATTGTTTAGAAATGGTGCCCAGTAGAATGAATGAGAACTCTAGCAATACGTATGATCCAAAAAGTAAAAAGGATCATATCATTCATCTTATTAAGAAAATATTTAGAAGGAAAATAATCTCCCATGAATTCTCAACATAGAAATAAATAATATCATGTGATATTAAGATAAGTAAATAATTCTCTATGTACTATGGCTTTGAATGGAAGAAAGACAAGAAATGGATGGTAGAGAGAAAGATAGATAAAGGGAATATGGGAATAAAATTTATTCCCATATGTGATAAATGTGGAAATAATCACCATGGTAAATGATTGAAGGAAATGAGAGTTTTTATATGTATGGAGAAAAAGGACACAAAGTACATGATTGAAAGGGTAAGAAAAAGTTTTCAAATGTAAAATGATTCATCTTCATGGTGTTGAGACACTACGTGAATCAATGTCCCAGTCATAAGAGTATACCACAAATGATGTTATTAGATAATAATCAAGTTATGATACTACCTCAATGAAGATTAATGACGAGTTTTCTTAAGTTAGAATTATTTCATTTGATTGTTGTATCTACAATATACCGATAATATGAATTATGGAGATAAATAAGGATTGTACTACAATACTATTTTATTGAGGATTTGAGATTATATTGTTCTAATAAACGAGACATAATAGTAAGATAATTTTTTTGAAAAAATACATGGTTGAAGTAAATATTATCCTTAATTTGGTATTGATAATGAGGTAGTGATTTTGGAATAAGATATGTTTGATTTGGATAAATTATATTGGATATTCTTGACTACCTTGAAACTGATTGATGAATTGTATATTCCATCATTGTGGGAGTTTACATCCTTTTTCTATAGAATAAGTGTATCCAATATTCTATAAGGAATAAGGGATCATGAATATAATCAAGAAGGTTTAATGGTAATTCAGGATGTTGCAGTGTTTTAAAAGAATACATGATAATGATGTTCACATGTTATTATGTGGAAAAAAGGATCTTCATTGTGCTTACCTTCCTTATAAATTTTGGAATATGAATTTGTACATGTTTATTTTGGATATGTCTAAAGGTTATTATGGATTTATATTTAAATTTGACACTATTGTTAAGTTTGTTTTTAAATTTTTATAAAAATGACAACATGTCGACCATGTGAAATCCCGTCACCTCAGACAAATCTACGGGAATCGGAACCACCACCATAGTGCGATTCAGATTTATCGCCTACCACTGAAATACATGAAGTCCATAAATTATATAATTTAGTTTCTTTTAGTAAGGTCCTGATAGATGAATTATAAATTTAATTTCTTTGGAACCCTATACGAATTAGATAAATTGAATATTTTTTTAGTTCTACTATCTTTAAAAGTGAAAGGAGAGTTAGTGGTAGAAATTAATTAAAGTATGGTACTCTACTTGTGAAGTATTATTTTCTTCACTTATTCTATGAAGAAAATAATTCTTAAAAATTAGGTAAGGGATCCTAAAACTAAAAATTGTTTATCCTAATACCTTATGTTTTGTTGAACAGTGATATGTTAAATCATCATAGATTGATGGCTTTGAGGTCCTCAAGTATACAATTGTTTGTGACTGATGTCCTCAATAACTCCCTATAAATATTTACGTTTTCATCTAATTATGTGTCTATAATTTCCACCAATGTTCTCATAACAGTGATAAAAATTTGGTGGTGTCTTTTTCATTACTCTTTTCCTCTTATTCAGAGTAAATCTTATTAACACAATTTTTTATGTGGGATTTCCCACGAAGGTATTTTCAATTTTCAACATTTTATTTTCGAAGAACAATTTCAAATTGTGAGGATGGAGTTTATTGAAGGATAGAAGAATGTAACACACCATGTTTTCCTAGTTCGTTATTTCTTCTATGTAATTCAATAACTTGCAATGCACGCAACACCGAGTTCAAGCGCACCACGACAAGCCAAACTATCCATTCAAAAGCTATAATGAATAGAATTAACATAATATTGAACTTTATAAAATCCATATAATTTTAGAATACATATTATTGGTTTCTTAGAAATAATGTACGAAAAAAATTCATTTTTCATTTTAGATAAAATTAGTATTTTTTTTAAAAAAAATCCCATTTTACCGCCTTTTAAAAGAGAACCCTTTTTAAATAAAATATTTTAAACTGATATATATAAAATTTATTTAATAAATTTGTTATTTAATATGGGAACATCACAATTTACTTTGTGTAAATATTTGGAATTTTTCTGATAATGTTCCTTTTTTAATGAATTGTGAAAAATATTGTATTTTAATTCAAAAGAGCCTTTTAATATAACTTATTTATATGGATAGATTATATTGTTAATTGGTTTTAAAGTGTAATTAGAATATATTTTTACCATTTAATCTATTGTTTTTCATTGGAATTAATTTCACTTAGATGTTGGACATAAACAAGTGTCAATATTTTGATAGATAATGTTTCTTAAAAATACACCTTTTGTTTTGGACAATGGGAATTAATTTTAAATTAATAAATGCAACTTCTATGATTTTAATTTGGTAAAATGGACTTCATTTTTTGATTCGGATTATCGAAATTTTCTTAGAGTGAATTTTTGGTATTTTTCTGAAAACATTCAATTTTTGATGAATTGTGAAAAACACTGAGTTATAGATTAAAACCAAAATTTTATTTAAATATTTATTTATTTAATTTAAATTTAATTTAGGTTAAAATAGATACATAATACCTATATAAGTTCAATTTAATTCATTTGATTGAGTTTATAATAATTTTTGATATGTAATAATTTTATTGAACTTTTCACCGTCTTTTACCCTTCTCCTAGGATAATTTGCGAATATAAATAAAACATAATTTTACCGCTTCTGTGAGTGGAATTTCAAAAATTAGAGAGACATGATTGATATCAAGGAGTAATATTTGGTTAAATAAGATAAAAATATTTTGTTGGTGAATAGTAACTTTTTACTTTTATTTACCACGGTAAAAAGTCAATAGTGTAATTAATGGTAAAAATGATATTATTATTACCCTAACACATGTTCTAATTATATTTAATAAGTATATTTCAACAAAAATAACCTTATTAATAAAATATGAACCTTTTGGGTCCACTTGGATTGGATTAAGACATTTATTATTATTTAATTAAAAGAATAGTTAAAAAGTTAAAATCTACGTTTAAAAACTGAAACATTTTTAATATTGGGTAATACATATGATAAATTCGATTATAAATATGATTTATAAATCTAAAAAAGTTTCCTACATAATGGTATTTTATTTTTAAATTTTAGACATTAAATAATTTAATTTATTTATTACACAATGGGGATGCAGAAATCACCTTATTAATGAAATATTAAAATAATTGATATTTTAAATACCCAAATAAATGTAATTTGAGACTTTTTATGAATTTAAATAATTTTATAGGATAATATGACATTTTAGGGTTGGTGAGATGACTTTTGTTCTACATAATAATTCTGTAATGAATTTATAAAAAACAAAATACAATATATTCTCAAAATTGACATAAAAGGGTTTTTAAAAACAAATATTATATTAATAATAAATTTTCTATTCCTAAATATGTATGGTTCGTCCAAAGGACTTATATAATGATAGGTGTATCATTATTGGACCACTTGGGGGGTCTCTTAGATGTATATAGTATGTTTATTAACTATGTAATATACAAATACAAAGAGACGTGGTAAATGTCAAACTAATTAAATATGAGTTAAAACAAAAAGATAAGGTTAATAAAGTGACCCAAGCCTATCTACAACCTATTGGTTTAGTTTTTATCGACCCATAACCACCTTAGTCTTGAAATAAATCAGTTTGGAGAAATTAGAAACTGAATATGAATTTAATATAAAATAATATTTTATGGTTTTTCCTAAGGTACGCCTCACCCCTCTTATAAAAGGGAACTCCCACTTATCTCAAATTAATGCCTTTAAAGACTTTTGGATCACCCAACCCCTATCCAAATATCCTCTAAACTTCCCTATCGTCATCTTAGAGGCCTTCCTTTATTCAGAACGTCCTCATATGGAGCCCTTTTGATCAAATCAAAAGGAATAACCTGAAGAAGAGGTAAAAATATCACCACCTTTTTCAAGTTCATTTCTTTTTCCACTTCCTTTTTATTAGTTTTTTTCCATTATAAAATAATTAATCTAGTATATTCTATATACTGTTATGTTATTATAAATATGGTACAACCAAATTCATTATTCTATCCATCCCTTTATTGACATGTCACCACACATGTGTACGTACGATATTCTGTCTCCATATTGTGGTGTAATTGTTATTCAATACATTATTATTTGGATGTGTATAATAATGATGTGTAATTAATTTAAATAATAAATATAACATTAAAATTATTCTATATATATGATAAACCATCCAATTATATGTTATTTTAATATCAAAAGAATGATATTGTTGCTCGTTCATACGTATGGACTACCGTCTCCACGAATGAGATGAGATTTATTCCCCATCGTGATCATAAAGACTAATTTTCATTTGATGATTAAAAATAATAATTAGGGACTTGATATCATTCTGGATATGAATAATATACAACCTACCCATAAAAAAACACGGCTTATGTAATTATTCATATAAAAGAAAACGAGTAAGTTAACACCCGAAACAACGATAATACTGATATATTATTAACAAGGAATTGTTAAAAGATCATATATGATATCATAATAATTTATATGCTTTTTGTAAAATTTAATAACAATTATTTCACCATTATACAGGAGGTTATCCTATCCTCAACCAAAGAAAATTAGAAGGTAAGGGTTAATTTCTCAATCTCATTATTATCCGAGATTGTTTATGTTTATTTATTTACTAAGACATTTTTATCATCCATGTCCATTTTTCATAAAAATAATTTAAAAATTAATATTTTAAAGATTTTTGAAAGGTACTCTTTATAAATATAAGAATTTTAAATGTTTTAAATATCTATCTTTCTAAATATTCTTAATTAATTTCCAAGTTTTAATAATGATTATAAGGATTTATTTGTAAGAACATTAATGTTTGGAAATGATAATTGTTTTCAAATGTTTAAATGTGGTATGGGATACATTGATACCAAAATATCTTTTAAATTACTTCCTTTATAAATGTGTGACTTTTAAATGATTTTACAGGAAGGATATTTCTCACAAAATGTTTTACCCATCATTTACATCTATGCCAACATCCATTACTAGATATTATTTTTGATTGATGTTGATTTATTATAATACAATCTTCCATATTATATTGAATGAGTTGTGATAGGTTTGACTGTGGATGTTCTATTTTTATACCATTCACAGTTTATGGTTAATGTATTGACAATTCATATGCTATTTTTAATACGAATGTTTATCATATGTTAAAAACCTTTTCTTTTGGGGAATCTATTTGACAATGTAAGTGATGGGTGGAGCCCACTATAGCTCCTCGATGAATCAATAGGTCTCATTAGACAACTAGACGTGGAATTGGGCGAGGCACTTTCCCAATCTGATATATGGTTTTGGTCGAGGCCTTAATAATTTTTAGATGTCTTGGCCGAGGCCTGGAAAAAATGATTCAGAATGTCTGGGATTATGCATTCCCTCATTATGGAAATAATTTTGATTTCTCATGTGGTCATTCGAATAGTAGAATACCCATGATTATGTTTTATTGTGGCATTATTTACTCAACACATATTCTTTCGCTAAAAGTATTCATGTTTATTATTGGTAAAGGCATGCAGTGTCAATTATTCCCCGTCCTTAATATTTATTTCATTTTCCTCTGTATTGCTTACCCTTACTGAGTGTTTGAGCTTACCCCTTTATATGTTTTATTTTTCCCAGGATTCAAGAAGTTTATTATGATTGATATAGAGGGTTAAGACAAGGGAATAATGGTGTTCATAAAGGACTATTTATGTTGTCTTGTATGTTATAATGTTTAATGTAACATTCATGTATGTAATCTATTTTCCAAAAGTACTAAACTGATCGGTCCTTCGGGAATTCATTCCTTGTAATCACACAAATGTTATGAAATAATTCACCGAATCTGGGTAACTGGGGTCGGGAAGTAACAACATAATTTTATTTTAATCTAAATAATGAAACATCTACATTTTGATTTTTTAAAAGTGTATTTAATATTTATAATCAAATTGTAGAAGTTATTTAAACAGGTCCCATTTAATTTTTTAACATTATGAATAATAACTTTTATAATTATTTGTATTTACTAGAGTTAAAGGTTAACCAGGTAAATGAGGGTAAAATATAATATTATAACACTATAAATCTACCATAAAATTTTTCCAAATCATATTAGATGATATATGACTAACCATTATCATCATTTGGTCAATATTAGGACCCATAACACCACATGGGTGTGATAAATATATGTGCAAATAATTAATTTCATATAAAGAGAAAATATAACAGAAACATGTATATTTTTACAAAAACAATTTTATTATATGGTAATATAACTGATCTCTTTGACAATAAATACTCATTAGAAATATAAAACTTTTTAGTACATAATGTTATTTTATTTATAATATATATACATTAAATGAATAAATAAATTTATGAAACAATGTTGAGGTAGTGATTACCTTATTAATTGATGATTAAAATAAATAGTATTTTAATTAATAAAATAAAAGAAAAATGGAAATTTTGATACCATACACAAATTTTATGGAGGAATATGAAATTTTTTCATTGGATTAATATATGGTTGTTTGGATCAATCCAGTTTTTATGGCTTAATCAAAAACTAATTAATAAATAATGTCATCACTGACATAAATTAATTTTTAAAACAAATAATTATTTATTAAATGATATAATAGCCATTAATAACAATGAATCAGAAAATGAATTATATAATATTAATAATGTAATTATTTGTCAAATTTTGGTTCTATTGTAATTTTATTGTATCTATATTGACCATATAGTGTAAAAATACAAGAAGACATGGTAGAAGTAAAATTATTTATCTACATGTTATTGCTAAATGATAAGGATTAATTTGTGACATAAAATTTTCCTAATTCGGTTGTTTGATAGGTTTTATAAAAATCACAATCTTATCCTTTAAATAGCTCTCTTTGGGGATATTATAATTCAAAAATAAATAAATAAATGTTATATGTTATTCCTAATGTGGTCTCAACCCTGTTATAAAAGGCCACCACGTCTACCTAATTACTCTAAACAATACCACCCCATAGCTAATCCAAAATCTTCTGAAATAAGTTCCAAAAATCCCTCACTTACTCAAAGATTCCATATGTTTAGAATAAATCCATCATATGAAGTCTGTTTCGGTAATTCCAAAGGATACACTCGAAAGATAAGGTAATTGGATTATCACCTCTTTCAAATTTCATTTCTTCTTCTAATTCTTCTTGTTGTGTTTTATCCATAATAATATAATGAATCCAGTATCTTTTAAATATTAATATGTTATTATAATTATTGGAAAACATTATGCGTCCTTTTATCCATCCTGTGAATAGAATTATCACCATGTGTGCGAACTTACTACTTAGAGTCTCCACACTGTGGAGTAATTTTTTAAATAAAAAACATAATTAATAGGCAAAAAATAATGAGTATAATGGATTTAAATAATGAATATAACAATATAATTATTAAATGTAATTAATATATGATCTAATTAAAAACCATTTAATAATTTAGTGAATTAAATCATCGCATGTGCGTATGTACGACCTACCCTCTCCTCGATGCAATGTGATTCATTATACAAGATCTTCATTAACCCACGATTATATAAATGAGTAGAATTAGTAAATAGGATATATATTATTCTAATGTCATTTCTTAAATTATATTACTATATCCAAATAAGTCTAACATTATCTTATCAGAAAAAACATGTTTATGTACATAAAGAAGTTAATACACAAATGATGGGTGACAAGGAAATGTTACTAACGAACAGATCATTTTATTATAATATATGTTATCATAAAATGATTATGATTCTATTATAAGTCCATAATATTATTTTAATCATTATATAATAGGTGCATATAGATACTAACAATATGAGTCTGATGGTAAGGGAAAATTTTAATATCTCATTATTATCTAATATTGTTTATACGTCAGTATTTACTAGGGTGTATTTATCATCCACATCCATGTTTCCGAAACATGTAACATTATATATATTATTATACATTGTTTAATTTCAATTTTATGAATTTTTTAATATTTATTAAATGGTATGGTAGGATTCTTTCTATCATTTCCCATACGAGGAATTTTTTGACTTTTTCAACAAGAGTAAGAGAATAATGTTTTTTATCTAATAGGGACAGAACAAAATCTTTATGTCTTTATAATTCCTTATTTACATGAAGATTCATGTAAATAATTTCATATTTAATTTAAAAATGTTATTTTATTTTATAATTTCCTAGAATTTTTAAATATTAATTTTTTCTGTCGATGAATGGATATTTTCATCAAACATTTAGTTCAAGTGTTTTATCAAAAAAAATTCCCTTCTATGATGGAACTCTTTAAATAAGGTTATGTTTCTATGAATATTATTAATATGATTTTTATTTTTTAATTATGGAATAATATTTTATATGTTTTATGTTATGATGGAATAATTATTAAGAAACCAATTTTATTAAATGGGTTATCCTATGATGAATGATTTCTATTTTTGTGTAAAATGTATGAACGATTTGATTATGAGATAAGAGTGAAAAACATCTCCTTCCATTTTATTATTAAAATATTTATATATCATGTGATAAAAATGACTAGAACATCATGTAAATATTGTCCAGCATTACACAGCTGAAATGATTGAAAATTCTAGTTTAGTAATATATGGTTGGAATGACATGTAAACATGGTTCAGTAATAGAAATTGTCCTCTATCAAGGTCTTGGAACCAATTCATTTTCTATAATGTAAATCATATTATGTGATTATATTTCCATAACAATTAAATTTTTTATTCCACAACACTTTTTTCATGGTTAATATTACTTTATGGTCTATGCCTTATGTAATTCCATGAATTATTTCAGGAATCCTGAATTTAATATTTAATATTTATGTTTCTGTTTTTAAATTATTATGTTTATGGTTTTGTTTATGTTCAAAAATTTTACCCTTATTGATCATTTTATGTCACCATTTTTTTCTTTTCCTAATAATATACTGAATGGTTTCAAGTAATAAAAATAGAAGATGATATTTGAGGGAGATTTTGATAATATTTCTCCAAGTTAGATGATTATGTTTCAATTTTCTAGATCCATTAAACTAATACGGTTATTTTGCCTCTAATATTTTAATGTATTGTGTATTTAGAAAATGTAATATAATTTCAATGTATTTCAATCATGGGTTTCTAGAGTTGGTATTAGGGAAAACATTTAGTTATCTTTTGGAAAATAGAATGAAAAAATATTAGTGACATCCAGAGAGATATTTCTAAGCCATTTCTAGGATTGTTCTTAAAGGAAAGTCTATATATAGTTTAATTTTGACTAATTATAGTAATTATCATAAATAACATATTATTAAAACAAATATTTCAGATATTTAATGCTCTCTCCTTGGTAATGTTGTTTTACTATTATTATTATTCCCTCTCACACTATTATTTTGGGTTTTATAAAATGGATTATAATATGACGACTCGTGTTAATGGATAATATGATTTTAAATTTAATTATATTCTCCATTAGAAACCAAAAGAAATGGGAGTTGGAATATTAAACGTCGTTATTTTGAATAATCTGAAATTTCATAATATGATCAATAATCTCAACAATGGTGAGTTTCCTGACCATGATAATAAGAGAAAGAGAGTGTTTTATGAAGATCATATAAGAAAGAAAGTTCAATTTACCTCATGTAAATAATGATGGATGAGTCATCAAAGAGAATGTTTCAAAATGTATTAGAAGATTCTTTGGGTGTGGAATTGAAGGAGATAATGCAAGTAAATTCAATAGAAAAGGTTCAGTTAACACAATGTAAGGATAATGATATTTCTATGACATCAAAGATCATTCATTGTTTGGAACATGGAATGTACGTGAATTATCCAAATAGATTCTGTAATGTAAAATATTATTATCTGAATCAACATGGTCATTTGGGTAGTATTTATGTTGATGATGAAGAAGAGACTACAAAGGATACATGAGATGAATGAACTGTTAAGGAATAAAATGAGGATTCTCGGTAATGGTTTACGATGATATATGAATTAGTACATCATTATCATGAATAATTTTGTATAATTAATTTTATGGTATTATAGATTAATGAAACATCAATGTATTATATCGCTATTTGATTTTCTTTAACTATTCATAAATATATGATGAATGATACTGGTAGACATTAAAAGTTGTTCTGATATATTTAGAAAACACATGATACTTTCATAATGATGGAATAATGAGATAATGATATTTTTGATTGAATTTATTACCACATGATAGATATAAGAAAAACATGAGATCATAGTTTGAGAATATAATATTTTTGTTATTTTTTGGGTCTGTAAAGAGTTATTTTTTATTGAAATCATGATTTCACTAAACTACTATGGTAAATCATGTTATTAACATGTTTGAATAAATTAAAATTTTAAGGTATTGACATGGTTTAAGTGTAAAAACCATGAACTAACTAATGTGTTATGGGAGATAAATATTACTTTGATCTAGCTCACATATTTTGAATGTTTTACATTTTCATTTTCAATAAGTATTGTAATGTAATCCTTTTATTAGTAATAAAAGTTATATTCTAGTTGAATATTGTCAGAATAATGTATTATATCACTATAGATGAACTTTTGAATATTTGATATCCTTCTATAACCTTTTTTTGGAACATATATAATTACTATCTTTATATTTCATGATCTTACAATAATACTAGACTGAGAAATTCAATATTATTTATTTAAATAAGAGATGAAGTGGAAATTGTTCAAGGAATGAACAATGGTGAGATTGATCCAAAATCAACTATGTATGTTTTCTAATGAAAAATTCATCAACAATGAGGAATGATTCAAAAAAATAAATAATGATATCTTACAACACTATTATATGATGAATCAGATGGTCCCATAAATCATTGCAGATTTATGGATTTTTGGATGTTAACTTTCTCCAAACAGTGTTCTCTATCAATATCAATCAGAAAAAATGGTTATATTTTTCATCCATTTCCATTTATTCACTTCCCATCTTTTATTTCCTATATGTAAACCTAGTGTTGTGTTGCTTTAGGTAATCATTATGTTTCTAATTTTTTTTAAATGATGTTATTGTATTCATTTTTACGATGTGGATCTCTATGAAAAAAATATTCAATTAGTAATACTTTTAAAACACCGAAAATTTTTGATGGAGAAATTCATTTTAGGTGGAGAATAATTTAATACACTGTGACTATATGGATGAGATTCTATTTAATTTTTAGAATTTTGTGTTATATGTTAAACCATGATTAGATTATCCTATACAAAACACATAATTATCATGCAATATATGCCACAGTATTCATGGTTTGTGTTAGATGAAATTTTAATATCATATGATATAATTCATTTCATGAAACATCGAGTATAATAGAAAACTAAATATTATAACCTAGTCATTATAATGGCGGGTATGAATAGTATTAACATCCTTATAAAAACATATTAAAATAAAAATAAGTGAGTATATAAATTAATTAAAAACATATTTATATATTTATTAGTGAAATATATATGTAATATATTCAATATAATTATTTTAAAATATCATATATTTTAAATAGATATGATATATGGAAAAATTCGATTTTTCAGATAATAGATGTATTTTGAAAAAAAAAATTTACCACTTTTTCCTGAAGAACCCTTTTTAAATATAGTTTTTAAAATTTTATAAGTTTTATTTTACATAATAATATTTCTCTTTTGATATGGGAAATGAAAATATACCTTATTTGAAATTTGGGTATTTTTCTGATGACATTCATATTTTAATGAAAAGGGGAAAATAAAGTATTTTAATTAAAAATAACATTTTAGTCGAAATTATTAATATAGTTAAATTATCTTTTTAATAGATTTTATTCTTTAATTGGATTATTTTCAATCAATTAATCCAATGTTATACATTGGATGTAATTTCACTGTGAAAATAGATATAAAATCACGATATTGTTTTGATGGTTGTTACTTTTTAAAAAACCATTTTAACATTTTGACAATAAAATTTAATTTAAAATTAATTACTCCAAATTTTATGATTTGAATATTTTAAAATTTATCTAATATTTATTATAAAAATTCACAAAATTATAATTAAGTCCTTTTTATTTTTTGGACATTATGAATAGTAACTCAAGTAATTTTATTTATTTACCATGGTAAAAGGGTAGATCATGTAAATAAGTGTAAAAAATTTATAATAATCTAAAAAAATCTAACTCGTGTATGAGTCATATTGGATGAGATATAGAAGATAATTAGAAATCATGGTTGGATTTTAGGAGCCCATAGAGCCAGTTGGGTTTTTTTACTAACATGTAATGATAATTAATTAAAATAAAAGAGAAAATATGACATATACATGTGTATTTTTACTAATATTATTTCAATATAAGAACACATAACTTATCTATTAGACTATAAATAGTAATCGGAATTCCAAAAATATTTTCTACACTATAGTATATTATTTATAATTTTTATACATTAAAAAAATAATTTTTTTCGAAACATCGATGATGAAGTGATTACCATATTAATGAATGATTCAAATAAATGATATTTTTAATATAATGATAAATGTAAATTTAATATTATAGTGTCATACTAAAATTTAATGGATGACTATGAAATAATATCTTTAAATCAATTTAGTTTATTTTATAAATCATGTTTTAATTTCATTAAGAAAAATCAATTACTAAATAGTGGAAAATTTGATAGAAAAGTGTTTAAAAAAACTATTTTATTAAATGATGTAATAGTAATAAAACAAATGTTTTGGAATAATGACTAAGATAATGTTAATAAAAAAATTTATGACCCATTTTATCTTCGATATGAATTTTATTGTATCTATATTGACCATATACTATAAAAATTCAAGAATATGTGGTATAAATTAATTATTTAATGAAATGTCAAAGCCAAAAATAATGTTAAATTTGTAACCTAAACTGGTTTAAGACCAATTGGTTGAGTTAGTTTCAACCCAGAATCATCTTATCTTTCAAATATCTATCTATATATCTATTTTAATTATAAAATCAATTTATAATAAAATATTATTTCAAGACTTTCTTGAAGTGCCTCTCCACCCTCTTAAAAAACGACACCACATCTACCCACTAACTCAAACGTCTCTAGAATGTTGGCGGTCCACCATCTACTCATGTAATCTCATAAAATTCGTCCCTCCCACCTATATTCCATACATATGATGTAAATATATAGTAAGGATACCTTTTGAGAAAACCAAAAGTTGAAACTCGAAAAAGTTATCATTGTTTTATCACCTCTTTCAATTTTTTAATTCTTATACTTCCATTTTCTATATTGTTTCCAAACTAAAGTGAAAAATAAATTATATTATAAATGAATATAAATTATTATTATTATGTTAAAACATTATACATCATTTTATCCATCCTAAAAATAACAATATCACTATTTTTGCATATGTACTGCTTATCGTCTCTACACTGTGCTGTAATGTTTTTAAAAAAATACATAATTGGGATGAGTAAAAGATGAGTATAATGAATTTAAATAATAAATTTCAAAATATAATTATAATACATAATTTATATACCATCCAATTATATACCATTTAACAATTAAGTGAATGATGTCATCGCTCGTGCGTACTTACGGTCTACCGTCTCAATGATGTGATGTGATTCATTCAACACAATCATCCTAAAACCATGATTATATAAATGTATGTAATTACTAAACCTTATATATATTATACTAATATGATTTTTTAAATGATATAACTATAACTAAATATGTGTAACATGAACTTATTGGACCAAACATGCACATGAACATAAAGTTGTTAATATCTGAATAACGGTGGACAATGAAATGTCACTAAAAATGGGTAATAATATGATCATATATGATATCATAAAATAGAATATTATTATTGAATAAGTGAATAACATTATTTAAATAATTAGAAAACATATGAGGATACATTAAAAGCATATTAGACCTGTGGTAAGGGATAATTATCCAATCTCATTATTATCTGATATTATTTAAATGTAAGTATTTACTAGGGTATGTTTATCATCCACATCCATGTTTAATACATATATAATATTAAATATATTATTCTTCTATTTCATAAAGCTAATTTTATCATTTTAAGGATTCCTATTAAACATTATAGAATGAATATTTCATTTATTTTCCATACAAGGTACCTTTTTTCTTTTCTGGTATTAGTATGATAAGAAAGTTTTTAATTAATACAGAATGAACAGATTATTACATCCTTATAAAGAATTATTTACAATATAATTCCTCGAAAATATATCTTGTTCATATTCAACTAAATTATTTTCTTTTTAATGTTTGTATCATTTGTAGAAAATAAAACATTTTTGATGAAAAATGTATCTTTTACTCAATAATTATGTTCAATTATTTTATCCAAATTATTTTCCATCTAAGATGATGGTCATTAAATATGAATATGATTATATCCCTACTAATAATTCTATTTGAATTTTTATTTATGGAATGATATTTTATATGTTTTATGTTATGATAGAAATATTATTAAGATAACCATTTTATTTCATGGGTTATTCTATGATGCATGATTTATGTTTTTGTGGTGGATTTAGGAACGATTTTATTATTATTTGCTTGGGAACAATATATCATACCAATTATTTGTGTAAATATTTATATCTAATTAGATAAACATGAATATAATGGATTGTAAATGTGTTTAAGTAATTCATGTCCATAATGGAAGTTAAATATTTTTCAGTAATATAAGGAAGGACTGACAAGTAAACACAGTTCAGTAATGGACTTTTTCCACTATGATGGTCTTTCAAAAAATGCCTTGGATATAATAGAAATCATATAATGTGATTATTTTTCCAAAATTACTTTTTTTATTCATATTTTATTTTATTGAGAAATTTTTTTGATATGATCTATTCCTTTAATAATGCCATGATTTATTTCATCAATCATGATTTCGATATTTAATCATTATGTTTTTGTTTTAACATTTATATGTTTATTGTTTGTTTTCAGTTCTAAATGTATACGCATAACAAGAAATCGAGCTCACCATTTTTAGGTTTTATTTTCCCCAAGATAAAAATAATGGTTTTATGTATGAAAATAAATCGGGGAAGATCTTTTGGGAAGATATTGATGTCTGTTCCCCAAGTGACAAGATTGTGTTCCATGTTTCAAAGGAACATAACTAATATGGTCATTGATCATTTGTTTTTTTCATGTATTTAGTTTTACATACAAGTAGTTGGATGACCATGTATGAGAATGTTTGGTCATTTGTTCAAAAGTGTCAAAACACATAATACTCATCTTTTTAATTTCACCCATTAGGGGATGTTGAGTGTTGTGTGCATAACCACCCACAAATATTCATAGATATGGTTATTGGATAATCATAATATTATAATGATTATAATAATGACATATAATTTATTACATGTCACCCGATGTAATTTTTGGGGTCGACAAGACAATTCTAATATCAACTAACATGAAGGATAATTTATAGACTACCCATAATAGGGTTTTATGGTCATTATATTATGATATTTTCCTCAAAGTATACATATATTGGAGAAGACCCGTGAAGACTGTAAAATTACTCACACCTCAACAACATGGTTGAGCGAAATATATGATATGTTCGACTAAAAAATTCTCAATTACAAACCATTGGGTATCCAATGTGACTGAAAGAAGCCTGTAGATATCTCAAATGATGTATATTTTTCAATCCCTACCTTAGGTCTTAAATGATATCCAATGGGATGAAAATAATCCCATCATATCTAAACTCATATTATGTGGAAGGAGGTGGCTTATTTAGATCATTAAGGGAAAAATAGTAAAATTAAACAATGATTAGCCAGTTCATGGTTTTTCCACATTACATGATAAAATCTGTGCAATCCATACATGGGTATCTAGAGAGGAGGGACAATCAAACTATTAGGATGTATGGTTAGGTTACTAGTGATCCAACCATTTGGTAATGCATTTTACAAAATCATGCCACCTTTATAATTTTCTCTAACAATGGAACATTACCACATATTTACGGTAAAATGAGTTCCATGCATATTTTCCCAAAAATCTGGGTTTGAGGATTTGAACATTCCCTAGAAACCATCAGGACCTTCACTAACTCATTTGGAATAAACGATAGGACCAAATTATGTAATTAAACCGAAATATAATGGATCCATACATGAGTGGAAAAATAGGTTCTTAAAAACATGTTTTGATAAAAAAATTAATTAATACATATATATTAAAGTTAAATAAATAAATTTTTTACTATATAAAACACATAAATGTTAAATTAATCATATTATAAAATATGTCACAATTGAATGGATATGGAGACAAAATCCAGTATCTCATTCAATAACTTAGTTTATAAGTATTTTAAAACATGTATAATGGTTTTGAAATAATGTTAATTAATACTATAATCATATAAATAGTTATAATATCATATATGATCCTCTTATCAAAATTTAACACTCATTTGTAAATTATGTTTCATTAATTTCGTTCCTCAAGGGGTTGATTTCATTTTTACGTTTCTTTTAACATGAGTGTTATGATTCTTATATATAAGATATAAATCCATCATATAAATAATTAAAATATTTTAAATATATATATATTTACTCATTTATAAATTTTTATATTCATTATTTAATTGTGAACTTGAAAATTGAATCACATATCTTAGTGGGGATGTTATGTTGTACATACACATGAATGATGATATCATTCCATAAAAGAGTAAAAATGTATTGAATATGATGTTATACTAATTTTAATCAATCAATATAATTTAATATATATCAAATACGTTAATAAAATTTATCCATTATTGCATTCTATATAAACATCTAGTGATAAAAATCACATCACTTTGCGATGTGGTAGTACACCATACATTTCATAAACGTTGTTGTATTTTAAGAAAAATGGAATGTAAGAAGGTATAAATGATATTATAGATATTTAAGTATAATTTATTTATAAATATTATCTATATATATATATATTAAATGAATAATTTTATGAAACCATGTGAATTGTTTATGAAAATCTAGTTAAATTAGATTATGAGATTGTGATCATCCAAACAAATGGTCAATGATTTTGTTTCTATGTTTTGTGTAATTGTAGATGAATAAAAATTGTTACATTAAATAATGTTATATATAAGGTATATTTTTTTATTATAATATTATTATTTGATAATATTTTATTGAGGTGGATGAATAAAAAAAATTAAAGTAATCTTTTAAAAACATATGATTTCCTTCAGAAAAACCCATTATGATTTCACCAAAATAATTTCTTTGATGGAATTATAATTAATAATATTAATATTTAATATTGGTGTCAAATTAATTAAGGTATTTGGGAATGTATTGGTGGAATAAATTTTTTATATGTGGGAATTTTTGAGAAATGTGTTGGAATTTTATAATGTTGGGGAAGATGACAAACGTAACATTTTCGAAACCAATGAAATACGATGGATTTTTTTTCACAAGAGAAAAATATACGACATTTCCAATTATCCAAAATATTATTATATATGGTATAAATTTTTCCTAGTAAATATAATTGGAAATGTTTTTGTTAATACTTAACCCTTATATTCTTATATTAAAATAACACTAAACCAAATTTCACTATTTAAATGTTAATTATGTATTTCTATTTTTCTGAATAATTATTGAAGTAATAATTATCTATCATTATTATATGATATTAATAATTATGAATAAAATTATTTAATAAATTTTAATAATTAAAATTCATATAATTGAGAGAATATAGTACAAAATAAATCCCAAAGACGCGATGAAAAATGTTTTTCCTGATGAATTTGTTATGGAAATGTATAAAACATTTCTATATAAATATTGAAAATATATGTGTTTAAAATGATATAAAATGGAATAAAAATAAAACAAATTAATTTATTTATCGTTTAAATATTCATTTTATCAATATTTTACATTTAAAATATATAACTAAAAAGGAATTTATTTTACTAAAAATCAATAATTTTTACTATTCATAAAAGTTTTTTACTTCAATGAAAAAGATAAAAAATAAATTTATGATAATTTTGATATTATAATATAATAAAAAATTAAAATAAATTATCTAAATTTTTTAAAAATTAATCTAATAGAACTGTGACAAATAGTAAAAACCCATTTTCATTGAAAATTACAGTTTTCACAAAGCATTTAATTTAATCTCTGTTAATTAATATTTTTATTTCAAATAAATTGGTATCTATTGATCATGAAAGATACATATATATTAGATAAATTATTTTATCTTATTCATACATATTAACATAACGTCTTGGTTATAATGGTCATGTTATATAAAATTTTTAATAAAGAATAACATTTTTTGTAGAACTAGTGTTTTATTATCATTTATAATATTGAACATATGCCATGGTTGAATTGTTAGAGTGTTAAATTATTCTTGTATTATATAAATTTTGTTGTAAAAAATATATCTTTAACATGGAATTCAATGGTTTAAAATTTTAAAATTCCCTTATTGAAAAAAATATCAAAAAACGGTTATCAAAATATCCGCTTTAATTAGGAAATGATAGATACATAGGTCATTTAGAATAAATCAAAACTATTATTCAATGTAGAATAAGTTTGTTGGGATGTGGAAATATTTATAAGGATGTTAATTATAAATAATTATAGGGAGTTATTGAGATAAAAAATTGAAATAAATTTAATGAACAAGATAATTTTTATGAAAAGACAACTATAAATCCCTGATCTGTAAATATAAAAATGATTTATCACAAATGAACATAATATTTGTATTTTTTGAATATCCTTATTCATAATTATGGGGAATAATTTTACTATAAATATATAGAACACTCTAAAATATTTTTACTTGATATTATTCATGTAATGTTTTACCGAGTAGTACTTATTTAGTCAATTTTATCTTCATTTCCTACTCCATGAAATGAAAAACTAATATTAAATTTTATAATGATGATTCAAAAAAATTTCTATATCATAACTTCCATAATTGAAAAATAATATATTCCTATATTCATTAAATTTTAACTATATAAATTGTTACAACAATGTGGGATTATAACTGGAATTTAGAAACCTTTATATGGAGAAATTATAAATTTTTCAAAAAAAATACACATCAAAGTATAATCGTATATTATTGCACAAATTGGTAATCCTATATCCTAAATGATATAAATAATTTCAATATTATAACCTGTTTTCACAAAAAGGTAATCTCATACCATTTTACTTACATCTATAAAATTTAATTTTATTTTTCTTAAATAATACATAATGTTAAACCAAAGGGTTGTATATAAATTATCCAAAAAATATATCTCCTTAAATATCGTAAATTAACTCAATATATTAATTATTTTACCATAAAAATAACAAAATAACTATAAAATTAAAACATAAATTTTTTGTGTAAAAATATTTTCATACAAACCAATACATCATATAAGACATTAATAAGGGAATTATCATTTTCTCAATCTATATTTATGATTAATATCCACATCCTTAAATAAATAATGGGTATTCACCCATCAGGTGGGTTTTCTGTTTTCCAAAACTATATTAATTTAATTCTTATACTTTTTTAATAATCTGATGAAAACATAATTTTTTTGTAACCACTATATATTTATAAATAAATTATTATATTCCCAAAATATAATAAATATAATTTATTTTTATTATAATGACATAAATGATAATAATATCATTTAATTTTTTCGATAACAAACAATTTATATACATAAAAATATAAAATCATTATTCCTCAGGTAATCCTTAAAATCATATACTATATCAAAGGGGTTTCTTCCATCAATGTTTTCAAAAATAAAATTATTATTCTTAAAATTCCATCTGATAGTACCTCAAAATGAGTATTTGCTCCATTAAAAATATTATCATTCTTACAGATATCTACCTATGAATCTTTAATTTTAACCAATGTCATTTATTGTCATCATATATTTAGAGAATTAATTTTTTAAAATGACAAAATGAATTACCCTATGAATATCCCCTAGCAGTGTAAATATAATAGAAGAACAAGGAAACACTCACCGTGACCTCGAAGGGGGAAAAATATACTCAACGTACTCTTTTTGAGTTATTATCCTTTAATGCATCCATTAAAAAATTCACCAACCTGAATTATCAGTAAATTATATTATAGTTAGGAAAGACCATATAATCTCTATATTAACAAATCTAAAAGATGTTATTTTTTACATATCATCATGTTCTATATAAGGACCCAACCTTAAACCTTACTTAATCTTGAGTTATTACAAGATTACACATTGAGGATCTTTTCGGGTTTAGAGTTTTAGAGAATTAGATCATAAAACTCGAATTACATTCCACATATAAACAAAGTGGTTACATAAAGATTGTATTCTTCTTTCCCATCAATGGAAACATATTTAAAATAAAACATGGATTCTTTCTTGACACATCCTTGACACAATCATCATATCATGTACCTTTCCCTTGACCAGTGTAAAACACTTTAAAAAACTTGGGATGAGCATAAAAAGCTCAGTAAGGGATATAAAAATATGGAAAGGAAACATGGGTACATATATACATAAGAATTAAATCATACTTTACCAATAAAACATATGCACTTTAACATAACTCATCAAATCATAAATAAATAATAGAAATCATAAGACATAAAGGTAACTTGATGCATTCATAACATTCTTACGTAGGGAGTAACCCTCTTGGTTACGTTTGGAATACCCATCACAGTATATTCCCAACATCTCTTCGGATAAACCTTAACGTTTCACTCCTTCGCGTTACCCAATGCATTGAAGAGATATATCGGGCTCACCCGCCCTTAGTCTATCACGGAACCACCCGTCTTCATAATAATGCCCAAGAACCTCAACATAATCGTATAACATAAAACATGCATAAAGGAAACGTAACATTTCCACCTTTCAATCACAGGATATCAATACAACACAGTGATAAAAAAACATTATGAAAACGATTTTCAATACCAAAATAAAAGAAAAGTAAAACATGGTATTTATTTTTCTTTTAAAAAAAGGTATGGCTTGTAGAGGAAGCCGAAACTCAAATAATGGTCACGGCGGCGAAGAAGTCATTGTTGCCGCATACGTACGACAAAAACATTCCCTTTTGTCGTTTAGTAAATGCTTTGTATAAAAAAGATTTCTTTTGAATAAATGTAAAAGTCAAAGGGGTTTATACACCGTATAAAAGAAGGTTGTGTATAAAACAAAATATGCCTCAATGAATGGAGATTGAGACGAAGTCCCATAACTCGGGTCCGAATTGACTCGATCATTCTTTAATCTCCTGAATAATAAACTTGAGTTAATTTATACTTGTTTAAGAACCTTTATAAAATTAATTATTCCTTTTATATCACTTAATTCCATGTCATGAACACTATGTAATTATTTAAGATAATAACGGTCATTTTAACGATCATTGATACTTGAGTCAAAAATAAACCCTTTATAATTACAAGTTGTTCATGTATCCATTATATCCAGAATTATATTAATGATGTATATATCATATATATCATATATATACAGTATATACATGCATTTATAATATTACATAATCATTTAGAGGTATGAAATGAAATGCACTGTTCCTGGAGACGGTAAGCCGTACGTACGCATGAACGCTACTTTCATTTCTATTTAGTATTTTATAGAATGTAATCATAATGATATAAAGGTATATTGTAATTCCAGTGTAATATCATAAATAATATCATAACTCCATCCTTTATACGTCCCACATATTGTATTAACGAATCAAATCACTTTGAGGGGGCGGTAGTCCGCACTTCCTTAAATGAAGATATCGCGTTTACCCATAATGGAAACCATAAAGGTATGCCCAAAATGAAAAATACAGAAGCTTAATGAAAACATAAACATATTATATATCATATATAAATATAGTGACATCTTAATGTCCACCTTTTAAGGTGTTAAAAGAATGTTGAACAATCATCGTTTCGGGAGGCATAAATTCACCATCCACAGAAACATTATGTCCTTTAACCATTAGATGTAGATGTGTGTAAGTGTAGCTCAAATCCTTCTTATAACAAAATCCTAGTATATTTAATATATTGTAGTTGTTACAAAAGAAATGAATAAAAATAGTTTAGGGGGTTGGAGAAGAAAAATAAAACAAAAGGACTCAAGTGAAGACATTTCCTTAAAATCAAGTAACTCCCTTTGGTTTCAGCTCAAAGGCTTCCTTGGGAAGACTTCTGACCAATGTTAGGCTTCAAGGAGTGAGAGAGGGAAGTGGAGAGGCTAAATGAGAAGGTTTTGGATGAGCCAAGGGCTTTAGAAGTGTGGGTTAGGAGGTAGTGGTGGGGGCCTTTTATAAGAGGAGAGGAGGGGCACTCTTGGAATGTTAAGAAATGATACTTTATTTTAAAATAGGTTTCGTATTTTAAAGGTCCCACATTGATATAATTTGAGGATAAGGTGATAAGGCTTCGAAATATACCCACCCAATAGGTTTTGGACCTGTGTAGGTCTTATATTTTACATTATCTTTCCATTTTATTTAAATCCTTTATTAATGAGGTAATCGCTGCATCATCATGATGTCATAAATAATTTAATTCATTTAAAGTCTAAAAATTTAAAAAAAATACTATGATGTAGGAAATTTTTTATCTTTCCAATGACTATTTATAATAAAAAATCTGACTTGTATAACCCCATGTAAATTTTTTTTAGTAAAACATCTCATGTTTTTGTCATTTTTACTTTAACATTAAATAACAAGTTATTTATGTCATTTCCCAACCAAAGTGGCTCCATGGGGTCCCCAAGTTGACCCATGGATTGTATTGGTCGGCCATGACACTTCCAATGAGGGTAGGACATGTGTCAAGCTCATCTCATATTATTAAAACACTATTTTTACCTTAAACTACACAAATTACCACTAATCGCTATTAAGAACTTAAAAGTTACTATTCACCAAAAAATTATTTTAATCTCATTGAACCACATTTTACTTCTTAATGAAAACCATGTATGTCGGATTTATGAAAATAAAATCACAGATGTGGCAAAGTTTCATTTAAATGAAAAATCAGTTTCTTTAACTACCACTTAGTGGTTTCACTATTCATCAAAAATTGAAGTTTTTCAGAAAAATACCAAAACGTCACCCTAAGCTATATTTGATATTCCGAATTCATAAATGATGTCTATTTTACAAAAGTAAAAACATGTAAGTTGCATTAATTAATTTAATAACTAATTCCCGCTGTCATTACTAATAGCGTGTTTTTATGAAACAATAAGTATCAAAAGATTGACACTAGTCTAAGTCCAATTTCAAAGTGAAAATGATTCCAATGACCACAATTGGATAAAATGGTAAACATATATTCTAATTTCACTTCAAACACTATTCATAAGATAATCTAATCATATAAATAAATTAGATTAAAAAGAGGTTTTGAATTAAAATAAAAAAAAATTCACTATTCATTAAAAAATGATCTTTATCAGAAAAATACCAAAAATTCACACAATGTAAATTTTGATGTCCCAATAATAAATAATAAGTTTATTTTGACAAACATAGCTTATAAAATTGTCAAAAGATATATTTAAGAAGGGTTTTCCATCAAAAGGCAGTAAAACAATCTTTTAAGAATATTAGTGTATTTCATGCATAAGATTGCATTTATTTTCATTTTAATCCTCTAAAACACTATCACAATCATTAATAGACATAGATAAAAATATATATTATTAATTACTTACTTGGTATGTTACATCCTTCCCCCCATTTAGAAAATTGCGTCCCCACAATTTATTTACTTATCGAATAAATGGGTGTACTTATCCCTCATTGCATTTTCAGATTATCATGTTGCCTCTTCCATCATGTGGGTTTTCCACAAAACATTTACCTGATTTATCACCTTATTCTGTAACCCTTTCTTCCTATGGTCAAGAATCTGGACCAGTTGTTCCTCATAAGATAGGTTCTCTTCCAGTTGAACTATCTCTAGACTCAAAACATGAGATGGATCTAGCATGTACTTTCTCATCATCAAAAAATGAAAAACATTGTGTACCTGAGATAAACTCGGAGATAAAGCCACTCTGTATGCAACTGATCCAACTATCTCCAGAATTTCATATGGTCCGATGAACCTTGGACTCAGCTTTCCTTTCTTACCAAATCGCATCATGCTTTTCCATGGTGATACTTTGAGAAAAACATGATCACCTACCTCAAAAGAGAGATCCTTCCTCCTGTTGTCCGCATAACTCTTCTGCCTTCTCTGAGCTGCTCTCATGTGTTTCTGAATCAGTTGAACTTTTCCTGCCATCTCTTCTACCAATTCTGGTCCCATCAACTTCCTTTCACCCACATCATCCCAGAAAGCTATAGTTCGACACCGCTTCAAATATAATGCCTAAAATGGTGTCATCTGTATACTGGAATGAAAACTATTTTTATATGAAAATTCAACCAAAGAAAGATGTTGGTCACAACTGACCTAATAATCCATCGAACAAGATCGTATCATATCCTCCAAGGTCGGATTTTTTCGTTCTGACTTCCCATCTGATTGAGGATGAAATGCTGTACTAAAATTTAATTAAGTACCCAACGACTTCTGAAGGCCTTTCCAAAAGTTAGAAGTGAACCTCGAGATGTCTTCGGTAATCCCACAACAAAATCGATGGATATATTCTCCAATTTCCACTCTGGCACTGGTAAAGGCTGAAGCATCCATTTCGGTAACTTCCGCTCTGCTTTAACCTATTGACAAGTCAAACACTTCATAGTAAAATCAGCAATATCTCTTTTCATTCCATCCCACTAGTAATACTCCCGCAGATCTTTGTACATCTTAGTACTTCCAGGATGAACTGAAAACGGAGAACTATGAGCTTCACATAACAACTCTCTATTCAAATGTGAATCACAAGGCACACAAAATCTCTTCCCAAATCTCATGACAAAATCATTATCAATGTTGAATTCAGGAAATTTACCTTTCTGAACCAGCTCTACATTTTTCTGCAACTCACTGTCTTGCTTCTATGCTTGCTTGATTCTGTCTGATAGAAAAGATTTCACTGATACCTGAAACAAAACAAAAGAACATCCTGCACCAACAACTTCTATGCCAAAGTTCATCAAATCCTTAACCAAAGGATCACGTTCCAAACACAACATTACTAATGAAGCATTACTTTTTCAACTCAAAGCATCAGCCACTTTATTTTCTTTTACCAGATGGTAATGAATTGTACAATCATAATTCTTGATTAATTATAGCCATCTCCTTTGTCTCGTGTTCAATTATTTCTGAGTGAATATATACTTTAAACTTTTGTGATCGGTCTATATTTCACACTTTACTCCATACAAATGATGCCTCCAAATTTTTAAAGCAAAAAAAAATCAGCTAATTCCAAATCATGTGTAGGGTAATTTACCTCATGAGTTTTCATCTGTCGTGAAGCATAAGAAATTACCTGATCATTCTGCATTAGGACGCAACCAAGTCCTTTTAATGAAGCATCACTGTATATAACAAACTCAGCATTCCCGGAAGGTAGTGCCAAAACTGGAGCTTTCACCAATCTTATTTTTAATTGCTGAAAACAATCATCACATTCTTTTGTCCAGATAAACTTAACACCCTTCCGAGTTAGCTTTGTAATTGGACTAGATAACCGTGAAAAATTTCTAACAAACCTTCGGTAATAGCCTGCCAATCCAAGGAAACTACGAATCTCTATTACATTTGTGGGTCTTGGCCATTCTTCAACAACCTTTGTTTTTGCAGGATCAACAGTTATCCCATCTTTAGAAACAATAAGACCAAGGAAAGAAATTTTTTGCAACCAAAACTCACACATGCTGAATTTCCCATACAATTTCTTTAATTTAAAAGTTTGCAAAATGACCCTTAAATGTCTTTCATGTTCTTCTTTACTTTTAGAAAACACAAAAATATCATCAATGAAAACCACCACAAACTTATCCAAGAACTCATGGAAAATTATATTTATTAAGTCCATGAATACAGTTGGTGCATTGGTTAGCCCAAAAGGCATTACTATAAATTCATAATGTCTATATCTTGTATGGAACGTGGTCTTCAGAACATTTTCTTCCTTTACCTTTAGCTGATGGTACCCCGATCTCAAGTCAATCTTTGAAAAATACTGAGCTCCCTAGAGCTGATCAAACAAATCATCGATATGAGGAAAAGGATATTTGTTCATAACAGTGATATTATTCAAGGCTCTATAATCAATTCATAGTCTCATAGAACCATCTTTTTTTAACAAATAAAATAGGAGCACCCCATGGTGATGTGCTAGGTCGAATGAAACTTTTCTCTAATAAATCTTGCAATTGCTCCTTCAACTTTAGAGTTCAATTTGAGCCATTCGATAAGGGGGTTTTGAAATTGGCTTAGCATCAGGAACTAAGTCAACGGTAAAATCAACTTCCCAATCTGGTATTATTCTAGGCAACTCATCATGAAAAACATCAGGATACTCATTTACCACTGGCACACCATTAATCTGAACAGTTCCTTTATTTTCAACGATGTGTGCAAGGTAACATTCATTTCCATCTTTTACAAGTTTCTCGGCCTCTTGATATGTTATCAAAAGTAAGGGTTCATTCTTGTAAACAAACTGAATGTATTTATTAAAAGAAACTTCTTTAGCTCTACAGTCAATCATAACATGGTAAATAGAGAGTCAATCCATACCCAGGATAACATCAAACTCTACTAGGGGTAGAACAATAAGGTTTTCAAGTAGGTTCTTTCCACGGATAAGGATAGGATGATTCTTATAAATTCGTTTTGCCTCAACATTTCTCCTAGGTGTTTTTACCAAAAGTTCACAAGTAATTTCTTGATATGGTATTCCCATTTTACTAGAAAAGTTTTCAGAGATGAAAGAATGTGTAGACCCTGAATCAAACAACACACTGGCATAATCTGAAGAAACAAACAAAGTACCTGATACAACTTCATTTGATGGCCCGACATCTGCTGAAGTAGTTGCAAAAGATTTCACCACCCCTTTTTGCTTGTAGTCTAAATGCTTCCCATCACTCAAGCTCTTTGTCGGACACTTGTTTTCATAGTGACCCATCTTATTGCACTTATAACATTTCACTAACTATAAATCAAATTTGGTCTTACCTTCACCTTGATCCTTTTCATTGTAATCACGAGCCTTATGTCCCATCTAACCACATCAGTAGCACTTTCCAGAATTTAGATGACATTCCCCAGCATGCCTTTTTCCACATTTATCACAAACTAGAAACTTAGTTTTCTAACTATCATACTTTATTGAAGAATTCTTAACTTTCTCCTGCCACCTCGGTCTCTTCTTCTGTTGGTTGTTATAGAACACTTGGTCATCGACAAACTCCATTTCCACATTATCAGCACAACGAACAAGATTTTCATAATTTTTAAACTCACGAGAAGCTAATTCCCTTCGATATATTGTCTTTAATCCTGAGTAAAAATGATTGATTTTACTATCAAGGTCTCAGATAAAATTTGGAGCATACCTTGCCAATCTAGTGAACGTTTCTTCATAGGTAGCCACTGAGTCTTCCTCTTGCCTCAATTCCAAGAATTTCCTTTCCATCCTAAGTCGAACAGCCTTAGGAAAATACTTATCAAGAATCATACCTTTGAATTAATCCCAGTCAAGAGTTTCAATCTCATCAGCGTCCCTAATATTTTTAACCATAGACCACCACTGATCTGCTTCACCCTCCAAATGGTAAATAGAAAGACTAACCTTTTGATTGTCTGAACACCCCATGACATAGAAAATCTTCTCCAATGCTTTAATCCACCCTTCAGCTAGCACAGGTTCAGATGATCCTCTGAATGATGGGGATGTTGCCTCGTGAAATGTTCCACCACTGACATGTTCCTCTGCGGTTGATCTAGCTGATCTCATGCATGGATACCACCACCATTTATCGCTTGAGTCAACTGCGCCATTACTGCAACAAACTGTTCAGTTCCAATTCCGTCCATCTCAGGATGTTGATTCGGATGGTTATTTCCTTCTGCATGCCTTCCTAGCACTGCTTCCCTGTTTCCTCTGCGGAAAACCATTCTGAACAAACATGTCTTAGATGAAGCAACATGGTAATCTTCAAATGCTATATCACTTCAATTTTACGAAAAAAAAAATATTTTTGGAAAATCATTTAATATAATTCTAACTCCTAAAGTTATCTAAACCTCCCTTTGATACCAACTATAAGGCCCCAGCCTTAAAGCTTAATTAATCTTGAGTTATTACAATATTACACATTAAGGATCTTTTCGGGTTTATAGTTTTAGAGAATTATATCATAAAACTTGAATTGCATTCCACATATAAACAAAGTGGTTACATAAAGATAGTATTCTTCTTTCCCATCAATGGAAACATATTTAAAATAAAACATGGATTCTTTTTTGACACTTCCTTGACACTATCATCATATCATGTACCTTTCCCTTGACCTGTGAAAAACATTTAAAAAAAACTTCGGATGAGCATAAAAAGCTCAGTAAGGGATATAAAAATATGGAAAGGAAACATGGGTACATATATATATAAGAATGAAATCATAATTTACCCATAAAACATAAGAACTTTAACATACATCATCAAATCATGAATAAATCATAGAAATCATCAGACATAAAGGTAACTTGAGGCATTCATAACATTCTTACGTAGGGAGTAACCCTCTTGGTTACGTTTGGAATACCCATCACAGTATATTCCCTAAATCTCTTTGGAGAAACCTTAACGTTTCACTCATTCGCGTTACCCAATGCATTCGAAAGCTATATCGGGATCACCCGCCCTTAGTCTATCACAGAACCACTCGTCTTCATAATAATGCCCAAGAACCTCAACATAATCGTATCAAATAAAACATGCATAAAGGAAACATAACATTTCCACCTTTCAATCACCAGAAATCAATACAACACAGTTATATAAGAACATTATGAAAACCATTTTCAATACCAAAATTAATGAAAAGTAAAACATGGTATTTATTTTTCTATTAAAAAATGTATGGCTTGTAGAGGAAGCTAAAACTCAAATAATGGTCACAGCGGTGGAGAAGTCGTTGCCGCCGCATACGTACGACAAAAAAATTCCATTTTGTCGTTTACTAAACGCTTCATAAAAAAGGATTCCTTTTGAATAAACATAAATTTCAATGGGGTTTATACACCGTATAATAGAAGGTTGTGTATAAAACAAAATATGCCTCAATGAAAGGATATTGAGACGAAGTCCCATACCTCGGGTCCTACTTGACTCGATCGTTCTTTAATCTCCTGAATAATAAACTTGAGTTAATTTATACTTGTTTAAGAACCTTTTTAAATTTCATTATTCCTTTTATATCACTTATTTCCTTGTCATGAACACTATGTAATTATTTAAGTTAATAACGGTCGTTTTAACGATCATTGGTACTTGAGTAAAAAATAAACCCATTATAATTACAAGTAGTTCATGTATCTATTATATCCAGAATTATAATCATGATGTATATATCATATATATCATATATATACAGTATATACATGCATTTATAATATTACATAATCATTTAGAGGTATGAAATTAAATGCACCGTTCATGGAGACGGTAAGCCGTACGTACGCATGAATGCTACTTTCATTTCTATTTAGTATTTTATAGAATGTAATAATAATGATATAAAGGTATATTATAATTCCAGTATAATATCATATATAATATCATAACCCCATCCTTTATATGTCCCACATATGGTATTAACGAATCAAATCACTTTGAGGGGGCGGTAGTCCGCACTTCCTTAAATGAAGATATCGCGTTTACCCATAATGGAAACCATAAAGGTATGGCCAAAATGAAATATACATAAGCTTAAAGAAAACATAAACATATTATATATCATATATAAATATACTGACATCTTAATGGCCACCTTTGAAGGTGTTAAAAGAATGTTGAACAATAATCGTTTCGGGAGGCATTAATTCACCATCCACGGAAACAGTATGTCCATTAACCATTAGATGTAGGTGTCTGTAAGTGCAGCTCGAATAATTATTATAACAACATCCTAGTATATTTAATACACTGTATTTGTTACAAAATAAACGAATAAAAAGAGTTTAGGGGGTTGGAGAAGCAAAATAAAACAAGGACTCAAGTGAAGACATTACCTTAAAATCGGGTAACTCCCTTTGGTTTCAGCTCAAAGGCTTCCTTGGGAAAACGTATGACCAAAGTGAGGCTTCAAGGAGTAAGAGAGGGAAGTGGAGAGACAAAATGAGAATGGTTTGGCCGAGACAAAGCCTTTGGAAGTGTGGGTTAGGAGGTAGAGGTGGGGGCCTTTTATAAGAGGAGAGGAGGGGCACTCTTGGAAAGTAAAGAAATGATACTTTATTTTAAAATGGGTTTCGTATTTTAAAGGTCCCACCTTGATATGATTCGAGGCTAAGGTGATAAGGCTTCGAAATATACCCACCCAATAGGTTTTGGACATGTGTAGGTCTTAGATTTTACATTATCGTTCCATTTTATTTAAATCTTTTATTAATGAGGTAATCGCAGCATCATAATGATGTCATAAATAATTTAATTCATTTAAAGTCTAAAAATTATAAAAAAATACTATGATGTAGGAAATTTTTTAGCTTTCCAATGACTATTTATAATCAAAAATATGACTTGTATAACCCCATGTAAAAATTGTTTTAGTAAAACATCTCATGTTTGTGTCATTTTTACTTTAACATTAAATAAAAAGTTATTTCTGTCATTTCCCAACCGAAGTGGCTCCATGGGGTCCCCAAGTTGACCCATGGATTGTCTTGGTCAGACATGAAACATCCAATGAGGGTAGGACATGTTTCAAGCTCATCTCATATTATTAAAACACTATTTTTACCTTAAACTACACTAATTACCACTAATCGCGATTAAGAACTTAAAAGTTACTATTCACCAAAAAATTATTTTAATCTCATTGAACCACATTTTACTTCTTAATTACAACCATGTATGTCGGATTTTTTAAAATCAAATCACATAAGTGGAAAAGTTTCATTTAAACAAAAAAATCAGTTTCTTTAACTACCACTAGTGGTTTCACTATTCATCAAAAATTGAAGTTTTTCAGAAAAATACCAAAACTTCACCCTAAGCTATATTTGATATTCCAAATTCAAAAATGATGTCTATTTTACAAAATTAAAAACATGTATGTTTCATTAATTAATTTAATAACTAATTCCCGCTGTAATGAAAAATAGCGTGTTTTTATGAAACAATAAGTATCAAAAGATTGACACTAGTTTAAGTCCAATTTCAAAGTGAAATTGATTCCAATGACCACAATTGGATAATATGGTAAAAATATATTCTAATTTAACTTCAAAACCTGTTCAAAAGATAATATAATAATATAAATAAATTAGATTAAAAAGAGTTTTTGAATTAAAATACAACATTTTTCACTATGCATTAAAAAATGAACTTTATCGGAAAATTACAAAAAATTCACAGAAAGTAAATTTTGATGTCCCAATAATAAATAATAAGTTTATTTTGACAAACATAGCTTATAAAATTGTCAAAGGATAGATTTAAAAATGGTTTTCCATCAAAAGGCAGTAAAATAATCTTTTAATAATATTAGTGTATTTCATGCATAAGATTGTATTTATTTTCATTTTAAGCCTCTAAAACAGTATCTTAATCAATAATAGACATAGATAAAAATATCTATTATTGATTACATACTTGGGATGTTACATTCTAACATTTTATCATCTCTTGTAATGAATTTATATATGATTTTAATATTTATTAGTATTATTAATTTTTTAGTTACAATTATTTTTAATATAATATATAATTATTAAAAACACTATGGAATTGATTTTATTAAAAGTAATACCTTATAAAATATGATTTAATGTTTTATTTGAAAATAAAATATTTATTATCTTAACAATAAATTAATTCTTAAATTCTTTATTCTCTTAGATTAAATTTTTGGTAATTCTCTAAAAATGAGGGTTTTTAATAGAGTAATAAAATATAATAATTAATATTGAAAAATATATATTTATTTTCATTTTTTAAAGATTAAAATTATATTGTGAATTACTTTATATTTTAGTTAGTTATTTTTTATTTAAAATAATAAAATATTTATATATATAATGGGTTTTAAAAATGAATTTACTTTATAAACATTTTATATATAGAAAAGAAAAATTTCCCATAAAAAACTATTCTTTGTGGCGTTTTAATAGTTTAATTAAATTTTATATATTAATTTTTATTAATTATTTAATATTATTCCATATTTGGAACGATTTTTATTACATTTAGTTAATTTTAAACATTGAATTTTTGAAATAATGAAAATCAACGGTAGATATTTTTATTACCTTAGAAAAGGGTCGATCGGGTAATTGAGTTTAAAAATATAATGGTATTAATTTTTAAATTCCTTAAAAAAGAAGGAAATGTTATTTTATAAGTATATCTTGGCCATAATCATCCAATGTAAAAAATATTTCCCCTTTTGTGGAAACATGGATAATATTATAAAATTTATAATATTAAATTTAATGAAATGTAAAACATATCACACTATTATTTTTAATAAGTCCCATATTTGTAATCTATAGAAATACAAAAGATATTATGAAATATAATTTTTATTTTTTAAGAGAAAATAATTTTTTAACCATTTAAATTAATTTCTATTTATTATATATGAAATAATTAACATTAATTATTTTACAATGTAGATGAAATAACTACTCAATCATTGGAAAAATGAAATATATGATATTTGAAATATTAAAATAAATATAGTATGAGAGATATTATTTGATCGATGTATTTTCATGATGACATATAAATTTGAAATATATAATAAAATTTTTGTTTTAATTTTTAATATGTGTTTTTATATTATTAACGTCATTGTTATGAATATATATCAAAATTGATAAAATGGATTTTATGTAGAAAATAATATTTTAATAATTTATATAAAATAATTAATAATATTAAATTGAGAAAATAGGTTATGAAATGTTATAAATTATAATCCATGTTCCATATATACAACCTTTTCATTTTTTTTATCATTATCGAAACTCACGATTAAAAATCTAAAATGTCATAATTAGGGTCATAGGGGTTAAATATGGGTTAATTTCAAATGATATATTTATGAATAAAATCAAAACATGATTAACTGTTCTTATATGAGGTTATTTTAGATGATAATATTTTTATTTTTTAAATAGATGTCTTTCGATTCATTTAGAATTGAATAATGATTTATTTTAATTTAAAATATTAAAAAATCCCAATAGTGCGCATACATTATCTTATAAAAGGGAAAACATATTCAAACTTAATCACATATAAAAATCCATTTGTTTTCAAAACCCCACAATTTATCCATTTATTTAATCACAAACCTCCTTATAAAGGTACTGGTTTTGGTGCAACACTACCCATTGTCGTCTTATTTTGTTAAGCTAAAGATATTGACTGAAGACGTGGTATCATTTTTAATAATGTATTTCTGTATTTTTATTATTCCACATTTCACAACCCTTATTAAGAAATTATTATATAATATCTAATGTATAATAAATACACGAATAGTATTTTATATTTGATTCATGACATATATCCCTTTCCATAACTACAAAATGAGAACATAATACATCCTATGTGTGCAATGTGGACTACTGCCTCTGGAATCGATGTAGTTAATTTTCAATCACTGAATCACTACCATGGTAAAATGATTAAATTATTGGGTAAATATTATATGCATGGAATATTTATCCTTATATTGTAATAGTATATAAGTTACGTTCTAAATTTTCTATTCAGTGAAAAAATGATAACACCATTTGTCTGTATACGTGTACTCTCACCTCTGTGAAGATATGTGATTCATTTTTCTCACCACATCCCATGAATAACATATTTAAAAATATATAACTAATTAATTTTATAATTAATATATTTTTTTCATTAAAGAGAGAATACATTGTACATAATGTGTTGTTTCAACAATTTCGTTAATTTATATTGATCTCGATTCTAATAAATACCCAATTTTATGATTTTAATGAGGTTTCATTTAAGAGAATTTCATGAAAATTATATTTGATAGAATATCAATTTCAAATCTATTTTTTATAAACATTTTTAATATTTGGTAATATATTTTATAAAATATTATGTATGTGTTTGAATTTATTCTAGAAAAAACTATTCATACTCAACACATTTAAGTGTAATTTCTGGATTACAAAACCAAACTATAGAAGAAAACTTATAGATCATACAACCTAAAATGTTATAAAAGTATTGATAAAATAACCTATTTTTATTTAAAACACTCTTTTTAGGAAAATAATATGGTTAATCAACTATTCCTTTTTAAATAAACAGACATTTCTATCCCAAATTTTTTAATTTGACTTTTTTTGAAGAAACCCTACATTTGAATTGTCAATGAAAGAGTTTTATATAAAATATATTATCATTGTTTTCAACAATGGACATAGAAGATATAAATATATAGTTTACCTTTTTTTGATTGATTCAATGTATTGTACTCAATGAATTAAATCATTCTTATTTCTATTTTTAATTTTGACTATCTTTGATATATTTAATTTCAAATATTTGTGATTTATTATAATGTATTTATGGATCATGTTTTTCCCATAGTTGTCTGATCACCAGTATAAATAATGGAATTGTCATCTACTATAAATATACCCTTGTAAAGATATTCATAGCAAATAAAAATAATTTTTTATGTTAAATAATAGTTTATAGTTCCCTTCATTATCCAAAATTAGATAAATTCATGTTCTCATCCGTATGATCAACTAAATTCTATAACATTCATTACTGTCATCTTTCATTGTTACATTTTCATAAAAAAATCACAAATTATTTTTTAGAATTACCATTCAGATACATAGTTGTCTATTATACCATATTTTGTTTTTTCAATCACTATTTGACGAAATACCAAGAAATTTTTGAAGATTATATTACAAATGTTGTAAATTATTAATAACAAATAATATCTATTATTTTCTTCTACAATTGAAACTAAACACTACTTTATCAATAAAATGACTCTATTTGTATTTATTGGAGTATTGGATGCATGTACTATGTAATGGTGGTTAAATAGTATCAGCTTATAATACTAAGTGATGGATTTATAGTTTTATTTAAAGGGAAATGTTTTCCTTGTAAAATTATTACTATAAATTTATAAAATTCTGTTACATAGTTGTAGATGTCCCTAGTAAAGGGACATACTACTAAAAATCTCAACGATTTCTAATAGAGTGATATTGGAGTGGACCGGGATGACTTTATTCCTTGAACTAATATAAATCATTGTGTTGTTTTCATTATCATTTCCACTACATACTCATATTTAAAGAGATAAGGAAAAATGTATTGAATATTTGGACAGATATTTTGAATCAGTTGAAATGTAATAAAAACAAAATCTATCCCCTATTATTACATCATTATATTCAATGCGACCTATTAGACATAACAATTGGAATCAATGGAATTACTCTATTATTATATTTGTGCTTTTGGAGAACATTAATAATTTTTCTTTTTAATAAAATATCAATATGTAATATCAGTGATTTTTGTCTTATTATGAATTCCTCTTAGAAACCCTTGATTATTTTATTTTATTTGAATAGGTTCATCATTATTTTGGACTTTTGTACAATATCAATGGTGTCGTTTGGCTCTATGAATAATAATTTGTTCATTTAGATGATGCAATTTTTTCGGAATTTTGATTCTATAATATGTATTTCATTGATTTGTTCTCCATATTTTAATAATTAATATGATGTATTCTAGAAAGATCTATAGATTATTTATTTTTAATAAAATCGGAAAAAAATTATTTATTGGATATAAAGGCTTATTAATTTTCTAATGGAGATCTAGATAAATTAAATTATTTTCAATTAAATGAATACGATCATAATTCAAAAGTGATGAAAAAATCATATGTTGTTTCAGGACTTATGACTCTAATAAACTTTCATAATGTACTACTACATATGAAATGTGGCAAACAATTCTTGTTTCCTATGAACTAACTGAAAAAATTAGGCAACTATGATACAATAAATGTAAGATAAAATTTGATGAATTCATAATTTATGAAGATGAAAATATCACACAAATGAATGGGATATTGACGGAAATTTTCAATAACATTTATTTATTGGGAGATCGAATTATGAAAAAAATGTTTTAAAAGCTATTAGAAACATACCCTCTCAATGGAATGGTTGATCTCTTTCTAAATATCAAAATACACTAGTTAGTTAATTAATAATGAAATAACTGATTGGAAAACTAATGATGTATGAAGATGAAATGAAATATGATGATTCAAGTAATATCAATCATGAAGAATATACTATCAAAACTACTATTGACAAATCACCATATCCAATTCATCCAGATGCTCATAAATACTTACAAATTAATTCCAAATGTATTTAATAAAACTATATCAAACTAAAAAAATTATTGATGAGATTATATCTTGTGAATAAAAAGATAATGGGAATACAATGTTTAATAATACGTTACATAATGATAGAAGTTAATCTCATAATTGATGACAATAAAATAAAATTATAATGGTTAATCCGGTTGATTCTTTTGGTTAAAAAAATTTAACTTCTACAAGCTCTAAAGAGAATCAAAAAAAAAACAAATGGAATGTATTATTACTCATACTTATTAGGTATAATATTTTTACTCTATGTACTCTTTCTTTTAAAAAATCTCTTATCAAGAAATAAAACATATTTCATTATTTTTTAATATAAATTTGAATCTTTAACAGATGATCTTAAAAATCATAGAAAATAATATATTTGTAATTTATTAAAAAAAATAATATTTTAAAAAACAATATTTTGAATATAATTCATCAAAAATGCAATCCTTTTTTTCTTAAAACTAAAATGAATGACTTTTGGATTGAAAATCTTACAGTAATCGAATAATAAACTATGCTTTCAAAGGAGAAATTAATTTAAATATTATTATTGTTAAAAATATTATTCAGATAGAAAATATTGGTATAGGCAGTAACAGTGAATGAACAAAATTATATGTTATTTTTTTAACTGGATCAAGTTGAAAATATAGGTCAACTATTAAATATTCGTATTATGGTACGAATGGACATTATGAAAATGAATCTTTCTTTAAAAAACATTCAATTCTTTATTGTTATGCATTTATATTGTTCAAAATATTTATTTTACTGAATAGTAGTATCTACATACCAAATAATAATAATTGGTTACCTAAAACATTCTTTTCTAACACTGTTAGGATGAAAACCATATGGGTACCAAAATGAACTAGTATAATATGTTTTTCAGGAATGAATTTATAGAATACATATTCAAATCAATTAAATGTTATTCTATGTTGTATATGAAAATATCCATCTTACTAATGGATTGAACAAATCTGATGTAGTTCATTATTAAATATATATTGAACTGGAACCTATATTCAGGGAATTTTTCCAATAATAAATATATATACACATATTTTTTATATTGAATTAACAATTTTATATATAGTATAGGGATATTTAATGATTGTTAAATCATTTCATACATATTAATGAAATTGTTAAAACATTTTCTTTAATATTGAATAATTTATTACTAATATTTCTAATTTAATATTAATAATAAAATAATCTTTAATAAAAATATAATTATTGTATTAAAAAAACGTTGTGAAGAAAATAAATTTTGATTAATAATTTAAACCTATTTTCATCATTAAATTTAATGTTTTTATACTTTTTATTTTATAATATAACATTTTCAAATAGAATAAATTTTCTATATAAATTTTTTCCATAATTTAAACTAGGAAATGGTTATCCTATATATTATTCTTGAAATGTGAATCATAATATGAACATTGTCTGATCAAAACATGTAGTCTTACACTCTAAAATCCTAATCTCTTATTATCCAAAAAAATTATATTAGTTACCCATTTTCATTGAAAAATATGGATCAATGAATTTTGAAACTAGTTTATGAAAAATCAATCGACTTAGAGCTTATAATTTTGAGGAAATTATTTCTCCAACGAAATATACATATAATCTACCATTCTAACTATTAATAAAAAAATCTTTTATTATGGAATCTTTTTAAAAATCATATGAAATTGATATGGAATCCAACTATTATGAAGAACTAGATGTTTCCTTTTCTCAAATGAATAAAGTTATAATATCTTATCAAGTGACTTCATCTAAGGTTATTTCATTAAATAATTAAAATATAATGTTTCATTATGAATTTAATGCATTTGTAATGTATTTTAAATACATACAAAGAGTTTCACTATCAAGGGAATATTTTTGATTCAGTGTAAAGGTAGTATATGAATGTGATGGAATGTTTGATTTCAAAATAAAATTTTGATGTTTTCAAATTAGAAATTTTTAAAAACAAAGGGATAGTCAAAAAAGACATTATTACTAATCAATATCATGATGAAAATAAAATATTTTTTATTTCATGATTTTTATCATCATTCAAGAATAAATGATATAATTATTATAAAATTATAATTCAACAACCATAAATTGATTTATTATATTTAAATGAAAAAAAATTCAATTTTGGAAAAGTTTGGATGATTAGAAACATCCTTCCTTAATATCCAATTTTTCATTAGATCTATAGTATATTCAATATCTTATATATCATTTTTTTAAAATATAATGGTTAGTAATAAATTTTTTTATAAATATTCTAAGAATTTCATATTTAGTTTTTTATTTAAATTGATATATAATAAATGAATGTTCTTAATGAATGATTATTTCGTTTCATGTTCTAAATTATAAAATTATTGTGATTAATAAATAATTATATTAATATATAAAGTATTTTACATTATTTTAGTAGGTGGAAAACATAGTTAATAATCATTTATTACTTTAAAATATTTTGATTCATGGGGAAAATTTAAAATATGCTATATTTTATAGTGGTTACTTTAAATTAATTAATATTTTATAATTAATAAAATTGTTTATTATATACATTATAAACCCCTATTATCAATTGAGTAAAATATTAAATATTTTTGTTGATCCTTGATTATATATATATTTTTTGTTTTTATAAAGATATCGTGAATATACGGGGTTTTATTGGTGCATGTAATCAATATATATTATCACCAGAACTCATGTTTTTACTTTCTTGGGTGGGGGATAAGTTTATAGAAGAAAAAGTATTATAGTAGAAGTTTATATGAGAAATTTTATATGAGAAATTTTAACTGCGAAATATTTATGAAATGAGATGAAGGGGAGATATTCCCTTATAATTTATTAATTTATATATGTGGAATTTTTTTCCTAATTTTTTTATTAGTCTTCTATTTATTTTAGGTTTTTCATAATCATAAAAAAGGGTAGATTGTTGAGAATGTGTTTATTCAAAAAAAATATGTTAATTTATTTTTTATTTTGTTTCTCACAAATACCCAAAGTTATATTAATAATGAAGATTCTTCTAAGTGTATTATATATAGATGATATTTATTATAATATATAACTCCATTCTTGAAGTCTAAATAAGATGTTAATCTATTTGAAATGATTTGATTATATATTATGGATGATTTGGGATGTTTTCTTCAAAAACAGTTAATACAAAACATTTACATGTGTGAAATATGGTTTGGGAGACATATGTTTTTACGATAATGTATAGATCATATACACTAAATTGTTGAATAAATAAGATGAATTGACATACATTGGGAGGAAAACTTATGCTTGAGAAACAAACATATAGTTTATCAACCTTAATTTTGATAACAACTGTATGTTTTAAACCCTATATTTAGATTTCTTATAACATAAAGTAACACTATATTTTACTAGTCAGTGATGATTTTTTAAATAAAATATACTATATATGTTTTCAAAAATGGACATATAAGATGTAAATATTCTATTATATCCATTTTATGGACAATTATGGGCATCATACTAAGTGGATTTAGTGGTTACTTTCTCTTTGGTATGTTATAATTATATTTTAATGATTTTAATTCAAATATATATGATTTATCATATAGTATTTCAAATTTTAGTTTCACCTAGGGTTTTTTGATCATCAGTATGAATATTGATATGTTAATCTTGTAAAAATACAAATATGTAATGATATTGATTAAAAATAAAAGAATGTGTTCTTGTAAAACAACAGTTTACAATTTTCTTTAGAGTTACACCTTAGATATATTCACGTCATGATCAATAAAACTGACTCGTTCCTTTTCTAATCACTAGTATTTTATATTATTATACCATATTGTTCTACAAATAAGAAATAACTTTTTTCAGTTTTACAATTTTGATACATACATTTCAATTCACCATCTTTTTATTTTAACTATACTTTTTTGAATAAAGCCTTTGAAAATATTGATTATTATTTTAACGCTACTACACATTATTGAAGATAAAAAATATCAATATGATAATACTGAATCTATGAATGAAACCTGTTTATATCCATATAATTATCTCTTCTAATTTATTTAGGTCTCAACAAGTCATTTTCATTGGAGGGGGTCAAGTAGTACAATTGTCTGTGAATAATTTTGGATTTATGTATCCTTATAAAATAAATAGAAGTTGTTGTGTAAAAATTATTATAAAAATATCACGTACCCAATATCTATTTTAGAAGATATATGAAAATGGACATACTAGTTAAAATCACCATGCTCACTGAGAGATAATTTGTGATGCGGACTAGGGGATCATTATTATTTAAACTACTATACATCACTTGTTATTTTCATTATTATTTCCACTATTTAATTATCTTTATTGATATATGATAATAATCAGAAAATTTCAAGAGGATTATTTTTAATATACTGAAAGGAATTAAAAAATCAAATTTCTCCCTCACTTTATCTTTATAATAGACATTCTAACCTATCTGACCTACAAAAAATTATAATCTACATCAATTTGTAATATTATTTTAAAATTGGAAATGTTACCCAATATTATTTATTGGATACTATCTCCCTTTCCCTAATGAACATCTTTTTTAATAAAAATAATTAATTATTGAAAACCCATAATGTGTGATAAGGTTGGTGGGATTGATTCCACAATTGGAGGGTTATAAGGGTTCATTTTCCACCAATTCACTATGTGTTTTATTATTTAATATGAAATTATTTCTCCTTATTTATTCTATCAAAATTATGACAATAATTTTCATTTTGGGAATTATTTTTAATTAATAGAAACTACTAGGATTTGAAATTAATTTTTTTGATATTGTGATTTATATTTTTTCAAAATATATTCAATATTTTGGGAATCATATATGATTTATTAGAATAAAATAAGATGATATTTTATATAAGTAATATTTTTTTAATTATTATTTAGAATCATATATGATCATAATGTTTATTGAAGGTGATTTAGGAGAGATACATAAGTGAATATCTTATCGTGAAGATTGGATGATTGGGTTAATTACATTTTTTAGGATATATTATGTGTGATAGATGTTATATATTGGTAAATTTAAAAATATATCATAAAAAACTATATGATTTAATAACATATATTTTTATGTTTAAATTCAATTCTATAGTTTTTTAGGAATTCTATGGATAATTATTTATTTAATGTTCTATTTTGAACTTTATTTATACTATTGAATTATGGATTGATATAAAACATCCATATATGTGCACAATCGGGGACTACACTATCACAAGGGAGATCACCCCATCATCAAAATTGATCTCAAACTATCAATGATAAATGATAAAAATGAAAAGGAAATACATTCCCCAACCATCATGCAGATTCGTAGTAAATGATTCCATTACAAAATATGACCACAAAATATATCAAGTATCTATAGTAGTTCCAAAAATATGGTTACGAAATTAATAGTGCACATACATAGGGAACAACCACAAAAGGAAAAAATTTCATTAAAATATACATACTAAAACATCAATTATCAATAGATAAAGTCCATGATGATCCAAAAACGAGCAACCAATACCCCTAAAACGAATTTTTCCAAAAAATAAAAAACCAAAATAGGGAAAACCATATGTAGCTTCTAATATGATCTATAAAACAATAATATGGATAAAAATCATCCATATTCAGAAATCAACATCTCCTCCACCACATGAAATGATTCAGAACAATGAAAATGTCTAGAGCATTATTATGTTGATGCATATACTACTACACAATTAGGTTTTAATGATACATTTATGAAACATCCCTTTTTGGTCTCAAAACATAAAAAAATCATTAGGCTTCGCTAATAGGATACAATATAAACAATCCCTTAGAGATTTATAACTCAAACTTGTAAAATTTCTAGTTTCACCACACATGAATCAAATGGGTGGCTTCATCGTTACATGAGGATTCTTTCATTTGGAATTATGAATTAGTAATTATTCTATTGACATAATTTAACGAGATCATATTCCAATAAAAAATACCAATTGAGAATCATATAATAAGAAATCATCTAGGATATAGAATGAAATGTTAAATGATATGATGAACATGATTACTAAAATAAAATTGCTTACAAAATTAATTACCAACTTGATGTGGTAACAACTTATCAAGGATAATAAAATTTGTTCTAGGTAATTATCATCCTAGTGTTCTTGTACTAAATAACCTACTAACTACCCAGGTTCCAAAGTTCTAAATCATTCGATTGGAAAATAGAATATCCTTTAATCTCAAATCAATCGTGATTAACTCTTCAATTTCCAAATTTTTCATGTCAAAATGCCAATTCACTTTCAAAACCAGTTGATGGGATTTTAATAAAATCGTGAAATTTAAAAAAAAAATATTTCAGGATTAATATGATTTTAAATTAATAAAATTTTTTAAAAATAAATTCAAAAATTAGTATGAAAATTGCTTCATTTTCAAATTACACACAACATTCCGATTCCATTTGAATTTTGTGTTATTTCTACAAAATTACAAAAAAAAATATATTCCAATTCCAACAATCCTCAAATTATAATTTCATAATTCTATTAAATTTAATTTAAATTAAATAATGCACATCATTGTAATTTTACATATACAAATCTAAAATGGAACCACCTTCCTTTATCATAAATATCATGTAACACGACATCCGCAATGGGATTTTCCAATGACGTACGACAACAACTAATATCAGGAAATACCTCCTAAATAAAATTTACATATAAATAGAGTTTATATATACCAATCTAATACATTACTAACAACCATTGTGGATTAGTGAAAGGGATGGATCTAGAGATAGAATAGGTGATGAAAATATACCCAAGAGGGGCTTAATGAGATCCACCATATTTTGATCCACCAAAGAGTGGGTTTGGTGTATCCAGAATGTGATCTTAGGTGAATGAAATACTAAGATAATGATTTTTCTAAAACTAGGGTTGAGAAGATGTTTAATCTATGGTTGAAGTATTTTTCTAAAGTTTACAATAATAAAAAAATAATTATCTACCGGTTTGACGGGAAGGGCCTCATGGTTAGAAAAAATAGAGCTCACTGAACATATTCACCTCTAACAGGTGAATGATGTGTGAAACCATGCACTAATCACGAATACTCTTACTTCCTATGGAATAATTTTTTAATTTTACGAAAACATGTGTTGTAATATCATTCACTAACAATGAATTCCCTTGAAACATATAAATTTTTTCAAAATAATCAATCTTTGAACTCCTAAAGAAGCCCCAACTAATGTATTATCAAAAGGAGGGTTGAGGTTTACCTGAAAACTAGTAACACCTTGGCATAACCTATAGATCATAGAAAATATATTTTCTTTTCAATCCTATCAAAAAATTATCATATAAAAAATATGTCGCCACTACACTCTCATCAGTGCCTCTCTCTCAAATGTCTCATGTCAATCTGAACCCTGCTTCTAGAAAACAAGGAACAAATTTATCATCAGATCAATAGGTCCCTTTGTCATCAAACAAACTATCCCCATTGGATTCTTAGTCATGAATAATTCATGATCAACATAAAGATCATACCAGCTCAAAAATTAAGATATATCAAAAACTTATTTCAACAGTTGAGATTCCTAGAACATGTTATTTGTCGATGATAATGGTGGATGAAGTGATAAATAGAAATACACATTCCCCACATTCTCAATCACCGACAAAGGTCCTACAAAATTTGGAACAAACATCCCTTGCCACTTAATCCATCAATGACTAGAACAAGGTGAAACATCAAGAACACATGGTCACCCACTAAAAAATCAAAAGGTCAATGATAAAGATCATCATATGATTTATACCATATCTCCACTACCAAAATATTTAGTTGAATAAACATAATAATTTTCTTCATCTCTTGGACCAATCAAGATATATTCGTTGATCCATCACTGATCTCCACCAAACAAAATATATTTTTTAAAATATGGATATTAAAAGACTCTAAATGACACATTCTAATCATGGATTGGAAATTATTGTTATAAACTAACTCAACCAGACTAAAATGGTTATCCCAAGATCAACCAAATTCAAGGTTGCATGTACGAGGAATATATGCAATAATTTTTATTCATCACTATATATTTTTATCAATTATTGTATTGTATGTCGTAATAGAATGCAACTAAGATCATAGTGCCACCAAGAGGCCTATTCATAAGAGTGATGTTTAATTGGGATCAATAAATGAAACTATAATAGATGTAAATATGTGATAATGAACAATTTCATTCACATGTATATTTCACAACTCCTCATATTTGGTTGTATTTCAAAGGATTATAATTTAAGGTGATTTGGTCAATCTATAAATCAAAAAAATATTGAATTAATCATTATATAGGTATATATAATAAATACCAAAATTTATATATAAATATCATCCCACATCAAAGTTATCACTATAACTGGCTGAAGAAAACCCTATGGTCATTGTTTCCCATCATTGACCTCTGGAGAAGTATTGAAAATATATGAAATCCCAGCAAGGTATAGTATCATACATATCAACCAAACTAGATATCTCATTTCATAAAACATCTTAGAGCTTATGGGGTGATATTTCCACTAGGTTCTTTTTGAATACACTATAATATATTTACCCATAGATAATGACACTACAAACTGACCCCTAAAACAAAGAACACACTCCATGTGGGATGACCAGTTATAAATTGTTTCCCCGCCATAACGTGATTCTATAATGCTATCAAATTATTCCTTAATCCATCATTCCTGAATAATAATTTCAATAAGTGTTCATGTCAACCAAACACTAGCTATGATATCCTTTACCACTATTTATTAACCACCTATATGAAATATTGAATGAAGATGCATCAGGTTCCACTCATTCAATGATTCATTCATTTAGGGGGTTGAAGGTTTCATACTTGAAAAATTTCTTGTGATATTTTCTTTCCCCTAGGTAAGGTACATGGTGAAATAATGTAATTTTTGGTAATCCACCCAATACCTACGGATAGTAATAAATATTTTTTTTGAGAAGATATAACTCATGTTGTTGTTGTTGGAATACATTGAAACCCATCCTATAAAATGTTAACACTACCCACTCAAAATTTGGTACATCATAGTTATATGTTCATTATCATGGGTCAAATAATTCATCTTCTGTTTCCTATGATATTGAGATCCAAATTCAATGATTTTATTAAATAATATAAAAAAAAACAAATCTATATGTGTAACAGTTGACCAGATATCCCTACCCAACCTATAGAATGGTCAATATTGGTGCATGCATCAAAATGCATCTCTGCTCACCAATATAATTATGTCTTTTCTCGTTCAAATGAAATATTACCCCTTCTATATTAGAGCTATAACAAGATAGAAAACATGAAAAATCCATTAAAACATGTGATAATACCCCACTAGAATGATGAATATTTTAATATTGAAAAAATTAAACCATTTCTCCCATTTTATAATACCATTCACCTTTTCATGTTCAAAAGAAATATATTATTCCAAAAAAAATGTTCCAAGAACACTACTACTCAAATGGAGATATGTAATTTTGATAGTGTGACATAAATCCATTGATTTCTCAAAAAATAATAGAACTAATCTTAGATGTAGCACTTGACCCTAAAAATTCATTTTTTAAACTATGATGTCATCCATGAATACCACAATTAATGTATCATGATATTCATGGAAGATCTAATTCATGAAATCTGTAAAGAATCAACGAGCACTTTTAAGAAAAAATGGAATTAAAGTTTACTCATAATGGCGATTCCTTCTTAATTAAATGGTTTTATATGTGTTATATTCCATTTTTTCAAATACTTTTAACTAGTTCGAATATCAATATTCAATAACCACATATCCCCTTTCAACTATTCAAACATATAATCAATCTCTTACAGAAGCTATAAGTTCAATACTATGACTCAAATGATATTTTGATAATCAATACATAGGAAAAGTGACCTATCAACATTATTATAAAATAGAAGATGGTGTGCCAAATGAAACTCACTTTTCCATAAAAATATTTTATCTAAAAGATCATACAACTACTTCTTTAACACTTCTAATTTAGATGGACACATATGAAATGGCTAAATAGAAACTAGTTGAGTACAAAACATTAAATGAATATATAACACTTTTATACATATTGTTGTACTAAAGATAGGTCAGAAAGATAAATGTATAGAATTCAAATGATTAATCTAGAGAGTTCATCACTCAAATATTCATACAATTGTTCAAACGAAAAATATTATATTACATTACCAAACTATGGATAAGATTTTCTATCTCTATTCAACATTGGGTCCCATTTTCCTTGAAAGACACAACAAATCACATAACATGATTTAATGGGAAACCATATAAGATAATAGTCATTTTGGGCTTTAATACAAATAAACCAACCATTCCCTGAAATGAAATAATGATGATTCACATCATGAAACAAAAAATCCAATGTATATGAAATATCTCATAATGTTAAAATTCATGGACAATATACACCCTACCCTTTCTTCATTCTGAGGGGTGTAGTAATATACCTCACGTATGATAAATTCATTTTAGCAGTATATAAAAGTATCAGAAAACATGTTGATATAAATTATTGATATTCAACATTATAAAATAAACATGTCAGTAGATATGATGATATAATGATGGTACATCTCTCAATATCTATAATATTATCTTCTTCCTCTCGAGACTCTTCCACAATAATATGAATCTTCATTTTACATTCATATTTCTAGAAACCATTATATATTAAGGAACATAATTCTTCATCAATATTTTTTTTGTTGACGAGAATCTTGTGACATAATAAATAGTTGAGTAGATATATATGAACTTATGCATGTGACCAGAGCATCTGCATGAGCTAAAAATCTTGCGTACCTTAGTGAAATCATGTTCAATTTCAAATACATTCAACAATACAAGCATGTTAACGGGACTTTTCATGGAACTATTTTCTTTAGAGGAACCAGCCAATCAAGAAACACTGTCAGACTCATCATGCATTATATGTCCATTAATGTTACTCTAAAAATCTACCAATTAGATAAAATTTGGACTCCCTACACCCCCATATAATAGACTGCTTGTGTTCAACCATCAACTCTCTATCTAGAACATCATCATAAGATTCATGAATTAGAAAGAGAATCTAATAATTAAAATCATTCTTAATTCCCATATCGAACCATATATTATTCATCTTTTCATTTAATAAGATTTCATGTGAAAAATGCTCATGCTCTATATAGTGGTTTTCATACTCTATCATGGTCCTATTAGCCTTATTGAGTTTAAAAAGCAATATAAAATTATATAGCGTCGTAGAGTCTAGATATTATAAGTCAGGTAAATGAACTATAAATTTCTTCCACTATAGACAGTCATTCATCCTCTTTTTCGGCATCATGTCCCACCATATCCTATTGGGTCATTTCATCTTGAAGGTTGAAACATTCACCTTAATCATATATGGAATTTCCATGATCTCAAAAAAGAAGTTTTATCTTTCACAAAAAATATTTAGGATATTTAGGATTGTCCGAGATAGATAATGATATTGATTTACAATGAGATCCTAAGAATGAATATGTAATTCATCCCTTTGAGGTTCCAAAACATACTTGTGCAGGTGCATGGCCAATAGCAGGAAGAAAATGCATAATAATTTCAATGAGATTCTGGTGCATGATAAAATTCACTCTCTATGTTTGATTAGTAGATTCCATCTAGGTCGTATTCACACATCTTCTGACATGAATGATTATACACAATATCAATAAATGAGAATTTAAACATAAAAAGAATAATTATTTTTAGAAACCCAGCAAGAGAAATATAAGGAATTAATCCAATTACATAAATAACATGATTTTGATTTCAGCCTATCAAAATAAAATGGGTGGAAAATTAATTAATTATTCATAATTTTTTTTCCAAACCCACCCATGGAAACTTTTCTATCATTATATTTATTGGTATATTTCAACATACTCAAAACAACATCTTATTTCCCTACAATATTTCAAACTACATACAATAATCTAGAAAATATACAAAAATAAAACTTTGAGTACCACTTTTTGATGAACTGGTCAAAGTACCATGGTTCCCTAACAATAAACCCAGAATATAAAATGATATAATTATAATCTCAATATCTACATGTTGGTGAATAGCTCCTAGGATTATATAATATAATATATGGAATGAAATTTCCTTGAAAATACTATAATATTATAGATACATATAATTATGTAGAAACACTTCAAATGGAGAATGTTATAGGAAACATAAATATATATCAAAACCCAATCATAACATCAAAATATTACTCATAGCCTAAGAAGACAATAGTCATATGAGCCATATAACTCTAAACCGAAGGATTATTAATATCCACCACCTCCTATTGCTTCATTACATTTACTCACTCTAGGTTGAATAAAATATAAAAACAACGAAAGGAAATGGCAGGGTGAGAGATTCAATTCACATTTATGGTATCATAATGTGTAAAATTTTATGATTCAATGAAAATAAAATATGTAATGATTTAAATTCCAATATAAATTTGAATGTAAGTAAAATTTAACAGTTAAATTAAAACATGATTTTATTTTTAGAGTGATGAAAAACATATCAAAAATAGATTAAATAAAAACATTTTATAAAAAAGTTTATATAAAACATTAGGCGTCAGTAAAGTTGTTTTATAATCAATATCATTTATATAAAAATAAGACATAATAATAACTATGGTGATCATCTATATGGTATGAAATTTTTTATTTTGGGTTCCTTACACTCTGATATCAGTGAACATGGAATATGTTTACCCACACCCCTCAGGCTCAATACGAATAATACTCATCAACAATACATCAAGAATATAACATTTATAACTATATTTTCCTTATGTTTTCATCATTAATATATTGAATGGGAATTATCATTATAGGGTTCTGGTCCCAAATAACCCTCCATCTACACATTCTCACATGTGCTAAATAATTTGGTTGAAAAATGGAAAACCATTTAATTTGAAATTAATCATCATTCAATATTCAATTTACCAATTTTTTATATATCAAATTTCCAATTCACATTCAAAAGAAAATCAATTATGTTTTATAAATTTGCGATTCTTAAAAACATAACAAATAATATCTCTGTATATATTCAATTTAATAAATTATTCCCAAAATAAATTTACAAATAAATTTATAAATTCCATTAATTATATATTACACCTAAAATATATTTAAATTGAAATTATGGTTTCATCCTAAATTAAAAACCAGATAAATTCAAATTCAAATTTCAATAAAATAATGTTTTCATAAGTGAATTTAAAATAATTTTTAAAAAATTAATAAAATATTATTGTAACTATATTGTATAATCCAATATTGAACCACCTACCTTGATCGCAAAGACAACATAAATGAACACCATTAAATATATTTTTGAATTATTAACAATGTAAAATTAAATCATAAAATATAACCTATATTAAATATTAAAATCATTAGATTTTACATCCGTTTAAATTATAATTATATAAAAAACCCTATGGGAATGATTAAGAGAGAGTGGTATAGAACAAAAACAAGAAGAACACTTACCATAGTGTGATACGCAACTTCCTCGTCATTCTATCCATCGTTGACTGGTATTAGATGTGTCTGAAAGTGTTATTAGGAGACTCAAAAGATCTAGGAAAACATGATACCAAATATTGTGGTCATAAATGAGGATAAATTGGGGTATATATATTTATTTTGAAAATGTTATTAATAAATAAACATTGTCTTCTCTATTAGCAGGGCAGGGCCTCATTGTTAAACAAAACATACACCCAATCTTTGTACCACTGTATTAGGGTGCACTATTTGTACTGTGTGGGAGAATGATTATCCAAAATTCATACTCATTGTGGAAAACCCACTAACCATGGAATCATTTGTTTCTTAGGGTGGGTGGATGATTTGGGAAAACGGTGGGGGCAACCTTACACATCCTTGAAACATCCAATATTTTTTTTAAATCAAATGCAACTCCCGTAAAAACGACCTACTAAAAGAATGTTCACAATAAGGGTAAAAAAGTACCTTAAACTAGAAAAAATATCTTAATAGTATGTTATCCCAAATAACCTTCCCTGTAATGTATTAGTGAATAATGTATCACATCACTTTTGAGGGCGTCATACCACCTTACACATGAGATACTTTGTGATTTACAATATGGATTAAAATTTAAAAAGGTTATATATGATATAATTACAGCAAAGGTATAATGATTAATTTAGATATTATATAAATTATTTATATACCTCATTATTCCCATCCCAGTTAGTTGGTAATGGAAAAACAAACTATATCATTACAAGAGGTGTTAGTCCACCGTATTCACAAATGATAATTTTAAAACCCATTTTAGGGATGTGTGTTTGTTTTAAGTCATAAAATTAACATAACATAATATAAATATATTTTTGACACTATTAATGATATATAATCCTTGTATAAGATTATTTTAAGTGGATGGAGAATGAAATATTGAAAAAATTCATGTCAATAAATGTTAATTCTTACTCGGGTAACTTTTTTTAGTTTCCACCAAAGGCATTAAATGGTTAGATTTTTTCCCAAATTATTTCACAAATTATTAGAGAAGGTAATAATAAAATTAATTTGTTAATATTATGGAAGAGTCAATGGGCCTTAGAAGTGTGAATATATGAGTATAGGGGGAGGCATTTTATTTGTGGGGTGAGTGGAAACCTTGTAAACTTCTGAAACACTAAACTTCACGCATGAGTTTTCCATGTAAAGTGTATATAAAAATGATTTAAACTATGAAATTTAAGTTATATTACCATGATATGGCCATAAATTTGGTTCCTGAAAAATTTATAGGTCATTTGGTCTCTAAATATTAATGTTTTTCCACAAACATAACATGTTTTTAACCTAATTTCTATAATGAATTTTAATTTATTTCACTAATAACACTGATAATTATTAAATTTGTTATAATTCTTATATATTTTAAATAATTATGATTTAAACTACTGAATACATTTCATTCATATACAGCTTGGTAAATGGAAAAAATTTAATATAATATTAATCATGTAGACACGACGAGATACATAGTTTTTAATAAGATTATTTTCATTAGATGATTCTATATTACCATTATTAAAGATAATATTTATTATATGAAAATAAATTTTTATTTATTAGTATATATCTTATTATAAAATTCAATACATTCCCTAATAGGGATTTTTATAATTTATTAAAATAGATATAATTTTATATCTTAAAATAGTTTTCAGAAAAACATAATTTTAATCCCAAAACAAAAATAATACGGAAAACATTTATAATGTTGAAAAAAACTTATATTGATTATATATAATATATATTACTTTAAAACATATTTATTACATGTTGGTTCTTTTAATTTACCTAATTTAATGAACAGATATGTTTTTTTACAAAATTTTATATCCATCACTATTAAATAAAACTGTATATTATAAAAAATTCCCTACCGTTATCCTAATGTAAATTTTTTTATTCCTCATTCAAAAAAGAATTTTATTTTCTCAAATAAATATTAGAATTTTATAAAAATTATTTTTAAAATATTTTTTCCATTAAAAGTTTTCATACAATATTTTTGGGAAAATATAAATGTCCAAGTGAAAATTTAGATTTTTCATGTCTAGAACACACAAAAGATGAATGTTAATAATTTGATAAAAACTATCATATATAAATTTAATTAAAATATTTATAAAAGTCTGATTTCTTAATTTTATTTCTATAAAAAACTTATCTTATTTAATATTGTTTTTTATAAAAATAATTTCCTTTTATTTGGAAATGAGTTTTATTTTCATTTGTAATTAATTGGTCATTGGAGAATTAATTAATATACCTATGTATGCGAAATTTTCATAATAAATTTAATCTTTGGTTACTTAATTTTCTAATAAATTTGTTATAATTTTAATATATATCATGTGTTTTTTTGTGTTGAGTATTGAATATGCTATCAAACATTAAAATGAAATAGATTTGAGTAATACAATACAAACATGGAGTTTTTTTAATAAATTATATATTTGAAATCATTTATTTCTTATTTCATAAGATGAACTAAGTGTTTTATTCCCATTACATTATAGAATATTTATATTTTTCTAAATATCAAGGTTTTACATCCCCCACATTATAAATAGAAACCTCCTAATTTTGACATTATCTAATCAATCAATTGATTGTCATTGAATAATAAATTTTTTGTAAACTTATATCATAAAAAGGGTTAATAAAATATCCCCAAATTAATATATAATATTACATATAATTTTCACTTGGAATAACACATTACTATGTTTCAAAATAGGGGAAAATATGTGTGAATGGAGAAAAGAATAAATAGTTATACATTGTTATTGTGTTCATTGATCCGAAACAAGTTGTTTAACAATAACATATTATGGTCACAAAACCATAAATCTGTGATGATCTAAATAAAAATCGGTTCATAAAAATGAAGGTTCTAAAATTAAATTGTTGTATTAATATCCTATCCCTTGAGTTAAATAATTACTTATCCATCATGACAATGTTAATATGGAAATAAAAATAGATTATTTGATTTATAATATGATATAATTAATTTATAACAAAACCTCATCATTTTTTCACAATGAATGTTTTTTTGATGATTTTTTCATTTCTAAGGAACTCAAATATATATTTAAAAGATAAGATAATCCCTATAAGGATAATAATATGTTCCTCATTTCTAAAAACATTAACTGAAACCAAAATGTATAGAATATGGTATGAAAATTATCAAATTGAATAAAAAATCATACATTAATATCTAAATTTATATTATAAAACACTATTTTACAACAATATTATTCCATAATTATATATCCATAAATTTTTTCAAATATAACCTGAAAATGTAATAAAACCATGTATTTGTAGGTTTTAATCATATATTCATCCAAAATCAATCAATTGATTCCCTGGAAATAAAATTCCATTTGTTTCTTAATTAAAATTAATCATTTCCTATAAAATTGTAAAAATGACTAGGACAATATATATGCTAGAGGTATATTTTATACCCTACTAACCCTTTGGTTGTGTGATCATGCCCTGTATCCTTTCTAGTTGTGATAGGTGTCTGTCAGCATTCTGGATGACCTTTTTTCATTAAACATTAAAATATTTTCCTCCCCAAAAAATACATCATCTTGATAATAAGTGTAAAATATACATAAACCCAATAAAATTCCTCCAAAAAGTTTATTTATCACATTATAATATCATCTCATTAAACTATTATAGGGTATCTATGAGTTTGAACATGTGATCTCATGCATTCATATAAAACCTATGACAGTAACCATAACTTCTATGATAAACACACGTAAATAAGTCATAATAAAAAAATTTATCTAAAACACTCATTTGACCTATAACAATTATGAACCAGCAGTAGCACCCTAGTCATGTGCTTCTGGATATGGTACACAAAAATTCTATCTATTTAATTTTAATGTACCTGAATCATATACAGTCATTAACATCTGAGTATCATATCTATTTTTGGATATGGGGGAAAGGTATCATTAATACAAATTATCAAAGATAAAATAATAAAAAAATGAAGTGATGAAACATTTTTCATGTTATCTCCTTATGGAGATAAACTCTATAAAACAACTAAAAGAAACTAATTTTTTAAAATAGAAATATAGGTTAAGAAAAATTGGCTTGAATGGGTGTTTTGAATATCAAGTGAAATTAATTTTTGAAAATATTTACAATTTTGAAAATAAATTTTAAAAACACCTTTACAAAATAAATTTTAATATAAATATCTAAAATTCCATTAAAAATAATTTTTAAAATATTAGTTGAAAAAAATATTATAAATCCATTTTAGATAAATATTTATTTAAAATATAATTTTGAAATGTTTTTTAACATATAAATGATTTTATTAAAACTCTTTTGATAATATTAAGGAAATATGTATTTGAAATTGGATTTCAAAATATATACACCTTTGAATTTATAAAAATGTATTATTTTAAAATACTTATTCTTAAAGAAATTCATTAAATCATATGAAAAATGTTAATCTTTTCAAAATATTATATTTATTATGAGAATAATTATGAATTAAAATCCATTTAAAATAATCCATTGGTTTTCTAGAAAATACAAGTCACGATTTTGAAAACAAAATAATGAGGTAACTTAAACATTGAAGGAAACCTGGACCTACCCACATTCCTTAGGAACGAGTTAACTTACCACTCTACTTGTTTACAATGTCCAAGTGCCAATTTCATAAAAAAAATTATCTTGGAGGACGTATATAATTATTTTTCCAATGTGTTTGTTGATTTGAAAAAAAATTAAATTCAAATAATCAATTATATTTATATATAAATTAATTAAATAACATTCATAGTAAATCACTTGTCAAATCATGTACAACCAAGTCTCATTTCATTTAAATTTTCCATTATTTTTCAATAAAAATAATTAGCATCCTTGTTTTTCATATTACCCATAAAAATGATAAAAATTATCTTTTTCAAATCATTATTACATATAAGTGTTAAATACACATTTTATTCACTCAAAGTTTTATGTTTTGATATATTTAATAATATATAATAATTTCACATAAATGATAAATATTGTAAAATAAAAGTCAAAATAAATAACAGGTGTCAATTTTTATTCCCCAAAAATATACTTGAGCATACATTTATAAATAAAATAAAAGATTAGTAAACGTAGAATGAAATTCACAAAAATAATTGAAATATAATTTTTATTTCTATGTATTATCATGACTATATAAAATATTAAAGCAGAAAATAATAGTAATTGTATAATTAATATTTTTTTAAAAAATTACATTAAAAATGTGTACATATATATATTTTTACATTAATGGAAAAATTATAGTAAAAGTAAATATATTCATAACTTATAAATTTAAATGAAAAAACTCTAGAACACATATATGGTTTATAAAAGTAGTATTTTTAGAAATCATAATTCATTATTTATTAATTTAAAAATATCATGTTGGATGAAATAATGTTCTAAAATGAATTACATGTTCATTTCATATCATGAAATGATGGAATGATAAATATATAAAAACTGATAATGGATATAAACCCAAAATTTTTTAAATAATGAATCTCATGTGCAGCCCAATTACATAACATATGTTTGAAAAATACTGATTTCACATGTGGTATATTCCCATAAGGGCATATATATATATTTAGTTAATACAAATGAAATTACATGTATATATATTTAGATCAAGAATTTATATTCTATAACATGAACATAACTAAATTGAAAATAATCATGAATAATATATATATATTCAAATAGTAAACTTTATAATATTTATATATATGTGTATTTATATTCATTATAGAAATGAATATTTTGAATAATAACATATTACACACTTATATTTTAATAAATTTAAAACTATATCTCTTGAATAAATGAGTTCTCATAGAATTGGTAAAAAACATTCATATAAAATAAAATTATCATTAGTATCTATCTTAATAATATATATATACATATTAATAAATAGTCAATAAATAATAATTTTATGAAAAAAATTTACCATAAAAGATACTGGAAACTGGAAAGTGGCTCCTTCCTCCTTGGTAGAAGATAAACCAGTGGTTGGAAGTGGACCTCATTCTTATTCGAGTTGCATTGAGCAAGATGAAATTAAGAAGGGAGGATACCAAGGTATGTGATTCATTTTATTTCAATAGATTATATGTTTTGTCTCCCTATAATTTAAATCTATTTATAATTTATTTGATATCACTGAATTGGATCAATTTTTTGGATGTTAATATATTAATATTTGTAGGTACTATTTATATTGTGACTCGGAGGGCTATTTGAGAAGGGTCGTGGTGGGGTTTTTCGTTTTCACAACAGCTTGTTGGTATAGATGTGTGTATAGTGAGGGTTCGGCTAGCCGGCACACATGAGAAGTTGAGGGAGTAAGAAATACCCAATAAGGTAGTAAGAGTGAAGAATAATCAGTGAGGGAGATTTTAAAATCAAGGCATGTCATGGTGGTGCCGATGGACAATTTTAGTGGTCTAATATAGGTCAGGTGTGGCATGTGGGGTTCTTATTGAGGAAGAAAACAAATTAAGTGTTGGTGGTGGAGTCATACCGTAGGAGGAAATCTGTTTTCTCTTTTTTATTTTCTTTTTATCAGTTTATCTTTTCAATTTTTTTGGTTATATATATATATATGTGTGTGTGTATAAGGATACATATTATATATATATATATATTATTGAAATACCACATAACAAAAAATTTAAATATTAATAACTAATAAAATTATAATAATAAATGTTTTCTACTCCAGTAATTTATGTTTTCTTCTTATGATTATATATATATATATGTAAATATAACAAACTCAATTATGAAATTTAAAAACTAAATTTTTTTGATAATAAATGTTTATTATTCAATTATTCCTTACATATTATAATATATATTTATACAGTCAAACATTAATATTATTACTACTATTATAAATATTATCTTTCAACATTCACTTTAATTAGATAATAACAATTTTAAACTGATTACTATTTAGATCAAACCCACAAACATTCTTAAATATTTTATAAATATTATTATTAACATAAATTTTTTTCAAGAAATCTTATTATATATGTTTTCAAAACCAAAATAAACATGGAATCAAAAAATATTTTCTAATACATATATTTATTATAATATCAACATCTTGTCATTTAAATATTTAATATTTGAATTAAATTTAATAATGAATCATATTTTAAAATGAAATATTTTTTATATTTATAAATTAAAAAATCATTTCAATGGTTATATCCTAATTTCATCATTTTTTAAAATCCTCAGCATATATGACACATCGGTCCCAATAATATTTTTATCATTAAATTTATCACATAAAAATATTATTCATATATGGAGACATCATATATCATTACTATTCTCATGATCATGATACCTTTTTCATGTTATTTTTTTTCATTATCATCTTCAGTGAGGTCCTACTGATGATGGATCCAGATAAAGCGAGCTACAATATCTCTACATGATTTTTATCTTAATTTAACAACTTTTATTTGTAGTGGTTATTATATATTTAAAATTAATGAATTCAGTATAATTATGGTTGTGTTATGATTCTATAATGTATCATTATTATCATAACCAAATATAATTATTTTGATGTCTCGTTTATTATATCTAATAAAATAAAATTCAATAAAAGATATTAGAACTGAAAAATATTTTTATTAAAGGATTTAATTTAATTCTAAGATGGCTATAAAATTAATGAAAATATTATAATTATAATAATTATTTATCATTAAATTTATTCACCAATAAATGCAATATTTTATATAAATTTTAAATATATATATATATATATAAATACCTAATATTAAATTAAATTATATACATTAGTTAATAAATATAATCATCCAATAAAAAATTATTAATATAAAAAATTTTATAGAATTTTTGGGCTGTTACATTCTACTACTATTAAAAAGACTTTTTTCCTCAAAATTCTTGCATTGTGGATAATGAAAACTCTGATATTCCAGTTTTTCGGAATTTTGAAAACTATAGTTACTATAGATCAATATTTATAAATATTAATTAGCATCCTTGGAATTAAAATGTAGTTTTTTAACTCTTAGATTTTTTAAATGTAATAGTTTATAAGATAGAAGCCTTTGTAAAAATATTTACTAAGAATACCCTACCTATTTTTTTAAAAGACGTAATCTCCGAAGTTATCTATGTTGTCCCTTTAATACAAAAAGTATTGTCCCATACCCATGATATTGGATCTGGTACAAAAAATAATATATATATATTTATAATAATATTTAATAGATAAATATAGAGAAAAAAACATGTGAGGATAAATTTTGGTTTAGAAATCGGAGGAAAATAATCAATCATACATATTATAAATGATAAAATTGTAAAAAAAAATGATGCAACTAAGCATTACATTGCTATATCCTTATTGAGGGAAAATCCCAAAAACCATTAAATGAACTCAAAAACATTGCATAAAAACAGTGGTTGAAAAAAATTTCCCAGTAAAGTGTTTGTGAAAATACAATTCCTTTTAAAAAATATATATATACCTTTTTAAAAATACTTTTCAAAATATATCTTGAAAAAACAGTGGATAAGTACTTTTAATAAAGAAATTTAAAATAAAATTGGTAAGAACATTTAAAAACATATTTGGGGAATAATTTATAAATTATTTGGATATAGTAACAAATTTTGAAAGCATAATATTGAAAACACATTTCAAAATATATATCTTTTTTGAAACACTATTGATATACTCTTGAAATTTTTAATTTGAATATTTTCTTGATAACAAATACATTAATGGAAACATGTAAATTTATTCATTGAAAATACTTACTCTTTCGTAAGTACATTATGTTCTATAAAAATTGTTACAATTTTAAAAACATTAGATTGCCTTGGAAAATACATACACTTTGAAACACATTAAAAAATCGAGCGGTTTTGAAGATAATAAAATTTTATATTTTGAAATAAAACTACAAATCCACTTAAACATTGAAGTATGTATGGTCCTACCTATATTTTTTAAGAAAGGGTTAACACCTCCATCCGCTTTTTTACAATTCCCAGGTTCCAATTTTATTAAACCAATTTTATCCAACCTTACATAACTATATGTATATAAATATATTCTACTGGGGTTTTTTATTTGAAAACATAACAAAGAGTTAAATACACATTCACATTAATATTTATACATCATATAAAGATACTAAATTCAATATGTAATCACTTGTTAGATTTGGTTCTTCCAATTTTCATTTCATTTACCTTTTTCATGATTTTCAATAAAAATAATTAGATATGATATATTTAATATATCCCATAAGAAAATAAAACATCAAATTTAAAAAATCATCATTATATAATGTTTTAAATACTCATTTTCATAAATAATATTTTCATGTTTTTACACACAAAATAAAATATAACCCTTTCAATTAAAATTATAGAAATTGTAAAACCCATGTCAAATAAGATAATATTTATCAATTTTGAATTATCTAGAATAAACATGGGAATAATTTTATAATTCACATAAAATATTAATAACATTACATTAAAATTCACATTAATGGATAAGAAACTGATTTCATTTTTTGAGGATTATCATGAGGACATATTATATAAGACCACCAAAAAAACACCGTACATAATAATAGTTGTAAAATTATTATTTTTTCAAAATAATTAAAATAATAATTGGTACATATATTAAATTTTACCTTCATGAATTAAATATATCATTAACATATAAAATAATATAAAATAATATAAAAATATATATGAATTTTTAATGTAATATTTTTTAATTAATATTTTCCCTTTCTTAGTTTAAAAATATCATGTTACACGATATCATGTTTTGAAATGAATTACAAATTCATTTGAAATTATGAAATGATGGATATATATATATATATAAAATTAATATAAATATTGATTTTTTTCAAAATAATGTATCTCAGGAACAACACAATTCCATAAACATAACTAAGAACAATACTTATATCACATGATGAATATTATTTTATGTACTTAAATTTACTTGGCTGATAATAATGTAATGACATGTATATATATATTATATATTTAAATAATAAAACATGAACTTGATGACATTGAAATACATCATGAATAAAATATATATATATATATATAATATTGAAAACAAGAAAATATATATATATATACAGATATAACATGAATAAAATTCAAATTTGGAATGATAACATAATACACACTTACATGATAATAAATTTCAAATAAGAACTCGTGAATAAATCAGTGATCCTATAATTGATAAATATATATGTGGACAAAATATACGTTAAATTTCAATAATATATATATATATAGTCATTAATTAATAGTTTTTAGAAAACAAATTCCCCTTACATGATATAGAAAACTGTAATGAGGCTTCTATCTTCATGGTGGAAGTCATGCCATTTGTATCAACTCGTATTCTGCATTGTTTGAGATGGATAAAACTATAGGTAATTAAAAAGGGAGGAAACATATGTATGGATTTCAGTTTCAACTAGTAGTGGAAAGGTGGGTTATCCATATAAGTTAAATATATATATATATATATATTGATTCAGATATTATTTAATTAGATCCCATTTTTTGAGTTAATAGAGTAAAAGTTGTAGGTACATCTTATGTCAATTCATAACGGTTTATTTGATAAGGTTTGGTGGTGGTGTTTTTCATCTTTACCATTGATTATGGTTGATGGTGTTTGTATTGTAATGTTTCAGTAGGACTGTGTGTATGACAAGATGAGGGAGTCGGCAACATCGTATAAGGTGGATCGAGTGAAGAAACATCAGTGAGGAGATCCGAAAGTTAAGGCATGCCCCAATGGTGCCAGTGGGAAATTTACGGTGGTCTTTTGGTGGTCCGGTGTGACCTAAATGGATCACGATGAGGAAGAAGAGCCATTCTGTGTCAGTTGTGGAGTAATACATGTGGAAGAAAAACCATGATTCTTTTTTTTTCATTTTATCAATTTATATTCTCTATTTTTTATGTTATATACATATACATTTAGAGATACATATTTCATATATATATATATATATTATATACATATACTTTTTATATAATTATACATGTTTAATATGAATAATGTACCCAATTATAATAAAATTATTATTCATTCATATAATTTGTTAGTTTTTTGTTTATATGAATATCTATATAAAGATATTTAATTATTAAAATTGTAAACTATAATTTAAAAAATAATAAATTTTCTATTATGTTATTCCATAGATAATAAATTATACATTTATTCAATCAAACATTATTACTATTATTACTATTACTATCAACATTCTATTGAATCTTGCACTTTAATTAGATCATCGCATTTTATAATTGATTTCATTTTAGATCAAACCCTCAATACACCATAATTATATTTTAAATATTATTATTAACATAATTTTCTATTTTAATGTCAACATTTAATATATATATATATAATAATAATATAAAATCCAACTAATGTTTTTTCAATATATTTATTAATTATAATATCGACAAGTTGTCATTTAAATATTTAATCTTTTATTTAAATTTATAATGAATGAAATTTTCAAACAATATATTTATGTATATGTGTACATTATAAAAGATTTGTAGTGGGTCTATACTAATTTTATCATTAAATTTTTATTTTTAAACCATCAACAGTTATGACCCAAAGGTCGCAGGAATTTGTTTTTATATTAATAGATTAGTTATAATTAATTTTAGTATCCACACACAACATATATCAGAAATATGCTCAGGATCATGATGAATAATTTTCCACTTATTTGTATTTATATCATCATAATCCATGGAAGGAACCTACTGATGATGTATCCAAAAGAAGAAAGATAAAATATCTCAGTTTCCATTTTTGTTTTAATTTGTTTTCTATAGTAGTTGTTATGGAAAATTTCAATTTATATGTGACGAGTAATTAGTCTAGAGATGTGTTCTGTTACTATGTTTTTATGTATCATAATTATATTAACCATTATAATTGTTCAAATGTATCATTTATTTCATCTAATAAATTAATATATCATAATGTTTCAAATAATTTAATATACATTTATTCTACAATGTATCTTAATTCCATAATAAATAAGACATAACATAGTTTATTTAAATTATAAACATTATTTGTGATTAAATATATTAACCCAGGACTGTAATATTTTATTTTGATTTATAAATAAATGTAAATAAATATATATGACTATATAAAAATTATAAACATTAGATTATAAAACAAATCATAAAACAAATTTTAATTAAAAAATATATATTCATAGAATTTTTTTGGTGTTACACTCACACTCTCATTATCTGTTATGAAGTGATAGACATTAAATTTCCAGATTTGATGGCAATACGAATGATTCATTTTTTACATCATGAAAAAATATCATGAAAATGTATAATTGAATAATTTATATACTATATAATATTTTGTGATTATAGTTCTAGAAAATTAGAAAAAAAATACAAAATAAGATTTTCATATGAATTTAAATGAGAATTTGTACCACATAATACATCATTTATTATTTATAATAAGTGATCATCATCCATAATAGGATATCCATTATATATTAAATATATCCAAATAATTAAAATTTAACATGGGGAAATGAAATCATAAGAGGGGTGAGAATAAATGGTCTATAAGGGAAAACATATTCATTTTAAAATAAAAGTCATATGATATAATAAAAGAAAATATTGTTATGTTGATATAACTAATGTGCATGAATATATGATACATATATTCATAACCACAAAAACAAGATCATTAAACATGAAAAATTAGTAAGGAAATAAAATTTTAAAATTTAATAAGAACCAACAATAATGTTCCATTGGAAATCAATCATAATCTAATGAAATATCACAAACCCATATCAAACATAATAAAATCATATTTGTATCATAAAGCATCATACCTTTGAAATTTTATATAACCCTTAAAATTAGAATATCTATAAATCAAATTCATTATAAAAATCATCATACAAACCAATAGTTATAAGATTCATTGGTGGGCTATCTGGGTGATCCAATAATTTATAATGTCTGATAAACAAATAAAGAACAAAAGCCACTGCGAATTTTCTTCTTTATAACTTTTTGAAACAACTATTATTCTATTTTCAACATGATAAGTCTATATAACAGAAATGGATTCCATAAAAATATATTTTAATAATGATTAACCTGTTGAAATGAATAAGATCCATAATAATTTTTTTGAGACATGGATATCTTATTGAAAAGAATCATGTTTCATAAGAATCACATTGAAAATATTATAATAAATCATGTGAAATAATATTTATTGTATCATTACATAATATCCCATTGAATTATATGTAAGTAAAAGTGTTTTTCATGTGGATTAATTGTAAAACCATTAAATTATTTTAAAAAAAAAATATTTAGAAGAATGTCATTTTAATTTTTTACAATAATTTTTAAAAATAAAATTTTGAAAAAACTTTTCATTTTAGAAACTCTTCAAAAACAAATTTCCAAAATAATATGAAAAAATTCTACAATAAAACCCTGTAATCATTCATAAGATCAAATATCATAATTATATCATGAATCTATGTAAAATTTTATTTTTTATATATGATAAAAAAACATTATATTTCTACTATAAATGGCTGGAGAAGTACTTTGAATGAAACGATAAAAAAATATTAATTTGAAAAACATATTTAAAGGAAAATATGTATAAACTTTATTTTACAAATAATTAAAAAATGGTTAAAACAAATTGTAAACATTTTAAAAAAAATTAGAGGAAATCAAATTTCCAACTGAAGACACAAATGAAGGAATATTTTATTAAATAAAATATATTAATTATTCTAAGTACAAAGTATTGGAAAATGAATCTATTAAATAATAATAACATGAATAAATATACCACAAAATATTTCATGACAATTCCTGGGATGGAGATCTTATGATTTCAATTTTTGAATCATAATCATAAATAATCTCTTTAAATAATGATATTGTAATCAACTATCATAGAATTTTTGAAAGTTGAATCTTAATCCCTATGGTAAAATAATTTTAATTTAAACACATAATATCATGAAAATAATTATATAACAGATATATCATGTTAATTGGGAATTATTTTAACCACATTCAATTATATAGGATTAAAAAACATCTCAGTGAAATAAAGTTAATTCATGAATCCCTTTCAACTTTGGTATCATTAAAATTGTAAACACAGTGTAGGAGAGATTATAAAATGGATATGTAAATACTCATAAATATATGAATAAGGATCATTAAATTAAATCATGTCTATTATATATCCCAAAAAATAAAAATAAGTGGTGAATATGATATATATCTCATAGAAAAAAAGTGATGATAATGAACACTTTCCATCTGTCTTATTCAAAACAATTATTATATATATTCATAAATAATATAATGTTATTACTTATTTACTATATTTATAAACATTTATTGATTATTACTACTTTTATTTAACCTATTAATTTATTATATATAATTACATAGGTTATTATGATTTGGTTGAATGTTTTGACCATATTTGGATTATGCTTCATAAATGATTTGTTAGGTTTACAATGCTCAAAACTAATGTTTTGAATCATATCCATAATAATAATCATATAAATTTATCATATTTATACTTGAATTATACTCTTTATACACATAATTATTGATTGATTTGAAAAAGGGTGTACGTTTTTATCATGGAGATAGTAGGTTTTACATATGCTTGAGTAACGATTCCATTTTTCAATGATCATCAAGTAATGAAGGGAAGGAATCTTTCATATTTCCAGAAAGATAATTATATCATAAATACCATGATATTTAATTATATATACTAATATATATCTTTCAATTTATGTATCAAGAATCAATCACATAGAGAAGGTAGTATTCAACACATCCCGAAATAATGTTAAAACCTTTTCATTATGTGAAAAAGTAATAAAATTTTAATATTTTATATTTCTTGAAATATATATATTTAATTAATATCATAATTAATAAATTTAAATAATAAAATTTATTTATTTTTATCTGTATTACCTTCCATAAGAAGTGTTAGTTGAAGACACTTCACATCACTTCAAGTGGGGGTAGTCCACAGTACACATGAGTGACATTATGGAATCCCAAATCGTATAGAATATAAAAATGTTGTATATTTTTATATTGACTTCATATAAATAATTAGTTAATAATTATAATATATAATATTTATATTTATTTCTATTCCATTCCTTTATAGGTGGTAATAATAAAATGAATAACTTCATTACATGTGTTGGTAGTCCATCATATACACAAATGAGGATTTTGTAACACATTTGATGAATTGTGTGTGTATGCAGGCTATTACCTTATCATAACAACATATTAGTATATTGATTATACAGACAATGTTATGTAATCATGGAATAATAATATTTTAATGGGTTATATAAACAAATAAAACAAAAATAAATATTAATGAGTGTTACCTATCTTTCTAGTAACTTATTTTGGAATACACCGAAGGCATCACATGGTGGGATTATTTCCTAAATTAAAAATATTGAATAATAAGGGGGAATTTTTTATTTTATTTGACAATTTCATGGACTATTTAATCTTATTGTGAGGTTTTAATTGATTATAACAGTGGCAAGCCTCTTATAAGTGTGGTTGTAATCTCACTAACCACTCCGGTCAATTCCTTCGATGAAATCTGGTGTTTAAACAATGTAACTTATTCCAATCAATTTTCTAAATTTCATGTTCTATGACAAGTGTTTCAATTTTTTTAACTTTTCCATCGCTGAGTCATCTGTCAGCATGTCATCTGTCAATGAGTTATCTGTCAGCAAATCATATATTTAGAGTCATCTATCGATGAGTAATCTTTGGATGCTTTATCAATCGGCGAGTCATATTTTTGTGAGTCCTCTATCATTGAGTCATCTATCTGTATGTGTTACAATGTATCCAGATTAACTAGTGAATGATGTTTGCCGAATTCATCAATTTCCCCTATTTAACATTTTGCTTGACGTAAAATGCATTTAATGTCTCATTTGAAGGGATTTATTGTTGATTAAAATCCCATAAATCCAATTATAGAATACATAAAGGTATTGAGGTTTTCACTTATTTAAACCATGTGATATATTTTGATCCGTCTTTAATAAAAACTCAATTGTTTCATGTTATATTATTCTTAGAGAAAATCTTTTTAGTTGGGGGCCTTCCCTTTGATAATTTATTCACTTTCATGTTGCTAAGTGGAACACATAACCTTTCATTCCACAAGATATCTGCGATTTTTCTGGTCCTTGGATCATGTTTTTACTATATTTATTCTTGCTACATTAACACCTCATATTATTGTTCTAGTAGGAAGTGATGTTACATCATTGATAGAAGGTATGATCAATCTCTTTTTTTGTTTTTTCATCGATATATTTCGACACTATATTATTTTTTATGTTATGTAATGCGATCTACATGTATTTAATGGTCCTTTATTAGGTTTTGGTTAATGTGTCTATGTCGTGGAATCCTTGGGTGGATGAAATGGTTACTGGAGGGTTTATTGTGATCAATTGTGTTGGCATGTTTTCATGAAATGTATGTCAAAAAAAACATGAGGCATTGGATTCAGGGATTCTAAGTTATTTATACATTTATTTGTATAGATATTATTATTTAGCCACATGAACAAAATGAAAATTCTATAACAATTTTTACACCAGAGAAAGGAATTAGTCTCAATCATCTGTTGTTTATTTATATAAAATGATAAAATATTGCCTCATAATTTTATAGATAGTGTTACAATTATTCCTTAGTTTTTTAAAAAGTTTTTATTGATAAAAATTGATTAATAATTCAAATATGAGATTAGTTTTAATAATTTTTTCCCAATGATTAACGTGAATGATAATGAATCTATTTGTTCTTGTTTTTCTTGTTGATATATGAAATGGACGCAACTAAACATGTTTAATTGAATAAGTTAATTAAATATAGAATAAATTATAGGTTTTATGATAATTTTAATTCCTTGAAATGTTTTTATTTACCATCTATATTTTAAAGGCCATGCACCTTATTCATTCGAACATTTATTACTCATTGTGTGGGATGGTTGAAATCCTTATTTTCGGAGAAGGACCCAATTTCATTGATGTTTGTTACCTGCTTCTCATGTTCTTGTGTAAGAATTTGATGAATGAGCCAAGTAGGTTGTTTTAGTATCTAGAAAATGGGAGGTCTAGTGGTATGGTGGCATCAGTTGACACTAAGAGTTGTGGGATGTATCTGTTTATTAATGTGGGTGTAAGGGAGGACACCAGACATTTTGAATCATGTTGTATGTGAATGTTGGATACTTATTGTATATTATTGTTTGACTATAGGATTTAATTTCCACACTACTAGAGAAAAATGGTCTTATATACCCTCATTCCAAAATAGGAGAGGAATAATGGGTCATTCAATGTTCTTTATGTCCATAGCTTCTCAATGATAGATGGGGATTTTCTCTTGCTATAGGATATGAACAATGGACCGCTGGTTCATATTCTAACGGTATTGAGCCTCTTTTATTTGGTAGTTTTGAATGTATTCTTATTATACAAGGATTTATGGAAAAGTGATAATGATGTTAAAAAATTACCAAATAAATGATGTTGAACCCATGGGGTTAGATCCTGCTCAAATGAATTGCTGAGGTTGTAACATTAATCGAATAATCGACATTGTTTGGTTACTCTGAGAGGCCATGAACCAAGATTTTTAGGATAGTAAAATTTAACGAGGAAATGAAAAATGATAATTAATGGTTAAATAATTAATTAACGTAATGTGAAATTAAAAATGATTGATAATGGGATCTAATGCAGTTCTTTAAATGGCAGTGTGATTATATAATACATTGTCTTAGCAGTTTCAACTAAGAGTCTGAATATGTTAGCTATTGTTGAGTTTAATAAATAGGTATTCCCATAGTTGGGTTGTTATCTATATTATATTATGTACATTTTTTCAATATCATAAAAAATTATGTCGGTTAGGGCAAATGACACCTTGTGGATTTTAAGGACTGGCGGGTGTTTTCCCCAACATCTGCGTGGGGGGTGGATTTTAGACTACAAACATTGGCACCACTCACTTCTCTTGGTAATTTCATGTGCTATTAGACATGGTAGTTAGATTCCTCCATATATGTGTGTATCAGTATTTAATGGCATGTGTTTATTTATAACTAAATTTTTGGATATAGTTTCATTTGGACTACTATATGTTTAACGTGTATAGGCTATGATGGGATATGAATCATTACTCGGTTTATGTTTTGTAATAGTTTAAGATATAATACACTATTTTGATTCACATTATAAAATAATTGGTTCCTACTATAAATATAATTTTTAACATGGTTATTTGGACATGGTGGTTATGTTGCATAAGGTTGATTGTAATGGCTCAGACCTCTCTGGTCCATTCCATTGCAAAAATCTAGTGTCTAAAGTGTTTAGGGTGGATAAAGTAACTTATCCCAAATAGTTTTCCAATTTTCCAATTCTGAAAATAGTTTCATTGGTGAGACCGATGTGAACAGTTCCTTCAGTGAGACCGATGTGAATAGTTAAATCGGATCTGTCTATCATTCTGTAATGAGTACCATCAGATCGGTATGTCGTGATGTGAACAATACAATAGAATAAGAGAGTAGTTATATGAATAGTAAAATCTTATCAGTTCGTCGTTCTCTGAACAGTACCATCGGTTCGGTTTTCCATTCTATGAATAGTACTATCAGATATGGTGGTCGTTTTGTGAACAGTACCATCAGATGAGTCTGTCATTCTAGGAATATTACCATTGGATCAGTATGTCTTTCTGTGAATAGTACCATCAGATCAGTGAGTCTAGGATCGGTGAGTCATTCCATGAATAGTGTTTCCAGGATCGGTGACTCCAGGATTGGTGATTCATTCTGATAACAGTGTTACCGGGATTAGTTAGTCATTTTTTGAATAATGCTTCCATGATCGGTGAGTCTAGTATCAGTGAGTCTAGGATCGGTGAGACATTACGTGAATAGTGATTCTAGGATTTGTTAGTCTAGGATCTATGTTTCCTTTTCTAAATACATTTTCCTAGATTTGTGAGTCTAGGATCATTGGGTTAACAGTGCTTCCAGAATCATGTATAATGTTTCTAGGATCAGTAGGTGTACAATGCTTCAAGGATTGTGAACAATGTTTCTAACTTCCTATAGTTTCACCCCTTTTACATTTTCATAGACATAAAATGCATTCAAGTCCTTGTTTTAAGGGATTTGTATCCGAATAAAATCACACAACTCATATATTTATTTTCATATGTAACGTGATGCCTTTACTTGGTCAAATTGTGTGGTTTAATGCAATCTGCTTTTAATGGAAAATCTAGCGTATATTAAACAGATGCACCATTAAATCTTTTAAAGGGATAAGATATATTCCTCCCTTGTTCTACATCATTGTTCCCCAGTGCGAGATGCTCAGACCATTCCACCATCCCGTAGGAGCGGTGTGAACGAACCTAAATCCTCAGAACGTTTCCCCTTGAAGTATCTTATTGTTGCGTGCACACCCTATATTTTCATGTAAGAAATAAGTGTCGAAACTTCATCAATATAGGGTATGTTTTATTGTCAGTATTTTGGGTTCATCTCTTTCTGTTTATCCTTTCCATATAATGGAATGTAATCTCCATACTTCAAATGTAGTTTTCTAGGGTTTCGATTTGTGCGGTCGTAGAGTGACATCCTTTGGTGGATACAGTTGTCACGGGCGGCAGTGATTATGATACTTTGTGTGGGTAATTCTGGTATAAATAATGAAAATAACTATTTGATGTAGGAGATTCATGGCCTCACTTTTATTTTACGTGCAACTGTATTGTTAGCCTGTTTTATCCCACTAGATCACAATGGAATTGACGTAATAAATATTTGAACCAGATAAATAAATTGATATCAATCATATGTTATGGAATTCTGATTAGCTATATAATGTGATATCTATGATTTCTTGTTTAGCTTTTAGTTCCTGATGTAAATAGGTAAAGTAAGTAAAGTTGGAATTAATTGATATTTTTTTTCTAAATATAAAGAGCCATGTAAATGAATATGGGGTTTCTTATTGTAATTAGATGTTAATCAAATTTATATAGTAATCATTTTTAATTATTTATGATAGCTTACATGTTTGGTTTCCCTAATTTGCATACTATGAATTATAAATCGGTTAATCCGTGATTTATTAAAGAATAGTTTATTTGATAAAATATAATTCCTTATAGTGTTCTGAATTACCCTCTTTCTTTTTTAAGGAACTAGATCCCAATTGATATGATGTTTTTTTCATACTAATAGTGTTGTGATGTGAGTATGAATGTCTTTTTTGATATGTGGGGGTAGGGAGGCCTACTGGTTGTGGTAGCAGTTGACACCTAGTGTGGCTAGATGCATCTGTTTATGAATGTGGGGGTCTAAGAGTACACTAGGGATGATTAAATTGGTTTTATGTGAATATTTATATTAATAATAATTTTTATTTTTTTATCTACATTACATTCCCCACTTATCAAGAAATATGGTATTTCGTACCCTTCTTCCTAAAGGTGAAGAGACACGCGGGGGATGCCACATGCTTTCTATTTTTAGATTCTCAAGGGAGGACGGGTCTATACATATCCTATAGGTAGAAATGACTCGATGGGTAGTTCATCTACTCACTATGTTAATCCCCCTTGTGTTTATTAGCATATAATGTTTTTTATGAATCCATATGAATATGGGAACGTATTGTTAAAAATAAATAATTCAATAAATGATGTTAAACCATGTGATGGGATCTTGCTGGGATGCAGTGATGAAGATATCGTACATTGGGTGTGATGCTAATGAAATATAACGATGTATTGTTATTGGTTAATTAATGTCTAAAGAATTAATTAATGTAAAGAGATGGTGATACAATTAGAATGAATTAATGTATTAATGTTCCTTAAATGGTTATGTGCTTATATGATACATAGTATTAGAAGATGAATCTGGGAGTCCGAGAGGCATTAGATGCAGTTGAGTATATGACTAGGGTATGCCCATAGTGTGGTATTGAGCTATATTATATTCAATACTTTTTTTCTCTATATTTTACTCCACCCCATAAGTTAGGGAAACCGACACCCTTGGGATTCTGAGCCCTGGGGGTGTGTTTTCCCCAACATTCAGCTGGGATTATGGATGTTTGACTACCCCCTTTGGCTCCACACTCTTCTCTTGGAAATTAATTGTGCTTGTAGGCACAATGGTTAGTTTTCCCCATCTATATGTGTGGATTAATATAATGTCTTGAGGTTACTCAAACACACATATTTTTGATATAGTTTCCTATGGAATACTATAGGTGTAACTAGTATAGGTTGTGATGGCTTGAGGATCCTTACTCAGTTTTATTTTCTTTAATGCATTGAGGTTTAATACCTAACATATGACACATTTTATGCGACCTGTGGTGGCTCCCAAAAAATACCTGGTTTATTTTCATATGTGGATGTGGTGGTTTTGTTAAACGAGGTGCATGTTGTAGTAATTCTCCCAGGAGTATGCGGGCAATCCTTTTTGGAGAGAGATTATTAGGTCTTTCGACATTTAGGTAATGCAGAAACCCAGTAGGGATGTATTAGTGGGGTACCCTTGATATTGATTATTATATTATATAATCTTTTATGAATTACATGGTGATATTATCCATGGTAATGGTGGGAACATTGTATACCTATTTAGGTGACGAGTTTGTTTCACTTGTTGTACACTGGTCATTAGAATGCTTTCTTTACGTTTTCAGGAGAGGCTTTAGGGATTATTCTATTGATTATAAAATTATACTCAACCGATATATATATAAACTATTATTCATATCCCTAGGAGTAGGTTGGATATCATGTTGTTTTCTACTAGCTTGGGGTTGCAGGAGTTGTTCGGGTTTGTGGTTTCTGTTGTTTTTTTACATTCCTTTGGTATTTTCAGTTTTTCCCTTTCTGTTGTAGTAGTTTTGCATGAAATTACATATGTGTACATGGGGTTTCAATTATATTTCAGTCTGAGTTTGATTGGGTTGGTTTCTATCTTATCTCTTTCTTATGCATGTGTTCTTTTAGAGGGTAAAGCCTCCCATTTGTGTGTTATTATACCCTCGGTGCTAGATGCCAACTCAGGGCCTACTAAAGGCTGGACTCGGGGGTCACAATCTCCCTTCTCAAATTTCCAGACAAGGAGGGGTACACCTTATGGGGAGGGGGTCATGAAAGAGTTCTATTAGAGGTCAAGTTGAGTGATAGGATGGTGTTTGGAGTTAGGAACAGATGAGGTTACATCGGTTGGTAGGGAAATAGTGTTAGTTAACATTATCAAGTGATGTAAACATTGGAGATCAGCAAAGACATTGGTAATCAGGGACCCCAGTGATATGATGTACAAACCATTAAATTTATAACGGCTATAAACATGGTTATACTAGTTACAGAGTTGATACCTATGAATGTATCATGCATCATTCCTCTTTGTACATGTGTTTGAATGGGTAAACCTTGGGATAAGAGATCCTAAAATTATTAAATGATTAAAATTGGTCAATTAATATTGAGTATTAAATATTCCAGGTTTAAGATCTCTATTTGATTATTTTTTTATATGTATTGATCTAGGTCGACATTCCCGTCAGGTTTTCATAGAATATGTATAGCAGGTTATCCCAGCAGATCACCTCCAAGTAATAGATGACAACAACGAAACATGGAGGAGGATACTCCAAGTGTTTCATCACCAATTTCTATAGAAGTATGAGGGGTTCATTTCAGTTGCAGTCACAGAAGGCTAGTTTTAGTATGTTGAGATAAGATTTAGTTTGATCTGTTCTTGGAAGAATCACTGGGTGTTATTGGTTTTGAAAACATTACGTGGAGTAGTTAGGTAGTGGTTGTTCATGTTCCTTGGGTATCGTGAGGAGTCAGTGATCTCATTTGAGGAGTTTGAAGACAATTTTTTAGTCAAGTTTCATTCTAAGACTACAAAGGCGTCCAACCTGCCAGGAGGTTCTTACCCTTCGAAATGGGAGCTCGATTGGGAGAGAGTTTGGAATCTATTTTACGATCCTTTTATGATATTCTTCAGACCATTTTTTAGATAAGGAGGCTTGGGTAAGAAATTTCAAGAAGGCTTTGCATCTAGAGATCTAGCACCCGATCACCCCATTTATGCGGAATACATATCTTGAGGTGCTTGCGTGTGCAGAGGTCATCGAGAGGACATTGACATAAACTGGATCATCTTGAGAGGGGAGTCTTCATGATTCCTCATGAAGTAGATCTATGGTCTGAGGTTCCCTATTTTCGGGGCCGAAGAGTTTCTGTTCGGTTGGGGGTGGGTCACAGCCCTTATAATCTTGTTTCTCTAGGTTAAGAAACTCCCAATCCTATTCCAAGGGATCTGGCCTTTGTTTTTCATGCGGTGGTTGAGGTCATCTAAAACTAGAGTGCCTGACCTTTTAGAGCAGTCATCGTTCACCAGGTGTCTCACTACAGGTTCCTCAATTGAGGCAGTTCCGGTCGAGGTTGCAGTAGCATGTTACACAAGCATTAGATCATAAGAGGGAAGATGGGGTTGGTAGAGGACAGCCACGTGATGCTCCCCATCTTCATAGAGAATATTTCAGTTGTTGTATTGGTCTTCATGAGGGATCGTGAAGTTGTGGATGAGGTCGTTGTAAGCATCATGCTTTAGCATTGCCAGCACCAGGTGAACCAGATGTCATTTGAGGTTCCCTATGCATATTTTTACTTTTTGTATTCCTTGTTTGATTCAGAAGAGACACACTCATTTATATCACCTACCCTTGTCCATGCATTGATAGTTGAGGTATAGAGGATTCTAGTTCCATTGGTGTTGACTTCTCTAGTTGGAGGTTGAGCTATCCTTTTTAACGTATGTAGAGACTGTGAGCTAGTGTTGGGGTTGCACCGCACTTGGATTGATTTCCTATGTTTACATATTAAACCATAAGATGTCATCCTTGGCATGGATTGGTTATATTTGGTGCAGGCTATCATGGATATCTTCAGAAGGTAGGTTGTGTTCATTGAAGTGAATGGAGATCCAATGGTGTTTGTTTACAAGAGAGACCCTCAGATGTGTCGGTGGCATGTTATGTCCTTATCATAAATTATGGCTGAGTGAATGCTAAGTTCTTCATAGGTTCAATAGTTGGAGTTTACTAGGGTCGTATAAGAGTACCATGTTGCCTTTCCAAAAGAGGTTTTAGCATTACCCCATTGATGATAGATCATGTTTGCGATTGAGCTACATCCAGGAGAATATCCCACCGCTATGTATCCATATAATATGGCCTCTATTAGGTTACAATAGATACATATACAACTTGATGGTCAGTTACAGTGTGGATTTGTTCCACTGAGTGTGTCACTATGGGTGCACAAGTTTTGTTCGTGAAAAATGATGACGACTATTTACGATTGTGTGTAGATTATCGTCGCTTAAACAAAGTGAGTGAAATGAATCTCTATCCTTTTCTGTGGATTGATGATTTATTTGATCAACTTAATGGTGAAATTTGGTTCCCAAATATCAATTTTCGGCCATGATATCATCAAATTCATATGAAGGATGAGGATATCCCTAAGACTGCATTTTGATGTCGTCATGGGCATTATGAGTTCATTGTAACACAATCTGGTGTGACGAAATCTATAACTGCGTTGGTGGGATTGATGAACGCTGTGTTCTGTATGTTCCTAGACAAGTTTTTGGTGGTTTCCATCACTGAAATCCTATTATACTCTATGTCTAAGGAAGAGAAAGCATAGCATCTACATGTCGTTTTGGGAGTACTTCCTCATCATCAGTTATTTGTGAAGTTGTCGATATGTGAGTTTTGGGCAAGAGATGACTATTTTAAGGGGCATGTTTTGTCCAATTATGGAGTAGGTATGGATCCATCGATGATAGAAGGTGTTGTGTCTTGGGAAGCCCCCAAGACTGTGTTAGAGGTGCAATGTTCCCTTGGTCACATAGGCTACAACATTAGGTTCATAGCCAATTTCTCTCAAGTTGTGACTCTTATGATAGCTTTGACTAGGAGGGATCAGGCATTTATATGCACTGAAACCTGTTAGGCAGCTTTCAAGTATCTAAATGAGAATTTAGTAAGTGCTCCAGTACAATTTCTACAAGCCGAGGGAGTTCAGTTTGATGTTTTCTATGATGCTTCACATCTGGGGTTAAGTCGTGTTCTGATGAAGAAATGTTCATTTGTTTCTTATGGGTCTTGATAGTTACATACACATGAATGTAAGTATTCCACCCACAATCTAGAGTTGGAAACTGTGGTGTTTTCTCTGATTTTACAGAGACATAACCTCATTAGTGAGTTCTTTTTGGTTTCCACTAATTAATAGAGCCCGAGGTATGTTTTTTCCCAGTTTCTCTTGAATTTATGTCAGCGTCAGTGGATGAAGTTCTTTCAAGAATACAAATTAGAAATATCATATACACCTATAAAGGGTAATTTAGTAGTTGATGCGCTGAGTCAGAAGTCATGAAGTGATATAGTGCGTGAATCTGGATACAGTAGGAGAGTAATGGATGAACTGTCAGCATTACATATTGATATGGGAGAAGTTGGGTTCCTAGGTTGTATTTTTTAGATGATGGTCTAGTCATCTCTAGTCCAGAAGGTGGAAGAGTCCCATTTGGGGTATATAGAGGTTTAGGTCTACAGAGACAGTGTTTTTTGTGGCGAGGCTCCTGATGGTTGGTATGAGGATGAAAAACATAGAGTGTTGTATCATTGAAGTATATTTGTTCCTCTGATGATGCAGGAGAAAGTTATCAGAGAGTTAAATAGTTCTCAATTAGTAGTACATCCTAGTGGGACAAAGATGTACTGAGCCTTGAAGAGTCATTTTTGGTGGCATGGGCTAAAGTATGCAGTTTTTGTGTTAGTGTCTCAATGGTTGGTTTCCCAGAAGGTGAAGGACGAACATCGTGTTCTTGGTGGTATTCTCTTGCCATTATATGTTCCTCAGTGGATGTGGGAGGGTATCTTAATAGACAAAATTAATGGTTTACCTCATGCTCTGGGAGTACATGATTCTATTTGGGTGGTAGTATGTCATTTATCAAAATCAAACCACTTCATATAAATCAAGGATTCAAGTATAGTGCATGTTTTATTGATGTAGTATCTGTAGGGGTTGGTGAGAATTCATGGTTTCCCAAGGACAATCATTTATGATTGAGATCCCCATTTCACCACCAGTGTTAGGAGAGGTCTCCCGTATGCTTTCGGTTTTCATAAATGCCTTAGCAGTATTTTTCATCCTCAGACTGACGGTCAGATAGAGCAGACTATCCAAACTCATGATGAAATTTCATTCTCTTGGGTCATGGATTTTGGATGTTTGTGGATGAGGCACATACCCTTGATAGAGTTCTCTTAAAAAATATTTTTCACTCCACCATTGGTATGGAACTGTTTTAAGACTTGTATGGTCGGCCTTGCCATCTTCCATTATTATTGACTAGGGTTTGAGAGTCAGCAATTCTCGAACAAGAACTAGTGTAGAATACAATAGAGATGGTTCATGTTATTCGTGAGATGATGAAGATATCACCGAATCTTCATAAATCTTATGTTGATCAAAGGAGGAATCTTTTAGAGTTTTAGGTAGGGGATCACATGTTTTGGATGGTGGCTTCGCATCATGGGAAACAAAGGCTTGTTCATAGCAGTAAGCTTTCTCCCCAGTTTTTTGGGCCTTTCGAGGTGATAGCTCATGTTGGCGTTGTCGTGTATTTAGTAGAACATCCCCCAGATGAGTTGGATACATGATGATTTCCATGTTTCATAGCTCTATCGTTATCTTCATGATAAATCTCATGTCATCTATTGTGGAGTGATCAAAGTTGATAATTATGATACCATTGAGGAGAAACCTATGGAGATCCAATACCTCAAAGAGAAGGTGTGTCATGGGTGTTTAGTTCTCATGGTTCAAGTCTTGTGGAGACACGGTGTCATAGAAGAGAGTATCAGGGAACGTGAGTCACAGATACATGCTCAGTACCCAAATATGTTTGATGTTTAACTACTTTAATGTAATGATGTCCCCTTTGTGGTTATAAACCTATTGTGTTTATGAGATAGTTTTCTTTGGTTGTTTCATTGGGCTTTCTCCGATTTGAGTGTCATCTCGATAGGTTGTTGTTCATATTTTTTCTATTTCATTTTATGTTTCTCTTGAATTTTCGAGGATGCGAATGTTTTGAGAGGTATCTGATGTAATGACCTGGACATTTATGGTCCATTACATTGTGAAAATATGGTCTCTTAGGTGTTCTGAAAGGTTAAGTTGACTTATCCCCAACACTTTTCTAATTTTACAGTTATGAATACAGTTCTATCGTTGATACTGATGTGAACAGTTCCATCGGTGAGATGGATGTGAACAGTTCCATCGGTGAGACCGATGTGAACAATTCATTCCGTGAGACCGATGTGAACAATTCCATTGGTAAGTCTGATGTGAATAGTTCCATCGATGACCTATGTAAAAAATTCCATCAGATAGGTCTGTTGTTCCGTGAGAAGTGAAATCGGATCGGTCTGTCGTTCAGTGAACAGTACCATTGGATCGGTGAGTCGTTCAGTGATCAATACAATCAGATTGGTTTGTAGTTATGTGAACAGTACCATTGGATAGGTATACCATTTTGTGAAGAGTACCTTATGATCAGTCTATCATTATCCGAATAGTACCATTGGATCGGTCTGTAATATAGTGAATAGTACCATCAGATCAGTCTATCATTCTACGAACAGTACCATTAGATCATTGATTCTAGGATTGGTGAGTCATTTCTTGAAAAAGGTTTTTCAGGATCGGTGAGTCCAGTATTTGTGATTCATTCTATGAACAACATTTCCATGATTGGTGAGTCTAGGATTGTTGGGTCATTGTGTGAATAGTGTTTCATGGATCAGTGAGCCTAGGATCGTTGATTCATTCTATGAACATTGTTTCCAGGATCAGTGTGTCCGGGATTAGTGAGTAATTTGGTGAATAGTGATTCCATATTCAGTGACTGTAGAGTTTTTTCAAAATAATATACAGTGTTTCTAGGATTGGTTGATGTACAATGTTTTTAGGATTGGGATTAGTGTTTCCAGCTTCCTACCGTTTCTCCCATTTGATGTTTTCATTGATGTAAAATGAATTCAAGGGCTTGTTTTAATTATTTTTAGGCCAAATAAAATTTCATAAATTGTATATTAATTTTATTAATTTCCTAGATTCCTTTACTTTGTCATACTGTGTGGTTTAATGTGATTTAATTTCAATGGAAAATCCAGCGTATTTTAATGGCTACTCCGTTAAATCATTTAAAGGGATAAGATATCTTCCTTTTGTTTCCTACTTTCTTGCTCCTTGGCACAAGATGCTCAAACCATTACTTCATCCCATAGTAGTGGTGTGATCAAACCGTAATCCTCAAATTGTTTCCCCTTGATGTTATTACTGCTACATGCACACCCCTAGTTTTGGTGCAAGTAGAATGTGTCGATACTCCATCGATATAATGTATGTTTATCATCGTTCATTTGGGTTCATCTCCTTTTTTTCTCCTTAAACTTTTATGGAATGTGATCTCTATACATCTAATGGAGTCTTATTGGGTTTTAGTTGGTTCGGCCGTACCACAACATCCTCAGGTGGATATAGTTGTCAATGGAGGAGGAAATAATGATCCTTTATGTAGATCATTTTCTTATAAAGAATGACAAGAACTGTTTGAGATAGGAGATTCATTACATCTCTTTTCTTTTATGTGAATCTGTATAATTAGCATGTTTTATCCCACTAGATCAAAATTGAATTGAAATAATAAATATTTGAAGCAAATAAATAAATTAATATCAATCGTATGTTATTAACTCTTATATTTCTAGATATTGTGTTATCTATACTTTCTTGTTTTTCATTTAGTTCATGATGGAATTTGGTAATGATCATAAATCAAGAAATTATATATAATTGTTTGACTAAATATGGAGAGGCATATAAATGAATCTTATACTTCTTATGGTAATTTTATATTAATCAAATTGGTGTAGTCAGCATGTTTAATTATTTGTGATAGCATACTGGATAGAATTTCAGAATATGGAACCTATGAATAATAAATCTGTTAATAACATATAGATTAAAAAACTAGTAGTTTGATAAAAGATAATTCCTTGTAGGGTTCTGAGTTACAATCATACTTATTTAAGGGCCAAGTTCCCAATTGGTTGGATGTTTTTTTCTTACTGCTTATGTTGTGATGTGATCATGGATGGTTGTTGTGATATGTGGGGGCATGGAGGCTAACTAGATGTGGTAGCTGTTGACACCTAGAGTGGCGAGATGTATATGTTTATGAATGTGGGTGTTGGGGAAGTCACTAGGGGGGATGAAATGGGTTGGATGGGAATGTTCGGATTCTTACTGATTCTTAATGGTTGTTTATCTTATTTAATTTCCCCACTGCTCATGGAAGTAGGTATTTCATAACCTTATTCCAAATGGAACAAAGACGCATTGGGTTTGCCACGTGTTTTCCATTTTTAGCTTTTCAAGGAAGGATCGGTCTACACTCTTGCTATAATTGGAATAGACTCGATGGTTAATTCATATACTCACCATGATGATCCCCTTTGTGTTTAGAAGAATAGAATGTTATTATAGAATTCTTGGGAATAAGTGAATGTAATGTTGTAAATAAATAATTGAATAAATGATGTTAACCCATGGGGTGGGAGCTTGTTGAGATGCAATGCTGAGGACATCCTTTTTTATGTGTGATTCTAATGAAATATAATATTGGATTTTTAATAGTTATTTAGTATATAAATACATAATTAATTTTAATTTCATATGATAAAAATTGAATGATGTAATGTATTAAATCTCGTTAAATGGTTGTGTGCTTATTGGATACCTAGTCATAGAAGTGGTAGCTTGGATCCTGAGAGACGTTAATTATAGTAGATTCTAAGACTAGTTTATGCACATATTGTGGTTGTGAGATATATTATATTTTGTAATTTTTGTGTTTTTATATGCGACTCTACCCCATCAGTTAGTGCAACAAATACCATGGGGATTATGAGCCCCGAGGGGAATTTTCCCCAACATTCTAGCGGGAGGATGGATTATTGAATACACCATTTGGCCCCGCTCCCTTCTTTTGGTAGTTACTTGTGATGGTAGGCACATTGGTTAGTTTTCCTAATATATGTGTATAGAGGGTTTTAATGGATTGTGGTTATCCACACACATATATTATGTATATAGTTTCCTATAAACCACTATTGGTGTAATGGGTATATGCTATGGTGTCTTGAGGATCCTTGATCCGTGTATGAGTTGTAATGGATTGAGGATTAATATCTGATAGATGATACATGTAATGCGAGCTATGGTGGCTCCCAGAAACTACCTGTTTACATTTATTATGTGGACGTGTTGGTTTGTTGAATGAGGTGCGTGTTGTGGTGATTTTCCCTGTCGTATGCGGGCAAGCCTTTTGGGAGAGATATGCTTGGGACGTGCGACATTGTGGAAAAGCGGAAAACTAGTGAGGATGTAGAAGTGGGGTACCCTTCATATTGTTTATTATATTTTATACTCTTTTATGTGATATGTGTTTAGAGTATCCTTGGTGAGGATGTGAACATATTATACCTATCTAGGTGACGAGTTAGTTTCAAATATTGTTCACCGTGCATTATCATGCATTCTTTATTTTTGAATGTGAGGATTTGGGTAGGATCCAACTGAGAATATAGTTATACTAACCCTATGTATATATAAATTATTTTTAGGTCATTTGGAGTAGGTTCGAGATCAACCTATATTCTACTATCATGGGTTTACAAGAGCCATTCAGGCATGTGGTTGCTGCTATTTTTACTTCACATTGGTATTTTCAGTTTTCACCATTCAATTGTAGTAGTTTTTCATGTCATTAAAAAATAGTACTTCATTTTTATTTTATATTTCAGTTTGAATTGGGGTTGTTTGATTTCTGTCTTATCACTCTCTTCCGCATGTGATCTCTTAGATGTTAATTCCTCCCATTTATGTGTTATTAACCCCTCAGTTCTAGTCTCCATCGTGAGGTCTACTAGATGTGGGACACGGGGTCAGTATCTCCCTTCGAACATTTCATTCCCATGAGGGGAACAACTTATGGGGAGGTGGTCATGACATTGATGTTGCGGTGTTTGGCCCAGGTGTCTACATGAAATCCTTTTTAAAGAGTGAAGCTTAGGACGCCCGACATTGGGAAAAACAGAAAACAAATATCGAATTGGTAGAGGTATACCATTGATATAATGTATAATAATATAAGTTCTTTTATGTGATACTAGGCGATATAATCTATGGTGAGGATGGTAACAAAGGGTACGTGTTTAGGTGATGAGTTAGATTCACTTGTTGTTCACTGTGATTTAGCATTTTTTCATTACGTTATCATAAATGAATTTGGGGAGTATCCTATGGAATATACTGTTATACATATTATATGTATATATACATATTTTTCAGTCACTTGGAGTGGGTTGGAGATCAAGATGGTTACTATTAGCTTGGGGTTGCATGAGCAGTTCAGGCTTCGTGGTCACTGTCATTTTACATTCATTGGGTTTTTGTAGTTTTTTATTTTAGATTTACAGGTTTTTCATGTAAATACATATGTGTACATAGGATTTAATTAATAATTTATTCTGAGAAAGCGTTGCATTGTTTCTTTCTTATCTCTCCCTTTTGCATGTGTTCCCTTTAAGGGAAATTCCTTCTAATTGTGTATTTACAATGACATCTGCACTAGTTTCCATCCCATGGCATACTAGAGGTGGGAATCGTGTGTAACTATCTCTCTCCTCTCATTTTCTGAATAGGAAGGGTTCACATTCAAGAGAGGGGGTAATGAATGATTTGTGTCGATTGTTTAGTTGAGGGATTGGATAGTGTTTGAATTTATGTATAGGTGAGGTAGCATGGGTTGGAAGGGAAATAGAATCAACTATGTTTAACATGAACTGTAAACATGGGAAACCAGAAGATAAATGGGTATTCATGATGCACTATTATTAGATTCATGGACCATTATGTATAAAGTGGAAACTATATTTGGTGATACTTGTTACATAGTATAGAAATATGAAAGAATCAATCATCATTATTATTTTTGTTTGTGATTGAATGGGTAGAATTTAAGAAAAGTTAACTATAAATGAATAAAAGAAAACAATTATTTAATTTAAATTGATTCTTCTATAATATAGGTTTATGATATCTAACTATTCATTATTTAACATGTAAGGTTCTGGGATGAAATTCACATCATGTTTAAGTAGAATATTATCAGTAGGTTAAGCCAGTCGATCACTGCAGAGTAGTGGTCAATGACGACAGTACATGGAAAAAGAAACACTGAGAGTTTCATCACTAGATTTTATAGTTGTATAAGGGATCCATTTTATATTTAGTCAAGAACGAATGGTTTGAGGAGTATGAGATAGATTTTACATTGATCCATGCTTTTAAGGAGAACTAGGTGTCATTTGTTGTGATGATGCTTCGTGGGGCAGTAATGTAGTGGTGGTTTTTTCTCCATGGGGGATTCGAGGTGTCTACATTCTCATGGGAGGATTTCTAAGACAAGTTAATGTTGTGTTTCTTTCTTAGACCTTGATGTAGACCATTCGAGAGAATCTTTTTACCCTTCGATTGGGGAGTTCTATTTTGAATGAGTGTGGAATCAATTTCAGGGACCTTTTCTGATATTATTTGAACCTATTTCTGTTGGATGTGGCTCTGGTGAAGAACCTCAAGAAGGTTTTGCGTATAAAGATCCAAAACAATGACACCCATTTATGATAAACTAAATATGTTCGGGTACTAGAAATGAAAGAGGTTATAAATAGGGTGTTATCATGAATAATATTATCATGAGATGGGACTTGATAATATTCCTTAAGAAGGAGAGTAGTGGTATGCGGATCTCAATTTTTAGGGATGAAGAATTTTCTTTCAGCAAGAGTAGTTCCTAGCCCTCATTGTCATGTTATACTTTAGGAAATATAACTCCGGCCTATGCTAAGAGATCAAGGATTTTTTTCGTGTGGGGGTTGAGGACATCAGAAGTGAGAGAGCCCAACTATTCTGAGTAGTCAACATGCTCCATGTGTTACACTTCATGTTTTTCCATTAAGGCAGTATTAGCTGAGGTATTAGAAATAGGTTTCACCATCTTTGTATCAACAGAGTGATGATGGGGTAAAAAGATGGAATACCAAGGATGCTCCCCATTCTCTATGTCTTGAGTGTGGCCATGGTAGTTTTAATCATCAGGGTCAGAGAGGTTGTTTATTATGTCGTGATCTTCTTAGTGCTTTATAATTTCCATTGTCAGGAGGGAAAAACATCATTCAATGTTCCCATTTATTGTCATATACATTGTTTTATGCCTTTTATGATTCATTATAAACACACACATTCATATCATCAGCCCTTTTAAATGCATTGGGACATGAGGTATAGGGTATTAATGTTTCATTAGCATTGACTATGCTAGTAGAAGTCTGAGATGACTTGTTTTTAGTAAGAAAATATTTTGAGGTAGTGTTGGAGAAGCATCACTCTTGTGGAGATTTCCTATGATTAGGAATATGACCAAATTATGTCATTCTCACAATGTATATGATGTATTTGTTGTAGGTTATCTCAGATTGAAACAGGAGGTAGGTGTGTTATTTAATGGTGGTGGAAAGGTAGTGGTGTTTGTTGGAGAGAGATACACTCGGATGGGTCAGTGGATTGTTTCATCCTTTACATTCATTATGGTTGAGATGATAACGAGTTTGTTGGAGGTTATGCAATTTTAATATTGTAGGGTCTTGGAAGAGTACCATGATGTCTTTATAGACTATTTTTTATCATTACCCCATCGATGATAGATTGAGATTGGAATGAAGCTACATCCATGAGTGTCTTGTTTATAATTGTCTCTGTATAGGATGACAATGTTTGAGTTTATTGAGTTAAATATATAACCTCTATGTTAAATCACCATGTGATTTTGTTTAGCTGAGTGAGTCACCGTGGGGAGCTCTAGTTTTTATCATAATGAAGGATGATGGTTGTTTGCGGTAGTGTATTGATTTTCTTTTCTTAAAAAAAGGTACTATGAATAATCATTATCATCTTCTACAGATTGATTATTTATTCGATCAACTGAAGTATGAAAATTGGTTCTTAAGGGCCAACTTATGGTAACAATATATTCATATGTGTCCAAATGATGAGGATATCATGATGACTTCATTCCATTGTCGTCATGGGCATTATGTGATCGGTGTGATGTTGTTCATTGTGATCAATGCTCTATATATGTTCATTGGGATGATGAACACTATATTCCTTGAGTTCATTGATATGTTCATATAGTATTCATCTGCATGCCATTTTGGGATTTAATTGTAAATTTTAGTTATTTGGGATGTTGTCGATGTGTGATTTGTGTCCTCAAGAATTCCATTTCATTGGGCATGTTGTATCTCAAAAGGGTTTATCTATGAATTTGTTGAAGTTAAAGTAAGTAATTTCCTTGGAATCCCCTAAGACAGTTCCATATATTTGTTGTTATCTTGTTCTTGTTGTTTATTACAAGTGTTTCATAGCAAATTTCTCTTGGTTTACGAAACCTCTTATAGCATTGACCAAAATGCATTGTAGCTGGTTTCTCTTTGGTTACAAATCATTTGATTTTTTTAAACAAAATGGATCAGGAATTCATATGGACTGATCAATTTAAGGAATATTTCGATTATATAAGGAGAAGTTGGTCAATGCTTCAGTTTTTTGGTCATCGATTAGATGAATGCCCAGCACAGAGTTACCGATGGCTTTCCCCATCCATTGAATATTACTTACTTAATGTTGGAGGACATCTCGATGGACTTTGTTACCGGTTTACCTCAAGATCAAGAAGGATTTGATGACATATGAATAGTTTTTGATGATTTAATGAAATTAAATCACATCATAGTAATCTAGTATTCGATATCGATGGAGTTTTCGTCGAGGTAGTATCCATATGAGGTTTTTAGAATTCATTATGTCCCAAGGATTTTCATTTTTTATGTTGATCCTCATTCATGCCTCTAGGGTAAGGAGTTTTATCTTGAATTCATTTGGTTCTTAGCTATTCCTTAGTAAATATCTTTTTTTATACGTATGATCATATAGAGAACACCATCCAAACACTTAAAAACTCGATGTGCACTTGAGTCCTTGATTTTGTAGGTTCGTGTATAAGGAACATACCCTGGGTTGAGTTTTCCTACAAAAAAATCTTCCACTAAACCTTCAGTATGGTTCCATATAAATAATTTTATTTCCTAACATTAGGTTATTCGTTGTTCTGGATTTGGATCTGATAGTCAGTAATTCTTGTGCGAAAATTGGTACAGAACATGATAGAGATGGTTCCGGTGATTAGGGAGATGTTAAAGGCCGTGCATAATAGTTAGAAATCCTATGTCGATCATAGGAGTAGACCATGGTTTTTTGATTTTGTGGATCAAATGTTTCTAGAGGTTACTCCCTAACACAGGCAGTGATGTATTGGTCATTGGAATAAGCTTTATCCCCAGTATGTTTGTCCTTTTGTGGTTTTGACCCATGTTGGAATTGTGGTGTATCGAGAAGCAAATCCCCCAAGGATGAGAAAGATACATGATGTTTTTCATGTGTCGCAGCTCCATTAGTATATTCATGATGTCTCTCGTGTCATTGATTGGGGAAAGAACAATATTGACAATGATGCATCCATTGAGGATAAGCATTTCATGAACCAGGACTACAATGGGGCTGTGATGAATGAGTGTGCTCACCCCTTGGTTCATTTCTTGTGGAAGCTATGTGGCATGGAGGAGAGTACATGGGAACATGAGTCCCATATACATGCTTTGTACCCAGAGCTTTTTGATGTTAAACAATATTTTTATAATGATGTTTATATTGTAATCATACACTGTTATAGTTTAGAGATAGATTCTGTGGATTATTATTGTGGCTATATCTATTTTGAGAGTTACCTACCACTAGAGAGTCGTTAGTATCAAGTTGTAGATTTCATATGGGTTTTCATTGTTTGTTTGATGAATTGGTTGAGCTCATTTGGTGATGAGATCAATGAGAAGTCTTGAAGGGAGTTTGTTTGGACCTTTTATATATTTTGTCTATGGGTTTTTAAAGGATACTCGGGGAAGAGAATGTTAGGAGTGTTATTTAATGTAATGGCCCAGACCACATTGGTCCATTCCATTACTGAAATCTGGTGTTTGATGTGTTCTAGGAGTTCATAGTGACATATTCCAAAAAGAGCCCTAAATTTTTCAATTATGTGAATAGTGATTCCCATTCTGTGAACGGAGCCACTTCCGAGTCATCTATTGGTGTGTCATCTTTCAGTAATTCATCTGTCGATGAGTCAATCATTGGAGAATCAGCTGTCAGCGACTCACCTATCAGTGAGGCATTTTTTTGTGATTAGTCTCTCAGTCAGTCATCTGTCAGTGATTCATGTATTGGTCAGTAATCTATCAGTGATTCATCTACCGGTCAGTCATCTGTCAGTGATTCATCTCCAGGTGAGCCATCTATCGGTGAGTCCTCTATCAGCGAGTCATTTGTTGGTTAGTCATATATAATTGAGTCATCTATCTGTGAGCCATATTTTAGTGATTCCATTATGAGTGATTCATCTATAGTGGAGTATTATGTCAGTGAATCAACTATCGGCGAGTCCTCATTCGGCGAGTCATCCTTTTGTGATTCATCTATCAATAAGTCATCAATCTGGGATTCATCTATTGGTGGCATTGCGACATCTATCGGTGAGTCATTATTTAGTTATCAATTTGTCGGTGAGCCATCATTTGATGAGTCATCTATCTGTAAGTCATCGTATTCTATCATTGAGACATCTGTTGGTGATTCATCTATACATGTGTAATCAATTAGTTAGTCATCTATCCGAGAATCATTTTTTTGTAGGCAATACAATGTTTTTTGATATACCGATGAACAATGTTTCCAGCATCCTAGAATTACTCCCATTAGAAATTTTCATTGACCTTAAATTATTTGAAATACATTTTAAGAGATTTAATGGATATTAAAAGCCTTTAAATTCTACCAGGAAATCCCTATGGGACTTGAGGGTTTTACATGGTGAAACTGTGTGGGTAATTAAGATATATATTTAATGAAAATTCAACCATATCACGTTTTGTGAGTCTCGGATCTTATCCATCTATCCCATGGGCCTTCACCTAATTCATTTATTCTCCTTCCTCATAATAAGTGGCTTATAGGACATTTTTTTCTGATGTTATGTGCGATTGTGGTGTAAAAATTGGATTGAATTTTACCAAAATTTCTTCATACAATGTTTCACCCCTTGTTTTGATGCAAATTGTATGTTTTGATCCGTCTTTGATAGAAGTAATGTTCTATATATACTGTTTTGGGTTCATTGATATGTTTCCTTCTATTCTGCATTCCATGTTGCAGAATGTGATATCCATATTTCTAATGGACCATTATTGGGTGTTGGTTAATGTGTTTGTGTTGTGGTATTCTTGGGTGGATGTCGTGGTTGTAGGAGAGTTGATCATGATCCATTGTGTTGGCCTGTTCTCATGTATAGAACATCAAAAACCATTTGAGTTAGGGGATTCATCTATTCAATAATCTTTTTACATGACGTCATACAATTACTATGATTTACCCAATAGAATATAATTAATTTGTCATTATAAACATTGAATTATAGTGCATGATTGGTATTGATCGTATATTGTTTATTTATATATTGTGATAATGACTTGCCTCATGATTTTCAAAATAGTGTGGTATGTATGAAATGATTGTTTAGTATATCACTACCACAAAACTGGGCAAGTCCAGCACCACCCCTTTATCCGTGCTAACGAAAAAGTGCTGATAAACTTACCCCTTTATTAGCGCTTTTTTTAGCATTGATAAAGGTACCCCCTTTATCAACGCTTTTTTAGCGCTGATAAAGGGACCACCTTTATCAGTGCTTTTTTAGTAGCATTGATAAAGGGGGGGCATGTATCCGCGCTTTTTTTAAAAGCACTGATAAAGGGTTTGACTTTAGAAAAAATTAATTAAAAATAATATATAAATATATAAATATATCAAAATAGTTATATTGAAATTAATATAATATATAATTTTTAGATATATTTTAGATAAGTATAAATTTACATTTACACTTAATATAATTAATATATAATATATTTATTGAAAATGACTTATAAAAAAATAAAAAAAAATATTTTTCATTAATAATAGTATAATTATTATGGAGTAATAGTCATTTAATAACAAAATAAAGACTAAAAAAATAAAAAAAATTATAAAAAGATCTAAAATATGTTGAAAACTCAACTAGAACTTCAAACAGCCATAACATTTCATCCGGGTGTCCGTTTGAGCTTTACCACATATCAAATCGTAGCTTGCGACAAGCTCTACGTACCTGGAACCCAGGGTGTCCCCAGTAAATGTTTTATGGAGGCCAAAAAAGGCCAATATGGCCTCCGAAACTGATTTTTTAGTTGGGGTACCCCGATTTTTTAACATTTGGTGGATTTTTATCCTTGTTTAAGGGGGTATCATTGGATTTTTTTGGTGGGGACTGAATTTATTCCAATGTATTACATTGATATTGATATTTTTTTTTTAAATTTTATTGTTTTTTATAATGCACTGCTATTTATAATCAAATATATAAATATATGTACAGGTTTTTTATATATTCCCACATAAAATTGTAATTTTTTAAATAAATAAGTAAACATATTTTCATATAAAATATATTAGCTTTGTCTAAATAATAACTAATATCCATTTTATTTAAAATACCAATACATGAATATTTATATAACTATATATTAATATAACTATATATATATTAATATATGACTATATATATTATTATAACTATATATATATATATAATAATATAACTATAAATATATATATTAATATAACTATAAATATATATAGTAATATAAATATATATATATATTTATATATATTAATATAACTATATATATTAATATTAAAATATATATTACTATTCAAATAAATATACATATATATATATAGATATATCATAAATAAGAGAAAAAATCAATATAGGGTAGTGTGAAAGTCTTTAGGTGCGCAGGGGGGTGGTTTTGAGATCAAATCTAGGTGGAGGCATGGGCACGCGCACAAGGGTGATTTAGAATGGTAGCACTGATAAAGGGTGTAGGCGGTGCATACGGGCACTGGAGGAGAGGCAAAGTGCTGATAAAGGGGGGCACAAGCGTTGTAAAAAGCCGCCCTACTGGACTTGATTGGTAATATTTTTTTAAATTTTTTTAATTTTTTTTAATGTTTCATGTTTTATCACCGCTAAAATAAGTTCTGATAAAAGGGGTCTTTTATCAACTCTAAAAATAAATCCCTGGTAAAATACCCTTTTATCAGCGCTTCATTTTAGCACAGACAAAATACCCCTTTTATCAATGCTTTTTTTAGCGCTGATAAAAGGTGTCTTTATCAACGCTTTTTGGAGCACTGATATAGGGGACCCCCCCAATATCTGAACCGACATTAATATCTATTTTCTAGAGCTGTTAAAGGCCATTTTTAGCGATGATAAAAGAGTTTTTTTAGTAGTTTTGTTTCTTGATGGATATTGGGAAATAAGGTAATGCTGAGATTCATTATAAATTTATTTGGCCAATGATAAACTGGTATATTAATGAATTTGGTTATTTTTTTTGTTCATGGTTTTAAATCAAATGAATGATATTAAGCATGGTTAATTGAATTAATTAATTCAATATGGAATAATTTAATGATTTTTCGATAAAGATTATGTGATGAATTGTTATGAGTTAAACACCTTCTTTTAAATGAGATTTTTCTTATTCATTGGAGATGTGAGTGCTCATTGTATGTAAATGTTGAATTTGTTTTTCATGGCCTAGAGACTAGTTAATATATTGTGTGGTTCTTTCTTCTTGTGATGTGGTGTGATCTTGGTATGGATTACCCTAGGGGTCTATTTTTTTATGTGGGGGTAGGGTTTCCTAGTGGTTGTCATGGAACCAGTTGACACCAAGAGTGGAAAAATGAAGGGGTTTATGCATGTGGGTGTTGGGGAAGACACTGAAGATAATGAAATGGGTTGGATGTGAATGATATAATATTATAGAATATTATTGTTTGTTTGTATCATTTAGTTTTACCATTTCATGAATAATAAGTTCTTTCATTCTATCCTTCCAAAATAGGTGAAAATGTGTGTGGTATTAAATGTGCTTTCCATGTTTATTTATTTTTAGATGGATGGATCTATTATCCATCAATTTGTGGTGGAGATTCGAGGAGTATTTTATACAGTCACCATGTTTTTTCGCTCATGTTCAGTAGATATGAAGTTTTTAATATAATACCATGAAATATGTAAAAGTGATACTACAATCAATAAATTATTAAATATATGATGTTGAACTCATGGGATTAGAACTATCTGGGATGCAGTGCTGAGGATGTATCTATAATGGAACAATGGACTTGGTTTGGTTGTTTGTGGAGGCCATAGATCATGTAAGTAATGATAATTAAATGTAATGTGTAAATGATAATAGATATTTAATGGTTAAACAAATAATTAACATAAAATGGATGTGATAAAAATAGATAAAGTTATCTTATGCATCTGTTTAAATTGTTTTGTACTTATAGGATTCAATATCATAGAATTGTATTCATGGTGTCTGAGAGATGTTATCTACAGTTGAATCTACGACTTGGTTATGTCCATAGTGTGGTTTCTAGCTATATCGTATTATATAACTTTTCGTTTATCTATGTTATTCCACCCTAATGGTTAATAAAATTTACACCCTAGGGATTCTGACCCATGGGGGGGGGGGGTGTTCCCCAACATCCTAGTGGGATGATGGTTTGCTGACTACCCTCGTTGTCCCTAGTCCCTTATCACGGTAGTTACCTTTGACAGTAAGAATTTCAGTCAGCATTCCCCTTATTTTTTGTAGAGGGATGTAATGGATTGGGGTTATTCATACCAATATATTTTGAATATAGTTTCCTATGGATTACGATGGGTGTATTGGGAATAGGTTATGATGGATTTATGATCCTTACAAACTGGATGGTTTTTAATGTATTGAGGTATAATACCCGATGTATGATTCACATTATGAATGATTTGTTGTATCCAAGAATCTACTAGGTTACCTTGGTTATATTGCATAGTGTTTTTTTTGCACTAGGTTCCTATTGTGGATCTTCGACGATTTGTTTTTAAACAGGCCTTTTTGGACAGAGATATTTATGATGCATGATGTTGGGTAAAATAGGAATACTATTGGGGAAGTTTTATATTGGTTCCATTGATATTATTTAATAAATTATATATTCTTTTATGTGATACTTTGAGAGAGTATACATGGTGAGGTTGGGAATATAGAATACATGTTTATGTGATGAGTTAGTTTCACTTATTGTTTAATAAGATTTATCAGGAATTTTTTACACTTTCATTAGATGCTCAAGGGAGAATCCAAATATGAATAATATTATACTCACCATTCCTATATATATATTGGTATTTATGTCACACAGAGCAGCATAGAGATCATGATGGTTACTACTAGCTATGGGTTGCAAGAGTTGTTTGGTCTTTGTGGTCAAATATATTTTACTTTATTTTGGTACTTGTTGTTTTTTCATTTAGTTTTTGTAGTTTATACATGAAATTACATTTGTGTACTTGGGATAAATTTTATATTTTACTCTAATGATGATATCATTGGTTTATTCCATATCTACCTCGTTCGCATGTGTTGAATTGTAGGTTCATGGCTCATACATATTTTTTTACTATAGCCTCAATGCTAATCACTAGCCCATGAACTACTAAAGGTGGGACATTGGTGCCTCTATCTCTCTCATCTCACTGTTGGCCAAAGGCGGTTTTCAATGAGGGGAGGGGTCATGACAGAGTGGTATCAGAGGTCTGGTTGAGGGATAGAATGGATTTTGAGATAGGAATAGGTTAGGTTTCATGGGTTTGTAGGGAATCAGTGTCAACTATTTTTAGAAATCATTATAAACATGATTGTCCAGCTGAGACATTCGTTTCTAGGGAACCCATTTATCAGATGCATGATTGATAATTTGTATAGTGGAAACTATATTATGGGATGAAATATTCATGGTAGAGCCCTAGGAAAGGATCAAACATATTTAATCTATATGTATGTGTTTGAATGGGTAAACCTTGGTATAGATTATCATAAAATTAATAAATAATAGTAATTATTTAAAAAATGTTTATTCATTCATATTACATGATTAGGTACTATAAATATTTTTTATTCTTTATGTATGGATCCATGTCAATGTCCACATCAGGTATTCATTGAATTTGTCCTGCTAGCTCTACCAGCAGATCCCCACAGAGTAGATGTTGACAAAGGCGACAGATGGATTATGAATCATTGAGAGTTGTAGTGAAAAAATTCTACATCAGTATGAGGGATCCATTTTAAATGCAATCATGGATGACTAGTTGGAGGAGGTTGATATAGCATTTGGTTTGATCCATGTTTGGAAGGAGCATTAGGTTTTGTTAGTTGTGAATATGTTGTATGGGTTAGTGAGAAAGTGGATGTTCTAATTCCTCAGTGATCATGAGGAGTCAGCGGCCCTCTGGGAGGTGTTCCATAAGATGTTCAGTGTCATGATTTTTTCTTCGACTGTGATGGTGTCCAGTCACCATGAAATTTTTACCCATTGATAATGGAGCTCCAGTTTGTGAGGGTATAGTTTCCATTTCAAGAACCTTTTACAATATGCTTCGAACCAATTTCCAAATAAGGAGTTATGGGGGATGCATTTCTAGAAGTATTTTCATCCATATATCTAGTCCCATGTCATCTCGTAAATACTGAATACATATCATGAGGTTCTGGACAGGGTTGAGGTAATCAAGATGATATTATCCAGAACTGGAACATTTTGAGAGGGTATTCAATAGATTCATCACGAAGAACATCAATGGTATGTGGTTTCTATTTTTTATTGTAAATTATTTTTCATTCAACCTGAGGGTAGTTCCCCACCCTTGGTATCTCATTTCTGTAGTGGATGCGTCACTCAGACCAATGCCAATGGATTAGGTACTTGTTTTTCTTGTGGAGTTTGAGGTAATGAGTTGCCCATACTTTTTGAGTAGTCAGCGTGTTCATGGTGTTCTGCTTCAAGTTCCTCCATTGAGAATGTGTTATCCATGGAAGTAGTAGTAGGTTGCACCACCAATGGATCAACAAAATAAGAAGGGGTAGTCCTAGGAAAACAACTGTATTCTCTGCATCCTAAGAGAGTAGAGTGAGGTCATATAACACCCTAAGCATCCATGGTATGTTTCACTTTGAATAATGCAATAGATTGTATTATACGCAACTTCGAGATTCTAACACACCACGACCAATCAAAGTAGCCATTATGAATAGAAATACCCACTTTTTGAAATTTTACCAATTTTTTTCATTCAAAATTGACATCATTTTTAGATTTTGAATATCGAAATTTTCTTTGGGTGAATTTTTGGTATTTTTCTGAAAACATTCAATTTGTGATGAATAGTGAAAAAACACAGAGAAATTGTTTAAAACTGCTTTTTTTAAATAAATATTTATTTTATTAAAATTTATTATAGATAAAAATAGACACATAATACCAATATTTTTTTAATTTAAATCATTAGGGTCAGTTTATAATAATTTTAGATATATAAAAATTTTATTGATCTTTTTACCATCATTTACCTATCTACTAGGAGCATTTGAAAATTTACATAAATCATAATTTTACCACTTCTGTGAGTTGAATTTAAAATATTTGAGAGACAGAGTGAATATCATGGAGTAAAATGTGGTTCAATAAGATAAAATTAATTTTTGGTGAATAGTATCTTTTTACTTTTATTTACCACGGTTAAAGGTAAATATGGTAATTAAAGGTAAAAATTGATAATATTATTACCCTAAAAATGCCATATTTCTATTATATAAGTATAATTCGATCAAAAACAACTTTAGGAATAAAGAATGATCCTTTAGGTCCACATGGATAATATTAGGACCCATATTATTATTTTATTTAAAGAAGAGTTAAAAGTGATAAAATCTATGTTGAATAACTAAAACATTTTTAATATAGGGTTATACAGAAGATAAATTTGACTATAAATTTTCATTATAAATCTAAAAAGATTTCCTATATAATGGTATTTTATTTCTATTTTTTAGACATTAAATAATTTAAATTATTTATGACACAATGATGATGCAATAATTACCTAATTAATGAAATATTCAAATAATTAATATTATAAATATCCAAATAAATATAATTTGAGACATTTTATGAATTCTTATAACTTTATAGGTTAATATGATATGTTATTGTTGGTTAAATAAAAGTTTTTTGAAGTAATAATGTTTTTATGAATTTAGAAAAGACAAAATACCAAAGAGTTTCAAAATTGACATAAAACAGTTTTTAAAACAAATATTATATTAATAATGGATACTCTATTCATAAAAATATAATGTTTTTCCAAAGGACTTTTTTAATGAGAGGTGTATCATTAATGAACCACTTTATGTTCTCTTGAAGTATATAGTCAGTTTATTATCCACATAATAAAAACATACAAAGAGACATGATAAAATGTCAAACTATTTAACTATGGGTTAAATATATAAGATAAAGTTAATATAGTGTCCCAAACCTGTCTAAAACCTATTTTTGAATGTATTTCGATCCATAACCACCTTAGACTTTAAATAATTCATTTTTGATCCCTTATAAACTGAAAATGTATTTATTATAAAATAATATTTCTAGCTTTTTTCTTAAGGTTCTCCTCACCCCTCTTATAAAAGGGCACTCCTCCATCACTCTAATTCACACCATCAATGCCATTTGGCTCGGCCAACCCATGCCCAAATACACACTCAACTATCATCCCTTCTTTCTTAAATGCCTTCCTTTAGTCATAAATCCAACCTAAGGAGAACTTTTGATCAAATCAAATTGAATAAACCGAAGAAGAGGTAATAATTTCACCACCCTCTTTCAAGTTCTTATCTTCTTCCACTTCCTTATTATTTGTTGTTTCCATTATAAAATAATAACTATAGTATATTATATATACCGTGATGTTATTATAAATATGGTACAACCAAATTCATTATTTTATCCATCCTTTGAATGACATGTCACCATACGTGTGTACGTACGACTTACCTTCTCCATGTTGTGGTGTATTTGTTATTCAATACATTATTATTTGGATGGGTATAATAATGATATATAATTGACTTAAATAATAAATATAACATGAAAATTATTCTGTATATATGATATACTATCGAATTATAAAAGATTTTAAAATCAAAATAATGATATTGTCACTCATGCGTACGTACGAATTACCGTCTCCTCGAACGTGATGAGATTCCTTCTGCATCGTATCAATTCAAGACTAATTTTCTTTAGATGATTAAAAATAATGTTTAAAGACTTTATATAATTTTTTATATTAATAAGATAAATCCCATCCATAATAAATATGACTCACTTAACAAAGAATATAAAATAAAATTAATTTGTTAACACCCGAAACGATGATAATACTAAGATATTATTTACAAAGCAATGTTAAAAGATCATATATGATATCATATTAATGTAAATAATTCTTGTATATTTTAATAACTATTTTTTCACCATTATACATACTTTTAGCCTACCCTTGACCAAGTAAAAGTACAAGTTAAGGGTTTATTTCACAATCTCTTCATTATCTGAGGTTGTTTCAACGTAATTATATAATGGGACCTCTTTATCATTCACATAAATGTTTCTTAAAAATTTATTTCAAAACATTCTTAATATTTTATAGACTATGGGTTTAAGTAATTTATACCCTTGTTCGTCCTTTTATAAGATGTTTATAATGGAATCATTCTGTCATTTTTCAAACAAGGCATTATTTAACATTTTCGACAAAATTAAGGCAATAATTTATTTTTTTAACTTATACGGTGGGTACATATATTTTTCTCTGTTATAAAAATCGATGATGATTTCCTTAAAATCATATAAGAATATTTTCAAAGTAAATGTTTTCTTTTATAATTATGTGACTTTTAAATGATTTCTAAAAACATATAGTTCTCTCAAATAGTTTTGATTTCATCTATTCCAACATCATTTGATGGATTATAATCTTATAAGAAATTTATTAATTATAATACAAAACTTCCATATAGTAGTGAAGGTTTTGTGATATGTTTTACTATGGATGTGTAATTTTTATACCATTCACGGTTTATAGAGATTGTTTTGACATTTTGTATGCTAGTTTTAATATGAATGTTTATGTTATTCTTAAACCTATTCATATGTGGAATGCATAGGACATAGTAAGTGATGGGTGTAGCCCGCTATAGCTCCTCGATGCATCGGAAGGTCTCATGAGACAAACTAGTGTCTTGGCACAAGGACTTGGAAAAATCTTATTTTTAGTCATGGTGAAAGGCCTTGACAATGTGGTTATGATAGTCTGGTATAATGCATTCCGTCACTATGAAAGTGGTTACTGATATTTCATGTGAATATTCTACTAATAGAATATCCATGTGAATAAGTAAATTGCATTATTTCATTTTATTTTTTTCAATATTATTTTGATGTTCAAGTTTAAAAATATTTTGTTTTAGTTGTACATTTCCTAAAATGTGTAGGCTTTTTTATGAAAGTTTACACTATATTGTTATCCTTACTTATCATATGAGCTCACCCCCTTCTTTATTTTATTTTTTCCAGGATGTGAAGAAGTATTTTATGACAGACCTGCAGGGATAGTCTAAGGGGATATACATGTGGAGTATGGATACAATTTTGTTTTAGTATCACTTTATCATGTAATTAATGTCTTATAAATGTATCTAGTGCTTCAAAGGCTACTTAACTAATCCATATTTTGAGACTTGATCTTTTGTGATCATTCCAATGTTATGTAATAATGCACCGACTATGGGTAACTGGGCTAGGGGCGTTATAGTTGTTATCAGAGGAAGTTTAGTACAAACCACAGAAGCTAGATTTTGATAAACTATGATTAGAGCACATAGAACTAATATAGACTTTGAGGATTAGTATTTATTAACTTCCTAGAGATATTGTATTGTAGATATTTTGTGAGTTTCCCACGTAATACATATCTTTCTGGATACAAGCATGTAGAGGTGTCTCTGGCACAGATGTACGTAGGGGTAAAACTCAAAAACACCACCTTGAGCTAGACTCGAACAGGAACTGGTGCACGACAACGGGCTTTTCTACTCTCTTGGATATGACACTCCCAGGGGATATGCTTAAGATAATTCTCATTTTCATTACAAACCATTATGAAAGGTTTATGAGTATATACTTCTTCAGAGAAAACATTTTTATGATTATGGATTATATCCATAAACTGTTCAATTTATGTTAAGTGTTTTACAAGTTTGGATTTATGTATTGTGATTCATAATATAATCTAGTGTATGCCATTATTTATAAATGGAACCTAGTGGAAGGAATGGAAACCATATCAATGCATTCACTCTATTTATGGATTTCCCTCCTACTCGAGATAAATATAGTAGAGCTAGGGATACAACTAGTTCTGATTAGATTATCACTATTCTGGGACAACTCACTCATGTTATGAATAATAACCTTACCCCTATGGAGCACCCTGATTCGCAGCATTTAAGATCAATGTTAGATCTCTTAATGAAGGAAAAACTACCAATATTAAATGGGAGAAAAAATCCATTGGTAGTTGTGCAATGGATAAGTTCCCTACAGAAAATATTTCTGGCTATGGGGAGTAGTGAAAGGGAAAAATTTGTCATGGAAATTTATCACCACACTAGATATACTTATAAATGGTGGTCATTGATACAAAAAAAGAAAGATTAAGAAGTATCAAGCATGGAATCGAAGGAGTTTAAAGATATTTTCTTAGAAAAATACATTCCTTATGACCATGGACTTGATATGGAAATACAATTTCTACGTTTGTAGAAAAAAGGAGGATGATAATGTTGCAATGTTTGAGTATAACATTACAAGGATAGCAAGTCGTGTTGTAGATTATATATGTAATCCAAGAAGTAAGATTGATCATTTATTTGATGGGTTAAAACCATTTCTCCAATGAGCATTAGTCTCTAAATCCTTCTCGTCGTACGAAGATATTGTCTCATGTGCAATCAAGGCCAAAAAATAATTCTCTTATTCTTACGACTTTAAAACAAAGAAAGAGAATAAGAGATCTGTTGAACACTCTGGAAATAAGAATAAGGGGAAGAAGAGAAATTTTGAATATGAATCCTGCAGTAAATGTGGGAAGAAACACCCTGGGACTTGCCTAAAGGGAATGAGACTATGTTATAAGTGTGGAGAAAAAGGCCACCAATCTCATGATTACAAGGGGATGAAAGAGGCTACTGATGATCAACGCTATAATTTCAGGGATATGGGACACTATGAAATGAATTTCCTAAGAGTTAGGAAAAAATACCTCATAAAAGGCCAATGGATCATGGCAAAGCTTATGTTATCACTACTGCTGAGGTTTAACCTCCAAAAGATTTGGTATTTGGTAATTTAATGGTTTCCTCAAGTTTAGGCAATGCTTTATTAGATTATGGATCATCACCTTGTTTCATATCTTCCTAGTTTTCTAAGAATATTTGATATTTACAATTTGATTTTACATGGGGGCTATCAGTAAAAACTCATATGGGATGTATCATTGCAATAATTTTTTGTGAGTCAATTCCTATTAAGGAATATAAACATTATTTATCTATTGATCTCATCGTCACACCCACGATTTAATTTGATATAATCCTTGGTATGGATTGGATTTCGGACCATGATGTGAATATTTACTGTAAGAAGAAGTTGGTTACAATTTTTTATGATGATAAGGAGTACCTTATCTTGAGAGCAGAAACATCACCACCTAATTATGATCTCGATCCACCCCTAGTAGCAAAACTAAATTCAATTATTTTGTAGGAAGATAATTAAATAACTATGGGTGTGGAAAATAGTGTTAAAATATAGGATGTATCTATTATGAACGAATTTTTTGATGTGTTTCTAGAATATTTACCTGGACATCATCCATAAAAAGAAATTTATTTTCCCATTGATTTAATTCCTAAATCAAGGCCCATATTGAAGACCCCTTATAAAATTTCCATTGTGGAATTGAGTAATAAGGGATTTATTCTCCCTAGTGTTTCTCTATGGGGAGCCCCTGTAATTATTGTTAAGAAGAAAGATGGATCAATGAGGTTGTGCATTGACTACAGGGAGATCAATCTCATAACAACAAATAACAAGTATCCCCTACTTCGCATTGATGATTAATTTGACCAGCTTCATGTATTTCAATACTTTTCAAAGATTGACCTTTGATCTAGATACCATATGTTGTGCGTGAAGAAGGAAGACATTCTATAAACAGCATTTCGAATCAGGTACATGCATTACGAGTTTACTGTAATGCCTTTTGGGATGACTAATGCACCCTCTCTTTTCATTGATCTAATGAATAATGTTTTCAAGGAACAACATGATGAACTTGTAATGGAATTTATTGATGATATCTTGGTATCTCCATGGAAGGGTGTTATACGTTTCGGTAAGAAGGTAAAATTGAGTCCCTAGTAGATCAGACATTTTGAAATTCTAGAATGAATTTGGGCTGTAGCTTAGAGTTTAGAAATGCCGCGAAATCTTTCCAAAGTTCACGATGTGTTCTACGTATCACTGTTGAAAAACTACATCCCAGACCCAACACATGTACTCACCTATGAAGAATTAGAACATGAACCTGATCTGTCTTATTCCGAAGAGCCCGTCAGTATTCCTGATACGAGAAAACTTGTATTGAGAAACCGGACGACTCGTCTGGTAAAATTTCTAAGGAGAACCCATAAGATGGAAGAGGCAACATGGGAACCCGAGGAACATAGTATGAAGAACCCCCTGAGTCTTTTTATGCATTAATACTCTTCAAATTTCGAGGATGAAATTATTTTATGGAGAAGTGAATATAACACCCCATGATTCCACGGTATGTTTCCCTTTGAATAACGAAATAGCTTGAATTGTATGCCACATCGAGATTTTAACACACTACGACCAATAAATGTATCTTTTATGAATCGTAATACCCACTTTTTTAAATTTTAAAAATTTTATCTTTCAAAATGGACTTCATTTTTGGATTCGGAATATCGAAATTAGCTCAGGTTGAATTTTTTGTATTTTTATGATAACATTTTTTGATGAATAGTGAAAATACAGTAAGTCATTGTTTAAAACCCAATTTTTTAGTTAAATAATTATTTAATTTATTTAAATATATTTTAGGTCAAAATAGACACATAATACCTATATATGTTCAATGTAATTCATTGAAGTCATTTTATAATAATTTTATATATATATAAAATTTACTAAACTTTTTACTGTCTTTTACCTACATTCTCGGAGGTTTTGCAAATTAATATAAAACATAATTTTACCTCTTCTATGAGTTGAATTACAAAAATATGAGAGGCGCAGTTAATATCCCGGAGTAAAATGCGGTTCAATAAGATAAAAATAATTTTTGGTGAATATTAACCTTTTACTTTTATTTACCACGGTTTAAAGTAAATAGGGTAATTAAGGGTAAAAATGATATTCTAAATACCCTAAAAAATCTCTTAATTCTATTGGATAAGTATAATTCGACCAAAAAAAACCTTCGGAATAAAATATGATCCTTCAGTTCCATATGGATTAGATTAGGACACTTATTATTATTTTATTTAAAGAAGAGTTAAAGGTGTTAAAATCCAAGATTAATAACTAAAACATTTTTAATGTCGGGTTATACATATGATACATTAGTCTATAAATATTAATTAGAAAGATAAAATTACTTTATACATAATGGAATTATATATATATATTTTAGACATTAAATAATTTAAAATAATTACGACACAATGATAATGCATTAATTAAATATTTATTTAAATATTAAAATAATTCATTTTAGAAATAGCCAAATAAATGTAATTTGAGACTTTTTATGAATACCACTAATTTTCTATGACAATATGACATGTTATAGTTTGTTAGTAGAGTTTTTTCGATGTAATAATTATGTTATAAATTTTACAAAAACAAAATACCAAATAGTTTCAAAATTGACATAAAAGAGTTTTTAAAACAGATATTATATTATTAATTGATATAATATTCCTAAAAATCAAAAAATTAGACAAAGGACATATATAATGATAGGTGTATCATTATTGAACAAATTTTCATTCTCTTGGAAGTATATTGTATGTTTATTAACCATATAATATTAAAATACAAAGAGACATTGTAAATGTCAAACTATTGAACTATGAGTTATGTCTAAAAGATAAAGTTAATATAGTGACCCAAACCTATCTAAACCCTATTGGTTGAGTGGTATATGATCCATTCCCACCTTATACTTTATATAATCTATTTTGGAGCCAATATAAACCTAAAATTAATTTATTATAAAATAATATTTCTAGTTATTCCTAAGGTGCCCATCACCAATATTATAAAAGGGAACTCCCCCTTTTCTATAATTTACACTGTCAAATACCTTTTTATCAGCCAAACCCTGCCCATATACACTCTCATATATCCTCCCTTCATCATAATGGCCTTAATTTAGTCATAAAGACAACCCATGGAGCCCATTTGATCAAATCAAAATGAAGAACCTGAAGAGTATTTAATAATTTCCCCACCTTCTTTTTTGTTATTTTCTTCTTCCACTTCCTTTTTCTTTGTTGTTTCCATTATGAAATAGTATCTCCAGTATCTTCTATAAAATGTGATGTTATTATAAATATGTTACAACCAAATTAATTATTCTGTCCATTTTATGAATGACATGTCACCATACGTGTCTATGTACGACTTACCGTCTCCACGTTGTGGTGTAGTTGTGATTCAATACATTATTATTTGGATGGGTATAATAATGATGAATAATTGTTGTAAATAATAAATATAATAGGACAATGGTTCTGAATATATGATATAACATCAAATTATATATTATTTAAATATCAAAAGAATGATCTTGTTGCTTGTGCATAAGTAAGGATTACCGTCTCCACGAACGCGATGTGATTCGTTCCCCATCATATCCATTCAAGACTAATATTCATTTTCTGATTACAAATATTATTTAAAGACATGATATAATTCAGGATATTAATAATATACATCCCATTCATAACAAATATTACTCACATAACAATGAATATAAAGGAAAATGAATCTGTTAACACCTTTAATGACGATATTACTAAGATATTATTATCAATGAAATATTAAAAGATCATATATGATATCAAATTAATGTATATGATTCTTTTATAATTTAATAACAATTATTTTACCCTTATACATAATATTAAACTACCCTTGATAATGGAAAATTACAAGGTAAGGGTTTATTTCACAATATCTTTATTTTTCGAGGTTGTTTATACATAATTATCTACTAGAACCTCTTCATCATCCAATCCATGATTCATATAAATGTATTTAAAAATATTATTACAATTTAATATACTATGGGTTAAAGTCATTTATACCCTTGTTTGACTTTTATATGATTTTTATAATGGAATATTTCCATCGTTTTCCAAACAAGGACCTTTTTAACATTTTCGACAAAATTAAGGTAAGAATGTATTTTTTTACTTATATGGCGGGTGTGGATATTTTCCGCCATTAGCAAATAAGTTGAATCTTACCTTAAAATAATATAAGAATTTTTTCAAAGTAAATGTTTTCATTTATAATTATGTGACTTTTAAATCATTTCAAAACGGGCATATTTCTTTCAAATAGTTTTGATTTCATCTATTCCATAATCTTTTAATGGATTATAAGATTATTTGAAGTTGATTTATTATGATACAAAACATCCATATTGTATTTATGGTTTTTGGATTCTCTTGATTGTGGATGTGTTATTCTTATTACATTCATGGTTTATGGAGAAATTATTGACATTTCGGATGCCAGTTTTAATATGAATGTTTATGTTATATTTAAACCAGTTCATGTGAGGAATGAATTGAACATAGTAAGTGCCAGGTGGATCCCGCTATAGCTCCTAGATGCATCGGTATGTCTAATGAGACAAACTAGTGTCTTGGTACAAGGCCATAACAAAATATTATTTGTAGTTTTGGCACAAGGCATCGAATATGTGGTTATGATAGTCTGGCATTATGCATTACACCATTATGAACGTGGTTATTTATATTGCATGTAATTATTTCACAAGTAGAATATCCATGAGAATAAGTAAGTAGCATTATTTCATTTTATTTTTTCTATATTATGATTAAGATTAAGTTTAAAAGGCTTTTTGTGGTTATACATTTCCGTAAATGTTTATGCTTATTCATGAATGTTTCTGCTATATTTTAATCATTACTGATCATCTGAGCTCACCCCTTTCTGTGTTTAATTTTCCCAAGATGTGAATAAGTATTTAATGAGTCACCTTCAAGGAGAGTTTGAGGGGATATGAGTGTGGACTATGGAAACTACTTTGTTGTAGTTTTTCACTATATCACGTAATGTAAGACTTGTGAATTTATCTAGTGTTTCCAAGTCTAATAAACTAACCAGTCTTTAGAGACAAGATATTTTGTTATCATACCAATGTTATGCAATAATGCACCAACTCTGGGTAACTGGAGTCAGGGAGTTACATGTCATGTTGGTAGTCATCAGCATGGTCAAAGATTCCATTGAATATGTCATTTTCAATTTCATGATTTATCATTTCCAGCACTGGGTGAGCCTTACATCATTTGAGATACAGTTGTCTTGTTTTCTACTTGGGTTTATTCATTAATTGATTCAGGGGATACAATCTTAAACATATCACCTGAACCAGTCCTTACATTGGGAATTGAGGTACATTGGCTTCCAGTTCCCTTAGCACTGACTACACCATTTGGAGGCTGATCTAACCTGTTTGAATTTGGTAGTGGTTGTGACCTAGTGATGGTGAAGCAATAATCTTTGGTAAATTTACTATGTTTAAAAATAATACCATATGATGTCATCCTCGACATGTATTGTTTTTATTTAGTAAAGGGAATCAAGGATTTCTTCTGGAGAAATGTGTTGTTTGTTGATGTTGATGTGTATCTATCAGTGTTTGTTAGTGCGTGAGACACTCATATAGATCAGAGGCATGTTCTATCCATGAAATACATGGGTGCTGAGCTGATATTATGTTCATATACAGTTCCTACGTTGGAATTTCTATGGTTCCAGGTAAATTAAATTTATGACTTTATAGAAGAGGATGTGGAGTTACCCACTCGATGAGAGATAGAGTTCAGGATCAATCTATTGCATATAGAATCTCTTATATCAATGAATAAATAAAGGATGGTTCCTTATGAGTTATGGGAGATATGTATAAAATTTGATGGTATGTTGAATTATGGTTTTTTGGCCATGTGTGTCACCATGGGGGCATTAATTTTCCATGAAGAAGGATGATGTCATTTTTTGGTTTTGTATAAGTAATCTTACCTTGAACAAAGTGGAAGTGAAGAATCACAATACCTTTTCATGGATTGATTATTTATTTGATCAATTGTTGGGTGAAATATGTTTCACGAAGATACAATTGAAATTACAATATAATCAAATTTATAATATGGATAAGGATATTAGGAAGCCTTATTTATGTTATTGTGATGGGAATTATGACTTAATTTTGATATAGTTCATTTTAAAAGAATTTTCTAGATTTTTTCATGAAGTTGATGAATGATATTTTCCCCGGGTTCAGGGATAATTTCTTATAAATCTTATACAACAACATCGTTGTGTACGATGCATTTGAGGAGGAGGATGCAGATATTCTGCATGCCTTTATGGGAGTTATTCATCAACATGAGATGAATGGGATGTTGTTGAAGTGTGTTTTTTGGGGCTGAGAAGGGAATTTATTGGGGAAAGTTGTATCCCAGTAGGGAGTATATGTGGATCCCTCGATGATAGAAGTATTTGTGTCTTGGGAATCCCCCAAGACAAAGTGAGATTTTCAAAGCATCCATGGCCTTGTAGGATTTTATAGGAGGTTCGTAGCTGATTCCTCTTGTGTTAGGATCCCTCATAAATTGATGATCAGAATGCTTTGTGGACAATTTCTCTCAAATTGTGACTTAACTGATAGTTTAGACAAAAAATGATCACGATTTCATGAGTACAGGTCAGGGTAAGGTAGCTTTGAATCACATGAAGGAGTAGTCGATTAGTGATCTAGTTTGTTGTTCTACCAGAAGTTGAATGCCCATCACCGTGTTTGCAGTGGGATTCTCCAGATATTAGATGATCCTAAGTTGATGTGTGAGTACATCTTGATGGAGTTTTCTACTGTTTTACGACAAGATTATGGAGGATATGATTTTATATGGGTATTTGTGGATCGTTTACTGAAATCACCCTAATTCATAGTGATCAAGGAGTTGAGTTCAATTAAGGTTTTGTCAATGTAGTATCTGTAGGAGGTGGTGGGACTTCACAGAGTCCAAAATATAATCATTTATGATCATGATTCTCATTTTACCTCTAGGATCTTGAGAATTACATAACATTCTATTTGTTATTAGAATGTCTATTGAACTTCTTTTCATCTGCAGATGGACTATCAGACAGAGTGGTCAATATTGACTGTTAAATACTAGTTTAACTCTTTTGTCCTAGCTTTTGGATGCTTGTGAATGATGCCCATACACATGGTATAATTTTCCTATAAAAATAGTATCCACACCACTATCAGTATGGCCCCTATTGAAGGGTTTATGGACGAAATTCATGTTCTCCATAATGTTGGATAGGGGTCAGAGAGTCAACAATTATCTGACCAGAACTTGTGTAGAACATGAAATATATGGTTTACGTTATTTGTGAGAGCATGAAGGCAGTGTAGGATTGTCAAAATTCATATACTGATAATAGGATGAGTCCTTTGGAGTTTGAAATGCGGGATTGTTTTTTTATGGTGACTCGTCATCATGGGTAGTGAACATTAATTCTTGGGAGTAAGCATTCTCCTCGGTATGTTGGGGCCTCTTTTGGTGTTGGCTAATGTTTGAAACGTAGTGTATTCTGTAGTAGATCACCTGCATATGAGCAGGATAAATTATGTTTTCCCATTTCACAACTCCTTTTTTATCTTCATGATGATTCTAACATCATCGATTAGGGATGTATCGATGTGAAAAATTATGTGAACTTCAAGGAGTGGCCTATACAGATCTAGGACTAGAAGGAGAAGGTGTTTCAGGGGCATGTTACCCCATTGGATTGGGTCTTTTGGAGACAATGATTCATGGAGGTTTGTACCTGAAAAAATAAGTGGTGGATATTTGATCAGTACCCTGAGTTGATTAATGTTTAGCAGTTTTCTTACAACGATGTTTGTCTTTTGGTTGTAAAAAATTCTTATTTATGAGTTTCATTATCTTGTTTCACTATGTTTTTATCTTTATTTTTAGAGTTATCTCCCTCTAGAGAGTTGTTAGGATCTTGTTTTAGTATTCATGTGGTTTTTCATTGTTCCTATTGAGGAAGTGGTTGAGCTCCTTATGTGGAGAGATCCATGAGATGTATCTCCAATGTTAAATGTTTGAACCATTTTTTATATTTCTTCTCTGGTTATGTTTTAGATTTAAAAGGATGAGAATTATTTAAGATATATTTGATGTAGGGGTTAAAACTTCTCCATTCCATTTAAGAGATTAAATCGGATGTTTGAGGTGTTTTGGGACATCAAAGCGACTTATTCCCAATACATTTCAAAATTTCCTATTTTGTGAACATTATTTCTAGTTCATTGAATAGTTCTATCAGTGAGCTAACTGTCTGTGAGTAAACTATTGGTGATTAAACTATAATAAATTCATCCTTTGGTGAGTAATTTGTCAGTGGGTCATTGTTCATTGAGTTATATGTCAATGAGACATCTGTTAGTGAGTCATCTTTCACTGAGTCATCTTTTAGTGTGTCATCTATCGATGAGGAATCAGCTAGAGAGTCATCTATCTGAGAGGCATCTATTGGAGAGTCAAATTTTATGGATTCATCTATCCATTATTCATATATTGAAGAGTCATTTTTTGGAAATTCATCTATCATATATTCATCTGTTGGTGAGTCAACTTTCCCTGGGCCATCTTTGAGAGAGTCATCTATCAGTGATTCATCTGTCAGTTAGTCATCAGTTGGTGAGTCATCTATCAGTGGGTGATTTTTATTTAGTCATATTTATGCATTTCATCTATTATTGATTCATATTTCATGTGAGTCATCTATCAGGGAGTCATCTGTAAGAAGGTGCAATAGTGTTTCTAGATTAAACAATGAATAGTGTTTATAGCTTCCTACAATTTCCCATGTTTGACATTTTACATGATAAAAATGAATTCAATTCAACATTTACAGGATTTAAGGTTGATTTAAATCCAATAACACCTAATATTAAATACCTAAGTGTCACGAGTTTTTTACAATGTCAAATAGCACGAGATATTGAGATCCAACTTTAAAGAAAATTCAACCGATTCAAGTTCTATGCATTTTGGATCTAATAATTCAATTTCAGGGGTCTCCCATGGTTTTTTAGTCACTATCTTCTTGGTATGAGGTTCACATATCTATTATTTCACATAGATAAGACCAATTTGAGTGTGGAACTTGGATCATGTTCTCCCTCGAGTTCTTCCGGCAGTTTTCAAACACCTTATTTTGGTGCAAGAAGTGGTGTATATCCATTTTCGATAGAATGTATGTCCCATCTATATTTCCCTAGTTTCATTGATCTATTTACTCTTGTTCTACATTACACTATATGAATTGTGATATCCATGTCCCTAAAATATCCGAATTGGGTGTTTGTTAATGCATTTGGGTCACGTTGTCCCCAAGTGGATGTAATGGTTGCGAGAGAGGTGATCATGATTCGTTGTGTTATCATGTTAACAAAAAATAACCTTGGAATTATATTAAAATAGTAGATTCATGGATTCAATATTTTTTTACGTGAATTCATAAAATTGGTATGATTTAACCAATAGAGAAAAATGAAATTGGGATTATATATATTGAACTAGGGTAAACAATTAGTATAGATCTTATGATGTTGCCTTATAAACTGTGATAACAGTTTTCATCATTATATTATTGATAATATGATATCAATGACTTTTTTTACCATGTCATTATTGATAGAAATTCTTCATAAATTTAAATCTTATATTAATTGTATACTGATTTTTCCAAGGATATGGAGTCATGTTAATGAATCATTTAATATTTTTTGAACATGGTGATAAATCAAATGGATGAATATATGTAGGATTAATTTAATATGTTAATTAAATATTGGATAACGGACCAAATGTCAAATAAATATAATTTCTTTAAGGGTTATGTGTAAAATTCATTATTTAAAAGACTATGAACTATATTTTTTTGGAGTCGTGAGTGCTCGTTGTGTGTGAGGGTTGAATTCTATGTTTAGGGAAAGAGCCCAATTGCTATATATTTATTATTTTTAACATTTTTATTAGGGGAGGATAGGATGGTTGATCAGGGTTGGATATTGTGGTATGAGGGGTAGGGTGGTATAGGTTTTGTGGTGGAAATAGATTATTCCTAGAGTATCATGTTGTATCAGTATTTTTATGTGGGTGTTCTGGAGGACATTAGAGATGATGAAACATGTTCGATATAAAGGATGGATGCTTGTTGAATCCTTTTGTTTGTTTATCTGTATTTCATTCCCCGCTTCATTGGGAATATAGTCATGGATTCCCATCTTCCTATAGATGTTATGATACATGGGGTATGCCATATGATTTTTTTAATATCTCACAGATAGATGCTTCTATGCTCCTCCTATATGTGGTGAATACATCAAAAATAGTACATCTTCTATCTATGTTGATCCCCACATTTTTGGTAGCATTGAACATTTTCATAGAATACCAAAAATTATGTATAAGTGATACTGCTTTTAATAAATCATTTAGTTAAAAGTTTTGAACCATTGGGGTTAGAGATTCCTTTGATGTAATGATAAGGTTGTAACATTAAAGGAATAGTGGACATCATTTTGTTATGACTGCAATGCATAGATATTTTTAAGAATTCTAATTAAATTTAATTTTGGAAGATAATTTCCAATTAATGGATAAATATTTAATTAATGTAAAGTGAAATAGATAAATAGGGAAAATGTAATATGATGCATCAATTTAAATTTTTGTGAGATTATTGGATGCCTAGAACTAACAGTGGCAATAGGGAGTCAGATATACGTTAGATACAGTTGAGTCTATGACTATGATATGACCATCATGTGATTGTGAGCTATGTTATATTCTATTTTTTTGTGATTTTGTATTTTACTCCACAATGTTGGTTATGGAAACTAACACTATGAGGATTCTATGCACTTGGGTTTGTGTCTACCGCAATATCTTGGTGGGAGGATGGATGCATGACTACCCCCTTTGGCCCTACTATATTATCTTATTAGTTAATTATAATGGTAGGAACAGTGGAAAGATTTTCCCATTTATGTGTATAGAAGTATGTAATGGATATTGTTTATTCACAGAAATTTGTTACAAATATAGTTTTTTATGGACTACTATAGGTGTAACATTTAGAGGCTATGATGGCTTAAGAATACTTACATCGACTATTGGATGTAATGGATTGAAACATAATACCCGATGTATGGTATGTGTTATTCATGTTATGGTGGATCCCAGAAACTACCATGTTTCCTTGGTTACATCAATGTGTTGGTTTTGTTTCAGGAGGTGCTGGTTGTCTTTCTTCACATAGGTGTTGTGGGTAATCCTTTTTTGAGAGTGTTTCTAAGGATGTGCGACATTGAGGAAAAGCAGAAAACTAGTCAAGTTGTCTTATATGTGAACCTTTGATATTCATTATTATTTTATATTATTTTTAATGTGATAAATTGTGATAGAAGAAATGATAATGTAAGGAATATAGTATACATATTTTTGATATGAGTTAGTTTCACCTGTTTTTAACATTTCATTAGAATGATTTCTATGAATTTACAAGAGAGGTTCTATGGATGATCATATTGAGTATACTGTTATACTCGACCTATGTATATATAAACTATTTTTTGTTCACATGGAGATGGTTGGAATGAAGGCTGGTTACTATATACTTGGGGTTGCAATATTTGTAGAGGAATTGTGGTCCCTATCATTTAACATTATTTTTGTATGTGAAATATTTTCATTTTTCATGATAATAAATATGTGAAATTGATACTTCTTTAATTTTTCGTTTGAGAAGGATTTGGACGGTGATTATCTTATCTCACACCTATGAATATGTTCTCTCAGAGGGTAATGCTTCTGATTTGTTTGTTTATTATACCCACATTGTAGGATTCCAACATAGATCCTACTGAAGGTGGTAATCATGTTTCAATATTTATATCTTCTCATTACAAGCCCAATAGGGGTACACAAGGAGGGGAGGGGTCGTGAAAGTGGTGCATGAAAAAACATTAAATTTTTAATGAGTTAATTTCATCCTTGTAATTTCAATTTAAATTGGCTCTGATAATTATCCAAAATCCCAAAATGAAGTTATATGGTCCAAATATATAAATATAATATGTTTTATGAAACATTATGGTCTAAATTGGAAATTATGTTTAATTGTTAACATTAATGTGAACTCAATTTTACTATAATGATAGTAATTATTTTTAACTATTCTCACCAATCACACTGGTCGAAAATAAAGTTTTAATTAAAAAAAATAAAAAATAAAGGTGATTTGTAATATAAAATAAAAATTTCCAAATTAAATTCATATTTTTTGGAAATATTTAATTAAATATTTTTCCCATAGACAATGCGAGATGGTGGGTTTTTTATAAGATTTTTTAGAAAAATATTATTCAATAACATGTCAATTAAAAATGATGATTAATTTATGTAACTAAACCAATAAATACTGGAATATAATCTATAAATTTAATTTAATACATTACAAATCAGGAATTGTTTTAGTTAATTAAAAAGGATAAACAATATTCATTTTGCAACAACATTGAGAAAAACCAGTGGTAAAACCCAAAAATATTCGTATACTTAAAACCATTATAATGGTAATTGAACATAATGAAGTGGATTATATATAACATAAGTAATGTTAAAAAAATATTAAAAACATTAGGGTTGTATTAAATAACATAATTTAATAAAAATAAATGGCTTTACATGAATTGGTGTTTTTCACTATTCAAAGAAAAATCTATATTTATGAAAAATCATAAAATTTCAATGAATTTAAATTTGTATATTCATCATAAAAATGTTATGTTTATAAATTAATAAATAATAAAAAATATTTTGAAAATTAGGTTTAAAATATATTCATAATAAAATGGTGGAAAAATATTTTTAAAAAATATATACATCTCAAATAAAAAATAAGAATTATCATAACTATAAAAAACATATAATAAATTTTAAATACTAAATTGGATAATATATATATATATATATATATTACTTTTATATAATCCAACAATATTTTTTTTAAATTTCTTGTTTGAATCAGTCTTTTTAGTGTTAAAATATATATTTCAGAAGATGATTTCCTTTTATTCTCGAAAGTTATTTATTTTAAATTCAAATTAATTATTCACTAATGAATGATTTATAAATAAATATATAAATGAAAATTTTGTAATTCAGCTAATAATGTTCACTCAATAAATTAAAATTACATGGATATGAAGGTAATATATACAATGGGTCTTTTATGTTGGGTGTTGTGTGGTTAATATGCAATCAAAAATAAAAAAATGGTTACATTTGACATATCAAACACTGGGCATTTTGTATACAAAAAGCTATTGATGAATCTCATTATTGCATATTTCTTCTGATAAACTCATTGTTGCATTCCCTTTAGGCTATTAAATATAAATATATTCTTTAATGAAATGAGAGGGTGTTATATGTAGCCTATATGGGGTACTTATAAATGTACCTCACAACCCCTCACCTTGTTCATTTTCATGACATGTGGGACTACACGGCATGCAACCCACACAAGTTCTAGTTGGGTGCCCTACACGACCATGTTACCCTAAAAATTATTTCTTGATGAGTACATGGATACATGGAAAAGTTCTTGTAAATGATGTGTATACAATATACATAAGATTTACAAAACAAATTCAGCATTCTTTTGTAGGAAGAACCGATGGTGTTTGTTTCAAAACTAAATGTCATTGATTGGGATTTCAGAATAGTAAAACCCTCAAACAAGCACGAAACAACATGTTTATCCGCAAAAAATATATATCAAACTGCAGTGGGATGTTATCATTCATTATGTGGGTTTCAAACATGAAAATTTTAATTATATTGGTAGTTATTAAAAAACAAAAAAACATACTACCTTTTGTTTGAATTCACAAAAGGATCAACCTTATTTCTGTTCCACAGATACTGAATGTTGATATTACTCATCCTGGTCTCTATGTTGGTGAATCTCCTCTTCACCATCCATATATCTCTATCAAACTATATCTGTTTCTATCTCTCCCACTTTAACTCTTTCCATGCCCCTGTATATTAGTCTTGTGAAGATCATATGTCATTGGTGGCGTACATGTTGAGAAAAAGGGGGTGAATAAGAAAATAAAATTAAAAAACAAATGAATAGAAATTATAAGAATAAGTAAAAGTGTCATAAGACTGAATCTTGAGGAAATGATACATTTCTATTCATCCGAGAAAAAACACATTATTATGGACTCAATTATAGAGACTGAGTCATAATTTTAAGCTATATTAAAATTATATAGTTGAACTAAAAAATATGAATAAAATAATGATTAATTAAATAAATATTATATATTTATTATACAATGAAAATCATAACAATAAATATTTATAAAAAATAATATAATTTGGTAAACCCCCTATATTGGGACAAACAAAATAGTTATAGTTTATATCCATGGTCATTCGATTGGCTAATGATACTATATTACCCCTTATAATCATTTGAGAGAAATAAATCAAATTTATTCTAAATTTTTTTGTCCGAAAAAACAATGTTCCTTAAACCCCACCCCACCATAACTATTGTCATCCAGAATAAGCCTTTCTATTCTAAAATATATATTACCTCCTCTTGATAATCTTCACAAGTGTTTTATCTTGATTTTACAATGACTAATATTATTGCATCATCAAATATTCCATCATGGAAGATGTCTAATAAGGACTGATCTAGTATTTCCCGCCATAAGAATACCCTTATCGTAGTTTCATAAAAAAACAATCAGATCAACATCCCAATTTGAACACTTATATTCAATATAAAATTTGTTTCACCACTCGTTAACATCCAATGGTGTACTCCCCACCAAAAGGACAATATTCTACCGTTCCTAAAGCTCAACCTCTATAGGTTCCATCATCTATCCTTGAAATAGATTGAAAAAGAATAAAATTATGTTTTAGAGTTAAAAATCAATCATCTTAATCGTGTTGATATATCTAAATATATAATTATGTTCAATAACTAACCATACATGAAGATTCCACAAATATGATTTAATAACTATCCGGATCCATAATGACATTATATAAGCTACACATTTCCTTTAACCCATAATTGATATTACATCTCCCAATAATGTGCATCTAAGTCATCCACATGTCAGCCACGTCATATCACAAGGTCCATTCTCAATGTATCATCATCCATGGAGGATATTTTCATAGTTATTCATCACTCAATGGAAACCATGCCCACATAAATACTAGAAAACATCAATCATCAACTCTCATACGAACACTAATCGATATAATATATCAAATATTCAAATCATGACTAGAATGCACCATTATCACATGAATCAATCTCTAGTGAGTTGGATGCTACTAAAACAAATATAAAAATTCTACATAACACGTCATTATATAAAATATAAAAAATGTATGAGAACTTTACTTCAAATTCAAAAACCTCGCCGATTCCTTGATTTATACAATGACAGCATGTCACCTAGTGTTTTTTCTATCACATAGGACTACCCGCACTCTTAATACATTAAAAATATTAGAAATATTTTTCTGTAATTTGAGTAACCTAAATATTTATACCATGTAAATCCAGTCATGAAAACATGCAATATATGTGCTTCCTCATATGGTGAAGGACTTACAACATTCATATATCCAAAATACATAGATGTAACCATGAACTTGTCTAAATTGAGTGAATAAATTATCTCATTTAGTAAAAATGGATCATGAATTTCAGGCCCACATATAGTAAAGGGTATCATTGATCAAAATGAAAATTTACATGAATAGTTTTATGTCAACCATAATGATTTATGTGTCTCCTATATTTCTGTACTGATCAAGTATCAAAACTAGGTGACTCGGACTATCTACCTATCCAATATTTCATCCCTCCAGAAGGGTAGTAATGAAAAAACTAACCTATATGGGTAATAATGATAATCTCATCCTTCAATGTCCTAATACTCTCCATGAAATATTTAAATATATAATTTCTATGATCTCAAGATGCCAACGATGAAGAGATATTGAACATTCAATTATTATGAATATATATGTAGTAATACACCATTGGGGTATTGTTCATTATAAACATCTAGGTATTTTTTTAAGTCATACACAGTGATCCAAATATAAGGGGGAAACAATTTATGTTTTCTATAATCTTTAAATAATTTTCCTTTATCAATAAAAAATACTTTCATTCCCAAAAAATGTTGAACCTATTTTCCAAATATGTCTCCTGATAGGCACCTTGAATTTTATGGACAAGATTAAAAAAAATCATTATCCAAATGTTAATAGGCCAATTGTAAAAAATATAAAACAAATTAGAAATAAAATAATAATTTTTAGCAATATACAAAAAAAAGAATACATACATCATAGATTCCAACACATTCCTAATACTTCTACCACTGATATACCTAATATAAATCTGAAAATAATGAAAAACCTATGCAAAAAATTTATAATGACATGGCCTAGATGCCACTAGATTTTTCCTTGAGGGAAATTGTAATAAGGGCCAAATCACGAATCCCCATATTCTTAATGATTAGGACTATAATCATGCTAAAATCAGTCATAATGCTGGGAGATTATTCCCTTATATTAGTGTACAAAAAATTAAATTGAAAAATATAGTCCATAAATGTAATTTAATGGTTGTGAAATTAATAAATAAATGGAAATTTAATATGATGAAATAATAAATGAAATTATATAAAATAATGAACAACCATTTCATTCATACATCACCAGTCACCCACTAGGCCATCCATAGAATAATAAGTATGTAAAACAAACTAAAACAAATGTACAAGTATGTACTTATAACTCTAAGATATCCCATATACCCATTATCTAGGACACATATGAAATGAGTCATCTGAATCAAAAGATAGAACATAAGTGGCTCCACTCGATCATGAAAACGTAGACCTCAACCATAACTATAATTATATTTTTGTTCAACATGAATGTGGATATATGGTATAAACAAACACCAATGATCACATAATGGGGTCACAAATAATCTTTGTAGTGATCCCACATAATAAATCAATAAATATTATATTATTATAAAATTCTCCTGAAATATCATCATCCTAGTTAGGACACAAGTGGAATATATAAATTATATTCATAAAATTAAACCATACTCAAAATCTATGTCTGTGATGTCGATAAAAGGGGAAATGTTCCTTCAATTGTATATATATATATGTGTGTGTGTGTGTGTTTGTATTTATATAAATAATACCATGTATATATATATACATACATGATTCAGGTGAAGATATAATTTCGATCACATCAATTAATCTTTGGGACCGTAATCAAAATTGTATATATATATGGTAAAGAAAATATTTGAGATGGGTTTTATACCACACAAACCATTTATAATTAGTTAAATCCCATGGTATGTAATCTCGATCAATATTTACTTTGTTGGATAGGGCTGGAAATGTCTCCGAGAAAGATACATCACTAGAGGGGGACGTATTTAATATCTCCAGGATCACCTATGTTTACCACCAATAACTATAATAAAATATTACACATAATAAAATAAGATCCTATAATGGTCTCTGATATTGACTTAAGTCACTAAATCCATATAAATCTAGATTTATGTCTAGTTAACTAGTCATGATCTACATAATATCCTGACATTGGTGCTCAGATGAATTGTAACGGTATTTCCCATAGAAGATCAGTGAATGGAATTCTCTCCAAATAAAATACATGCTCAATCTACATTCATATAAGTATATCAATATCATCATACCTAGGAATAATCTATAAGTTATGCACTAACGAAAATCCACCCAACCAAGGTAGTATCCTATGTGTCACTTAGGAGAGAATAATCATCCATGAGGATCCACAAACATAATGATGTTCATGTCCAACACTATAATCAATTAATTGTTTTGGGATAGCTTATGTATACCCATCACTGAAGATACTGCCATCATAAAAAAGTATCCTTCAGTTATGTGGAGCTCCATGACTAGAACCACTATTAAGTTTTTGATTGAGGAGATTCTAATCATCCCCATCCCTATAATATCTCAATAAATTAAAATTAAATTACCAATCATCTTAAATCATAATGATTAAAATATAAATTCATAAACTACCTTAGGGCTTCCAAAAAATATCGACATCAATCAAAAGATCAATATATGTATCATAGGAAATATTTAGGGGAATAAAAATAAATGAATATATTGATCCTTGTATGTATGTTTATACATATCAATAAAATATTTCATAACATGTCAGGCTCATTGTCCGCAGACTAGGAAGAACCACACGTAATCATCACCATATCAATAGTGAAGAGTTGAATAGAAAATAAATTAATGAGGGTGATTCAATGCCTTAACTCACCTCCAATTTCATAAAATCATGTGATTTCATGTTTTATATAGATTTTAAGGTGACCCATGATAACATATCTTACCAAAAATAACATCACAATAGATCATGGTCAATTAAACACCGATGAAGCCACTAAATTCCATTATTCAAAAAATTGTACAGAATCCTACAGTGGAACAATAAGGTAAATACATAATAAAATGCATCATAATGTTGATCCGTAGTTGTTATGGTAAATATAGGAATTATACATGGAATCCTTGAAACTAGGTAAATAGTGAAATACTATATGGGATCGTTGCAATTATAAAAAGGAAGATGCATCTTAACTAGAAAAATAATGAAAGTGGACTTCAGTAGAGGAATCATACACGAGATACATAGAAAGCGTAAATATTTTGATAGATCAATAAAGGTATTACTTAAGTAATATTTTATGTTAAAGAATCCAATATTAGACCCCCAGTTACTGTACCATGATATATTCATCATGGGTGTGATCCTCTATGTTAAAATGTATGAAGATGGATCCAATAAGGTATCCTTTGAAACAACTGATCTCATTGGCTAATAGGCAAGAATGGATCACATAGCATGGGAGATATAATCAAATTAAGTGATAAAAAATAATCCATAAATATTTATATAACATGGATAATCTCACATAAATGGGTATCACTCTTAAAAAATAGCTGAATTTTATTAAAAGAGAAATGACCCATCCATTTATTAAGAATCTTGAAATGTCTCCTTTGAGACCCCAATACTCCTTAAAAGGATTAACAATTTACATATATATTTAGCGATACGAAAAATGGATAAATAATGTGTTCAATTATGAATCCTTTGTGTAAATATATGAATAAAGATCAATGGGTAGCAAGGGAGGATTAAACATGGGGTGTATCTCGATACACATTGTTTACACTGGAAGATCTATATGTGTGTGTAATCGTTATAGAAATGGAATGTAACTGTAATGTTACACTGCATATAATTAGGGTTCATGGAGGATACCCTATATAATATACCACTCATTTTTCTCCATTGGACTTCCTATGTACTTCTCTAGTTGTTTCCCTTTACAGGGTGTCAACCTATAGGGTGTCTGGTCATATACTCTGCATAGCCATGTACCCCTACATGAAATGTTTTCCTAGGTATATGGATACATGGTTGAGTCCTATTATATTTCATGTATACAATATTTACACCATGTACATCAAAAAATTCATCTTACATGATAATAATGAAGACCTGGCGTGTCTTCCAAATAATAAACACTGCGTTATTGGGATTTCTTGAATGGAAAACCCCTTAAATCTACCAAAAACACTATCATTACCACAAAACAATATATTGATAGAACTACAAGGAATCATAAGAAGTAATATTTGGGGATTTATTATTTTAAAAATAAAATATTACATGATTTATGTTAAAACATATAGAATGACCATCCATTGGGGGGAATATGCTGAAGCTTCGTAAGATTATACTGGGATGAGGAATTTTCACAGTGTATGAGTTTTCTATAAGTGGATATACCATGGAGATAATTTAAAATAATATAAAATTATTGTAGATATATTTAATGGAAACTTGTGAGAAAGAAATCTATTTTCATTTCTATCAAAAATATATTATTTTTATTGTTTTTTGTTCCATTTTCTGATTTATACTATTGTGAAAAAAAATCTTTATGCATTCATTAAAAAAAATCGTTCATTTTATCTGAAATGTGATATATCTTCACATTCATAAATGGATAACATCCATTGTAAAAAAATTTACATCATAATATTAATATAAATATATTTTAATTATAGAATATAAGATTCATTTGAAATTATTTTATTTAAATATTATTTTAGATACTAAGTTGATGTACAACAAGATTGGGTATAATTAAATATTATAATTCATTCCATTTGATAAACAATAGAAAATAGAAAATAATAATCCTTATAACAATTATAGGGATAGTAAGTGAACTTATCCCATTTTTAATATTTTGATACAATCCAAGAAATTTTTTTGATACATTTTACTGCTACACATGAAACATTATGTTTTGAATGTTCATATTATTGTTTATAGATTCACCACATAAGAATCACAATTCTGTGGTAAATTAAAAAGATATTTATGTATATATATTAGTTGATATTTTTATAATAGTTTTTAGATTATTAGTTTTTGTACATTAGTTTCATTCAAAAATAATATTCTCAGGGAACATCAAGGATTCGATTAAAATATATACAAATATACGATTTGGTGAACCCGATTTATTTTTTCATTGACTACATTATTTTCAAGGATGAGAGTAATGATGTTAATATGTCTAGATTCATAATGTATGTGCCCAATAAAACACTTAAGGAAAAAAATTGTGGTCACATTTATGTTAAAACATTTTTTTGTAGAGTATATAGATATTATAAAACCCAATTAGAGAATGATTATCATATCACACATATTGTAAATATTATAAGGATTTTAATAATGTTCATTTATAAATAAAATCATCCAAAAAAACCAACGTAACTGTCATGAAATTTAATAATTCACATATATTTAATTACATCAAATCTTTTTGAAGAATGAATCCTATAATCATTAGTTAATATTCTTAACTATAAACCGATAATGGTTTGTTGGAATGGACAAGAACCTATTTCTCATACTAGGATTTGTATTATGATACAAATTACAGAGAAAAACATATTCATTATGATAAAATACAATTAAATTAAATAAGGAAATAAATAAATAATTAGAGAAAAAATAAATATTTATAGTGATTTGGAGAAACAAAAAAATACATGAAAAAATTAAGAAATTTTAGTGATAATGGTGTATTACTGTATACATACATATTATTATTTAATGTATATTTGTTGGATAGATTATTGATAAATTTTATCGTTGTATTATTTTATGATATGAAATTATGTTGAGACTAGTGTTCAACTCCATGATTTAGAAGATATGAAAAAGTCCATAACTGATGATGAAAAATTATAAAATAAATATATTTTGGATTTTTATAATTACCGGATGTTTATGACTGATATATTTGATAGAAGTTCACATGATACTGTCCCTTATAAAATGTTACTACATAATCAAATCAAATATGATGATATGATGATATTTTTTACCCAGTAATTGGTATGTTTGTTACATTAGATACAATAATATAAAAAAAATCAACTAAAAAATTAGTGATGGTATTTATATTTTCATTTCATTAAATAATTTTTTTATGATACCCTTGTTGGAATTTTTCCCCCATGTTTTCATTATATTGGATTATATTTGATATAATATAGGTTACATTAGAATTATATTTCATTATACACCAAATCATCGATTTACATATTAAAAAATATATTGTTGATAGATAATATCTCATAGAGTACAATAAATCATAACGACAAAAATTTCATTCATAGATGTTCATTATTAATAATTTTACGTTAACATTGATGATATATAAGGATTCAAATTTACTAACAAAATTTTATCTAATCTACATTAACGAAAATAAATGCTAGGATTTGTTGTAAATTTTTATATATTTATCCATATTCATGGGTTTCGATGAAAAAAATTCTATATTATCCATTATATAGATTTACTCTGGCATAGATATGTAGTTCCTATAATCGTAATATGTGAAATACCCATATTTAATGGTTTTTCTACTATATAACATACATGAAATGAATATCCTCCCAAATTTGTTTACATGTATTAGTATTAGACACTCATATATTCTTACTCCATCTCCCAACCAATGGATAATCATGTTAGATATTGTTAAATAATTATGATTTCTTTAGGGATTTATGTACAATAATTAGGATATATACTTATCCCATTAGATTAATAAATGAATTTTAAATTACTGTGTGAAATGACACGGAGGAAGAACGAAAAAATAATCATTATATTAGTTTGATAAAAGGAATAAATTTTTATGGATAAAATAAATCATGATAGAGTAATCAGATATATTGTTAATCCATAATGAATTATTATAGGGGAATAATAAATTGATATTTTTTCCAATGAGTAGAGGCCAATTGTTTGACAATAAGATGATTTTTAATAGTTAACAATCCAATGATATGTATACGTAATTCAAGGACATAAATTCTAATTGTTGTTATTATTGTTTTTGTAGTAGAATATAAAGACTCAAATATTTTTTATGGAAATAATAATAAATTTTATACTAGAAAATCAAAATAAAAAATGTATATATCTGAGTCTTGTAATAAGGAAATTGTAGTCGTACCTTTTGTCTATTCTATAGTTTCAACATTATTATATTCTTATTTATGGAATATAAACATTGAATCTTATTTGAAATAGGTAATTGGTTTTACGAAACAAACAATGTGATATTTCACATGTTTTATAATAATTAAACGAGTGAATAAAAAATGAAATTTTATATGTTTTATATTTCTATTTATAGTCGAGATATGAATATAGAATCTCTCAAAGATGTTTATAAAATTTGATTGTATTTATTTTATTTTTCATAAATATTTATATCATATGATATTATTTAAACTCTAACTGAGGAAAATATATCTTAAAAATGTTTTCCACTATTTATTTATAATAATACAAATTTAATAATAAATTAATATATTAGGGAAAACAATAAATTATATGAATATTTTTCAATAAGATTATTTTCACTTTTAAATTTCCATAATACAAGATAATTTACATAATAATGTTTGGATAAACATTTAGAAAATGATGAAATGATAAAAAGTTATATTCATAATATTTTGACCAATATATGTATTTTAATTTGATGTTAGGGAGGTTACACTCATTATGAGGTTTCAAATCATTATATATGGAATAAATTAAATAAAAATAATGACATTTTATACATCATAACATAAAATATCACTACGTGATACTAATATTGTATTATAGTGTAAATCAATTCAGAAAAATTGGGTGATTTTAGTTTATTATTTAATACATTATACCAAAATAAATATTTTTAAATAATAAAGTAAAAAAATCTCTAATGTGATACTTTATGATGAATTTTATTTTGAAAAAATATAGGCTAATTTTAGTATAATTTACTAGAACAATTACAAGACTACGAGTTTTCATTTTTTCCATAGGAACGGTACCCCAAATGATTAAGTGGTTTTTTCATATATCATGTCTAATTATAACATGATGTGAATAAATAATTTAATATTGGATATAATACTATAGATCATTGTGTAAGGGTTTTTCTCAAAGAGTATAAAACATTCATTTTAGTAAGACATATTTGAAATAATACTATTATATTTAAGGAATAAAAATAATTTAAGGGCATAGAATAAGTAAATTTATCAATTCACTGATATAATAAATATATTATCACTCAATGTACATGTGATATAAATTTGAATAGAATTTTATTTAATTATAATAAATATAATATGTTATTAATTAACATATCAAAATGATGACCATTTTATAGATATTAGAGGTAAAATGTTCACCGAATCTCCCTCAATTATGAAAATGCAATGTTTTATTATAATATTTTTAAATGTTTATAATATAAAAGATAATTGTCATTAGGATTGGTTTCCCCAAGAATGTATTCTGAGGCTCCCATCATGGATAGATTCTAGTAGATATTAATAATGAAACCATAATCACAACATAGTTCTGACTTCCTAAAAGGGCTTCATACATTACTTACAAAGGAATGTCTTCATTGTGGTTAATTAACAATTTATCATAAGAACTGAAATTGGAGGGATAATGAATGTGAGGGTTGATAACATGCTTTATGGGAAATTATTCCCTACACCTAAACACTATTACAGAATTGATATATGTATGTGGATCAATCATTTATGACAATAATGGACTTGTTACCATAACATGGAAAAATCACTTTACCACCATTATGGATGTCGAAAATTTTATATATTAGGGATATTCTCTAGTAACTCCATTACTAAGTATATGATGATCTATTTGTATTAACCATTATTACATCATTATTACATTTCAAGTGGTTTCTATGTTTTAAATACCAAAAATTATATGTTCTATAGTGTATCACCGTATGGGTATGAAGTATTCAATTAGGGATTACTAATCATGTAAATTAAAAGGAATCCAATGTAATATTATGAGGTGAATTAGAATCCATGTAATTTTGTTCCTCTTAATGGGAGTCATGTTATCTAATATGGTTTTTTGACAAGGAATATTTCATTTTGTTTAACATCATTGCATATGTATGAAAAAGGAGGTAGTTTCTTAGAAATGATCAGTGCAGATATCACACATTAGATTCCATTTTAATGTTATATATTTGGGGAGTGTGGAACAACAATTTTGTGGTTATTTCACAAGATTTATGGGTTAGTGAATCTATCCCATATGGCTTAATCTTCCAAATGGGTATGATCATGTGTCAAAAATTCTACAGAAATCTAAATATGATCACTTTCGAAAACATGTACCACTGAGTATGACATAATAGGAAACGGAAGGAATATATATATCATGGTCGATGAATTATTTATTTAGGATTGAATCTTGATAAAAGATCATTTAAATAGAATATGGACTTAATGGACATTGAGTCACCACTTGTAGGTGTATGACCTGGTGAAGGAATGAAGCTAATGTTCTCATGTGGAATATAGATGATGGGATTAGTGATGAATAAGATAATTAATTTTGGGAACTAGTGAGGTATCTAACATATTTTTCTTATAAAAGGATCCAAGACCATAGATTTTGAAAAACACTATTTGGGGTTATGTTATAGGACCCTTACATCCAGTTTAACATTATATATTATAGACATATAAGATGATATTTGACTATATTATATCATGGAATTGTGGACTTTGAAGGTATCGAATGTATCATATAGAATATGTAATCAAATTCACTGTAGTTTATGTGTTATGGAAATATGTCTTACGAATGGTATGATTGAAAAATTTGATAAGTATTTATGAATATGAGCAATTCAATATCATGTTCCATTGTAAATATGGTCCTTTGGTTGAAATGAATAAATTTTAAGGAAATACAAAAGAATGGATACCCTAGTTGGATGTATTTCTATTTTTGTAATAGAGTATTAATTATCATTAACTCTTCCAATGTGTGAAATGCTCAATGTAAGAAAAAATATATAACAAAATAATGTAAAATTTTGATGATATTAGAAGACTAATTATTTTCGGGGAATTAAACATGGTTCTACACGAAGAAACAACATTGGTTATATGTACCTTTTGATAATATGTAAGGGTAGTAACTGCTTTTAGCTATTGAGGATTCCCATGTTGTGATGAATTTTTAGATATGGATTATATAATAATTCCACCCTATGAAATTTTTCAGTTCCATGTTTCAGAGGGCCCTGACACTACATGGAAGGACATGACATTCACAACTTGTATTGGAACCTAAAAAGATAAATTTTATTGAATATCAATATTCCCTAATGAAAAATTAATGGACCTTATAGTGGATATCACTTATAATAAGTACCTAGAACAAATTTAAGGGATATATATCTATGATAAAAAATCAGTCTATTTAATATTTTTATTATGATAATTATTAGATTTTTTATTATATATATGGTTTGAATCCCATTGTTGGGTGAGTAATAATGGTTGAAATCAATGTGATATTTCCGATGAGTAATGTAAAAAAGAATTTACTATTAGGTGAATATACATATCTGAGAGAATGAATTATTTATGTAGGAGATTTTTAGCAATATTTTTTGGTCATCAAATTATTATAATGGGTTCTGAATAATAACATAATCGATGGGGCTTCTTCACTCCATGTGAAGGATGTAACATCACATGATCACATAGAAGAAATGAATATTTTACTACCCAAAAGAATGTTGGTCGAATGATCCCATAACAAAAATGTTATTAGTAGATTACACAATGTGGTATCGTGAGTGAAATATTATCAAATTATCTCATGATTTATTAGTCATCATGATATTACATAACTCATGGTTTTTCATGCACTAAAACCAACCATATTATCCTTCGTTGTTTACTTCTCAAATTTTCAAATTAAATTCTCTGAGATTGTAATAATCATGTCAGATCACGAAATTACACATTATATATGTATCCAATGTCATTTTTTCCTGGTGTTTAGGGAGTTTAATAAACATATGCCTCCATATAAATCTGTCACTTCTCATGGAAGGATATATATTTACAAGGGTTAATATAGTGTGGATTTCCTTGATATGTATTTTTTGTATCATGTTCCCCATGTAACATGGTGAAAATTCATCAATAATGACTCATATTGTGTCGTTTATTAAATATATATGTTGATATATGCTCGTAATTTAAAGAAAAACCCCAGAGTAATTCATTTGATCCTTTTCTTGTGGGAGATTTCATGACTCGTGAAGGGTGTCACATAAAGAATGGATACAAATATTAATTCCCATCTATTATAGCCTGATTAATTTTGTATATTTATGGGGATACGTAATTCAATGATTATATAAGAAAAACATTCCATTATATATCATACTATTTTTTCATCATTACATTGTTCACACAACAACATATCCCTTTGGTTGTTTTAAAATTCATAGATTATAATACCCTATTGAATCCACACAATCATCTTTTTGAATTGGAATTGTTTTTAACTAAATAGAGGGAAATGTTTTTGGTGAATTAGTCAAATTTATTTTAGCCATTATATGTTTGGTTTTATTAATAATATCACCCACCCCTTGATAAATGAGTCATGAACAACAAATAATGACTCAGTTCCGAGAAATTAAATGTCATATAACGTCACATTGGATTTTATATGGATTTTTTATTTATTTGGGAGACATGGTTTTTTACAATATATTCTATAAATTGGAGGGGGTTTTTTTTATCAAATTCCATATCATACTCCTATTTGTCACATTTTTTCCATTCATGCGAATGATTCCCTTAATCCATCATGTGTGATGACCACGAATGAAAGGACTGTGTAACTATACCATTTCACATATTATGTAACCTATATATATAACCAAATTTTCTTAATCTAATGTAGTACCATTAAAGGTAAGAACTCAAAATAACCACTTATGAAAATATAGTTCTATGGATTTTGGGTTTATTTTAAAGTCAGCAATCAATTCATTCTATGTGATTCCAATGATTATAAATATTGAATAACTATTGAATGGTATTAAAATTATTTTACACTTATGTTATAACACAATGATTTGATCCTTCCATAAATATTTAGTTTTTGGACACAAGATAACTCATCGTGTAATGACCCTAACCCCATGAACCAAAATCACGATACTTCTTCAATACATTTCCATACATACAATAGGTCAAATACATATGGACAAATAATTTTTGGTGTATTCAATTATCATATTAACACATAAAAACCATATTAATTTTTGAGTAGATAAAAAAACAATATACAAACAAATTAAATGAACTACATTCATGAAAACTCATTCAATGATATCTTCTTCATATCCTTGGGAATTATATAATATAAGGGTGAGATGAAATTGTTAATAAGTGTTATAAAAAATTAGAATATACTGTAAATCAATTATGAACAAACAATATGTACTTATAAAAAAATAAGTGTAAAATTCATTTAAATAACATGACTACAAGAGTATATATGGCATAATAAATATGGAAATGAAAAACAATTAAAGAAAATACCATTTAATCAATCAACTGATAGTGAAATTAATATATAGGGAATATCATTGTTAAATATTTATGTATAAAAATAATTTAAATTGTAGTAAATGAAAATTTTAATTATTGGATTCTATGTTATTATGCATCAAAAAACCACAATTTTCAATACTATGTAATAGATATTTTAAATATTACAAGTTGAAACCCTTTTATTTTTTATTAATTATCTAATTCATGGGACCTACTAATGCATTGAGAATATATATTAATAAATGAACCATATATTACTATTATTTTATATCATTCATCACATATTGAAAGATCTATTTAATTTATCAATTAATATGCATTTTCCTTATATATCTTTTTTTCTGTAAAGGATAATTATTTATCAACATTTACCTTATTAATAAAACAATATTCAATGAAAATATAATTGGTAAAAAAATGAAATTTTTTATGAAATTATAAAATCTATCATTTCAATAGAATGTTAAAAAACTAAAAATTATGTGAGAATATACTATAACATTTTTTAAATTTGTAATTTTATTTTTCAAATAACGTTATATTAAATTATTCATAATAAAACATATAATTACATGAATAAATAAATAATCAGTATTATACTTTTTAATGGTAATATATATAGGATATATAATAAATTAGGTTCATAACATTATAATATTGCAGATTAATTGAAAATTAATATGGAGTCCCATACATCACATTTCCATTTATGAAAACAATTTTCATCCGCATGTAAAGTTGTTTTAAACATGTAGAGAAATTATATGAGTATCATGATATTATTTTTTATATAAATTATTGTCTTTTTATAAAATGTTTTCATTCATTCTCTAATAATCATTTATTATTTTCATTCTTTCGGCTATTAAATTCCTTGTATTCCCAAGTATGCATTATCATGAATTATATGATTATTTAATATATTATACAGTCTTATCATAAATTTGATAATAAGAATGAAATAATTAGCATATATATACGTCAATTATAATTTAAATATTTATCATGAAGAATGGTTTTTTAAAATGAATTACAATACAATCATGGAGATTGTAGGCTGTATGTATATAAGAGTAACAATTAAAATTTTCAATGACCATTATAAGAAACAATAATTTAATGTTGATCCTTTCTATAATTATCATTATATCACATTAAATCATTAAATATTCTAATACAAAGGGTCCATGTGGTTTGGTGATTAAAATAGTTTCCTGTTTATTTATAAAGGTTGTAGTCCACACATGCACATAATATGTTATAAACATTTATTTTAAGTAATATGAACTGATATATTATAAATTCATAATATTAAATAGGTCACTAAAATATTATATATTTAATTAATACAACATTTATACACTTAATTTAATCCTATTACCATCCATGTAATTCATTATTGAAAAACAAATCACATCAGTTCGTGAGGCTGTAGTACAACATACACACAAGAAACATTCTTGTATCCCCAATTTAATGTAAATTAAGTTGGTATATACTTGATATAAGGATAATATATATATATATATATTATGTTATAAATTTCACATATATATATATACTACATATCCATCATCATATCCAACTACGAATGGTTTTAATGGAAAATGAATGACATCACATAATGAGGATGTACTCCAACATACACAAGAATAATGATTTCATAAACAATTTAATAGAAATAAATAATGTTTTATATAAGACCCAATGATTTTATGGTATGTATCCTTTTAAAATTCAATCACATCGATAGCTTATGATGAATGAATCACCAATATTAAAAGAACAACAAATTATTAGTTTGTGTCATTGTAGAATATACAGTATATTAGCTATAATGAATAGTATTAGCAACAATATGAAAAATATAATTGTTCAACTCATTGTTAATATATTAATTAATTTCAATAAAATAGAAATCACTTTTTATTAAAATAGTTTTTTCTATAAACAAATATTTTATCTTCAAAAATGAGTTTCTCTATTTTTTTGGAAATTATAAAAAATATATTTTATAAAACTAATATCATTTTAATTTCATCGTCTCAAAATAATCTTATTCTGAATTTTTAATATTTTTCAGAAATGATTTGTTTTCCTGTAAATAGTTATTTATAACGATATTTATAAAACTATTACATTCAAAAAAATAAATAGTACCGCCATAATATTAAAAAATTTAACATTAACATAAATACTCATTTTTTATATGTAATCTTACTAATTAAATTTTAATGAAAAAAAATTCTTCATTTTGAAAATTATTTATTGGAATTAAATTTAGTTTTTATGAAAACTATTTTTTGTTTCATTATTAAGGACTAATTGTAAATTATAATATTCAAAACAATTGTATTTAAAAAATAAAAATATATTGCATATTTTTATTTATAAAGTGAAAATTTATTAATATGACAATTTTATTTTTAGAAAATATGAAGAGTAACTTTAGTAATTTTTGTTACCACGTTAAAGGGAGAATTATGCAATTTATGTCAATAATAAAATGTGAAGGACTGTAAATTAACCATAAAGCTAGAAAACTATTATTTGGCAATACATTTTCTTCAATAACAAATTAAATTTAAATTTTATGACCATTAATCTCTTTTTGAATGAGAATATTATATTTATAATATTTTATTTAATGAAAAAATAATGACGTCACATTAATAATTTTATTATCTATAATAGTATTAATGTAGTATATTAAAAAATATTACACACATAAAAATAAAATTTTAAAATATTAAATATTAATCAATGTCATGGTAATTTGGTTCAATTTTTTTGGGAAAAATTATTAGCTTAAATAACTACACAATGATGATGAATTAGTTATTCAAATAATTGAACATTAAAATAAATTATATTATAAATAATAAAATAGATATTATTTTATATAATTAATAACATAGATAAAATTAATGTATGATCATGAAATCATAGGGGTGAATTAAAATAGTTTTATTTAAACTATCTTGTTGTATTGATTTTATTAATGTCGACATAAAGAATAATTCATAAAATTTAAATTATAAATATTTTATAGTAAATAATATTTTAATAACATACATAAAATTCCTTAATAGATTAATTTAAAATTTAACTCATGATCCATTTCTGGTCCTTTGTCATTTTTTTAAAAATATATGAACACACTATGAGTAAAAATCCATGTGGTCACAGAAGGAGTTAAATGGGTCAAATAAGCGTTAAAACCACAAAATAATTTTATAAACATGACCTAAACATGTGAAAAAATAATGGCTTAAATATTATTTTACCCTTATCACCTTTTCTTCTAATTTTATTATCTTAATGGATATTTTTCTATGAAAATAACTTTTATATTATTAAAATCCAAGATAGTTACAAAATTACACACTATTTATGTTAAATATCTTTTTATGTCCGAAAAGACATAAAATTAAAATATGAACATACCTAAATGAAAATATTTTTCATAAAATATTTTTTTATTAATTAAATATATATGTAAATTTTTTATATTATATTTTTACCTTAAATTATTTTCATATTATAGTATTTTATTTATCTAATAAAATGGAATGAAAATTATTTTAAAAAAATTAATATTTATTTAATTTAAATTCATTAATATGATAAATGTATTTTATAGATATATATGACAAATTTTATTGTTATTAAAGATTAATATTCGAATTTAATCCTTTTTATTATTAATTTAATGGAAAATTAATATAATAATGTCAAAAATAGACGTTAATGATACTTTATAAAAATAATTTTTTTTTAAATACTGATATATTTTTGAAAATATTATCTTAATATTAGTAAATTGAATATATTTTGACACACAATAAATGTCTATGAATCACTTTCTTCTTTTATAGTTTATATTTTAACCGTTTATGATTTAAAAAGTGGTTACTATGGTTAAATGAAAAAATATCAATCCAAGGGGTAAACAAATAGAATAAAGATTAAATTGACTATAAAACATGCATTTTTTCATGATGGTATATGAACCTATAGTATATTATATTTGGATCCCCTTCCATTTTGTGTATGTTTTTTTGTAAAAAAAATATATTATAATTTAATCTTTTTTGAAATTCCAATAGTTTACCTCACCCCAATTTTAAAAAGGCATGTTACCCCTCAATTACTAGAACCACATCTATCCATTTATATTCAATAAATCCTTCCTATTTAACTTAAAAAATTCCTTACCCATTTTATTTAATTTCTCTTCCATCCAAAATACCAACCCTATAACCCATATAAATTAATCTACTAGAAGTCCACCATATATGAGGTACTCATCTTTACCAACAATTTCATATTTATTTATTCTCTTACCTACTCTCCATGTCTTATTTTCATGATATAGAAATATATAAATTATAGTAGATAATATGAGTTGTTATTAGCATTTTGGTATTATCATATTACATCTTCTAACCATCCTACAAAAAATGAAAGCACCATGTGTGAGTATGTACAATTTATCATATCCACATAGTATAGAAATATTTTTTAATAAACACATTACTCAAATGTTTACAAAAATTTTTATTTTAATTATATATAATATTTTTGACACAAATATGATTATTTAAATATTAATTATCTTTCCCCATGTTTTCTTCCACCGATCAAATAAAATGAAAGCAACATTCATGCATACGTCCGTCCAACCATTATCATGAACAATAAAATATATTTTTCTATTCATGTTTCAATGGATGAATATAAATATAAATATATATAAAATATAATATATTTAGAACATAAATAATATAATTTATATTATGTAATAGTGATACAATTATGAATATAGTATCATATATATCCTAACATTCAAAAAAGGGACTTATAACCTAAAATATAAATTTTGATAATGAATTGATAAACACTAGTGATAAAATACTGTAAATAACTAATATAAGGTTTGTTATATATGAATTTTGTTAATTAATATATTTATAATAAATATATATTTTTTATATTATAGTTTATTACATGTACATATGTAGTTGAATTTAGTGTAAGTGTTTTTTAACAATATCAACATTATTCTGGTTTCTTTTAATTTTTTTCACTATTGGGAAATATTTCTCTTAAATTTAAATGATAAACAAAAATTAAAAAATTTATTTAATTGAATAAAATAATTTTTAAAACTAAATTTTTTATTTTTTTTGAGTTTATTATAATATATTTTGAATGGAATCTGGTTTCCATTTTCAAAATGATGATTGTTTTTCTTATATTGAAAATATGAATGAACTATTTGTTTAAACATGCATTAAATGAATTTATTTTATTACATTCATAAAAAATAAAAAATAAGATATTTAATTATTATTTTATATGTTTCAATGATTATTTTCATTAAAATTATTTCCAAATTATGTTAGTAAATTATAGTTCTATAACATTAATTTCAAAATGAAAAATGAAATTTTCCTCATTAATTTATGTTAATATAATTTTATACATCAATGAAATCATCCATATAATATACATATGAACCAATTTTGATATGTCTTATTCATAACATAAATATTATTTTATGGATGTTTTATGATAATTTTGTTTTTAGATTATTTTTTTTATTCCATTCACCATGTTTCTCTATATGGTTTATTATTCTGATTATTGTTTGGGTAAATTATTTATATTTCATATTATAGATTTAAGGTGAATATTTGTATGGATTATGATCTAAACCTTTCAAATCAAGAATTAATTTTCCATTGTATCTAATGGGTGGTGATCTCTAACTCACCTTGATATATCAGTAGGTCACATGAGGAAATTTAGTTTGGGTATTAGCTGAGAACATACCCATCTATGAGTGGTTTGTGACCAAATCCCTGACAGAAAGCATATAATGTATAATTCAATGAATTTTATCATTATTTAATTAAAAATTAATATAACAAGTGAATATTAGATTAATATAATATCCATGGTTATGTTTTTTTGTTATGTGAGTATTTTTATGGAATTATTTAATTATCGTTTATTTTTGTCATATTATTGTAATGTTATCGTCTAAATTTATTTTGTCTCACTTATTTACCTTTCCATTTTATTTTTCATTTATTAATGCATATAATCATCTATATTATTGTTCCTACTATGTATTTGATCATTCCCATTGATTATGTTATATTTTACTACAGATAGACGGAAGTGTTTTGGGTTTGAGGAAGATTGATACACATTGGGGGATAACTGAATTCACAAAGAAAATTCACTATGTATTTATTTTTTTAAAAAATAATTATTATTTCATATATTTTTGAATATTACCAAGGATAATAAAATTTTTGTTCCCATGTGATGATATTCCATGCATCTTCTCCCAATTTATTAATTAAACCACCAAATCTAGGGTACATGGTTCAGGGTATTTACAATTTGTATTATAGATAGTTTAGTAGAATCTACGGGATCCAGATTTTGAAAAACATACAATAGGGACTATAACAATATTAATGGGTTTTTGGATATGTCAACATATATAATAAAATATTATAGATTTAGATATAACCATTAATTTCCAATTTTAATCATAAGGACACATGTTTTGAATAAATGGTGGAATGTTTTAGACATAATTTGAATAATATTTCATGGTTACATAGTAGTTCAATCTGATTATTGTTGTTTGATGCTTACACATTACTTTTTTGAATTTAGTCAATGGTGGAAACCTAAATGAACTAGGATATCACTAAATGTGATATAAATTGTTTTTATGAATAATCAATGGGGATAATTACTAGTGTAAAAGATATTGTTTTTATGCCTATTAGTTATCAGGATATATTTTTAACAACATGCACCTTCAAAAAATATCAGACTCACCAATTAAGAGATGGATAATCATCAATGATATATCTTGTGGGTAATACTATGGAGGAAATAATGTTTAGTTTCTTATATGTTAATGTGAGAAGCATAGTTCATGGTAATGTCTTTGAAGAGTTTTAGGAATTTTTTATGGGGAAAATATTTACACAGAAGAGCTAATATGAAAGGAATTATTACAGGTTTGGTTAATTAAATAGATGTTAATAATGGTCTTCCTATGGTATTAGTTATGGATGAACGTTTTAAATGTTTTAATTCATGGAATTATAAAAAATAATTTTATAGTGTCATATCATATAATAATAATCAACCAAGTTGTATGAATATTGGTTAAACTACTGATGACAGACAAAATATAAATGTAATGTGAACAAAAATTGGTATTTAACATAGTTAATTGTTTAAAAATGTACATGATTGTTTAAAGTTATTAGGTATGTGGATTCAAGAATTATGTTTTAAATTATTCTCATAAGATATTATAATAATGAGATATATAGGTATTGTATTCCAGTAAATCATCTTCAAATATTTCCAAGAATGTGATAAATAATACCAGTAACCAAGAGGAGTCATTTTTTAATAACATGTCCTTCTGGATAAACCATGATCATTGGAATAAATACCTAAATATGTTCATGATTATGAGATAACAATGAAAATGGGATGTTTCTATGACAATATTGACGACCGTGAATTATGTTAGTGATTTAAAATTTGATTCCATATATTCATGGTTTAATACATGTTTTTATTTAAAGAATATGTCAAGAAAAAATAATTCTATTTTTTATTGAATTAATTATTTATTATACTTTTAGGGATATCAAGGTAAATTAATAATTTTAATTATACATGAAGAGATAAAATATGTTGTTTATGTAATCTAATATAATGGTTAAATTGGAATTTTATTGTCCATCCTTATTAATTTTTTGGTCCCTATGTTTTGAAATACATATTTTTGATGATGTTTAAGATTATCTACATATTAAATTAACTTATTTAAAATATGAGTGTAATATTTTATTGAAAAAACGTTCTAACTATTTTTTAGATAGAATTTATAGTAAAAATTAATTATATGTTGGAAATTTGATAATAGTTATTTGGAAATGAAAAATACATCAAGAATATTTATTTTATATAGAAAGAGATGATTTGGAAATTGAATGATGAAAAACCCATGGCTGATATTATACTTGTCACAAAAAATTAAATCTAGTATTTTTATTTTATTTAGTAACATATATTGATAGTAAATTATGTTCTTGAAATTATGAAAATTACATTCAAATAAAAAACATTATAAGATAAAATTTCATTCTGTGAAATAAATTGCCTTTTAATCAGTCATAGACTTATGGTTTCTTGATGGTTTACATTATCATGATCATGATTTTCTATCTCTCTTCATTAAACCATGAACGTTATATTTCCCTTCGATGTCCACTTGTTCACATCGCTCTATTTTTATCATATGCTAAAGCCTAATTTTTTGGTGACATTATCATTTCCCTTTCCCCCATATTGAGTGATGTTTTATTAACATTATTTACATTGTCAGATTCCAAAAAAACATTTATAAATAAAAATTTTATTTTAGATATTCAATTTAATAATTCCATGACATTTTTTTTGATTGGGGTGGGATGTAGCATCCTAAGATTTTATAGTGTGTCTCATTTTAATATTTAATTTCTTCGATACCATACATTGCCTGCAACACTGTACATAAAATAAAAATGAGATATTATTTTGATATCATTAACAACATTCTATTAAATAATAAAGAATTAATAGTATTATCAAAATTATGAAATATATAAAATTTCAACTCATTATTAATGAATTAATTAGTTCCATGTGAACAAAAACATAATTTTTAATATAATCATTTTATTCTTCAGAAAATATTACTAATTTAAAAATTATTTTCATGATTTTTATAAGAAAATATTATTATAATTTTATGGAAAAACTATAATATATTTTTCATAAGACTTAAATAATATTTATAAAATCAAATTTAAATTATATTATGGTTAATATTTGAGTATTTTCTAATAAAATGATTTTCTAATGAATAATGAAAAATTCCAATTTTTATAAAAATATCATTTAATTTATGAGGAAAATTAATATACATATTTTAATTTATGTTAAAACCCCTTTACTACTCCTTATTTTGATACAATCAAATTAATTACGTTTTAAACTTATGTATTCCTTTATTTTGTTTTAAGTACATTTTATTGATTCAAATTTATCTTTTTAGAAAATAGAATTTAATTAAAAAAATTGGGATTAATTTATATTGATCAATAAAAATAAGTAGTATTTAATTACAAGAAATATATTCCATATTTTAATTCATATGTTCCAAAATTATTAAATAGGTCCCTTTTTCCAATATAAACAGTAATCATTGTATTTCTTATTACCAAATTTGTGGGTAAAAATGGTAATTTATGGTATAATAAAAATATAAGGACACTGAATTGACCCAAAAACTTGTAAAAAAATTATTATAATAAAATTTCATCCATACTAAATTATGGTTCTGTTATATGACCGTTTATAGAAATTTAAATAAGTTTTTTATTTTATAGTATTTTTTTAACGAAAAATCAAATATGTCACATGAATAATCTAATGAACAATAAAATTATGAATATAGTGTTATCCAAAATATATAACAAAATATAAATATTCTTTTAAAATAAAAATCAATTATCTATATCTTTGAAATATATTTTTAATTTTTAGTTGAAAAATATTTAACTTAATTAAATATACAACGTTGATGAATTAATTATTAAATTATTTGAAAAATATATTAAATGTAATTATTTATATTAAATTTAATTTAATTTCATAAATTTACTGTCATATATAAATTTTCTTGATGAGAATTATATATCTTGGTTTTATTAAGATAACTTTTTCAAAATTATATTGTTTTTTTATTTTATTGATGTAAATGTAGTGAATAAATTAAAAAATTGTTATTATTAATATTTTATGGTAAATAATATTTATTAAATGAAATGAAACTCCATAAAAAATTAAGTACAGTAAAAATATTTGGGTGTCTTTTAAATTTCATTCGTGATTCATTTATTAGTTCTTTGTTATTTTATAGAAAATGTATTAATCCTCAACTGGTAAAAATCTATGTGGTCAAATTATGAGTTAAATAGGTTAGATAAGGGTTAAAAATAAATGAAAAGGGTATAATGAGAAAATAATTTTTTAAAAAATGTGTCAAATAGGATTCAATGTTGAACACATTACGTTTAAATTTACTTTTTTAATGGATACATTATATATGTATGACCAAAAAATTATTTAAATAAAGAATTGTTATAAACTATCACCCATATTGTATTTAATATATTTTATTTTTCAATTTAAGGAAACATCATGATTTTAGTTAAAATAAATGAACATATTTCTATTCATGAGATTAATTTAATTATATTTATTTATATTTATTTTTTAAAATTTATATAATTACGTGAAATTATTGTGAATCACTAATACAATATTTATCTAAGTAATAGAAAAAAATTAATGATATATAAAATATTATTTTTGATTTGATTTTAACGTATTACTGGGAAAAATTATTTTTCTGATTTATTTGATATATTAGGGATGTTTTACTTCATTATATTTGAAATCTGAAATATTCATGATTTATTTGTAGTCAAATAAAATGAATAGTGTCACAAATTGACATTAATGAAAATATATCCAAAAATATATTATTAAATTATTATAAATTTATAAAAAACTGATCATATTTCATTTTAATGAAATATTATTCAAAATATCATCAATGATTTATTTATGTGTCATTTTTTTAAATTTTATAGCATTATTAACCATATATGATTAAATTATTTTGTTACTATGGTTAAGGATGAAAATTACTAACCAAATCATTTTGCGAAATGGAAATGTTAAAAATGACATAAAAACATGTATAGATAATATTGGATGATGAGATTGAAATCTAATAATATCTTAATTTCTAGTTCATTTCCAATTTTGATTCATTTATATTGATAAATTACATTAATATAATTGAATATTTTCATAAATTTGAATAGTTATTGTTTCCTTATCAATAAAATTGAACATCCTCGCTCACTTATTTATACTGCTTTGGGAAATGATTCCAGACAATTCCATGCCCATTTCTCATAATAACAACCTTATCCATGTTACTAATGTTATGTTCCTTCCAAAATACATATGTATGCATCGCATAAGAGTTTATCTATATGAACTCCACTGATATTGATGTAATCATCTTTTCTAAATGATTGATGTTTATTTCTTCATCTACTTCGTCATAATGTGTTGTTTCCTAATAATATTTTAATATAGTATCCTATATAAAATTATATTTTATAATTATTATTGTATTACCATAATCCACCTTTTTTATATCCTACAAAAAATGAAATCACCGCACATGTGTATGCATGACTTATCGTCTCAATGTAGCGGGGTAATTCGTTTTTTCATCAACACATTACTATGTTGATAAAAATAATAATGTAAAATAATAAAAGATATATATGTCTAAAATATGATTCAAAATGATTCATTATTATTCACCGTTATTGTTTTCCACATATCAGTTAAAATAAAAACAATGTTCATTTTTACGTACAACCATATATATCTATGAATGGTGTAATTGGTTTTTATATCCAACTATATATCTAGAAATATAAATACAAATATATTAAAAAAATATTTCATTTAAACCATAAATAATTTATTGAAATTCTGGAATTATGGTAAATTCATGAATACTAGAACTACTCAACCAAAATATACAAGAAATACAAAATGGTTTCCACCTGAAATAGTTATTTTTACAATTAATTGATAATATATTATAATTAAATAATATATAGAATGATATATGTGATATGTTTTTGGAATATATGTTTAATTAATCTATATTTATTATATAATTGGGTAGAACATGTACAATGGACATCAATCATCAGGTAATGGTTTATTTAACAATCTCATTATTTTTCAGGATTTTTTTATTTAAGCCGCCAATTGGGATATTTCCGTTCCATGTTAATGTTTTCAAACTATTTTTTAAAATATTTTTTCAATACTATATGATGCTTGTATGATTTCATTTTTCCAATATTTTTACGTTTTATCAATTATTTTGAATGAAATCATCTTGTCATTTTCCAAGAAATGCTCGTGTGGCTTTTACCACAAAATTTAAAGGAATATTTATTTTAACATGTGTGGAGTGAATGAAATTTCTAATATTTATTGAGACTAAATTGTTTAAAATCATATTTTATTAATTTCATAGTCAATTTTCATGGAAAATTATTTTCAAAACATTATAAGAAATTTTAGTTTATAAATGTGAATTTCTGTGTAAAAATGATACATTCCCCACAAATATTTTTACCTACATATTTATTCATAAATATATAATTCATATAATATAATTAATATCCAATTAATATATGTATTATGAATATGATTATTTTTATTTATATGTTTTGTTTTTGATTATTTTAAATGTATATTCTCTATTTTGATAACATTCACAATATTTCCCACGATGGATTATGATTATGTTTATATATTGGGGAAATTAATTAAATTTCATATGCTATTTTAAATATGAATTTTTGTGTTGATTTCCGTTCAACCGATTCATATGAGGAATTCATTTCTCCTAATATGTTATTGGATATGCCCGATATATTCTCTTGATGAATCAGTTGGCCTCATGAGACCATCTATTTTTGGAATAGACTTAGGCTTTACCCATTTATGTATGTTGGAATAGATAAGTTGTTCATGATATTTTTATGATTTCCTTCATTATCAATTCCATCATAATGATATTAGTTACTAATACGCAATGTGATTATTCGACTAGTATTATATAACTGGTTAAGTAAAATGCTCATGTTACTATATATATTGAATGATTTGATTTTCATTTATTTGAACAATATTATTCTATTTCTATATATTAAATTCCATGAGTTTCTATAATTTAACTTTAATATTTATTATTCTTTATTTATTCATAACTTCTATTGTATGATTACCATTACTGTTCATTTTAACTCACCTTATTCAAATATTCTATTTTCCTAGGGATACATGTATGTGTTTTGTGATTGATATTATGGGATAATCTAATGGGAATGATGGAAATAAAAATGAAAAATCAATTTTTATTTTTTTATGATTTTGTAATTTCATTTGTCTAACTAGTTTATAAAAATACTAAAATATGTCATCCCTTGGGATGAGATTACCTGTAACTTATGCGAATGTAATAAAGTAATCACCGACTCCAGGATACATGGGTGAGGGTATTTATATTGAAGTTCATAACCTAATAATGTTAACATATACTTATATTTATTGTTCTATGGTTAGTATATATTCCGTGTATATTATGAATTTAAAGTGGTAGAGGTAAATATTAAAAAACTATCAGTGAATAAATGAAACAAATTTATTGGGTACCCTCCTTAAGTATCCAAAAATAAATTTAATTGAATCATTTATACAAAAATAATGGCCTCTAGGATATTATTAGGGGAATTTTAATGTGAATTGAGTTTGTCTTGGATAAACCAAAATAGTTCAGATTTGGTAAGATGAGAGAAGATGTGGAGTACCATTTAGAGTGAGGTGAGTGGAACACGTATAATAATTGAAAACATGAAATTATTATAAGCTTTTTTTCATATGAACCAAGGGTCCCAAATAAATATTTCATTATCCTTATAGATTATAGGATCTCAATATGGTCCAAAAATATATTTTGGTTATCTTTTATGTCATTTTAACTCTTATCCTTTTAGTTTAACCCCTAATAAATCAGTTTATAGTTAAATCACGATAACTTATATATTCTATTTCAACATTGATTTTTGAAATTAATAATAATAAATTATGAGATAAAATATATTATGATTTTTGGAAATAATTATTACATGTTATAAAAACACATTCACCTAATATGCAATGTTATATTTAAAATTAATCCCACGGATGTGATGAGAAAGAATGATTTTAAATATTAAACTGTTCAAAAGATTAAAATTTTTTTATATCAAATTTCATTTGTGAGATTGATTACAATTTCATAAATTACATTAATGATTATGTATTTGTACTAATAATAAATTCAGTAATATTAAAAAAATTGATCTTTATTAATATATCTAATGAGATGTAATTTTTCAATTAATATTCATTATATTATACTATAAAATAAAATATATACATCAGTAAAATCTCAAAAAATCAGTCTAATATAATTTTTTTATCATAAATTCAAAAAAATTGTTTACACTATCAAATATTGTTTTGAAATTTATTACAAATTAATTTTAAATGACTTTCTCAAATCACCCCTCATTGTTCTTTTAGAAAAAATATAAACTGTTCATAAAACAATTAGTTTTCAATTAAATGAATCAAATAATATTTCTATAGTATCAATAGACACAATTTTCATATTTCAATTCTTAAAATTATTCCTTTTAAAATTTACATCAATCTTATAATGGTAAAATATATTATAAATCATTTTGAATTAGGGTTGGGTGAATCACAAGCTATCAATGAAAAAACATATATTTTAATAGAAATATATTGGAATTTCATGGGGTATTTCATTATACCCAACATAAATTACATTAGTCATAATTTTTTTATTCACTCTAATCAAGATGATGATATTTGGAAATAACATTATTGGAAAACTGAAATCCTAACAAGGGTTAATAAAAACATCCTAGTAATAAGAGATATTTTTACGTACGAAGGACATATAGAAATTTCACATGTATACTTTTATATGTTGTAAAATATTACTATAAAAAGAATACATATACATATAAGAGAAATTTTACACCCAAACACTGATAGAGAGTCATAGAAAACATGATTAGGAGGAATTTAATATCCATAACTCCATAAATGATGGCTACAAACAAGACTATATGTATCTTCAAAAATGTTAATTACTGGGAATTTTTTCCAATGTTCTTTTTCTAGATTTGAATATTTTTCACACTCTATTATAATATTAGAAAATATAATTACATGATATATTTTTATTTCGTAGGAATGACTTATCTTTTTGTTTATCATTAATCAATTTTCACATCCTCAAAATGATAATATCCAAAATTTATTTTTTTATTCCTAGTTCACTAAATTAAAATATTAATGGACATTATGATTAATAAAATAGTAATAATTTATTCCTCATATCATTACTAAAATAAATTATGGTTTTGAATATTAAATCTATTAACCGTAAATGTTGAACATAACCACTTCTATAAATTTTTTACCTTAAGAGTTATATAGAAATAATTGATATAATTTAGAATAATTGTCACTAATTCAAAATTATATTCCATGGATTAAATAATGTAGTAATTAATGACACAATTAAAATATTTGAACACATTTATCACTATAAAACCAGAATTAAAACCAGTTTTCCTATAAAAATAAAATATTTGGTTGTCAAATATATTCCATGAATCTAGAAATTAAATAAAACACAATAAATATTATACAATCCACATGAATTATTACTAATTATAGGGTTAAAAATCTGATCCCATTTATATGATATTTTTATCTCAAAATTTGAAATATATTAATGTTTATAATAAAAATGTCATCTATTTTCCCATAGTTTCTTATTTTCATGGAAACGTTATTCTGGTCCATCTCTTCAATTCCTCAGTTTCATTTAAATACATTATGAAATATTTCTACAGTGTCATCCTTAAAAATACTATGATTCTTCTAATGAGGATACCATTAATAAGATAATTCTACACATATATATCATGAATCAAAATATATGTACTTTAATCATTCCACCATATCAATATCAATAAAATATGCATTAAAAATATCCCTTAGATTCTTCTAGGGTATATTCACTTGACACATGGGAAATTATTTTGTTTACTTCCAAATATACACACTAATAATGAATTGAAAATTAGAAAATTAATTCCTTCTCTTTAAATGAAAATCATGGTGGCCTTTTACTCAAAACATTTGGAAAACTCAACTAACATTTAGGAACATACCATTTTGATTTTTTCCACAATTATCACATAGGGGAAATCCTTACTCCCCTTCTTCCATTTGTCCATCAATTTGTACATCATACTTTTATCATTATTCCAAATAAATATATAAGATATGGTGATTTCATTCTATGTCTATATAGAACATTATAATATTTAATTATAAAATAATTACATTTCATTATCTATTTCCATTTGATCTCCTTTCATAATTTCTTCAATGAAATGGTTAATATGCCACTCTAAGTATATTATATAATTAAAAACATATTATTACAACCATATAATGGTATCATCATAATATACATAAAAAATAAATTTTTGTATATTTCATTTGATATTCTCTTCATTTAATATTTTTTCTCGTGAATGAATTTTTTTCAAATAATCCCTATTAGTAGATATCCATTCAATTAGTTCCATTTCCACTTCCTCTATAGCACTCTTGATAAGTGACCAACATTTCTCAGCATCAACTTTAAGTTGATACACTTGATTTTTAGAACATTACTTTTCACCATATCCCATCGACGGAAATATTTTCTCAAGAGTGATAATCAACTTATTAGATGCCACACGAATAGTTTTCATAGAAAATATCCTATGATTCTATCTCATTAAGTTATCTAATAATGTATAATATGACTATAGATAAGGTTTATCCACTATTTCTTTTTAATTTTCCATAATATGATTATGTTTACCTAATAAATCTATAATTTTCTCAATTCCAATTTCATCTTTATATGTTTACTATGTTAGGTAATGACAACATTGTCTATAAGTATTGATTACCATCTTCCTTCCACGAATCATTTCAAAATAAATAGAATATAGTGGATTAGCTCATAAAATCCTTTACATTAAATCAAATTATATATTTAAAAATACTATGTAATACCTAGGTGAATTTAAAATTAATAAATTTTAAATATTAGAGTAGAAAACATGGTTTTATCAAGGATATTTGTATTTTTAAATCACTCATAAGGATTTTAAATAAAATCCGAATTATCCTAAGAATACCCCCTAAGTTTTTCAAACAAGGTGAATAGTAAAACACATTTTCATTCACAAGTTGATGATTATCTCAATCTATAGGCTCTCGTTATGGAGTTTTAACCCCTAGGTACCTATTTTCCAAATCAGCATCCACATATAGTATCCCAATAGAAATTAATTTTATGAAAATATCACATAATATATTCTATACCAAAAAATTGGGATATTCATATAAAATTATTAGAAAATTATAACATATGGTTATGTATTAAAATCCACGATTTTATAAATTTTGTTCTGAATGCTTTAATTAAACATATTAGAATACATACTGTGATGAACACAACCCCAATGTCCGTGATCTAGTTTCTACTTAACTAACTTGGCATTGATTCAAAGGGTTTAATTCCATTAGAAGGATTTATTTAGCTATTTTGTAGGACTAGATACCTATCTGATAACCATTTTAAATTATTAATCAGACACAATACAGAACATAATGATAACCCTCATAATTTAAAACACATTAAATGTTCTCATTGTCATATGTTATTGAATGTAAAAAAAATATGGGTGTGAAACAATGCCCAGTAATGTTATAGTGCAATGGAATATATCATGAATCAAATAAATATAACACATTAATAAAGATAAACAATCAAACCCAGATTCCATTTTAATAACTTCAATACATGTATAGATATGTCATAAACAATGTGGAATGGTAATTTAATTTCAAAACATTCCATTAAATTTATAAATTGAGAATTACATCTATACATATATTTTTTAAAAATTTCATAGATAATAATAAATCATTTCTTAAGGAATTAGGCTCTTAACTTTTTGACACCATGATCATTTGAATCATGACACCTCTAATTCCACATCCATTAATAGTACATTATAAATAATACTTGTTGAGAATAATTTTATTTTTCCATGTTATTTTTCTCATGATAAATAAATAAGAATTAAGGAGATATATTATAATATGAAAAACTAGTGTTGTAGGACTAAATCATATCTCACAGATATAAATATTGATTTAATCTGTGGATAAATAATTCTTATCATAATCTATATATACTATGTAAATGAAATAAATTTATCAATATTTCCCAAGTCAATCATATAGAAGATAATGTAAAAATATATATGTATAAATGGTATAACATTTATGAAATATTCATATACATAATTAATAAAATTTTTATAACTATGATATATTTGATTTCCAATGTTCACATGAATGATATTTTTATAAGAGAATTTTAATGATGAAAAAAGAAAATGCGAGTTTAAGATAACTTTTTAGCACATAGAAGTTTTCAATGAATATACTACTGTATGAAAAAATATAAACTGAAACATAAAATGATATAATTATTAATAATATTTCATGATAAAAGAATTATTTACACCATATTATATAATGTACGTTCATATCATTGATTTATGCCACCATGATGGGAAATTGAGATGATTTCCATTACCTAACACTTGCTTTTGGGTGAATGCGATTTAAAATCTATTATAGTGGATTAAAACATGTTATTAAATTTTAAAATACCCATATTAGTAATAATATTATCATAAATTATACTTTTATAAAATATTTCCACCAGTGTTTTAATAAATATTCAATATTTTTTGGGGGTTTAAATACTTGGTTTTATCTTGTATATTTTTATCATGAATGATCTATTTCTTGATAAAATTACATTGTTCCAAAAAATAAATAATAATAATAATGAAATTGTTATACTATTTATTTAAAAATTATACTTTCAAAACCCATTATGATATATGGAATTGAAAAATGAGGTATTTTATTATGATGGAGATGGTGGGTCATACATATACATTAATAAAATTTTAATTTTACAATGATAATTATGAAAATTAGGTAATATTTTATCAGTAAATAGTTATAATAATTTCATATTATTGATTAATATATACTTTTATGTATCATCTATTTAGTGATTTGATGTAATGATAGTAACATTTCTTTGTGATAATGGTAGTCCCAACGAACATAAATGATTTTGTAATCCATCCGTGGAAAAATGGAAATTATATATTTTATTTATAGAATGATAAATATTTCATGAGTAACATTATTAGGTAATTTATGATAAATATTTTAATTGAATTTATAATTATTATCTAACATGTTTTGCGTTTGTAAATAATAAATCACATCATTCGCGTAGTGGTCGTTTGTTGTACATATGTGCGATGTTATCAAATCCCTCAACAAAATAGAAAATAAAGGATATATTTTAATGAATGAATCTATTGGTGTTATATATTTATAAATATCATATATAAAATTTATATCCATCATTATAACTTAATATGAATGGTGGAAATAATAAAACAAATGACATCGGTTCACGATAAGGTAGTCCACCGTACACATGAATAATGCTTTCAAATCCAATTTCATTGAAGTAATGTTGTTTTTACCTCATTAAATTATCCTAAAAACATAATTAAATGTATTAAACATAGTTTATTATACTATCAGGTTTTTTATGAAATTTTTTAGTTGGTGGAAGAAATAAAAATAATCACTCATTGAATAAGGTTACCTCTTCTTAAGGTATCATCTATTGGATTAATCGAAATTATTTCTAGGATAAACGTATTCCTGAAAAAATGTAATCTAGTTTGGGAGAATTTAATTAGGGATGTAATATTTTTAGGTATTCGATGACCTAATAGGGTTGTATGGTGTTAATAAGATAGCACAGTGGGTGTCCTCTTATAAATAAGGTTTGTGACACACATTTAATTTCATAAAACGAAAACGTTAACCCTTGTTATTCAAATTAAAAATTATCCAAAATGGATTACTATCAATATGATGAAATTATAGGAAATTAATAATTCCAAAAAATAGCTTTTCAATAATTTTTTATATAATTTTAATGGATTTATTTTTTGTTTAACCCATAGTATATCATTTTTTATTTAATCGTGGTAAACAATTTATCATATTTTCATTATTCCATTAAGTAAAAAAAGTAATTTTGATGTATTAGGTAATAAAAATTATTTTAATTACATTTCTGAAATCCATTTTTTCACAATTACATTGATCAAATTTTAAAATTGTAATTTAAAATTAATTCTGAAGAAGCGATAAGAAAGCAGGTTTTTAATGAGAACATCACCTATAGATTGCAGTGTTTTTATTTCAATATTTATCATGAAAATTAAAACAATGGAATAAATAAGAATCATATATAATATAATTTATATTGTATTAAATAAAAAACAATTAATATTATAATTTATATTTATGAATAATTTAAATAAAAATGAAATGTTATTCTAAAATTCAATATTTTTAATTATTAAAATAATAACTAAATATATAAAAAACATACAAATTAAGCCTATGATAATTTTTACCTGATGTTTTAAATATTTCGATTTATATTTTCTATTAATTTTTCATTAAGTGTATAAAATTTATTTTAAAATACTTATTCAAAGAACCAGCAAATAATCTTTTATTAAAAAAATAATTTTTTAAAAAACATTCCTCTTTTATTCTAATAAATTTTATTTTATTTATAATCACTAAATATCAATAATATTCATAATTTATATATTAATATTCACACTCTTCAATATATCATATATGTTATAATGTTATAATATAATATGGATTATTTAGAGTCATTGTTGTGTGTATCCAAATCTATTAATGGGATTAAATTTATTCACGAATACATATAATTTATTTTCTTAAGGTGTCCCAAACCCAATCCGTTGAACTATTATATCTACATTTATATTCTATTTTTTATTAAAATTCGTCAATCTATATATATTTAATCACGGATACCACTTCCAACATGAACAACTAGACTATTATGATTTTTCTCTCCCTCAATACCAATACACAGTACACTATTTCATCTAAGGTTTTTTTTTCCGGTTTAGAATTCTAATTGATATTCAAGAGAACCATTTATTATAAAAATACCATCAAATTATAATTGGGGTGTTTTAAAACAAAATAAAATAACTATGTCCTAATAAATCATAAATTCTATTACCAGTGGTCTTGTAGTTTGTTGGAGCGGAATATATAAAGACTACGATGGGTGGTTTGTCAGGAGAAGAGGCTTGATAATGATGATATCATCTCTATTGGAAAGGGAAATGAATGTGAAACTACTCTTATATAGATTTGGATTTTCTAATTCAGTGTTATATCAATTGCATGACCATTATCATCGGGGAAAAGCCCCTTCCATTGAAAGGGTAGATGCATAATTTGATTTAATTTAATGAGACCTGGACCTGTTTTTTAGTTTAATTTCATATGGAATTGATTTTGAGGACAATGGTTTATGGGCTTCATGATTTTATCAAAATATTTGTATTTTTCCACTATTAGGGTAATCATTCAATGAATATTCCATTATTTTTCAGAATGAAAGGGGTAGATTATATGTTATAAACTTGTTTTCGTAGATCTAAATACTAATCTGGGGAATTGATCTTATGAAGATATTTTAGGTCTCTCATAAAAATGAATGTTCTTCATATTAATAAGACCTTTTGGTGGGTTACTAATGAAAACCCAATTGGGGAATGTTAATGAATAGTAAAATAATGAAATACTTTGACTAAAAGGCATGTTTTGTGAGAGATTAGTTAATTTTCAATTGTATTGTCTTAATGCATATTCCACGTATGGAATCCACTAGAATATTACACTCTATTTCCAATGGATGGGTAATGCTTTGGAATATTCTGATTTCCCTAGAAATTTTTTTTTGATTATGGATGGGATGTTCATTAATACAATAGGATCATTTTATATAAAAATTTCCAATGAATGGGAATAAACATTTTCCTATGAATTTATGAACTATACATATGAAGTGGGATTTTTTTTATACTTATGGAACTATGAATTTGTATCTTGGTATTGCTATGTATCTCATAATAGAGAGAATCAATCAATACATTATTCTATAAATTATCTTCTCTTTTGGAATATGGGATCACAGTCATGGAGAAAACTCATATTAGATTCTATTATGCAGATTTGGAACATAAAAGGAGAGAATTGTATATTATTTTTTGTGGTTAGGAATGGTTTTCGAGGCCATGGAATAACAACAAAACATGTGATGGTAGGAATGTTTCCACATGTAGTTCTAGAATTTACAACATGTAAGATACTACAAATTTTTCTTTATTTGTCATGAAATAAAGATGTATAGATTTACATTTAGGGTCTTGAATCTAGGACCATGTTTCCTCTTATGGGAACTAATATTCCTTGAACATGTGGGGAATATGAGACCAACACTCATATTAGCACGTGAACTATGCTGATTGTAAAAAAATTAGTAGAAAATGATTCATTAAAAAAAGTAATTATAAAGAAGTATGGGATGTTTTAGATTTTTTGGGAGGCTGTAGGATATTGGATTTGAGCATCGATACTTATCTTAGTATAATGAGAATGAATTGATAAATAATTCAAAAAAACCAGGAGTTTAACATAATACAATAATGAAATTATCATTGTATTTTAATCTATTGGTGAAATGAAGTAGGAGAAAGGACAAGAAAATGAAATATTAGCATTTTTACAAATACATAATATGAAGGTGTTACTATTTATCTCAAATAAGAGAGATTCAATCCATATATAGTTTATGTGTTTACATCATCCTTATAGTCTATTATTATGCAACCAGCATATCTATTTTGAATAAATTTAATGTCATACCACGTTGAAAATCATTCATGGAAATGATGTATGATTCATGGATATGTGCAACAATGATGCTTCATCAGGATTCGTAAGTATGGATTGTAATATTAATCTAGGATTCTGGGGGTTTTTTATTTTAGAGAAGTGGAATGGGACATTATTTAAAGGATGAACAAAAACCAATGTTTGAAAATAATGTTCCTAGTGTAATGTTGTAATAGATTATTGACATTGAAGATGCAACTCCTCAGAAAAAATGTGAACCTAGTTAACAAGACCAATTTGGTGGGTTGTATATATAAAACAACTATTCAATATATATTCATTGTCAAAAAATCCATTTTATGACAAAATATAATTTTAGTGAGTGACTTATGAAAAAACAACTAGGGTATATTACTATATTGTGGGACAATAGTTTCCTTAAGAATATGATATTTCATTACTGATGTAATAAGTGTATTTATAGAGATTCATAATTAGCAGATAAAATGAGCGTGATGTGTTGAGGGATATTTCCACAAAAAATGATGAATTTAAATTATAATTGGCTAGGGAGTATTGGGCCCCCTTCATAATGTTCTATTTTATACATGTGGGAGATGGATATTTCTATTTTAATGTTGGGTTATTGAATAATGAAACCCATATTAAGGTCTCCATCATGGATTTTGTGTTTATATGGGAGTGGGGGAATCATTTCATGGTTATCTCTAGGCTTGAGACCTATGATCCTGTCATTTCTATGTATATCGTGGGAGTGGTAATCAAGCCATTTTTAGTTATTTTATTAATCCTTGTATAGGTCTGTCTCATAAATATGGATGAGTGATTTTTATGTTTTATATGGAATACGAATTGGAGATTTTTTCATCACTTTATATCATGTGATGGAATGAATAAAGCCACACATTGTTCTTAAATAAAACTGTCATGGGTGACTAGAACCAACTATTATGATCTACACAAGAATTGATTTATAGTCGAACAGTTTTACATCATGAAACAAGGAAATAAATCACGAAGATTCACATCATGATATGATTATGATTTCATAATATTTCATATATTTTAGTAAATTATATTATCATGTTTAATTTCATAAAGATTATACTACGACATGTTTTAGCTTTTGTTCATACAAAATGTACCATATGGGTTTTACTTTGGGGACAGACATACATGACCAAGATTATATGCACATCAATGTCATAAAATAAGTACAATGTTGTCATGAATATTATATTATTACATAATGTATTTGAGTATCATTATCACATGATTTAAATATTCAGAAATATTCCATTGATAGGGGTCATAACAAACCCTCCATCAAATTAATACATGGAATATTCTCCTTTGGAGTAGAAATTCTATATTGATATTGTATATCAAACATCATGTCTTGATTCAAAGGATTCCTCCATGGTATCATTGGTGTACTGAGTGCCCATACCAATACCCCATAGAGAAGAAATTATAGGAACACATTCTTGTTAAAATCATATGTTATCCATATTTTATGGTCCTCAATGCGTTGAATATTATGTGGTATTTTCTTATTAATTGTCTCCAATATATCCACTCTTTTTTGGGATGGTATGTCATAAACTAGTTGAACATATATAAAAATTTGATGTGAGGGAAATTGGAACACAATTGGTAGGACCTCTACTATCTCATATACAAATGGATACGGGTTTTACCACATAAATGTTTTGCTGGTAGTTGAGTAGTCCGTCAAGGAAATCAAGATCATTTTATTACTATAGTTTGGTACGTTATCTATCATATTATGGATTATACTTTATAAGGTCTTATTAAACGACTCTATATATTTGTTTACTATTTCAAAATAGTTTAATTGATGTTTTAACTAAATAGTATACTAAAAATATGGTTTCTTCAACTCTGCATAATATAAATTGGTTCAATTTTCCATATCTATTTTATAAGGGACACCAAAATTGATAATGATTATGGTTTTCATTATTCTTAAAATTATTTTTTTTCGGAATTCATTAAAGGATATTACCTAGTACCATTTACAAAAGAACTAGGTATTAGTTAAGATATATTCAAACATTAGGGTTATATTAGGATGATAAAATACCAAAAGATCCATTATCTTTATAGAAATTTGATAGTTTTATCATGTGTATAATCTTTGGGGGTTAATGGATGAATTTTTGTTTCACATAGTAGGAATGAAGCATCATCTAGAATTTTAGTTCAATCGCATGTCATTGATGGAACTATCCGTGCCTCTATATTTGACAAGATAGCAAGAACCCTAACTAGTCTGATCCACAAGTTTATATTTATACTTTTATCTTGGAAACATCAGTATTTTACTCATCAATTAACCTGAAATGACTCTATTAAATACTAATTTATAGAATAATTTCTTATTAATTAATACATCATAATGAGTAAGACTAAGCTCCCATCATCAAATTTATATTTTTATGAGTATTTCTGATCAGATGCCTCCATTTTTTATGTAGTCCATAATGGGAAGTGGCCAACTAGTTTAACAAGAACCTAGTTTGGGGATCAGATTAACCTTATTGATTTCATTCATGAGGACAAATAAAAGAATATTTTCTGGTGCATGTTTTTTATGAGTATTTCATATATGTAGGCTAGTATACTATTATTAATATAATTTAGAAGATAATGTCTGAGAAGATTACTAGAAAACAATGAAAAATCTAAATCAGTTGTTACTTATGGATCTTTTTCAATTGTTGTGCACTTATCCTCATTTCTTCTTCTAGAAGGGTGTTCCAGTCAACCCTCATTGATCGCACCATCCTCTCAATCTCCCCTTACTTGAATAAAGATATTGAGTCCTTTTATAAATCTTCTATATATTTTTGCATTCAGAATAAGAGATATCATATTGTTATTCCTTGAACATCCTAGTTGAAGTTTCTCTTTTCATAGGTGTCACCATTCCCACAATGGAAATTTCTATAGATGGGTCCAAAATATCCTAGAGATTTTTATCATAATGAGATATTATAGTTGAATCCTACATATCAATGTCACATATATTCAGCCCAGATAAAAAGTATATGTTTCTTGAAATAAAATTATCATCCTTCACTAGAGTGGAAATCTTGGATTTTATCCTCTTATAGGAAACCAGTTCAAGTCCTTCACTATCCCCAGAAGGCAGTGAAGACATATAAATGACTATAGAATCATGGGAATAGATCCTTCATTTTTATGGAATAATAACCATTGATCTAACTGATTAACATTGATAAATCAACTTCCACCAAGAATTTATTTAATTAACACTAAATACCCAATTTTATCCCTATTATTTGATCTTGATAATCTTCTGATATATTCATATAATTGTCTCACAACATGGAGGAGTTATGAAAAAATAAATTTTCTAGATAGATGAACAGAACTCCCAAACCAAATTGTATTATCCTAGGGACTTACAATCTCCACCCTAGTGGGGTTATATATGCTTCATTAAAAATACATTACCTATGTCTTGGGGCCCTATTGAATAGAGATGATCTTTTCATCAGGTAATTTTTATTTAATGACAATTAATTTTTCGAAGGATTTTATGCAAGTACATATACAAAATCTTAGCCTTTTATGTTTTAGTAGGCACAAAAGGAATGTAAATTCAATTCAAGATAATATATCATCATTCCAAATGTCAATTCAACCAAGGAAGGCTGGATATGTTTTTGTGACAGTAATTATTAGAGGCTAGAAAGAACTCATGGCTGTTTTGGTAGTGCTGAAATTATTGAACTATATAGAATAAAGCCATAAAATAGTTCTTGATATCTGAATAATGAGACTTGGTGTTTAACATGGTTTGAAGAAGATAATATATGATGTATTAATTAATAGACTCATTATATTTTTCATGGGAAGCCCCAAATGTTCGTTCAAGGATTTAGAAAAAAGAGTGATTAGTTTTCACTCTACATGTGGAATAAAAAATGGTGGAATCCATAGATTTTAATGAATCTATCCAATTATTCACAACTTTCTTTTGTTTATGCATACATGATCACCCTCTTAATTAAATTGGTGAAGGAAAAAAACCTTTCCTATAATGTTTTCTATAAAGAACAGTATCTAGGCTATGATTCCCTTCAATCCTCTCAAATATTTCGGGTTATGAGGTGGTTAAAAATTTAAGATAGTCTTTTAATTCCCAGTTTTGACATACATTCCATTATACTTTATGAAAAATAAAATAAATTTCCCATTGTTTATCCAAAATTTCCATTTCATGGGGTTAAAATTTAGGCTATGTTATCATATATTTTTTATGATTATTCTATGATCACCAACAAGGTCAAAATGTTTTATATAATTATCCACGATATCATAAATGCCAAATTATATGAACCATCCCATGGAGGTTCTAAAGATGTGATGCATTTCCCATTGATATATAGACCCAACATTATAGAAAACCATGGGAATTACCCATCTGAAAAAATACTACATAGGGGCTATAAAGGTGGTGAATTCTTTATCATATTAGGAAATTTGGATTGGATTATACTTTAAACATTAATCCATGAAATATACAACATCATATTTGGATATAGTATCAATCAAAATTTTGGTTTTCAAATTTGGGAAATCACCATCGAAGAAGTATCAAATTAGATCACTAAAGTAAACATGTAGCCTAATTCTCCGATTATTATTCACTAAATGGATTATATAGGCTATAAATATCAGATAATGGTCACTGAAAATGACATTGTATATTAAAATATTTTTTAAATTCATAATCCATTTTTGCGGCATTAGTTTCGTGTGTCCTTATGTCTTATAGTTTGTAACCCTAGTGGTTCTTATGAAGACCTATGTTGTGAGTTTCATCATCCGAATCAAGGATCGACAAATCTAAGTAGTTACAGAATATCACATCATTATGTTTCTTCAAAAGTGATATATATCATTTTTTTTCTTTTTAATAAATGACTAAACTAATCAAATTGGTCCATGGGTCCTCTTATGTATGAAGTATTATTTATCCGAGGTCATTGATTATGGTAGAGACCTTCATCACATTAATTAGGAAAATCCCAGAGGTCTACTTACTCTTCATCCTACTTTTTTCCTTTTTCATTTTACTCACATTAATGGAAATTAGTTATTATAGGATTCTCTACAACATTTTGAGACTATCCAACTTTTTTGCATCTATACGATGAAAGGACATCGTATGATCTAGTTGATGATGTGCAGTATCTCTGAGGATTCATAGCAGTTTGGGGTGCATTATAGAAGGATTATCATCATCCTATTTTGACTAATCTAAACAATAGGAAGAAATTATTCTTCTCTAATATTCATTAAGGACTATGATGGGGTCATTTGACACCACAAAAGCGTCAAGACTCGAAAAAATCCATCAGTCACTAGTTGTGTCCATTCTCTCGGGTAGAATCATTATTTAATTTATTCATTTTCACATTATTTGATTGTGGATTTATCAAAATAAAACATAACAATTTGACCATTTATATAATATTAATGGCATTTGATGATAAAATTATGGGATTTAATTTTTTTGATGTGACTAGGTTCTTCCAAGTATAATGTTTAATGGTATGTTGATTCACACTCAAAATTACCCATGAGATGAAGGTATAACAATCCTTGTAGTTTAGCTTGTGTTATCGAATCCTCAGAAACCTAAGATGTAACCTACAGACACGTACATTCTAGGTATTTTTTGGCTGTGATGTAGCCAACATGGGTTGATTTAATATGGTTTTAAATGAAATATATGATACTTAAGTGAATTCAATTTAAAAGAGTGAGGTGATCCTAAGTTATCACTTGGGGTGGATTGAATGTATTTTTTTTCAATGATTTAAATTTCTTATATTTGAGATGGGTTCATTTAAGAAGATAAAACAACATCATCACTTAATGGTTTAATACCTACAACCTTTAATACTAATCACCTATACACATTAAGGATCAATGTTTTGAGCACTTCAAGGTAAAGGGTCATATTAGCACTTGAAGTGTGTGGCTATAAATTCAACAAGGATGATGGAGTTTAAAAATCATCATATAAAAATCTCAATTAAAAAAGTTATTAGACATTATTGGGGTGATAAATAACATCAAATCGAGCTCCTTGCTACTCCCATGGATCAACCCTTAAGTGGGTTAGCCCTCCATTGATGGTATGGTTTCAATGGAAGCACGAAGTAGACTCATGAGGGAGGAATTCAAGAATGAATGAAAATAATAAAAAGAAAATGACCACTCCACCGTTGTTGGAATAATTTCACAAGGTTTGGTGTGAATAAATTCACACCTTGAAACAATGTTATCAATGTGATATGAATAACAATTTAATAAGAGGAAAATAAGAGCATTTATTTAGAAACTAAAGTCAATTGGACAACTTACATGTGAAAGACAAACTTGAGACAACAAAATCGATGCATAACATTACAATTGAACAAAACACCAAATATGAAAAAACTCCTCCACCACCACTTCTTTAAATAGGCATTTGTTGAGCCTTGGGTCGACCCTCCAACAGTAAAAATCATCCCACTTGATTATGGTAGGCCTAGGGTGGTGCAAAGCTTGTGGAACTTGGACTTTTCCACACATGACCCGATGTGGCAGCCAACTTTCATCCACCGAACATATGTGATTGGATGTCCATCTTGATAGAAGAATTATAGTGGGCCATAGTAATAGAAAACAGATCACTGGATAACTCCTAACCTTCTGTAAAATTTGGTACTATTTGGAGTTGTGGATTCGCAGATATGATTACATTAGTGGGATGTTTTTCTTGGCCACAGAATCTGGGCCAGAATTTTATCTCTAGTTTAGGCCTCCTAAATGTCCACAATGGTGGCCGAATTAGCACTGCCTCCTGAATATTTATTTGTTCCTTTATATGTATTCTAGCCTGCAACCAAATTTGGGCGACATTGAGACTGTATGTTGGGCCCCACATTCTCATCAGTGGGCTAGTGTCGAATATGACTTCTCAAGAATTGTTTCCTTTCATCACAAAATATCCTCATCTTCTTCCATTTATACCCCATTGATCGCTGAATGAAGCATGATTATATTGAAGTGTAGATCGATTTCCCAAAATATAAAATTAAAAAATGTATAAATACATTCCATAAAATCAGATGAATCATTGGGTACTTTAAATGATGTTAAAAAATGTACCACATAATTGTGCATTTTATGAAGAAATTACAATCCTAATTTGAAATGATGTTCAAAGTGTATAATGCACTAAAATGGTGTTTACGAATAATAAAGAACATTAATATTATATATATTAACAATGAATATTAGCCTCATTTAGTGGCTAATCACACCACCCAAATTGAGTTTTTCTAGTTCTGAGAAAAATATATCTCAACAATATGAAATTAGAATTCTATTTTCCAAAAAAACTTTAATACACAATGATCACCAAAAACCATTATACCAAAAAATCCTGAAACCCATCAAAATATTTTAATACAAGATAGTTTCATAAGCCGATCCCCATCCCAAGCCCACTCCTTTGTTCAAATTCATTGTCATATTTAATCGAATATCAATTAAGTATGAGGATGTGTTGTGTATCACAATAGACACGGGGGTTCATAATTATTCAAGTAGAAAATGAAATAAGTGATAGGTGGAATCACATTTCATTATTAAGATGGGTATTAATTTTTTTTATTGTATTTTTTATGTTTTTTTCAATTTTTTCATTGTAATTTAAATTTTACTCAAAAGATCCAACCCTTGTAGCGGGACTTTGCCGATTACTCCCCAACTCAAAGACCATAGGGCACTAAGTGAAACCCAAATACATAGGCAACATCACAAATTAACTCAGTAAAAAACAAATTAAAATTAACATAAATAGAGATAAAATTACTAACTCTAGGCCAAAAAACTATGGAGTCATGATCCCCAAGTGCCTAAATCCACAAATTAGGTGTTTTCATTGCTCTATGTGCAAATTTATTGTTTTTTTAATACTGATATTAAAACTAAAATTATCACCAAACATATGCTATTTATTTGGGGGGACCCCATTAACATAAACTAATATCCCCTATCCAAAGGACGTGCATTATGATTCTTTTTTTTATTTGGATGAAAATATAAACAATGAAATATCACATTGGACATCTAAAATTTCAAAAATCTATGCTCATGAAATTTCACATGGATTAAAATAAAAATCAGGGAATGATAAATATTTTTATATTCAGTTTCAATGTGTACATTTTTTATTACCATGTTCAACGATAAAAGAATTTTTCCTTTAATTTACACACATTTTTTTCAAATCATTCATTTTTTGACACAAAATCATTTTTTAATTTTATCTCCACCCCAACATAAAATAATATTGTCCCCAGTGTTTGATAAATTGAAAATTAAGGAGTCGAGGCAGGAAAGGGAATTTCAAAAAAGAAATTGAAATTTTATGATCATGGAATGAAGTCACCTGGTTGAAGTTGAGGTTCTTGTTGCTCTAATTTAGTCCATTGAATTCCATGTCAATTGTAGAGTTCCCTAGTAGAAAAAGGAAAAAAGATAAAAAAAAATAGACAATATATATATATATATTTATTTATATAATAAAGAATGTAAAATATAAGTATATATATAAAAATTATAGAATAAGGAAGAACAAAAGGCGGTAGGTGAGCGGTAAGTGCGCGCCCCTGCCTCCCTTCGGTCCCGGGTTCGATTCCCCATGGCGTTGGCGGCTGTGACGAGGTTTTCCCCATGATCTACAAGGTGGCCTTTTAATTTAAATATTATTATTATATTTTTTTTATTTTAACCTAAAATTACATAAAAATTGTAAAGACCTGAAGCTTAACGTACATGGATGTTACATTACTTTAGCGGAATACTTGATACATATCAATAACAGACACACAAGGATCGTAATAGTTTAGTGTCTTTGGAATCTTGGAACGTAATCTTCTAATCATGGTGAAAGATCTTCAACATCTCCCATAATGATCTTCCCCTTTTTTTCTTACCTAAAACTTTTATTTACATCCTGGGGAAAATAAAACATAAAAAGGGTGATCTCAAATGCTCAGTAAGGGTAAGCATGGATAAAATAAAACATACCATATACATTTGAACTTAAAAACATGAACATAATGTTTAAACATCAAAAGCTTGAGCAAGACATAAAACATGGAAGTACGTAAGGCATAGATCATAAAGAAACATTAAGAATGATAAAATATCATGGGAATAAAACATATAATTGTGGAAAACATTAATCACATGATATGATTTCCATAGTAGCCAAGACATTGCTGCCAAGACCATCTTAGTGGACAAAGTCTCTTTCTGAATCGAGTTCACTCCTCGTTCCAGTCCTGTATTACTGAACTGGTTTAACGTGCCGTTCCAGCCATGTCTATCTCATGAGATATAAATCTTTACACAATGCATTGGAGGGAGACATAGGTCCCACCCATCTCACAATGAAATCATTCTTACTTGTGCCACAAAATAAACATACATCATTCATAATAACCAAACGAATAAAATGGGTTTCATAAACATCATCCCATCATCACATAATCCATATAAAATAAATGGATATCATTTCATAATAATAAAAGTGAAACCATGTAAATCATAGAGACATTACACTTGAAACATACACATATGAAATAATTTCAACTTAGATGGAAAATGGTTTTTCTAAAACACTTGAAATGATTTCTTGAGGAAAATATCCTTTCTTCTTCAAAATCAATTTATTTTCACAAAACGTCATGCAATTTTAAAAGAAAGAGATTTTTTTGAAAAAAGGCATGAAATCATTTGGAGGAATATTCATGAAAATAAGGCTTTATATAACTGTAAAAATCCATTTGTTAAAAAACATTCTCTTCATACTTTTGCTGGAAAAGTCAAAAAGTATTTCGTAACATAAACAAAAGAAAGATTCCTTACATACCATGTAGTAAAAGTAAAAAATGGGTAAAAAAGATATTAAACATACATGAAAACACTTTTATAAAACATGGACATGGATGATAGAAATAACCCCAGTAAATACTTACAAATATGAAATCTCGGATAAAAATGAGATTTGCAAAAGTATCCCTTACCTTAGGTCCGATTTGCTTCGTATGTGTCCGAAACTCCTGTATAAGAATTTAAATAATGTTATTGACTTATTAAATAATCATATTAATTGTTATGATATCATATATGGTTCACTTATGACTTTATATTACCCGTTTTTTTGTAAATTCCATGTTAAAGAGAGTTTTGGGTAAAATCGTTTCATTTGTCGTCCATGTTTTGACTTGTAATTATTCATATGATTACTTAGATAATGATTACATACATCCAGAATGTAAAACATGATTTATATCTAATATATATTCAGAATATACATATATATAAGAGATCAATAAATGGAAAGAAATACACCGTTCATGGAGACGGTAGGCCGTACGTATGCATGAACGTTGTTTTCGTTTCCTCATTGAATTGAATCGAATTAATTGTATGACATAAATATATATATATATACATAAATCCAGTATCATTATTATGTCATATATTTCATGATTACTTATTATATATACTTTATAATCATTTATGAATGGTTAATCATTGAGAATTAATCTCATCACTTTGTGGAGACGGTATTCCGCACGTACGCACGAGCGATGATATCATTCCCATGATCGTCGAATTATGTAGGACTGTATGTATACTATTTCAGAATCAATATCAATTTACATTAATCATATATAGTTATTACTAACACCATTATACCCATCCAATTATGGTGGTGGTGGAAAATAGATTACACCACGGCGTGGAGACGGTATTCCGTACGTACGCACGCGTGGTGATTTCGTTTTCCGTAGGATGGATAGATGGTGAAATAGGATTGTTTCATACTTAAAATAACATATAAGTATATTAGTGATACTTATTTTATTACTTCATAATGAAACAACCTAATAATAAGAAGTGGAAGAAGAAATAAATTTGAAAGAATCGGTAACGGACATTACCTCTTCTTTGATGCGCCTCTTTGAGATATCCACTTAGGGCACTAAAATTGGATGTTGAAGAATACCAGGACCTCTAGGATATTTCAAGTTAAGTGGAGAATAGAATTTGTCAGGTTTTGGCCGAGCTTGAAGACTCAAATTGGGTTGAGGAAGGGAGGGAGGAGGTGCCCCTTTATAAGGGAGGAGAGGGGCACCTTTGTAAATCTTAAAAATATTAATTTATAATAAATATAACCCCACATAAAAACCTCAAAAATTGACTCATATTCGAATATAAGATAATATATGGTTTTAATATCATCATCAAATAGAAGTTAGACATGTTAGGAATTCATTTTAAACATTATCAACTTGATTTATCCTTATTTAATCAATTTAATTTTATTTGTGGTAATAACATTATAAATTTTAAATTATAACAAATAATTACTTATTTGTTGTGAATTGTCAATATTTGAATACTTAATAACATTTTAGACTATATAAATTTATACTTATAATTTGTAAATATTTTTGTGATTTTTAAACAATTTTATAATATGTTATTTTTATAAAATAACAATAGTGTCAATTTTGATACTATTCATTTATTTGAATTTAAATAAAATATACACAGAAGATATGTTCTATCTAAAAGCTTTAATAGATTCATAAAATGTCATATGTATCTATAAAAGTAGTGTATCACATTAAATAGTTCATATAATATTTATTTTATTATTTTTAAAACCATTTATTTGGTTTATCTCTTAATAAAATAATTACTACCACACTTTTGTATAATTATTTAATATACTTATTTGTTGCATAATAATTTAAAATAAAATCCTATGATGAAGATAAATCTATTAACCTTCACAATAATACTTTTACTAGAATTTATCATCTTAAAATAACAATATTTAAATTCTTATATTTATTAAATTATGAAGGTGACAACTTTGGCATCATTTAAAATAAAATAATATAAGTGTCATAATCACTGTTATAAGGATCCAAACGGTTATATATTAGGTCATTTGATTATTAAGGTGTATATATACACTAACAATAAGTTTTGGTCAGGGTTGTAGGCCTTTTAATGGGTATTATTATTTCAATAAAAACTATATTACTTATTTTCCACATAATAAATAATTTATGTATCATTAATGTATCACCATTAATGACAATTATTTAATCCCTAAAAATTCTAAATAAATTATCATGATGTAGATACTTTTATTATATTTCTTGAGATTATTAATGTTTGATTTTTTATGATGTTTATCACAAAATTAAAATTATTATACTTATAAGGTTTAAGAGAGTGCCATGTTGTCACTTTCTTTGGTTTTAATAATAATTAAATTATTTTCATGGAGAAAAGGGCATTAAATGAATCTAATCAGACCCTTAGGTGATATGGGTCAACTTTTAGTCATACAATAGAATTTTGGCATGTGTTAGGGTAATTTTATAATATTATATTCACCCTTAATTACCTGATTTACCTTTAACTATGGTAAATAAAATTTACTGTAGTTACTATTCATAATTCTCAAAAATAAAAAGTAGCCTATTAACATAATTTGGACCTATTGATTCCAAATATGGAATCTATTTTTTCAAATTCAATACACATAAGTTGCAGAAATTTAATAAAAATTAATCCCATTGTCGAATAAAAACGGTGTTTTGTTTAAAACATTGCAAAATATTGAATTGATTTAACCTACGAATTCAATCTAAAATCAATGCTAATGACATACATTATATTAAATGGTAAAAATATATTATTTTTATACTTTAAAACCATTAAATATTATAATTTAACCACATAAGTTATAACGATGAAAAAAGATGTTTTTAATTAAAATATAGCGTGTTTTTACTATTCATTAAAATATGAAAGTTATCAGAATAATATGAAAAAATTATCCAAGGTAAAATTTTATATCCTGATTCCAAAGAGTAATTTTATTTTGTAAAATTTAACTTATAAACAAGTCAAGAACTATATTTAACTTGGGTGCGCCATCAAAAGGCGGCAAAACTGCATTTTTTAAAAAATACTTATTTTACCCGAAAAATTTATTTTGTTCTTATACCATGTTCTAGAAAATGTGTAAGATGAATAATAATGTTATAAAATTAAAAATTTAGTTAATACTATTCATAACGGCTAGTTCATAATAATATTATAATAATATATCGTTGTTTAGTAAAACCCGGTATTGCGTACAACACACGCTATCGAGGAAGGTCACGATTGCGTGTAATGCAAGGCAAGTCAGGGTTCCATGTTGTGCAAGAATCCTTCGTTTTTTCGTATAAAATAATCCAACCATATTTCATTTATACATTGAATATATATATATATATATATATACTCAATGTTGCGTAGAATAACTATTATCAAAAATGTGTGTAACATGATCCAAGAATAGTGTTGCGTATACTGCAAGATAATACGGTGTTGCGTATAGCGCAAGGTAATCTTGGTGTAGTATACAATAGAATACATTAATTAAATTAAAAGAATATTTTTCATAAAATATCGGGGTGTTACATTCTACCCCCCTTAAAATAAATTTCTCCCTCGAAATTCGTCGGTGTTATAAATAGATTACTACTCGAAAGTTTGTTAAATAGAAACCCACATCGTAAAAAGGAATACCAAAACATGGCCTTAAAAACTAAAGTATGAAATGTAACAGTTACCCAAATTAACTCATCACTGGGATTCCACGTAGGAGAACATAGGTGAAAATATGGATATGGAAGAAAAATCTAACCACCAAGTTCTGATGGAGAGTGGTAGAGAACATGGCTATGAAAAAGCCAAAAATCACAAAGCTATTTATTTGTGATGATGTAAGGTACCATCTGATACATCGGATATAAGGGAACTAGGAAAACATTTTTGGTTTTCAAGATCATTTCCTTAAAGTTGATGAATTAAAAAAATACTTTCATGATTTTGGTACAATCTCACTGTTGTTCGTGAATTGAACAATTTCCACTTCATCCCTTACAGAAATGAAGTTGAACTTGTAATTCGTGATGTGTTAGCAGATCATGTGATAGAATGATGGGTCATTCCTTCTCTTTCAACAAACGGTTAGAAAAAGGTATAAGTCCATCTTTTGGTTAGATTAATCGTATATGCTTCCAAAAACGAACTTATACTTCATATATCATACCGCTTAATAAAATAAAACTAGTTTATACTAATCAGGGACTTCCTGTAGGCCAATGGTAGGCGATAAAGTCCAGTCGCACTTCGGTTGTGGGTTTAATTCCCACACCCTTGTCCGACGCGATGGGTTGTCACCCGTCCAGCAGGTAGTCCTTTTTCTAAAACTATATTACTATAACATCACATCAATAATATCGAAAAAACTTCTATCCATAATCAATACTAACTTATGTCCAACATAATCCATTCCAATCTTTAGGCTTATCCATAATACTGAAGTCCACTCCCACAATATAGTGAAAACGATTACCAGAGATTTAATACCATCGGTGATCCCCATATATCATAAGATATGTCTTCTTGGTCACATTCCAAACCTTCGAAGGCCTTAATCATGTATTCTCTTGAAAAAAGAATACCAATTGGACCTTAGTGAAACATGAATGCAGTTAAAAGTTAGCACTTTCACATAAAAAAATCCTCAAAATTCTATATACTCAAACCATGATATCATTTATTCCTTATATCAATCATGAGCTCATGAATACAATCAAACATCTCATTATCTTCTTATTCCTTCATTATGCGCATATCATCTACTTTAAAAAAAATATGAATAACCTTCCATGGTTACTGGTACCATTCAACATATACATAAAAATACCATTAGTAAAAACAATACTGTAACAATCCTTAGATGATTCATTATTCCATAGTCCCATTTACTATACAACATAACTCTCGATAAACATAAAATCATTCCACTACCTTCTAAAACAACCGACTGAGCTTCAATACTTCTTTCAGCTCATATATCATTTGTAGTCTCCTCATCATCATCCACATAAATACTACCCATATGACCATGCTGATTCGCTTCATGAGAATTTCCATTATGTAATTGGTTTTCATGATGCCCGTACATTCTACATTTAAAACATCTAATCATTGTTGATGTCATAGCAATAACATTTTCCTTGTCCATGGTGTTAACTGAACATTTTCCTTTGCACTTACTGGCTTTGTGTCCTTCTTTTCCACACCCAAAGCATCTTCCAGTTCCTTTGAAACAATATCCCTAATGCCTCTTCCCACATGATTTACATGAGGGAAATTGATCTTTCTTTCCTCTATGATCATCATGAAACTCCATCTTTGTCTTATTATATGAGTCAGGAAACTTACCAAAGTTGAGATTATTGATCATATTATGAGATTGCTGATTAGGCATAATAATGATGTTTGGACTTCAAGATCCCGTTTAATTAGGTTTCTCATGAATAAAATAATTACATTGTCTATCATATCCTCCATTATCATGAATCTTCATGTTTCCAGCCATTTTCTAAAACCCAAAAAGAATAGTGTGAGAGGAAAAAATCATGCTAGGGAAAACAAAGTAGTAAAGGGCGAGTACACTCAATATCTAACATCTTAGGTTAAATTTTGTGATCGTTGCTGTAGTTCTAGGACTATATCCTATACGTATACTTATCCTTAGGGACATCCCTAGACATACCTTAGAAATATCTCTAGGGATCTCACTAACGTTTTCGCATCCTAGTTTCCAAAGGTTGACTAAACCTTTCTTCTCATACCAACTGTAAAGACCCAAAGCATAACATACAAGGATATTACATTACTTTAGTGGAATACTTAATACATGACAATAATAGACACACAAGTATCGTAATAGTTTAGTGTATTTGGAAACTTTGAGCGTAATCTTCTAATCGTGGTGAAAGGTCTTCAACATCTCCCATAAAGATCTTCCGCTTTTTTTTCTTACCTAAAACCTTTCTTTATATCATAGGGAAAAGAAAACATAAAAAGGGTAAGCTCAAATTCTCATTAAGGGTAAGCATGGATAAAAAAACATACCATATACATTTTAACTTAAAAACATGAACATAATGATTAAACATCAAAAGCATGAGCAATGACATAAAACATGGAAGTACGTAAGGCATAGATCATAAAGAAACATTAAGAATGATAAAATATCATGGGTATAAAACACGTAATTGTGGCAATCATTAATAACATGATATTATTTCCATAGTAGCCAAGGCATTGCTGCCAAGACCATCTTAGTGGACAAAGTCCTTTTCTGAATCGAGTTCACTCCTCGTTCCAGTCCTGATTACTGAACCGGTTTAACTTTCCGTTACAGCCATGTCTATCTCATGAGATATAAATCTTTACCCAATGCATTGAAGGGTGATATAGGTCCCACCCATCTCATAATGAAATCATTCTTACTTGTGCCACAAAATAAACATACATAATTCATAATAACCCAACAAATAAAATGGGTTTCATAAATATCATCCCATCATCACATAATCCATATAAAAGAAATGGATATCATTTCATAATAAGAAGAGTGAAACCATGTAAATCATAGAGACATTACACTTGAAACATACACATATGATATAATTTCATCTTAGATGGAAAATGGTTTTGATAAAACACTTGAAATGAATTATTGAGAAAAATATCCTTTCTTCTTCAAAATCAATTTCTTTTCCCAAAACGTCATGCAATTGTAAAAGAAAGAGATTTTGTTGAAAATATTCATGATATCTTTTTGATTATGCTTCATGAAAATAAGGCTTTACAAAACCGTAGAAATCCATTCGTTAAAAAAACAATCTTTTCGTACTTTTGTCGGAAAAGTCAAAAAGTACCTCGTAACGTAAACAAAAGAAAGATTCCTTAAATTCCATGTAGTAAAAGTCAAAAATGGGTAAAAATGAATTTAAACATACATGAAAAAACTTTTATAAAACATGGACTTGGATGATAGAAATAACCCCAGTAAATACTTACGAATATGCAATCTCGGATAAAAATGAGATTTGCAAAATTATCCCTTACCTTATGTCTGATTTGCTTCGTAAGTGTCCGAACCTCCTGTATAATGATTTAAATAATTTTATTTACTTATTAAAGAATCATATTAATTGTTATGATATCATATATGGTTCACTTATGACTTTATATTACTCGTTCTTTTGTAAATTCCATGTTAAAGAGTGTTTTGGGTAAAATTGTTTCATTTGTCGTCCGTGTTTTGACTTGTAATTATTCATATGGTTACATAGATTATGATCTCTTACATCCATAATATAATAAATGATTTATATATAATATATATTCATAATATACATATATATAATAGATCGATAAATGGAACGAAATACACCGTTCATGGAGACGGTAGGCCGTACGTACGCATGAATGTTGATTTCGTTTCCTCATTTAATTGAATGGAATTAATTGGATGACATAAATATATATATATACATAAATCCAGTATCATTATTATGTCATATATTTCATTATAACTTATTATATATACTTTATAATCATTTATGAATGGTTAATCATTGAAAATGAATCTCATCGCGTCGTGGAGACGGTATTTCATACGTACGCACGAGCGATGATATCATTCCCATGATCGTGGAATTTTATTGGACTGTATGTATACTATTACAGAATCAATATCACTTCACAGTAATCATATATAGTTATAATTTACACCATTATACCAATCCAATTAAGGTGGTGGTTGAAAATAGAATACACCAGGGCGTGGAGACGGTATTCTGTACGTACGCACGCGTGGTGATTTTCGTTTTCCGTAGGATGGATAGATGGTGAAATAGGGTTGTTTCATACATATAATAACATATCAGTATATTAGTTATACTGATGTTATTACTTCAAAATGAAACAACCTAAGAATAATAAGTGGAAGTAGAAATAAAGTTTAAAGAATCAGTAACGGACATTATCTCTTCTTTGAAGCGCCTCTTTGAGACCTCCACTTAGGGCACTAAAAGTGGTCTTTGCAGAATACCAGGATCTATAGGATTTTTCTAGGGAAATTTAGAAGAGAATTTGGCATGGTTTGGATGAGCTTGAAGGCTCAAATTGGTTTGAGTAAGGGAGGGAGGAGGTTCCCTTTTATAAGGGAGGAGAGGGGCACCTTTGGAAATCTTAAAAATATTAATTTATAATAAATATAACCCCACATAAAACCTCCAAAAATGACTCATATTAGAATATTAGATAATATAAGGTTGTAATATTATCAACCAATAGAATTTAGACATGTTAAGTATTTATTTTAAACATTATCCACTTGATTTATCCTTATTTAACCAATTTAATTTTATTTTTGGTAATAACATTCTAAATATTAAATTATAACAAATAACTACTTATTTGTTTTGAAATGACAATAATTGGATACATAATAACATTTTAGACTTTATAAATTTAAATTTATAATTTTTAAATATATTTGTGATTTTTAAACAATTTTATAATATGTTATTTTTATAAAATAACAATAGTGTCAATTTTGACACTATTCATTTATTTGAATTTAAATAAAATATATAAAGAATATATGTTCGAAATGAAAGCTTTAATAGATTCATAAAAGGTCATATGTAACTATAAAATTAGTGGATCACATTAAATAGTTCATATAATATTTATTTTATTATTTTTAATACCATTTATTTGGTTTATCTCTTAATAAAATAATTACTACAACATTTTTCTATAATTATTTAATATAATGCTTTGTTGCATAAAAATTTAAAATAAAATCCTATGATGAAGATAAATCTATTAAATTTCACAATAATAATTTCACTCGAATTTATCATCTTAAAATCACAATATTTAAATTGTTATATTTATTAAATTATTAAGGTGACAACTTTGGCAATATTTGAAATAAAATAATATAAGTGTCATAATCACTTTTATAACGACCCAAACGGTTATATATTAGGTCACTGGATGATTAAGGTGTATATATACACTACCAATAAGTTTTGGTCAGGTTTTTGTACCTTTTAATGTGTATTATTATTTCAATAAAAACTATATTACTTATTTTCCACATAATAAATAATTTCTGTATCATTAATGTATCACCCTTAATGACAATTATATAATCCCTAAAAATTATAAATAAATTATCATGATGTAGATAATTTTATTATATTTCCATAGACTATTCATGTTCGATGTTTTATGATGTTTATCACTAAATTTAAATTATTATACTTATAAGGTTTAAGAGAGTGACATGTTGTCACTTTCTTTGGTTTTAATAATAATTTAATTAATTTCATGGAAAGAAGTCCATTAAATGAATCTAATCCGACCCTTAGGTGATATGGGTCGACCTTTAGTCATCCAATAGAACTTTGTCATGTGTTTGGATAATTTTATAATATTATATTCACCCTTAATTACCCGATTTACCTTTAACAATGGTAAATAAAATTTACCGTAGTTACTATTCATAATTCCCAAAAATAAAAAGTATCCTATTAAAATAATTTGGACCCACTGATTCCAAATATGGAATCCATTTTTTCAAATTCATTACACAGATGTTGCAGAAATTCAATTAAAATTAATCTTGTTGTCGGATGAAAATAGTATTTTGTTTAAAACATTGCAAAAGATTGAATTGATTTAACCTATGAATTCAATGTAAAATAAATGACAATTACATACATTATATTAAATGGTAAAAATATATTATATTTATACTTTAAAACCATTCAATATTATAATTTAACCACATAAGTTACTACAATGAAAAAAATTGTTTTTAATTAAAATATAGCATGTTTTTACTATTCATTAAAATATTAAAGTTATCCGAATAATATAAAAAAATTATCCAAGGTAAAATTTTATATCCTGATTCCAAATTTTTTTTATTTTTTAAAATTTAACTTATAAACATGTCAAAAACTAGATTTAAAGTGGGTGCGCCATCAAAAGGCGGCAAAACTACATTTTTTTAAAAATTCTTATTTTACCCGAAAAATTTATTTTGTTCTTATACCATGTTCTAGAAAATGTGTAAGACGAATAATAATGTTATAAAATTCAATATTTAGTTAATAATATTCATAACGTCTAGTTCATAATTATATTATAATAATATATTGATGTTTAGTAAAACCTGGTATTGCGTACAACACATGCTATCGAGGAAGGTCGCGATTGCGTGTAATGCAAGCCAAGTCAGGGTTTCATGTTGTGCAAGAATCCTTCGTTGTTTCGTATAACAGAATCCAACCATATTTCTTGTATACATTGAATATATATATAAATATATATATACTCAATGTTGCGTAGAATAACTATTATCAAAATTGTGTGTAACATGATCCAAGAATAGTGTTGCGTATACTGCAAGCTAATACGGTGTTGTGTATAGCGCAAGGTAATCTTGGTGTAGCATAAAACAGAAGACATTAATGAAATTAAAAAAATATTTTTCATAAAATCTCGGGGTGTTACAAAAACAAATAGAACCGATGATACATTGTCTTCTTCTTAAATTTCCTGGTAAGGTATTACTCAATGATCACAACACGTGACACAGATGAATATGGTGCTCCCCTTTCGTACCCATACATACTCATAATATAATAACATGTCAATAGTCTATGTTTTTATTTTTAAATATCAAAATGACTCATTAATCCTATTTAAAATATAATGTTTATTAAACCAACAAAATGATTGAAACTTGAAAACCTTGGGTTGCCTCCCATGCATTTCTTTGTTTAACATCGTTAGCACGACATGAACCCTAAAACATACCCCATACCAACTTTCAACATTTTATTAACCCCATATTTCTCCATGTGCACTAGATTGATATTTATTCTTTGTTTATAGTTTTTTTCATGTGCAGAACTATGTTCATTAATAAGTGGTAAAATCCAAGGAATATCAGAAATGGTTGATCCAGTTTCTTTTTTAGTCATTCCAAAGACACTAAGAATCATTAATTCATTATTGGTTTCAAGATAAGAAATTATGAAAATTGGATTTTTTTTGGATATCCCCAATGAATGGAAACTTGAGGGTGGATGGAAATTCATTTCATTCAAGTTCAGGTAGACCAAAACATTCAGACATAGGTTCGGACTTTGAATCAAACTCAATATCATTTTCAAAATTTATCAATATAATTGGTTCCTTTTGAATAGAATATTCAACCACAAAATAATAAAGATCAATTTTAGGAATGGGTATTGACTCAATATTTGTGATTTCTCTCAATGGTTCAATGATTGGTGTTTTTGAAAATTCATCAATGGTATTATACATAGGAGGCTCAATCCATGATGTCAAATTCTTCTCTTTTGAATCCAAATCTCAATTTCCTCCAGATTTAAATACCCTTCAGAAATTCCGTTATTCTCTTCATCTATCCCAAATCCAAAGTTTTGTTCTTCCATAAATTCATGTGGGGTTTTTCATAAACAAGAAACATCACCTAAGGTTATGGAAGGGACAGTTTGTGTAGGGATGTGTTCCTCATAAGTATTAATGCTTTGTAGTTATAACCTCAAATATGAATCCTCAAAATTCATTTTCTCCATTTTTTTAAACAATTTTTCAAGTACTGGTTGTGAATCATGATGATACAGGGTTGAGAAATATGGTCTATTCAAGGTGGATAATTATGTTTTTGGAATTCCATAGGATGGTGTTCAGATTGGCTTTATGGGGATTGAGTCTCATTATATATTGGGATGTTTTGTGGATCATAGGAGTAAAAACATTTTGGATAAATAGGTTGTTGATGATCCCACAATAGAAATTAGGATGGCCATTGTACATCACCCATGGGGTAGGGTGATCAATGTCGGGATATGTATCCAATGTTTGGACTTGTTCAAAACTGAATTCCATAGGAGTGAGGTGGTGAGAACAGAGAAGTGGGATGAAATAATATGACAATTTCTAAGATAACTTATTTTGGTCCCCAGCAATGGCGCAAAAATTTGATTCATGCTCAAATATACCCTATATATGAAGGTAGAATGGTCCTTGTAGTTTATCTTGGGTTATCGAATCCTCAGAGTCCTAATAAGTAACCAACAGACACGTACATTCTATGGATTTTTTTTGGCTATGAAGTATCCAACTTGGGTTGATTTAATATGGTTTTAAATGAAATCTTTGATACTTAAGTGAATTAAATTTAAAAGAGTGAGTTCATCCTAGGCTATCACTTGGGGTGGATTGAACATATTTTCCTTTGAATGATTTCAATTTCTTATATTAGAGATGGGTTCATTTAAAAAGATAAAACAACATCATCACTTACTATTTTAATACATACACCCTTTAATACTAATCACATATACACTTGAAGGATCAATGTTTTGAGAACATGAAGGTGAAGGATCGTATTATCACATGATGTGTGTGGCCTTAAATTCAACAAGGATGATGGAGTTTAAAAATAATCAAATAAAAATATCAATTAAAGAAGTGAATAAACATTAATGGGTTGATAAATAAAACCCAAACAAGAACCATTATACTACATTTGATCATACCATAGGTGGGTTATCCCTCCATTGATTCTAGGGTTTTAATGGAAGAAGGAAGTAGACTCACGAGGGGGGAATTGAAGAAGTAAAGAAATCAATAAAAAGAACATGATCACTCCACCGTTGTGTGAATAATTTCACATTGTTTGGTGTGAATAAATTCACACCATGAACCAATGGTATCAAAGTGATATGAATAACAACATAATAAGAAAAAAATAAGATTTTTTATTAATAAACTAATGTTAATTGAACAATTTAGATGTGAAAGACAAACGTGAGACAAAAAAAGGGCAGCATAACATTAAAATTGAACAAAGAACCAAAGATGATAAAACTAATCTACCACCACTTCCTTAAATAGGAATTTTGGGAGCCTTGGGTCGATCCTCCAATAGTACAAATCATCCCACATGATTATGGTAGGCCTAGGGTGGTGGAATGCTTGTGGAACGAATACTTTTCGACACTTGACCCGAGGTGGAAGCCAAATTTCATCCAACGAAAACACGCCCTTGGAAGTCCTTCTAGATGTACAAATAAGAGTGGGACATAGAAGTAGACAATTGATCCCCATATGTACCCCAACTGTCTGTAAAATTGGTGCCTATTTTATGTTGTGTATTCAGAGATATGATTAAATTAGTAGGCTGTTTTTCTAGGCCGTAGAATCTGGAACAGGATATTATTTCTAACTTGGGCCACCTAAATGACCCCAAAAAAATCCGAATTAGCACTGGATATGGATGAATTATTTGATCCTATATATTCACTATATCCTCCCAACAATTTTGGGCTTCATTGGGATTGAATGTTGGGCCCCAGATCCTCATCAGTGGGCTAGTGTCCAATCTGACTTCTCTTGAATTGTTTCCTTTCATCACAAAATATCATCATCTTATTCCATGAATTATACATTGATCCATGAATGAAACATGTTCATATTGATGTTTAGATCCATTTCCCAAAATATCAAATTAACATAGAGATAAATTAATTCTTTAAAATCAGATGAATCACTAGGAACATTAAATGATGTTAAAAAATGTACCACCTAATAGTGTATTTTAAGGAGGAATTACAATCATAATGTGAAATGATGTTCAAAGTGTAAAATGCACTATAATGGTGTTTATGAATAACAAACCACATTAATGTTATATATATTAACAATGAATATTAACCTCATTTAGTGGCTAATCATATGTTATTCCTAATAACAATAAATTCTGTATCAGATAAGAGGTCTCAAAATTGGATAGTGAGATTGATTCACCCAAGTGGTTTATTCCATTGTCATAACCATTAATTGTTAAAGATGTAGGGGACAAAAAGGGACCCCCTTTACAATACCTAGAAAAGTGTTTGGGATATAATGAGGCTGAATCCCAATACATTTTCAATGAAATAACATAGGATGAAAACGACATTTTTTCATCTAGACACATAAAATTATTTGATGTAACTTTAATATTGTAATATTAAATATACTCCATGAAATATATGATTGTTTGAAATTATGTACGTTATATCTATATATTATATAAAATAACATTATCAATTTCCTATTTAAATTCCTAAGGGATTAGAAAATCATCTATGTGTTCTTCTCTATGGTCTTTAGATATACATAGAGAATCCAAGATCGAAATCATATAAGACACCATAAATAATTTCTTCATATTATCTTACATATGGTGTAATGTTCTACACCTCATAGCACAATTATTCTCTCTCACGGTCGATTTATGAATGGATTTACATAACATGGGAATTTTTGTCCTTGGAGTATGTGTTGAAGATTATTCAATTCATAGAGGGGTATTTCAATGAGGTTTTCCTTTAAATCGTTGTAAATTTTATGAAGGATCCATCTATAATTAATCATACTATATTATCTAAAAAATATATTCTTTACACATGTAGGTGATCTTTATTTCCCATGATGGATCGACTGTTGTGATCTACCATGAGTTTTGCTAGCATAGATTTTCCCAGAGGGGATATGTCCAGAGTGTAGATTTCTTCTATGACCCCATCACCATTGTATCCTTCGATCATGAGGCATATTCAACTTATTCTCCTATTTTCAATTAGAAACTCATGTTTATATACATATTCCACTTTACAGATTGTATCCATCAAGATAATTAAATTAATTTTTTTAATAATCAATTCCTCGTATTTTGAGGACAACACATAGTTGTTCAACTCTTGTTTCACCAGTTGATGGGTTAGAAAAATTTTATTTGGGTCTACGGGAAAGTTGTTTTACAGATTGAAATCTATCATTATCCATAGAATAAATTTTTCTTCCAATTTTTCTTCCTACTCATCTGACTATTTCATTTATAGTAATTATTTCTTCTGGTGGAATATAGCGCTGATGGAGTGGAATGATTCATATGTGGAGTTGGTGGGTTAAGGGATAGTTTCTTCAAATATGATCGGGGGATAGAATCAATCAAGTTGATCATCATTATAACTATCTAATAATTATCCTTATATGTACCTTTACTAGTAACAGCCTATAATTCAGACACTTCTTCTATTCTTTCGGTAAAAACACATGATACCTAAGATGGTGGCTCACCCACCTTAACCTGGCTAAACTCCACCATTGTTTTGGATGTACATTAATGTGGTTTATTATTGGATGGTGTGACCAATTTCAATTGAAAGGGGATACATATGGCAGTACATTGAGACCAAACATATTATGCATATTGAACATTAGAAACATGGGTATGTTTTTCACTAGGTAAACAATGATGTATCTAGTGAAATTATAATAATTTAATGAATAAAATATCTCTAGTAATTTATCAAATTAAGTTTTACTATATTCACTAAACTCTTCCTGATATGTTTTGAATATTTTCAGATGCTCAAGAGGGGTTTTGTGTGATATGGATCAGGATTCAAAACTGGATCTGGTGCATGTGGTGGCATAAGCATGTCAATCAGGACTTATAAATTCCCTATTCTCTTCCATTGAGATGGCGTAATTACTTAGGACTTTGTCTTTGTAATGTCCTGACCGAGCTCACCCTAGAACCTGTTACCGGACCGATCTCCACATGACATCAAATGTGTCTCCTTTTATGCCAGCGGCTACTGACATTTTTGAGAGTCCTAGGAGGTGATAGTGGGGATAATATACCCTCTAATTAGAGTTTGACAATGACATGTTAGAGTAAATAACAATCAATAGTGGAAGATCTAATACACAATTGACAATATAGTTGAGGACAATTATCATATAACAGATGAATGCATGACATGTTATTGATACATATTTGAAATCTGTAAACAAAACAATATGTTTTACAGATTTGTATTAAAAAATTTAATAGAAATAAACAATGACTCAAGACCTAACGATTATCTCCTTGAGCATCCAGAGATTTGTTAGGCTCCTATGATCCTATCTCCCATGTATATGAAAACAACACAATCCTACAACCAAATAGAACCTACTCGGGTACCGAAGTGAAATGGTGGGATGAGTAGGATGTGATATATAAATCTTAGTAGGTCGAGACCATTGCTATCTAACCAAAATATTTTCATTCAACAAATACATTAAATACAAATAAATCCTGCATAATTAATGTAAGTAGTACAATGTAACTATATAATGCAGTACTTACATCATCCCTCATCTCGTGTCTGAACCTACATTATACATCGTCCAAGTATACAAATAATTAATCTCACTTTCATTTTCATTTATCATTAAATAAAACATCGTTAAATTATATAATTCTTGAGTTCCGACATAAGCCTAACATTCCCGACTAAGTCACTCAAAACATAGATTTGTAAATAACATATATGTAATAAAAATAAAGACTGAATCAAATCTTGGGATTTGGCATGGAAAACACATCATAAAATAATCAATTTAGTCATTCACATAATATGAATGATCCAATCAACTAAAAATGTTGAATCGTTCCTCTGTCCATCCACTGATAGTGATTCACCCATCTCATTAACATGTATGAAAACTTTCTCATATTCAAGTCTCAAATCATTATGTCACAATAGCTTTCATTAGATATTTAATTAATTTCATATATGACCAATTGGACTCATAGTCTAATCATAATTAATCGGTGTATAAAATCATGTACAATACCCTCTACAGTATTTGGAGCATAAATCCTTTTCTAACAACCAATGAGTATATGGAGCATCAGTCCATGTCCCATAAAAGAATATTCCATTATAAGATTGGTGTATTACATCATGTATAGAACCCTATTAGTATTTGTAGAACTAGTACCTATCTCACAACCCATTTATCAATCATCCATATATATTTATCATTGGTGTATAATTCCATATCTAACACCCCCAAAACATCATTTAATTAAATCATTAATTAATTAATCCTATCCATTAAACAATTCAATAAGTAATTAACAATATATATCTATCATCAAATAACACAATAATTAAATAACCATTCAACAACTCAATGATATTAATTAATTTACAAATAATTTTTCTTTTCCACAAGAAATTCGACAAGATAATTAACACAAAATTTATTTATCCCAATACCTTAACAGAATAAAATATAACTAATTAACGAAACAATTATTCTTATTTTCTTACTAATCAAATCATTTTGATAATAATAAAAAATATATTAGTTAATAAAAAAATTTACTAAGTACACATTACTATTAATTAATCCATCAATAAAGTAATATACATAAGAAATCAAATCCCATAATTAATTTTACAAAATTAATTATATCATTATGGTTCAATCATTTCTTAGTCAATCTCACCCTTAAAAATCATAAATAAACATCAAATTAAAATAATGAATTACAATTATTTTCTTTCAAGCTTCAAATGTTGATTTTCGTATTTAGATTGGTCAAGAGAAAATCCATGTGATGCTACATCTTTCCCATGATCTAACACCTGGCCTTCATGTGGCCTAAGTCTACTTGATGATGCCATTCAATCATCTTTCTGAATAAATTATCAATGTTAAATGTATTTATAAAAACACAACATTATGATTATAGTTTCCAACAGTCATATTGACCATCATTCATATAACAGTCAAAACACAACAGTCTTATTTTAAGTATACTGAATTCATTAATTAAAGGATATAGTTTTGTTGAGTATAAAATTAAATAACACACAAATATAGGAAAAAAATATAATTAAAATTTTTGGGTCATTACATTATTCCCCCATAACAAATATTTTTCCTGATATTTTATCTCATACCCTATGATGAGAAATGATTTTGGTAGTTTTGTCTCATAAACACCTCTGGTTCCCACGTACATTTTTCACATTTGTGGTTCCTCCAGAACACCTTAACAAGGTGGGTAGTCTTGTTGCATAGAACCTTGTCTTTGTGATCCATGATCTCCACCGGCTACTCCTCGTAAAAGAGGTCATGTTCTAGTTTTACCAACTTTTGATTTAGTAGATGTTAAGGGCTAGGTATGTAGTTCCTCATGCGGGATTCATGGAAGATATCATGAACTTGTGCATTATTTGGAGGAAGTGCAAGATGATCGTCCACTAGTCCCACACAATCAAATATTTCATTGGGGCCAATGTACCAAGTGATGAGTTTCACTTTTTTCCAAACCTCATTACTCTCTTACTAGGTGAAATACTAAGAACAACTTTGTCACCAACAACAAACTTCTGGTCCCTTCGACAGTTGTCGGCATAACTCTTTTTTCGACTCTCTACAGCCTTAATGTGTTGTTGGATGGCATGCACCTTTTTTTCATCTCTTGCACAAGATAAGGCCCAAGACGATTTCTCTCACCAGATTCATCCCAAAAAGTATGAGTTCTAAATCAATTACCATATATAGCTTCATATGGTGACGTTTTAATTCTCGAGAGGAAGATATTATTGTAAGATAACTCAACTAATGTTAGCTATTGATCCCATCATCCTTTCAATTCCCTTTATAATGTTCTCAACATGTCCTCAAGTGTTTCAATTTTCCTTTCAGATTCACCATCAGTTTGGGGGTGATAAGTCGTACTAAAATTCAATTCAGTGTTGAGAGCATGTTAATGATTTCTCAAGAATTTTGTTTTAAGCTTTGGTTCATGACCAGATATGTCAGAAAGTGGGACTCCATGAAACCGTACCACTTCCTTCACTGAAATTCTTGTTACTTGATCAATAGAGAAATATTCCCAAATGGAGATAAAATGGGCATTCTTATTTAGATGGTCCACAACAACCCATACCACATTATTTCTATTAGATGTACATAGGAGACCACTGAGGAAGTCCATAGTGATAGTTTCCCACTTCCATGATGGTAAAGGTAGTGGTTTCAATACCCCTTTATGAATTTTCCGCTCCGCCATCACATGCTGATTTACTAGGCACATTGAAGTGTAGTCAGGAATCTCCGTTTTCATATTATTCTACTAACGATGGTCACAAAGCCCCCTATACATTTTCGTGGTTGCAAGATGTATAGATAAAGTAGAACTATGAGCTTCATTTATCAGATATTTCATTATTTCTAGAATATATGGAACACATAGTATTGTAAGAAATTTCAGTACACCTCCTTGATCAATATTGATCTCAAAAAACTTTCCATACTTCACAGCCTCAAATTTCGTCTATATCAAAGGATCTTCTTTCTGAGCATTCATTATCGTTTCTAATAATGACCGTTGATAAAGTATTTGGGTTAGGGTTGATGATATCCTTTTGTTTATAATTCCCATGTCCAATGTTACTTGGTCATTGATCATAGGATCTCTTTGAATCCTCATCATGGAAAGAATAACCGGGTCTTTCCTACATAATGCATCAGTGACTTTTTTTCTCTTCTAGTACGACATTGAATTGAAAAATCATAGCATTTGAGAAGTTCCAAAAAACTCAGTTGTCTCATGTTCAATTCCTTTTTTGTGAAAATATACTTCCAACATTGATGGTCTATGTATATATCACATTTATTCCCAAAATTATAGTGCAATCATATCTTCATAGAAAAACAACTGAAGCCAGCTTCAGCTCATGCATAGGATTGTTCTTCTCATGAGTCTTTAATTGTCAAGATGCATAAGAAATGACTTTTTCATTATGCATGATGATTCACCCAAGCCCTTTCAAAGATGAATCCCTAAAAATAATTAATCAGTCTCTACTTGAGGGAAGAGTTAACACAGGTACAGTACCTTAATTCTTCTTCAGATCTTGGAAACCTTCCTCACAATCTTTTTTCCAGATAAACTTGACCCCTTTTCGAGTGAACTTTGTAAATGGATTATAAAGTCGTGAACTATTTTTCACAGACCTCATATAATATCCTAGTAATACAAAGAAACTATGAACCTTAGTTATTTTCGTAGGGTGAGGCCACTCCTTTACAAATTCTGTCTTGGTTGGGTCAATTGTGATTTCTTCATTTGTAACCATTTTCCATAAGAAAGAATCTTATTATAACAAGAATTCACATTTAGTAAACATTACAAAAAGCCTCACCTTACATATAGATTGATAAATAACCATTAAATGATCCTAATTCTCCTCAAAACATTTAGAATATATCATAATATCATTAATTACAAGTATCACAAAGTTATTAAGGTAGTCCTTAAAGACTCTATACATTAGATATATAAAAAAAGAAGGTTAATTAGTCAGTCCAAAGGGAATAACAACAAACTCTTAATTCCCATATTTTTATTAGAAGGAATTTTTAAGAATATCTTATTTCTTCAACCTCAATTGATGATAACAGCATCTAAGATCAATCATAGAGAAGAATTGAGCCCCACGATGTTTGTAAAATAAGTCATCAATTCTCAGATGAGGGTATTTTTTCATTAATGTGATCTCATTTAGTTCACTATAATCAATGCAGAGATACGTTGATACATCCTTCTTCTTCAAAAAGAGAATATGTTCTCTCCAAGGAGACACACTTGGTTAGATAAACCCATTCAACAAATGATTTTGGAGTTGTTTCTTTAATTACTCTAGCTTCAAATTTCCCATCCTATATGGGTTTTTGATATCAGATATGATCCAGGTACGACTTCAATGGAGAACTCTACCTCTTTATCTGGGGGAGGTCTGGCTAAGTCCTCAGGAAATACATCAACATATTCCTGGATGATGTGGAAATTTTCTATCCTCAAACTCCCACTTCCTTCTTCTTCATCACTGATCAACCACATAATGTAGGATATAGGAGGTTCTTCTATAAAAAGATCTGGATAAAATATCTCTCTTTATAAGATAACTACAGGTTCCCCATTCAAGAGTACTGATATTTCCTTGATTTTTCATTTGATAATATAATTATACATTGAGATCTAGTCCATCCCTAGTATAATGTCGAATTATAGCATGGGAATGACGACTAGATTTTCAAAAATATTGTGCTCAATAGTGTAAATACTATAGTTTATAAATACTGGCGATGCTTGGATAATCCCACCAGGGGTCCTGACTAATAACATTAAGTTTAGAAAATCCATGGATGATTTTATTTTTTTAATACCTGGAGGAAAAAAAGGAATGCGTAGAACCATAATCAAACAAAGTAATTTCTAGCTTTGAGATAAAAACAAGAGTACCTTCCACCACATCTTTTGGCACTTCATCTTTATACATAGTGATTTCAAAGGTATATCCTTGTTCCCATGGGTGTTGTTAAGGATGATGGTGATTCCCCTCCATTGCACTCTGATTTGGACAGTGATTGGAAAAGTGCCCAAGTTTTCCACACTTAGAGCACTAGAAATCAGGTACATACTTCACCATCTTCCCCTTGTTTTTGGTGTTTAAAATATTAGGTTTCATCTCACTACGTAAATTCCTTGCCATATGGCTTTCTCTTCCACATTTTGTAGAATTTAACACTCCCATGAAGGCAGTTCCCCGAACGCATCATCAAAAATTTATTACACATGCGATGTTGCACTTTCCTGCCACCTCTTCCCTAATCAGAGGTCGTTTCAATGTTGGGATCCATCGATCTATTTAAGTCATTAGATAAATGAGACCATTGTGTCTCACCAAACTCCAGCTCAACATTCACCTCAATCTGAATGATCTCTGCATAACTATCACAGTCTCAGTTGGCTAGATTCTTCCACAGATTAGGTCACTATCCACAGAAGAAAATGTCATCCTTACCATTAGTACCCATGACAAAGCCTATGGTATAACAGGACCATCTTTTATCGTTCATTTATTAGTTTCCCAAATATTCATTCCTTCTCTACTTCAGCACGAGAAACTCCTTATCATGAACCATCCCGGGTACCATGGTAACCCGATAACCGATCTGACCTTGACATAGGCCAATGTGTATTCCTGATCCCCACAGGTCGGCGAATAGCACTTGGCATCGTACAACACTCATGTGGGAACGATTTTTTCCACATTAATGTAGAAGAAATAGGAAAATAAAACAGTATGTATTACAGATGAAACTCTACTAGGATTAATGTACCAGAATACAAAGAGGCATAATAATCCCAATGTACTACAACCAAAGTAAAAAATTTTGGAAAACATCACCATGGTCCCTAATGACACAACACAGCAAGACCAAAACTCAATAGCTGGATCAACCTCCAAGATATCCCTTCCCTTTTCTCAAACCTGGAAGAATAAAGTCTACAAACACACGAAGGAAAAAGTAGGGTGTGAGCCTAAGCCCTGTAGGATACCACCATAGATTCCATAACAGATTTCAAATAATGATTACCCAAAGAAAATCTTTCAATTTTCAAATAGAGAGGTTTGGAAATTCAAAAGCATATTTCTAACAAAACATGCTCGACATTTTCAAATGATGAAAATAAATATTCTAAGCAATGATTTTACAATGACGGAATATTTCTAAAACAGTGGCTTGTGTAAAACATTTATATAATACAATTTATATAAATTCATAAGGCATGTAAATTAGTTCAAAAAAATTGGCATACATTTATTTCTCAAATATAAAAAAACAGTTGAGAAACATGGTCATCTGCCAAAAGGTATGATAGTATTAACCAGCTATAGGATTCCACACTATCTTTGTGAACTCAAAAAAATTTGTATACACATGTCCCTATGACACTATCCAATGGAGTCTCGTCACCAACCCGTAGGGGATGTGACTAGCCACAATTATGTTTTAAAATGTTGTTTTAGCATATAATGTATCCAAATAACTCACTAAATACCTAAGTCATACATGTTATCTTACATGATGGGAGACCTATTTTAAGAATGCTTAAAATAATATCAATCCCATTATTCGATTTCAAAAGTTCCAATTTCATTCCATTTTAAAACCATAACATGTTTTATTCAAAATATTCCATTTTAACAAGATAAAACAACTGGATTTCTATCAAATCAATTTAATCCATTTCCACCAGTTTGTAATCCAATCAAAACTAATTCCATCATTACACAATCTATTTCCACAATTGAATTCATCAATTTAATTGAAATAATTTCCATCAAATCCCCAATTTAAATTGAAAAATTTTAATCAAAAAATTTACATGAACACACCAAATTCAATGGAATTGGGGTTTTTTCAAATTTCCATGCCAAAATCATTTCAAATATATTGATTCACTTGAATCGACTTTTGAAAATTTTAAATGAAAGAAAATTTGACATATTGAATTTGAATCATTAATTTAAATAAATCCATAAAATACAATGATAATCAATTTCGTAAGTCGGGTCAGAACCACATAACTCAAAGGTTTTGAAAATATCTACAATGGTCGAGAACGCCCAGGAAAACTGGGATGCTCCTTCAAGAACCCATATTATATATCTTCTCATAGAAAGATCAAGAACAAATCACATCATATTTGTCATCGGAACACTTAGATATAACCATAAAATTCGTAGATATAAGAATTCGAGATAAGAGGAGAAGTAGATCTTTGGTGGGTTCTTGAACGTGCAAACCTTTTTTCTTGAGAAATCTATACCATTGTGGTTTTGCTCAAAACCATTGATGTATGTGGTTCCGTCCTGACTTACCAAATTGATTATCATTGTATTTTCATGATTTATTTCAATTATTGATTTAAATTCAATTGCTCAGATTTTCTTTCATTTAAATTGATAAATACTAGATTTCACTTAATGGAGATATTTGAAATGGTTTTGGCATGGAAATTTGAAAAAACTTCAATTCCATTGAATTTGGTGTGTTCATGAGAATTTCTTTATTTAAAATTTTTAATTTAAATTGTGGATTTTATGTAAATTATTTCAATTAAATTGTTGAATTTATTTGTGGAAATAAATTTTTTGATGATGGCATTAGTTTTGATTGGATTTCAAACTGGTGAAAATGTATTAAAATGATTTCATAGATACCCATTGGTTTTATCTTGTGAAAATGGCATGTTTTGAATAAAACCTATTTTGGTTTGAAATGGAATGAAATTGGCACTTTTGAAATGGAAGAATGAGATTGGTCATATTTTAAGCATTCTTAAAATAGTTCACCCATCTTGAAAGAGAGCATGCAAGCCTTAGGTAGTTTGTGATTTATTTGGATACACTCTATGCTGCAACAACATTTTAAAACATACTTGAGGTGGGTCACATCCCCAAAGGGTTGGTGACGGCTCTCCATTGGCCGGTTTCTTTGGGACGTGTGTATACACATTTTTCATTCTTCACATAGAGATTGAGGAATCCTATAGCTGGTTAATACTATTGGACATTTTGGAAGATGACCACGTTGCTCGCTTGATTTTTTATATTTGATATTTAAATGTATGAAAATTCTTTTGAATTACTATACATAACAACATAATATATATAAATTGTTTTATATAAAGGTTTTATATAACCCATTATTTTAGAAATATTCAATCATTGTAAAATATTCGCCTAGAATATTTATTTCCATCATTTGGAAATGTATAACATGTTTTGATAGAAAAATTATTTTGAATTTCCAAACCTGTTTATTTGAAAATTGAATGCTTTTCTTTGTGTAATCTATATTTGGCATCTGTTATGTAATCATTGGTGGTATCCTACTGGGCTTAGGCTCACACCCTACTTTTTTACTTTGGGTGTTTGTAGACATTTTTCTTCAACGATCGAACAATGTGAAGGGATCTCATGGAGGTGGATCCAGCTATTGAGTTTTGGTCTTGGCGTGTTGTGTCCTTAGTGACCATGGGGATGTTTTCCCATTTTTAGTACTTCGGTTGTTGTACTTTGGGATGATTATGCCTATTTGTATTATGAAACATTTCTCCTAGTAGAGTTTCTTTTGTAATGCATACTGTTTTGATTTCTGTTGCTTCTACATTCTTGTGGAAAAAATAGTTCCCACATGTATGTTGTACGATGCCAGGTGGTAGTCGTCGACCCATGGCTATCGAGAATGCCCTTTGGCGTATGTCAGGGCTGGCTCGGTTATTAGGTTACCAGGGTACCCGGGCTGGTTTGTGACAAAATGGTACCAAAGGCAGGTTTATCTTCTTGCCTTGATGACAATATTAATTTGAGTATTCTTCTTGGGACATATGAGGTAGTTGTGATTGGGTGCCTAGCCATATCTTACCGCAATGAACCTTAAGTCACTAGGTATGGTTAGGGAAATACGACTTGTGGATTAGTTTTAGTATTTCCCATGTTTGTATTTGGATATAGTGGAATCCAAATCTTGTTATTCCTTCTATTAATAATAGTTTTCCTTGTTACTCAGTTTGAGTGTTAACCTAATTTATTTCTTATTTTCATATCTTTTTGTAGAATCATGCCACCGAGAAGATGTGGGAATAAAATACAAAAAAGAATGTTGTTGAATCTCGGCAAGTGAGTCTTATTGTGGATTCATGTCTAGTTGAGGTGATTGTCCGCACTTTCTATGCTCTGGGATAGCCTCCACATTCAGTTCATGTTCAAGCTCCAGCTATAGATCCACTTAGTGATATTATATGGAATCATTCCTAATAATTCTTATGCTAGAAGCCACCAGTTTTTAAAGGCTTCACTGACCGCCAGCTTGCTGAGGAATGGTTGTGTATGATTGACTGTCTGTTTAGGTTCTCGGAGACACCTGAATTGATCAAGGTGAAGTGTGCCACCTTCGTACTGGAGGGACCATGTAGGAGTTTGTGGTACATAATGTTGGAGTCTGGAAAACCCGAGGGTTTGGAGTGGAAATACTTTAGTGTTATTTTTAATAACTAGATCTATCTATAATCAATGTTGTTGGCCAAGGCGGTGGATTTTTCAAGCATGTGCAGGCCAACAAAACCATGACTGGGTACTCAAATCACTTTCCTATGTTGGTATAATTTGCTCCTAAGATTTTATCTATTGAGAAGTTGAAGGTTCAATGATTCACTTTGAGACATCGATCAGATATCCATTATTTGGTTTTCATACTAATGATACACACTAATGCTGATGTGCAAGATAGGGTGATGTTGGTTGATATGGACATGGCTGGAATGTTAGGGTTGAAGGGAGTTTCTTTTAGTCCTAGTGGAGTTTCTTTTGTTATGAATACTGTTTTGTTTTCCATTTCTTTTTAATTCCTGTGGAAAAATCAGTCCCAATTTTATGTTGTATGATCCTAGGTGCTAGTCGCTGACCAGTGGGGACCAGGAACGCCCTTCAGGCTATGTCATGGTCGTCTCGGTTATCGGATTACCTGGGTACTCAGGCTGGTTCGTGACATCGGTTTCAAAGATCTACACCAGTTATGGGTAGATCTATGTGTGTGAATTCCAATTATGATGTGATTTGGTCTTGAACTTTCTAGGATAATATACTTAAGGCATGTTCTTGAAGGAGCAACCCGGTTTCTTGAGCGTTTTCGACTGTTGTGGTTTTGGTCAAAACCATTAAAGTATGTGGTTCTATCCCGACATACCAAATTGATTATCATTTTATTTTCTTTATTTATTTCAACTGTATATTTAAATTCAATTTCTTAAATTTTATTTCATTTTAATTGATAAAAACTCGATTCTAGTGAATTGAGATTTTTGAAATGTGTTTGGAATATAAATTAATAAAAACTCCAATTCTATTGAATTGGGTGTGTTCAAGGAAATATGTTAATTTAAATTGTATACTTTAATTAGTGCATTTGATGGAAATGATTTCAATTAAATTGATGAATGTAATTGTGGAAATAAATTTTTTGATAATGGAATAAGATTTGATTGGATTTCAAACTCCTGAAAATGGCGTAAAATGATTTGATAAAAACCCATTGGTTTTATCTTTTGAAAAAGGCATGTTTTGAATAAAAACTATTTTGGTTTTAAATTGAATAAAAATGGATCTTTTAAAATGGAAGAATAGGATTGATCATTTTTAAGAATTCTTAATATAGTTCTCCCATTATGTAAGATCATATACAAGCCTTAGGTAGTTAGTGAGTTATTTGGATACATTGTACACTATGACAACGTTTTAAATCATACTGGCAGTGGGTCACATCCCTGATGGGTTGGTGATGAGTCTCCATTCATAAGTGTCGTAGGGACGTGTGTATACACATTTTTCTGATTTCACATAGAGAGTGTGGAATACTAATCTTGGTTAATACTATCGTACCATTTTTTCAAAGACCATGTTTCTCGATTGTTTATTTATATTTGAGATAAAAATGTATGGAAATTATATTGAACTTCTTTACATGCCTGCTGAATTTATATAAATTGTTTTATATAAATTTTTTACATAAGACAATGATATATAAATATTCCATCACTGTAAAATCTTTTCTAAGAATATTTATTTCCATCATTTGAAAATGTATAGCATGTTTTGTTCGAAATATGCTTTTGAATTTCCAATCATATTTATTTGAAAATTGAATGCTTTTTTTGTGTAATCTATTTATGGAATCTGATATGGAATCATTGGTGGTATCCTACTAGGATAAGGCTCAGACCATAATTTTTCCTTCGATTGTGTGTAGACTTTCTTCAATCAGGTTCGAGGAAAGGGAAATGTATCTCTCGGAGGTGGATCCGGCTGTTGAGTTTTGGTCAAGGTGTGTTCTGTCCATAGGTACTTTGGGTTTGTTTTCCCATTTTTAGTACATGGGTTGTAGTACTTTTATCTTATTATGCCTTTTTGTATTCTGGTTCATTACTATTAGTGGATTTTCTTTTATAATGCATTATTTTTTGTTTTCTCTTGCATCGGCATTCTTTTGGAAAAAATCATTCCCACTTGTATGTAGTACAAATACAAGTGCTAGTCGCTAACCCGTGGGGATCGAGAAAGCCCTTCAGGCTATGTCAGGTCCATCATAGTTATCGGGTTACCAAGGTACCCAGGCTGCTTCATGACAAAATGGTATCAAAGGCAGGAAAAGCATATTGCGTTGATGATAGTATGCATTTAAGTATTCGTGTTTGGACATAAGAAGTAGTTGTGATTGAGTTCCTAGCCAGCTCTAACCGCAAAGAACCTTAAGTCACCAGGTTTTTTTAGGGGAATAAGTCTTGTGGATTAGTTCTAGTATTTTCGCTATATTGATTTGGATAGAGTGGAATCCAAATTTTGTTATCCCATATATGAAGAATAGTTTCCCATGTTACTCAATTTGAGTGTTAACCTAATGCCTTTCTTATTTTTTAATCTTGTGTAGCATCATGCCTCCGAGAAGACTTGCGAATCACATAAAAAAAGTGGTTTCTCCTGAATATCATCAAGCGAGTTATATTGTGGATCGAAGTCTAGTTGAGGAAATTGTTCACACTGTCCAAGCTCTGGGACATGCACCACCTCTAGATCCTATTCAGGCTCCATCTATAGATCCTCATAGTGATATTCTCTGAAATCATTCCCTGGAGTTACTATGTCAGAAGCCACCAGTTTTCAAAGGCTCCTCTGACCCTAAAAAAGATGAGGAATGGTGGATTAAGATTGAATGTATGTTTGGGTTCTTGGAGACACCTCAAGTGATCAAGATGAAGTGTGACACCTTCGGTCTCGAGGGACCACATAGAAGATGGTGGTACACAATGGTGACAACTGGGAAACATGATGGTTTAGAGTGGAAAGGCATTAAAGTTCTTTTCACTAACCAGTTCTATCCATAATAAATGGTGTTGGCCAAGGATGTGGAGTTTTTCAATCTTGAGAAGGACAAAAAACTGTGACTGATTACTCAAATCGATTTTCTATGTTGGTAGGTTTTTCCTGAAATTGTATCTAATGAAAAGATGAAGGCTCGACGATTTGAGTTGGGACTTCAATCAAATATATTTTCTCAGATTTTCTTACTGAAGCTACCCACTTATGCTGATGTGCTGGATTGGGCGATGATGGTTGAGATGGACCTGGCTGGAATGTCTGGGTTGAAGGGAGATCCTTTTATTCCAAGTGGAGTTTGTTTTGTAATGCATACTGTTTTGTTTTCTGTAGCTTCTGTATTCTTGTGTCCAAAATCATCTCCACTTATATGTTGTTCGATGGAAGGTTCTAGTCGCTAAACCTTGGGGATCAGGTACGCCCTTCGGGCTATGTCAGGGATGGCTCAGTTATTGGGTTACTTGGGTACCCGGGCTGGTTCGTGACACTCCTTCTCCATTCTTGTTCTCATGGAATGAGTGAAATACCGACTGAAGAAGATCCCTCTGAACTAATCCCACTCCATAGCATAAACCTCTAGTATTTTCCTCTTGTTTTTAATCAGTTCCCCCCACGGATCTATATCTCCATCTATGCGATAGACAGCTAGGGTGACATTATCTTGCACTGAACAAGGGAGCACAGAGAATATCTTCTTTATAGATCTGATCCACTGTTCAGTAGCCAATGGGTCAGTCGATCCACTAAGGATTGGTGGTTGTTGACGCATAAAAGATTACACATAATGTTGTTCCATTAGTGGTGAGATCGGTCTCTATGCTTGTTTCACGTTGTTTCACTGAACACGAGTCACCGGGTTCATCATTCTCATGAATTTTTCAATTCCATCTTCCATTGGAGGGTCATCAGTGCATGTTCCATTATGGTCAACATTTGAATAGTTCCTCGTATTTCCCTCCATTTTCTGAAATAATATCACATTAATGTGAAACTTATTTATTTTACGAATCTTTTAACTACAAATGATTTTATGTCTTACAACATTTTTAAGCAATTACATTTCATTATAAATCCTTCATAATGATTGATAAAAAGATTATGATTAACCAAACATATCCCCTAGGAGTGTCAATACCAAGAGTGTAGCAAGACCTGTTTTCAGGTACCAGGAAACCCTTGGCCAAGCCCGAAACACCCTGTTGGAGTTTTCATACCTAGGTACCTATGTGCCAGAGCCACCTCTACCAGCTCGTATCAAGACATGGATTGATTTTCTTGATAAACCACTTACTCAATACTCACCAAAATAAAGGGAAGTATTCCTATATTTAAACTTTTCTAAGAACATTATTCCAATAGTTTTCATAGAAAAATTTTGATAACTAAATAAACTATCATTGTCTATAAACTATGGTATTCCTCCTTTTTATTACATAACTTTTCATTACATTTTATATACATATTATATTTAAAGTCTAGTGTCTTGGAAATCAAGAACATTGTACATGATAACAACATAAAAATAATTCTAATACACTTGTATGGATTCATCATATGTTCATCCTAAGTACTATTATTGCATCTCAAAACGTGGAGACATACATCAATGTAAAGGGTGAGCATACGGCCCAGTCGAAGTAATCAAAGGGATCCGTTTATATGTGATATCAATAAGAACATGATAAAAAAATTAAATAAATGACCAATGAATGCATAGGCATTTGATAATGAACAAAACATGAACCATACCATGAATATGTTGCTACAACAATTAATTTAGACATTAATGAAAATATCACCAAGGTTCATCCCCAAAGTGTCATAAAAATTACAATGGTTATTCACCAAGAATTCGTGAAACTTATCATCTCTAGAGATTAAATTCATTTCCCATTGTATTGGAGTACAATCAAGGAAAAACCTTAATATGTCTTTATTTTTATGTGATCCAAGTAGACCATAATAAAACGTTTCATAAATAACCCATTGATAATATAAGAAATGTGTTTCATTTTAAAATCACGACGTTTTAAATGTTTGTAAAAATGAGATCACTATGTCATTTATAAGTCATGGAAAAGGAGTGAGGGTTATATGTTTAAAATTACAGAATTAAATGTTTCTTTTTTTTTTATATTTATTAACATCCATAGAAACAATATAGGATGGGGAATTCACATAAATAAAACAAGATATAAATGGAGATAAATATTGAGGTGAAATTTTTACTACATAATTACTATATTTCATAGTTTTAGAAATTAATAAAAATATAGGGGGAAAGAGTCTCCCATACATAAATGAATCATTTGGAAGTATTGGTATAGAATAAAATGAAATTAGATCATGTTGTGGACATTTTAATTACACACCACAAGAATAGAAAATGTGAAATGAAAGAGAATGTGTGATTTCTTTACAAAAATTCAACAGCCTAAATGCATCACATAAAAATTCAGAAAATCAATTGATGAGAGCAGAAAGGTTGACTCATTATTTTTAAATGAAATGGAAAGTATTAAATATATAAAATAATAAGATCCCACATAATAAAATGGAACTATAAGACATAACATAGAGGATTACATGACTTAAAAGAGGATGGTGAAAGGTTCCCCTACCTTGAAGAGGTACTTCAAAAGATTGATGGTCGAGACATTGGGAGGATTGGAAGGCACCTTGGGTGGACACATTGGGAGTTAGAAAGACCATATATTCTAAGAGGAGGATTTTGGAATCATAAGAATGAGGGAATGTCTTGGTATTTAAAGGAAAAATGAGTGAATAAATTATTAATTTTTAAGGGACACAGCATCGGTGGTATTTTCCAATCAATGGGCTTGGCCATGGTATTTGACCATGGTATAAGACACTTGGGATAGCAGATAACATATAATACTATTAATAAGTCTACCGAAATTATTACATCATTATTACATCATTAATGATGTCATTAAACACCGGAAACTCAAAACTGTGTTTTTACTATTCACCGAAAAATCAATTATTTCAAAAGAATCCCCATACTTCACCCTAACCTAAAATCGATGTCCAAAAATAAAAAATGAACCCCATTTTTTTAAAATAATTTTCTAAATATATTTAATTAAATTATTAAATAAAATCATTACTTATTCAAAAAACATAACTTTAAAACAATAACTCCTTCTATAGAACCTTAATAAAGAAATCAAGGTCTTATAATATTATTGTATAACCACAATACAATAAAGTAAAGATTTATGATTAAAGTCTATGAAAATACATTTACATATTATATTATAAATTTAATTATTAAATTTTAAATAAAATATTTATGACATACATAATTACCAAAACATAAACAATGTTCGTTTTTTCACTTTTAAGATGTATAATTTTTAATTATACATTCATGGGTGAAGTTTATATTTTTTGGTATTTTTACTATTCATTACTACTCTTATGGGTATGATACTATTCATATATTTCAATGTACAAAAAATTTTAGTTGATCCTATTAGACTCAATATTTTATACTGAACACAGCAGCCGAAGACCTTTTTTCGAAAATCAATTCACATTGTTAATTATTTAAAGAATACGAGAATATTTTAAATTTCTTTGTTTTCCTAAATTTATCAATAATAAGGAAATTCTAAAAATTCATCCAATATTTATATGGAAATTTGAAATTCATATATGTTACCATAATAAGATGTAAAAAATTTTATTTATACCAAAGTATTACCCAATGTATCTAAGGCTTCTTCACACAGCCCCTTGTAACACCTACATGGGACCTATGTGTAAGGTGGGATATAGTGATAGAATAATGGGGTGGATCTGACAACAATGCCTGAGTGGTGATTTCTGTAAACTTGAACTTCTCCCGAAGGTGATTCTGTTCCAGATTTACATGTGGAATTTCTTCTTAGGCTTGGTCTAGAGCAAAACCCAGTGATGTTACCTCCTTCCCAAGGTTTGAAGGATGGGAACCATATAGCCCGAGTCTACTGGATGAGGCCATTAAATATTCTTTATGTATTAATTAACAAAGATTACTATATTTATAATAACACTATGTTTTTATTATAGTTTCCAATGGCTATATTGACCAACAGTCATATAACAACCAAAACTCAAAAGTCTCATTTTAATTATACCCACTTCATTAATTAAAAGATATATTTTTGTTCGGTATAAAATAAAATAACACACAAATTTAAGAGAAAAATATAATTAAAGAGTTTGGGTCATTACAAATTCCATTATAGAATTTCCTATACCAAGTGTATATTTTTCTCATCCTTCCATCATTCAACACAAGGAAAGAACAAATGCTCCTGTGAGCTCCCATGGGTGATTATCCTTCAATAATAGGTTGTTTGGAGTGCATTTAGTTGTTGATTGATGATATGAGTAAGTCTAATCTCTTCTGTTCTTTTTCTTTTGGGTTATGGGTCCACACTATTTCTACATTTCCATATGATGCTCTAAAACCATTTTTTCGGTGACATTTAGGTTTATTCTTAAATTATTTGTTGAATAGGGTTTTATGTTCTTGAATAGGAGTGGGTTCACAAAACTATTCTCGGTATGTGGCCCAAAAATTATATCCAATAGATTTTTCATAGATTTTTTCATTTAGGATTCATTTATGTTTCTATTATTATTGTGTTCTTGTGGCCATTTACAAGATGTGGTGTATTGGATGTCTAAATGATTAATTTCACCCCTCTCGATTATTATGGGATGCAACTAGGATGACATGAGCAATTTAGGTCCACCATTTGAGTGCCCTGGCCCTCCTGATTGGGAAAAAAGTATTGTAAGATGTGAAATTTACCTATAATGAGGTATATCCCTAGATAATGAGTCAATTAGTAATGAAGTGTTTTATAATGGATTGTGGATAGATGTGTCCAATGTGGTTAATGGATATTGTTTTGATGGGTTGACATTTATTTTTGTTAAATGGGATCTTTGGGAATATGATAATGATTTATGTTCACACTTGAATAATCTTAGTGAGATAGTCTAGGGAAATTGGAAATTGGTATAAAAGGGATAAGTGATATAAATGATTAATTAGTTAATGGATTAAGGAATAATGTTAATTTCCAATTTATTAATATTGTTGTGATATTTCAAGTGATAATGGATATGATTTTTTTGGATGTGATTAATTGTGTTGAATGGTAAATAAGCATGCGTACATGGATTGTTCAATTGGGATGTAGACGTTAGGTTCTACACCTACGGGTTGAGTTAGATCAAGGCTCTAAATACACCCCAAAATGAATTGGTTAGGTAATTGAATGGAGTTTTATTACACTAAATATTGCTTTTCCTCAAGACTTAGGATTTGAGTTGTGGATTATGAGGTTGTTTTAATGGGATTCCTAGTGAGGAAATACATCATTTTATTACCATACTATTGAGAAAATTGTACATTCCTAATCAATTGAACACATGAGAAGGAAGAAAAAACCATGGGTGCCTTATTTGTGAGAATGGATTCAATGGTATAATGATTTTTATGGAACATAGTCTAGAATGGATTATTAAATTATTTTCAATTACATTCGAATATTTATAAATTTCAAGAACCATCAAAATTTACATGATATTTTTTATACATCAATTGTGGTGGACTTCTGAGTTATACCCACACCCTGCTCAGGTGTAAGAACCTGGATCTTCTTCTCAGGTACATTTTTCTTTTTCCTGATGTTTTTGAGAAAAAGAGGAGTTTCTAGGAATTTGTTAAGTACATGCCGTGTACATATATGTACATGTCATGTTCACAGTTACCACAAGTAGTCGTGTGTTGGCCATGTAACAGCTGAGCACACATCCTTGTGTGGTGACCTAAAGGGTACCTAATCTGGGTCCTGGTAAGGGAAAGTACAGAATGTGTACTTATAAAGTACACTTCCTATACAGATATAGTGTAAATGTTGTGTACATTATTTTTCATCGTTTTATGGGGAAGAGTTGTGTCTAATTGGAATAAGTGTCTTCTTCTACGCCATCTTCAACCAAGAGTGTCTATAAGGCGCTGATCCTTCCCCGAGCCCTTGATCGAGTCTCAGTTATCTGATCCGACTATCATCAGTCGCGTTGGGATTGCTAGGGTAAGCTCTTCCTTCTTCTAGAGCATCGTCTCTTGATATCTCCTCTTTCTCATGTTATCCTTTGTTGAATGTTTTAGATGTTTTTGTAGATTTACCATGTTCGAGGTTGATCAAATGGCCGATGCCAGGGTATATCAATCTCACATCGCCGACGTGGTTGGATTGTGCCATTCTGTAGATGGTCTTTGAGTTATATTTAAAAAAGTTCCTAATACACTTGATTGGGGTATTTCATGTTTAGGGTTTTGACCCATTTAATTCTTGTTATGCTTCTAATTCTTGAGTATAGGTTAATTGTTGGGAACATGGTTTTTTACCTTGTTATGGATGTGTTTGTACATTCTTTTACTATTTATGATCATTTGGTCTAGCTTTTTCTATTAGGATATTGATTTTCTATCCATGCCTCATACTGTATGATGAAGTGATTGTATTATGACATTCTATTATGTTGTTGACTATATAAAAAAGTGGTTTATGAGGTTTATATTTGTCGTTGTGAATTTATGTGCTTGATTGACTTACACAAGGCCGTGAAAACCTGGTGTAGTATACCATAGGGAAAATGGACATTTATGGATTCTCCAAAGTGTATGATTACTGTTACGATGAAAGACCATAGGGGGAATTTACCTAAGTTATTCCTCAGACATTATATAGTTTCTTGACATGGAGCACAGGGGAAATGGGACATTGAGTTCTTCCACATATCTTCTTTTAGTTACATTTACAAGACTATATGTTTAAATGACGATGAGTGCTTTCTTAGAGAGTCTATGAAAAAGGTGAACCAGAGGGGTAAGACTATGTGTACTTCCTACAAGGTTTATGGTGTTTGTTTTGGTTGTAACAGAGGTGTCAGGATTTGAGTACTTCCCAATGGTTTCCCTTCTTATGATTAGTTACTTACTTGATATCTGAAATTTGAATGGTTTTGAAACTGTTTGATTTTTTACTTTTTCGTACATCCTTGTTTCTAATTCTCTTTTCTTATAGACTTCCATATATCATCACTGAACGATAGGTACATATATTTGGGTGGTTGCCTATTGGGATTAGTCTCACACCCTGTTTGGGTCATGATTTTGGGCCAAAAAATACTATATTTCTATGTGTATATTTAATGGAATGAACCCTTTACTTTAATTAATTGATTGTTGCATAGCTGGGGACAATGGGACCACACATATTCTATTGTAAATTGGTTTAGTATTGTATTCCATCATTGTGAATAGTTTGGAAGCTTTCCTATAAATGCGTATAATTCATCGTATATATAAATGTATGTGCTCAAGTTGTTTATTACGTCCACTATTTACCTATTGCATGTTTTATTGCTTCCACTTTTGCTATATATTTTACTTCTGTCATGTTACTATGCCAATGAGGGCTTAGTTTCCCACTATCACACCCATGACCCTTGATGCTTGTCAGCATCCTCTAACATTTGGTGAAATTTGCGTGAGGTCATGTGGCCAACTCGTTATGGGGAACCTCTGGGCGGCTTCGTGAACTGGGACGTTACAATGTGGTATCTAAGGGGTTCTCTTCTTCGTGACATACTATTTGGAGCCTATAGCTATGGATAAGATGAAAATAGGTACTTGGTAATAAGCTATTCCTGGGAGTATCTAACCCATTTATAGGGAAAATCCAATATACCTCATTATTACTGTTTTTATGGTTTTTCAATTTTACATTTAATTTCATTCCAAAATTGGGTGATTCACATGTTTTGTGTAGTTATTGATGATGTTATTGATGTTCTATTTCTATTGCAACCCCATGAGATGAGGGTATGTCATCACATGCATCATATAGGAAACTGTTATATATCACATGTCATGCATTCTTTCCATGTCATTTAGGGTGAATTAATGATTTCATGATGTTGTGATAGGTGTTGTGCTAGAAATTCATACTGTTGTGATTGATGCATTGATAATAATACCTAATATTTGATATGGTATTTATTCGTGAAATTTATTGTTTGAACAAATGACAAAATTCGGTTCCTGAGGTGTTATGGGCCTTTAAGGATCAGAATATGGTGGATCATTGCCTAATTTTCCTTCTATATTACATTTATTATAATCCAAGATTTGATTCGTGGGGATAATGGGCTCTCATGAATGAGAATTTTGATCTTTAATGTTTGTTTCAATTTTTTCTAGGCATACAGAGTAGTTTTTTATGATTACTGTTCAGAAAATCCTAGAATACATGGAAGGTAATGATATATACATGCCACATGTACATTTGTTTGGGAAGAAACTGTTTTTTGTAAGTACATGTTGTGTGCTATATTTACACGCTATGTAGTCTCTAACTGTGTTACTGACTATGTGGGTAGAAACATTGTGTTGAGAAATCTTGTTTGAACACGCCATGATCTAGATGTTCACGTCCTGTGGTGTTGACCATATCTTCACCCGTGTGACTAAATTCATGGATGGACTAAAGCTTATGATATACACACCATTCCATGTTTGAACATGCTGTGTAATTTAAACCATGTATGTGGTCATGTAGTGAACAAAATAGGTCAGATAATCCTTTTTGTACACACAGTGGCTGGCACAGACATGTTGTGTAGATTCAGCCGTGTAAACGGAAAAGTCACAAACAACACGGGTTGGTGAATCTCGTCTAGTACCACTTGTGTCTAGAAAGAACACACCATGTAGTCTTGTTTTATGTAAAATGTGTGTCTCATCCATGTAGAATAAATAAGGAAGGTAAAGAGGATAAATGTACACACCATGTTTTATTACAAAACGCCATTTGTATGTGATGTTGCATGACTTGGTTTGGCAGAAGTACATGCACATGTGAAGGCTTAAAAGAACATGCCGTGTAGTCATTATACACATCGTGTATCCCAATTTGAAATAAACTATGAATTCTATCTTTCTCCTATTCCATTTTTACAATTATAGATTTCAACCTTTTTTAATCATTTTCTTAGATCTTCACTTATGTTTGCAGAGTCATTCCATCGAGACGTCCTCCAGTTGTCCGCCAGTTACATGGCAGTGATCAGACACCAGGTATGACTATTCAGGGACTACCAGTTGATCCTCCAGTCATTCTAGTCTTTGCACCATCCATCATTGGAGACACATGTGCTGACACAACGTTCTGAGAGGGATTTATAAGGGTTATGTAGACCATGTGAGGAGTACCACATTGTTCCCCTTCTATGGAGGATTTGATTCGGGTTTTCCAGAAGTAGTATCATCCAACCTTCACAGTGGAAGGAGGACATCAGGACACATTGTCATGGTTATAATCCGTGTTTTCTATCTTCAAGCATATGGAGATGCCTCCAGAGAAGAGGATGAAGCTGTCTACTACATGCTTTGGGATTCAACCATGTGATGATGGGATTTGATCCCCTATGAAGGACGCCAATAGGTTATGGCATGGGATGAGTTCTATTGTGCCTTATTTGACTACTTCTACCAAGAGACTTTGAGGGTTGATAAAGCCCGAGAGTTCATGAGTCTGGAGTGGGGTACTCTTTCTATTATGTATTATTCTTATCGCTTCATATAGCTATAGTGCATCACACCTATTCAAGGAGGTGATGAGTAATTATTGGAATGGAATTTTGAGGATGGTCTCAAAAATGAAATCCGATCATAGCTGACCATATTCAGGTTGACTTCCATCACCACTATAGTCAACCATGTGCTAATCACGAAGCACAACCTAAAGGATTCTCGAGTGGTGACCAGGGCGGTTCGACATCTAGAGCTAATATACCTCATACTAATATCATTATGTGCCGTAGGGAATCTACACGTGGGTATCAGAGGAGGCGGGACACATCTTCTTGTAGCCATGTGGTGTGCTACAAGTGCAGAAATAGCGGTAATATGAGACCACATTTTCCGAGAGGCCCAATGGAGTGCCAATCATGTGGCAAGATGGTCCATCTACATCTCTTCTATCAGTTTTTCTCACCAGCTGCTACTAACATGGGTTCTTTTAAAACTCCTCATTTGGGAGCTGCACCATCAGTATCTTACAAGTCTGGGAGCTAGAGTTCTTCTAGTCATTCAAGGCGAGGTGGAGGTCATGGTCTTGTTATCTAGTCTCCAAGAATTCAGCGATGATAGGGTGGATTAGCTCAGAGTGGTGAAGAAGGTTCATATTTCCGTATTACTGGTCAGAAATTTGTAGTGGAGCAGACCAAGTAGGAGCTAGTTCTCGGACCCTCTACCGTTCGATGTACGATCCTAGTTTCCTCAGTTTTAGCTTCTGCCCTTTTTTGATATTGGGGTTTCCCGTATCTTTATTTATGATGCTATTGTAGAGTGCCTTGGTCTTTTTATCGATTATTATAATTATATCATGATGTTAGATAGTCCGTTGGGGAACATAACATCTAATGTACGTCATTGAAATGAGTGCCCTCTAAATGTTGGTGGGTGTCACTTCTTGTAGAACCTATATGTCTTAGAGATGATGGGATATGCTTTCATTCTCATTATGGTCTGGTTAGTTTCCTACCAGGCAGTTGTTGAGTACTATAATCATACGGTGAGTTTTACATCACCAGAGGGCATGTCATTTCATCATAAGGGCGAGTGGGATGTCTAGTTGAGAAGATCGGGACCCGAGCATCATGTGTTGGGAGGAGTTACAGCCCAAATTTCATGGAAATATCTGTATGATTGGGGGACTTCACAAATGATCTTTCCTCTAGTCATGGATCGTTTTAGGGATGTCTTTCCAGAGGACATTTATGTTTACCATTGGAGTAAGAGGTAGACTTTTATATGGAGATTGTGCCATTAGTGGAATGGGTGTCAATTCCTCCTTATAGATTGGAAACACTAGAGTTGGAGGAGCTCAATAAGCAGTTGGATGAGCTACATGGTAATGGTTTCATCCCACATAGTACATTTCCTTGGGGTTCGCATGTCTTGTTTGTGTAGATGGAGGAAAGTAACCAAAAACATTGTCTGGATTATCGGATGTTGAACTAGTAGACAGTTAAGAACCGATATCCTTTTCCGATGATTAATGATCTCTTTTATTAGCTTCAAGAAGCTCAGGTGTTCTTAAAGAATGACATGAGATTTTTTTTACCATCATTTGTGCATTAGGACATTTGATATACATCATACAGCCTTCCGGAATTGGTATGGTCTTTACAAGTATGTGGTTATGCCATTTGGTCTCACAAATGTGCCTCTAGTATTCCTGGCATTGATGAACCGAGTGTTCCATCCATACTTTGATTATTTCATGGTAGTCTACATGGATGATATCACGTTGTACTCTCACACTCGAAATGACCATGCTACCAGTATTGAGATCGTTTTGAGTACACAGAGAGAGAATTAGTTATATGCTAAGATTTAAAAATTCCACTTTTGGATGAAACAGATTCACTTCTTGGGTCATGTTATCTCACATTTAAGAGAATCAGTACACACAGAGAAAGTGAGGGCTGTAGTTTCCTAGGAGAATCCGAAGAACATCTTTGAGGTACGGAGTTTTCTAGGGCAGGCTAGGTACGAAAGACATTTCATACTAGACTTTTCACACTTTGTATCGCCACTGATGGGCCAAACTAAGAAGGGCTCTATGTATAAGTGGTTAGATTATTGTGGTTCATTCTTTCAGGAGAAGAATGGGAGTTTGACTTCATCACCGATACTAGTTTTTCTAGAGCCGATCAAGAGCTATACAATTTACTATGATGCAACATGTATCATGATGGGAGAAGTTCTTATGCAGGTAGAAGGATTCATTGCTTTAGGTTATCGGCAGTTGAGGCCAAATGGGTGAAACTACCCGACACACGATCTCGAGTTAGTTGCAGTTGTTCATTCCATACACTGTTGGATACATTATCTTCTCCGAGAGCATTGTGTGGTTTTCACCAACCAAAAAAGTATCAATTATATCTTCAGTCATAGTGACCTAAATTCGATACATTGAAGGTGGGTTGAGTACCTTCAGGCCATTAACATTGATCTTTTCTACACACTTGGGAAAGGAATCTCTATGGATGATGCTTTGAGTAGGAAGGCATAGATTCAAGCAGTTCAGGAGTCCATCAGTTAGTAGAAGCTTATGGGTCTATTATCTGAGATGCATTTTGAGGTTCACGATATATAGGGGATGATGTTTCTATCTTTTGTATCTATTACCTCTACTCTTCTTGATCGAGGGAAAATGAGGCTACTATCAGTTTTGAAGACCTTTTACTATGAGAGAGTTTTCCAGGAGGGGACCCTATTCTTGGATGGACAATAGGTGAGGGTGAGATCTTGAATTTTCATGGGTGCGTATGGGTGCCGGTAGACATTTGCGGGGAGAAGATGTGGGACATTCATTCCTCGGTTTGAAAAGTACATCCAGGTGTCACGAAGATGTAACGTGATCTAAACTATTAGTTTTGGTGGCCAGTTATGAAGAGAGATGTTTCTAGGTTTGTCATGAGATGTTCCACAAGCGAGTAGGTGAAGGAGGAGAATCAGCGACAAGTATGTCATTTATAGTAGTTACACATTACCGAGTATAGAATAGAATGGTGACACAATGGATATTGTGATAGGATTTTCATGGCCGCCTTGAGGTAATGATATAGTTTGGGTTGTCATTGACAGACATACAAAGTTTTCTCACTTCATGCTGATCAAGTAGACCTTCAATGTTAATGAGATGGGATGGTTGTACATCCGTGTGATTGTGCGTTTACTTGGAGTTCGACACTCCATTTTTTAGATAGGGATGCTCGTTTTACCTCTTAGATCTGGAAGGGAATTAAAAGCCTTTGGGTACACAAGTACATTTTCAGTACATCATACATCCCCAGACAGATGTCCAGTAATGTTGTATGATTAAGGTTCTTGGGGACATGTTTCAAGTAGGCATTCAGGATTTTGGTGGTTCTTAGGAGAAGCACATACCTCTAGTGGAGTTATCCTATAATAATTATTTTCAAGAAACTATTCAGTTGGAAACTCATAAGGCATGGTATGGTAGGCCATGTTGATCACCCTTGTGTTGGCTAGAGGTAGGAGAGGCAGTTATTCTAGGACCTCGTCTTTTCTAGGAGACCACATAATAGATAGAGTTGATTCAGAAGAGGATGGATACTGTACAGTCCTAACAAAAGGCTTATGCAGATCGACGAAGACATCCTCGTGAGTTTGAGTTTGGGGGTTATGTTTTCTTGTGTGTCACACCATGGGTGGGACTCATGAGGATTACACGAGAGGGTAAGCATTCACCGAGGAATTTCGGGTCGTTTAAGGTTCTAGAGAGAGTACTGATGGTTTCCTATAAGTTGCAGATATCTTAGAGGTACTAGGCTATGCATGATATCTTCCATGATTCTCAGATTCGATGTTACTACTCAAAAACATCTCAGGATTTTCAAGCCGAAGAGGTTGAGTTAGTGGTGGATGCCTCATTCGAGGAGCATCCTATCCAGATTGTTGATCGAAGTTTGAAGGTTCTCCATTGTAGGTTTATTTCTCTGGTATGAGTGATATGGAAACACATGCGATTATAGGACGAGACTTGAGAGAGGGAGTCTGTTGTACGATCACAGCGGCCAGAGCTGTTTGAGGATTCTTCTTCTAGGCCGCCTTGCTAAAAAAATTCAAAGACACGTTTTTTAAGGGGGGATGTTTGTATGAACCCAAATATTCTTATCAGTATTTTTTTTCTCTATTCTGGTGTTTTTGACAAAATATGGAGTTTATTAAAAAATTATGTAAATTTCATGTACTTATATATGCAGGTCGTGTACCCAGTTTCCACATGTAGCTGTGTGATAGCCATGTAACGACTAGGCACATATCCTTGTGTGGTGACCTAGAGGCCGCCTAATGCAGGGCCTGATAAGGGAATGTACATGCCGTGCACATAATTTTTTTCATTAAACAGATCAGGGTCCTATCTAATTGACATAAGTATCTTATTCATCACCATATTTGACCGAGATCATCCAGACGTCACCAATCCTTCCCTGATCACTCGATCGAGCATCAGTTCTCTGATTTGATTGTCGTTGATTGTGTTGGGAACATCACAGTATGCTCTTCCCTCTTCTAGAGATTCCTCTCTTGATTTCACATAGTTCTCAACTTATCCTTGGTTGAATGTTTTAGACAACTGTATAGATCTGATACGTTCTGTGTCAATCCAATGGATGACGTCAGGGTATATCGATTACACGACACCGAGGTAGGTGTTTAGTGCCTTTCCATAGATGGTATTTGATTTAAATGTGAAAAATTTGCCTATAACCTTGGTCGAGGTATTGTGTATTTAAGGTTTAGATATAGTTAATTCTTGTTATGATTACAATGATACATTAGAGGTTAATTGTTGTGAATATTGTTGTTTACCATGTTATGGATGTTTTTTCCCATGCTTATACCGTTTATGACCATTTTGTATAGATTTTCCTATTAGGCTATTTCTTTTCATTCCATGCCTAGTATTGTAGGAATATGTGATTGTATTCTGACATTCATGTTATGTTGTAGACAATTTAGCCAAGTAGTTATTGAGGATTACCTTGGTCTCTATGCATTATTGTTCGTGATTTAATTACACAGGACCATGAGAACCTGGTGTAGTAGACCATAGGGAGAATAGATGTTGATGGCTTGTCCAGAGTGTCTGTTTACTGTTATGATGCGATACCATAGGGGGAATTGATCTATGTGCATCCTAGTTTTTTCAGAGTTCCTTGATGTGGGACATATGTGGAATCGAACTTTGAGGGCTTCCAAATGGCGCCTTTTAGTTAAATATATGAGACTAAAGGGGGAATTGACGTTGAATGCTTTCTCAGAGAGTCTATGAAAATGGTGAACCAGAGGGTTTAGACTGTGTGTACATCCCAGGGGGTTGCATGTGTATGTTTTGGTTGGACAAGAGGTTTTAGGCATTATGTACTTTCTAGAGGGATCCCTGCTTATGATTAAATGCTAACTTGATATCTGAGATTTGAATTATTTTAAAACTATTGGATTTATTATTTTTATGTACATTCTTGTTACTACGTCTCTTGGCATATTTCCTGCCATATAACTTCCCTAACTGATAGAAACAAATATTTTGGTGGTTGCATACATGGATTAGTCTCACATCCTATTTGGGTCATGCTTTTGGGCACATACTGTCTATATTGCTGCAGGTATAGACAAGTGAAAGTTTCCTTCTCCTACAAGTAGTTTATTGCTTCGAAGCTAGGGAAAATGGGACCAAGATCTGGCATGCGATGTTGTGGGGAATATTATCTATTTTATGTTGTACATCGGTTTAATATTGTATATTAGCATTGCGACTTGTTGGGATGCTTTTCCTAGACATATGTATCATGCATCATCTATATAAATATATATCTATTTGTCTGTCTGTGTGGTCCTTTTGTTTATTACATTATTTGTTTACCTATTGCATGTTTTACTTCTTCCTCTACTGCTATCTGTTTTACTTCTGCTATGTTACTCATCCAATGAGGGAATAGATTCCCCACTATCAAACCCAAGGCCCTTGCTGCTAGTCAGCAGCCTCTGGCATTCATGGAAATGCGCTTGAGTCCATCTGAAAAACTGTGTACAGGGCTCCTCTGGGCGACATCCGGAACTAGGATGTTACATAAAGTCACTGTTGGGTAACTGAGTAGATTGCATGAATTCAGGTCATGACAGGGGAAAATGACCAATTCTTGGGAGTTGAGGGGGACAAGGAACATGTATGGGTGAGGTTATAGACATGGATTCTATATCATTTTGGGGATTTTAATCTTTTATATTCATTTGTGGTTTTATTCACATGTTAATGTAGCATGGGATGACATATTTACTATTGTATATAGTTGATCCCAGTTTGTGAGTTGGTTATTTATGCATATTATTAAATTTTTACTTATTTTTTCCTCTATTATAAATTTTGATCTATTGTGACTTACTCTAGTATATGTGGTATAGTCTCCTACGTGACATATTAGACCCCCCACTGCTAGTTGGTAACTTATGTCATACAGGGAGACGTGGTTGAGGTAATGTGGTGATCCAGCTAAAGGTACCTATTTAGTGGCTTTCTGGTGAGTTTAAATTATGCAATTATTAATGTAGTTATCAATTAAAAAATATATTAAATTACTATTTATTGGCATAAAATTAAAAAATTAGTTTTCTAACAAAATACTATTTTATTAAATAATATAAAAGTCATAAAAAACATGTGTTGGTCAGCTTTCAATTTTTTTTTTCAAATTTCCATCATGATGTCGTTCAGGTTCTCTTGGAATTTTATAGTAACCATATGACCATATATTTTAAAATACAAGAAGACATGGTAATAGTTAATTTATTTAACTACCTGTTAATAACAAAATATAATGTTAAATTATTGAGCTTAACATTTCTAAAATAGTTGTTTTAGAGTATTTTGATCCATAATCATCTTATCCTCTTAATTTATCACTTTTGAAAAATTAGAAATCGAAAATCTGTGAATAATAAAATAATATGTCTAGACATTCCTATTGTTCCCCTCTTCCATTTTGCAAATGGTTACTATATCTAACCACTTATGCACATATCTCAATCCCCATGGATCATCAAATATCTCAAAAAATAATCTACCATCACCCATGAATTCCTCATAGAATTGTTACCTTCGGAAAAATTGAAATCAACAATGAATTTTGGATCAAATAAAATGGTGTTACCATATTAAGAGGTGACGTCTTCTCTGAAGCTCCTTTCATTTATTTTTTCTCCAACATGCTAACCTCTCATATTCCATTATTTCATCACAAAATCAATATCCTAATATACTGTGATTTATTTATTCAATGGCTTTGACTTACACTTACACAAACATGCATCAACATGATATAAAACTTACTATTTCTGTGTACTGTGAACTATTACCTCAGGAAGCGATGATTGTTAAATTTTCTTCTACAACTTCTCATGGTGTCCATAATGATGGAAATATATTAATATATGATATATATTAAATTTATATTGTATCTATTCATATTTAATTTTTATTTACAACATAACATTATTCTTTCTGTAATGTGTATGTACGATAATTCCATTTGAGGATGTGTGGACTACCGCCCCTCAAGTGATATAACTACATCATGCCATAAATTGAACTTATAAAGGATGACGTTAATGAAAAAATGTAACATACATAACATATATATTATAATGGAATTATAATCCACATATGTATCAGTTAGATATCATTTATTTAATATGAAACATAAATGAATGTAACTTTCATGCGTATTTATGGAAAATTGTCACCCTGAATGGTGCCATTCATTTATTATCTCAAAATGTTATAGAATATTATAAATAAATATATAAATTATATAAATGATATTTAAATCCTGAATAATATTTTGGATATAATGCACTCATGACCACATACATAATTTTCACCAAAACAAGTTCAGTTTTGACTCAAATACCGAACAACAACAAAATGTCTGATATGAACTCATATAAATAACTAATTGTTGTACCACATTACTAAGTGATATAAAATTAATAATTAACTATAAAAGAATTCAATTTTTTAAAAAAATTAACCATTGTTTATTATTTTTGAAATTAAAGAATGAATTTTTCAAGTGGTACTATAGGTATGAGACTTCGTCTCAATCTCCTTTCATTGAGGCAAATTTGTAGAATATACATCTCCTTCTTTTATATACCGTATAATCAACCCCTTTTGACTTTTAAACATGATAAGTAGTTTTCATATAGAATCATTTCTATGAATTGTTTTTCTAAATTACAATATGAATGTTTCTTTTTAATGTATGAGGTGACAATTTCATTTCCACCTCTAGGTGCACTGTTTGTTATATGGTTTCCTCTACTAGCTGTAAATTTTTTAAAAAGAAAATTAAATATCATATTACTTTTTATGGTATTTTTGGTATTGAAAATGGTTTTGAGAATTGGTTTTTATATCAATATATTGAAATTATATATTATAATTGCAATTAAAAAATATTATTTTTCCATCATGTCTATTAATGTGATTTTATTTCGTTATGGGTCATGGGAATTTCTTATGTATATGGAAGGTTCCATGACATAACGATGGTGGGTGGGCCCGTGATGGATCTTAAATTCACTGGGTAACATGAAGGAGGTAAATGTTAAGGTTTCTCCTAATAGATGTTTGGAATATAATGTTATGGGAATTCTAAACATAACTATGAATGTTTCTTCATATGTGGTTGTGATGTCTAAAAGTATGTAGAATATAGATTCTATAAGATACCATTATGATTAATGATTTCTATGCTATTTTCATGGTTCTTATAAATTCTTGGGTTTATAATTATTTATGAACTAATGTATTTTTTCTTCATTTTATCCCTTACAGAGATTTTATACTTATCCAAAATTTTCATGAAATGTTTTCACGAGGTATAAGGAGGTTTATGTTAAAGGAATAAGTCAAGAAGATTTTTGTCATGAAAATAAATCAGGGTTTTTTAAATGATTCTCACTGTTGAAAAAATGGACAATGATTTGATATTATCCTATTATATGAGTATTTGATTATTTTTATTAATTGTGTCATTATTTTTTAATACTCCAATCCAAAAAGGATCTGTGATGGGAATTACAGTTTTTTTAACATATCCCAAGATTAAGTTTTGTTTTCTGGTTTGGGCCTTATGTTGCAGGATTCTCATAGTGGGCAAGATATTTCCACATATGGCGACCTAGGTGATGTCCATGATTTTTCAATTTTCTATTCACTTATATAATTATTTTATGATGTTCCCAATTAATTGTTGTCCCCCATATGACAAAAGGGTGTGTAAATAGTGAGGTATGGGACATCATCTTAGTGGTAGTTCATTGAATAATATTGTAATGTTACAAACCATATTTCTATTATATGGTGTATATACATCACATTTGACAGGAAATATCATGATTAATTATTAAATCGCTATATTTTATGTTTCAATGATCCTTATTTCATCGTTGTTGTTTTAAAATGAATTTTACCAATTTGTTAAAAATTTCATTACCTAATATCTTTTCGTTCATTTATATTAATTCATCATTATAATGAACAATCATATATTATGAGTGTAATAAATTTTATTTAAATTATTTGATTTACAATATTTAATTTTTATTTTCATTTGAAACCCATATAAATTAATTGGTTAATTATCACGTCAATGTTACGGTCACAGTGAAGGTAGATTTCACAAAATGATTTTAATTGAAAGTATTTTTGGTTGAATTTAAAATAAATTTAAATTATTTTATCATTGGTTTTAATATCCCAATTATTTTAATATACCACAGTTATTCAAAAAAATTTACATGTAATAACACTACCTATCCAATCATTGGTAGATTAAATTATTCAGAAATTGACTAAAATGAAATCAGTCATTATTTCTCCCAACATTCAAAAATCCATTTTCATCCAAAACTAATTTATTCAAATCTATATTTTTTTATAAATATACAAATGATTTAATATTCCATTTTTAACCATGTTTGACTTTATACTAATTTTATTAATGTATCATTAACGTCACTATCCATATAAGGCTCATTTGTATATTACCAAAAATGTGAAATGAATAAATTTTTTTTCATTAATGACATCTATGAAATTTACAACTCTTATGACCACTAAATGTTTTAAATACTACCTTATATGTTTTTATGTTTATATTAAATGGTATTTATTTTCAAAATATTTATTGAAATACACGATTTTAAATGGTTTTCAATTTGGAAATAAATTAATTTTTTTAGAAATATATGTTTGAATTTTAAAGATATTTTCATTCATCAATAACAACCATAATTTATTGTACTTATACAAAACTGAAGATATGATATATTGATATAATAATATCACATTAAAAGAATGTTTAATGATCATTTTTTCTAGATAATGCATTCTAATTCATGTTCTTTATTTATTTTTGTAGAAAATAACGTTACATTCAAATATTCACATTAATATGATCATTGAACATTAAATTCCCATTAAATATTAATATTATTGACCATATATATGATTATTTATGAAAATATATATAATTTAGATATCATTTTCAATATATTAAATATTTTTTGATTATTATGGAAAAATTATAAATAAATCTGCATTATTTTTTCTACACTGATAATTGATGATACATACAATTATTGATTAATAGAATTGATTATTAGAAATATGAGTAATGGTTTGGACATGTGTATATGGGGGGGGGGTATTTTTATAGATATCCCCATCATGAATAAGTATTCTCAAGTGGTGAATCATTTTTATAGACATTGTTAAATGATTCTCTACTGTATATATACCAATCAATATTAAACTATCTTGTGAATGGTCAGGAAAATAGATGTATCAAGATGTCTGAGGTCATGTCATATACTAATTAAATTTTAATTCCATAAAAATTATGAATTTATATTGTACAAGATTTTATTAATTAAATTATCTATGTATTAATTTCATTCAAAATTTATTTCTTATATGGTGTGTATTGAGTTATTTACCATTCTATATTGATGATGGCATTACAATTCTTCAATAAGACATTATGGATTAAATGCAATTCGTGTTATGTAAATTACCATTGAAAATTGATTATTCATTATCTTATAATGATAGTAACCATATTAAAATAGAATCTTTGTTTTTTTGAATTTAGATACATATTAACTATTCTTATTGAATCACAATATCCTTCAATATAAATTACTAATACTAACCATTTGATATCTTCCATATTTTTTCCTTTCGCTGTAATCCAGAATCTATACTATGAATGAAATTCATTCATATATCGATATGTAATATTGATATATTAAAAATAAAATTATATTAAATTTTTTGTAATAATATATAATATAGAAATTTTGTAGGTATATTTTTTACTGGCTATAATAAACTATTATATCTATCATGTTGTAATTATATGTATCTTATGAAATTTTTATAACGATGAAACTTTCTTGATATTGTTAGAGTCAGGGACCTAATTTAAATAGTTGAGATATCATTTTTCATATATAAGTATATCATTAATCAAAATATTAGATTGGGTTAAATTTTTAGGAATTATCATGTTTAATATTTATATAATCAAATTTTAGTATATGTGAAGGGTAAGGTATATAATTCTTATGGAGAGATATAGGGGAACAATTATATATTTGAGTGGGGTAATGTGAAAATTCCAATTGGTAATATATATCCTCTACTCAATAAATAATGTTGATGGAGGTGATATAAAAGTATATTACTATCCCTAATTTTTTAATCTCGTTGCCTTATTATGTGGAAATGTTCATTGGAAGACCATATCAATAACATCCAATTCCATATCTCACAACTAATTTTCTGTATAACTTTTTTATTGACATGGAGAATTCATGATGTGCATTTTAATTTCCCTAATATTTTTTTTCAATATCATCATATTGATTATGTATAAATATATCTTTTTCACCATTTCCAACATAAAATATCATAGATATACACTTATTATGATATATATATCCATTAAGAGACATATAAATGATTGAGTGAATGTTACTATAATACGATAACTAAATTAGGGGAATGTGTTGATCATATTTTTCTTGAAATATAATGTACAAGATACCAATATTTCATTTTGGTTCAAAATGGTACTCTTGGACAGACCATAATTTTGAGGCAGAAAAATCTGACTAAACCACAAATCTATCAATAGAGAATATCGATAACAAATTTATAATATTGAGGAAATCCATTGTAATTAGTCTGATGATATTGAAATTAGTACTTCAATATCAATACCACTATTTTAATTTATATCTTTTATTGAAGATGAAGACTGAAATCAAATATCATAATAATTATTTTCTCAAAATTTCTATGGTGTTTGATTACATCCCATGTATTATTATAGCATAATGTAATTATGGGGAGTTTTGTGCTAAAATCCATTATGTTATTTTAGAAAACCATTCATATGTGTGTAATATTTTAAACATTTCTTTAAGATTGTGTCTCCTGAACAAAACATTCTATTATACCATGAATCATGATTCATATTCTGAAAATATATCTCTTCATGTTATCCCACCAAAAATACTATTTTAAATATCTATAAATACACATACATACATGATTAAAATCAAATGATGAGCTACGATCCGCTTCTAAGAGTTCCTTATTTATATTTGGTATTAATGGGAAATATACAAGGTTCTGGAATAATAACATTCCATCACCATCAATGATAAAAACAAGAATCATTCCGAATTTATATTATAGCACTACATTTACCTTCTTTGAATAATTAATTATTATATTTATACAGGGTTGAACACTCATCTTAGAAGTATAGTATTTATCCACTCCCTTAAAATATTTCCCGTTCCAACCAATTAATTAACATAATAATTAAATATCCTTTGATAATAAATATATATTATCAATCAGGATCATCTAAACTAATATCATTATAAAACCACTTCACAATTCTAAGGTGGTAATGTTCTAAGATGTCATAATATGTTTTTAAATATATCCATTTTCTATAGTTCATATTAAAATACATCTAGGTGAATATATACATTAACATCAATTAACATTATATATGCCACATTGTTGTCCGTAATGATTATACAATGAAATAAATATTATAATGAATTCTACTACCAACTCCAAATCTTGTCTCTAGTAATTTTTTGCTCCATTCTTCAATTAACATGAGACATAGTCTATGACTATATCATTGTACATAAAAAACACCCCATCAACTTTTCCACATATTACAGAAAATCCCAAACCCTTCTATATTGTATGGTAATATAATTATAGGTGCACAAATCATCCATCATTTCAGCTCATTAAAATTTCATGCACATTCAATGGTTTAAAGGAACATAAATAGCTTCTTAGTTAACAAGTTGAGTATATTAGTTATCCATGTAAAATCATTAAAAAAACAATGATAATTAATATGCAGTCCCATTATTCTATGATCTTAATCACATTAGTTGGGTATGGAAAATCATCAATTATAACAATAATTGAAATATAAAATTATATGGTAAAACATGGTATTATATGACTCACTAATAAAACATTATATTTCCAAAATTCAAAATAGCTACATTTTTATAATGTATGTATTTACTTAGGGACATCATTTAAATCATTAAGTGATATTCATTCCATTCAATATACGTATAATAAATAATAATATAATATAAAAATACTACCATGAAAATATCATGATAATATTTAATGATTATACTAATTCCTTCCATTAAAATATCAAATTAAATAATACAACCCACATTCAGGAAAAATAATTCATAATGCACATACCTCAACAAGAATTATATCTTGTATAATTATTCACATTGGACCCTAAACCATATTTAAGTTAAATAAAATAAAAATAATAATTTCTTTATAATTGAAAAAAATGTGCGATAGGGGGTATTTATTATTTATAAATATATCATAAACATTATGATAATAATATAGAGTAATATTGATAAAAAATTATTCATAAATAATAACTACTGCACTAAATGGTGATACGGTCGTAATAATGAATCCCTTATAATTATTCTTAATGCGATTCTTTGTCAATTATTTTACTCAATCTGGGAAATTATATATATATAAATTAAAATATGTGTATCATTACGAATGAGTTACATAAAAAATAGAACATTATGATTTTCTAGATTACTAGGAAACTCTGTCATAAATACATCCTTAAGATCTTACAAAATATTAATATCATTGATGTTGAAATTACCCAATGCATGTGAGTTAAATACCCCTTTTGTATGTGATTCGTGGCCAATTTAATTTATTTAGTTTCTGTTATTGGATCATATTATCCTTGAACTGAAAAAATGATCGGTTTGTTTATAATTTTAAATTATACTTCTCTTCCTTGAAATTTATACGGTATTTATGTAGTGAAATCTATGATTTTCTTCAAAAACAAATTTAGTGAAACAATGAATTGAATAAATATATTTTCAACGATCATCATAACAAAAACATTGATTATATAAGAATCATATAATTGAGTTGAATAAATATTAGTATCAAGTGTCATTAAAATTAATTCTACATATACATGTTGTGGTTGTAATGTGATACCCTATTTATTTTTTCAGCTATATGTGATGGTGAATAACTAGAAAAAAATGCATTATAAGTTCTAAATTTTATAATAATAAAAGATGTCAACAAATTTTTATCAAAACCATATTTAATGATAGTTATCACTTGATATTTCCCTTTCTATCTATGAATAAGTGGTTGTGGAAATCAATTCCCATCATTGAACCTCATATTCAAGAACTGGTTAGTGTAATTTAGTTACTCATTGAAATTATTTCATTTGTAAATTACCAAACCCAGATACCGTCAATAACCATGACATGATGTGTTATTCCATGTACCCGAATAGATTTGTTTATCCATATGGGATGGAGTCATACACTCGGGCATAAAAACAATAGGGAGTCATTTTTTTCCAACCTAATCAAACATAAATTAAAAAATATAAATTAAAAAATCAATAGGGACAATGGATGAGAAATAATAGAAATATATTCAACAATCATGTAAGTGAAAAAAAAATTTTAAATTTAGAAAAAACACCAAATTTGGATTCATGCAATCAATAAGGACAACCACAATAAGAAAACTAGTTCTCTAAGTGATATTCGGGACATGTCACACCATCTCACAACCTATCACAAATAACCTTGTGATAATATCCTCACCACCTCACTATATTTACTTTCCATTTCCATATCATATTCCTATAAAATAACCACATTATGACCAGTTTGATAGAAGATTGGTATTATAGTATGTAAAATAGGTTTAAAACAAAAAAAGGTAATTAATTCCTCTTTTTCAATTTTCTAAAATAATTTCGGAAAATTAGTATCAAAAAATAATTTTATTAATAATTCTTCACATATGTATATTATATAATAATAGTAAAAATCCAAATATAGGAAAATCTAGTCATTGAATAGAGTAAGAATATTCCATGGATCACCCAAAAATGGCTATCTTGGTAAATCACATATCATTAATGTCTACTATAAACTAAAAGTTGTTGGAACCCATTCATCAGTGATTAGTGAATATGTGGAAACCTCATTAATTGAATTCACATACAATGTAAATAATTTTATAAATCAAATTACCAATTGATATTGGAAAATACAAACACAAATGAAATTTGAATCCTTTACAGTATCAAAATTAAGGCCTCAATACCTCACCATCAATCAATTTACCCATGGTTCAAATGTGAGTCAATTTAAATCATTTCATTCGGGTTGAAAATTTCAAAATACATTTTCAAAAAACCATTTTATACATAAAATCTTCATCGAAATCCAATTTTCACTCCATATAACATGCTTTGAGAACACCGTTTCATATCAAAATATTGGAAAAACATTTCTGCAAAACAAATATTGATTAAGGGAAAGATAATATCATTCTAATTTTTTAAAAACAAATTAAACAATTAAAAATAGATTTAGTTTCACCACACTTATTCTTGAAATAGAACAAACTACCTTAATCTCTAGTCATGTACCACATGAAAAAAATCCAAAACACTATAATATATAGATATATTCAAAAAGAGTTCGTAATAACAATTATCACATATTATAACTGAGTCAATAAATGAAATGGAAGAAAAATAGGATTGTTAAGCATATACATCAAGGAAAAATCATGTCACACCCCCAACCAATAGAAGGGATGACCATCGAATAATAAGAGATTGTCATTCCCTAAATGTATAGATATAGAATAATCAATACAAGGTCATATATACATATTCTCATCCAACTAAAAATACATAGATCTAGGTAACTAAAGAAACAATTTGATAATATAGAGTAACTAATGGATGACCAATAAAACCAAACATGAGGTCCACTGTGGTGAAATGGTCAATGAAAGAGGAAGGATCCCCCAACCATGTGTGAAGGATATATAGGGTGAAATAGAGGAGTGGGATGCTAAATTAAGAATGAAATACATGATTTGTATATGCATATATGCTTGTAATATGTGATTAAAATGACAAATAAGTTAATTATAGTTCAAGCCTCAAGTATTTCATGCACACTGAATAAAACATCACTTCGAATTAATTTATTATTAGTGGAGATTTTATTAAGAAAATTTTAATTATGGAATATTTTTTATGCCCTTAATTGGATATCTAGACTATTACCCATAAAAAAAATTTGTGCCATAAATTATAAATTTATTACGTAAAAGTTTAATGTTGGCATTACAATTCCCATTTCCGCAAAAACAAACATTAACGAATATTTAAAAAAAATAAACTAGTGAAAAAAGATACTAAAAATAAAAAACAAGCATTAATTTTTATCCAGTGTAATAAAATCATGATTGTATTGGACATTTCATCATAAAGAAGTCATGTCGAAAAAGGGTTCACTATAGACAGGTAAGTCCAATAATCCCTCACTAAATATTCAAGATCCCATGTCCCAGGATAATATAATAAATTTATATATTAAATAATTACAATTAGAATATACATCCCATGAATGAAATTTATATTAGAATATACCATATACAATGGATTCCATCTAATATAAATTTTTTTATCCAGCTCAATCTATTTCAAAATAATAATATGATTGGGATCATGATTATCTCACCCAATCATAAAGAATTTCTAAATCATAACGAATTATTTTCTATATAAGAAACCATTGGTTTAACCTAGGAAATTCAAGGTCATTATTTGTGTCCTTGATGATGGTTCAAAAATAATTTTTTAATTTACATACAATATCCCTCTTGGGTGGAAAAAATAGTTGTGTAGTAAGGCATATAGTTTTGCACTATGAGAAAATTTGGTTCATCATAACACATCATTTTTGGTGATATACCCAAAGACAACTCTGTGTAATGGACACTTACATATTTAATATATATAAAGGGATAAAAATTCATAGAAACCTGTAACTATATCATATATCAATATTAAAAGATATTTTTAAATATATGGATTTATCCTTTGAAATATCCTTATAGATATACATAGACATATACCTATAAATTTACATAAGAAAGATCATATTTTTCAGACTGTTGTTTAAATAATCCCAATATCCAATGGTTGAATAATCATTTGTTATGATACTAACTATTGATGCACATGATTTTATAAAAAAATTCCTATTTTATAAATTAATATTTAATACATTTCGTAGACACATAGTAGGGGACTGTAATAGAATTATGTATTTGGAAATATAATGAATAATCTTTTTATTTAACGAATAATCTTATGAATTTTTTACAAATATATTAATATATTGAACACCTCTTAGGAATCCCCAGCCACAACATTTTTTCATAACATATGCATGTATACATAACAAAGGGTAACATTAGATGATCCTTTAGGTAAACTGTTGGATACATTAATATAATATATTTTGGAATCATGTGGTAGAAATAAGTGTATGTGGACATGAAAATAATAGAAAAAGTTGATACCAAACCTGTAATAGATCATAAGAACATGTAATGGAATAAAACAATCTCATATATGTATTTTTTATGGTAAATTTCAGAAACAATCATAAATTAATCATTAACAGTTTTTATTTTCATAAAAGTGAATTGCCATTATATATATATAGAATAAAAATTTTCATATTTCTAGGAAAACAACAAATACTATCAAAATAATAGGTCATGAAATCTCACTTGTTTTAGAATGTGGATCAGGAAAAACCTATTTCATATAGTGGATTATGACACATACGTTACCCATAGTAGATCAATACCACCAATGTTTTTTCAATTGTTATCTATTGATTTCTAAATATTAACCATATTCATTAAAGGGATATATTGGTCCCACAGATATCATAAAAAATCTAAACATATATGTTCCGATACTTCTTAATACATTCATTATATAATCAGAACATGAAGTACATAAGAATATGGATGTCATAAACATTTAATTATTTCACATTATCAAAACATATAATGTATAAATGGGCTTCATTAATAACTCTTCTACATAAACAATAACCATTCAGTAACACCATAAGGACTCTATCATTAAATACTATCCCTAGTAAAGCATATGTATCATAAAAGAGTATCATCATATATAAAAACATATTATTGAAGTGTCAAAATAAACATTTGTTGATGCATATAGCCTTTACACATTCAAAATCACAATTTAAAATGTAAATCATATTCGAAATCATTTTACTTGAAGTAATACAATATGAAAATTATAAACTAATATTTTAAAATAATTTAAATAATTTTATAAAAAATATCCTCGACACTTTCAGAAAATAATTAAAACATATTTTTTATTAATTGTTTTTAATTTGAATATGATAATATATAAATAGAGATTCAATTAAATTAATTCTTTCAGTGGAAGTATTTTTTCTTGAATTCACATTAAAAAATTGATTCATTTCAAAATTTTCATATAATTCAAATGATAATTTTATGAAAAATGACATTAATATTCCATTATTTATTTTTAAAAAATGTAAATAATGTCAATATTCCCTTCAAATATTATTCACATAACGTTAGAAAAATAATTTTTTTGAAAACATGTTTTTGGAAGAAAATGGGTTTTTCAACCTAAGAATGAAATAATTACAGTTTTCATTAAAAAGATAATTAATGAATGTTTTGTTGATAATGTGAGAAAAATAGATGTAAAAAAAGCATTATAAGGAAAAAAATATGATCATATGTTTCAATATTTTACATAGATATGGATTGTAATATTTTACCATGTGAAACACAATGATGAACAATCTTGATAAACGATGAGATTGTACTAAAAAACTGTTACAACTTGGTAAATTTTCATATAGAAATACCATGAATGATTTATCATAAAATAGAATTGTAATTACTAATAATATTTTAGAAAAAATTCCTAAATGAAATTCTATATTAGTATATCCACTACATAAAATAAACCTCTGGTTAATATGGAATATTTCTCGCAAAAAATAAAAGTGAGGAAAAATCCATTACGAGATATCTAAATTTCCTCCAGACATGTTCAAAAATCAGGTACATTAAATTTATGATTATTTTAAAAATATTAATAATCCATAAATATATATTTATTTACATATATGATTTACTTCTTACCATTTATTATTAGATTATTAGAAAATCCATGTGAAAGTCATGCTTCAGAAAATACCTATTTTTTTAATAAGTTTTGAATTATTATTTTCTGGGCCTCTTATTTTTACCATCTTTTAATTATCTCTAAAATTATATTGTTGATATATATATCATATAAATTCTGTATACATGCATTTATGGTGATCTATAAAATATATAAATAGAAAATGAAATACTATATTCATAGATATAGAAGGTCATGAATACTAATAAAAGTTGCTTCTATTTCCCAAATGGTAATTAAGAATTAATTATAAATAATATATTATAATTATAATCTTTATTATTTCATATATATCACAATTTTAACTGAACACAGCCTTTTTACCATCCATTTAATGCATGAATAAATCACATCACTTCGTGGGGTGGTAGTCTGTCTTACACACAAATGATGTTATAATATTCTCATGTAATCGAATGTATGTAGGAACTTGTGATATTATGATTCAAAGATTATAATAACATAATGTAAAAAATATATAAAAATTAAAACCATCCTTAAATCAGTATGTCATTGGTGGTGATGGATGACGAATAAAATCTGTTCGGAAGGCGGTAGTTGACCATTAACATGAATGGTGATTTCATATTCTATTCGACATAAGAAGACACAGATTTATGTTATTAAAAAGATATAAAATATGTAATTATATTTAATATTACGAGTTTATTATATTATAAATTTATTAATATGATTTTATCTATTTAGGGGTTGAATCCAAATGAAATTATTAATTAGATATGTTAAATCATCGTCAAGAAATAACACTTAGTATTCTATAAAGGAATATTGGGGAGAATTTTTTTACATTATAAGGATTATTTTATGAGTGTAGGTAATGGGAGAAGTTACATTAGATGTATGTTTAAGAGAAAACATTTTTTTATGTGTCAAGTGGAGAGGATAGTGATTGGCCATTTATAGGTGACTTGAGTTAAACACGTGTATTTTTGTAAATGAAAAAATGTGTGATAATGTTTTCACATGTAAACATGTATAAAATGGGAAATTATTAACCACTTAAATGTTAATTTCTATATTTTTATATATAATAGTTTTTGAAACAAATTTCATTAATTCTTATCCATTTTGTTTATAAATTAACACCCCACCCCATAAACCAATTTTTACCTTCATTATGGAAACTTATTTTTAATATTTTTAATAATATATATGGTAAATAACAATGATGAAAATATTTTTAAAAAAAATATTATTATTAAAATTACTCAATCCATATATCATTAACTATATTTAATAAGAAGTAAATTCTATTTTTTATCTGTTCTCGCTAACGTGATGACAAAGTAGTTTTCAGAAGGGAATGTTTTCATAAGTTTGAAATGTTATTACTTAAAAAATAAACTATGAAAATGATTCCAATGAAGTAAATTATATTAATAGATTTATAATTAAACTAATATACAATTAAAACAACAATAAGTGTTTTTTTATTATTTAAATTATAATTCGTAATATAAAATATAATTTTAGACTAATAATTAATAAATTAATTATCATTAGAAATCCTAAAAAATAAACCATATGATTATTCCAGCATTAATATCAAAATATTTATTATCATTTTCCAAAATAAATTTTCTATAATTTAAAAAAATTACTCTTTGAATATGTGTGCATATAGTGAAAATACTTTTTTTAGAACAATATAGTTTTATGGATATAATTTTATTTATTCATATTTTGTTTAAACACATATAAGTGAAATGTTAAAATATGTATGAATATATAATATATAATTTTCAATGAAATAAAATTCCATAAGTTATGTTAAAATTAGTTCCATGTGTAGTGGAAAATATTTAAATATTTAATTATTCTAAAATAAAATATCCTAAAAATAGTGTCTGTTATTGGTGGTCCTAATAGAATTTATGTCATCTTTTGGTTGTAACCAGTTTCTTGTGTATTTCATGAATGATCACAAATGTCTCATGAATGAGTCCTAGTACCAAAATAGGAGATTCTCCTTCCACTTACTATTTTTTTTTGAAATATATGGGATATAATAAATTTCCTCAAATTGTGATGTTATAATCATGAACAATTACTCTTTATTATAAGTAAAGTCAACCATTCTTTGATGGTTGTCCCATGATCCAACAAAAATTCAGTACACATTCATGGAGAATAAACAATAGAATCTGATTTAAATCATATATCTGACCATACATATATCGATGACACACCATACTCAACATAACATGATTCAACATCACTTTTGGAGGAAACATAGAAAATATGAATGTAAACCCAGGATCTTAATACACGACAACTGTGGACGATGCCCCATGTAAACTAATGGCCTCTTTCATATAATGTTTATTAATATTGTTGACCATAAATATAAATTCCTTGACCTATATTCAACTATAGGTTCCCTGATCCCAATTTCCCACAAAGACTCAAGCACATCTCCAAAAATTTTGGAGTATATCGAAGAGGAGTGAGGGACTAGTTGTGTGAGTGGGATAGTATTACCTCATCAACATAATATAGAACATTGGGAATAAAATATCATATATGTTTCAGAAGAATTATAACACATAGAAAATAGATAAATTGCGTGAATATATAATAATTCAAAAATAATCATATACAATAAAGATGTTACATGTCTCTAGAAAACATCCAAAATAAGTACATAATAGTACAATACAACACTTGTGCCACAATTGTAGAATGGAAAAAAAGAATCCAACTAGAATGATGAGCCCAACTACAGTCCCAAGCTCCCATGTTCCTAAGAACAAATCAAGAACCTATAGTAGTGAGCTTACCCTTATCCTCACCTATAATACAATACACATTTCAGGTAACCAATGCGGTGCAAATAGAGTGTGATACCAAATGCTTGTAGGAAATCCCACAAGGACGAGTAACATGTTGTCAATGAGTATATAATAGTCTCTATTTGTAGGAATCAATATAATATGTAAATAACATGATTAAGGTAAACAAACCATATTGTCCAGGTTCACGTTTATAACCATGTGCATTTTTTTTCAATTCCATTTAACAAAAAAGTTTCAAGAAATAATCATAATTCCTAGCATCCCCGATGAAATGTTGTGATCAAAAAATGGATAAAAATTACATGTATAATTGTCAAATTAATACAAAATAAAATCATGATCATTGTAATGTATTATTTTTCATATAATCCATTCCATTTATTATACATTTATGAACTGAAGACTGCCAATTTCATTCCTAATTTGGAATCTCGGTTTTAATACCAGTGTAATATAATCTGACACACTATATACCCATCCATGGAGATCCACTCAAGAATCTAGGTATCTCTCTAGTTATTATATATACGAAAACCATACTATCTCATCTGTTTAGTTCCTCATAAGATCCAAGGTGTGACTATAGGTGATATATAACATCATATCCACTCGATTCTATCCATGGTCGTCTACTAAGGGATACCATGTATCACCCATGGAATATATGATCATACTCCCTTTGAGTCTGTCTGTGGAAATCCATATAGAGTTTAATTATAAAATGAAATATAAAATTCATTTCACATGTTTCCGTCAATGGCAGTGCATATTGGGTGTCAAATTTTCACTAATGTAGAAGCATGGTAGAAGCCAAATTTTTCCATCCATGGAATTCATATATAAATATATGTGTCACCAAAGGCATAAAATCATAAACTCAATTCTATACATTTTAATCAATTTCATTTAGTTAAATTATTTTAACCATGTAAAGGACATCACCAAGGATATTTCAATTCAATATCACCTTAATAAGTGAATTTACTCATGGGATAAGATTTCATGGCCTACCTCTCAATTACTGACATTGAAAATTAATTATATGGGGAAACTCAAGCATCAATAATCAATATTATAGTTAAAGATAAGGGAACAAAAATTTGTCCCTTCCCATTAATTAACTATATTCCAAATTGAATTTCAATTAAATTTAAATTTAAACTCACAATCCAATTATCAGCTAACATTCCAATGAAAGGGTAAAAACCAAACAACATATGGTATCCATTTCTGAAATCCACCCGTGGTGATCTAACTTAATTTTAACACAACCTAGGTGTGGATTATATCAAGTTCCACAATATATAACATTTATGACATTCCTCCATAATTATATATGACATGCCTATCAATTTAATTCAATTATATAAATTCATTTTTAGGAGATTATATGATAATCATACATGCGGACCAATGGTGTATACAACCACTCATCAATAAAAAATAGTATAGAGACATCATAGGCTAGGTCAGTCATGTATATATAATTTAATATAAGATCATAGTTTGACTCAGAATGTGAGAAAATCATAGAATTGATGAAGGGACTATAAATAAGTCATATTAGCTCGCATCAAATTATCACAACTAATTGCAACCCACGTATATAATTTATAAAAGTAGTTGATAACTCACCAATTCAGATCTAATGAGACCAATAATACTAGATTCCAATATGAGATGGTTTCAATATCCTAATTTCATGTTTAGTCATCAGGAAAATCTATCAAGAGGGACGTGTTTTCTAACCTATGTAGAAAGAAAAAATTTAGGTTAGAAAATGATTTAATTGAAAGGATATTGAAATTCATGAATAATTATAGGGTCCTATGGTTTGGTCGCATAGTTTTCCAAATCATGCGCTAACTACATGCCTCGTACTGTTGGAAGGGGAACACTTGATGAGATGTCTGCACAGTTTTACTAAACATGACCATAACTTGAAAAAATACACTATCAAAATTGCATACCACCCCTCATTGACATTCACACCACATCACATGGTTTGATAAACTGTGCAAATCGTATCATCCATTGTCCAACCAAAAACTATATATATTGACTGTGTTTCAAGTCATTTACACCCCAATGATGGGTTATGGGATTTAAACTAGCACTAAACACACAAAACAACTTCATATCCTAAAGAAGAATTAACATTAGTAAATTTTTAAATATAAAACTAAACATTAATATAATGAAAAGGATTTTACCCTCAAGAAAGGCCGAGATATTATAAGATTTAACTTAATGAAATTTATCCCTTAATTTTCTTCGCATGTGTAGTAAATAATGTATGATAATAACTCTTTCAATTATAATTTTACATTGGACTCCGACTACCATGTATCATAATATATTTGGTCCTGATACCATAACACATGTACTAGGGAAACTAGCTGGCCATATAGAATCATCTTACCATGATTGAAAACAAGATATTAAATCTATCCAAAGGATTAATATACATGAAAATCACACTCCATACCCAAAAATACCTAGTAAAATTTAGTATAATTACATCACCATTTAGATACAAGTAATATATAATGCATGGATTGGTACCTATGTGGTAACTACAATAGATATCCTACCAGTCCAAATTTTAACAAAATTTTGAACGGCCCGACTTACCGTGGTTAAATATTACCCAATCTCTTGATCCTCTAATTTCCATCCTCAGAGAAAAAGGTAAAAAGTCCTAATTTCAAAACATGAACTCCAGATATCATCAAGTTAGATTGACATAATATTTTAGTTTATACTCCACAGTATTCATCCACTTCATAGTAAGTGACGCATTCTCTATTGTCTCCTTACTAAGATGTGGTCAAATCATATCTGCCTCTCCCACCACTAACCAACATACAGTTGATTATCATGTCTTATCATAAAAAAACTCATAAAGAACCATTGAATATTAGCGTAAAAACTATCGTTCATGGTTATTTAAACAAAGGTCACATTTCTCTCCTATAAGACTCTGAAATATATGAATGATGACCAAATCATTTCCCAAAGAACATTTATCATACTCTATGATAAACCATTAGGTTGTGGGTGGTAATATGTACTCAGAATCACGTTTTCACCAAGTTCTTTCTACAAATTCATGCATTATCAAGATGTAAACCAGTCATACAAATCAGAAATGATATTACACTTGATATCATAATGTCATATTATCTCATAGACATAAAACCTCCCAAGTTCATTTATTAGATAGGTCTCCTTGATAGGTGGGTAATGTTCAAAATTTGTGAGCCTATCAAAAACAACATAAATGATATCATTTACTCATACTGACCTCAATGGACTTATTAGAATGACCATCGTGACATTAACAAATTTACACTCTTATATTTAAAGCTATTTTAAATTTTTTGTTGGTTTTTAGTGTTCTGCCTTCAATTATTGTCCAATGGAACATCTAATAAGAAAACTATCTCTATCACATTTCATACTGAACAACCAGTACATGCATTGTAAACCTTAAAACATCATGGGAATTCTAGTATTTCTATCCAAATATATAGAATGATAGTAACACATAATCATGGCCCCATGTTTTCTAAAAACAATTTTCAACCATTTATAATAATAATTTCATTGTTCCATATAATCCAATGAGAATGAGGGTCATCATATGCCGCTCTCTCTTGATGGAATATGCATTATAATTTATTTAACTACATCTTCCTAACTCTTTCTAAAAGGAAAGAGATAACACTGAAGGAGGAATGATAATTCTTCCTCGGACTATCCACTACCTCTATTTAATACTCTATTAACAAATCGATCATATACCACTATTTACTAGAAAGTTGAAATTACTATAACATATTCAAGATTATCAGTTCATAATCCCTTTAATTTAATTTACCTATCTTGTAGGACATCAATAAATTTAAATAATATATTTATTCAAACCTACTTTTCTACAATTAAATCATTCAAAATTACATAAATTTTCAAATGATGATTTTGTGAACTATGTACATAATAACATACTCTCTATGTATGTAATTTATCCAAAAGGTCAATATGTGAAAAACCACATGTACGATAAGATCTTTTGGTGGGTAATTTATCTCATGTGGTCTCAACTGCGAATACCTGTACATCATGACTCTGTTTCCCATCAAGTGAATTGGTAATATCATGATAATTAAAGCAACATAGTAGATTGTGTAACGCCTATCCAACTCTAGAAAAATCAGTATCATCACTAAATTAAATCATTATTTTCTCTCCTGAAATATAATATCATATTAATCTGACCATTCAAACATCACTCACTTATTAGTCTAGATAATCAGTGGTTCTGATAGGCATGAGTGGTTATATATGAAAAGAATGTAGTAAACATCCATCCCTAATTAACATTGCACATCAATGAAACTATTCTATTTACCACAAAAAACTATATGCCTCACCATATCAAGTTTTATTAATACTCTTATATTTGAGAAAGTATGCCCCTGGAGGTGAATCAGATCCATAAAAAATGGAACTATGTGACGCCCCATATAACTAACACTTTCTCAATTTATCCAAAATGATCATAATATTTTTGGCATGGTCCCGCCTATTATTAGAATAAACAAATATATCATTCATGAAAACCACCACAAATAGTTCTACATATGAATGGATGTCTCATTTAATTAGATCCATGAAAACCACTATCATGTTCATGATACCAAACAACGTATCCAAAAACTCAATATGACCATCAACAATTCAAAATTATATGCAAGATATGTATTATTGTCTAACATTCAGTTTGTGATAACTAGATCTCAAAAAATATATAAAAAACCCTGAGCTCTTCGGAGTGGATAAAGAGACCATCTGTCTATAGTAGAGGATATATTTTCATAAGCATAAGCTAGATCAATTTTCTATAATCCACACGTATAAAGAAGTTATAATAGTTATTTTTCATAAAAAAGTCAATTGAACCACCTCTATGACTTATGGTACACATAAATCAATTTGACTCTAAATCCACTATCTTCCATTTGAGATATTTCATTTTAGTAGTAGCCACATATATGGTGGAATGAATATATGTTTAGCTGCTAGGGATAGATCAATAGAGAAATTTACCTCTCTCTAGTCTAATAGAAAATCTGTGAAATGATCAACCATTGTAAGAAAATTATCCAAATATTGTCCAGATCATCTTGATATAAAATCGCAATCTGGGTTGTCATTCTACATACACCGCGATGCTTTGTCCCATATAAACAGTCATGGATAACCCAATATCCCTTGGGAATAATAAGTCCACCTTTTATTGATGTAATGGTCACCCTATGACAATAAATGTCAATTAAAATATGAAAGGGAGAAGAACATTGCATCCAATGAATGATTTGAACACCTGTCATCTATAAGATATAAAGGTGGAATACAAAGGGACACCCACCAAACTCAAGGGTCCCTCCTTGTACTGATATACAACCTATATATTTTTCCAAAGAAAAATATTTTTCATTATAACAGCATCCAAATTCCAATCACTGATACCATGCCACTCCACAATATGAAAACATATAATTCAATGATAATAAACTATCTTAGAATGTACAGAATCTGTTGATGAGGCTTCTATAATAGTAGCTATGAAAAAAGAAGGATTGAGATCATTATCCTCAAGGGAATGTTTCACTATATATGTCAATCTTGAACTATATCCTTGAGATACTACCATGATAACCTGCGAGGATCATACTTATTATTTTTATAAAACTAGGGTGTGACTAACCTCTAACTGACCACCACCACAACTTGATATTCCAACAATTTACCATCTCCCTGCCTAAGGATATGTTTCTCACCTTACTCTTTAACATGGAATATGTGAATATCATATCTCAATATCCTCTAGAGTAATAATTATGTAAATTTATTTTAAATGTCCCATATTGTCACAATATTATCACCTGATTGGGACTCTCTTACATTATGGCCTTTAATGTCTCATTCTACCACACATGTATCAAATCACATGGATACTTGAGTAGGTGTTCTTGATATTAATATCAGTATGTGAAATATCCAAATAATTATTCCTCTTTCCAGTTGATATTGATATATATATATATATATATATTGAATGGACATATCAAGCTCCCTCAAGTTCGCTCATGTTATAATTTATTATTATAACTTGATTTGGTATTCTAGAAATAGTATCCAGCTGAATGAAATTCACTTGTGATCTGATATCCTGCATGAGACCACAAATAAACATCATGTTTTTGGACTACATGTCCCTATTAGAGTATGTGTGAATCTCTAGATCTCAATAAATTGTGCAGAATAATCCATAACTAATAACACACTCTGATATAGGTTCCTAAACTCCCAGCCACTATCAGACCACAACGTCTCTATATTGAAGTAGTTATATAATTCTATTTTAAAACCACTCCAAGCCATATCCGAATTATGTTTTATCTTTTTAATCACATCCCCCTATCCTTTTTCATAATTTAGTAGTATATACATAAAGATCTTTAACCTCTTCTCTAGTGGCATCTCTAAATGCTCAGAAACAGAGAACGTGACCTCCATCTATGACTCTACAGCCTATGGTCCTCAATCCATATTAAATGTGGGTGGATGCTGCCACTATATCACAGGCATCAACACTCCCACACACGGTGTAGGCCACTATGCTCCCTGAATGGTATGCATGGATCACATAAAGGCATCATGTAATTGTCCCAAAACAATTCTATCCGATAAAGCTAATGGTGCTATAGCCAGAACTAAATGAGGATGCACTAGTATCCAATGGACTACCACCTCCATAATGTGTCCATTTATATATTACTATCATAAAAATATATGTTTTTATGATAGAATGCCACTACAATGCCAAGAACATGATTTATTCCATGATCATTATAAATGATCACATCTAAAAACATAGATATTTCAAACTGAATTGTAGAATACATTATATATAAGAATGTACCACTCTTACTACTACATGAGTCAGAACATGGTGATGTCCATATTGTATATTATCAGGAGATATTACCTACTTCTATTAAGGTTTTTCATGGTCACGTTCTCCACTATATGCAATTTATGTTTTCATTTCATTTTCACTTAAATTAAAATATTTATTTAATAATTATATCAAATATTATTTTTATTGGTTAGACCATATATTTAATATAATAAAGATCCATTACGATCCATAAACCCAATGTATCGATATGTGGTTCCCATAAAATTCTCACGGATACCCATTATAGTATACCTATCACAGAAACCAATATATTTTTAATTGAACCCATCACAATAGCATAAAACATGTAATGAATAATAAATGGGTTGGCGTAATTCAAGGTTGGTGATTCTTATAATGTTCTCAATATTAATTAAGAGAAGGAATGACCTCATATCATCTGGTTGGAACATAATAGAACCCACAATCAATTTAATAATAACATCATAATTCATGTACATCACCCTATAGTGGAATAAATTCATCTATAGCTGTACAAATCCAAAAAACTACAATTTAATGTGAGTAAATTTTAATTCTTATGGTACAAAGCTTAATTTTACTAAGGCCTGGATCATTAAAAAATTCATATTCCATCTTACACCTTTAAATTTTTTCAAAATAGTAATGATTACAAGAAAATGATGATCTGATACATTAATGTAATCATCCGAGACTGGATGCCACTAATGTTTATCTTATCCTTGTTGGCCATAAGGAATCAAGTGTATCTCCTCAAATTCTATTGGCTACTAACTAGCAGTGAGGTCATAGGGTTGTAAGTGGGGAGACTAAGTCCTCATCACCTGAATACAGGTCATTGAAGAAACAATATCATATATCTATCAGAATTATTAAATGATACATATAATAGATACAATGAAGGAACAAATAATTATTCCAAAAGGAACTCATATACAATGATGATTATACATATCTCTTGAAAGTAATAAAAATGCATAAATAACGTAGAAATACCATTAATTTTTAAAAAGTGAAATGGCCAAAAAAATCCCACTAGAGTGTGATGTCTATGGTCGGTCCAATGCCCCCTTCTATTATAAAGCATATTAGAACCTATAGTAGTTGACATCACCTAATACATACCTAAAATAATATAGTTTTTTCTGGTACCCAAGGCACACCAAACAGGTTGTGAGACACAATCTCAATAGGAAACCACCAATGGTAAAGTTCCATCATCTCAGTTAGAATATAGGATTCTTAGTGTGCATGAACAAATATATTATATAATGGAGTTCTAAAAATAATCAACCTATATATTCTATTATATCATTTAAAAAAATTACCTTAAATGATTCAATTCAATTTTACAAGTATGTCTTCAGAACTGGAAAAATTCCTATCATCCCCTATCAAATGATATGGTAAAAATATTCCTAAACCAGCCATCAATAATGTGTAATCAATGAGAAAATTCAGGTTCATTATTTTTCTCAGTAGACATATCTTATAAACCATTCCATTCATTATTCATTTATAAACCAGAGATCACCATGTAATAATTAATTTGGAATCAAGGTATCACTCACACAATAATAAAAACTCACCCCCTATAATACCATCTATACATATCTATAGAACAACTCCTATATCTCTCTAGGTATCATTAAAATAAACTGAGTACATGCTCATCCTAGTATATCTTCAATATAAATCTGGTGTCACTCTAGTTTTGGTATAACATTATAGCCAATAGATTCCATCCTTGGATGTCCACTAAGGGATCCCAAGTATCAACGATGAAATATAGGATAAAATCCTCTCAAATTAAATCCATTTGAATCCATATGGTGTCTAGGTATCTCTAGATATATAATTGTTATCACCCCTTATTATGTCCTTGGAATTACATATAAGGAGTCCAAGTTTCACTAGACCATAAGCATGGAAGAAGAAACATATGGGTCTCTATGAAATTAGTATATAAATACATGTGTCACCAAATCCATATAATCATATAATGAATACATAATTGTTTAAAGAATTTATTTTAATTAAACTACTTTAAATATATCAATTTCATTACATTGATAATTTCAAAAGAATATCACCAGAAAAAGTGACTCAAGTAATGGGATAATATTAAAAGGATTATTTTACAATTACTCATGACAATAATTTTTTATAAGGTAATCTCATGCTTATAAAATATTTTACATCACTAATTGAAAGGTTATTTTCATCGATCCCTCCTTATTAATATCCTCAAGGAAAATTCAAATTATAATTTAACTGACATTACAATTCATAGATAAATTCACATTTTACATCTAAATGAAAAGAAAAAATGGAACCCCAGATGGTATTCCATTCCAAAATATTCCAATGTTGGTCTTATTCGTTATTAACTAACCCAAGTGGTGGTTCAAATTCTTATTACACATCATATAGAAATATTTATGGCCTATTAAATTACATAGGCCATGCTAATCAATTTAATTTAGAGCAATAAATAAATTTGTATGTAGTCCACATAGAGTTTGGAGCATTAGAAAAAGACTTATATAAGTAAATGTAATTAAATGAACTGAAATATACAACCTACCATAGGTTTGTAGATGATATCTTCTCTATTATTAACTACTGATTCAACTCATATCTGGAGAATATAGATGAATGGATGGAGAACCATTAAATTTGAAAGATTATCTCATAAATAAATAGTGTCACTGATGCAAAACTGAATGAAGAAGAACTAAAAAGGAATTGATATCCCACTGACATGAATCTAACATGACTAACAATGCATGATTTTTGTATCAGATGGATGTGATCTCAGAATTCAATGAATAGTTGTTAAGAGAAGATCTTAATAGGGAGTGGTTTTTTGATGTACGAATACTTAGGAAAAATATGTTATAAATAGATTTAATTAGGATAGAAAATCTAATTTAGCAAAAAAAATATAGGTTCACATGGTTTGGATGCACAAATGGCCAAACCATCAGCCAAACATGCACATCATGATATAGGAAGGGGCACCCCACCTAGATTGCCTGAACAGCTTGACTAAAGATATATGAACATGGAAAAACTCCCCTGTAAAAATTGTAAATAAGACCACGTGGTCATCCAAACCTTATCACATGTATTAACTAACCATGTATCATGTAACGTTCCTCTCTCTAGACTGAAACATTTAGGAGTAACCATGCATCCTTCCCCAAATTATTTTTACTATGCGTGGACCAATCCATTTTCTCCCAATAGCTGGTTTATGGGATCAAAACATTCTCTAGACACACCTGAAACCACCATAAAGTCAATATGGATTCACATTATACCATATTTAGACATTTATACAACAAAAATTATAGATATAAAATGATATATATCACATTCAAAAACATGGTTCTTAGAATATTAGTTTCTATTATCAAAATTATATGGGATAATTTCATCAAATGACTAGTCACTAACAATATACAATTTATCCATTTGAGTGTTCACGGTATTCCAACAATTAATTCCACATCCAATTCATCCCATTTAAAAACTACAACATGATGATGGACATGAAAATCGTAATATCTCTGGTGAACTAATGGTAACTGCGGAAACGTTTAATAATAGGACACACAAAAATCATTAGCACACTTCCAACTCAGACAACAATGATGCCTTCTCATTTAATAATTCGTATTTGTCATAATGTTATGAATGGAAAATAAAAAACTATGACAATTATGTAGCATTAAATTTAACATAGATTATGGGATGAAAATACAATATCTGAATTGAATAATACCAATAGAAGTGAGGGGATGTTGAGGTTAAATGTCTAGAGATATTTCACCAACAACATTTATATAATAATTAATTATTCCTAAAAAATTATATAGATAAGACTTATTTATCTTTAATAACCTTTAACCACTATACAAAAAGATAGCTTCAATAATTTTTAATCACATTTTAAATTTTAGAGACCATAAAATCATTAGTGGGGTTATTTTTCTCATGCTAATACACCTAATGGAAACCATTGGCCATAATGTGGACACCCTATATTAGAAAAAGTCACAAAATATCTCAAGAAAAATCAAAGTACACAAGATAAACCGTAATTGGATAATACTATATATGAATAGAATCTAATCAAATAATTTTTTTCAACTTGCAAAAATAGTTATGAAATTTATCAACCCATTTGTATTTATTCATTATCATGATAATGTTTGTTTATGAAATCCCTATATTTTATAAATCCATGATGACCCAATGATAATGTTATAAGAAAATAGAAATATTTGAACCTCACAATGACTTTTTTGGATCCAACCTTGAAAATATAGAATTCACATTCTCATGATTTAATAAGAGTCAATAATAAAATATTATTATCCAAAAATACATTCATCATGAATATATAAAAATCACTTCTAAACAATAACATAACAACATACTCCCACAAATTTCTAAATTGAAACCCATTTGATGCTCATACATTGTAACGTCCTGGTTCCAGAAGCCACCCAGAGGCTTGTCATACCCGGTTGGTCACATAGCCTTAAGAGAATTTCCCCAAATGCCAGAGGATGCCAACTAGAAGCGAGGGCCTTGGGTGTGATAGTGGCGAAACTATGACCTCATTGGAAGAGTACAGAACAAAATTTAAAAACACATACAATAGTGGAAGCAGTAAATATCCAAAAACAGTAAATAACGGAATACTAAAACAACATACAACTGGAGAACACATGTATATATGAAATGATGCACGATACATATGTCTAAGAAAGATGAAAATAATGTCACAATGTTGAATACAATACTAAACTAAAGTAAAAAAGAAAAACAAATATGTAACTCCTCAGCATCACAAGACTTGGCTTGGTCCCATGCTCTCTTGCTCCAATCCAATCAAGTACCTGAAGCTGAAGGGGTATTTCCCTTGTATATACCTACAGGAATATAATCTTTTTGGGACCAAAAGCATGACCCAAACATGGTGTAAGACTAAATCCCATTAGGAAAACACCCAAAGATCTGTTCATAATAGTCAATGAGCATATGACAGGTAATGTACAATAAACAGTAAACAATAAATAGTGAACATGATAATACACAGCAGTAAACGATTCACATATCAACAAGCAGTAGTGAAGAAAACGGCTTACCAGAAACAGGATAATCCCTCTGGTATGTACTCACAGCCATCCCCTCTGGTCCTATCCAAGAAGTACCAACAACCCTATGGGTAGTACACTCAGAATAACCCCTCTGTTTTGGTCATAATAATTTATAAAAATCTCTATGGATGCACGCTCAGTCAATTCCACTTATATTCTAAGGTAGTCAGGGACTCTCTAAGGAAGATATTTCGGTTTAATCCCCTTATATCCCCAAGGTTTAGAGACACTCTGAGGAAGCTCAGTCAGTAAATTCATCTTATAGCCTCTATTCTACCATAGAATCTCTGAGGAAGCTCACTCGGGCAATTCCTCCAATAGCCTGGAATGGTTTAATGAAATCCAAATAAGTAAAGACTCTTTGAGGAAGCTCACTCGGTCATCCCTCCCGTTGTCTATAATATCCAAGACTCTTTTGGGATGCTTTCTCCATCTATCCACTATAGTCTACAATATCCAAGACTCTCCGGGAAGCTCACTCGATCTATCCCCTGTAGTCTAAAATGTCCAAGACACTCTTGGAAGCTCACTCGGTATATCCCTTATAGACTATAGCACATGGTTATCATGGTCTGATGCCAGTCAATGCATAATAATGCTATAAGGCCAAAGTACACATTTAGAGATACATGGCTAACTAGTTTACAAAAACAAGGATGCCATGAACATCATTCCATCCTACGGTAACAAGGCATGGAAAACAGGTAAAACGGACAAAGGAAAAACAAGACCCAAAGGTAGTAAACAAAACAAGGCATGGGAAAAAATCCAACCACATAAATTATCCTTATACATAGCCAAAATAACTCTATACGAGCATACATGAAAGGTAAGAAAACTACAGGGGAAAATAGAAAACATACAATACCCCTTTCACGGGTATTAGTGTAATTTTCACATAAAACTCACTTAAATTGAAAGGTAAGGCACAAACCACCTACCTTGATGGTAGTATATCAATATATATTATCCAAGAGTCCTGTTTATCCATAGAACGTCTTAGATCTATGAATATGCACAAAATATTCAACCTATGATATCTTGAGAAAGAGGGAAACTGAATGAATGAAACACGACAAGAAGGAAGATCTCATCGCTACGGTTTGAATGCAATCGAAAACGGTTGATTTGGAAAACAGACAGAGGCTCGAGGGCTCAGAGGATGTTCTCTACCTTACGGTATTCCCTCAGTCAATGATCCTAGAGAAGAAGACGACTCTATCGATTAGACGCGACCCCAGTTTTTTTAATGAAAAAACAAAGTACAATGCATGTACTTCTGGATTACATGGCATGTACTAGGATTTTCATTACTCTAATTTATGTAGCCTACACATATCTCCTACACTAAAAGTGTGTTGCCCGGACATGGCCAGCACACGGCCTTGTGCGGCATCAAAGTACATGGCGTGTACTTTAAAAAATTCCATATTTTCCTCTTTTTCTAAAAAATGACCAGAAAAGGAAAAACATGCCTAAAACAAAGATTTGGGTTCCTAAAAACTTCCCCACATAATTGAAATTCATCCTCGAATTTCACTAGCGAGTCATAGAATATGAATCCCCGAATATCTCCGACCACTACGATCATATATCGGCCTCCCTCTCACGGGCCTCGTCCTATACTCGCCCGTCCTACCATAGAACCCACACCAGAGAAATAGACCGGCAATAGAGATCCTTCGTACTGCAATCGAAAATCTGGATAAGATGCTCCTCAAACATTTCATCCACTTCGAGCTCAAAGTCATTTGGTTGAAAGACATGAGACAGGTCTGAAAATTAACGTCGGATCTAAGAAACATGGAAGACGTCATGCATAGCCTGGTACCTCTGAGGTAACAGAAACCGATAGACAACCAGCCCAACTCTCTCTAACACCTCAAATAGCCCGAAGTACCATGGTGATAGCTTACCCTATCTCTGAATCCTCTTGTGTCCAAACCTCGGTGCGACACGCAAGAAAACGTGATCCCCAACCCCGAACTCTAGAGGTCATCACCACTGATCAGCATAAGACTTATGTCGAGACTGTGCTGTAGAAATCCTCTTATGAATCAACTCTATCTACTCTGAGGTCCCCTAAACAAGAAAATGTCCCAATAAAGCTACCTCTCCTGCTTCCATCCAGCACAAAGGTGATAGGCATGGCCTACCGTACAAAGCCTCGTAAGGTTCCATCTGAATAGTCGCATGAAAACTTTTGTTATAGGAAAACATCTCAAGAAGAATATTCTTCTAACAAGTACTGACAAAGTCTATAATTCAAGCTCATAGCATATCCACAATCACCTGGATTGTACGCTCAGACTGCCCATCTGTCTGGGGGTGGTATGCGGTACTCAAAAGTACATGTGTACCCAAAGCCTTCCGAAGCCCCTTCTAGAATCGAGAAGTAAAAAACTACATCCCTGTTTGAATCATTGGAGTGTGGAACTCTATGAAGAAGTACAATATCTCAGTTGTACAACCACCCCATATCATCAACACTGATGGTCTCCATGATCGAAGAGAAGTGAGAAAACATTGTAAGCCTATTGACGACAACCCAAATAGCACCACTCCATTGAGGTGTCCTCGGTAACCCGGTCATGAATTCCATTGCGACATAATTCCTCTTCCACTTGGTAATGGGTAACTACTATAAAATTCTCATTGGTTGCTGATTCTCCGCTTTAACCTGCTGACAAGTGGAACACCTCATGACGAACCTCGCGACATCCTTCTTCATACTTTGCCACCAGTACTAGCGGTGTAGATCACGATACTTCTTGGTGACACCAGGATGAACTTCCCAAACTGAGGAATGAAAATACCGCATCATTTCCTCACGTATTCCTACTGACACACATATGAGTCCCTTAAAACGAAAAATTTCACCCTCACCTAATGTCTATCCCGAAAGTGCATCCTCTCCTGACACACTCTCCCGCTGGACTAGGCCTTCTGAGTCTGATAGCTGCCTCATCCGTAACCGATGAAGAAGGGTAGAGGTAACAACTACATAAGATAGAAAAGTCTACCTCAGTTTGTAGTGCCACTCCAAATTCATCTCAGAGAACAGAGATCCATAAGCTGCCACTAACTGCTGGCCCCTTGAACTGCCTGAATTTGAGTTCTACTGCTCAACACATCAGCCACCGCCTTTCCCTTTCCCGGCATATAGGCAAGATCAATGTAGAAGGACTGAAAATACTCAACCCTCTTGTGTTGTCTCAGATTCATATCATGCTGAGTGAAGATGTACTTGAGAGTATTGTGGTCCGTGAAAACAACAATGTGCTCTCCCAGAAGGAAATGTCTCCAACAGTGTAAGGCATGAACAATAGCTTCCAACTCTAGATCTTGCATCGGGTAGTTCCTCTCATGTGGCCTCAACTACTGAGACTCGTATGCAATGACTCCATCTCCCTGCATAATCACATCTCCCAGTCCAAAACATGAAGCATCATAGTAGACTTTATTGATCTTGCCCGGCTCTGGAAATACTAGTATCGGTGCTGACGTCAACCTCCCTTTCAACTCCTGAAAGGCTGACTCACATGAATCTGACCAAAAGAACTTCTCCCCCTACATGGTCAGACCTAGAAGCGGTGCTGCAAGGCGTGAAAAGTCTTGTATGAAACACCTTTAGTATCCCGCCAACCCTTGAAAATTCCAGACCATAAAGAAACTCTTCGGTTTCTCCCATGAAAACTACTTCTCTCACTTTCTCTAGGTCTACTGAATCCAATGTCTCTTAGATAACGTTACCTAAGAAGTGAATATGATCCATCCAAATGTGGCATTTCAAGAGCATACCATATAACTGAATCTCTCTCAGTGTACTCAAAACAATCTGCAGATGGGTAGCATGGTCGTGTCCAGTGTGAGAGGACACCAAGATGAATTCCACAAAAACCACCATGAAGGAATCCAAGTATGGATGGAACACTCTGTTCATTAGTGCCATAAAAACTGGTGGTGCTTTCGTGAGACTGAAAGGCATGACCATATTCTTGTATAGACTATACCTACTCCTGAAGGCTGTAATTGGTATATATGATGGTCTAACGTGCAACTCATGATAACCAGATCTCAAATTGATCTTCAAGAACACTCGGGCTCCTCAAAGCTGATGGAAGTGGTCATCGATCCTCAGTAAGGGATATTGGTTCTTGACCGTCAGTTGGTTCAACATCCAGTAATCCATACAATGCCTAAGGTTGTAATCATTCTTTTATTCAAAAAGGTTAGGCGAACCCAAAAGAGAAGTACTGGGTCGGATTAAACCCTTTGTCTGCAAGTCCTACAACTGCTTCTTGAGCTCCTAAAACTCAGGTGTAGCCATCCTATAAGGAGGAATGGACATTGGTGTCGCTCCTGGCACGAGCTCAATCGAGAAGTCTACCTCATGATCCTTAGGAAAACCTAAAAATTTGTCAAGAATGTCGTCCCATAAATGATCCACCGCTGGATGAAATTCTAACTATGAAGTCCCCTGGTTATCTAGATATAGACTATAAATATGGGCTATAACTCCTCGAAGACCTTGCCGCTCGGGTCCAGCTCTACCCGCCAGGACATACCACACGCCTCTATGAAGAAAGGATCCACCCTCTAGTGATACGAAACACATCATACGGTGACAGAAATAGACGACTGCCTGGAAGGTAACTAACCAGTCCATACCATGAATGACATCATAGCCTATCATCTATATGACATAGAGGAACCAAAGGAAGTGACACCCTGCAACCTCAAGAGTACACTCTCTGCACTGATGTACGCTTGATGTCCTCATTCCCAATGGTGTATCCAGAGTCAACATGTTTATAGACGAAAAGATACAGAGACCAACGATATCCACAATAGCATTAGAGATAAATCTATGCGAAGCAGTAGTATCAAAAAGGGCTGAAGATAAAAATGAGGCTTCTAAGATTGTACCATGAACTGTGGAAGGGATGTGATCCTTCTCCTAATTGTTCTGGTCAATGGTGAATGTATGTCCTGTACTGCGGCCCTGCACCCCGGGCTGACCACTAGGAGCTGATCCACTCTGCTATCACTTGTAACCTAGTGGCTGACCCCCACCGTCGCGACTGTTGGAACCGACCATGCAGCGAAAGCCCAAAACAGGTGGGATTTAAAATTTTACCACCGACGGTCGACGTAAACATGTTGACGTCGGAGAAGTGTAGCCCTGTCATAGCTGAGGACCACACGTGGAGGATTTTAAGCAAAAAAATTAAACCCTAAAATACCTTTTTTAAATCTGAAGTCGCGCATGACGTCTGCTCGTTGTTGGCGATCACTGCTCGAGGAATACGAAGTCGAATTCTTCTTGATCGTCCACACACGGTTCAAGGAATCTGCGGGAGAGTCATTCATCGTAATCCGGGTGCAAGAGTGGATTTTCGATGATGCCTTTGAGGCTCCAATGACCACTGCATATCATCGCAAGCGATGCCCGAGAAAGAGCAACATATGTGCTCTTTGGATCTAATGCATCTCTTTCTAGAATGTGGGAGAGAGGAGATGAGAGATAATCTCCCTGAAGAGTGTTTGGAAAATACCCCTCCTCTTATATTTATAGTGCAAAAATTAAATACACGGTATTGCCTCGCCGGCCCCGAATACTTAACACACTATCAACGACATTTTACGACTGCTTGTATATGTCTTAAATATTATTATCACCAACTTGTAATATATTAATATATATTACATGACAATAATTAAGTCCATAGCTCGACTAATCGCTCCCATAAAAATTAATTGAAGCTTGATTAATTTAATATTCGTCATTTAATATTTTTTTCATGTATTTACTAAAACTATTAAATACATTTAATAAATAAATTCAATATACATTACTCTAAACTCAAAAAATATTAAATTATTTATTGAATTGATGATAGTTTAACTTTGGAAAAATCCCAGACCCTTTGGCGGGGCCAGCAATTTCCAAAACTTATATTCAACTAAATAGGGTAGATTATTGAATACGCTATTGTGTGTGAACCTCTATGCCCTTATTTCGACAGTCATGAATAGTATTCACAGACCAAGAGTGGGATCTAGAAACACATAATGGCCCCTGAAGAAATAAGGATTTTCATAGCAACGACAACCAACCTACGAACAAGCACTCTGTAATATAATCTCTTTGTCTGTAATATCTCATAAAGCAGGATTCACTCACGTGTCATCGCCCTTTTCTTGGTTTATAGTTTGTTGATTTAACAGGAAAAATTTACCCCTGACTACCATGGAGATGTTATTAAAAGGTAATACCATCCATATCAACATGTCCTGAGATATATTACTTCCATAACCCAGAAGCGACAAATCCTTTCTTGACCATTCAACCAAAGTCATGCCACCAACGACACACCCGACCCAAACTACCTCGCCATGACTTCATCACCATGGTTTTAATCTTGCATCAAAGTACCCAATAAAAGGACATACATTGGTAGTGATCTCAAGTCAAGAGACCATTACACATGTTTATAGATAGGAACGCCCAATGACACCTAAAACATGTGGAGTTCCTATTGGAGGGTCAGTCCTCATGATCTCAATACTAGAGATCACCAAGTGCGAACTTCATGAGAAGAATTCTCATTGCTTATGATCCCCTATCACCTGATGGTCAGAAATATACTATGTCCAATTAGTAAGATGTATCTAGACCATAGAACATATATTTAAGATTAATTTCATAGTATCTAGAGGTTCTCATTATAGCCTGGGACCTGTTATAACCTTTCGATACGACAATTAATCTTTTGAAATTACCATTTTAATCATGGACTCTGGAAAGTCTACATTATAATGGTATGATAAAATCATGAATAGTTAACTCTATACATGATATTGTAATCAAAATCACATAATAGTTGGGTCTAGGGCACCCACTATTTCAACATCGACCTCCACCTCAACCTGAACGCCTGGAAGATCTCCAGTTCCCAGACTTGTGAGAAACTGGTGATACATATCATGTACGAAGGGTCATAGAAGAACCCCTACCACCAGTTGTAGGTGAGAAGATATGAAAAAAACACTGAAGATGTCCCATCTTGCCACATGATCGACACTCCATCGGGTCCCTCAGACACTGAGGCCTACTATGCTCGATCCTCCCACACTAGTAGCATATAACCTGACTGCCCAAAGATAAATTCCACCTACCCTGATGTCCTTGAGTAGACTCCCAACGGTGCTTCCTTCTATTTGTAGGAGGTACACTTACTCTGGTTGTCAAAATGCCTTGGCCCCCAGCTCCAGAATCTCTCAAATTGCACTCAGTGATCAGCGCATGGTTGATGATAGAGGACATCGAAGTCAACATGAAGATATTCACATGGGAACAGATCTCCTGCCCAAGACTATCCACAAAAATCCTAGCAAGGAACAACTCATCACCAGCAGAAATTGGTGTGAAGCAATGAAGCTCGGTAAAATGAGATGAGTACTCCATAACAGAAAGAGTACCCTACTAGAGACTCATAAACTCCCGGGCTTGGTCGGCCCTCAAGGTATCCAGAAAAATGTAATCAGGGAAGATGTGCCGAATCTCATCACAAGTCATACTCTGCTGGAGCCCTGACTATGAGATCACCTCCCACCACCTCTTGGTGGTGTCTCAGATCATATGAGTAGCCAGATTTGCCATTTTCTCTAGAGGTATCTCCATATGCTCGAAGATCATCATCATGGACTCTAACTAAAACTCTGCAGCTTGGGTCCTCCATACCCTGAGAAAGTAGGATGATGCTGCAAATGGAAAACCTGTGTCAACTCAACCATCGACGGGGAAAGAGGTGGCACTCCCAGAATGGTTTGCATCATCCCATGGAAGTCCTACTTGAACTGCGCATCAGCGCCTATAAGGAGTAAATCTACTGGTTCCAAGGCTGGCCCAATAGGAGGATATGCAACAGGTCCTTGATCGTCCATATCCAGTGTCTGATCACCATATGGAAGCTGACATAAAACAGGAGGATGTCTCGGTGGCATGGCTCTAAAAGATAAAAAGCACACAATAGATCAGGATTATCCATGATTGTGAACATACGAGTACCAATGGGAATAGGAGAGAGAAACATGCATGTTTTTCAAAACACAACTACATTGCATGTATAAAAACTACACAACGTGTTCTCTTAATCCATTCACATGGGAGTGTACTTCTGCCACCTCTGGTTGTGTAACGCCTCAGACTACACGACGTGTTGTCCCCACACATGGCGTGTACTTGAACTCCATTCCCCTGCCCAAGTCTCTCTACATAGCTAACTCACATGGTCCTCTTAACACTAGATTACAAGGCGTGTTCACTGAGGGCACGTCGTGTACTAGACATGGCTTCGGCGACTCATGTTGTTTATTACACGGTCGGCTACATGGATGACCCTTAAATGGAGTGTTCGAAACAAAAACGACATGTATAGGAGAAGAAAACCATGACACGTGTTGTTCGTGACACGGTCGGGTACCATGAACAAGGCTACACGGCATGTTCGTACCGAACACGATGTGTACTACATGAACTTCCCCAACCTGTGTTGTTAGTGACATGACTCACTACTACACAACATGTACCTACCGTACGCGACATGTTTGTTTTGAAGACATCACACAACCCCATGTTTCTGCTCACACAGATAGTGAAACGGTTTAAAACTTATCGTCATGTAGTCATAAAGTACATGCCATCTATTATGGGTTTTTCCGGGCAGTAGCTCAGAAACTACACTGAATCCCAGAAAACACTGAAAAACATGCATGGAGGTGCCAAATTATGATCCGTGAGGGCCCATACTCCCCATAAATCAAATCATGGAATCTTATACAAGTCATATACATGAAAAACAAGTCAACGATCCATAATTTTCCAATTCATGAGGGGCCATAACATCTAAAGAACTAAAATTTGGAATTCATTTAAGTAAGGTAAAAAACAACCAAATTTTCTATTAAATAGTGGGGATTCAATCAAATATCTATCACAACAGAATTCATAATTTACACAACGTCTATCAATAAAACATCCAGTCACTAATGCACCCTAGATGTCCTAGAAAGAATGCATGGAATGTGATTTCAAACTAGTGCCTATATGATGCATGAGATGGCATAATCTCATCTCATCGAGTTGCGACAATAGTAGAACTAAAATAACAACAAAAATAACAACCCAAGGAATGTGAATCACTCTAGGTGAAATCATATCAACCATGCAATCTCAAAACCAGAAAACTACAATAAATGAGCTAGATAGGCCTTTCCATGTACATAGTTTAGCTACTCTCGAGAAAAGTTATTACCATCTACCAAATCCATCATATCCCATGCTAAAGGTTCCAAACTGTAAATCATGATAAAATAATTACTCTGATAACACTTTGTAAAGTCATGGTCCCGAAAGCCACCCAGAGGTGCCCCGTACTCGGTTGGTCACGTGGCCTCAATCATATTTCCCCAAACTCCCTAGGCTTCCGACTAGAATCGAGGGCCTTTGGTGTGATAGTGGGGAAATTATTCCCCCATTAGCAGAGTATACAGCATAAGTAAAAAACACATACAATAGAGAAAGCAGTAAATATCCAACAACAGTAAACAATGGAAGACTAAATTAGTAGAAAACTGGATCACACATGTATATATGAAATGATGCATGATAAATATGTATAGGAAAGCATCCAAACAAGTCACAGTGTTGAATACAAAACTGAACCAAAGTACAAAAGAAAAACAGATAAGCAACTCCTAAGCATCAAAAGCGTCGGCTTGGTCCCATGCTCTCCTGCTCCAATGCAATCAAGTACCTGAAGTCGAAGGGCACTTTACCTTGTCTATACTTGCAGTAATATAATCTATTTGTGCTCAAAATCTTGACCCAAATAGGCTTCAAGACTAAATCCCATTAGGCAACCACCTGAAGATATGTGCCTTATAGTCAGTGATCACATGGAAGGTAAAGTACAGTAAACAGTAAACAGAAAGTAGTTAACATGATAATACACAATTTTAAATGATCCACAGATCAACAAGCAGCAGTGAAGAAAATAGATAACCAAAAATAGGAAAATACCACTGTGATGTACTCATAGCCATCCCCTCTGGTCCTACCCAAGAAGTACCAACAACCCTCTAGGCAGTAAACTCTGCCTAACCCCTCTGGTTTGGTCATTCAAATTTATATGACTCTCTAAGAATGAACGCTCAGTTAATTCCCATTATAGTCTAAGGTTGATAGGGAATGTATGAGGTATATCATGCAGTCTAATCACCTTATAGAACCTAGGTATGGAGACTCTATGAAGATGCTCACATGGTCAATTACTCCTAAAGCCTCAGGTCTATCATAGAATCTCTGAGGAATCTCACTTGATCAATTCCTCATATAAACTGGAATGGTTTATGGAAATTTAAATAAGGAAAGAATCTCTGAGGAAGATCACATGGTGTACCCTACCATAGTCTATAATATTCAAGACTCTCTGGGAAGCTCACACGGTGTATCCCCTATAGTTTACAATATCCATGACTCTCTGGGAAGCTCACTTGGTCTATCCCCTATAGTCTACAATGTCCATGAATCTCTAGGAAACTCACTCAGTCTATCACTTATAGTCTATAGCAACATGTTCCCATGGTCTCATGACAGTCAGTGCATAATAATTCTATAAGTTCAAAGTACACCTATAGAGATACTTGGATAACTAGTCTACCGAATCAAGCATGTCAAGAACAGAATTCCATCCTACGGTCACAAGGCATGTAAAACAGGTACAACGGCCAAAGGTTAAACAATACCCAAAGGTCTTATAGAAAACAAGGCATGGGAAAAAAATAGAAGCATAAAATTATCCTTATACATAGCCATAATACCTCTACAAAATCATAAAATCAAGACAATAAAACAATAGTGGAAAAATGATTAACACACAATAGCCCATTCATGGATATCAGTGGAATTTGCGCATAAAACTCAAGTAAATTGAAAGGTAAGGAACAAACCACTTACCACGATTCTAGGAGATCAATATATTTGATCCACGACGCTTGATTCTCCATAAAACGTCGTAGATCTACGGAAACTCTCAAAATTTTCAACCAACAACATATTTAGAAAGAGGGAACATCCTGGAATGAATATCAAGAAGAAGGAAGATCTCACCGCTGCAGTTCCAACGCAATCGATGACGGTCGATTCGGAAAACAGATGGAGGGACGGTGGTACAGATGATATTTACGGCCATACGGGATGTTCTCGGTCGAAGATCCTAGATAAGAATATGATATTGTCAATTAGACATGACCCCAGTCTATTTAATGAAAAAAAGAAAGTACATGGAGTGTACTTATATAGTACACGGCATGTACTAGGCTTTTTTGTACTCCGCTTTAAGTGGCATCCACATCTCCCAACACTCCGTGTGTGTGGCCCGGACATGGCCAGCACACGGCCTTGTGCAGCATCAATGTATAGGGCGTGTACTTATAAAGTACACAGTGTGTACTTTGAAAATATCTTTATTTTCCTATTTCACTCAAAAATGACCAAAAAAGGAAAAAAAGGCCTGAAACAAATATCTGAGTTCTTAAATACATATTCTTGAAGAACAAATACAAAGGGTATCATCTGTAATCTCAACACAAATGGTGTCAATATACCATTAAAATATCAAAATAATGAATCCAACAAAATCTACATTATTTTTTGTCATAAAAAAATTACAACACAAGATATTCTTGGAATCTATACATTCTCCTCAAGATTAAAATCGATGTAAGAAAATATTGAACATAGATATGGTGAGATAAAAAAATTTGACCTTTTATCAGAAACAAAATCACATTCTTAACAGATTAAAAATAATCTCCCACATAAAGAAAATTGTTCTTATTCTAAATCATGAATATATTCAACATCTGATATTCGATTATAAAATTATGTGAACCAACATCCTTCTTAATAAATAGAATATGTGTTTCCCATTAAAAATAATCGAGTTAGAATGAATTTCACCATCATGTATTCATACAAGATCTTATGATCATTGAATTTTCCAGGTGAAATGATGTTTGTGGGTATCAAGATCAACAATGTACCTGAAGAAAAATAAATATTAGCATCATCCTCGATATATATATGAATATTCAAGTAGTAATATGTTAATACATTATGGAATATAATAATAACAAACATAATATCAACACGGTTGTGAATTTCATCAATCAAAAATTCCATGATAGAGAAAAAACTATTGGGCTTTTGTCCGGAATATCCTACATGACAGGACATCAAATCTCACTCTCTCTAAAACATATAATTTCCCACAACAATGCCAAATAATGAAACTCAATTATGGTAAAAATAAATCTCATCATGTTGATAATCATTACTGTCCATCTTTCTGAAATCATCATTAAAATAAAATTTGAGAACATTGAAATCCCATACCTACTATAATTCATATATTCATATTTAATAATGTGGACATCAATACCCCAACTGTTTCATTATTACGTTTTTTTACCATTTCTATAATAAAAGAATAAATTTCCATTTTATATTTATAAACAATAAAATTAATGATATAAATGGGTTGTATGAATCAATATCTTTTTATGTTGTTTCTATGGAATATTAAACATCAAATGTACCTCTCATAATCAGAAGACCCACATAAAACTCCACTAAAAACTATTATGTTATGTGAATGAGATCCAATCCTGAGGCATTTGACTAGATCCTTTTAGATGATGGAGAAAAAAATATTCCATAGTGATGGTTAGAGGCAAATATCCATCAAAATAACAATGGTAAGATGTGTCATGGTAGAACCTACACATGTGGAATCTGTGAACACAAGCACTACATATCATTGAATTAGTGGGAAAAGAATATATCTTTTTCCATTTTTAATCACATTGATATATTTTCATTAGCACAATAATTTATTATTATCATTTTTCTTCTTAGGTACTCAACATAGAACTACCTCTACCAAGATTTTCATTATCATCCCACTTCATCTTCTTCCATTTAACACCATTGAGTCCAATACATGGAGGATAATAAGAATCAATAGAGCCAATATTCCCACCCATATTCATCTCTCTCATTATTTACCCATGAACCATTCCAATATATGTTATATGATATATCATATCACAATTCAATAAGATATATACTGAAAAATATATGATGGTATTTCATATCTCTATTTAATAATTTATCATCATCTATAATGAAATAAATAAATATTACAATCATATTGTATATTATGACACTAATTTCTCTACATGATGTACTAGAGTGAATACCAAGACACATTTCTTTATTGAGAGACTTTAAGAATATCAAATGAAATAAAATAGTCTTGAAAAACATCCGATCAATGACCAAATGAAAATCCTAATGTTCCATGGAATTAAACCCTCATTTTTGGGGCCTTTGAATCTAACAAATGCACACTTCACCTAAATATTCTCATGTGTATCCATGAAGGTTATGAATGGGTCAATTTACATTAGCGAGTCCTATTCATCTTGATGTTCAATATTATATTTAATGGAAGTGGGACCACATAGTAAATATTATTTTTTATAATTTTATTGTTGGGAAGAAATTATGTATTGTTCCCTACCTAAATATTTTGGGTGTGATTGTGTTTGTTGACATGGCCAAATTATAGTTAATGATTTTGGTCAGTGTTTGTCGATGAAGTTTTTTTATATTGGTGTTGTTTCCCATTGTTTTCCATATTTTTACACCAAAATGGGGAATTTGAGTTTTGAAATGTAATGTTTCATTTGTAGGACTGAATGGTGTGAATATTGGTGAATTAAATTCGAAAAGGAAGTGAACCATAGAGCCCGAGACATGGACCACATACCATGTCTGAGAAGGTGTTGTTGCTGCATACCTGGCAGTGAGAATTGTACATTAGAGCAGTCCACAAAATAGAAAATGGAACACAGATGAAGGTAGTATGGTACTCATATTTATTTTCATTGGTGTTAGAGAATGACCACATAGGAGAAACAATATATATGAATATCGTGGTGGAAAAATAGTATGTGGAAGGTTGAAGTTCTTAGCTGGGGGATTAGCATGTAATGGAGGCTATAATAAATCAATAATTTTGTAATTTTTCAAATAAAAAATTGTTTAATTAATGTTTCATATAAAAAAGTTACAATCCAACGAATTAAAAAGGTGATATAATATCATTAAGTAACATCACGTTGATCAATGAATTCATTGAAATATTAAATTGTTTCACGGATAGGATTCCCTTGATGAGATGTGATTCGTGTGGATGCAATTCTTTTGAATGTTTTTGTAGGGAACTAAATCTTATAGTGGATGTAGTCAGCAGAGGAGGAAGTCAGTTATACAGAGAAGAAGAACCTGGTACGCATAGGAGGATCTCTAGTACACAAAATCGATGTTACTCCACGAGTAAAAATACCTCACTAATAGTGGCTGTTTCAGAGAGGAGGATTATGAAGTCAGTATGTGATTGAAAAGCCAGAGGCATTCCAAATATAAAGGGATGTTCATAGAAGAAAAAAAATAATGGAGAGGAGGTGATCCATGTAACATACCCAATACTCGGTATGAGGTTGGAGCAGGTGGTTTTATAAACACCAAAGGTAGCTTGAAAAAGATTCAAATATGTTTGAGAATGTATTCTCTCATATCAAACTGTATCTATTATTTTGAACATCTTCTTCTGGTGAAAATTGGACCCCAAAAGAAAATCTACCTAAAGTTGAGGATATAGGAATTTATTCAAATTATGTGACTTAAATGTCCATAAACAATATTAATCCATCATTTCTATAAACTGTGAGTGGATTCCTTTACATGAGTAGCGAGCAAAGGATGACGAATTCAGAGACCCATTCCCCTAGTAGTGAGCCAGAGAGGGAGGCATAGTGAGTAACCCTTGTAAAGGTAGTGGATAGACCTTAAATCAAGTAATGGTATTGAGCCTAGGCATTGAAGATCTAGCCTTAACATTATATCCATTATTGGAAGTGAGACATAGTGAATTTGTCACAATGACACATCATTATTGAATTACCTAAGGATATTTCCCAATGAGGGAGAACAAAGTAAAAATCACTATGTCAATTGCATGTTTTCATATGTGTTCATATATTTCTACATGAGAAAAAAGAAAATTTAGTTTTTTAACAACAAAAGAAGATATTAAGGGGAATAAGTTATAATATTTCATAACCTGATTCCCCCCAGGGTATTCGAACTTGTGGAAATAATTATTTACCATAACCTTTACTACAACTCAAATGTATGGTTATCAAATTGGTTTACATTCTATTCTATTAAACAAACTGCAAAAATTATTTCTTACATAATATTTTGTTCCATATAGGTATTTCCATGAGGATAATCCACCTAAACATCGTGTAAAACACTTAAAATATGTCCGAGTGGCATGTTACTACAAACCAAATAAAAATGAAAATAATTATACATTTGAATATATCATCTCAAACCAAAAACAAGTAGAAATTGAAATTCATATCAATAATACAATCATGAAACAAAAATACACATATTCTTGGGAATCATAAGTGAAACAACCTGTCCAATAGGGGCCAATGTTGTGACTATGACATTACAACCTCCAATACTCTAGGAGATATTTACTATCATTATGAATGAATATCCCAAAAATCGGAGGAATTTTTCTCAGTACTTGTACACACGCACATGTCTCCAAGACACACAAGATGAAGGGTTAAAAAACAAAGTAAAAAATGAACACACACACTATGTCCCACCCAATAAATTATAAAATGAATGTAAATTTCAGATAATTAATATTGGATGGAATACATGCCCACATAACACAAATACTGTAATACAGCAAGTCCATCTTGTAAATAAGGGTCCTATGGCTATTGCTCGAATCCGAAAGAACACCTTAGTAGGTGTAACACCCCGAGATTTTATGAAAAATATTCTTTTTAATTTCATTAATGTCTTTTGTTATACGCTAAACCAAAAGGAGCTTTCAAAACACACATCTCTGACCTGGCTTGAATTACACGCAATCGCGACCTTCCACGATAGCATGTGTTGTACGCAACACCAAGTTTTACTAAACAACGATATGCTATTAAAATATTATTAAAACTAGCCGTTATGAATAGTAATAAACACCTTTTGAAATTTTGTAAATTTTATTTTTCAAAATGGACTTCATTTTTGGATTCGGAATATCGAAATTAGCTTAGGGTGAAATTTTGGTGATTTTCGGATAACTATCATATTTTGATGAATAGTGAAAATTTCTAAATTTTAATTAAAAATAGCTTTTTCAATCGAAATAATTAATAGTGATAAATTATTAATTTGAGTGGTTTTAAAGTATATTTAGAATATATTTTTACAATTTAATACAATGTTGGTCATTAGATGTAATTTCACATTTAAACCAGTTATAAACAAGTGTCAATCTTTTGATAATTATTATCTCTTAAAAACACGCCTTTTGTTTTGACGACGGGAATTAATTTTTAAATTAATTAATGCAACAGATATGTTTTGAATTTGGTAAAATAGAAATCATTTTTTAGTTCATAATATCAAATATAGCTTAGGCCTAATTTTTGGTATTTTTCTGAAAACTTTCAATTTTTGATGAATAGTGAAACCACTAAGAGGTAGTTAAAAAAACTGAATTTTTCATAAAACATAATTTTAACGCTTCTGTGAGTGGAATTTCAAAAATCTGAGTGACACGTTTGATGTCAGTAAGTAAAATGTGGTTCAATGAGATGAAAATAACTTTTTGGTGAATAGTAACTTTTTACTTTTTTTACCACGGTTAAAAGTAAATAGGGCAATTAAGGGTAGAAATGATATTATTATTACCCTAACACATGTCCTAATTCTATTGGACAAGTGTAATTCGACCAAAAACAAACTTAGGAATAAAATATGACCATTTAGGCCCACTTGGATTAGATTAGGACATTTATTATTAATTTATTTAAAGAAGGTTTAAAAGAGTTAAAATCAAAGTTTATTTACTAAAACATTTTTTAATATGTGGTTATACATAAGATAAATTCAACTATAAATATTCATTAGAAAACTAAAAAGATTTACTAAATAATTTTATTTTATTTTTAATTTTTATACATTAAATTATTTAATTTACTTATGACACAACGATGATGCAGTGATTATCTTATTAATGAAATATTGACATAATTGATGTTATAAATACCCAAATAAATATAATTTGATACTGTTTATGAATTCCACTAATTTTATATGTTAATATGACATGTTAGTATTGATTTAATTAACTTTTTTTGAACTTATCATTCTGTTACGATTTTCACAAAAATCATTTACCAAATAGTGTCAAAATTGACATAAAATAGTTTTTAAAACAAATATTATATTATTAATTGTTTTTTTTTTAAAAATCTAAGGTTCGGAAAAATGACTTAGATAAGGTTATATATATTAATAATTAAAAACTTGGGGTTCCTTTGGCTTCTTATAGTAAGTTTATTAACCATATAGTGTAAGAACACAAGAAGACACGGTAAAAGTAAAATTATTTAACTTAATGTTAAATCTAAATGATAAGGTTCAAATAGGAACCTAAACTTGTATAAATTATATTGGATGAGAGGATTTCGACCCATCCCCACCTTAGCTTCTAAAAATATTAGTTTGGAGCTATTTAAAACCGAACTTGACTTTATAATAAAATAATAGTTTTAGTTATTCCAAAGGTGCCCCTCTCCTCCCTTATAAAAGGGCACCTTCTCCCTCTCTTCCTCACAGAGCTTTGAGCCTTCATGCTCGGCCAACCCCTGCCAAAATCTCTTATCCACTTCCCTAGAAACATCCTAGAGGTTCTGGTCTTCCTCAAAGACCAATTTTAGTGCCCTAAGAGGAGGTCTCAAAGAAGCGCTTCAAAGAAGAGGTAATTTCTGTTACCAATTCTTTCACCTTTATTTCTTCTTCAACTTCTTCTTCTTACGTTGTTTCATTATGAAGTAATAACATCAGTATCAATCATATACTGATATTTTATTATAAGTATGAAACAATCCTAATTCACCATCTATCCATCTTATGGAAAACGAAATCACCGCGCGTGCGTACATACAGAATACCGTCTCTACGCCGTGGTGTAATCTGTTTTTCCACCAACACCTTACATGGATGGGTATTATGGTGTAAAGAATAACTATACATAGTTATTATAACATAAAAATGATTCTGATATATTGTATCATCCACTCCAATTCAATTCAATAATTTTGGAAATGATATCATCGCTCGTGCGTACGTACGGACTACCGTCTCCATGACGCGATGAGATTCATTCTCCATGTTGACCATTTAAGAATGAACATAAATTATATATAAGAACTAATAATGAAATATATGATATTATAAAGCTACTGGATTTATGTGTATATATATGTATGTCATCTACTTAATTCCACTCAATTCAATAAGGAAACGAAAACAGCGTTCATGCGTACGTACGGCCTACCGTCTCCATGAATGGTGTATTTCTTTCCATTTATCGATCCATTATATATATGTATATTATAAATATATATTATATATAAATCATGTTTTATATTCTATAATTAATTAATAATGATCTAAGTAATGATATGAATAATTACAAGTTAAAACACGAACGACAAATGAGACGATTTTACCCAAAACGATATTTTTACATGATTTTACAAAAGAACAGGTAATATAAAGTAATAAGTGAACCATATATGATATAATAACAATGAATATGATTCTTTAATAAGTAAATTACATTATTTAAATCATTATACAGGATTTTTGGACACTTACGAAGAAAATCGGACCTAAGGTAAGGGAAATATCACAATCTCATTTTTATCCGAGATTGTTTTTACTTTGGTATTTACTGGGGTGTATTTTATCATCCAAATCAATGTTCCCTCAATATGTAATATTATTTCCATCCATTTACAATAGTTTATATCCAATTTTACCCTTCGATGAGTTTTTTGTAAAAGATATGAAAGGAATCTCTTGTCGTTTTTCGTACGTGGTACTTTTTGACTTTTCCGACAAAAGTATGAAGAATGATTTTTTTAACTTATACGGCCTGAATGGATATTTAAAACATTATTTCAAAGAAGATTCCATTACAAGTTTACAAGTTTATTTTTAATAAACTTCTTTTAGTTTATAATTGTACGACATGTTAAGAATGGAAAAGTGTTTTTGAAGAAGAAATGATATTTTCCTCAAGAATGAAGTTCAAGTGTTTTATCAAAATTATTTTCCATATAAGATAATAAAGGGTTCTGTTTTTATCCCTATTATTAAATTGATTTGATTATGTTATGATGGAATTATTTTTATGAATTCCTTTATCATATATGAATTGTTTTATGATGTCATGATGTTTAAGATTTCCATTTTTATTACATGGTTTATGAAATGATGTATGATTTATGATGTTGTGGCACACATAAGAATGGTATCATTATGAGATGGGTGGGACCTATATCTCCATCCAATGCATTGGGTAAAGATTTTATATCTCATGAGATAGACCTGGCTAGAATGGTAGGTTATACCGGTTCAGTGAAACATGACTGAAATGAGGGTGACTCGGTTCAGAAAGGGACTTTGTCCACTAAGATAGTCTTGGCAATGAGTCTTAACTTACAAGATATGATTCTCTATGATTATGTGTGTATGCCACAAATTTTAATGTTTTATGTAATGATTATTGTGATTACATTTCAATACCATGAGTTATCCCAGGTTATGAAATTATGATCTCGTTTACAGGTTAATATTTCCAAAAGTTATGTGATTATGTATATGATGTGATTGATTTTTCTTTTTTTTACCCTTACTGAGAATTTGAGCTCACCCTTTTATGTTTTCTTTTTCCCAGGATATAAACAAATGTGTTAGGTAAGAAAAAAAGAACTTTATGGGAGATGTTGAAGATCTTTCACCATGATTAGAAGATTACGTTCCGAGTTTCCAAAGACACTAAACTATTACGATCCTTCTGTGTGTGTTTTTGTTATGTACTAAGTATTCCACAAATGTAATGTAATGTCCATGTACGTCAAGCTTTGGGTGTCTACAGTTGGTATTAGAGGAAAAGTTTAGTCAACCTTTGGAAACTAGGATGCGAGAACTTTAGTGAGATCCCTAGAGATATTTCTAAGGTATGCCTAGGGATGTCCCTAAGGATAAGTATACGTATAGGATATAGTCCTAGAACTATGGTAAAGATATCAGATTAAACCAAAGATGTTAGATATTGAAGTTACTCTCCCTTTATTATGATTTTTTCCTCTCACACTAATTTTTTTGGGTTTTAGAAAATGGCTGGAAACAAGATGATTCACGATAATGGAGGATATGATGGACAATGGAATGATATTCTTCATAAGAAACCAAATGAAATGGGATTTGGAACTCCAAACATCATTATTATGCCGAATCAGCAATCTCATAATATGATCAATAAAGTAAAATTTGGTAAGTTTCCTAACTCGGCTAATAAGAGAAAGATGGAGTTTCGTGATGATCATATAGGAAAGAAAGTTCAATTTCCCCTGTGTAAATCATGTGGGAAGAGGCATCAAGGAGAATGTTTCAAAGGAACTGGAAGATGCTTTGGGTGTGGAAAAGAAGGACACAAAGCCAGTAAGTGCAAAGGAAAAGGTTCAGTTAACACCAGGGATGAGGATAATGGTATGGCTACGACATCAACAATGGTTAAATGTGTTAAATGTGGAATGTACGGGCATTATGCAAACCAATTCCCTAAGGGAAAGTCTCATGAAGAGAATCAGTATGGTCATATTGGTAGTATTTATATTGATGATGATGATGAGACTACAAATGATATGTGTAATGAATGAATTGTTGAAGCTCGGTCAATGGTTTAAGAAGGTAGTGGAATGATTACATGTTTATAAAGTGTAATGTTGTATATGTAATCTCAGGGTACTATGGAATAAAGAGACATCTAAGGATTGTTACACTGTTTTCTTTCCTTGAGTTTTGAAATTGTATGATTAATGGTACTGGTATCCATGAAAGATTATTCAGATATTTTTGGAAATAAGATGATATGCGCATAATGAAGGGAAAACGAGAAAACGAAATGTTTTACAGTATTAATGAGCTCATGATTGATTTAAGGACTAAGTGATATCATGGTTTGAGTATATAGAATTTTGAGGATTTTGGTATGTGGATTGTGTTAACTTTTAACTGCATTCATGTTTTCACTAAGGTTCAATGGGTATTCATTCATTAAGAGAATACATGATTAAGGTATTCACATGTTTGTAATTTTACCAACAAGATATATCTTATGATATATGGGGGATAAATGATGGCATTCACGTGATTATTCTGTGACATTTCAAGTAATCATTTTATTTATACTATGAGCTTGGACCGAAGTATTTTAGATAAGCCTAAAGATTAGAATGGATTATGTTGGACATAAGTTAGGATAAAACGTTTTTCGATATTATTGATGGGATGTTATAGTAATATATCTTTAGAAAAAGGACACCCTGCAGGACGAGCGACAACCCATCGCATCAGACAGGGATGTGGGAATCAAACCCACAACCGAAGTGCGACTGGCCTTTATCACCTACCACTGGCCTACAGGAAGTCCATGTTTAGTATAAACTAGTTTTATTATATTAAGCAGTATGATATATGAAGTATAAGTCCATTTTAGGAACTATATATTATTAATCTCACTGTAGAATGACTTATGTATATTTATTAACTTTTGCTAAACTTTTGTTTGAGACAGATGGAATGACCCATCATTCTATCACATGCTCTGCTAACACTTCACGAATAACAAATTCAACTTCATTTATTTAAGAGATGAAGTGGAAATTGTTCAAGGCACGAACAACAGTGAGATTGTACCAAAATAAAGTAAGTATTTATTCAAATTCAAATTCTTCAACTTTAGGGAAACGATCTTGAAAACCAAAAATGTTGTCCTAGTGCTCTTATATATGATTAATCAGATGGTACCTTAGATAGTCACAAATTTATGGATTTGTGATTGTTGGATTTTCCATAGCCATGTTCTCTACCACTCTCCATCAGAACATGATGGTTAGATTTTTCTTCCATATCCATATTTTCACCTATGTGGAAACCCAATGATTAGTTTGTTTGGGTAACCGTTACGTTTCATACTTTTGTTTTTAAAGATTGGATTTGGTATTCCTTTTTATGATGTGGGTTTCGATTAAAAGTACATTCTTATAGTAAACCATTTATAACCCCGACGAATTTCGAGGGCGAAATTCATTTTAAGGGGGGTAGAATGTAACACCCCGAGATTTTATGAAAAATATTCTTTTTAACTTCATTAATGTCTTGTGTTATACGCTACACCAAAAGGATCTTTCACAACACACATCTCTGACCTGGCTAGAATTACACGCAATCACGACCTTCCACGATAGCGTGTGTAGTACGCAACACCAAGTTTCACTAAACAACGACATGCTATTAAAATATTATTAAAACTAGCCATTATGAATAGTAATAACCACTGTTTGAAATTTTGTAAATTTTATTTTTAAAAATGGACTTCATTTTTGGATTCGTAATATCGAAATTAGCTTAGGGTGAAATTTTGGTGATTTTCGGATAACTATCATATTTTGATGAATAGTGAAAATTACTAAATTTTAATTAAAAACATCTTTTTCAATCAAAATAATTAATAGTGATAAATTATTAATTTGAGTGGTTTTAAAGTATATTTAGAATATATTTTTACAATTTAATACAATGTGGTTCATTAGATGTAATTTCACATTTAAACCAGTTATAAACAAGTGTCAATCTTTTGATAATAATTTTCTCATAAAAACACGGCTGTTGTTTTGACGGCGAGAATTAATTTTTAAATTAATTAATGAAACGGATATGTTTTGAATTTGGTAAAATAGAAATCATTTTTGAGTTCATAATATCAAATATAGCTTAGGCCTAATTTTTTGTAATTTTCTGAAAACTTTCAATTTTTGATGAATAGTGAAACCACTAAGTGGTAGTTAAAAAACTGAACTTTTCATAAAACATACTTTTACCACTTCTGTGAGTGGAATTTCAAAAATCCGAGAGACACAGTTGATATCAGTAAGTAAAATGTGGTTCAATGAGATAAAAATAAATTTTTGGTGAATAGTAACTTTTTACTTTTTTTACAACGGTTAAAAGTAAATAGTGTAATTAAGGGTAGAAATGATATTATTATTGCCCTAACACATGTCCTAATTCTACTGGACAAGTGTAATTCGACCAAAAACAAACTTAGGAATAAAATATGACCATTTAGGCCCACTTGGATTAGATTATGACATTTATTATTAATTTATATAAAGAAGGGTTAAAAGAGTTAAAATCAAAGTTTATTTACTAAAAAAAATTTTAATATGGGGTTATACATAAGATAAATTCGAATATAAATATTCATTATAAATCTAAAAATATTTCCTACATAATTGTATTTTATTTGTAATTTTTAGACATTAAATAATTTAATTTCTTTATGACACAACGATGATGCAGTGATTATTTTATTAATGAAATATTGACATTATTGATGTTATAATTACCCAAATAAATATAATTTGAGACTTTTTATTAATTCCACTAATTTTCTAGGTTAATATGACATGTTATTATTGATTTAATTAACTTTTTTCGAACTTATCATTCTGTTATGATTTTCACAAAAATCAATTACCAAATAGTGTCAAAATTGACATCAAATAGTTTTCAAAACAAATATTATATTATTAATTGTTATTTTATTCCTAAAAATCTAAGGTTCGGCCAAATGACTTAGATAAGGCGATATATATTAATAATAAACAACTTGGTGTTCTTTTGGCTTCTTATAGTATGTTTATTAACCTTATAGTGTAAGAACACAAGAAGACACGGTAAAAGTAAAATTATTTTACTTAATGTTAAATCTAAATGATAAATTTAAAATAGGAACCTAAACATGTATAAATTCTATTGGACGAGAGGCTTTCAACCCATCCCCACCCTAGCTTCGAAATATATCAGTTTGGAGCTATTTAAAACCGAACTTGACTTTATAATAAAATAATAGTTTTAGTTATTCCAAAGGTGCCCCTCTCCTCCCTTATAAAAGGGCACCTCCTCCCTCTCTTCCTCACACATCTTTGAGCCTTCAAGCTCGGCCAACCCCTGCCAAAATCTCTTCTCCACTTCCCTAGCAACATTCTAGAGGTTCTGGTCTTCCTCAAAGACCAATTTTAGTGCCCTAAGAGGAGGTCTCAAAGAGGCGCTTCAAAGAAGAGGTAATTTCCGTTACCAATTCTTTCACCTTTATTTCTTCTTCCACTTATTCTTCTTAGGTTGTTTCATTATGAAGTAATAACATCAGTGTCACTCATATACTGATATGTTATTATAAGTATGAAAAAATCCTAATTCACCATCTATCCATCCTACGGAAAATGAAATCACCGCGCGTGCGTACGTACGGAATACCGTCTCCACGCCATGGTGTAATCTGTTTTTCCACCAACACCTTACATGGATGGGTATTATGGTGTAAATAATAACTATACATAGTTATTATAACATCATAATGATTTTTATATATTGTATCTTCCACTCCAATTCAATTCAATAATTATGGAAATGATATCATCGCTCGTGTGTACGTACGGACTACCGTCTCCACGACGCGATGCGATTCATTCTCCATTTCAACCATTTAAGAATGATTATAAAGTGTATATAAGCACTAATAATAAAATATATGACATTATAAATCTACTGGATTTATTTGTATATATATGTATGTCATCTACTTAATTCCACTCAATTCAATAAGGAAACGAAAACAGCGTTCATGCGTACGTACGACCTACCGTCTCCATGAATGGTGTATTTCTTTCCATTTATCGATCCATTATATATATGTATATTATGAATATATATTATATATAAATCATGTTTTATATTCTATAATTAAGTAATAATGATCTAAGTAATCATATGAATAATTACAAGTTAAAACACGAACGACAAATGAGACGATTTTACCCAAAATGATATTTTAACATGAATTTACAAAAGAACAGGTAGTATAAAGTAATAAGTGAACCATATATGATATAATAACAATCAATATGATTCTTTAATAAGTAAATGATATTATTTAAATCATTATACAGGAGGTTCGGACACTTACGAAGCAAATCGGACCTAAGGTAAGGGAAATATCACAATCTCATTTTTATCCGAGATTGTTTTTACTTTCGTATTTACTGGGGTGTATTTTATCATCCACATACATGTTCCCTAAATATGTAATATTATTTCCATCCTTATACAATAGTTTATATCAAATTTTACCCTTCTATGAGTTTTTTGTAAAAGATATCAAAAGGAATCTTTTGTCGTTTTTCGTACGAGGTACTTTTTGACTTTTCCGACAAAAGTACGAAGAATGTTTTTTTAACTTATACGACCTAAATGGATTTTTAAAACATTATTTCAAAGAAACTTCCTTTACAAGTTTTCATGTTTATTTTTAATCAACTTATTTTAGTTTATAATTGTACGACATGTTAAGAATGGAAAAGTTATTTTGAAGAAGAAAAGATATTTTCCTCAAGAATGAAGTTCAAGTGTTTTATCAAAATTATTTTCCATCTAAGATAATAAAAGGTTCTGTTTTTATCCCTATTATTAAATTGATTTGATTATGTTATGATGGAATTATTTTTATGAATTCCTTTATCGTATATGAATTGTTTTATGATGTCACGATGTTTAAGATTCCCATTTTTATTACATGGGTTTTGAAATGATGTATGATTTATGATTTTGTGGCACACATAAGAATGGTATCATTATGAGATCGGTGGGACCTATATCTCCCTCCAATGCATTGGGTAATGATTTTATATCTCATGAGATAGAAATGGCTGGAATGGTAGGTTATACCAGTTCAGTGAAACAGGACTGAAACGAGGGTGACTCGGTTCAGAAAGGGACTTTGTCCACTAAGATAGTCTTGGCAATGAATCTTGACTAACAAGAAATGATTCTCTATGATTATGTGTGAATGCCACAATGTTTAATGTTTTAAGTTGTGATTATTGTGATTACATTTCACTGCCATGAGTTATCCCAGGTTATGAAATTATGATCTCTTTTACAGGTTAATATTACCAAAATTTATGTGATTATGTATATGATGTGATTGATTTTCCTTTTGTTTACCCTTACTGAGCATTTGAGCTCACCCTTTTATGTTTTCTTTTCCCCAGGATATAAAGAAAGGTTTTAGGTAAGAAAAAAAAGATCTTTATGGGAGAAGTTGAAGATCTTTCACAATGATTAGAAGATTAAGTTCCGAGTTTCCAAAGACACTAAACTATTACAATCCTTGTGTGTGTATTTTTGTTATGTACTAAGTATTCCGCAAATGTAATGTAATGTCCATGTACGTCAGGATTTGGGTCTCTACAGTAGGCCTAAAGTCACAATGCTCTAATGGGTCATAGTCTACCCTAGACTCATTATGATGGTTGTTTGTTTGCAGAATACCTGAAAAAAGCATGAATAGAACATGAAGGGGTGAGTAAAACAATACACAGTAAGGCGCATCAAAACCATAAAGTAAGAACACATAAGAAATTCCACTAAGGAAATACCACGCATAAAATAAAATTATGTAAATTCCACAGAGTAAATTCGATAAAGGAAATACTACACAGGAAATACCATGAATGAATAGTAAAGAGATATCTTAAAATATATACTCCCCACACAATATATAAGGAATATTTAGATTTACAATCTCTAATGAGACTCATAGTCTCCATGAGACACATATTCGCATTGAGATATGCAGTTTCAGTAAGATACATAGTCTTGGTAATAAAAAATGTATAAAGGAGTTAAAAAGTCTCCATGAGACACACAATATCTATAAGACACATTTTCATTGGGAGTCACAGATTCTCCATGAAACACATAGCCTCTATAAGACACACAATCATTGAGATTCAAATAGTCTCTATGAGACTCCTAGTCTCTATGTCACTACCATCTACATTATTCCACTCATTGGACAATCTTTCCGAGGGAAAATAATCAACAAGTCATTAGTTCATATAAACACTTAAAAAACAAACAATGTAAGATATATCTTAGAGACCATCTTCTTTTAAGGGTTCCATATCCCTAGAAAATTCATCAAACTGACACATATTTTTAATGATATAGGCATTTGAAAATTTAAAAGGGGTCCAATGGCTCATGGACCGACCTGGGTGTCGGTCCAACAATCATGGTGGTTAACCACCCAGTATGACAGCTACCGCATTCGACAATACTATAAATGATCGAGATACATTGTTGGTCGACTATGGCCAAGCTATCATAGTTGTGCGGCTTCTCGGTTGATCATGGCCCAGCATAGCCACCCGGGTTCGACTCGATATTCCACATCTGACCTGACCCACCTTGTTTGACCACATCTTTCATGTCAACCCATCCCACTTAATATGGGACAGTCCCAGCATTGCACCATGGATTTTAGACCCTCCCGACCTACTGACCCAACCTTACCAATTGATGGGTCCAGTCCTCTCTTTGTGTCACGACGTCCCATAGTCACCAGGGTCACTCGCCTCCGTAGCTACATCAGTGATACACCTCTCCTTCACAAGTGGTCCAAAATCTGAAATGGAAACTACTATGAGATCCTCGGTTAATGAGATACATTGATCTAACCTCAATTTCATCTTACAAAGAATCTAGTGTCCTGATCATGTTTAGATCTCAACAATTCATGCTTCAACCACAATGGCCCAACGATGAAGAACACCATGAATGAATGAATGAAGAATCACAATAATGACTAAAAGAACAATCCTCCAGCATTATTCATGTAAACTGAAACTCAATCTCATTTGAATAAAAAATGAAGAATAAAAAAACACAAATATTTATCTCCAATTAATAACAATAAATCATGTCTTTAATAGAAGAATAATCAAACTAAAGATCATCATGTTAATTGGTTGGGTTTCATTCGTCATCTGATTAATGAATAGGGAATAAAAAAGAAAAAAAGTCACATCCTTGTGTGTTACCCATTGTTGACAAGGTTCAGTTTCCCTACTGTAGTTGATGAGATAATCCAACCCCATTAGCGCGACGATCAAAGATTTAATCTATGATCCATCGTTGTTCATTGGAGAGGGTTATTTCACCATTCCTTAGAGTAATTACATAGTTGCAAAGATTATCTAGAATATTATTATAAAAGTTTACTAAAATGGAAATTTAGTCATATATTTATGTAACATTAAATAAAAATAATCATAATTTTAAATTATTTTTATAAATGTCTAAATATTATTATTCATATCCCGCCATTTTTTGGTAGATGTTTGGCCTCACCTAATGTAATGTCGGTGCTCTGAATACAATCGTCACCACATATTTTACTTATGGAAACATTTTAGGTGTTAATCGGGTTTATTAGTAAAACTATTCACACCATCTTTATAATAGTTTGTTATTATTAAAACAATTATTTCAGGACCTCGGGCCTTGTCATGGCATGCCGTCTTATTTCCTGGTGTCAAAATCAGTACATATAATATATGAATAAAAAAACCTGGATTATATGATAAGGAAACATCTCCTCACACTATTGATTTACATCCCTGAAATAAAAAATGGTCTAATCAAACAAAATAGGTTATTGAGAATGTATTTGAGCCTCACACTCTCATGTGATATCCTAGAGATTCATGTACATACAATTACCAGACACCATAGGAATCATCCACCCACAAAGTATCATATTCTATCTGTCATAGATATCTACTATTTACTCAAAAAAACTCTCCATGTCGTCAAGGTCCAGCTCACCCTAGTCAAAGACATGGGAAGGATGATGCACGTACCTCCTCAGCTATCAAAAACTTATAATTTCTTGCACCCTCACTTACTATAGTGGTAAAATCAAGAGGTACTCCCCCTATCCAAATCTATGTAGAATTGTGAAAGGGGCCATGATACTCATAGATAGCTTACTCCACATGCCAAATCTCTGTAATTTATGTCGTTTTGATACCAGAAAGAACACATGGTCTACTTCCTTGAACTCAAAATCCATATTTTGTCTATTATCCTAAGCTATATAATATCTCTATTTAGTTTTCATCTACTCATAGATGATCTTCACCTTCTCTGTAGCCGCTAGCACCAACTCAAGGACAATGGGTGCTGACTCTCCTAGGTTATCCCAACAATGTGGTAACCTGAAGGTTCTCTGATTCATGTCATCAAATGATGCAATATGTATGGTTTAATGATAGTTTTTTTTTTGTATTCAAATCCCTCCAAAGGTATTTGATCCTCCCAACAACATCCAAAATCTACTATATAGACTTTTAGAATATCGTTTATAATCTAAATGGACTACTCAATCTAGCCATCCATTTATTGGTGAAATGTGGTTATCAAGTGTAACTGATTCCCAAACTCCTACAAAAATATGTTCAATAATAAGGATGTATGGTGAGCATCACGATCTGACACTATCGTCAATGCAGCTCCATGAATTTGAATTATCTTTTACACATAGCTGTTTTCTAGGCTCTCCACTGAACTATTCTCCTAAATACCTAGGATGTGGGAAAACATGGTGAGTCGGTAAATAATAATGTAGATGCTATCATGTCCCCTAGACATACATGAAAACCTATCATGATGTCCATTTATATCAATGACACTTCCAATATGGAACTTCTAGGGGTTGAGTCAGACCCGCTGAAACCTGGTGCCCAGGCTTCACATGCTTACTAGAGAGCCATCATTAAAAAAACTCTACAACTCACTTCTTCATTCTCAGCCACCATAACTGATGTTGGAGGTGCAAGAACATCTTGGACCCCCATTAAGTAATGATAATGTGGATATATTAAACTCTCTTAGTACCACTACCAACAAACCCACTGGTAAGACTGTATGTCCTCTAAAAAATGTTATATCTACATTTTGAATATCAATTAGGGGAATTATATATGCACCTTTGAGCATGTAGAGTCTCACAATCATTATCCCAATGCTCTGCCTCACTGACTCACTATATTAGAGGATGGGTGACAACCATTGATTGGATTCTAATTGTTCCATTTCCATCTAAAAAGGATATTTTCAATGAGGCCAAATACTCTGATTCATTTTTCAGAAACAATGAAATGGATCTCTTACTTGGATCATATTCCACCATGTTCCGCATCCAAGGAGTTTAGAAAATATAAAATTCATATTCATGGAGTAATGCTAGAAAAAACATTTTTAACATGTTTAGATCATTCTATGAGAATATATACTTGAAACTCTAGTTCTCATACTATGTGATAAACCGCTCTCCCATCAGGCAGTTGCATGACATATTTAGTAGAGAGACTAGTGGTGCTAATTCAATATCATAAATCCTGTAGTTCTTCTCATGTAAACTCAACTGGAGTAATCCATAGCCACCCATCACTTTCCCCTACATCAACACACAACCAAGACCATCACCTACTGCATCATAAAAAACTACGTACATGGAACCGTCTTCTATAAATATTAATATGGGAATGCTTTTCAATCTCCATAACAACATTTAAAATATTTCCTAGAACTTCTTCATCCACAAAAAATCTATCCCATTTCATATAACATCTATAATGTATATACTACATTAATAAATTCGAGTACAAAACTCTGTTAGTTCTCATCCAAGATTAGGAAAATCTGTATCTTGGTAATTATCTATGTTGGATCCTAAGAAAGAAGAACCACAGTCAATGTTTGACCCCTGTAACTCCATCCTCTAAAATGATCAGTCCAAAAAATGGACCTCTCGAATCAAGAACAAACCCTTTGACAGATTCCGATAAATCGGGTGGTCTCAGAGTGTGTCCAATACTATCCTCAAGTGCCTTACGTGCTTCTCATCAAACACCGTGTCATGTAGGATTTCACTAGTGATGACCACCATGAACTGGTCAGTTTAAGGATGGGATATCATTTTCATGAGTCCCATGTACACCACTATGGAATTCATCATAAAAAAAGGAATCATAAAGTACTCAGAGTGGTCGTATTGGGATTTGAATGATGTTATCATAATACATTCACCTCGTACACTAAGTCAGTGATAGCAGGAGCTGAGCACAATATTTGGGAACGATCGCGAAACATTCACATGATCAATGATGTCATCAACGCTTAGAAGTGCATACTTATTTTTCATAGCCCCCTAGTTCAGGCACGAAAGGTCCAAGCATAACCTCATGCTCCAATCTACATTCTTGGAAAACAAAACTGGGATGCCCATAATACAGAACTATGTCTCACAAATCCCGTCCTCTATAAGTATTGCATCTGTACCCTTAGCTCACGAATACTTGTGGGATACATTTGATATGCACGTATAGATATAGGTTTCATCACATGTTATAGATCAATTTATAATTATACCTCACAATGGGGAGGAAATCCTAGAACATCCACATGAAATATTTCCTCATACTCCTCTACCACTACAGAAAACTAATAAATCATATCACCCATTGTGTTGATGGTTAGGCTATCCAAATGATGAGTGACTCGCTACAACCTCTTATATGTGAGTCCATCATTTGCTCCATGATTTTATTTTTTCACTAAAAAAGGAAAACATTGTCCCCTAACTATGTAAAGACATCAATATGCACCAAAAATAGTCTATTAGGGAATGTACTCTGGAAAACCAGTTCATACCAAGAATGATGTTTGATGGCCTCAGAAATGTTACCAGGAGATCCCAACTAAAACTATCACATCCAATAGTAAGGTCACATTGTTAGTACCATTGTGTTATTATCAAATCAAATCAAGTAGGACTACATATTCATTAGGTTCACGTCAATAGTTCAACAGGAATCGTCGAGTCTCGAACAAGGTTGTGGAATTAAAAAAAAGAATGGTCATGTGTCTGTTAAAATTGTATCTATGTTGGAAAAGAAACATATTGTACCAATAATAAACACTAGATCCTCAGGTTCATAACCCTCCATCACCTGAAACTATCCTCCTCTCGGTTCACCAACTTCAATGTCTATTGCAGAACACCTTGGGGTGGAGCGGGTAGTATGTTGAACTTCTTCCGACCTCATGCATCCCTACCTGATCCTCTACCACATCCTCCACAATATAGAAGACCCCAAAACACTCTATTCCTCTACCTCAACGATAAATCTACTATCTTATAATATTCCATATGATGTGTTGTAAAATATCATGCCAGATGTCCCTGAATTCCACACATGTAACATAGCTTATCCCTATGCTGATTCGAGCTGCCTTGAGAGACCATCACCACAAATCCTAATCCTTCAGTCTATCCCCTGAGGTTCATGACATTCATGGGACCCTATGACTATCGTTGGTTAAATGCTACCGAGGTCTCACCTACCGAGTTTCGGATCGTAGTTCCCACTATTGTTGTCTTCTCTACTACAATATACTCCGCCAGAAGAGCTCTCTCAACTACCCCATGTTAAGTAGGAATACTAATGGATATCTTAGGTTCATGGATATCTAGGTGTATACCATGAAAAAAGGACTTATTCATAAATTATAGGTTCCATTCCATATCCATGGAATAACATAAAAGGTTAGTAAACCTTATTGAATACACCGCCACAGTCCAACTTCCCTGTTATAGATGTAGAAGATCTTGTATTCACAATAATCATAATAGACTCATAATGAACTCATATATGATGAGGCACTCAAATTTATACTATGAGAGTGTAATATCATCATGTTTCTATTTTTAGAATCACCATAATCACCCTATTGAGCCCCTATAATGATTCATGACAATGATTGTCTTCTGGTTGAAATGTGTCCTCACAATATGGAAGAAACATATAACATCCTATATCAAATACTCTACTACTTGGATGTCTGACTCACACCAAATACTGTGAGTTATTTTTCCAATATATCTCTTGAAATAGTCTCAGTATTCATGTATCCTCATCCCATAATTCCGATCGTATGTACTACTTGATTAGTGGTGGCACCACTATAAAACCTTTAGGATTTACTATTTCTTGTAAATGAACTCATGAAAAATCCCCATATTAAAGAAGATCATCCTAGTAATCACAAAACATAATATTGGATGGATGTCTACATAGAGGCATATTATAATAAAACAAGATGTACCATGGTCAATAGAGTATATTTAGAGTGATGACTCAAGAATTACCTTGATAACGCAACCCTTTCACATAAGCTACAACTAAAATTATTTTTTCCCTACAACCATTGATTTCATGTACCAAGTAAAAAAGTAGAAATAGTAGTCCATATGTATTTATATTTCATCCCTCTCACCAAAAATGGATTCCATGGCCCAGAATATGAACATGAAACACATAACATCGTTTTCCCAAACCATAATCATGGACATGTGGTCCTAATGTATAACTGATCTACATTAATACCACACAATCATGATTTGTCCCAAAGGGGCACGTGTCAAGACTACCCCAAGCCGGACTCCAATAGGAAAAGGGTTGCTGACTAGAATAGAGAATAAATTTCCAACAAATGGGAGGCATTTTTCTAGGTAGCTATTGATACACAAACATTCCAAGCCACAAAGACTGAAATATAACAACACTATGTAAAATAGTTCCCACATACACATTATCCCAACCATCGTAGTACGGAAAGAAATTAATGTTACGTAATTTAAATTGAATTATAATAAAAATCCACCTATAGAAAATTCAATAATATAAAAAGTACATCATGTATAAAAAGGTACTGTGACTGCTGCTTAATGTCGTAGGATTACCTAGACCTATGTCAACTTACAATTCTTTTTCTTGTCCGGGTTCACCCTGGACTATTTCAAAAGGCTGCTCATCAACACAAGGAATGAAATTTTCCAAAAAATAGCATGTTTTTTTGAGTAAAAAACATAGTATAGAACCATGAAACAATAAATTAATACCACAAAGAAAATACGACAAGGGAAATAGAACAAGGGAAATGACACAAAAACAATACCAAAAATGACATACCCTAAAGTAAATTTACTATCATATTCTTAATGATATAAACCCACGACCCACATATCAAGAAATCTATATATACTCTATCGAATGAGACAGACCTTCCCCATAAGTCACATAGTATTGGAAAGACACACATTATTTGGGAGTCACAAAGTCTCTATGAGACACATATTCTCTATATGAAACATTTGCATTATTGGTCACATAGTCTACATGAGAAACATAGTCTATAAATGACATATAGTCTATGGTAGAAACATTGCCAAAATGAGTCACTCAGTCTCTATGTCACATCCATCGACTAGATTTTTCACAATCTTTTCCATGTACGAGAGAAATTTCTATTAAATACAGTTTACCAAATGAACACATCCACAAAATCCAAAATAATATTTCTCAAAATTTTCTTCTCATATCAATAGTTTTAATAATGAATATGGATCATCAATAGGACAAACAATTTATAATATATGGGTGTTTTAAAATCTAGAAGGGGGTCCAACGGCTCATGGACTGACAGGGTGGTCACTTCACCTTCAATGATGGTCAACCATGACATGGCCTTGTGGTAGTTCGGTCGACCTAATATAAAGGTCAACCTATATGGCCAATCGTGGACCACTTCAGATGCCCGAGTGTGACCTAGGTCCGACCCATCCTGGGGTATGCCCTGACCTATGGTTTGAGCTGAACCATAACATTTTCATGTTGGATAAACTTGGTTTTCCAATGCCTTGTGCACACATCATCCATGCCTTCTATCTCCACTATCTCCCACGTGGTTGTTGCAATGTCCCACACAGTGCTTCCACCACTTGTTTCCCCTGCTACTTTTGTGGCTCTTCTCTCCGCCTCTGGTGGTCTATACTCTAAAAGGAATAATCCACTATGATCATTGGGTCACAAGCTACATCTATCGAGCCTCGATTTCATCTTACTACCAATCTGGTTGTACAATCAAATTTGAAGACTCTCAAAAAATCAAGCCATGATGATGAGGGTCCAATGATGAAAAAAACCATGAATATGGGAGACGATATTCACATGAATCCCCCGAGGAATAAACCTAAACCATTTTTCATGTCAGCCTCAATTCATTCTTATTCCAATGAAGATCAATGATGAAATAATACCAATGATTTATCTCCCATTAATACCCCACATTTATTACCATCCCCAAAGAATGATTGACCAACAGATCATCCTGTTCGTGGGTTGGTCAGTGTTCATTATTGAGTTATATTAAATGGAATCACAAAGATGATAATAACATTGTATTATGTATGATTTATCATTGATGCGCAGTGATTTCTTTTCCATCGTTGATGCGAGCATCCAACTCTGTTGGGACAAAGATATAGAATTTGATCTCTGATCTGTCATCATTCAATGGAGAGTGTTGTTTTGAATATTTAAAACATCCAAAAATTACATTTTATATCTATGTTGTGACAATTGTTGTTTGGACTTTCTTATTTTAAATTTATATTATTGAATATCCTATTTCCCTCAAATATATGATTTGCGAACCCATTAAATAATTATTCAAATTTTTTCATGAAAAATATGTGCATGTGATATGTAATATATATATATATATTATTTAATAAACTATTATAGTCACCACAGGTCTCCGAATCACACGTCTTCTTAGGACCTTGTCTCAAAATCATATCATATAAAATCTAAATTTATATACATAGAAAATTTGATATTTTAAAATATGGATAATCATTTGAATATCTATTAAGGAACTCCAAAACATATACCTCCCAGGTCAAAAAAATCATATCTAAAATCTAAGAACATATTGATACTAAAAATAACCATGCTCTGATATTTTTTGTCAGGATCCCACCCTAGAATAACAAAAAAATATACATTCAAAACCAATATCCCACATACTGTAAGGGTATTCCTGATATCTATGGGTTTGAAACTAACACCTAGGCATCAATCAAAAACTGTATGGAAGGATTTATACAATCATGAAAAATATTTATGATATATTAATATAAACAAAATGGAAATAATAAATGTGAAGGAAAATAAATATATTCAACATTAATGATAGTGATAATGATAGAAAAACATATCGAATATTGTTAAAAAACTCCAATGTACAATTCCAAAAACTAATATGGACAACCAATGGTGGAAAACCACTACTGCTTGTTATATGTTGGCCATGTACCACCATAACATATCTAGTAACCTGTACAAATTTGAAAGATAAACTTCCTCAATTCATTATTATTCCATTTACAAAATCAAAAGGCCATATAAGATCTCCACACCATGAAATTGGTTATTCAGTTTTAAGGTGAATTGGTTTAGTATGATACCCCCATGGTGTTTTATGTAATGTATGATGTAAATAATCATATCAGTCTCTGTATTAATCCAAATATTTATTTAATGTAGATACCAAATTTATATCAAAAACATTGTTATCAATTCCCCTTCATCAATGTTTACAAAAATAACATAAAATAGTTTCAAATCACAATTTTCATAATCATTTTTAGGTCGGTATATCAAAGTATAATAATATTATACCAAAGAATAGAAAATAAAAAAATAATAAGAGTGGTTAAATATACTAATGATCACTAATGTTTGTGATATTTTGGTTTCATATATTTAAATCATGAATAATACATAGTACAATATCATCAAAAAAAATGTATCTTGGTCATGGTAATGATGGAACACACCGGAAGGTGAACCTTCCTACAACGCCAAGCATGACCTAGATCACATTAATGTCAATCACTGATTAAGGGAAAGAATCAAATTTGATCTCCCAACAATATCAAAAGATAAGTCCTACTACTATACCATCCACCTAATTTGAGTAGTTTCTAATGTGATTCATTTACAATAATTTTCATTTACCTACACATATCTATATATAATTTTAAAAGCTATTTTTATTCAACAATATAGTCGTAGAAATCCATTTCATAATACCTTTCACATTCTATAAGAATTATTTTTTTTCAAATAAGGGTAATAATATACATTTAACATTACTCTATTCATGAACATTCAAATAAAATAATCACTGTAATTTATTTAGAATGAAATTATACAAATAAATTTGATTATTGATTCAACTATCATAGAATATAGTAAGACTAATAACCTCATACTCAGGTCACATGTATCCCAAAATGGGAAACAAAAACTATAATGAATTTAATGAGAACTATAGAGGCCCTAAATATAATTTCCACTTCATATAATCGATGATATAAATGAAACTAATCGAAGAAATGAAATATAAACACATTCCACACAGATTACTCACACCACCCCAAAACCAACACAAGGAATATGATATAAAAATAAGATATATACAAATCTATAAAGGATAAAAGTAACTCCATAAACACATGATCTCTGATTAATATATGTAGAAAACGATACCAAATTATACCCTAGTAAATGAACCCAATTATCAAATATGAATATCTAATAAAGGATGAAAAAAATACCAAAAAATATTGGGCACTAAATATAGGTACATGGACTAGAAAAAATAAACTATATGTTTATGGATAATACATAGAGTCTGACATAAGATAACCCTGATGAATGAATGAGTTACAAGATCTATAGATAAAGGAAAACAATATGGGTGGTATTTGGGTTTTAAACAAGTGAATTGTGATGTAAAATCCATTAACTACATAATTTTTAAAACTAAATCACCTTTTGATATATTTTCTAACACGATAATTTTGTAACATAAAATTTTTTTAAAGTATGAAAGGTTTTTATACCCTGTTATTGTTTTATATATTGTTCCCCACGTTATATTTACACTTCAGTATGTAATTTAAAATTTAGATGTGTTTTGAGGATAGTGATATCCCCAAGTTCTTCTAACACAGACATAGGTGGCACATTAACCATCTGATCCTATGAAAATATCTCTCAAACCTAAAAATGTTCATACAATTTTATCCACATTGTTAAAATATTGCAGTGTGGGAGGTTAATTATATAGTGTTCAATTTTTTTTCATAAATTGATAAATTATTCAATTTAAATATCCATTCTATTTTATGAACTACTTCATTTACAAACATAAAAGATTTACCATTTCCATAAATATTATTTCCAATGTGAAACATTCCATGCTTGTAAAAAAATAAAAATAATAGTTCATCATATCATTGTTATTAATATAATTATTTTCATTGGATTGCGTATATAGTTACTTATAAAACACATTTCATTGTTTGGCTAATCTACTCTACATTTATACCACAATAACCCATTGAAATATTTCATTAGAGTTACTAAATTTTTATATTGATAATATTTATCATTAATATCATTTTATGCCACTTCAAAATCAATAAGACTTCCTTATATGATAAATAAAATTCTAGATATGTATGATACATGTCATGTAAAAATTTACACATATGTTCTAATGGATTTAATTTCATTATATTTGAATAAAAAAATTATTCCTCATCCTTCCTCATATCTAGAATATAAGGAATCTATATATTTAAAAAACTCCAAAACAAGTCAAACATAATTGATAAAATTTAATTCCATTACATTTTTTTATTCATATGATAATATTTTCGATCTTCATCACCTTCAAAATTATATAAAACATGGATTAACATTTCATGATCCTAGAACTGAGACTAGAAAAGTATTTTCATGTGGAACTGATCTAGTTCTCAAAAATTATTAGATAGTTTGAATGTCTAGATGGTAAATTATGTTTTCTTTGATAAGAATAAATATCATGTAGTTAGTTATTTTATCTTATTTCATGTCATCATGATTCATGGATTCATAATTTATGATAGTATATTAGTATAAATATTCATTATAGCTGCCATAAAATTATTTTCCTAGGGATTCATTCATTTAATTTTCTATCACATTCATTGTTAACAAGGTAACTTTTTGATTTATCAATTATATAAAACCTAATAATATATTATCATATAAATAACAATATTTGGATGTGTTATAATAATTAAAACCATTTATTATATATATATATATATATATCATCAAACTTTTTTTCAATCTCTGAATCCTTGGGATTAATATATATCGTCAATGATCATTGTAACAGCCCGAGATTTTATGAAAAATATTCTTTTTTATTTCACTAATGTCTTGTGTTGTACGCTACACCAAAAGGAGCTTGCACAACACGCATCCTTGACTTGCCTTACATTACACGCAATAACGACCTTCCTCGATAGCTTGCGTCGTACGCAATACCGAGTTTCACTAAACAACGATATGCTATTAAAATATTATTAAAACTAGCCGTTATGAATAATAATAACCACTTTTTGAAATTTTATAAATTTTATTTTTCAAAATGGACTTCATTTTTGGATTCAGAATACCGAAATTATCCTAGGGTGAAATTTTGGTATTTTTCTGAAAACATTCAATTTTTGATGAATAGTGAAACCACTAAGTGGTAGGTTAAAAACTGAATTTTGCATAAAACTTAATTTTACCGCTTCTGTGAATGGAATTTTGAAAATCCGACAGACACAATTGATATCAGTAAGTAAAATGTGGTTCAATGAGATAAAAATAAATTTTTGGTGAATAGTAACTTTTTACTTTTTTTACCGCGGTTAATAGTAAATAGGGTAACTAAGGGTAAAAATGATATTACTATTACCCTAACAAATGTCCTAATTCTATTGGATAAGTTTAATTCGACCAAAAACAAACTTAGGAATAAAATATGACCATTTAGGCCCACTTGGGTTAGATTAGGACATTTATTATTAATTTATTTAAAGAAGGGTTAAAATAGTTAAAATCAAAGTTTAATAAGTAAATCATTTTTAATATGGGGTTATACATAAGAAAAATTCGACTATAAATATTAATTAGAAATCTAAAAAGATTTCCTACATAATGATATTTTATTTATAATTTTTAGACTTTAAATAAATTAATTTATTTATGACACAACGATGATAAAGTAACTACCCTTTTAAGGAAATATTAACATAATTGATGTTATAAATGATCAAATGAATGTAATTTGAGACTTTTTATGAATTACACTAATTTTATAGGTTACTATGATATATTATTGTTGATTTAATCAACTTGGTTCGAACATATAATTCTGTTATGAGTTTCACAAAAATCATATATCAAATAGTGTCAAAATTGACACAAAATAGTTTTTAAATCAAATATTATATTATTAATTGTTATTTTATTCCGAAAAATCTATGGTTAGGCAAACTGACTTAGATAAGGATATATATATTAATAATAAACAATTTGGGGTTCTTTTGGCATGTTATTGTAAGTGTATTAACCATATAGTGAAAGAAAACAAAAAGACACGGTAAAAGTTAAATTATTTAACTTAGAGTTAAATCTAATTGATAAGGTTAAAATAATACCCTAAACTTCTATAAATCTTATTGGTTGATAGTATTTCGACCCATCCCCACTTTATCTTCGAAATAAGACCCTTTGGAACCATTATAAACCGATTTTGACCTTAATATAAAATAATATTTTGAGGTATTCCTAAGGTGCCCCTCTCCTCCCTTATAAAAGGACACATCCTCCCCCTCCTCCTCACACCAATGTGAGCACTCAAGCTCGACCAACCTCTGACAAAATCTCTTCTCCACTTCCCTAGCAACATCCCAGAGGTTCTGGTCTTCCTCAAAGACCAATTTTAGTTCCCTAAGAGGAGGTCTCCAAAAGGCGCTTCCAAGAAGAGGAGATTCAGACACGTACAAAGCAAATCGGACCTAAGGTAAGGGAAATATCACAATCTCATTTTTATCCGAGATTGTTTATACTTTGGCATTTACTGGGGTGTATTTTATCATCCACATCCATGTTTCCTCAATATGTAATATTATTTCCATCCACCTACAATTGTTTAAATCCAATTTTCCCCTTCGGTGAATTTTTAGTAAAGGATATGAAAGGAATCTTTTGCCGTTTTTCGTACGAGGTACTTTTTTGACTTTTCCGACAAAAGTATGAAGAATGTTTTTTTTAACTTATACGGCACAAACTGATTTTTACGGTTTTATAAAGCCTTATTTTCATGAAGCTTCCTCCAAAAGATTTCATGACTATTTTCAATAAAATCTCTTTATTTTAAAATTGCTTGACATTTTGTGAAAAGAAATTGATTTTGAAGAAGAAAGGATATTTTCCTCAAGAATTCATTTCAAGTGTTTCATCAAAATTATTTTCCATCTAAGATAACATAGGTTTCTATTTTTATCCCTAATGTTACATTTATTTGATTATGTTGTGATGGAATTATTTTTATGAATTCCTTTATTTTATATGAATTGTTTTATGATGTCACGATGTTTAAGATTCCCATTTTTATTACATGGGTTATGCAATGATGTATGATTTATGATTTTGTGGCACACATAAGAATGGTATCATTATGAGATGGGTGGGACCTCTATCTACCTCCAATGCATTGGGTAAAGATTTTATATCTCATGAGATAGACATGGCTGAAATGGTAGGTTATACTGGTTCAATGAAACAGGACTGAAACGAGGGTTACTCGATTCAGAAAGGGAATTTGTCCACTAAGATAGTCTTGGAAATGAGTCTTGACTAACAAGAAATGATTCTCTATGATTATGTGTCTATGCCACAAAGTTTCATGTTTTAAGTTATGATTATTGTGATTACATTTCACTGCCATAATTTACCCCATGTTATGAAATTATGATCTCTTTTGCAGGTTATGATTTCCAAAAGTTATGTTCTTATGTATATGATGTGATTGATATTTATTTTGTTTAACCTTACTGAGCATTTGAGCTCACCATTTTATGTTTTCTTTTCCCCGGGATATAAAGAAAGGTTTTAGGTAAAAAAAGGGAAGATCTTTATGGGAGATTTTGAAGATCTTTCACCACAATTAGAAGATTATATTCCGAGTTTCCAAAGACACTAAACTATTACGATCCTTGTGTGTGTGTTTTTTTTGTTATGTACTAGGTATTCCGCAAAAGTAATATAATGTCTATGTACGTCAAGATACGGGTCGTTACAGTTGGTATCAGAGGAAAGGTTTAGTCAACCTTTGGAAACTAGGATGCGAAAACGTTAGTGAGATCCCTAGAGATATTTCTAAGGTATGTCTAGGGATGTCCCTAAGGATAAGTATACGTATAGGTTATAGTACTAGAACTACGCTAACGATCATAGAATTAAACCTAAGATGTTAGATATTGAAGGTACTCCCCCTTTATTATGTTGTTTTCCCTATCATGATTTTTGCCTCTCACACTATTTTTTTTTGGGTTTTATAAAATGGCTGGAAACAAGATGATTCACGATAATGGAGGATATGATGGACAATGGAATGATATTATTCATAATGAAATGTGATTTGGAAGTCCAAACATCATTTTTATGCTGAATCAGCAATCTCATAATATGATCAATAAAGTAAAATTTGGTAAGTTTCCTGACTCGGCTAATAAGAGAAAGATGGAGTTTCATGATGATCATAGAGGAAAGAAAGTTCAATTTCCCCTATGTAAATCATGTGGGAAGAGGCATCAAGGAGAATGTTTCAAAGGAACTGGAAGATGCTTTGGGTGTGGAAAAGAAGGACACAAAGCAAGTAAATGCAAAGGAAAAGGTTAAGTTAACAACATGGATGAGAATAATGGTATTGCTATGACATCAACAATGGTTAAATGTTTTAAATGTGGAATGTGCGGGCATTATGCAAACCAATGCCCTAAGGGAAAGTCTCATGAAGATAATCAGTATGGTCATATGGGAAGTATTTATGTGGATGATGATGAAGAGACTACAAATGATATGTGAGATGAAAGAATTGTTGAAGCTCGGTCAATGGTTTAAGAATGTAGTGGAATGATTACATGTTTATCATGTGTAATGTTGTATAAGTAATCTCATGGTACTGTAGAATAAAGAGACATATAAGGATTGTTACACTGTTGTCTGATTAATGTTACCAGTATCCATGAAAGGTTATTCAGATATTTTTGGAATGTAGATGATATGCGCATAATGAAGGGATAAGGAGAAAATTAAATGTTTGATAGTATTCATGAGCTAATGATTGATATAAGGACTAAGTAATATCATGGTTTGAGTATATAGAATTTTGAGGATTTTGGTATGTGGAAAGAGTTAACTTTTAATAGAATTCATGTTTTCAATAAAGTTCAATGGGTATTCAAGAGAGTACAAGATTAAGGCCTTTGAATGTTTGGAATGTGACCAACAAGATATATCTTATGATATATGGGGATCAACGATGGTATTAAATCTGTGGTAATCGTTTTCACTATGTTATGAGAGTGGACTGCAGTATTATGGATAAGCCTAAAGATTGGAATGGATTATGTTGGACATAAGTTATTATTGTTTAAGGATAGAAGTTTTTTTCGATATTATTGATGGGATGTTATAGTAATATAGTTCTAGAAAAAGGACAACCTGCAGGACGGGCGACATCCCATCGCTTCGGACAAGGCTGTGGGAATCGAACCCACAACCGAAGTGCGACTGGCCTTTATCGCCTACCACTGGCCTACAGGAAGTCCCTTTTTAGTAGATACTAGTTTTATTATATTAAGCAGTATGATATATGAAGTATAAGTCCATTTTAGGAACCATATGTGATTAATCTCACTATAGATCGACTTATGTATATAATTTTTTGCTATCCTTTTGTTTGAGATAGATGGAATGACCTGTTATACAAAAACTTCACGAATAACAAATTCAACTTCATTTATTTAAGAGATGATGTGGAAATTGTTCAAGGCATGAACAACAGTGAGATTGTACCAAAATAAAGAAAGTATTTATTCTAATTCAAATTTTCAACTTTAGGGAAATGATCTTGAAAACCAAAAACGTTGTCCTAGGGATCTTATACCTGATGAATCAGATGGTACAATAGATCTTCACAAATTTATGGATTTGTGATTACTGAATTTTCCATATCCATGTTCTCTACCACTCTCCATCAGAACATGATTGTTAGATTTCTCTTCCATATCCATATTTTCCCCTATGTGGAAACCCAGTGATTAGTTTATTTGGGTAATCGTTACATTTCATACATTAGTTTTTAAAAGCCATGTTTTGGTATTCCTTTTTACGATGTGGGTTTCTATTAAAGAAACTTTCGAATAGTAAACCATTTATAACCCCGACGAATTTCGAGGGCGAAATTCATTTTAAGGGGGGTAGAATGTAACAGCCCGAGATTTTATGAAAAATATTCTTTTTTATTTCACTAATGTCTTGTGTTGTACGCTACACAAAAAGGAGCTTGCACAACACGCATCCTTGACTTGCCTTGCATTACACGCAATCGTGACCTTCCTCGATAGCTTGCGTCGTACGCAACACCGAGTTTCACTAAACAACGATATACTATTAAAATATTATTAAAACTAGCCGTTATGAATAATAATAACCACTTTTTGAAATTTTATAAATTTTATTTTTCAAAATGGACTTCATTTTTGGATTCGGAATACCGAAATTAGCCTAGGGTGAAATTTTGGTATTTTTCTGAAAACATTCAATTTTTGATGAATAGTGAAACCACTAAGTGGTAGGTTAAAAACTGAATTTTGCATAAAACTTAATTTTACCGCTTCTGTTAATGGAATTTCGAAAATCCGACAGACACGGTTGATATCAGTAAGTAAAATGTGGTTCAATGAGATAAAAATAAATTTTTGGTGAATAGTAACTTTTTACTTTTTTTACAGCGGTTAATAGTAAATTGGGTAACTAAGGGTAAAAATGATATTACTATTACCCTAACACATGTCCTAATTCTATTGGATAAGTTTAATTCGACCAAAAACAAACTTAGGAATAAAATATGACCATTTAGACCCACTTGGGTTAGATTAGGACATTTATTATTAATTTATTTAAAGAAGGGTTAAAATAGTTAAAATCAATGTTTAATAAGTAAATCATTTTTAATATGGGGTTATACATAAGATAAATTCGACTGTAAATATTCATTAGAAATCTAAAAAGATTTCCTACATAATGATATTTTATTTATAATTTTTAGACTTTAAATAAATTAATTTATTTATGACACAACGATGATGCAGTAATTACCCTTTTAAGGAAATATTAACATAATTGATGTTATAAATGCTCAAATGAATGTAATTTGAGACTTTTTATGCATTCAACTAATTTTCTAGGTTACTATGATATATTATTGTTGATTTAATCAACTTGGTTCGAACATATAATTCTGTTATGACTTTCACAAAAATCATATATCAAATAGTGTCAAAATTGACACAAAATAGTTTTTAAATCAAATATTATATTATTAATTGTTATTTTATTCTTAAAAATATAAGGTTCGGCCAAATGACTTAGATAAAGATATATATATTAATAATAAACAATTTGGGGTTCGTTTGGCATGTTATAGTAAGTGTATTAACCATATAGTAAAAGAAAACAAAAAGACACGGTAAAAGTTAAATTATTTAACTTAGAGTTAAATCTAATTGATAAGGTTAAAATAATACCCTAAACTTGTCTAAATCCTATTGGTTGATAGTATTTCGACCCATCCCCACTTTAGCTTTGAAATAAGGCCCTTTGGAACCATTATAAACCGATTTTGACATTAATATAAAATAATATTTTGAGGTATTCCTAAGGTGCCCCTCTCCTCCCTTATAAAAGGACACCTCCTCCCCCTCCTCCTCACACCAATGTGAGCACTCAAGCTCGGACAACCTCTGCCAAAATCTCTTCTCCCCTTACCTAGAAACATCCTAGAGGTTCTGGTCTTCCTCAAAGACCAATTTTAGTTCCCTAAGAGGAGGTCTCCAAAAGGCTCTTCAAAGAAGAGGAGATTCGGACACGTACAAAGCAAATCGGACCTAAGGTAAGGGAAATATCACAATCTCATTTTTATCCGAGATTGTTTATACTTTGGCATTTACTGGGGTTTATTTTATCATACACATCCATGTTTCCTCAATATGTAATATTATTTCCATCCACCTACAATTGTTTAAATCCAATTTTCCCCTTCGGTGAATTTTTAGTAAAGGATATGAAAGGAATCTTTTGTCGTTTTTCATATGAGGTACTTTTTTGAATTTTCCAACAAAAGTATGAAGAATGTTTTTTTAACTTATACGGCACAAATGTATTTTTACGGTTTTATAAAGCCTTATTTTCATGAAGCTTCTTCCAAAAGATTTCATGACTATTTTCAATAAAATCTCTTTCTTTTAAAATTGCTTGACATTTTGTGAAAAGAAATTGATTTTGAAGAAGAAAGGATATTTTCCTCAAGAATTCATTTCAAGTGTTTTATCAAAATTATTTTCCATCTAAGATAACATAGGGTTCTATTTTTATCCCTATTGTTACATTGATTTTATTATGTTGTGATGGAATTATTTTTATGAATTCCTTTATCTTATATGAATTGTTTTATGATGTCACGATGTTTAAGATTCCCATTTTTATTACATGGGTTATGCAATGATGTATGATTTATGATTTTCTGGCACACATAAGAATTGTATCATTATGAGATGGGTGGGACCTTTATCTCCCTCCAATGCATTGGGTAAATATTTTATATCTCATGAGAGAGACATGGCTGAAATGGTAGGTTATACCGATTCAGTGAAAGAGGACTGAAACGAGGGTTACTTGATTCAGAAAGGCACTTTGTCCACTAAGATAGTCTTGGAAATGAGTCTTGACTAACAAGAAATTATTCTCTATGATTATGTGTGTATGCCACAAAGTTTCATGTTTTAAGTTATTATTATTGTGATTACATTTCACTGCCATAATTTACCCCATGTTATGAAATTATGATCTCTTTTGCAGGTTAAGATTTCCAAAAGTTATGTTCTTATGTATATGATGTGATTGATATTTCTTTTGTTTACCCTTACTGAGCATTTGAGCTCACCCTTTTCTGTTTTCTTTTCCCCAGGATATAAAGAAAGGTTTTAGGTAAAAAAAAAAGGGAAGATCTTTATGGGAGATTTTGAAGATCTTTCACCGCGATTAGAGGATTATATTCCGAGTTTCCAAAGACACTAAACTATTACGATCCTTGTGTGTGTGTTTTTTTGTTATGTACTAGGTATTCCGCAAAAGTAATGTAATTTCTATGTACGTCAAGATACGGGTCGTTACAATCATTATCTATTGGAACAATTTTTAATATATATTAATTTAAATTTAAATTTTTAATGGAATAACCAATGGGATTTTAAAAAGGTTAATAGTTTGTTCACATTGTCCATGAACCCAAATGCAGGTCGAAATAAATGTGACTCTCTCTTTCGGGGCTTGTCATCCCTATATGAATTTATACCGAAAAAATATTTCCATGTATTATCTAGATGGTAATATATTATCATAGGTAAGTTAAAATATATTCATTATAATATCTTATAATATACCCCTATACGAAGGATTATTCTAAGGGTTATCCCTAATGATTCAAAATGATACTTCAAAAAGGTTACTAATTCTATATGTATTATAAAATATAATAACCCATACATTTCATACAAAAGTACTAAATCTTGTTACTACAAATATCCATTATATTTCCATATAAACAAAAATGAAATAACAATGTTTTATTTTTATTTAGAATAATTAATTAATTAAAAACATGTTAGTTAATAAATTTCCATCATTTTCCCTTATGTTGTTCACAATTAGTACCCTTAATATATATAACATACATAACACATTTCACAATTGCCTATGGAATGAAAAAAATTCAAGGATGTTCTTAAATACATCCCAGTGTTAATCATTAATTATATAAATCAATTATCATATGTGATAATTTGATAGGTATAGTGCAATGAGAATATATTATTGGAATTATATAATCATACTCATTAATTAATTTATCAAAATAATATAATATATAATTATGTTTTATCCATAAAAATAAACATGTCATAATAGTGGATATTCATTAAAAAAATCGGGAGAAATGACGTAATAAAACAAGAATAATACGTAATATTGTGGTATAAAACTAACTAGATAAAATAATTTCAATAGTCATAGATCACTATCTGGACTATCATAGATTGTTGGGTTTACTCCCTATTGCATTATTTTCATAGTCATGCAAACTCCTAAGACTATATTATTTGATTGATTCATTTTATAATATAGTTTCAATCACCATATTTTTAATTTTTTTTATATCTGGAGATATACCTCTTTACCAAATTCATTGGTTGTATATATAATTCATGGATCATATATTTTCACATTATAAATATAAATTTCTGTGTCAAATGATCATACAACTTCTTATTATAATAATCTCATAATCTATAAAATGGATGTGTGTTTCAATTTAATTCTATCATCCCAATAATTGACCAAATATATATAAAATATAGTATCATTGGATCATATCCTTATTAAAATAAAATAATAATCAATCGATGATTTTATAAATAAAAATAACTATATATTATAAGTACTAAATTTTCTAAAGAAAATAAACAATTTTTGAATTACATATTTTTAATGAAAAAAATCTACAAAATATTTTCTTAAAAATATTAGTTGAATATAAAAGATAATAATATAATTTTAGATTTATTTAAAAGTGTATTCAAGGTTGTGTTAAATGTTGTTCATGGACAATATGTTAACAAAAATACCTTTAACATTTTTTATGAAAATTACTAAGTACCATGTTTGGAAAATGATAATATTTTTCGCTATAGTACAATTAAATTAAATAAATATATAGTCAAAAAATAATTATAATAAATTTTATATAATAGGAATTATTTTTTAATCCTTTTAACAAAAATCTGAACATGGAAATGAATTCCTTACCTAATAGAGACACTGTTATAGTTTTCCGTAAACATATTCATTTTGTATCGTTAGTAAATAATGAGATGAAAATAAAAGGAAAAACATATTTCAATATAATTAAATATAGGAGATGAATAAAGTCAGATTTTTTATAGATATATTGTAAAATTTCATCATCATCAATTTTCAAAAAATACATTCTGGGTAAAATTGAGACTGTAAAATAAAACAATTAACTGAAATCATTCTTTATCTTTAGAAACACAATAATCCTATATAATGAATTAAGTATATATATATATAATTAAATAATAATACCTATAAAACCATTAATGGTTTTTAAAAAAAACATTATTGCTCTTTCATAAAAAATTATTCACAATAATTTTTTTTGGGATATATGTGCCATAGATTTCATGTTCCCAAAGCTAACTATTATGAAAAAGTAAATTTAATAACTATTTAATTATATTAAACATTTAAATAATGATATAAATATAATATATATTCATTATATACATATTTAGAATAATTCAAATAAATTGACGATGAACAATGAATTACATAACTATGTGGAGACTTTAGTCTGTTTGTATGCAGTAGTGATGTTTCCATATTATGATGGATAATCCAGATGAAGGATAAAAATAAATTAATATATAGAAAATAAATATTATAACATAAAAATAATATATATAAATTTCATATAACCTAATAATCATCCATGAAATATTGGTATGGAATATGAATCATATCACCACGTACATGTGATAGTCCACATGTAATTAAGAATGATAAAATCAACTCATATTTTACAGAAAAGTAGTTTTAAATACTTGTAAAATAACCATAATAACATATAAATATATTTATACTACTATATTAATCTTGTTTTTATGTATTAAATATTCTTAATGGAAGTATAATATTAAATAAAATTGAAAGATATTTGATATTATATATAGTACTTATTTGAGATACAACCATTGGATTAAAACTATTTCTTGTAGTTATGGTCTATGGAGAAGAAAATAATAACTATGATTATGGAAATGATAATAGTAATTTATTTTAATATATAATTTTATATTAAATAATGATCACATACATTGAATATGGATAGAGAAGAGGATAACATTTATTTTTCAGGGGGACACACATTTAATTTCTTACAAAATTTCAATGATATATGCTAATGTTCCTACGAATGAGTTTACAAATGTAATGAACTGTGTTTCTCGTGGGTATTTTTTTAATACATGGGAGTTTTACGAGTCTGGAATTTCTGACGACACTTGATTCTGAGGCCCAGTGTGCCCGAAATGAATTTATGATGTTTTGTTTGGGTACTCTCAATCAATGTATGAGCGAGATTTTATATCTTTTGAACCAATGCTTGGAACTAAAATATTAGGGCACCGTTGAACTCACAGTGTCGGTGATTACTTAGTGAGACCTTCACTGCAGTTGTGTTTTAACGAAAGTGGAAGATAGTTTTGGGGGTTTTTAAGTACAATTAAAAAAAATAAGACTTAACATATTTTTATTTTATGGTTGTTAAAACCTCCATGTTGTGGTAAGTGGTGGGGTCCACCCTCAAATAATATCCCGTGTGAGGATTTTATTTAGTGGGACCACACGAGTTTCTTAACACTACTAACTCCCCATTAATTTTAGAACACCTCTAACCCCCCATTTATGTGGGTTAAACTCTCCACATTCCCCCAATACATTATTGTGCCAACGCACGTGATTTAATCGGGTTGAGCCGGGTTATTAATTGACCCTTTTGAATTATGTTCCAAAACATAAAAGAATAGTTAGACAGTTATTTTATTTGGGGTTGGCATTTCTCTTCCAGAAAGATTTTTGGTATATTCTCTCAACGGAGAACGGTTCTTCCAAAGAAGAATGCGAAGAATGTGAAGAATGTTGACAAAATTCTTCTTTGTTCTTCGACTGGACCTAATGAGAAGGTGTCGACCATGAAGAATGCCAACGTCGCTTTTTCATTGGTCTCCTACCTCGAATGCTTCCCAATGTCAATGAATCGACACCAACATTTTCCACAAATTCGTCAATGATCGTTGAAAAGTTAGGTAGGGGTTATTTATTACAATTTAATATTACCCTTTATACACTATCGTATGTTGTGTGCTTGAGAACCAAATGATATCACTCTAACTAGGAGGGTTCAGACCGCATGGACACAGCCCGACCCTCCACTTTTGTTCGTTCTTGTTTCATGAAAATAGAGGCGGTACACATGTCAGCTGACAAGGAGTCGTCCGCGAAAAAAGTTGTTAGTGCAAGGCCGCCAGGTAGCCACAAGGGCATGACACCATAGTACCATCTAGTGAACCGAGCCCTGGATAGGCAGGCCACGGTGGTGCCGTAGGGGCATTGTTCCATCGCACTGCACTGGAAGAAAGTTCCACAGCTAGGAGGAACACAGTGGTTGGAAGGGGGCACGACACCATCGTGCCACGATGGTGGTGCAGGACGGCGGCCTTAGGTCATGGCAGACATGAGAGGGATGTGGGCTGAGCCGGCCACCTGTGTGCGCTAAGTGTGGGACCCTTTGGGTACCACAGTTTCCAGGCGCTGGCCCCCCGCACATTCCATTTTGGATAAAGGGGGGGTGCGACACACCCCTCCCATGCGTAGCCAGCCAGGCCATGCGGGCCGTCCTACCAGGCCACGCGGTCCACCACCAGGCCAAGCGGGCCGCCTGGCCGGGATGCCCCCATGGGCCGGGCAGTACCTTCGAGCCTGGCCATACCTTCGGGTTAGACCACCACTTCGGGCTAGGCCGACCCTTCGGGCCGGGTCAGATTTACGGACCAGGTCAGGTTAGTTCCACTAGGTCGGACCGCACCCAAATCCATCAGACCCATTTACACCTTTTCTCACATCACTTGGGCTACAAATTTCCGTTTGATGAACCGTCATCGGTGCTGATATTCTTGGAACAAATCCATACCATATCAAATACACCATGATAGTTCTAGGTATATATGAGATACGATCAGGTTGGTATGTACACGAAACCAACAGGGCTCCTAGGATTAAAAGCCTAATAACTCACAGACCGGGCGTATGATTGATGCCCCATCTATTGTGTTGAGACCCCTACGATGTGGTGGCCCTATGAGATACTTCCACGTGAGACTTTGTGACACTTGGAGTATCGACCAATAGCTCGTGGAGGGGATCCTCTCAGAGATGTGAGTACAGAGTGCCGAGACCTAGTAGATGACATACCTAATGAATTCTTGACCGATTCAACTCGGAGTGATTCTACTAGACCTGTGGGGAGCGCAGGGTATTTGGTGTTAGACCCATGGAAAACATAGTGCCTGGTAGTTGGCAGCCGACCCATGGTACTCAAAAGGAGGAGTACCTCTGTAGGCTATTAGGGGGATCACCCGATATTTGGTGGCAGACCCATAGCGGACAGAGCACCTGGTAGTTGGCGGCAGATCTGCGGTACTCGACAGGAGGAGTACCTCAGTGTCTATGGTTAGTGAGAAGCACCTTGGTGTCATGATAGGCCCACTTTTCTCGACAGAGGAGGATTTCTCCAGCAATCGTGGTTTTGATAATGAAAATCCTTGTTTGATCTGAGTCAATGACATTTTTGTTTTCCACATGATTGAGATGGGTTACTTTATAACTTAGGTATATGTATGTGCATATACCTATGTAATGGTTATCTGTTGATTTTATTCTTTGTGATTTATCCTTCTTGGATTTTTTGAGACCATGAGGGTCTCAGGTTCTATATTGAGTATCATTATCCTCACACCTTCATGGGTTATGCCCACACCTCGTTGTGTTGGATGCAGACGATGGACATTGCTGACGGAGGGTGAGACCGCCAGGACTGGACGGTACTCGGAGGTGGACCTTACGACGTATCGGTACACGGTGGAGTCTGAAGGAAATGGAGTGTTATGGAGGCCATCTATACCTATACATAATGTAGTAATTCTAGAGTACAATCCAGGAGCTTCATTCACCTTTGAATTGTTTTTCCCTTTCCGTTGTACTTGATTTCATTTGTATTTGTACATTACAGTTGGGCTTGTATTCTGGCCCGACATTACTTTCCGTACACTTGTTATACAACTTTTACTTAGTGTTTTCATCCTCTTGTTCTCTATTTGTGCGTGTTTATGATTTATAGAGGCAATTCCTTCCCAGTTTTAGGGGATTACACCTTTGGTGATAGTCTCCAGCCCCTGGCCTATGGATGGCTGGATTGGGGTAGTCATGATACGAGCCCCGGGGGATGGGTCGTTACAAATTGGTCTCAGAGGAGTCTATTCTACCACAGAACTCAGGACTCTGATATTTCTTTTCTGTGAAGAAATATTGTTAAGGGTACCGACTGTGGTTTTTAGTTCAGGGAGTCCATTATTAGTGCAGCGACCGACATATCCTTAAACTAGACCCATGACTCCAATTTTTGACTCAGTGCACGATAAAACAGATTGCGTTTCTGTTTTCAAAAGATTTCTTTACGATATCTCAAACCAGGTCAGCTAACTAGGTATAGTGTTATGACCATGTGACATCTGTTCCTTCAGGATGCCTCCCCACAGACGGCTAGTTAGATCCCCGGGATTATTAAATACCGAAAGCCCACCGAGCAAGGAGGCCTCAATATATGTCCCTCTTCCAGTTGAGGCACCAGCGGTACTACTTCCTATTGGGCCACCGATGCCACCAACCCCAGCAGCAGAGATTGTACACCGCTTGAGTGTGCTTCATGAGTTCCGGCACTAGAGGCCACCCTTGTTCGAGGGAGAGATGTACCCGCAAGAAACTGAGGATTGGCTAGAGTCTCTGGTGAGAATCTTCATACTTATAGAGACACCAGTAGAATTCATGGTGATCCTTGCTTCCATCCTCCTTCAGGAAGTAGCAGGTAGATGGTGGAGCATGATTCTCCAAGTACATGACGAGGCTAAACATCTATGTGAAGACTTTGAGGGACTATTTCGGGCAGAGTTTTTACCAGCCACCCTTCGAGTGGTGCTAATACAGGAGATACTTCATCTTCAACAGGGAAACATGATAGTAGCGCAGTACTCAGAAAGGTTCACCGACCTCTCGCGCTACTCCAATTATATGGGATATGACCCATTATTTATGGCCTAGACCTTTGAGCAGGGACTCTGGTGAGATATTAGAGATTTAGTTATCTCCCACAACATCCTGACGCAGGCGAGGGTGTTGAAGCGAGCCCTCCTAGTGGAGAGTTTCCTTGCTGACCAGTCTCCAGCACAAGACCCACCACTACATGACTTGCCATGGAGACTTCTGCAGTTGGAAGTAGATAGATGACTTAGAGGTACACAAGGACCAGACCCAAAGGTGGATGACCGCTTGACTCAGGATCGGTTGTGTGGGGCACCCAGAGTGGACATTTAGGCAGACTTGCAAGGATCTGTCAGTGTTACTCTTATGGCGGGCTTGGCCATTGGCTCGTGACTCTTCGACCCACGGTTTTGACGATCATCATTTAGTTGAGGGAACTCTCAGGTAGAGGCTTAGGTTTTAACGAGGCAGTCCACAAAGAGAAGGCATACATGGCAAAGGAGCTAGTCAAGCAGCCGGTGGAAGTCGACAATTCGAGGTGCTACCGCCACCACCACCATGGGGTCTACCCCGACCATAGGGAGTTGGTGGATAGGGGAGAGCATTAGTATAGGAAGTTGAGGCCTTTGACCATGGAACTCTAGAGATGATATGATGTACGATCTATCTATACTCCACCATATCTATTGTTCTTATAGACACATGTTCCAGTCACTCTTTCATACCCACTTCCCTCGTTCGGAGCTCGGAGATTCCGACGGAGCCATTGGTTTGATCCTAATGGATAGAGACACCTACCGGAACAAACTCGATGAATACACACTGCTTCCTGTTGTGTGAAATTACTCTAGGAGGTGAGAGATTCGACTGGGATCTTTTAGTAGCGACGTCGAGGCCTTATAACGTCATCTTGGTTATGGACTGGTTATCAAAAGTCCATGCTCAGATCGACTGTATTAGGCGCAAAGTGCGGTGTGTCCGCATTAATGGGACTAGATTTACATCCACCGGCGAGAAGGGAACCATTGTAGCACAGGACAACCTTACATGGAGGAGGTTGCAGTAGATCACTCACTAGATGGCCTGCCTTAACGTTGAAGCAGTAGATGCGGAGAGTCCGACTTATCTGGTAGTGGTGGACCAGTACATGGTTGTTTTCCCGGACAATGTTATAGGACTTCCTCCTCATAGATATTTTGACTTATACATCGACTTGTACCCTAGGACAACACCAATATGTATCCCAGCATATCGAATGGCTCTCGTGGATCCTCGTGAGCAGTGGGTATATCTCGAGGACTTGTAGGAGAAGGGATTCATCTGTCCTATTATTTCCCCCTGGGAACCCCTAATTCCATTAACCAAGAAGGATGATGGGAGATTGAGGCTCTGTGTTGACTACTGTCACCTGAATCCGGTGACCATAAAGAAACATTGCCCACTTCCATGGATTGAAGACTGCTTTGATTAGCTCAAGGGAGCACGGTGGTTCCCGAATATAGACCTCTGTTCAGGATATCACCAGCTCAGAGTTTGAGATGAGGATGTGCAGAAGACGGCTTTCATGTGTCATTTTGACCACTAAGAGTTCTTGGTTATGACCTTTGGCGTATCCAATTCTCCAACAGTGTTCACGAGTCTCATGAATAGGATCTTCCAGCCTTACCTTGATCGCTTTGTCATAGTCTTCATCGACGACATTCTGATCTACTCGACGACAGAGGAATAGCATGCCAAACATTTGAATGTACTACCCGAGACACTCTGAGATTACCAGCTTTATGGTAAGCTCTCTAAATGCCAGTTTTGGATTCGAGAGGTTCACTCCTTGGGTCATGTCATCTCGGATATTGGTGTTTCAGAAGATACCGCAAAGATTGAGGCTGTACATTATTGGGAGCCACCCAAGAGTGTGATGGAGGTACAAAGATTCCTATTCTTTGCTGGATACTTTCAGAGATTCTTCCTAGACTTCTCCAGAGTTGCCGCACCACTATCACCCTTGACGAAGAAGGGGAAAACCATCGTGTGGTTGGAGAGATACCAGCAGAGCATTCCGGAGCTGAGGTAGAGGCTAACTAGTACCCCCATGATGAGGCTTCTAGAGGAAGGCATTGGGTACATAGTATATTGTGACACATCATGGACTGGACTCGGGTATTTCATGATGCAAGAGCGAGATGTGATCGCATATGGTTCTTGGCAGTTGATACAGAATGAGAAGAAATACGCTGCCCATGACCTTGAGTAAGCAGGAGGGGTCTTCGACTTGAAGATGTGGCGGCACTATCTGATGGGAGAACATTTTACCGTGTATTCTGATCACAAGATTATTAGCTATATCTTATCTCAGAAGGACGTGAACCTGAGACAACGACAATGTATTCAGTTCCTCCAAGACATTGACTTCTAGGTAGTCTATACTGCTGGGAAGGGGAATTTTGTTGCAGATGCGCTCAGTGGGAGGACTCGTATTCACTTTCTAGGGGAGGAATCAAAGAAACTAGCTTCTCTACAGATATCCTTTGTAGATAGGGATTTGGAAGCTTATCTCCAGCCTCTTATAGTCACACCACTACTTCTTCAGCGAGTCAGGGAGTCGCAACGTGGAGATGTTGAATGTGAGACGCGACGTGCTCAGATGTCCACAGGGTAGTCACCTGATGGATTTTCCGACGTTGGGGAGAAAGTCATCCTCATCAGAGGACGTACCATGGTAATAGATGCACTTCAAGTGGAGGTTTTGAGGGAGTTCTACACTACCCCACTAGCAGTACATCCAGGTTTGGAAAAGATGTACCAAGACCTTCAACGATCGCATTAGTGGTCAGGTATAAAGAAGGAGATAATAGAGTCTGTCACACGATTCCTCACTTGTCATCAAGTGATGGTGAAGCACACAGTACACGTAGGCTTGGTTTATCCCTTAGAGGCCCCAGAGTGGATGTGGGATGAGATATCCATGGACTTCATGACGGGTCTTCCACGTACATCCAGGACTCATGATTCGATATAGGTGATCGTCGACCGACTCACCAAGTCGGACCACATCATACTGATCAGAGAGTAGGGCTCAGTTGATATCTTGGACACCTCTATGTGTAGGATATAGTTCATTTTCATGGAGTACCTTCTTCTATTGTCTCAGACCGTGACACACGATTTACTTCCCGGCTACGGAAGGGGTTGTAAGAAGCTATCAGGAGACAACTTCTCTTGAGCACTGCCTTCCATCCTCAGACTGATGGTCAAATCGAGAGGACCATTCACACACTTGAGGACATGCACCGTGCATGTTTTCTCGACTTTGGTCACAGTTGGGAGGACCACTTACCTTTGGTAGAGTTTTATTACAACAAAATTTATAACACCATAATTGGTTTGAAAATTTTGAGGCCTTTATGGTCATCCTTGAAGATAGGCACTGTACTCGGCAGACCCTGGGGAGTCAACACTAGTGGGACCATAGATGGTACGGGATACCACCGAGAAGGTGCAGATCATCCAGGAGTAGATGAAGACTGTACAGAGCAGACAAAAGTCGTATGGTTATAAGAGATGGAGACCTATGGAGTTTGAGAATTTCTTCCACGTCTTCCTATGGGTCTCACAACGACGATGTAAACGAAGATTTGGCTGAGGTGTCAAGTTATCTCCTTGGTTCTTAAGACCATTCCAGGTCCTCAACAGAGTAGGCGAGGTGGCTTACCACTTGGATCTGCTACCTCAGTTGCACAAGATTCACGACGTCTTCCACGTATCTCAGTTGAGGAGATACGTGCACGGCCCTTACCACATCATCAACCATGGGGAGATGGACATCAATGACAGGGAGAATTTCACAGAGGTCCCATTGGAGATTGAGGATCGGCAGGGGCAGGTCCTATCTGGATGGTCGATACCTCTAGTACACGTTCATTGGCAGCATGGGAACCTCCAGGAGAGCACATGGGAGCGGGAGGCTCAGATGCCTACTCAGTACCCCCATTTGTTCCATTATTTCGAGTTGTATCTTATAAAGACGTAAAGTCCTGGTGTGGGGAGAATTTAAAGACCCATTTTCCCGTGGAAATTTATTTTTTAATACATAGAAATTTTCGAGTCCGCAGTTTTTGACGGCGCTTTATTCTGATGTCTGTTGTGCCTAGAATCAATTTCTAATGTTTTGTTTGGGTACATTTAGTAAACGTATGCCCAGGAATTTATAACTTTTGAACCGATGCTCTGAACTAAAATCTAAGGGCACTATTGAACTCGTAGCGTTAGCGATTGGTTATTTAGACCTTCATTGCAGTTTTCTTTTAACGATAGTGGATGATAGTTTTTGGGGTTTTTAAAAAAAAATCAAATAAAAATTAAACTTAAATTATTTTTATATTATGGTGGTTAAAACATCCAAGTAGAGGTTAGTGGTGGGGGCCACCCACACATAACATCCCTTTGAAGGATTTTATTTAGTGGGGCCCACATGAGTTTCATAAGTCTTCTAACTCCCCATTAATTTTGGAACACCTCTAACCCACCATTTATGTGGGTTCAACTCTCCTCATTCTGCCAATACATTATTTTGACAATACACGTGATTTAATTTGGTGGGGCCGAGTTATTAATTCACAATTTTGAATTACATTCCAAGACATAAAATAATATGCAGACTATTATTTTATTTGGGGTTGGAATATCTCTTCATGTGAGGTTGTTGGAATAAACTCTCAATGGAGAACCATTCTTCCAACAAAGAATGTGAAGAACATGAAGAACACCGACGAAGTTATTCTTCCTCCTTTGATCGAACATAAGGAGAAGGATCTGACCGCGATGAACGCCAACAATGCTTCAACCTTGGTATCCTACCCGAGATGCTTCCCGACATCAAAGAATTGATGCCGCGTTTTTCTGCGACTTCATCAACGATCGTCGACAAGTGATGTAGGGGTTATTTTTTATGATTGAATATTACCCTCGTACCTCGTCGTATGTTTTGCGCTTGAGAACTGAATGATATCACCGCAATGAGGAGGGTTCGTACCACACGAACCTAGCCCGACCCTCCCCTTTTGTTGGTTATTGTTTCATGATGATGGAGGTGCTACACACGGCTATGGACAACGAGCTGGCCACGAAGAAAACTGGCGGCACAAGGACTCCGGGTCGCCACAAGGGTGAGGCATCATAGTGCCACATAGTGAACTGAGCAACGACCAGGCGGGCCATGGCGGTTCTAGAGGGGCGTGGTGCCATAGCACAACACCGGGAGAAAGGTCTGCAGTGGTCGGACGGGGTTGTGTCGTTGTTGCGCCGCACAGAGTAGTAGGGAGCCACATCTAGGGAAGGCCACATCGGAGGGGCACGGTGTTGTCACGTTATGTTGGTCGTGCCGGACCGCAACCATTGGCTTTGGCGGATATGAGAGGGTGGCCGACTGAGCCAGTCGCCGGTGCGCTCTTCAGGCATGACTCTTTGGGTCCCGTAGTTACCAACGGCTGGCGTCTCGCGCAGTTTTTTTGAGAAAAAGGGGGGCGTGACACCCTCCTCCCACGCATGGCCCGCCAGGCAGGCCACGCGGGCCACCACTAGGCTTGGCGGGCCGCCCCATCGGGCCGGGCCACCATTTGGGCCGAGCCGCCGCCACGGTCCAAGCCTTACCTTAGGGCCTAGCCTCCCCTTCAGCCTGGGCCACCCCTTCAGGCCGGGTCAGATTCACGATCTGGGACGGTCTGTTCAACTGGGTCGAACCAGACCCGAACCCGTAAGGCTCGTTTACACCTTTTCACCCATATATTGGGCTACATGCGTCCATTTGACGAATAATCAGCGATGCTGATATTCCTGGAACGCAGTCGTACCTTTTTGAATACCCCAGAAGAGTAATAGGTATTCATGAGATATGGTCAGGTTGGTTCATACATGAAACCAACCGGGCCCTCGTGACTAAAAGGCTAATAACTAACAGACTAGGCATCCGATTGACGCACCGTCTGTTGCGTTGAAACCCCTATAATGTGGAAGTTATTTGAGATACTTCATGAAACCTGGAGTATTGACCAGTAGATCATGGAGTAGATCCTCCCAAAGATGAGCGTATAGAGTGCGGATACCCAGTACCTGACATACCTGACAACTGCTAGACCGATTCGACTTGGAGTGATTAGACTAGTGTAGTGGGGAGTGCTCAGTATTTGCCGACATACCCATGGAGGAACGAGTGCTTGGATGTTGGAAGCAGGCCCGCAGTTATCGACAGGAGAAGTACCTCTGTAGGTTATTAATGGGAGTGCCATGTATTTGGCGACAGTCCCACAACGGACATAGCTCCTGGTAGTTGGCAGAATACCCAATGTACTCGATAGGAGGAGTAACTCTTCAGTCTAAGGTTTGTGAAAAGTGCCTTGGTGTCGCAATAGGCCCACTTTTCTCTGACAGATGAGAATTTCTCCAGCAGCCGTGGTTTCGATAATGAAAATACTGGTTTAGCTGAGTCAATAACCTCTGTGTTTTCCACATGATTGAGATGGGTTACTTGATAACATAGGTATATGTATGGGCATATATACAAGTAATGGTGATCTGTTGATTTCATACTTTTTGGTTTATCCTTGTTTGATTTTGAGAGACCTTGAGTGTCTCAGGGTCCCTAATGAGTATCGTTATACTCCCCCCTACACGATTTATGCTCGTACCTCATTGAGTAGGATGCAGATGAAAAACAACACTGACGGAGGCCAAGAGCGCCAGGACTGGACGGTACCCAGAGGAGGACCATACGACGTATCAGTACACGGTAGAGTCTGACATACGTGGAGTGCTGTTTAGGACATTTTTACATACCCTTCAAGTAAGAACCCTGGAGGACGATCTAGGAGCTTCTTTCACCATTCAGTTATTTGTCCCTTTCAGTTGTACATGCTTTCAGTTGTATTTTTACTTTATAGTTGGGCTTGTATTATACCCCCCATTACTTTAAGTACACTTGTTATAGAAATTTTACATTGTGTTTTGTTTCTCTTGTTCTCTGGTTGTGTGTGTTTATGATTTATAAAGGCAATTCCTGCCCAGTTTTAGGGAATTACGCCTTTGGTGCTAGTCCCCAGCCCCTGGCCTTTGGAAGGCGGGCTTGGGGTAGTCACGATACGGGCTCTGAGGGACGGGTCATGACAACAAATGTCAAGGAAATAGAATTTAAGATAATATAGGTTTTACATATATTCTAATAATAATAATTAGACATTTTTTGGGTGTCAACCGTACCCTAATATCTTGATTTCTCCCCATAATAGATGCCTTTTCACCAAAATAGATGAATTTTTTTTACTTTTTTAGTGTTCACAATGAAAAAAATTTATTTTAAAAATATCAATATATGAATATTATTCTTTTAAAATATGGAGTAAATTTTACCCGATTCATTATTTATAACTAGTATAATTTAATTTTAAATAAGAACATAAATCGAAATGAAATCTTATTTTAGAACAACGAATATTTATGTATAAAAACATGTTACATGTATATTTCAATACATTTAGAAAATTAGTTGATTTTTAAAACATCATATTTTGGATATAATACAAAATTTTCATTAAATCCATTAAACCATACTAAATAGCTTATTTTATTAAGATAAATCACATTACATTCAAACAAACTATCATTAGAGAAATGCCTTTTTAATTTTAAAAATCTTCTAATGCCATAAAAACATATAATTAATATGATTATGTCATTAATTAGATAATATCTAATTAAAATATAATTATTTTACTTTATTATCATTTTATAAAATGAGAAAATTATTTTAAATGAAGTTATTTTTAGTCAAATTTTTTTCTCAACTATTCACTGAAAAATAAACATTTTTAGAGAAATCACAAATATTTACATAAAGATAACATGTTAAATATTACTACAAAATGATATTAATTTCATCCGAATTAAAATTTATATTTTTTATTAATTAATAGTATTGTTCAAAAAAACAATGGTATAGACCCATTCTTAATGAAAATGTATATTTATTGTGTAATATGACATTAGTGTTTAGATTATACTTATTTATTATATGTAAATTAATATAATTGAATTATTGAAACAATATATAAAATTTATTCAGAAATTTATAATTAATATTTATAATTAAAAAATTTATGGCTAACTTATAGGGGATTAAAATATCATGGTTCACATAGACTCTAGTTTTTTTGTATGGAATATTATCAATTATCAATTATTTATATGATTAGAAAAAATTTATAAATTATTTCCTTTTTTCTAGAAATGGTAATATTATCAAATAAAAATTTTGGGATGATATGTATTCATTGCATAATTAAAATTAATATAAAAATATATTATATTGTTGCTCTTGATTCACATTTCAGTGGATTTTACATCTTGTATTGATTTTGTATTATTGAAAATACTTCATCAATGATAGATAACGGGTCAAAAAAATGATGTTAATTTACTTCCATAACATCCCCATTCCATTCCATGTTTCTATAAATTGTGATGTATGGAAAAAACATAATTTTTTATTTTATAAAATACATTTAATGGAAATGTGGGAAACCTCCAAAGTCCAATCAAGAAAAAAATAGACATGAAAACTGTTGTGAAGCACATAATGATATTTTTCTATATGAAATTAAAAAAATATTATCTTGTATATAATGTACATTAACATACCATAGTTGAATACACATGTATGGATTCAGTCTTGAAATCAAATTAATCATGGATTATAATAATCATCTTTTTTGAATCCTTGTGTATGTAGAGTTATTCTTGTTCACTTATACCATCTTCATGAAATATACCTCATGAGGAGAGAGTAGTGGAATAAGAGATTCTTGTTTTATGTTTTCATAACAGAGGTCACACATTATTTCTAGAAACTATTTTTTTATATATTTTACCAAATTTTTTATTTAAAAGAGCATTAAATGGTTCCACAATAGGACCAGTCACAGGGATATCAATCTAAGAATTCAAATAATCCATTAGTTAGGTTTTGGATATTATCATGGGTAAATATATAATGGAAATTCCTTCAATTTCATCCCCACACCAAGGAATACACGACATCATCCATAATGAATCCTTATACTGTATAGTCATCTCCCATGATTTTCCATCTTTTCATTCCTCATTACATGTGAATCCACCTAGTATGTTCTCATTTACAATTATCACCATGAATAACCACAACCATATCATTATAGTTTGAAAATGTATTCATAGTTAAAAGAATAATTTAATTGTCCATTTTTGTTGAGATTTCCAGTCTGAAAAAATTATAATAATCCCCATCCATTGGATAAATTTTTTATCTATCATCTTTAGATTTCATTCCTTGTGTATGAGTAGTTTCAAATTATATTAAAATATTTAGCCACATGGAATGACACAAATATAATTGTCCCCTAGCATACCATACATAATATTACTTCATTGATGAATCTATAACTTTGATGGGTGTAGATCCAACAACATGGCCAAAAAATTTTGGTCAAATAAAAATCACATTTTTTGAGGCTTCAAACTCTGATTTTTTTCACAATCAATGACAATTATATGTTATACATGATGATTAAAATTTTACAATTTGATATGAAATTTTTGTTTACTCAATATAATTATTATAACAAAAAAGATAATATTATTTCACATATAATATATAATTTAATATTTGAATAAATATTCACATATCTCAGAATATGATCATTACTATTGGTGATATAATTAATTCCACATTAATTTTCTTGTTGCATCATATGATTGAAGGGAGTATTCGATCTAGTTTTCATCTTAATGAGTTCTAGGAACCTCTAGTAATCATCATTGAATCAACTATGATTTAGCGATGATGGTTATAATTCTTACTATGAAATCTATTGATCACAAAATAATCCTTCCGGATGATATAAAATCACTCTAGTGAAGTAGAATATTTTTTATAGATTAATTGGATAGTTCATTGGAAGGATCTCACTAGTTATTTGTTAAATTAATCATTGTAATTATTAGAAAAAACAATTAGAATGTGTCTATTATTTAAGGAAATATCATTAAAAGTTATAAATTGAATCAAATATCGAAAATTGTAATTTCACAAGTTCCCTTAATATTATTATAATTCCCACAGACACCCATGCCAATGATAAAATAAATTTAGAATTATTGGCAAGTCCAGATCTAAACTTTTTGATAAGATAAATTTTATTTTAATCTATAAAAATATTATTTATTCAACTAAAAATTTAAATAATTGATATCATCAAACTGATAATCTAGTTCACAAAATCTTCCACAATATTTATAAGACCATATATAATGTCTGTTTATTTTTAAAGATAATTTATTAAATAAATCTATTTTAAAAAACGAAATAATATTTTAACAATTCTAATTAATAAATACTTTTGAAATTGTTAGGTGACCAATTTATAATTATTATCTCCTTATAAATAATATATATATACCTGAATATTACATATTTATTTAAATAAATGAACTATTAATGGCTAAATAGATTTTTATAAAATTTTCAAATCATAAATATATTTTATCAAATAACTAATGATTAAAATTTATTTGAAGTAAAATTTCATAAATTATCAAACCGGGTATGATATTAAAATTTACCCAATATTGAATATTAATATATAATTTTACTATGGTTTTGAGTATACTATGTGTTTGAATATCTTTGGCACTTTATCACTAGCATTAGGATACACTTATTAATATCAATAATTAGTATCTAAAACCATTACAATAAGTATGATCATAAATTTACTAATGTCATAATGATTTATAACATGGAAAAAATATCTTTTGTTTAATATGATACATTTTTCATGATACATATAAACATGCATGTTGCATGGAAGTGTAATCACACTATGCGGTAGTTGTCCCTTTCTATGAAAATCATGAATTGAATATTCCACCAAAAGGACATGAACATAGACATAATTTGAAAATTATATTCTTAAAAATTGAACTAATATATCAAATTCTATAAATTAATGTATTGAAAAATTCATTTCAAGAATTATCCATTAATTTAATAATACATTGGACAAAACTAATATATTCAACAACATAATATGAATATAATTGAATGTTTTCATCAAAAAACCAGAGTAACTATCTCATAATATTCAATAGTGACAATATTAATTTATGTGGATAATTTCTGATGTCTAAAAATAGAAATAAATAATGAAACATAAAATTAATTATATAGTAATGAAGCATTCTATTGTCATAATATAAAACTATACTGATTACCATGGGTATAGAAATTGTAATAATTTTTGTATTATATAATGGGTCATGATCCCTAATATCATGCATCCCATATGTATCATTAAACCATATCATCTATCTATTTAAAAATATTTATTATTTATTTTATAACACATCTAGGTTGTCATCATAGATGAGAAATGCTAAAATGTTATTCCCAACAATCATGCATCCTAAATTATCACATACTACATCACATAGAGTAAAAATCATGATGTGATAAAATAATTTTATTAATAATGAATTGAATTTTTAATGAAGCAATATTTTTTGTAGAATTGGGTTCTATGGTATCAACTCAAATAGAGTCTTACATTATGTACGAAAAAATAAAAACAACATTCAGTAGGTTAGCTCTAAAATAATTACCATTCTTATGTTTTCATAAAAAAAATTAAATTGAGGCACCCCTTGTTTTCATCATTGTAAAACCATAAAACTATAACCTAATAACTCTAATAAAAATATATAAATAGGTGAAACTTATTATGTAATTGATTAAGAATTTTTATGTGAATTTTTCTCTATTGTTGGTACCATTTTATTTAAACAATAGAATATGTTAGATTAATAATTGTTTGTCGAAACCTCATTCTCTATTAAAAAAATATATAAAAGGAAACATCATTTAATATCTGGTATTCAAAAATATTTTCTTATTCCACTATAATATTGATGAAAACTAATGATGTAATTTCTTATTAATTAGTGCCCATCAATTGTGATAGAAGACAAATACTGAGTTCAACATCTGATCATTTTGATCTAATAGGGACACTAAATTATTTTATCATTTTATAAAGTTGTCTGAATATCGTAAATATAAAATGATCATATCTTTATAATGACTAAAATTTAAAAGGACAACCTTTACTACAGAACAATGTATTTCTCTTAGATATTATAGATATCTATATACCATGGTCAAACAATATGAAACATGAATCCTATAAGATAAAATGAAAAAAATGACTAAGAGTATTGATTAATAATTTGGGAACATACATATTATCTCTATATTATATTTGGTTTAAAAATATTATTTGGATAATATGTAATAAATTATAGTAAATCCAATACCCTCATTGATTATACTGTATAAAACCTCTTTAGTACCAGGTGAATATATGCATATTAACATGATATGTGAAACAATTTGGATATATAAATATGATCTTCATTCCATGTATATATATTCTTTATATTATATATTTTATATAGAAATACTTATTTAACCAGTCCATAATAAACTATTATACTAGTATGTAATTTACACTATGTAATATAGCATCATCATTTAGTAGTAAGAATATGAATACACATCGAGAAACAAAATTTAGATATATTAATCTTATTTTTTAGGGAGATAATATCATAATTCATTATGAAGTTCATTATTACAACAACTAGAAAATAATTTTCTATTTAAATAAATTTTATTATATATATATATATATATATTTCTTTATATGTCGCATTATGTTTAAAAAAGAATTATATACTATACAATTTTTTTATTTAATATATAAGTTGCCACATATATATTTGATATGAGGGAATGAATAGGAAGAAATAAATTATTTGAATTTACCTTCTAATATTGTATAAAATTCGTTCATTGGTTTTAATTGGGTATAAATTAAAAAAGACATTTAAAGATAAAAAATAGATGCTTTTTCCAAAAAAAAAAACGATTTTATGTTCACAATTTTAATTTCATATAATAAAATAAATTAATAAATATTGATCAATTAAATTATTTAAATATTTATATGATATACAGAATCATATATATTTTTAAAATTATATAAAAGTTTTTCTATTTGATGGAATGATGGTAAATATAATGTTACGCCCAAAAATTAGAAACACTAAAAATGATTTCTTGGGATATCTGTTCTAATTATTAGATGAATTTATAACATATATAGATATTTGATAAAAAAATAGAAATAATATAAGGAATCTTCATGATTAATAAAATATAATATGGAAAACCATATTTTTTTCAATAATAAATAGTAAAACCATTATATTGTTTACCATATTTATGGTCAAAAGGGTTTACCGGTTCCCAGCGAAAATCAAATAGATAATGTGTATAATATGAAAAAATATATTATTTAATATTATAATAGGATTTATTTTGATCTCATCAAAAAATTTTATATTATATTTTTCATTTTATTGCAACATTACCTTTATATGGTTTGATTATATTTTAAAATTTAGGAAAGTCCAATGTGTATCCTCTCCCTCACATATTAATGGATACAACATATTATCTCATACATATATATTATTTTTTTAAACGTAAATCAAATATATGTATTAAATGCCCTAAAATATACTTTTAGAATTAGTTTCATCTCAATATCATCCTTTGGAGGATACACATGCAGTCCCAAAGATGTTTCTCAATGAAGAGTTATAACTCATCACCGAGTACATTCAATTTCATATTCAATTCTAAAAAATATAAATAGTTTATATCCATTTTAAAATCAATTCTTCAGTAAATTATATATAATTTATTTTTATTATGGTGAAAATAATCCATTTTAACCAATTTTCTATCAAATTGGTAAAACAAGTTTTGTTCAGGGAGATGTGTGGACTAACATATCCAAATAGTGATATGATTAATACTCAATGTTCATAATTTATTTTTGTTAATAATGATGGATTTAATGTTTATATATGTCATTTATGGTATGACACTTTTTTAGGTTATAAGATAATGTATCTTCAATATTTAAATTCCATCGATTAGAATATAACAACATCGCACGTTTGTATCTGAGGACTAACACCTCTATGATGTAATATGGATATTTTTTAATTATTTTATTATACTGATGTTAATAATGATAAATTTAAATAATATGTATCATTATTATGTTACAATAATAATTCTATAAATTTTAATTATTATTTTCTATTGGACTCCCCATGTTTTAATCATGTTTTAATGATCACAAATCCAATTACTATTAATTAATCTCAACCTTAATTGCACATCTTGCTAATGCACTTCAGTCTCAATAATAACTACACATCATGTTTTAATGATAACAAATCTTATTGATGTTAATTACTCTATTTATTATTTATAAGTTTTATTCTTGATCAAAAATCTCACTTATATTATCAAGCATTTATATTTATGATTCAAGATCACTTACTCTCTAATGATTAAGCTTAATCCATATTATGCATATTACTATCTAAATCTAAATACAAATATTTGTCTATGTATGGAGACACCATGATGTCAGACACAGTAAGACAGACTGTGTACAAGACACAGTCACAGTCAGACAGACTCCGTGAAGGACACACTGTGACCAAGACACCATGAAGGACACACCGTGACCAAGACACCGTGAAGGACACACCGTGCCCAAGACATCGTGACCAAGACACCGTGAAGGACACACCGTGACCAAGACACCCTGAAGGACACACCGTGACCCAGACACCATGAGCTACACAATGTGAAGGACACGCCGTGACCCATACAACGTGAGCAATACATCGTGACATGGAGACAACGTGAAGCACATATGGTGAACCACATACCGTGAACCACATACCGTGAAGACCATACCATGAAGAAGACACCATTTATATAATCACTGTGAAACCGTTTCTGAGCTTTTTGTCAATATTATTTAAATAATGCTAACGGTCATATTTTATTTTTTAATGCAATTATTGTTATTTAATGAAAGTTGTTTGCATGCCCGGAAACCGTTTCTCGTACCTATGAAATGGAATCATTCCTACTACCGAAACTCATGGAATATAAGGATGATTGAGATAAAATACACGTGCGAAAGTGTGATGATACAACAAGAAGAACTTACATACACCCGAGAGCACTATGCTGAACAATAAGAACAATCTCGATCAAGAAAGAGATTGCAAGACTTTCAAAGAACTCTCATGAGTGAAATCCAACACCACTTAAGAACACGCGACAAATCAACAGATCATTTTCACTTTTATAGAACACAAGCTGAACTACGACACTCTGTTTTTCATCAGAAAAAACAGAGAAGGACTCAGAAGCATTCCTGCAGAATCCTACGAGTTCCAAGATGCATTGATAATCACTAGAGATTTCTAAACTCTTATATGTTATCTCTATGTGATTTGTTTATTTACATTCGAGCAGTGTGGTTGACTCTGTATATCTTACACACACACTGTCTCGTGCACTGAACTGGAGGATATCAAAATCCTCACTCCAAAAATCATAACTCTTGTTTACCCACATCAACTGTGGAAGAGGTCCTTGTGTGGTCCAGTCTTTATTTTGATTCCCACAAAGAATTGTGGTAGAGGTCCATGCGTGGCCTGGATAGTTTTGTAAACTATTGTTAACCCCGATTCAGGGTGTGGATCAAATTTATATAAATTTGAGAGGACTAAGTCTTGGCATGAGACTGAACCTATTTTTATATATTTTTTGAATCTTTAGTATATGTTTATAGTAAACAACATATATCTTTTATATTTCGCTGCTGTTACTTTCAAATACAAAACTATTTTCAAGCTCCATTGATAGTTAAATTAGAAAGTTTTTACACTTATTGTAAATCATTATGTTAGTAACAAAATTTATTTTAATCGTGTTGTCAAATTAACTGAGACCTAATAAATCGTTGAGAAGATAAGAGAACATTTACAATCTGTATAAATTAACTACATTTTAACTTGTTTTATAAATTGGGGGATTTTAAATACACAATATTTTAACAGAAATTTTAATTTTACCTCAATTCACCCCCCTCTTGAGTATCCACTCTGACCAACATTTGGTATCAGAGGTTTTGTTTTTGTCAAAGGATTTTTTAAATACTCTGTTTTTCAACTGTGATTTTAGTTGCACCTTTAACGATAATAAATTTTTGTTAGTTCTAAATTTTTATCTCTTTAAATTTACATTATGAAATCTAGTTATGTATAATAGACTAGAGGGTGCTACTACTAACATGCCACCTTTCTTCAATGGTACGAACTATGCTCATTGGAAGCTTAAAATGAAAATTCATTTGGAAAGAATGGGTTTTGATATTTGGACTACTATAGAATCTCAATATAAAATTCCAGCAACTGAAATAAAAATTTTGTATGACCCTACAAAGACGTCTTATGATAATAATTTTAATTCCATGAATGCCCTGTACTGTGATCTAGTAGATGAGGACTTTAACAAAATTTCTGCTTGTAAAACTGTTTTTGAAATTTTGGATACTTTAGGTGTTTCTCACAAAGGAACAACTAATGTTAACGAAATGAGATTGAATACTTATACTACTAAATATGATAATTTTAAAATGAAAACTGATGAACCCCTTTATGATATATATCTCTGGTTAACTGAGAACATCAACACAATGAATTCGGTTGGTAAAGCTGTTCCAGCAAAGGAACAAATTATGAGGATATTGAGGTATCTACTAGGCCGATGGAGAGGCACATCTATTTCAATCAGAGATTTATGTGAAATTGGAGCTCTACCTATCAAAAAACTCATTGGTAAGATTATGATGTATGAGGAAGAACTCAAGGTGAATAAAGAGGAAGAATATGAACCAAAAAGGAAATCAGTGGCTTTAAAGACTACTGCATCAAAGAACAAGGACAAAGAGAAAGCTTAAATAAGAACTGACAGTTCAACATGTGAAAGATCAGACTCTGATAGTGATGCTGAAATGGCTCAGATATCCAGAAGGTTTAAGAAATTTTATAGGAAGAAGAAGTTCTTCAGAAAACCAAATTACAATGGAAAGTATGACAATAAGGGAAATTGGAATAAGGATTGGAAAAATCCAGATAAAGTTGATGAAATTGTTTGCTATGAGTAAAAAAGAAAAGGGCACATTAAAGAAGATTGCCCAAAGCTAAAATTCAAGAAGAAATATGATTACAAGGACAGTAAGTACAAGAAAGCTATGAAGGCTACCTGGAGTGCTTCTGAAGACAACACAAGTGAAGATGAAATGTATGAATCTAAAATGAAACGTACCAACATGTGTTTCATGACAAACACATCTGAGGTAACCTTAGATACTCTTGCTTTAAATTCTTATTAATCTGGAGATGATGTAGAATCTGATTCGGATTCTAAAAACATGACTACTGTGGAATTATTTTAATATTGTTATATGTTGGAAGAGACATAAAATGAAGTTAAGGATATGTAAAAATCATTGAAGAAACAACATGCTCTCAATATAACTGTTAAAACTGAACTTACTATTGAAAAAGAGAAAAATTCTCAACTGTTAAAAGAGAACAATGAACTGAAAATGTCTAATGAGAAACTCATAAAGTACATAGAGAAGTTCATAAATGTTAAATATACTCTAACTAAAATTCTTGGACAACAAGTGGCACCAAAATACACTACTCGAATAGGCTACAAACCTGGACAGAGACAGATTAAAAAGAATAGATTTATTCCTAAATCTGGACAGAATACAGCTAGTTCTAGTTCTGGACATTCATACGCTTCAACCAGTTATTCATATGGTTATAAATAAAATAATGTTTATCTTTCAAAATCTATTGATTCTGTAAATTATATGAGACCCATAAGACAAATATATGTACCTAAAGCTTTGATGGATAACCTTTCTGGACCTAAGAAGATATGGGTACCAAAATCATTTCCAATCTAAATCTATTTTTTTGGAAACATGCTTAATGAGTTCTCACAAGAAGGGATGGTACATGGACAGTAGATGTTCAAGATATATGTCTGGAGATTATTCAAGTTTCAAAAGTTTAATAATGGTTGAAGGAGGCCATGTTATCTTTGGTGATAATTTTAATGGAAAGATCATCGGTATAGGCCATATTGGTAACAATGATTCAGTTTTAATTTCTAAAGGTTTATTTGTTGATGGACGTAAATATAATATGTTAAGTATTTCTCAATTTTGTGATGATGGTTTTAATTTTCAGTTTTAAAATGATTCCTGTTATGTTTTTTACACTAAAAATGTCTTATTATTTTATGCTTTAAGAATTGAAAATGTCCATGAAGTTGATTTAAATTCCTTAGCAATGAAAAATGTTACCTGTTTAAATTCTTTTTATAAAGTTTCTTGGATTGGGCATAGAAGATTAAGACACTACAACATACATTCACTTAGAAAACTGACTAGGAAGAACTTGGTTAGAGACCTACCAAAACATGAGTTTCCAAATGATAAAGTGTGTAATCCCTGCCAAAAGGGAATGAAACATAAAATACTTTAAAATCTAAGAAATAAGTCTAAACTTCTCAACCTCTCGAGTTGGTTCACATGGATTTGTTTGGACCATCTAGAGTTTCTAGCTTAAACGGGAAATGCTTTGTCTATGTCTTAGTAGATGAATTTTCTAGATATACTTGGGTATACTTCATATCTCACAAAAGTGAATCTTGTTCTTACTTTATTAAATATTCGAAATCTGTAGAAAACCTCAGTGAACTTAAGATTAAAACTCTAAGAAGTGATCATGGTCATGAGTTTGAAAATCAAGATTTTGAATCTTATTTCTCATAAAATGTCTATAGTCATAACTTTTCATCTCATAGGACACCTCAGTAGAATGGTTTATTATAAAGAAGAAATAGAACCCTTCAAGAAATAGCTAGAACCATGCTTAATGAGTATGACCTGCCTATTTATTTTTGGGCTGAAGCTGTAAATACAGCTTGTTATATCATTAATAAAGTCTTAATTAGACCTGTTCTTAAGATGACCCCTTATAAACGTTGGAACAATAGAAAACCCAAAGTTAGTTACTTTAGATTATTTGAATGTAAAGTATCTATTCTCAATACAAAAGATATTCTTGATATGTTTTCTTCTAATATTGATGAGGGGATCTTTCTTAGTTATTCTTTAACCAGAAAATCCTATAGATTTTTCAATAAAAGAACCATGTGTGTGGAAGAAACTATTAACAAAATGTTTGATGAAACTGATCCACATGAGCTTAAAACCACTCTTGAAAATCTTGAAGAAGATTTGAGTATTATGGAACTTACTGACAAATATAAAGAACTTGCTATAAAGACAACCAGTTTTGGACGTATTCCAGAATCTTCTTCTAATGAACTCGATCCAAGAGAAGAGCCTGAACTTTCTAGTCCCACCTTTACTAGATCAACTAGAATTCTAAAGAATCATCATATAGATGCTGTTGTAGAAAATCTGGATAGAGGGACACATACTAGAGCTTCTCTTAGAAATCAGGTTGAACATCATTCCTTCTTGTCACATCTTGAACCTAAAAACATTGATGATGCTATTAATGATGAATTTTTGTTGATTTCCATGCAAGAAGAACTCAATCAGTTTGAAAGAAATAACGTTTGGAATCTTGTTGAAAGACCTAATGAAACATTCACAATAGGAACTAAATTTGTGTTTAGAAATAATATAGATGAATCTGGTAACATAGTTAGAAACAATGCTAGGTTTGTTGCACAAGTCTATAGTCAAGAGGAAGGTATTGACTATGAGGAGACTTTTGCTTCAGTAGACAGATTAGAAGCTATTAGGATTTAATTACTTATATAGCACATCTATATTTAAAACTATATCAAATGGATGTCAAGAGTGCATTATTAAATGGTTATATTGCTGAAGATTTTTTTTTTGAACAACCACCAGGTTTTTCAAACCCTCATTTTCCAAATCATATTTTCAAATTATCAAAATCTTTATATGGTTTAAAGAAAGCTCCACGATCTTGGGATGATAGATTGCGTAATTTTCTAATTTATAATGGTTTTATAAAAGTTATAGCCGACCCTACTCTTTTTATATAATGAATTTCTAAATAAGTTTTAGTTGTACAAATTTATGTAGATGATATTATTTTTGGATCATCAAAAACTACATTATGTACTGATTTTTCTAAAATGATGCAAAATGAATTTGAAATGAGTTTAATTGGTGAACTTAAATTCTTTCTTGGATTTCAAATCTTTCAAAATGATGATGGAATTATTTTAACTCAATTTAAATATACCAGAGTTCGTTTAAAACATTTTGGATTGGATAGCACAAAAGGTAGTGACACTCCCATGAGTACCACCTATATGTTGGATCTTGATGAAGATAGTAAATCTGTTAATCAAAAAATTTATAGAGGAATGATTGGAAGTATACTGTACATGACTTCTAGTCATCTTGATATCATGTTTAGTGTGTATATGTGTGCTTGTTTTCAAGTAAAACATAAAGAGTCGAATTTATATGTTGTAAATAGAATTTTTAAATACCTCAAGCATAATCCCAATTTAGGAATATTCTATCCCAATAGACAATCATTTGAAATAGTTAGTTATTCTGATGCTGATTTTTCTGGATGTATGTTAGAGAGAAAAATCACCTCTTGAACATGTCACCTTTTAGGCAAGTCACTTGTATTATGGTGTAGTTAGAAACAAAATTTTGTTGCATTATCTACTGCAGAATCTGAATACATAGCTTCTGGAAGTTGTTGTGCACAAATTTTGTGGATGAAACACACATTACAAGACTATGGATATAAATTCAGAGATGTCCCGATAAATTATGATAAATCATGTGCTATTAATATTTCGAAGAATCATTTTTCTCATTCTAGGAAGAAACATATTGATGTAAGTCATCTCTTTTTGAGGGATAATTATCAAAAAGGTGATATCACTTTGGAATTCATTGGTACTGAATATCAACATGCTGATATATTCACTGAAAAATTATATTCTGAAAGATTAGACTATATCATACATGATCTTGGTATGACTAATCATACATAGATATCTTACTGATCTTAATGTTTAATACTTTACTCTATTTTACATTACGGTTTCATACTCACTGTTTTATAGTTACTGTTTCATGCATACGTTCTCACCGTTAAGACCTTGTGCTCACGGTCTGTCAACTCACTATCTCATCGTGACGTCCACCAACTATCTCACCGTGATGACTTTTTTTCATCACACCGTAATGCCTACTCACGGCCTCACCGTGAAGATTATTTATACTCTTACTTTAACCCGTATCACTGTAATTTTTATTTCACCAATAATTTATTTCCCATATTTTTGTTTTTATGACGTTTGACATTCCCAAATGATAAAACATAAGGGTTTCATTCGATTACTTACCTGAACTATGTCCTGAATATTCTCACTCTTGAAAACCTTATCCTTTTTCACCTGAACCTTCAGTGGATGCCAAGGATGAAGCGTCCGTCTTCACCCACGTCTGAGAAGTGCTTCTCTAAGAAACCGAAGAGAATACCAAGGATACCTCCCGAAGGACCTCTAAACCCAAACATGGTAAGCCGTACTCTTGTACCTGAAAATGAGATTTTCCCTGAGTGGATGCTATCTAGGAATTCGTTAGTTTTGAATGTTTTAAGAGAACAAGGATGGATTTAAAGGTCCTCTAGACATGATAGACCGATTTACCTGAGATTGTTATCTCAATTATAGAAATATGTGAAGTTTTCCTTTGATTTTGGAGAAAACTTTATGGTGACCAGCTAGATCAGTGGTCAGGAGTGTTCTTTCACCTCAAGGATGTGGGCTGCATGTCTAAGATTTCCACATGAAGGAGTTTGTGAAGACTACCGGAGAGACCCTCCTCCATCATCCAATATCTTCGATCTGGAAAATGATTTGGGATCCTTAACTGGTAATGGAACCAAGAGAAGGGCTATAGATGCAGAGCTAGATAGAGAAACTAGGCTTCTATTCAAATTTGTTCATAATTTAACCAGTCTAAGAAAAGGCGATTTTTTTGTAATGAATTATCAGGATGTGTTCCTGATTCACCTGTTGAAGAATGGCCACAAGATCAACCTATGCTTGTATTTTATTAACCAAATCTATGATCTGATTATAGAAACTTCCAAATAAACCTCCTTGGATTACTCAAGGATGATTTCAGCTATGCTAGTTTCCCAAGTAATGGTTGGACCGAATGAAGAAAAGTTAGAGGAATTTGATTTCTGCTTATACAAGCCTATCATCAGAAGGATGAAGATTAGTCGGAACTCCTGGAAGAAGCAATGGGTTAAGGATAGTGATCAATTGTATAAGAAGTTTAATCCTTTTGATTATCCAAGAAGACCTAAGAACCTAACTGATTCTAGTTTGGAACCAGATGAAGTGGCTGAGTATTCAGAAGAAGAAGATGATGAGGAAGTGGAAGCTAAAGATTCACCATGAGAAGAGGCTGAAATACCACAAGTGGAAGAAGCTCCTATTGAAAATGAAAGGACTGATGTCCCTGCTATTTTACCTTCTGAAATACCTCAAGGAGAGGAAGTTGCTATTGGTTTGAGAGAAGAGGAAGATCCTGCTTCTTGTGAGGATTTCAATCCCGGAAATCGTCCTACGACTGCAAGAAAATTGATTTTCCTGATTTAGAGAAGGAAGCAACCATAGGGATAGATCCTGTGTAAGTGGATCTCCCTGTTGAGAATGAAGTCAATCTGGAAGCACAATCAGTGGGACAATTGGTTCCTGAGATAATTTGTTCTACTAAAGAGAGGATGGAAATTTCCTTTCACCTGGGAAGGCAAGAGTTTTCTGAATAGATTAGAGATGATCCTATGGATCTGGACCACGTTGTTGAGCCTATGGTCTTTGAAATGGAATCACAATTTCAGGGGGAGGAGCCTCAAAACCATTATATTATAGAAGATGCATCTTCTGAACCTTCTCAACCTACGGTCACATACTCTATGTACACCCGTTATGTTTTCCCAACCTTTAATGATGTGAATGAGTCGCAGAAAATGACTACAACTAGAATGGATCTCTCTTATGTGTTTCAACTGAAGTCTGTAGTACATCCAGAACCAGAACCAAAACCAGATCCCCATTCTCAATCTAAATCAGAATCTGAGTATGAAGTTGAATCTGAACCGCAACCAAGACCTTCTCCAATTCCTTCACCTGCACTCTTACCCGAGCAACAATCCTTTGTAACTAAAGATGATATGAAAGTCTTTGGAGTGACTCTTTTAGCTGGTGATGAGAAAATCTTATCCACTCAACCTCGTCTAGTGACTCAACATAGTCAAGAAGATGCATCAATTCTCTTGGAAAATATTATATTGCATATTCAACCAAGGGTGATACGAGAAATTCAAGAAGTTAGAGTAGAAAATATGATACTGTGTGATGATGTTTCAAACCTGAAAATTATGGTAGCAAACTTACAGAATGATTTGTCAATGAGATCAGAGCCTGCTCCTATTTCTACCCCAGCACCTGTTGTTACTTCTCCTAAGTAAACTGATTCCTAGCATTCTATAGAGATTGTGTCTCAAGTGAATCCATATCTACTATTATTTTATGAAAAGATTGGAACAAGACACACCAAGATGCTGGAACGCATGAGGGAGCTTGTAGAAAATCTGAATAATCTCATAAATGAATACACTAGATGTCTGCAGAATGTTTGGAAACAACTCAAAGTTCTATCCATAGCCGTAAAAGCTTCTCCTACTTCTGGTCAACTTTATGTTCCTCCTTTGGATGATTATCTGCTGAGATCCATAATCATGTAATAAATTCATAATTCCTTTAGTGGATTGGATCAATCTTCTTTGTCAGAAGTGGTTAAGAACAGTGATCAAGCATTGGATTTTGTTATAATCCATTCTAAGATAGCCAATGATGCTAAAAAGGAGATCACCAACAAAATTGATTTTTATCTCACCCGGTTTTCTCCAAAAGTGACATGACAAATCAATTTATGTTTCTTGTGGAAAACATGAAAATCCATCCTCAAACTCAAGATTTTAAAGCTCATGTTCAGAAGCTTACAGAGTTCACCAGTTTGTTGGACAAATTCATGGAGAATAAGGATGATTTTTAAAAGTCTATGAAATATGGGGGTGAAATCATTACTGAATTCATCAATATTTTGAAGCCATATCTTCATGTGTAGAGTACTGCTATACTTGCTCCATCTGTTGAAACACTTAGAACTGGTATACCTGCCTTAGCCTCAACTTCCATGTCATTAAACCAAGCTCTTTCTAAGATCTGGCTAGCCATTCTTGACCAACCGCAGCCTAGATATTCTACTAGTCCTACTTTGGATCCATCCATTTTAAGGTCTACCCTTACCCTCTTTGTATACCACATCTATGCCTTCTTCTACATCAGCACCATCTCCAACTGCTGATAAAGTTAAGGAAAAGGTGGATCCCAGAAGAGTCTACGGACGGTTTCTGTTTTCTTTTTTGATGGGATGTCATTTGTTGTTTAATGTTTTTATTTATCATGTATGTTTTTTTCTAAACCTTTTCAATGACAAATGCAGTGTTTCCCTTTATTTCTCTCTACTTTTTGATAATCCCAATAGGGGGAGAAACACTAAAAGAATCAGTACTATAATGAGATATGTTATTATCAATACTATTATTCTCTAATTTTTGCTATTCTACTAGGCTAGTTTCATTAATGGTACATTTCTTTTATATATTGACTATACATGTTTATGATCATCAAAAAGGGGGAGACTGTTGGACTCCTCATGTATTAAACATGTTTTAATGATCACAAATCCTACTACAGTTAATTAATCTCAATCTTAATTACACATCTTGCTAATGCACTTCAGTCTCAATAATAAATACACATAATGTTTTAATGATAAAAAATCTTATTGATGTTAATTACTCTATTTATTATTTACAAGTATTATGCATGATCACAAATCTCACTTATATTATGAAAACATTATATTTATGATTCAATTTATCTTACCCTATAATGATTAAGCTTAATCCATATTACGCATATTACTATCTAAATCTAAATACAGATATTTATCTAAGTACAGAGACACCTTAATGTTTGACATAGTAAGACATACTGTGTACAAGACACAGTCACAGTCAGACAGACACCGTGAAGGACACACCGTGACCAAGAAACCGTGAAGGACACACCATGAAAAAGACACCGTGAAGGACACACCGTGACCAAGACACCGTGAAGGACACACCGTGACCAAGACACCGTGATGGACACACCATGACCAAGACACCATGAGCTACACACCGTGAAGGACACACCGTGACCCAGACACCCTGAGCTATACAGCATGACATGGAGACACCGTGAAACACATACCGTGATGCACATACTATGAACCATATACCGTGAACACCATACCATGAAGGAGACACCGTTTACATAATCACTGTGAAACTGTTTCTTAACTTTTTGTAAATATTATTTAAATAATGCTAGCAGTCATATTTGAGGTTTTTAATGCAATTAATGTTATTTAATGATCATTGTTGGCATGTTAGGAAACTATATCTCGTACCTATGAAAAAGGAAACATTACAACTGCTGAAACTCGTGGAATATAAGGAAGATTGAGGTGCAGTAAAAGTGCACAAGTGTGACGATACAATAAGAATAACTTACATACACCCGAGAGAACTGTGATGAACAAGAAGATGAATCCCGAGAAAGAAAGAGATTTCAATACTTTCTATGAACTCTCATGAGTGCAATCCAACACCACTAAAGAACACACGACGAATCAAGAGAACATTTTCAGTCCTGTAGAACAGAAGCTGAACTACGACACTCTGTTTTTCAACAGAAAAACCAGAGAAGGACTCAAAAGCATTCCTGCTGAATCCAATGAGTCCTAAGATGCATTAATAATCACTAGAGCATTCTAAACACTTATTTGTTCTTTCTAAGTGATTTTTTATTTACTTTCGAGCAGTGTGGTGTACTATGTATATCTTACACACACTGTCTCCTGAACTGAACTAGAGGATATCAAAATCCTTACACCAAAACTATTAACTCTTGTTTACCCACGTCAACTGTTGAATAAGTCCTTGTGTGGCCTGGTCTTTGTTTTGTTTCCCACAAGGAACTGTGGTAGCGGTCCCAGCATGGCCTGGACAGTTTTGTAAACTATTTTCAACTCCGATACAGGGTATGGATCAAATTTATATAAATTTGAGAGGGCAAAGTCTCAGCTTGAGACTGAACCTCTTGTTATATGTGTTATGCATCTTTAGTTTATGTTTAAATTATACTAAATATATCTTTTATATTCTACTGTAGTTACTTTGAAATACAAAACTATTTTAAAGCTACTTTGATAGTTAAATTAGAAAGTGTTTTCTCTTATTGTCAATCAGTAGGTTAGATTCAAAAGTTATTTTAATCGTGTGGTTAAAATAACTAAGACCTAATCAATGTTTGAGAAGCTAAGTGAGCATTTACAATCTGTATAAATTCACTACAGTTTAACTTGTTTTATATATTAGGGGATTTTAAATAGACAATATTTTAATAGAAATTTTAATTAGAACTCAATTCACACCCCTCTTGAGTATCCTCTCCGACCAAAATTTTCATTTCATTCTTTCAAACTATCAAAAATTTGAAGCCTCATTTTTTTAATACAAATGGATTGTTCTCTTTATGATGTTGTATAATTTTTCACTCAAATTTTTTTTGTGTGCATAATATGAAATGTCAAAATTATGAATAAATATTATTATTATGTAATTTTTAGTATATAAAGGATATGAATCCATGACCATTGTGATATTTTAATCTTCTATAGGGAAAATATAGTATTTCTTATCATATAAAATATTTCTTGAATATATTTAGTAAAAAATATTGGGAAATGGTATTAATATTATAAATTCGTTGAAATATAAATTCGATATAAAAATTAATGTGCGTTAATGTTCATGATCTATATAATATACAATAATCAAAATTCAGTAACGACCAACAACTTGTTAATTGAGATTGTAACAAAATCCCTAATGCCAATATACATACTATTTCTTATCAATTCACATAAAAATTATAATTAATACCGACTTATTACAAATATATTACAATATCATAATAATACATATGTTACTATGTATCACTCTTATATAAATTAAAATTAAAATTTTATTGAAAATTTCATCATTAAAATTAACTCTTTGCCGAAAATATTCTTTTTTCCATGAATGTTTTAGTTCAATGGTTCTTATACATTTATATGGGTTAATGTTACATCATATCTAGAATTTTAATTATTTTTTATATATAATATTTTTTTATAAAATACATTCATATATTTTATTACAAATGAATTATAGTCAATAATATGAAATGATTTTTTCTAAAAGGTCAATTTTATTTATCATTGACTATATTAGGAAAAGGAATATAAACCAATATTTCTAATTTCCATCTGAATAAGTCATTCTTTTCATAAGTTTGAATGAATATTTTAACATAATTTATATATAATGAGTACTATTTCCCTCTATCTTGAGTATTTTTTTGAACATTCATTTCTATGTTTCTTAGTTCTATATTATTGAAATTTATTTTCTTAATATTATATAATTGATTTTTTTAACAATACCAAAGCAAAAGGATATTTTCTGATGTTTTCAAGGAATGGTTTAAATGGCCATTAAATTTATATATCATATATTTCAATATATTATTTTCATTTTCCATATCATATAGGATATGATCTAATGATATAATAATCATTATTCATCTTGATTTATTATGATTAAGATGATATAAATACGATTCTAGGAAACCCAGTTCATTTCCATGGGTTAATTCAATTATGATATAATCGTTATATAACCCATATCATTAAAATCAGTTTTACTTTGAAAAAAATATGAAGGATTATAAAACCCATTTATTTTCCATGGGTTATAATATAATTATATAATTAATGTTTTATGATATTCCTAAAAACATATGAATTTTTTTGTGTATATGATGTGAACCCCTAAAATTATATATCCCATTAATACATAATTTAAAATATGGATGTCTCATTATATAATATTTATGGGAATGGGATGTGAACCCAGTTAGGTTTGTAATTTTATCCATGATAAATGTTAAGGGAGTTAACAATGACTATGAAAATGATGTAATTGGGAGTAAACCATATCATTTATGATATAATTGCTAGCTATCCTTCAATAAGAAAATTATTAAATTTTTTTAAGTGCATCAATAAATAAATTTATTATACTTTTGATATTTTCATATCAGCAAGGACTTTTTATTTTTTGTACTATATATGAATGGATTATGATTTTATTCAATATCAATGACTTATTCCATTATTTATTATTAATTTTCATTAACCTTTTGTGTATTATTATTGTATGTCATGGTTATGATTCAATACACTTATTCGTATCTAATGATCACTTATTGTCATTGATTTTGGTCTCTTTTTAACCAAAAGTGAGAAACATATCATACCCTTTCATATGTTACATTTAACCAGGTAATAAAGAATAATTTTCAACAACATATTCTTTAGATGTGTAATATGTGATAGGAAAATTTTTGGGAGATATTTATGATCATTAATGAATTATTACAAATACATATATAGTTATCTATGACTCGAAATTATTATGATTTTGGTGTGTGTATTATTTTGAGATCAATTCAACACTAATATAAAATATTGTAATATATATATATATATATATATCAAATTATCAGGTATCCTCATTTTGTAATAATGATGGTTTTTTAAACATTATTCATTAGATTGAGAAAATTGCTAAAAAATTTCTTATAAGTCTATATATATGAAAAAATTTCAATCATTGGAGAATTATTGATTATGTGGTATTTCTTGAAAATAAAATCCTTTATTGAAACTGGAAATTAGACTAACCTATGGCATATAATAACTATAGTGATGTTGACCCCAATAAGCCTATAGTAGGTTCCTAGTAGAACTATAAAATAATATATAAAATAATCAAATTTTAAAGGAACTAACAAATTAGTTGTTATTAAAAACATGATTTCATTCATGATACCAATATTATATTGGGAATATAAAATATGTAAAAATAAAAAACATAAGGTAAAAATTTTCATCCTTCAAAACACATTAAATGATCATTTTTTCATAATATAGGGAAAGTAAAAAAAAGTATGGGTGAGTTAATATACTATATAATGGTTATGTATAAAAAGAAATCACGAATCAATATGAATAATCAACTTGGTATTGTTGATAATTGACCAAAACTACCATTTAAATTTCTATATAAGGTGTAATTAGTATGAAAGGATTAAAAAATAAAAAACGTCCCATTTAATAAAAAAATAGAATGAAATGAATACATATATAATGAAATGTGAAAATCTCATCGATTAATAATAGTAATAGAATAAATTAAATTGAAGGTTATTCCTAATTAATAGATTTCATTTTTAATGTAGATAAAAACATATACTTTGAAGTCCATTCAGGTGATAGTTTAAGACTATAGGTTGAAACATATTTAATTTGGATAAAATATTTGCGTCATGAGACCTATCGATTAATTGAGGGGATATATAATTTCAAAGCCTCGCATATGGTGGGATGTCCAAATCATTCCTCATATATCAAATAATTGATTTAATTCAAAAATATATGCCTTATAAAACCTCGATATTTAGAAAATAATAATTAATTATCAATATTTCTCTTGATAATAAAAAAACTATAAATGAAAAGACAATATGTAACATAGTTATATGGTTTAGGCAATAATAATATCAATGATAAATAATTTCGATATTTAAAGAAAACCTAATATTCAATGGTCTCTAGAATGTTAATAACTCAAGGCGATGTTAATTAGTAAACAATTATTTAACGAAGTTATAGTCAATTCTATCCATCATAAAAATAATCGTATGTTATTTAGAGTAAGGATAATGATTGTTTCAATATAGATTATTCCAACTTAATTAATAACATGGTTTCATATGATGGATAAATTGATATATAATTAAATAACTCTTAAAAATATTATTGAGAAAAAGAAAATTTTAATTTTGAGATAAATTTTCAAAAATAGTTTCCATAAAAATAAGATTTTATATGTTTTTTTTAAAAAAATATATTTTAAATGTTATGAATTAATATTCCAATAAATATTGGGTTTTAATTCCATAAAATATAAAAATAATATTCCATCCACATTTTAAAAAGGACCGAAGCATTACATGTTTGAAAAGAGAAAAGAATATTCATTTGATAAAATTTTTTATAAAAAAATAAACACTTAAAAGTGAAATTTAATAATTTTTTTTAAATGGTTAATGAATAATTATTTGAAAACATGTTTTTTTATGAAAATGTATTTCCGACCAAGGGGAAAAATGTAGTCATATTTTACTAAAAAATATCCTCAATAATTTTAAATTCTAAAGAGTGGTATGTGGTTCTATAATATTAGAAATATCATCGATATTGATAGTATAGGAAATATAAGTGTATCTGAAACAATTATCATATATTTTTCATTAATGAATATTTAAAATATTTTTAATCTCAATTTTAATGAGTTTTGAAACTAAAAACATAAAATGATCATAATTTTAAAGTGATAAATAATCGAGGAGTTGACTATATATAGAAAATTTGTATCTATGTTAATTAAAATTAAACAATAAATAGTTATTACAAATAATATATACACATAATCATATAGTATAAAAATCAATAAAGTTGGTGTTTAAACCAATGAATTGAAATTGAGTCATAAAATTCATTAACACTTGATATCTTTTTTTGAAACCCATAAATAATATAATACAAATTGAAACCTAAAATACCATGAATAGTAAGTAATTTCTAAAATTATGTGTCTATAAGATATCATATAAAACATATAAAATAAACTTGGTGCATAACATTACAATATGCTTCAATGAAAAGAAAACGAGATAGAATAGCTTACTATACATATTATATTATAGGAATGATCATTAACCTCTAGTATAATTGTTAAAAAATAATATTAACTTATAGAAGAACAATATTATTATTTATAGTGTTATATATGATCATTTAATGACACCTTCTCACCTTTATGTAAATAATCATTCAAAATTTTCATCTTTTTATGTGGGAATTGAATTATGGTTTTAATTCTATTTTCAATTGTTATTATATATTCCTCCTAATTAGGTAATTATTTATTAATATAAAAAAGGAAATAATTATTTTAAATATCATATATATTAATTATTAATTTATTAATACTCTTCTAAAAAAATTTAATGATATTAAATAAAGTACGTAGTTCGGGGAGATAGTTGGTCATATGTTTGCATGAACGTTATTTCAATATTCTTATCATATTGGAAAAAAACTAAATTGCATTTACATGAATAAATTTTCATTATAATATCATTATTATATCATATATATACCTTGATTTTATTAAAATCATTGTTAATACATTACCTATAATGTGTGAATGAATCTCATTTCTTCGCACAATCGTAGTCTATCGTACACATGAACAATGTTAATATATAACCAAAAAATGTAATTACTAATGGTATATTTAATATAGTAATTAAATAATAATATGTACATCAATAAAATTGTATATATCTTATATAAATATTAACTCCATAATTATTCTTAACTATGAATGGTGGTAATAGAAATATAGGACAATATATCATGAGTTATTAGTCCACCAAAAACCAGAATAATGTTGTCATAAAACATTTTATGGATGTGTATTATTTTTTAGATCATAAAATTAACAAAAAAAATATTATTATATTAATTACAATTATTTTTTATTATATAATCATTTTAAAAATTAATAATTTACATGTCACAACCCCCTCCCCACAAAGTGTGCCCCTCCTGGGCCAGCAATGTGAAAATGGAGATAATGACCCCCGAGTCCCTCCAATAGTAGGCCCCGGGTTGGTGAGTAGCACCAACGGTATAATAAACACACAAATGGGAGGCATTACCCTCTAAGAGAACACATGAGAAAGAGAGATATAAGATAGATACCATCCAACTCCAAATCAGAATTGAAATATAAAAGATACACATGTAAATATATGAAATGTCATTAAAAAGTACTACAATTGAAAGGAATAACTAAAAGTACCCAAAAAAAGTAAAATAGCAGCGACTGCATGCCCTAACAGCTCCTCCAACCACAATCTAGTAGTAACCATCTTAATATCCAACCTGCTCCATGTGACCTAAAAACAGTTTATATATGCGTAGGGTGAGTATAACAATATACATAGTAGGATCCTCCCCGAAGCCTCTCATGAAAAATTAATGAAATCATGTTAAAGCACGGTGATCAACATGGAAACTAACTCATCTTATAAGTAGGTATACAATGTTCCCAACCTCACCATGTTTACTCTCAACAACTAATGTATAAAATAATATATTATATAGAAAATGATATCAAGGGTACCACGCTACTACTTCCCCACTGGTTTTCCACATTGACCCAACAACATACGTCATCTACATCACTCTCCAAAGGCTTGCCCGCATACTCCTGGGCTAAGCTCCATAATCTGCACCATGTGCACCACAATGTCTTCCCAAAGACACCTGAGAGAAGATCCACACCATCCTCACAACCAAAAGTAACCAGGTAGTTTTTGGGACCCACCAAAGACTATATAACGTGTATGAGACGTCAGGTATTATACCTAAAGCCATTACAGCCCATAAGCCGAGTAAGGATCCTCAAGCCACCACAACCTATACACGTTACTCCTATAGTAGTCCATATGATACTCTATTAATAATATATGTGTGGAAAAATCCACAAGACATTATAGCCCTCTAAACATATATTGGGAAATCTAACTGATGTGCCAAATGGCACTAGTATCTACCAAGAGAAGAGAGCGAGGTCAAAGGGGGTATTCAGCCATTCACCCTCCCATCATAATGTTGGGGAAACCACCCCTAGGGGATCAGATTCCCCGAGGTGCTAGTTGACCTCACTGAAAGGGTGGATTAGCATATAGAAACACCAAAAGTAAATAATATATAACTCCCAACCACACTATGGGAATAACCTAGTCTTAGTCTCAACTCCAGCTAACTTCCCTCGGACTCCGGGTTGCTATTTCTAAGGCTAGGTATCCTATAAGCACACAAGCAATTAAAAAACATCATTAGGTTAATTCATTCTCTTTTTCATCAGTTCCAATTTCTGTTAATTAATTATTCTCACATTAATTACCCATGAACACAAACACATTAAACTACATCAGCATCACATTCAATAACAATTATTCCTTCAAAGATTCAACATCACCTTTAAATTCTAGCATCTCCATCCCCATGGATCATCATCATTTAATCAATATTTCATTACAAAAATTACTTTCACATCTTCCCAGGATTTCTAGAAAGGAAACCTATGCTAATAAAACCATGATGGCTCAACACGGTGAGTAGATGTACTACCCGTCGAGTCTTTTCCGCCTATAGAATGAGCCTAGACCCATCCTCCCTCGAGAAGCTAGACACAGAAAGCACGTGTCATACCCCACACGTCTTTGCCTCCTTCGGATGAAGGGTAAGCAATACCATATGCCTTGAGCAGTAGGGACAAGTAAAGAAGATAAACATTCAATCAGAGTCACCACGCATCCAACAAACACGTCCATCCCATTCCTTCATCATTTTTGTCCTCCCTAACACCCACATGCATAAACCAATGCATCTCGCCACTGTAGAAGTCATCCTCTTCCACAACCACAAGTCCTCCTTGCCTCCACATACCAAAACACCCCTCTAGGGTAACATCATCGCACAAGAAGTTGGAAAACAAACATCACATCAAATGGGCTCTCGGGCCTTTAACAAGGCATCTATCCTTCATACGTAATGAGCACTCATGGCTCTAAATCACAAGGAACTCGGCCTTACGGACAAGAGGGTAACTAAGAACCCTACCAGGCATTATCTTTTATCAACCAATCAATTCTTTATTCCCTCTTAATTGACAGATTCAAATTGTAGGATCCAATTCCGGGAGACCTATTCAGTAAGATATCATAAAATATTTAACATGCTTACTATGCCAATTTGATTAACATCAAATTAAAACAACTACAACAACGGATACAACCAGATTCATTTACATGCTTCATTATCTTTAGCCAATAGATTATTAATTAATTTCATCTTTACATTCTTTATCAATTTTCATCAAGAACGAACAACTGAAAAAAGCAAGCATAGATATCACTCTATCTAGCAAAACATGAGGTAAACTATTATCACGGTACAAATCAGCAATAACAATCGATCAAACCAATTATTTTAATCTAGTTCAAGTATATAATTAGCTCAATTACAATGTGATCCAATGGGTTAAATCATATTATCTCTATAATTGCACATAAACAATTAGAGAAGCCATGAATCCCCTACCTCAATGGTTTTCGAGGAAACCCACAACGGTCGAAGAATGCCCAAGGAGACCAGGATAATTCCCCAAGGATCCTCCCTATATCTCCTCGCCAAACACAACCAAGACCAATGATCATCACAAACATCATACACACAGCTATATCTACCCATAAAGGGTGTGGATCTATGATCCCGAGAGAAAAGGAGGAGTGGAACTTGGAAGATCTAAGAAACCAAACAAAAAGGATCACTTACCTCAAGAAACTGGCCTCGATTCATGAAAATAAGGAACCGAATTGCCTCCAAAATGCTTGGGAGAGGTTCTTCCACCTCGAAGGAAGGGTAATACTGAGTTATGGCCTCATATGGGCTTAAATGAGGCGATTAAAGGCAAAACGAGTTAGATCCACAATTATAGGATCTACCTTTATGTGCCCGCACTGTTAGTTTGCACGGTTTAACAAACCGTGTGCTAACCGTGCATTAGCTTCGGCCTTGACAAACCCTCCTCGCACAGTTAGTCCAATTGGTTAGGCAAACTGTGCGCTAACCATGTGTTAGACACTACCCTCAAGACCTGCCTTGCACGGTTCCGCTGCACGGTTTAGGAAAACCATTCGCCAAACCGTGTGAAAGCTATTATGCTTTAATTTTCATCAGAAGTCCACCCAAACGCACCCCGAAGTCACCATGACTTCCAGGAACACCTCTAGTACCGCATTTTAACAAAGTAATGGACTGGAGAGGTCTGGTACATTACATCATATACCTCTCAAAACATTCTCATCCTCGAGATTCAAAAACCCACCTAAAGGGAAATTGAAACAGGTTCTGAACAACTACCCACCATGATACCCCTCAAAATAGAGAAAGCCACCAATGCAATGAACGAATCATCTCATAAACATGAAGGTTTAATAACCATATAAGGAATCGTAATTAGATGAAAGAGTTAAACATTAAACAACCCTTGGTACTGAGCACATATTCGTGACTCACGTTCCCATGAGCTCTCCCCCATGCCACTGTGTCACCACAAGACAAGAACTAAGGGGATGGAATGCATGCGCAACAACTTCTCTATGTGGTCTTAGATCTCCACAGGTCACTCCTAAATGGTGTCCTCATCATCAACATCGATGTCTCCCTAGTCGATGATGTGGGAGTCGTCATGGCGATAATGACGGAGCTGTGATACATGGAAAACTTCTTGTATCTGACTCATCTGAGGGGGATGTGCTACTCGATATGCCATAGGTCCTGCACGATCTAACACCTCGAAAGGCCCAACAATGTTGGGAGAACGCTTAATCCCACAACCAAACCTTTTCTGCCCATGATGGCGAGTCACCTTCATAAACACATGATCCCCAACATTAAACTCTAAGGGTCTCCTTCCTTGATCGGCATATGATTTATAACGATCTTGTGATGCATTCATCCTCTCACGAATCACCTAAACCACTCTATTGTATTCTGCACTAGTTCCTCTATGAGAATTGCTGACTCTTCGACCCCAGTACAGCACAAAAGAGAACAAAAATTTCGGCCAAACAATGGATCAAATGGCGCCATACTGATGGTGGATTGGAAACTATCACTGTAAGCAAACTCCACCAAGTGTAAGTTCCTCATCCATGAACCTCCAAAGTAAATAACACAAGAGCATAACATATCTTCAAGATTCTTGATGGTTATCTCTATCTGGCCATCAATTTGAGGATGAAAAGTAGTGTTAAGGCATAGATGAGAACCAAAATCTTGCTGGAGACCTCTCCACACCCTGGAGGTAAAATGAGGATCTCGATCAGAAATGATCGTCCATGGGACTCCATGAAGTCTCACCACCTCCTCTAGATACTGCCTCTACAAAACATCCACTGAGCTCGAGAAGACCACAAGGAACATGGTGTTCGGCTTTCATCTTCTGGCAGACTAAACATCGAGACACAAACTCCTCAACAGCATGCTTCAGCACATGCCACCAAAACTGACTCCTCAAGGATCCGTACATCATTGTCACACCAGGACTTAATTATATAGGCGAATTGTGGAACTCTCTAAGAACCATCTCGTGCATCGCCAAGGGAATAAAAAGCCTTCCATGATACAACACTCTGTGTTTTTCATCCTCAGACCAAACATCAGGGGCCTCACCACAAACGACTTAGTCTCTCCATACCTCCACCTCACGATCCCCCAAATGGGACTATTTCACCTTCGTCACCAGGGATGATTCTATCATCATCTGAAAAAGACATCCTCTACCTCCGACTTCTCCCATATCGAGATACAATGCTGACAGTTCTTCCATTACTCTCCAAGAATCACTGGATTCATGCACAGAATCACGACGTGAGTTTCGGCTCAGCACATCAGCTACAACATTATGCTTTCCAGGTGTATATGATATTTTCAAGTCATATTCCTGCAATAACTCCATCCACCGAGGCGGTCGTAAGTTCAACTCACGCTGAGAGAAAACATACCTCAATCTCTTATGATCGGTGGAAACCAAAAAGCGCTCACTAATGATGTCATGTCTCCACAACTCCAGAGAAAACACCATAGCTTCCATCTCGAGGTCATAGGTGGCATAGTTGCATTCATGGGGACGAAACTGTCAAGACCCATATGAAACAACTGAACTCTACTACATAAGAACACATCCTAACCCAAGATGTGAAGCATCACAGAAAACATCAAACTGAACTCCTTCAGCTGGAAGACAAAGGAATGGATCACATACTAACTTCTCATTTAGATACTAAAAAGATGCTTGACACTGGTCAGTCCATATGAATGGATGATACTTCTTGGTCAAAGATGTCATAGGAGTCGCAACCCATGAAAAATTGGCCATGAACCTCTTGTAGTAGCATGCAAGACCAAGGAAACATCGCACCTCTGAAACTGTCTTGGGGGCTACCCAAGACTCAAATGCTTCTATCTTCGATGGATCCACAGCTACTCCCTGTTGGGACACAACATGCCCCAAGAAAAGGACTTCTCGAGCCCAATACTCACACTTCGACAACTTCCCGAACAGCTGATGTCGACGGAGAACCCCCAAAATGGATCGTAGATGCTCTTCATGCCACTCTTTAGATGTAAAGTACACAAGGATGTCGTCGATGAAGACTACCACGAACACGTCTAGGAACTCACGAAACACAACATTCATCAATCCCATGAACACTGCTGAAGAATTCGTCACGCAGAACGACATTAGAATGAACTCATGATGCCCATGAAGAAAACAAAATGTAGTCTTCAGAATATCTTCATCCTTCACACGCATCTGATGATATCCTAACCGTATGTCGATCTTTGAGAACCAACATGAACCCTTTAGTTGATCGAATAAATCATCAATCCGTGGAAGAGGATAGTGGTTCCTTATTGTCACTTTGTTCAAGAGACGATAATCGACACACAACTGCAATCTGCTGTCATCCTTCTTTACTAAAGGAACGGGTGCACCCCGAGGGGACACACTTGGTCTAATAAAACCACACTACAACAGACCATCAAGATATATACACGGCTCTCGTAACTCAGAAGGGGCCATCCTATATGGAATCAAAGAGATAAGATACGCTCTTGGTTGTAACTCAATCCCAAAATCGATCTCTCGTTGTGGGGTAATGCTACAACCTCTTCTGGATAGACAACAAGGTATTCCTCTACGACCCTAGGAAACACCAACTGTTTAACCTCTGAATAACTCAGCATCATCTCAGCCACCATGGAAGATAAGGATGGAACGCGCCTATGACCATTCCGAGGATCTCGCTCACCAAAAAACACCTCCTTCTCTCCATCCGCACTGATGAAGATGACCTTCTTCATGAAGCAATCCACGATATCCTACACCGAATACAGCTAATCCATGCTGAGGATGACATCATATGGTTGTATCTGTAAACATTGGAAATCTCCCCAAGTGCGGTGTTTCTCCAACACTAGCTCACAGTCTCTACAAAATTCAAACAAGTCAGCTCGACCTCCAACTGGCATAATCAACGCCAAGGGCACAGGTAGCCTCTCTCCCTCAAGTCCCAAAGCATGTACAAGGGTAGGTGATATGAAAGAGCGTGTCACTCCTGAATTAAACAAGGCATAAACCAAGGTAGAAAACAAGCAAAGGGTACCTCAAATGACATCAAGCTCGCTTGGTGCTGGAAACGCTAGAGAATGAAGACGACCACGACCTCATCCACGACCTCTCTGACCCTGATGACAACCACCACCACGATCGTGCTCTACACTCTTAGGACAGGGAGAATCATGGAGTTGTTCTCTACCTACCCAATCTCCCCACTAGTGACCTAAAGCTGGTGCAACTGGCTGCTGCTGCCTCGACTGAGAATTCCTCAACGGAGGAACCTGGAGCACAATGCCTAGTCACAATGACCGCTCTAAAAGGTTGGGCACTCCTGCTACTGATGGTCACACCCACCACAAGAAATAAAAGTGCCTGATCCCTTGGAGTAGTCCTTAGAGTTGTTGCCTCCAGAGAAATGAGATTTGAAGGGCTCTGAACAACCCCCAGCTGAACAGAAACTCTTCTTCCCTGAATACCGGGAACCCAGGACCATAGCCTTTCTATGTGGGGGATCATGACGATCCCCTTCTTGTGATGATCCGGTCCTAGAAAAATTCCTCTCAATGACCTCTTCCCTCACCAACACCTTGAGATATGTATTCATCATAAATGGGGTGACCTGATGTTGGATCTTTGGACACAAAGCCTCCTCGAAATGCCTCGCCCTGGCCTCCTCATCTGGTAACAGGTCCGAAGCATATCATAAAAGGTTCCTGAAATGGATTCCAAACTCCTGAACAATGGAGGTCCCCTGTCAACAGGTAAGAAGCTCCTGGTGTCTTGACACCCTTTTAGTCGAGGAAAGGAACTCGACTCTGAACATGTATTGAAACTCCTCCCATGTGATGTCTAACTCCTCAAGATCCCCGACGTACAAGAACCACCACTACTTTGCTGCTCCACACAACATCGTTAAAGCTAAGGACACCCAGTGCTCCTTTCAAGCACAGATTGAACTAAAGCCTTTCTTAGACCTTCTCCAACCAGTCTTATGTGACTGTATCTGAAATGGAGCCCTCATACATCTGCAGACTCTGGCACTAAAAATCTCAGATTGTCTTCCTCCAAGTGTCATCTTCTTCATCCTCTACCCTACAGCGACCTGCTGGAACAACCTGCTGGACATCTTCTATGCAAACATGACGAGGATGTCGACCTGGAGCCATGCCTTCAAAATAAAAAACACTTTGATCTCCTAAGCCTAGAATACGGAATACACAACATTAATTAACTAATTATTTTCATTCATATGTTTTATGTTAACTTATCCCAAGGTCTACCCATTCACACACAGACTCAAAGAAGAATGAAGCATGATCCTTTCCTAGGTCTCTACCCTGCAACTAGTATCACCTTGTTTAGTAGGCATGGTAAACATAAAGGACCGTACATCAGATCATAGGGGGCCCTAAACACCAATGTATTAGCTGGTTTCTAGTGTTTACAGCACTTTCTAAAGATGAAATACATTGTTTCCCAACCAACCAATTCAACCTCACATGTGCCTAACTCCAAACCTCATCCTATACCTCAAACAGACCTCTCATACCACTCTGTCACGACCCCCTCCCAACAAAGTGTACCCCTCCAGGGCCAGCAATGTGAAAAGTGATATAATGACCTCTGAGTCCCACCTCTAGTAGGCCCCAGGTTGGCGACTAGCTCCGAGGGTATAGTAAAAACACAAATTGGAGGCATTACCCTCTAAGAGAACTTATGCGTAAGACAGAGATAAGATAGATACCAACCAACTCCAACTTAGAACTAAAATATAAAAGAAACCAATGAAAATATATGAAATTTCATGAGAAAGTACTACACCGAAAGGAAAAACTACAAGTACCAAAAATAATGGTAAATGGCAGCGACCACAAGCCCGAACAGCTCCTCCAACAACAATCTAGTAGTAACCAGATTGATTTTCAACATGCTCCAAGTGACCTGAAAAAATTCTTATAGTTGCGTAGGGTGAGTATAAATGTATACATGGTAGGATCCTCCCTGAAGGCTCTTGTGCAAATGTAAAGAAATCATGCTAAAGAACGGTGAACTACAGTGAAACTAACTCATCCCGTAAGCATGTATACTATGTTCCCATACTCACCATGGCTACTCTCACAAAATAACGAATAAAAGAATATATCAAATAGAAAAAGATATCAAGGGTACCCCACTACTATTTCCCCCACTGGTTTGTCACTTTTCCTAAATGACATATGTCATGTGCATCTCTCTCCAAAGGAATGCTCGTATACACCTGGTCTATGCTCCATAATCCGCAGCACGTGCACCACAAGGGCTTTCCCGCAGACACCTGGGTGAAGCTCCACACTATCCTCACAACCAAAAGTAACCAGGTAGTTTCTGGTAGCCACCACAGTCCACATAACGTTTATCATATATTAGGTATTATTCCTCAAGCCATTACAGCCCATACACAGAGTAAGGATCCTCAAGCCATCACAGCCTATACACGTTACACCAATATGAGTCTATTGGATACTATATCCAGAATATATGTGTGGAAACAACCACAATACATTACATCCCTCTACACACATATGTGAGGGAAACTAACCACTATGCCAAAAGGCTCTAGTATCTAACAAGACAAGAGAGTGGGGTCAAAGGGAGTAGTCATCTATTCACCCTCCCATCGGAATGTTGGGGAAAACACCCCCCAGGGCTTAGAATCCTTGGGGTTCTAGTTTCCCCTACTGACATGGTGGAGTAGTGTATAGGAACACAAAAAGTACAGAATATATAACTCACAACCACACTATGTGCATAACCTAGTCTTAGTCTCAACTACAACTAACGTCTCTCAGACTTAGGGCTACTATTTCTAAGAATAGGTATCCTATAAGTACACAACCAATTAAAGAACTTCATTACGTTACTTCATTTCATTTTTCATCAGTTGCAGTTTATGTTAATTAATTCTTTTCACATTAATTACCCATGAACACAACCACAATAAAACTTCATTGGCATTACATTCAAAAACAACTGTTCCTTTAAAGATTCATCATCACCTTAAAATTCCAGCATCTCCAACCTCTTGGATCATCACCATTTAATCAATATTTCATTACAGAAATTAATTTCCCATATTCCCAGGAATTCTAGAAAATTAAACTATGCTACTAAACACAAGGGGGGATCAACACGGTGATTAGATGTACTACCCGTCAAGTCTTTTCCACCTACAGCTAGAGCGTAGACCCATCCTCCCTCGAGAAGCTATACATGGAAAGCACGTGGCATACCCCATGCGTCTTCGCCTTCTTCGGAAGAAGGGTAATCAAGAATAGCTTCCTTGAGGTGTGGGGAAAAGAAAAGCAGATAAACATTCAAAAAAAGTCACCATGAATCCAAAAAACACAACCGTCCCATTCCATCATCACTTGTGTCCTCCCAAACACCCACATGCATAAGCCGATGCATCTCGCCACTCTAGGCGTTATCCGCTGCCACAACCACAAGGCCTCCCTGCCTCCACATACCACAACACCCCTCCTTGGATACATCACAAAACAAGAAGTAGGAAATCAAAGATCACATAAAATGGGATCTTGGACCATTAACAAGGCATCCAGCCTTCATACATAATGATCACTCATGGATCTAAAGCACAAGGCACTCGGCCTTATGGAAAAGAGGGTAACTAAAACCCTACCAGGAATTATCTTTTATCAAACAACTAGTTCTTTAATCCCTCATGAATTAACAGATTCAATTCGTATGTTCCAATTCTGGTAAACGTAATCAGTAAGCTATCACAAAAGATCTAACATTCTTACTATTATAATTTTATTAACATCTAATTAGAACAACTACAACAACGACAACAACTAGATTCATTTACATGCTTCATTATCTTTAGACAATTGATTATCAATTAATTCTGGATTTATGTTCTTTATCAATTTCCATCAAGAATGAAAAACCGAACAAAGAAAGCATAGATATCACTCTATCTAGCAAAACATGAGGCAAACAGTTATCACGGTACAAAGCAACAACAACAAGTGATAAAAACAATTATTTTAATCCGGTTCAAGTATTTAATTAGGTCAATTCCATTGTGATCCAAAGGGATAAATTATGCTAACTCTGCGATTTCACATAAACAATTAGAGAAGCCACGAATCCCCTACATCAAAGGTTTTCGAGGAAACCCACAACGGTCGTTGAACGCCCACAGACACCGGGTTGATTCACAAGGATCCTCTCTATATCACCTCTCCTAACACAACCAAGGCCAAATATCATCACAAACGTCATCCACACACTTATATCTACCCTTAATGGGCGTAGGTCTAAGATCCTGAGAGAAAAGGAGGAGTAGATCTAGGTAGATCTAAGAATCCAAACAAAAAGGATCACTTACCTTGAGAAACCATCTACGATTCACGAAGTGAGGCCTCCGGATTTCCTCCAAAACGATAGGGAGAGGTTCTTCCACCTCCAAGGAAGGGTAATCCCGAGTTATGGCCGCTTAGGGGCTTAAACAAGGCGATTAAAGGAAAAACGAGTTAGATCCACAATTTTTGGATCTAACATTAAGTGCCCACACAGTTATTTTGCATGGTTTGACAAACCATGTGCAAACCGTGCATTAGATTCTACCTCGACAACACCTCCTCACATGGTTAGTCTGCACTGTTAGGCAAGTTGTGCGCTAATTGTTCATTAGCCACATCTCTCAAGACCAGCCTTGCACGGTTTGGCCCCACAGTTTAGGTAAACCGTGCGCCAATCGTGTACAAGTTTTTAATCTTTAACATTCCTCAAAATTCCACCCAAATGCACCCCCAAGCCACCTTGACTTCCTGGAACACCTCTAGTACCTCATTTTCACAACGGAATGGAGAGAAGATGTCTGGGCCATTACATTACCAGTTTTTCAGAATAAATAAAACAAAAATGTTTGTTAATGAACGTTACATATTATTCAGGTATCTCATCTTGGTTTTCACTAAAGACCTTCCTTTCTAGGATTTAGTTTCAATTTTGTTCTTATATGATGATTTTAGTGAGGTTGAGAAGTAAATTGAGATGTTTGTGGACAATAAAATTGGATTTGGCATTTTGATTATGTGGGGGAGTGTGTTCCTTTTTATAGTGGACGAGGAGTGAAATTCTTGTAATTAACAACCATTAATCATTGTTGGGAGTCCTACCGTGCATCATAATTCATAAAATATGAACTATTATCAATAAAAAATGATATTGTATAAATATTTCAAAAAGTTGGGTTTAGGATGTGTTTTTGTTCATCTACACACCTTATCATTTATGATTAACAACTAAGTAAACTAATTGTAACTTTATTCATTATTTCTATCATTAACCATCTTCATAATTAAACTCACAGAAGTGGATGATTTTAATTTAATATTAATCCCAAAGAACTGATGACAATGTGTGTTTTAAATTGAAAATGATAAAATGTAAGAAATGTTTTTATATCAAAATTTAATTTGAATGAGATCAAAATTAAATAAATGGTATTAATGGATTTATTATGTATGAAATTTAAAATTATAAAATGTTCAAAATATTTTTAATAATTATAAATTTCTAAATATAATTTCAGTTTTAATTAAAATCCTATATTTCTTGTTATTCATCCAAAAATGAAACCTATCAGAAATGTACAAAAAAATTATTTATGATATTTTTGAAAATTATATTTTTATAATGGTTTATAGTTTTTTTAAATATTTTCATCATTATTTTTAATATAAATACACAATTAATTGGTTAAAAAAAATCTTTTATAAGAAATATACGTTTAATGTGTAAAAATTTAATTTTTTATATTAATCCTAAAAAATATATTTCATGAATGAAACAAATTATTTATTATCTAATATAAAATTTTGATTAACATATTGCACTAATATATTTTTTTATTTATGAATATAAAACTCCATTGGCATAGAAAATTAAATATTTTTAAAAACAATTATTTTATGTTCAATTGGTTTTATATTAATTTCAGATTAATTATTAACCAATTAATTTATTGATATATTTTAGTTTTATTCTTAATCCAATTAAAAACAAAAAATTTAACTTCTTGGGAATAATTTTAATTTTAAATTACTATATTAATATAATATGGTAAAAACAGTCTTTTTTCAAATAAACCATCTCAAACATACTACATATTTCAAGAAATACAAGTTATCTCAGAATTTCATGAATTTAAATATATAAAATTGATTGAATTTATTTAAAGTATTAATTATATCCTAAATTATGAGTATTTTATATTCATTTCCACGCATTTTGTGGTGTCTTATATGTGATATCAAATATGATGATAATATTTTTCAATTTCATGGTGTTACTTTGTACCCATCTAAATAAATTGTTTCCTCGTACAATAAATACAATATTGGTAATAAAGGGTTTGATATTATGAAATAAAATTGAGAAAACACTCATTATAAATGTGTAATTAAAATAATATAACAATAATTAGGATAAATAAGTATTAAGATAATGGGACTATGATTATATGTAGGAGAGTATTAGTGGAAATTATTGATATGTACATGGAGTAAAAAATATATATATCAAGAGTGATTACGTTCACTGATCCCAAACAAATTAATGATAAAAGTAATGTTTATGGGAATGAAATTAAAAATATTAGAGTTGGCTAATGCTTATTTATGTCATAATTTATGGGAATTTGGTATCATTTTTTAAAGTACTTTTTCTATTATTATGGAATCATTTTACTACCTATAAATATTTAAAATTATAATTATTTGAAATGTTTCTATTTCATATGAAATCATTCATCTTTTTTCATGTATAAATAAAAAATAAAAAAACCTATTCCATTAAATAAATATCTTAAAATAAATTTATTTATTCCAAATGTACTAATATTCACATTTAATATATCTTAAAATACATTAAAGAGTAAAATTAATATATGTATATATATAAATATTTACAAAATCAGTATGGTAATTTAATTAAACTGTAAAGCTAAACTTATTTATTATAATTTAATCAATAATATTTATTTTTCAAATTTAATTGTTATAAAAATGAAAATTTAAAAAAAACATTTCATGGGCCTGTTGTATTTGAAAACCCTTATCACTCATCAGTCATGAGTTATGTCCCCACTACCTAGTCTTATATGATGGGTTTTCATCCTAAAGGTGGGTATTACATTTTATAATCAATATTAATATAATTACAATAATGTTACTAAAAATATGATGGATATGATTGAAATAAAATTAATAATTAAATAAGTCATTTTATATTATTTGAAATAAATGTTTTAAATATTTTAAAATGTCATATTATCTTATTTTATGATTCTTAGAGTGCTATTTATTATGATATTAAACATAATGTATATTGAATAATTAAAAATCTGGTCGATAAAATGTTATGAAAGTATTCATAAAATAAACATTCCACTAAAACTTATGATTGTGGTAAATTTATTCAAAATGTTACAAATAATGGTATAATAATATCACATAAAAACCAATAATATGTGTATAAGACATTGAAAATATGATTAATCTTAATCTCATAAACCCATGATGGCATTTATATCTCTCAAGTTAATTAAGAAGCATATGCCTCTAATATATAACAAAAACATGTATGATTTATAATTCTTTGTATGAAATAACATTGGTAAATATAATTTTACAATTTAAATCATATATACCAATACATTAATACATTATCCATTTTATTTCCATATATTTCATTACATTTTCTATTGTTTTTCCATGGATTGTAATTTTCATTATCTATTCAAATAATATATAATGAGTTTTATTGAAAATGTGTTTTATCTTAAGAATATCCCAAGGTATTTTCAAATTATATTTTTAGTATTTCCCATTGTTATGTTCCATGGAACGCTAATGCCAATCCTATCAAACCTTTTTTTAGTGTTATTACATCTTGGTATGTATTTTTTAGAACCATGTACCCTTAAATAATCTAGACTGTTATGTATTTCTAAGAAGACCCACATAATATATACTATAAAAAAAATGTATCATGTCATTAGAAAGTTTTCATCAACGTTTATCTTAATGTTATGTTCCATATTCAATATTTTCTAATATTTAGTTTCCTAGGTTTCTACATAAACTGCTCTGATACCAACAATAGAGAACTTGAACCTAGAATGCTCAGTTTCAGTGAATACAACTATTACATTGGCATTGATACGTGATCACAATAAAAAAGTAAAAAATAGTTTTATTGTTTAGAAAAATAAAATTGCATACATATATAACATTGGGAATAGAAAATAAAACATAACAAATTAAAATATGTAATAAATTTCATCCAAGAAAACTCATTCAAAAAACTCTCATCTATAACATGGGGAATCAAAACAAAATAGAGGTGACATAATGTTATCAATAAGTGTTAGGGGGAGTGGAAGATATCATAAATGAATATTCATAATCAATATGACATGGTTGATAACTGAAAACAAATTCCATAAAAAAAATTGATATCGAATACTCATTATGGAAAACTATACAATTGAATTATATACCATTTATTCAATAAAATTATGATTAAAATCATCCATATACAAGGAAGAAATAAAAATATCCTAGATAAATAAAATTATAATAATAACATTATTCTCAATGAATGAAGTGATAAATTATTAGAAGACATTTTTGAAGGAAATGAAAACCTATACTTTCATGACCATTCACAATATGTTTTAAACCCATAGGTGAAAAACCAATTTATTTTTTAAAGCTGATTTGACTCATGTGGTATGTTGACATGTCAAAGGGGTATAAAATTTCTGGTCCCCACCTCCTACAAGTAGTCCAAATCATTCAAATATATTGAATAATTTATCTAATTAATGAAAAAAAAATTCTTGTGAAATGTTCATATTGAGTATGGAATAAAGGTTCATAAATATGTCCATAGATAATTAAATAAGTATCAATGTTGAAATAGTATGCAAAAATGTTATATGGATTAAGAAATAATCAATTCCATGGCAAATATTGTGTATATTTAGGGAAACATTAGGTTCAACTGTCACTGAAATGTGTATAAATAAAATGTATATTAATGACTGAAATAATGATTCAAGGAACTGAATTTCAATTCTATCCTATATATAAATAATCATATCCCATATTGAGAAAGAATATGTCTGGTATCGATTCTATGTAAACCAATTGGAGTAAGAATAATTGATTTTTTGTTGATCAATATAAATACAATAAAAATTTCAAAAAAAATATTATTGAGTATAATATACTTTTCATATTAATTTTTTTTTCTGAAAAAGATCTTTTTATGTATTGATATTTTTTGAAAAATTATATAAAATTATGTTAATAAATTTATTGAAGAATCATTAATGTAATGATAGTGTCTAATTCAATAAAAATTTAATGTAATATTCATTTTCTATTGTAAAAATGTTAGAAAGGTTCTTTAATTTGAATGTGATAACAATATGAAATTGAATTTTTTAAAATAAAATAAAAAATGGATTAATATAAATTAAAATAAAACACATTTAAATTTTAATGAAAATATTTCTGATAACATTTTTTTTGAATAAAAAGTTTTTATGAAAAGGTATTTTTGACCTAAAAGGGAAATGATATCAGATTTCATTTACGCATTTCCAAAACATATTTAATTACCAAAGGGTATATAAATAGTATAATTTTTTGAAATAATCAACTATATTCAATGAGGAATAACATTGATGGTATTATTAAATAATTATTATATAATAACCTATAAAGAGTATTCTAGAATACCTTATCTTAATAACAATGATATTGTGAAATAAACCTTCTATATGATCATAATTATGAAGTGAGAATTAATCAATGAGTTTTTTTAAAAAAAATTAAATTCAAAAAAAATACATGTGAAAATAAAAAAATTAGATATTAAAAATTACTTATACAGATAATCATATATTATCATAATCAATTAAGTGGATGTTTATCCCGATAAACAAATATTGAGTTATAATGTATTTTTTATTACATGGAAACATTTATTTGAATAAATATAGAGAAACTAATGAAAATTTAAACATAAAATAGCATTCATAGTGACATATTCATGATATTACATTCAATGGGACAATATATACTAGATATTTAAGCAACTCTTTGTATAACATTACAATATGCCTCAATGAAATGAACTTGTGACGAATTCCATAGCTTTACACTTCTTTCATGATAAACACTCAATAACCTCATGTATAATAGTTTTATGAATTTTATTCCCTAATAATAGAACAAAATTAACATTTATAATATCATATATTATTTTTATATCATATTATCACTCATTTGTTAATAATATTTTATTAATTTCATTGTTTCACATTTAAATTCCGTTAATTATCTTTTAAATTTTGACTTGTTGGTTTTTGTTCAAATGAATTAGATAAATATTTAAACATCTATAGAATTTAAAAAATTATTTAAACATCATATATTTTTTACATTTATTTTAAGTGTCATCGATAAAATTTTGTGATAGTGAATGAAGTAAACTATCCAGTGATACATTTTCCCATAAATACGAATAACCTTTTCTCCATTTTATATTCTTATTTAATAAATGATAAGTAAATTATTAATATATAGATATATACTATAATTTAATTATAATTATTTGGTGATATTTGTCTCATATGTTAATTAATATCTTCCTTCGTATATTCTATGAAAATCGGGATTGAATCACTTCACTCGTGAGTCGGTAGTCATCCACAAATATGAATGATGTTATCCCATAGAAAATTGATATCATGAATGTTTTTCTTATATAATAATTAATTAAGATTAAATAAATCATAAAAATAATGTATATTATATAAAAAAGTGTATAACCATAATTATTCATATCCATGAATTGTTGAAATGAATAAATGAATGACATCGATATGGGAGGCAGTAGTCCACCATTCACAAAAACAATGATATTGTTACCCATTTGTTGGATGTATGTAATTTTTTTGGTAATAAACATGACATTAATAATTATCAGAATATTAAATATAATTATTCTATTATATAATCATGATATAAACATTATTTAATGTGTTTTAGGATGATATTAAACAATTTGTTTGACAAAAGTTATATCTTCTTCAGGTACCACAATTTTGATTCAACCAAAGTCCTTCTTTGTATGGTATCATTTCAATATTAGATCATTTATATTGTTTTTTTGGTTGTTGTTATGTGAAATGGGTAGGTTTTTGATGATCTAAATGGATTTTGAGGTGTAAATAACCATGGGGAGTGTGTACCCTTTTATAGAGGAAGCATTCTTATAAATAAAAATAGTAAACACTATTTGGTGGTCTAAATTAAATAATGCGCCTCGAATAACAGAAACAATTTGTAACATCCCAGGTGAATAACGAATAAAACATTTTTGTATTTATTAATAATTACGAATTAAATATTAATTTTACTTTAAAGGGGTTTCTATGTTCGATAGCGTACCCGATACGCAACGATGAGTTCCTTTGAAAACTTACGTTGCACACTAGTAATATAATAATATTATTCTAAATGGTAGTTATCATGTAGCCGTTGTATGGGTGGGAATGGATAGAAATAACTAAAATATGATTATATATGTTTTTAAATGTTTTTACATTTATCCAAAAAAAGATAAAGGCTTAAAATATGGAAAGAATTCAATTTTAGGCATTTATACCCTAATTTTCACTAAGGGTTCACTTATCACCTTTTGACGGTGAACCGTCATTAAATATAGTTTTGATCAATCTTATAAATTCTATTGGAACAAATATAACTCTTCTTTAGAATCGGGACATCAATATTTAATTTCTGTAAATTTTTGGTATCTTTCTGATAAAGTTCATTTTTAATGAATAGTGTAAAATGTTATATTTTAATTCAAAACCTCTTTTTAATCTAATTTATTTATATGATTATATTATCATTTGAATTGGTTTTAAAGTGAAATTAGAAAATATTTTTACCATTAAATCCAATAGTGGTCGTTGGAATTTATTTCACCTTGAAATCAGACTTAAACTAGTGTCAATCTTTTGATACTTATTGTTTCATAAAAACACGCTATTTGTCATGACAGCGGGAATTAATTATAAAATTAATTAATGTGAATTATATGTTTTTAATTTTGTAAAATAGACTTCATTTTTGAATTCGGAATATCAAATATAGCTTAGGGTGAATTTTTGGTATTTTTCTGAAAAACTTCAATTTTTGATGAATAGTGAAACCACTAAGTGGTACTTATAAAAAATGATTTTGCGTTTAAATGAAATTTTATCACTTCTATGTTTTTAATATCAAAAATCCGACATAAATGGTTGTAATTAAGAAGTAAAATGTGGTTCAATGAGATTAAAATAATATTTTGGTGAATAGTAACTCATAAGTTCTTAATCGCGATTAGAGGTAATTAGTGTAGTTTAAGGTAAGGATAATGTTTTAATAAAATTAAATGACCTAGACACATGTCTTAACCACATTGGATGGTTCATGGACGACCAAGACAATCCATGGGTCAACATGGGGACCCGATGGAGCCACATTGGTTGGAAAATGACATAAATACCTTTTATTTAATGTTAAAGTAACAAATGACGCAAACATGAAATGTTTTACTAAAACAATTTTTACCTGGGGTTATACAAGCCATATTTTTTACTATAAATATTCATTGGAATGATAAAAAGATTTACTACATCATAGTATTTTTTTTATAATTTCTATACATTAAATAAATTAAATTATTTATGACATCATGATGATGCAGCGATGACCTCATTATTTAACAATTTAAATAAAATGGAATGATAATGTAAAATCTAAGACCTACAATTGTCCAAAACCTATTGGATGAGTGGATTTCGAACCCTCATCACCTTATCCTCTAAATACATCAATGTGGGACCTTTAAAATCTGAATCTCTTTTGAAAATAAAGTAACATTTTGTAACTTTACAAGAGTACCCCTCCACTCCTCTTATAAAAGGCCCACACCTCTACCTCCTTACCCACACTCCCAAAGCCTTTGGCTCGGCCAAAACCTGCCCATTTTGTCTCTTCACTTCCCTCTCTTACTCCTTGAATCATCACATTGGGCAGAAGTCTTCCCAAGGAATCCTTTGAGCTCAAACCAAAGGGAGTTACCCGATTTTAAGGTAATGTTTTCACTTGAGTCCTTTTGTTTTATTTTTCTTCTCCAACCCCCTAAAATCTTTTTATTCATTTATTTTGTAACAAATACAGTATATTAAATATACTAGGATGTTTTTATAATAAGGATTCGAGCTACACATACACACACCTACATCAAATGGTTAAAGAACATACTGTTTCTGTGGATGGTGAATTTCTGCCTCCCGAAACGATGATTGTTCAACATTATTTTAACACCATCAAAGGTGGACATTAAGATGAAATTATATTTATATATGATATATAATATTTTTATGTTTTCCTTAAGCTTCTGTATATTTCATTTTGAGTATACCTTTATGGTTTCCATTATGGGTAAACGCGATATCTTCATTTAAGGAAGTGCGGACTACCGCCCCCTCAAAGTGATTTGATTCGTTAATGCCATATGTAGGATGTATAAAGGATGGATTTAAAGTTATTATATATGATGTTATACTGGAATTATAATATACCACTATATAATTATTATTTCATTCCATTAATGTATGAGATAGAAATGAAAGTAGCGTTCATGCGTACGTACGGCTTACCGTCTCCATGAACGGTGCATTTCATTTCTTATCCCCAAATGTAATGTACTATTATAAGTACATATATATAATGGATATATATGATTTATGTTACATGTAAATGATTAATATAATTATGTAATTAAAATATACATACCTCTCATTTATTTTTAATTCCATTAATATGACATAGAAATGAAAGTAGCGTTCATGCGTACGTACGGCTTACCGTCTCTATTAATGGTGCATTTAATTTCATACCTCTAAATGATTATGTGATATTATAAATAAATGTATATGCTAGATATATATATGATATATATGATATCCAAATAAGGAATGTTATTCTGGATATAATGAACCTTTGACCACACGAACAACATGTAATCGTAAGAAGTCCACTTTCGACTTATGGACCAAATATCGACAAAACAAACATTATTAACATAAATTATTACATAATGTTTATAACATGGAAATAAGTGATATAAAAGGAATAATGAACTCAAAAAAGGTTCTTAAGCAAATAGAAATTAACTCATGTTTATTATTCAGGACGTTAAAGAACGATCGAGTCAAGTCGGACACGAGGTAAGGGACTTCATCTCAATCTCCTTTCATTGAGGCATATTTCATTTTATACACAACTATATTTTATACAGTTTATAAACCCTTTTGACTTTTACTTTTATACAAAAGTAATCTTTTTCTACGAAGCGTTTTACTAAATGACAAAAAGGAATGTTTCTTTTAACGTACGTGGTGACAATGAACTTTTCTGCCACCGCGAGTATTATTTGGTCTTTGGCTTCCTCAACAAGCCGTAATGTTTTTTAAAATGAATTAAATACCATATACTCTTTTATGTATTTTGGTATTTAAAATGGTTTTTATAATGGGTTTGTTATGTCAATATATTTAAGTGGTATATTGTGATCAAAGTGTTGAAATGTTTTATTTCTATTATATTTTTTTTATGTCTTATGATTTTTATAATGTTACTTGGACATTGGACGGGTGGTTATGTGATGAACCATATGACAGGTGGTGCCGTGAATACCAGGATAGATGGTTACGTTATAACCTCAAATTCATTGGGTATGGAAGTCGGCCGTATGGCTATTCCATTAAGTATGTATGGAAGTTGGCCGTATGGCTATTCCATTAAGTGATATGTGTGGAAGTCGACTGTATGGTTATTCCACTTAAGTATGTTTATGTCCCAAGTTAACTTTATATATGTTATGTGTTCTTTATATGGGTTCTATTGTAATCATTTGGTTACAAAAAGGTAAGTAATGATATTTTATTCAGTGAAGAGTAATTACTACTTCATGAAGGTGATGGTATTACTTTGATAAAGTATAATTGGTTTACTTGATGTTTGAAAAACTAACAGTTTTTATTCTTTGTGTATCCCTTACTGAGCTTTTTATGCTCACCCTAAGTTTTTTTGAAATGTTTTTCATTGGACTTAATGTGGAATATGGTCAAGGATGGGATCAAGGGAAAGTCATGCTATATAAAACATGGAACTAGACATGTTACTTTGTAAGAGTTTTTTTATTTTATGGAATCTTAGTAGAAGTGTCTACTTTGTAATCTTTTGAGATGTAATAGTTATGTACTAATTCTCTAAAACTCTAATCCTGAAAAGATCCTCAATGTGAATTATTCATTGAATTCAATATTAAGTAAAGTTTAAGGTCGGGGCCTTATAGTTGGTATCAGAGGTCGGTTTAGACAACATTAGGAGTTAGAAAAGTGTTAAATTATAATATTATTGAAATGATATAGCATTTATGGATTACCATGTTGCTTCGCCTAAGATATTTCTATGTTCAGAATGGTTTTCCGTAGAGGAAACAAAGTAGCTATGTTGGGACGACATTAGGAGGAAGGCAACCTTCCAAATCAGCAACCTGAGATGGTTGGAATCAGAACTGAACAGTTTGTTGCAGTGATGACACAGTTGACTTAGGCTATAAATGGTGGTGGTATCCATGCACGAGATTAGCCAGATCAACCGTAGAGGAACATGTCAGTGGTTGGACATTTCATGAGGCAACATCCCTCGTCATTCAGAGGATCATCTGACCCCGTGCAAGCTGAAGGGTGGATTAAAGAACTGGAGAAGATTTTTGATGTCATGGGGTGTTCAGAACATCAAATGGTTAGTCTTGCTGTTTACCATTTTGAAGGTGAAGTTGATCAGTGGTGGTCGATTGTAAAAAATATCAGGGATAGTGATGAGATTGAGGATCTTCACTGGGCCGAATTCAAAGGTATGTTTCTTGAGATGTATTTTCCTAAGGCTGTTCAACATAGGATGGAAAATCAATTCTTGGAATTGAGGCAAGAGGAAGACTCAGTGGCTGCCTATGAAGCAAAGTTCACTCGATTGGCAAGTAATTCTCCAAACTTCATACGCGATCTTGATAGTAAAATAAACTATTTTTACTTAGGGTTAAATCCAAAGTATCGAAGTGCTTTAGCTTCTTGTGAGTTCAAAAGTTATGAAAAACATGTTTGATGTGTGGAGAAGGTGGAAATGGAGTTTGCCGATGATCAAGTGTTCTATGACAAACAACAGAATAAAAGGTCCATTTGGCAGGAAAAAGGGAAGAATTCATCAAAGAAGCAAGGAGGTAAGAAAACCAAATATCCATCCTGTGAGAAGTGTGGTAAAATGAATCCTGTAGAATTTTTATCCAAGTATGGTAAGTGCTTTCGGTGTGGTATGTCTGTTCATATTGCTCGTAACTGTAAGGAAGATGACCAAGAAGGAAATGAAAAGCCAACAGTAAGCTGTTTTAAGTGTAATGAAATGGGTCATTAGGAAAACGAGTGTCCAACGAGGAAATCAACTGGGGGAAAGCAGCCAGACTACAAGCAGAAAGGGGTGGTGAAATCCTTTGCAACAACTTCAGCAGATGTTGGGCCATCGAATATAGTGGTATCAGGTACACTGTTTGTTTGTTCAGAATATGCCAAATGTGTTGTTTGATTTAGGGTCTACACACTCTTTCATTTCTGAGAAGTTTTCTAGTAAATTGGAAATTCCATATCAAGATATGAACCCTGAACTTATGGTAAAAACACCCAGAGAGAACTTTGAGACAAAAAGGAATTATAATAACCTTCCTATCCTTGTGTGTGGAAAGAATCTACCAGCAAACCTTATTGTTTTCCTCTAGTAGAGTTTGATGTTATTTTGGGTATGGATTGGCTTTCTATTTATCATGTTATGATTGACTGCAGAGCTAAAATGGTTTCTTTTCAGAAAGATTTTCAGTTTGTGTACAAGAATGAACCCTTGCTTTTGATAACATATCAGGAAGTTGAAAAACTAGTAATAGAAGGAAATGAATTATACCTTGCACATATTATTAAAAAGAAAGGAACTGATCAGATTAATGATGTGCCAGTGGTAAATGAGTATCTTGATGTTTTTCCTGATGAGTTGCATGGTATTATTCATGACCAGGAAGTTGAATTTACTGTTGACTTAGTTCGTGATTCTAAGCCAATTTCAAAACCCCCTTATCAAATGGCTCAAGTTGAAATTTTAGAGTTAAAGAAACAATTGCAGGAGTTATTAGATAAAGGTTTCATTCGACCTAGCACATCACCATGGGGTGCTCCTATCTTGTTTGTTAAAAAGAAAGATGGCTCAATGAGACTTTGCATTGATTATAGAGCCTTGAATAATATTATTGTTAAGAACAAGTATCCTTTGCCTCATATCGATGATTTATTTGATCAGCTTCAGGGAGCTTAGTATTTTTAGATGATTGAATTGAGTTCGGGGTACCATTAGTTGAAAGTAAAAGAAGCAGACGTTCCGAAGACTGTGTTCCGTACTAGATATGGCCATTATGAATTTGTAGTTATGCCTTTTGGGTTAACCAATGCACATGCTGTATTCATGGACCTTATGAATAGAATTTTCCATGAGTTCTTGGATAAGTTTGTGGTTGTTTTCATTGATGATATTTTTGTGTTTTCTAAATGTAAAGAGGAGAATGAAATACAATCAAGGGTTATCTTGAAAACCATAAATGAAAAGAAACTATATGGAAAATTCAGAAAGTGTGAGTTTTGGTTACAACAAATTTCTTTCCTGGGTCACATTGTTTCAAAAGATGGCATAACTATTGATCCTGCTAAAAAAAAGTTGTTGAAGAATGCCCAAGACCCGCAAATGTAACCGAGATCCATAGTTTCCTTGGTTTGACAGGTTACTACCGAAGGTTTGTTGAACATTTTTCACAGTTATCTAGTCTAATGACTAAGCTAACTCGTAAGGGTGTTAAGTTCATCTGGAAAAAAGAATGTGATGATTGTTTTAGGAGTTGAAAAGAGGATTGGTGAATGCTCCAGTTTTGGCACTTCCTTCCTGGAATGGTGAGTTTGTTATGTACAGTTATGCTTCATTGAAGGGACTTGGTTGTGTCCTTTTTCAGAATAATCAGGTAATTGCTTATTCTTCACGTCAGTTGAAAACTCATGAGACAAATTACCCTACACATGATTTGGAATTAGCTGCTGTTGTTTTTGCTTTAAAAAATTGGAGGCATCATTTGTATGGAGTAAAGTGTGAAATATATACTGATCACAAAAGGTTAAAGTATATATTCACTCAGAAAGAATTGAACATGAGACAAAGGATATGGATAGAATTAATCAAGGATTATGATTGTACAAATCACTACCATCCAGGAAAAGAAAATAAAGTGGCCGATTCTTTGAGTTGAAAATGTAATGCTTCATTAACCAAGCTACGTTTGGAACGAGATCCATTGGTTTTTGATTTGATGAACTTTGGCATAGAAGTTTTTGGTGTAGGAAGTTCTTCTATTTTGTTTCAGGTATCAGTGAGATCATCCCTATCAGACAGAATTAAGCAAGCACAGAGGGAAGAAAGTGAGTTGCAGAAAAAGGTAGAGCTGGTTCAAAAGGGTAAGTTGCCTGAATTCAACATTGATAGTGATTGTGTATTGAGATTTGGGAAGATATTATGTGTGCCTTGTGATTCATAGTTGAAGAATCTGTAGTTATGTGTGGCTCATAGTTCCTGTAGAGACCCGAAGCCTAACGTACATGGACATTACATTACATTTGCGGAATACTTAGTACATAACAAAACACACACACACAAGGATCGTAATAGTTTAGTGTCTTTGGAAACTTAGAATATAATCTTCTAATCTTGGTGAAAGATCTTCAACATCTCCCATAAAGATATTCCTTTTTTTATACCTAAAACCTTTCTTTATATCCTGGGGAAAAGAAAACATAAAAGGGTGAGCTCAAATGCTCAGTAAGGGTAAATAAAAGAAATATCAATCACATCATATACATAAGCACATAACTTTTGGAAATATTAACCTGAAAAAGAGATCATAATTTCATAAACTGGGATAACACATGGCAGTGAAATGTAATCACAATAATCATAACATAAAACATTAAACTTTGTGGCATACACACATAATCATAGAAAATCATTTCTTGTTAGTCAAGACTCATTGCCAAGACTATCTTAGTGGACAAAGTCCCTTTCTGAACTGAGTCACCCACGTTTCAGTCTGGTTTCACTGAACCTGTATAACCTACCATTCCAGCCATGTCTATCTCATGAGATATAAAATCTTTACCCAATGCATTGGAGGGAGATATAGGTACCACCCATCTCATAATGATACCAGTATTATGTGTGCCACAAAATCTTAAATCATACATCATTGCATAACCCATGTAATAAAAATGGGAATCTTAAACATCGGGACATCATAAAACAATTCATATAAGATAAGGATTTCATAAAAATATTTCCATCACAACATAATCAAATCCATGTAATTATAGGGATAAAAACAGAACCCTTTATTATCTTATATTGAAAATAATTTTGATAAAACACTTGAACTTCATTCTTGAGGAAAATATACTTTTTACATCAAAACACTTTTCTTTTATTAACATGTCATACAATTTTTAACTAAAAGAAGTTGATTAAAAATAAACTTGAAAACTTGTAAAGGAAGCTTCTTTGAAATAATGTTTTAAAAATCCATTCAGGCCATATAAGTTTAAAAAAACATTCTTCTCGTACTTTTGTCAGAAAAGTCAAAAAAGTACCTCATACGAAAAACGACAAAAGATTCCTTTCATATCTTTTACTATATACTCACCGAAGGGTAAAATATGATTTAAACAATTGTAGGTGAATGGAAATAATATTACATATTGAGGAAACATGAATGTGGATGATAAAATACACCCCGGTAAATGCCAATGTATAAACAATCTCGGATAAAAATGAGAATGTGATATTTCCCTTACCTTAGGTCCGATTTGCTTCGTAAGTGTCTGAACCTCCTGTATAATGATTTAAATAAAGTCATTGACTTATTAAAGAATCATATTCATTGTTATTATATCATATATGGTTCACATATGACTTTATATTACCCGTTCTTTTGTAAATTCCTGTTAAAGTAGCGTTTTGGGTAAAATCGTCTCATTTGTCGTTCGTGTTTTAACTTGTAATTATTCATATGATTACTTAGATCATTATTACTTAATTATAGAATATAAAAAATGATTTATATATAATATATATTCAGAATATACATATATATAATGGATCGATAAATGGAAAGAAATACACCGTTCATTGAGACGGTAGGCCGTACGTACGCATGAACGCTGTTTTCGTTTCCTTATTGAATTGAGTGGAATTAAGTAGATGACATGCATATATATTCACATAAATCCAATAGCTTTATATTGTCATATATTTCATTATTATTGCTTTATAATCATTCTTAAAAGGTTAACATGGAGAATGAATCTTATCGCGTCGTGGAGACGGTAGTCTGTACGTACGCACGAGCGATGATATCATTTCCATAATTATTGAATTGAATTGGAGTGGATGATCAAAATAATTATGATGTTATAATAACTATGTATAGTTATTCTTTACACCATAATACCCATCCATGTAAGGTGTTGGTGGAAAAACAGATTACACCACGGCATGGAGATGATATTATGTACATACGCACGCGCGATGATTTCATTTTCTGTAGGATAGATAGATGGTGAATTGGGATTGTTTCATACTTATAATAACATATCATTATATGAGTTATACTGATATTATTACTTCATAATGAAACAACCTAAGAAGAAGAAGTGGAAGATTAAATAAAGGTGAAAGAATTGGTAATAGAAATTACCTCTTCTTTGAAGCGCCTCTTTGAGACCTCCACTTAGGGCACTAAAATTGGACTTTGAGGAAGACCAGAACCTTTAGGATGTTTCTAGGGAAGTGGAAAAGAGATTTTTGCATGGTTTGGCCGATCTTGAAGGCTCAAAGTTGTGTGAGGAAGAGAGGGAGGAGGTACCCTTTTATAATGGAGGAGAGGGGCACCTTTGGAATAACTAAAAAAATTATTTTATTATAAAGTCAAGTTCGGTTTTAAATAGCTCCAAATTGATTTATTTCGAGGCTTTGGTGGGGATGGGTCTAAATCCTCTCATCCAATATAATTTAGACAAGTTTAGGTTCCTATTTTAACCTTATCATTTAGATATAACATTATGTTAAATAATTTTACTTTTACCATGTCTTCTTCTGTTCTTATACTATAAGGTTAATAAACATACTATATAAATCCAAACGAACCCAAAGTTTATTATTATTAATATATATAACCTTATATTAGTCATTTGGCCAAACCTAAGATTTTTAGGAATAAAATAACAATTAATAATATAATATTTGTTTTAAAAACTATTTTATGTCAATTTTGACACTATTTGGTAATTGATTTTTGTGAAAATCATAACAGAATGATTAGTTCGACTAAAGTTAATTAAATCAATATTGACATGTCATATTAACCTAGAAAATTAGTGGAATTCATAAAAAGTCTCAAATTATATTTATTTGGATATTTATAATATCAATTATTCTAATTTTTCACTATTATGGTAATTACTACATCATCATTGTGTCATTAATAAATTAACTTATTTAATGTCTAAAAATTACAAATAAAATACAATTATGTAGGAAATATTTTTAGCTTTCTAATTAATATTTATAGTCGAATTTAGCTTATGTATATCCCCATATAAAAAATGTTTTAGTAAATAAAATTTGATTTTTACTCTTTTAACCCTTCTTTAAATAAATTAATAATAAATGTCCTAATCTAATCCAAGTGGGACTAAATGGTCATATTTTATTCCTATGTTTTTTTGGTCGAATTACACTTGTCCAATAGATCTAGGACATGTTTTACGGTAATAATAATATCATTTCTACCCTTAATTACCCTATTTACTTTTAACCGTGGTAAAAAAAAGTAAAAAGTTACTATTCACCAAAAATTATTTTTATCTCATTGAACCACATTTTAGTCCTTGATATTAAATGTGTCTCTCGGATTTTCGAAATTCCACTCACAGAAGCGGTAAAATTAAGTTTTATGAAAAATTCAGTTTTTTAATTACCACTTAGTGGTTTCACTATTCATAAAAAATTGTAAGTTTTCAGAAAAATAAAAAAAATTAGGCCTAAGCTATATTTTATATTATGAACTGAAAAATGATTTCTATTTTATCAAATTCAAAACATATCAGTTGCATTAATTAATTTAAAAATTAATTCCCTTCGTCAAAACAAAATGCGTGTTTTTAAGAGATTATAACTATCAAAAGATTGACACTTGTTTATAACTGGTTTAAATGTGAAATTACATCTAATGACCAACATTGTATTAAATTGTAAAAATATATTCTAAATATACTTTAAAACCACTCAAATTAATAATTTATCACTATTAATTATTTCGATTGAAAAATTTGTTTTTAATTAAAATTTAGTAATTTTCACTATTCATCAAAATATGAATGTTATCCGAAAATCACCAAAATTTCACCCTAAGATAATTTTGATATTCTGAATCCAAAAATGAAGTCCATTTTGAAAAACAAAATTTACAAAATTTCAAAAAGTGGTTATTACTATTCATAACGGCTAGTTTTAATAATATTTTAATAGCATATCGTTGTTTTGTGAAACTTGGTGTTGCGTACAACACACGCTATCGTGGAAGGTCGTGATTGCGTGTAATTCAAGCCAGGTCAGAGATGTGTGTTGTGAAAGCTCCATTTGGTGTAGCGTATAACACAAGACATTAATGAAATTAAAAATAATATTTTTCATAAAATCTCGAGGTGTTACATTCTACCCCCCTTAAAATGAATTTCGCCCTAGAAATTCGTCGGGGTTATAAATGGTTTACAATTCGAAAGTTTCTTTAATCGATACCCACATCATAAAAAGGTATACCAAAACCAATCTTTAAAAATGAAATTATGAAGCGTAATGGTTAACCAAATAAACTAATCACTGGGTTTCCACATAGGTGAAAATATGGATATGGACGAAAAATATAACCATCATGTTCTGATGGAGAGTGGTAGAGAACATGGCTATGGAAAAGTCAACAATCACAAATCCATAAATTTGTGACGATCTAAGGTACCATCTGATTAATCAGATATAAGAGAACTAGGACAACATTTTTGGTTTTCAAGATTGTTTCCCTAAAGTTGAATAATTTGAATAAGAATAAATACTTACTTTATTTTGGTACAATCTCACTATTGTTCGTTCCTTGAACAATTTCCACTTCATCTCTTAAATAAATAAAGTTGAATTTGTTATTTGTGAAGTGTTAGAAGATCATGAGATAGAATGACGGGTCATTCCATCTGTCTCAAACAAAAGGTTAGCAAAAGTTATTAAATATACATAAGTCATTCTATAGTGAGATTAATCATATATGGTTCCTAAAATGGACTTATACTTTATATATCATACTGCTTAATATAATAAAACTAGTTTCTACTAAACATGGACTTCATGTAGGCCAGTGGTAGGCGATAAAGGCCAGTCGCACTTCGGTTGTGGGTTCGATTCCCACAGCCTCGTCCGAAGCGATGGGCTATCGCCCATCCTGCAGGTTGTCCTTTTTCTAAAGCTATATTACTATAACATCCCATCAATAATATCGAAAACCGTTTTATCCTAACTTATGTCCAACATAATCCATTCTAATCTTTAGGCTTATCTAAAATACTTCGGTCCAAGATCATAGTATAAAGAAAATGATTACTTGAAATATCACAGAATAATCACGTGAATGCCATCATTTATCCCCCATATATCATAAGATATATCTTGTTGTTCAAATTACAAACATGTGAATACCTTTATCATGTATTCTCTTGAAGAATGAATACCCATTGAACCTTAGTGAAAACATGAATGTAGTTAAAAGTTAACACTTTCCACATACCAAAATCCTCAAAATTCTATATACTCAAACCATGATATCACTTAGTCCTTATATCAATCATGAGCTAATGAATACAACAAAAAATCTCATTATCTTCTTATACCTTCATTATGCTCATATCATCTGTTTACCAAAAATGTCTCAATCACTTTTCATGGTTACCGGTACCATAACATTATTGAAAACCACAACAGACCAAAACATAAATATTCCAATATTCCATGATACTATATACAACATTATTTTGGAATCCCATTACATAAACACTTAATCATTCCACCACATCGTTGTCATATTCAACATCACCAATAGTGATCGCATGTGACTTCCCTTTGTCCTTTGCCTTAAGTGGTTGCTCATGTTGATCATCACTAACCCTTGGATTAGGGAATTTATTAGCATAATTCCCCATTTCCTTGCACTTGAAGCATTGAAGTGTTGGTGGTGCGTTCTCTGCAGTGTTTGCTTTATTCACATAATTAGAAACCCTTTTTCCATTACCTCGACACTCAGCTACTCGATGACCTTCTTTTCCACACTTAAAACATTTTCTAGTCCCTTTAAGACAATCTCCACCATGCTTCTTTCCACACATTGAGCATAAGGAAACATTCATCTTCTTTTCACCATTATTCTGAGATTTCTCCTTGAACTCTATCTTTCGTTTCTTGTCAAAACCATGAGATGGATATGTAACACCAACTTCCATTTCTACCTTGATAGCACAACGCACAATTTCTTCATAGCTACTGAAGTCTCTTATAGCTAATGCCCTTCGAAGACTTGGTTTTAAGCCACTAAAAATCGATCAACTTTACTTTCAAGTTGGATGATAATGCCAGATGCATACCTTGCACGTCTTGTAAAATTCGCTTCGTATATACCAACAGATTCAACATCCTTCTGCTTCAGCTCAAGAAACTCCTTTTCCATCTTTGTTCGAAGAATACGAGGGAAGTACTTAATGAAAAACAAGTTCTTGAACTCGTCACATTCCATGGACTCATTTTCATATCTTTGCCTCGTATTCTTGATAAGATTCCACCATTGATCAGCTTCACCTTCCAAACGATATACTTCTAAGATGACTTTATCATTTTCAGAACATTGAATAACTGAAAATATCTTTTCAGTAGTACTGATACATTGTTCAGCAACGAGTGGATCAGAAGACCCACTGAAAGAAGGTGGATGTTGCCTCATGAAGGACTCAATAAATTATTGTTCCCTTCCATGCTCATTTGGATGTCCAGAATGTTTCATAGCTTGTGTAAGTATAGAAATAAGATTTTGAACTCCATCTCCCATATCATTTTTTTTGTTCAGGAGGAAAATCATTGCATTTTCCATTGCATTTATCAACACGGTTCTTTCGGGTTCCAGCCATCGTCTAAAACCCAAAAAGAATAGTGTGATAGGCAAAAATCATGCTAGGGAAAACAACATAATAAAAGGGGGAGTACCCTTAATATATATCATCTTAGGTTAAATTCTAATATCGTTAGCACAATTCTAGGACTATAACCTATACGTATACTTATCCTTAGAGATATACCTAGACATACCATAGAAATATCTCTAGGGATCTCACTAACGTTTTCGCATCCTAGTTTCCAAAGGTTGACAAAACCTTTCCTCTGATACCAACTGTAGAGACCCGAAGCCTAACGTATATGGAAATTACATTACATTTGCGGAATAATTAATACATAACAAAAACACACACACAAGGATCGTAATAGTTTAGTGTCTTTGGAAACTCAGAATATAATCTACTAATCCTGGTGAAAGATCTTCAACATCTCCCATAAAGATGTTCCTTTTTTTTATACCTAAAACCTTTCTTTATATCCTGGGGAAAATAAAACATAAAAGGGTGAGCTCAAATGCTCAGTAAGGGTAAACAAAAGAAATATCAATCACATCATATACATAAGAACATAACATTTGGAAATCTTAACCTGCTAAAGAGATCATAATTTCATAACCTGGGATAACTCATGGCAGTGAAATTTAATCACAATAATCATAACATAAAACATTAAACTTTGTGGAATTCACACATAATCATATAAAATCATTTCTTGTTAGTCAAAACTCATTTCCAAGACTATCTTAGTGGACAAAGTTTCTTTCTGAACCGAGTCACCCTCGTTTCAGTCCTGTTTCACTGAACCGGTATAACCTACCGTTCCAGCCATGTCTATCTCATGAGATATAAAATCATTACCCAATGCATTGGAGGGAGATATAGGTATCACCCATCTCATAATGATACCAATATTATGTGTGCCACAAAATCTTAAATCATACATCATTGCATAACCCATGTAATAAAAATGGGAATCTTAAACATCGGGACATCATAAAAAAAATCATATAAGATAAAGGATTTCATAAAAATATTTCCATCACAACATAATCAAATCCATGTAATTATAGGGATAGAAATATAACCCTTTATTATCTTAGATGGAAAATAATTTTGATAAAACACTTGAACTTCATTCTTGAGGAAAATATAATTTTTACTTCAAAACACTTTTCTTTTCTTAACATGTCATACAATTTTTAACTAAAAGAAGTTGATTAAAAATAAACTTGAAAACATGTAAAGGAAGCTTCTTTGAAATAATGTTTTAAAAATCCATTCAGGCAGTATAAGTTAAAAAAACATTCTTCTCGTACTTTTGTCGTAAAAATGTCAAAAAAGTACCTCGTACGAAAAACAACAAAAGATTCCTTTCATATCTTATACTAAATACTCACCGAAGGGTAAAATAGGATTTAAAAAATTGTAGGTGAATGGAAATAATATTACATATTAAGGAAACATGGATGTGGATGATAAAATACACCCCGGTAAATGCCAATGTATAAACAATCTCGGATAAAAATGAGATTGTGATATTTCCCTTACCGTAGGTCCGATTTTCTTCGTAAGTGTCCGAACCACCTGTATAATGATTTAAATAATGTCATTGACTTATTACAGAATCATATTAATTGTTATTATATCATATATGGTTCACTTATGACTTTATATTACCCGTTCTTTTGTAAATTCTTGTTAAAGTAGCGTTTTGGGTAAAATCCTCTCATTTGCCGTTCGTGTTTTAAATTGTAATTATTCATATGATTACTTAGATCATTATTACTTAATTATAGAATATAAAACATGATTTATATATAATATATATTCATAATATACATATATATAATGGATCGATAAATGGAATGAAATACACCGTTCATGGAGACGGTAGACTATACGCACGCATGAACGCTGTTTTCGTTTCCTTATTGAATTGAGTGGAATTAAGTAGATGACATGCATATATATACACATAAATACAATATATTTATAATGTCATATATTTCATTATTATTTCTTTATAATCATTCTTAAAAGGTTAACATGGAGAATTAATCTCATCGCGTCGTGGAGACGGTAGTCCGTACGTACGCACGAGCGATGAAATCATTTCCATAATTATTGAATTGAATTGGAGTGGATGATCAGAATCATTATTATGTTATAATAACAATGTATAGTTATTCATTACACCATAATACCCATCCATGTAAGGTTTTTGTGAAAAAACAGATTACATCACGGCGTGGAGACGGTATTCCGTACGTACGCACGCGCGGTGATTTCGTTTTCCATAGGATGGATAGATGGTGAATTAGGATTTTCTCATACATATAATAACATATCAGTATATGATTGATACTGATGTTATTACTTCATAATGAAACAACCTAAGAAGAAGAAGTGGAAGAAGAAATAAAGGTGAAAGAATTGGTAACGGAAATTACCTCTTCTTTGAAGCGCCTCTTTGAGACCTCCTCTTAGGGCACTAAAATTGGTCTTTGAGGAAGACCAGAACCTCTAGGATGTTGATAGGGAAGTGGAGAAGAGATTTTGTCAGGGGTTGGCCGAGCATGAAGGCTCAATGTTTTGCGAGGAAGAGAGGGTGGAGGTGCCCTTTTATAATGGAGGAGAGGGGAACCTTTGGAATAACTAAAAATATTATTTTATTATAAAGTAAAGTTCGATTTTAAATAGATCCAAATTGATTTATTTCGAGGCTAAGGTGGGGATGTGTCCAAAGACTCTAATCCTATATAATTTAGACAAGTTTAGGTTCCTATTTTAACCTTATCATTTAGATTTAACATTAAGTTTAATAATTTTACTTTTACCATGTCTTCTTGTGTTCTTATACTATAAGGTTAATACACTTACTATATAAAGCCAAAATAACCCCAATTTGTTTATTATTAATATATATAACCTTATATAAGTCATTTGGCCAAACCTAAGATTTTTAAGAATAAAATAAAAATTAATAATATAATATTTGTTTTAAAAACTATTTTATGTCATTTTTGAAATTATTTGGTAATTGATTTTTGTGAAAATCATAACAGAATTATTAGTTCGAGTAAAGTTAATTAAATCAATATTTTCATGTCATATTAACCTAGATAATTATTGTAATTCATAAAAGGTCTCAAATTATATTTATTTGTGTATTTATAATATCAATTATTCTAATTTTTCACTATTATGGTAATTACTACATCATCATTGTGTCATTAATAAATTATATTATTTAATGTCTATAAATTACAAATAAAATACATTTATGTTGGAAATCTTTTTATCTTTCTAATGAATATTTATAGTCGAATTTAGCTTATGTATATCCCTATATAAAAAATGTTTTAGTAAATAACCTTTGATTTTAACTCTTTTAACCCTTCTTTAAATAAATTAATAATAAATGTCCTAATCTAATCCATGTGGGACCAAATGGTCATCTTTTATTCCTAAGTTTGTTTTTGGTCGAATTACACTTGTACAATAGAATTAGGACATGTGTTAGGGTAATAATAATATCATTTCTACCCTTAATTACCCTATTTACTTTTAACCGTGGTAAAAAAAAGTAAAAAGTTGCTATTCACCAAAAATTATTTTCATCTCATTGAACCAAATTTTATTCCATGATATTAACCTTGTCTCTTGGATTTTCGAAATTTCCCTCACAGAAGCGGTAAAATTATGTTTTATGAAAAATTCAGTTTTTTAACTACCACTTAGTGGTTTCACTATTCATCAAAAATTGAATGTTTTCAGAAAAATACCAAAAATTAGGCCTAAGCTATATTTGATATTATGAAGTCATTAATGATTTCTATTTTACCAAATTCAAAACATATCAGTTGCATTAATTAATTTAAAAACTAATTCCCATCGTCAAAACAAAAGGCGTGTTTTTAAGAGTAATAACTATCAAAAGATTGACACTTGTTTATAACTGGTTTAAATGTGAAATTACATCCAATGACCAACATTGTATTAAATTGTAAAAATATATTATGAATATACTTTAAAACCACTCAAATTAATAATTTATCACTATTAATTATTTTGATTGAAAAAGTTGTTTTTAATTAAAATTTAGTAATTTTCACTATTCATCAAAATATGAAAGTTATCCGAAAATCACCAAAATTTCACCCTAAGCTAATTTCGATATTCTGAATCCAAAAATGAAGTCCATTTTGAATAATAAAATTTTAAAAATTTCAAAAAGTGGTTATTACTATTCATAACGGCTAGTTTTAATAATATTTTAATAGCATATCGTTGTTTAGTGAAACTTGGTGTTGCGTACAACACACGCTATCGTGGAAGGTCGCGATTGCGTGTAATTCAAGCCAGGTCAGAGATGTGTGTTGTGAACTCTCCTTTTGGTATAGCGGATAACACAAGACATTAATGAAATTAAAAATAATATTTTTCATAAAATCTCGGGGTGTTACAGTTCCCCGTTTTCAGTTCATCCTGGCAGTACTAAGATGTACAGAGATCTGCGGGAGTATTACTGGTGGGATGGAATGAAAAGGGATATTGCTGATTTTACTGTGAAGTGTTTGACTTTTCAGTAGGTTAAAGTAGAGTGGCAGTTAACGAAAGGGATGCTTCAGCCTTTACTAGTGCCAAAGTGGAAATGAGAGAATATATCCATGGACTTCATTGTGGGATTACCGAGGACATCTCGAGGTAATAATGCAATCTTGGTTATTGTTGATCGGTTGACTAAATCTGCTCATTTACTTACTATACGAGATACTTTTTCCCTAAATCAACTTTCCCGTTTATATCATAGAGAGATAGTCAGGTTACATGGAGTTCCTCTCTCCATTGTATCTGACCGTGATCCCAGTTTTACTTCTAACCTTTGGAAAGGCCTTCAGAAGTCATTGGGTACTGAATTAAATTTTAGTACAGCTTTTCATCCTCAATCAGATGGGCAGTCAGAACAAACAATTCATACCTTGGAGGATATGCTACGAGCTTGTTAAATGGATTATCAGGGAATTTGGGACCAACATCTATCTTTGGTTGAGTTTTCATATAATAACATTTTTCATTCCAGTATACAGATGACACCATTTGAGGCATTATATGGGAAGTGGTGTGGAACTCCAGCATTTTGGGATGAAGTGGGTCAATGGAAGTTGATGGGACTAGAATTGGTAGAAGAGATTGCAGAAAAAGTTCAGTTGATTCAGAAACACATGAGAACAGCTCAGAGCAGGCAGAAGAGTTATGCGGATAACCGGAGGAAGGATCTATCATTCGAGGTAGGTGATCATGTTTTTCTCAAGGTTTCTCCATGGAAAAGTGTGATGAGATTTGGTAAGAAAGGAAAGATGAGTCCATGGTTCATTGGACCATATGAAATTCTAGAGAGAGTTGGATCAGTTGCATACAGAGTGGCATTATCTCCGAGTTTATCTCAAGTACACAATGTTTTTCATGTTTCGATGTTGAGGAAGTATATTCCAGATTCATCTCATGTTTTGAGTCCAGAGGTAGTTCAGCTGGAAGAGAACCTATCTTCTGAGGAACAACCGGTCCAGATTCTTGACCACAGGGACCAACTGTTACGAAATAAGGTAATCCACCAGGTAAAGGTTTTGTGGAAAAACCATATGGTTGAAGAGGCAATGTGGGAATCTGAAAATGCTATGAGGGATAAATACCCCCACTTATTTTGATAAGTGAATAAAACTGCGAGGACACAATTCCAAAAAGGGGGTAAGGATGTAACATCCCATGTGAATAATGAATAAAACATTTTCGTATTTATTAATATTTACGAATTAAATATTAATTTTACTTTAAAGGGGTTTCTATGTTTGATAGCGTACCCGATACGCAATGATGAGTTCCTTTGAAAACTTACGTTGCACACTAGTAATATAATAATATTATTTTAAATGGTAGTTAACATGTAGCCGTTGTATTGGAGGGAATGGATAAAAACAACTAAAATATGATTATATATGTTTTTAAATGTTTTTTACATTTATCCAATAAATGATAAAGGCTTAAAATACGGAAAGAATTCAATTTTAGGCATTTATACCCTAATTTTCACTAAGGGTTCACTTATCACCTTTTGACGGTGAACCGTCATTAAATATAGTTTTGATAAATCTTATAAATTATATTGTACCAAATATAACTCTTCTTTAGAATCAGGACATCAAAATTTACTGTGTGTAAATTTTTGGTATCTTTCCAATAAAGTTCATTTTTTAATGAATAGTGTAAAATGTTGTATTTTAATTCAAAACCTATTTATAATCTAATTTATTTATATAATTATATTATCATTTGAATTGGTTTTAATGTGAAATTATAAAATATTTTTACCATTAAATCCAATAGTGGTCGTTGGAATTAATTTCACTTTGAAATCAGACTTAAACTAGTGTCAATCTTTTGATACTTATTTTTTCATAAAAACACGCTGTTTGTCATGACAGCGGGAATTAATTATTAAATTAATTAATGTGACTTATATGTTTTGAATTTTTTAAAATAGACTCCATTTTTGAATTCGGAATATCAAATATATCTTAGGGTGAATTTTTGGTATTTGTCTGAAAAACATCAATTTTTGATGAATAGTGAAACCACTAAGTGGTACTTATAAAAACTGATTTTTTGTTTAAATGAAATTCTACCACTTCTGTGTTTTGAATTTCAAAAAGCTGACATACATGGTTTTCATTAGGACTTAAAATGTGGTTCAATGAGATTAAAAAAAAATTTTTGTGAATAGTAACTATTAAGTTCTTAATCGCGACTTGAGGTAATTAGTGTAGTTTAAGGTAAGAATAATGTTTTAATAAAAATGAAATGACTTAGACACATGTCATACCCTCATTGGATGTGTCATGGCCGACCAAGAAAATCCATGGGTCAACTTGGGGACCCCATGGACCCACATTGGTTGGAAAATGACATAAATACCTTTTATTTAATGTTAATGTAAAAAATGACACAAACATGATATGTATTACTGAAACAATTTTTACATGGGGTTATAAAAGTCATATTTTCGACTATAAATAGTCATTAGAAAGAAAAAAATATTTTCTACATAATAGTATTTTTTTTATAATTTTTAGACATTAAATAAATTAAATTATTTATGACATCATGAAGATGCAGTGATGACCTCATTATTTAACGATTTAAACAAAATGGAATGATAATGTAACATATAAGACCTAAACATGTCCAAAACCTATTGAATTAGTGGATTTATAACCATCATCACCTTATCCTGAAAATACATTTATGTGGGACCTTTACAATCCGAAACTGTTTTGAAAATAAAGTAACATTTTGTAACTTTACAAGAGTGCCCCTCCTCTCCTTTTATAAAAGACCCCCACCTCTACCTCTTTACCCACACTCCCAAAGACTTTGGCTCGGCCAAACCCTGCCCATTTTGTCTCTAAACTTCCCTCTCTTACTCCTTGAAGCCTCACTTTTGGAAGATGTCTTCCCAAGGAATCCTTTGAGCTCAAATCAATGGGAGTTACCCGATTTTAAGGTAATGTCTTCACTTGAGTCCTTTTGTTTTATTTTTCTTCACCAACCCCATAAACTCTTTTTATTCATTTATTTTGTAAAAACTACAGTATCTTCAATATACTGGGATGTTTTTATAAGAAGGATTCTAGCTACACATACACACACCTACATCTGATGGATAAAGAACCTACTGTTTCTGTGGATGGTGAATTTCTGCCTCCCGAAACGATGATTGTTCAACATTCTTTTAACACCTTCAATGGTAGCCATTAAGATGACACTATATTTTTATATGACATATAATATGTTTATGTTTTTATTTAAGCTTCTTTATTTTTCATTTTGAGCATACCTTTATGGTTTCCATTATTGGTAAACGCAATATCTTCATTTAAGGAAGTGCGGACTACCACCCCCTCAAAGTGATTTGATTCGTTAATGCCATATGTGGGACATATAAAGTATGGATTTAAAGTTATTATATATGATGTTATACCGGAATTATAATATATCAATATATAATTATTATTTCTTTCCATTAAAGTATGAGATAGAAATGAAAGTAGCGTTCATGCGTACGTAGGGCTTACCGTCTCCATGAACAGTGCATTTCATTTGTTATCCCCAAATGTAATGTACTATTATAAGTACATATATATAATGGATATATATGATGTATGTTACATCTAAATGATTAATATAATTCTGGAATTAAAATATACATACCTCTCATTTAGTTTTAATTCCATTAATATGACATAGAAATGAAAGTAGCGTTCATGCGTACGTACGGCTTACCGTCTCCATGAACGGTGCATTTCATTTCATACCTCTAAATGATTATGTGATATTATAAATAAATGTATATGATAGATATATATATGATATATATGATATCCAAATCAGGAATGTTATTCTGGATATAATGAACCTTTGACCACACGAACAACATGTAATCGTAAGAAGTCCACTTTCGACTTAAGGACCAAATATCGACAAAACAAACATTATTAACTTAAATGATTTAATAATGATTATACCATGGAAATAAGTGATATAAAAGGAATAATGAACTCGAAAATGGTTCTTAAGAAAATATAAAATAACTCAAGTTTATTATTCAGGATGTTAAAGAACGATCGAGTCAAGTTGGACCTGAGGTAAGGGACTTCGTCTCAATATCCTTTCATTGAGGCATATTTCGTTTTATACACAACTATATTTTATACGTTGTATAAACCCCTTTGACTTTTACTTTTATATAAGAGGAATCTTTTTCTATGAAGCATTTTACTAAATGACAAAAACTAATGTTTCTTTTAACGTACGTGGTGACAATGACCTTTTCCGCCGCCGCGAGTATTATATGGTCTTTGGCTTCCTCAACAGGACGTAATGTTTTTTTAAATGAATTAAATACCATATACTCTTTTATGTATTTTGGTATTGAAAATGGTTTTTATAATTGATTTTTTATGTCAATATATATAAGTGATATATTGTGATCAAAGTGTGGAAATGTTTTCTTTCCATTATATTTGTTTTATGTCTTATGATTTTTATCATGGTACCTGGAAATTTGACTGGTGGTTAAGTGATGAATCATATGACGGGTGGTGCCGTGAATACCAGGACGGGTGGTAACGTTATAACCTCCAATTCATTGGGTATGGAAGTCGGCCGTATGTCTATTCGATTAAGTATGTATGGATGTTGGCCGTATGGCTATTCCATTAAGTGATATGTGTGGAAGTCGACCGTATGGTTATTCCACTTAAGTATGTTTATGTCCCAAGTCACCTTTATATATGTTATGTGTTCTTTATATGGGATCTATGATAATCCTTTGGTTACAAAAAGGTAAGTAGTAATATTTTATTCAGTGAAGAGTTTTTACTACTTCATGAAGGTGAAGGTATTACTTTGATAAAGTATACATGTTTTACTTGATGTTAGAAAAACTAATAGTTTTCATTCTTTGTGCATCCCGTACTGAGCTTTTTATGCTCACCCCATGTTTTTTTGAAATGTTTTTCATAGGACTTAATGTAGAATAGGGTCAAGGATGGGATCAAGGGAAAGTCATGCTATATAAAATATGGAACTAGACATGTTACTTTTTAAGAGTTTTTTTATTTTAAAGAATCTTAGTAGAAGTAGATACGTTGTAATCTTTTGAGATGTAATAGTTATTTCCAAATTCTCTAAAACTATAAACCTGAAAAGATCCTCAATGTGAATTATTCATTTAATTCAATATTAAGTAAGGTTTAAGGCCGGGGACTTATACAATTATCCCAAAATATATATGGTATGGATAACTCTATCAAATGTGATTTTGTAAACTTTTTGGTGATTTCCACTACATATCTATTAAGAATAACCACTATGTATACACAATGTTACATTAATCACTGGAATTAACATTAACTATTTTATAATATAAAATTGGTCAGAAATTGTGTTGAATATATTAGAAATTATAAATTATTCTGATCCCAAATATGGAATACATTATTCAAATTTATCTTACCTAAATTATAAAATATAATTTAAAACATATGCAACATAAATAACGAGAATACTTGTTTTAAAAGAAAACATGTTCTAATGTTTGAAATGTTTCTATATAAAAAACCAATATGAAATTGATTAAAAATTAACTAATTTTTTTTTAATTTAGGTATAAATGATCCAACTTATCTATAAAAAATTTCAAATATTATTTAACATTATAAATTATTTAGATTCAAAATCATATTTCAATTAAAATGTAATATTTTTCAGTATTCAAAAAAGATAAAACATCACATAAAAATATAACAAAACAAGAAGATAATTTTAAATTCCATTTTTAAAATTTAAAATTATATTTTTATATGATATTTATAACTGTTTAAAAAATTAGATTTAAAACATGTGAACCAATAAAATGTGACAAAACTGCCTTCATAAAAATATAGCTTTTCAGGTATCATAATGGATTTGAACTGAACTTATTCATATTAAATATATTATGTTAATGTCAAATATTTTTCATAAATATATAATATATAAATTTAATTATGATCATACACTGATAATAATTAATTTAATTTATTCATACACAACTCATTTAGTGCATAATAATTGTTTTTCTCAAAACATATTCTCTATATTCAATTTATTTTTATATTCATTTATAAATAATTAGAAACCAATAAATTCAACCATAGACATTCATATGTTAGTTTATACTATTATTAATCAAAAATTTAATGAATATGAGGTAATTTTTATTTTAAATAATAATATTAATAGTATTTTGTAAAATCCAATCATTCATGTAACAGAAGTTATCGATGAAACTCATTGTTATGTACAACACAAGATAACATAGTATTACTTGGATTGAAACATATAGAAAATTATTAATTTTTTAAAAATGGGAAATATACAATTTTGTTTTGGGAGTTTATATTCCTTTCTATGGTTGATCTTTCTTTTCATGAATGCTGTAAAATATGATGTTCACATTTTCATTTGTCAAGGTGTTTAATCACCTTCGTATAAAAACTCGAAAATAGATGTATTGTGAATTACCTGATTGATCACTAATGCAAGATGAGGGGGCCTAATACAAAACAAATTTTTAGATAGTAATGGGTGATATTATATAGTTAATTCATATTTTTATTATATCCCATTTTGAAGTATTTAATTGACGATGACCAGGGATAATCTATGTTAATCATCTTGTATTATTGGAAAGAAATAATGTGTCATGATATAGATACAATTTGGATTATATTTCATTGTTATATGATTGGTCAATATGATATTTCATTCTCATGAAAACAATTTTTGTTTTTTAAGGAAATACAAATAGAAATATGATGTTGATGGGGTGAGAGTGACAATAATATTTTTATGTATCTTATTAGAGGATAGTAAAATGAAATAATTTATAAAATATAATTTCTATATAGATATTAATTCATATACTCAATGAAGATATTTTGAGACACTATTAAAAAATATTAGTGGTAAAATAATCCCATATCATTTTTATAACTCCTCTATGATAAAATTGTTTGGGAATATATTTCATAAATACCCTTTAATTTTTTCCAATTGATTATTTTTTTATATTTTTTTCATGGACGTCCACTCACTATATTTAAACGTTAACAATTATTGTTCAAGGTAATCCCAATTTATTATTATGAATAAAACATAGATGATCTATTCGTGTGATAATGGCTGTGAAAATCAAATGGAAATTACTTCTATTATATGGGAATTAACTCCTATTTCTATGGGATATAATATGATCATTACCTTGATACTATGGATATTTTTTTATTTCGTTATTTTATTTCATAAATTCATTAATAATCGGTCATATAATCCTAATGTCTATTTTTCAATTGCAATCATACATAGTTATATAACAATTTCAAATACATTAAATAGAATATCACTGATTATGTTGAAGGAAATATAGAAGTGAGTCTAGAAGAATATTTTTAAGGGATCCCTATAATCATATGCATTACCATTTGGCTCCCATTCTCTTTTTGATAATAAAAATTAGGGGTCAATGAGATTCCACATTGATTATTTATAACTAAATACTATTTTTATCAATATAGAGTATCATATAACCCACAGTGATGACTTGTTTGTTATAATATACAATGATCAAAAAAAATACAAGATTAACTATTGGGTAGGATATTATCAAATGGGGTTGTGGATTGAGGATATTTTCATTAAACCATACTATTAGAGGCTTGGACAGTATTAATAGATGGAATTGAATCTAATGAATAACAATCGAGGATATTTATGAATACCCTGTGTAATGTGATCTTTTATGAATAATTAAAAAATGTTAATTTTTTCATGAATAATAATCATTCATGAATAATATAATATATTGTGATTTTATATTAGTGGTTCAATAAAAGCTGGATGTTATTGAAATATGTAGCAATACAATTGAAAGAACAAAGATAAATATATTTTCTATTTTTGGTAGGATACTAAAAATTCATGGTGGGAGATTTATAATGGAAATCAAATTCAATAACAACATTAACTCGTAAGGGTTCCTTGAACCATTGTATATTTTAATATGAGAAAAAATTAATGGAATTAAATTGATGATTGGTCTGGAAAGTTGTATATACACAACCAATCAAGGAAGTTGAATTTTTAATAATTAGTTATTAATAAGACAAGGACTAGGATGTTTCATCATGTAGAACGGTTTGGTGAAAAATTATGTTTCATTAAAATTTAATTAATTTGATCTTTTTTTCATTAAACATGATTTCGAGTTATAAGAGGTAATTATAAAAACAAAAATATTGATGTATTATCATTTTTTATAACTATCTGAAGTATATTATAACTCCAAAATATTGAATTATAATGACAATAAAATGTAGAATATGTGTCAAGGGAGATAGTTGGAGATAATTATTGATTATGAATTATTAAGAAAATACTACACTAAAATGTGGAACAATGTGTATGATTCTTTTTATCAGAAATATAAAGCTATTTTATCCAAGATAATGACTGAAATACATCCAAAATTCTTGGAAATATAGTATAAGGAACCATTAATAATGGAAAATGGGAAAAATAAATTATATTGAGATTAATTTCCATTTATCCATCCATGTGATCAATAATGATTCGTTGAAGGAAAATCTGAAACTATAAAAGAAGGGAATTTTTTTTGATTATAACCATGATTGTGATATAGTGATAAAGATTATGAACTAACTGTGTGTATTCTAATTTCAGTACTACAATGATTTTTTATTATGTTTTGAGTTTATTAATCTCTATTCAAAATAGAGGAAAAAAATTGTAGATATTTGGATGATTATTTCAATAATACCCTTATTTTGAGGTAATGTTGAAAAATTTATTTGATTTCATTTCTTAAATAATATTAATTGTATTGTTTCTTTCATTTCATGTTTATTTTTCTAGGAATTAACGGTCTAGGTTAGGTTTTAATTTTTTTTAAATTGGTATATTTGTTTCCCAATTGTTAGATTAAATGTGTATATAGAACTATAGGATTAACAGGATAGGTTATGTAAATTTATCAAGATAATTGATGATGCATGAAATTTCGCATATTTCATACTTTATTTAGATGTTATAAATCTCACCAAAGTGTTATTTTATGGAAAATTGTCACATTGTTATGTTTTAGCTGTATTTTGAGCTCAAATGGAAAAAATTACTTAATTTTTGTGTTTAACTATTTTATTTGTCTTATTTATTTTTGCCATAACATTTTCTACACTAAAATAATTTGTTAAATTCCTTTTCTCTAGGATTACATAAAACATGGTCCTAATTTCAAACTCCCGGAGTCCCAGAACAATCAATCATTTGGAGGTCCTAAATTAGCTCACAATACAGAACTCGTAAACTATGCGCATATTTGGAATGTTTTAAAGATGAGAATTAAGTGCGATGATTACATGTCCAATGGATATTAAATTCATCAAGGAGATGGAAAACATATTAATTAAAATATTTATTTCTATATCCCACGTCTGAATCCTCTGTATACATGGTCATAATGGAATTGGATGTTGGAGTTGTGGAAGACAAAGATTCATCTGGACAAATTAAATGTGCCACACTAAAAGAGACATAAATCTTTCATACATGGACCAATCAGGCTGATATTTGGTCGAGGAACACGGAAGAAAACATGGAACAACATTCAAAAAGGGACCATTTACCAATTCAGATATTTAATGGGTCTAAATTTTGATTACTTCTGGAGGACAGAATTGAAGCGAGATTTCTTCACCCATTTCACCTATAAATTTTTACCTCCTCTCTTTCTATAAGGATAGCCATTTTCAATGAGAAAGGATGACAGTTGTTGTTTTAATAGTTATTTATATATTTAATATATAATAATTTATATTTTTTCTTCATACCTCGTTTCTCCCAATTATCATATTTTATTTATTATCCTACCATTATTACCTTCTCATCTCCACTAAAAATGGAGAACAAACATCGGTGCTTGTTCGTGGGAGGGAATGGTGGTATGATTTTGTCCATTGTAATATAATTTATAATCCTATTATTCAATTCGATGAATTTTTGTGGTGGTTAAATTGATTATGGTGAGTGGTCTCCCTATTTTCTCTTTCTCCAATTTCTTCGTCTCGATAATCAATTTTCTTTCAATTTTTTATTTGTGTCGTTCAAAATGTGGAGCATTCCTTGAGTAGTGATGGTTAGTGAAGAGGTCTCCCAAATCACTATAAGAAGAGCATTACACCGTATTCATTGGTCTCAGTATGGGGTGATGACATTTCAAATGAAACGGTGAGGTGTGACAGGTCATGATCACCTCATTGTCTTGAATATTGAGATTATTTTTAAACAACGATATCAACCACCACATCCTCCTAAGAAAAAATGCCTATATTCATTCTAATAACCTAAATATGTATTTCATTGCATTATTATATATTATATTTATATTTTATTCATTTAAATTCCCTCCATTTATATAAGTATTATATTTTTATATTAGTTAATTTGTAATAGTGACAGTAGAAAATTAGTTCGCGTTAGCGGCCTCCCTGTGATCGAGCCTTGGGTGTGACACTATGGTGCATTATTAGGTAAAAAAAATTTAATTGAATTTCGGTTCACGACAATCCACTCTCATCAATTTGGTGCCGTTTTTTGGGAGGCTAAATTCTTATGCACACTATTTTTCATAAAAACCCAAAAAAATTGAATATTTTATAAACTAAAAAAAATTAATTTCATTGCATATAATTTTTTTAAGTCATGGATTATTTTTGTCTTTTTTTATATTATTGTCCTAGTAAGAAATTGTCTAGTAGGGAAGAGGCTTTTATGTTGCATATGGAACAAGATGTCGCGTGATTCAAGAAAAGATGGTTGCATTGCTGGTGGATGATGTTGAAAAAGTAAAAGCTCTATGGTTGGAAAGAAAATGGAAATAGATCCAAGTTGAAGAAGAATAGTTACTTGTTGTTCTAGCTACATTTTATGATGAAGAACCCATGAATGACTTGAAGACTCTGGTTGAAGATCCAATCATTACTCAACGACCATTGCTTGATGAGGTTCATGAAGATGTCATGCTATCTGATACAACTATGGGAGATCAACATGATTTGGATGAACATTGGTTATATTTTTTTGATTGCCAAAAGATAAGTGATCCTGAAATCTCTCTAAAAGAATAATCAGTACCGCTATACCCTTCTCTTTCTTTGGATGAAGATGGATAAGTCCCTGCTAAAATAGAATTCCTATTGGCCCTTCCTAAAGAAATCATATTTCAAGTTGACCTACACGAAAGGGAATAAATTTGTAATTACTGTTTATGTTTTAATCATATCTAAGTAGAACTATTTTTTAACTTCCCTTTAGAATATTTTGACCCAAAATCACGTGTTCAAGCCAAGGATGTTAAAGTTGAAGAGGCCATACAAGGTGTGTTAGTGAACAAAGAGGACTCATTCTTCCTATTTCCCCCATCATTCTAGTTGTACCACAATGAAATTGTGAAGGAGTTATTGTACTCTATTCATTGGTTTCTCTATGGATGTTGTAGGCCGAAGAGCATTGGAATAATTATTTTCTGGTGGTTTCTGAGCAAGAGATCTCATCCTCTATTAGATTTGGGTTAAACCGCAACAACTGCCAACCTAGGGGCAGTAAAAACCTAGCACCCTCTTGGGGGTCAAACCATGAATTAACCCCATTTATTTCCCTTACTCTTTCTTTTTATTTGGTTTTCCCTTATTTTCTATATTTCAGGACTTTTAGATCAACTTGTAGTAGCTAGGAGGTTAACTCAAAGGTAGCACTGAAATATAAATTCAGGTTGTATCATTCCTTCCCTTTTATTTTTCTTACCATAACATTCTTTTGATAGGATGAAATGGGGGGTAGTGAAATCTAGTTGTGGTGGGAGGGTCATACTACATAGAATATTTTTATGATATCTTTTTATTTTTTCATATTTTTTGGATTACTGAGCTTTAATGAATACTCTAATAATTTTTCACACATCAATTTATTTTGAGATGGTTGAAATGATTTTGATGAAATGTATATTAATGTATTTTTGATGTGAAACCATTTTTATTTGAATTGGATTTTCGAGCATTTTTTTGAGTTTGACAGATTTTTGAAATCTTTTCCCATGAAATACTTACTCAAATATATCTCATTTCATGTGAAGTATTCTCAACAACTTTGAGATATTCTTTCTAATACCCACACTTTCATGTGAGATTCTTAAATTTTTTGGGTGAATTCGAACTTGTGACTTTTCTCTTTCAAAGCATTGGATTTCATGGAATGTTGTTGATATGATTGAGGCATTTGTTTGGATTGCCATATTTTATCATACTACCTACCTTTAAATATATCCATTATTATCCCTTATATTCCACGAATTTTCTTGTAGGTTTAAGCCACATTACAAGCTGATTTTCCCTTACCTACACACACTCTTGGTATTTTTGAGTGGATATTTCAAGTTTCAGTGTAGGGGAAGGGCCTATCATGTGTATTATTTGGAATTGTTTCATTTATGGGGGATGTGATGTGTGTGTCAACATTTTGGGTAGTGGATGATAATGTTCAAATTGGGAATGGGTAATCCTTTCATTTTTCTTTATTTGTTTCATCTGTTTCTCCTTCAACAAATAATGATAAGAATAGAAAACATATAGATGAGCTCAAATTTATCATTGTAATTCGTTTTATGACTCATTTACCTATCTAAATTCAAGAACATGATGGTCATTATTTAATTTATTCAATTTTCAGCTATTTCTCTATGAAAAAAAGAAAAGAAAATAAAATAATGTAGTGCGTTTTTAGAGAATTACAAAATAAATGGAAAAAATGGAAAAAATGGGAGAAATTGAATGAAATCATTTTTTTGGAATCTTTACCTTCCTCATGTACGATCTAATAAAAAAGGGTTTGTGGTTGCATTTCACATTTCAAGAGGATTGAGTGAGTAATTTATGTGTTTTCACTTGAATATTCATGCATTATGCTTAAGAGTTTAACCTCCTCTTTCTAGCATTAATTTTATAATCATATTCACACCAACCATAAGCCACAAAATACAACATTAAAAAGTCTTCATGATTAAATTAATTTTAATATTTCATTCTATGGAGATATTATAATTGTCACAAGCCTATTATGATACATGAATTTTCCATGTATCAGAATAACTCCATATACAATTTCTCTTGAGTGAAGAGTGACCCAAAATTCATGGTGAGGTAGGTTGTGATTGGGCCATGGATTGATTTCTGAGGTTGAATAAACTTAAATGTGAGGAATTTAAATTATTGGGAATAATTTTTCATAGAGGAGACAAGATGGAATTTCATTTTGGTAGAGACCATTGATTTTTTATCTTTTTTTATTTTTGTGTGAATTTTCAGGGAAGGTGGTTTCATGATTAACATTTACTAATCAATCCATTCTTTATTTATCCTTGTGGTTGATTAATAAATTTATGGAAAGTTTGTATTTTTATTCCACACGGAATGTATATAATAAAGACCATGATAATTTTTTTAAAAAATATATTTTTATTATATATAAAAATATTTTAATATGGATTTATCTTATTGTATTGAAAATGTAAATGGTATTATGGAATTAATTCTGTGATTTCAATGAAGAAATTAGCTTTATACACTAATGTGATAAATCATAATTTAACAATAAGGAGGTATAACACCACAAAATATGATAAACTATATCCCCATGATCTATTATTCTATGGTAATGTGTGAAATTTTTTTCTTATTTTTGTGAGTAAATCCCCACTCATGAAAATTTCCATCTATTGTACAGAATCGTTTAGGGTATCTTGCTCACTGGGTGTCCAATAGATGATTATATTGTTATAAGGATCTATAATGACCAGAAACTAATGATAAAATTGTTCTTTTTTTCCATTGAAAGTAATTATAAATGTATATTTGGAATTTTTATGTAAATTATTTGAAACAAAACATTGTAAAATACTTATCTGAGCCTCAGGTTCTAAGCCAAAATGATGCACAACCACATACATTCATCCCCACACACATGAGCATTCCAACTACCAACAAGGGTCAAAGTTAGTCATTGTGGAGTTTATACCACCAGTATCACAACATAAGACAAATAAAAAAATAAAAACAATTTAATAAATAATTTGAGTCATTATGCACAGTGTAATAGTAATACAGGTGGTGAAAATAAAAGAAACACCATGTGTGCTATGCTTGTCCAGAATTCAAAAAACATAAGATAAAAATTTTGCAGGGTTCTATAGTGTCTTCCCTTTTCCACCCCAACGTCATGCTCCACCTGCTCAACCATCCACCATAGGGATATTTCACTTCACCATGTCCTTATTCAAATCGACACGTGTATCAAGATTCTTGAGAGGGGTTTGATTATAAGAGTCGATAGGATGTCACCAAAGCATCCTAAAAATTATGTTATCATGTATACATATATATGGCATACTAATAATACATTTAGGATTCACATAAACATGAATTTAAAAATTGGTTGGTAGTTAAATATCCATGATTCCTCAACCCTCGACCATACCTCATTCAACTATTAGATGGATGAATTCTGAATGAGTTGCATGAAAAAAATAACACTTTTACTGTGTCCTCATAGTGTCATGGCGGTGATAACTGGCATCACCTTTCCCTAAAGTGTAAAATATCAATCAAATTCCCTTGATTAAAATAACTAGTACTCACAACGATTAGGATATCTCATTGTGAATGGAAAATTGAATCAACGTATCCATGGGTACTCACTCAAGTAAACTCTATGGTTTCCTCATTCCTCCACCTTGTGTTATGGTCTCTATTCGCCATAGATTCAATCATTTATTCTTCCCCACAGGATAATAAATAGGTATTGATGTTCTAGCTCTCTAAAATACCACTACGAACCATCAATTCATAGCATTACATATACAGGTTGAGGACACATGTAGGAAGAGTATGTCAACTTGATTACAAAGAAATACAAAAAAATGTGATCATTGATAATACCAGAACTGATATCTCACATGGAATCAATATAGTTTTTTTATCAAATATACAGAAACCAAAATGCAATCACAATCAAGAACATTCAATCAAAATTTCATATAAAATAACTATCAAGGTAAAAAGTGTAAACAAGCACCAAAGATGGTATGAAACTTCTTACCTCATAAATGGATAATACCTCTTTATTTTTTTATTTTCATCATATGAAACACCTCAACGTATTCTGTTTTTAGCATGTCAATAATCGAGGTATATCAAGGGCTCCCTAGAACCAAAATATCTATTTTATTTCATAATAATATAATATACCACAAGTGATGATACACTCTCTCCCTTGGATGATTTTTAAATTATCATTAAAATGTAACATGCGATTATATATTCTCTCTCTTTAATAAATGTCAAATTATCATTTTTATCATCAGAAATGATGATTATCATCATTCAATATAATTTTAAATTTATTATCTAAATTTACATATTTGGTGATAATTTATAATTTTTGAATTATTTTAAAAATATTATTTAAATACAATATTATCTTTGAAATTTTCATTCCATAAATACAAATATTATATTCTAATAATTTTTTAATACAAATTATCAATTTTTAATTTTCATTTGTTAGTATTTTTAAAAAAAAAATAAAATTTGAAAATTTAGTGAAATTATCATATAATATTATTTATAAATAAATCATAACAATTAATCCATACAAATTATAATTTCTCAATTATATTATGGTAATTTTTTTAATTATTCAATGATAAGAAATTAAAATTATCCTTTCAATAATTTTTATTTGTGTTGTAAAAAAAATTTCATTAGTTAATTCATTATATATTTTACCCAAATCAATTAAAAGTTTTATCCAATTGATAGTTATTGTAATTTATCATTAAATATAACATTTGAAAAATAATTTATCAATTTAATTTCTATCATATAATGATATTTGTTTAACATCATTTGATAACCCAGAGAAGTTAACATTGATCATTTCATTATTTTATCATATAAATCATATAATTATCTTTTTATTAATTTTTTAATATTAAATTCCCAATCTAAATTTACAAAATATAATTTTATACTTTCATTAAATTATATTATGATGATATTATGAATTTATCAATTATAAAACTTTTTAATTTATCATTTAAAAACAATGACTTTTTTGAATTTAGTAAAAATTGAAAATTGAATGATAAGATAATGAATAAATAATAAATAAAATAATTATAAATATAAAATAAATGTTTCCATTAACCTTAAATAGGGTTCTCTGGGAAGAAAATGATCCTTCCACACATTATAAAAATAATAATAAACCTAGAATAATGTATCGACACCTTCATCGGCTTGTGCATGGTTGTTTTTCAATCTCTGTTGGTAAGATCACATAAAATAAATACCACCCATATATTTATAGAAACTCAAACATGTTTCCACCAATGATAAAATAAAACACCTTTATAAATCTATTTCATCAACTAATAAATTGATTTTTAATGTTTGGAATCATATCATCAAGTTGATTTAAAAAATTAATCATTCAGAAACACTTTAGTTTGAGGATTCAAAAAAACATTAGTTTTAACTAGGTTGGAACATTTTTTGGTGAGTATGAAAAAAATAAACTCAATTTTAGTAATTAATGTTTTAAAAAAATTATACAAAAAAACATAAATGCATGCACGGTGTCCAAACACACGAGGAGAATAATTAATATACCCTTCCAAGGGTATACCCAATGATTTGGACCTATTTGTGGAAACATATTTCACAATGGATGCTCTATTTGAAGAATATTACTTTTATATTTGTAACACCCCGAGATTTTATGAAAAATATTCTTTTTAATTTCATTAATGTCTTGTGTTGTACGCTACACCAAAAGGAGCTTTCTCAACATGCATCCTTGACTTGCCTTGCATTACACACAATCACGACCTTCCTCGATAGCGTGTGTAGTACGCAATACTGAGTTTCACTAAACAACGATATGATATTAAAATATTATTAAAACTAGACGTTATGAATAGAAACAACCAACTTTTAAAATTTTATAAATTTTAGCTCTCAAAATGGACTTCATTTTTGGATTCGGAGTATCGAATTTAGCTTTGGGTGAAATTTTGGTACTTTTCGGATAACTTTCAGATTCTGATGAATAGTGAAAATTACTAAATTTTAATTAAAAAAACATTTTTAATCGAAATAATTAATAGTGATAAATTATTAATTTGAGTGGTGTTAAAGTATATTTAGAATATATTTTTACAATTTAATACAATGTTTGTCATTGGATGTAATTCTACATTTAAACCAGAATAAACAAGTGTCAATCTTTTGATAGTTATTATCTCTTAAGAACACGCTATTTGTTTTGACGACGGGAATTAATTTTTAAATTAATTAATGCAACTGATATGTTTTGAATTTGGTAAAATAGACATCATTCTGAGTTCATAATATCAAATATAGCTTAGGCCTAATTTTTGGTATTTTTCTGGAAACTTTCATTTTTTGATGAATAGTGAAACCACTAAGTGGTAGCTAAAAAATGAATTTTTCATAAAACATAATTTTACCACTTCTGTGAGTGGAATTTCAAAACTCCAAGAGACACAGTTGATGTTAGTAACTAAAATTTTGTTCAATGAGATGAAAATAATTTTTGGTGAATAGTAACTTTTTACTTTTTTACCACTGTTAAAAGTAAATAGGGTAATTAAGGGTAAAAATGTTATTACCCTAACACATTTCCTAATTCTATTGGATAAGTGTAATTCGACCAAAAACAACCTTAGGAATAAAATATGATCATTTAGGCTCACTTGGATTAGATTAGGATATTTATTATTAATTTATTCAATGAAGGGTTAAAATAGTTAAAATCAACGTTTAATAAGTAAATCATTTTTAATATAGGTTTATACATAAGATAAATTCGACTATAAATACTCATTAGAAAGCTAAATGGATTTCCTACATAATGGTATTTTATCTGTAATTTTTAGACATTAAATAATTTAATTTATTTATGACACAATGATGATGCAGTAATTATCTTATTAATAAAATATTGACATAATTGATGTTATAAATATCCAAATAAATATAATTTGAGACATTTTATGAATTCCACTAATTTTCTAGGTTAATATGACATGTTAGTATTGATGTAATTAACTTTGTTTGAACTTATCATTCGGTTATGATTTTCACAAAAATAAATTACTAAATAGTGTCAAAATTGACATAAAATAGTTTTTAATACAAATATTATATTATTAATTGTTATTTTATTCCTAAAAATATATGGTTCGGACAAATGACATAGATAAAGTTATATATATTAATTATAAACAACTTGGGGTTCGTTTGGCTTGATATAGTATGTTTATTAAACTTATAGTATAAGAACTCAAGAAGACACGGTAAATGTAAAATTATTTAACTTAATGTTAAATCTAAATGATAAGGTTAAAATAGGAACCTAAACTTGTCTAAATTCTATTGTATGAGAGGATTTCAACCCATCCCCACCTTAGACTCTAAATAAATCAATTTTGAGGTATTTAAAACCGAACTTGACTTTATAATAAAATAATATTTTTAGTTATTCCAAAGGTGCCCCTCTCCTCCCTTATAAAAGGGCACCTCCTCCCTCTTTTCCCACACCACTTTGAGCCTTTATGCTCGGACAAACCCTGCCAATTTCTTCTCTCCACTTCCCTAGAAACATCCTAGAGGTTCTGGTCTTCTTCATAGACCTATTATAGTGCCCTAAAAGGAGGTCTCAAAGAAGCACTTCAAAGAACAGGTAATGTCCATTACCGATTCTTTCATCTTTATTTCTTCTTCCACTTCTTCTTATTCAGTTGTTTCATTATGAAGTAATTACATCAGTATCACTCATATACTGATATGTTATTATAAGTATGAAACAACCCTATTTCACAATCTATCCATCCTATGAAAAAAGAAATCACTGCGCGTGCGTACGTACAGAATACCGTCTCCACGCCGTGGTGTAATCTATTTTCCACCACCACCTTAATTGGATGGGTATAATGGTGTATATAATGACTATATATCACTATTATAAAGTGATATTTATTCTGAAATGGTATACATACACTCCAATACAATTCCACGATCATAGTAACGATATCATCACTCGTGCGTACGTACGGAATAACGTCTCCATGATGTGATGCGACTCGTTCTACATGATCTTCATTTCATAATGATTATATAAATGAATTGAATGAATGAATATGATATATATTACACTAATACCATTCTGGAAATGAGTTGTCTATAACCTAAAGAGAAGAATAAGAATTTATTCGACAAAACACGCATAAGAACAAAAAGTAATAAACACCCGAATAACAAGTAGTAATGAAATTTTACTAATAATAAGCTAATAATATGACCATATATGATATCATAAAAATAAGTATGATTATCTAATAATTCAATAACATTATTTAAATCATTATACAGGAGGTTTGGATACGTACAAAGCATATCGGACATAAGGTAAGGGAAATATCACAATCTCATTTTTATCCGAGATTGTTTATACTTTGAAATTTACTGGGGTGTATTTTATCATCCACATCCATGTTTCCTCAATATGTAATGTCATTTCCATCCACCAACAATTGTTTTAATCCAATTTTACCCTTCGGTGAGTTTTTATTAAAAGATATGAATGGAATCTTTTGTCGTTTTTCGTACGAGGTACTTTTTGACTTTTCCAACAAAAGTAAGAGAAGAATGTTTTTTTTACTTACACGGAATGAATGGATTTTTAAAACATTATTTCCAAGAAGCTTCCTTTACAAGTTTTCAAGTTTATTTTTAATCAAATTATTTTAGTTTAGAATTGTATGACATGCTAAGAAAGGAAAAGTGTTTTTGAAGTAGAAAGGATATTTTCCTCAAGAATGGAGTTCAAGTGATTTAAAAAAATTATTTTCCATCTAAGATAATAAAGGGTTCTGTTTTTACCCCTATTATTACATTGATATGACTATGTTGTGAACGATATATTTTTATGAATTCCTTTATCTTATATGAATTGTTTTATGATGTCACGATGTTTAAGATTCCCATTTTTATTACATGGGTTATGCAATGATGTATGATTTATGATTTTGTGGCACACATAAGAATGGTATCATTATGAGATGGGTGGGACCTATATCTCCCTCCAATGCATTGGGTAAAGATTTTATATCTCATATGATAGACATGGCTGGAACGATAGGTTATACCGGTTCAGTGAAACAGGACTGAATCGAGGGTGACTCGGTTCAGAAATGGACTTTGTCCACTAAGATAGTCTTGGCAATGAGTCTTGACTAATAAGAAATGATTCTCTATGATTATGTGAGTATGCCACAAAGTTTCATGTATTATGTTATGATTATTGGGATTTCATTTCACTACTATGATTTATCCCATGTTATGAAATTATGCTCTCTTTTGCAGGATATGATTTCCAAAATGTTATGTTCTTATGAATATGATGTGATTGATATTTATTTTGCTTACCCTTACTATGCATTTGAGCTCACCCTTTTATGTTTTCTTTTCCCCAGGATATAAAGAATGGTTTTAGGTTAAAAAAAGAGAAATTCTTTATGGGAGATGTTGAAGATCTTTCACCGCGATTAGAAGATTATATTCTGAGTTTCCAAAGACACTAAACTATTATGATCCTTGTGTGTGTGTTTTTGTTATGTACTACGTATTCTGCAAAAGTAATGTAATGTCCATGTACGTCAAGCTTCGGGTCTCTACAGTTGGTATCAGTGGAAAGGTTCAGTCAACCTTTGGAAACTAGGATGGGAGAACGTTAGTGAGATCCCTAGAGATATTTCTAAGGTATGTCTAGGGATGTCCCTAAGAATAAGTATACATATAGGATATAGTCCTAGAACTACGGTAACGATCTTAGAATTTAACCTAAGATGTTAGATATTAAGGGCACTCCCCCTTTACTATGTTGTTTTCCCTAGAATTATTTTTGCCTCTCACACTATTCTTTTTGGGTTTTATACGATGGCTGGAACCCAAAGGAAACGTGTTGATCACTGTAATGGAAAATGCAATGATTGTCCTCATGAACAAACAAGTGTTATGGGAGGTGGAGTGAAAAATCTTATTGCTATACTTACACAAGCTATGAATCTTTTTGGACATCCAAATGAGCAGAAAAGGGAACAATATTCTATTGAGTCCTTCATGAGGCAACATCCACCTTCATTCAGTGGGTCTTTCGATCCACTTGTTGCTGAACAATGGATCAGTACCACTGAAAAGATATTTTCAGTTCTTCAATGTTATGAACATGATAAAGTCATCTTAGCAGTATATTTTTGGAAGGTGAAGCTGATCAATGGTGGAATCTTATCAAGAATACGAGTCCAGGAGATGAAATTGAGTCCATGGAATGGGACGAGTTCAAGAACTTGTTTTTCAGTAAGTACTTCCCTCGTATTCTTCGAACAAAGATGGAAAAGGAGTTTCTTGAGCTGAAGCAGAAGGATGATGAATCTGTTGGTATATACGAAGCGAATTTTACAAGGCTTTCAAGGTATGCATTTGGATTTTTCATCCAACATGAAAGTAAAGTTGATCGTTTCTTCAGTGGCTTAAAAACAAATCTTCGAAGGGAATTAGCTATAAGAGACTTCAGTAGCTATGAATAAATTTTGGGTTGTGCTATCAAGGTAGAAATGGAAGTTGGTGTTACTTATCCATCTCATAGTTTTGACAAGAAACGAAAGATGGTGTTCAAGGAGAAATCTAAGAATAATGGTTAATGGAAGATGAATGTTTCCTTATGCTCAAAGTGTGGAAATAAGCATGGTGGAGATTGTCTTAAAGGGACTATAAAATTTTTTAAGCGTGGAAAAGATGGTCATCGAGCAGCTGAGTGTCGAAGTAATGGAAAAAGGGTTTCTAATGATGTGAATAAAGAAAATACTGCAGAGAGCACACCACCAACAATTTAATGATTCAAGTGCAAGGAAATGGGGCATTATTCTAATAAATTCCCTAATTCAAGGGTTAGTGATGATAGACATGAGCAACCTCTTAAGAAAAATGAAAAAGGGAAGTCACATGCGATCACTATTGGCGATGTTGAATATGAAAACGATGTGGTGGAATGATTAAGTGTTTATGTAATGGGATTCCAAAATGTTGTTGTATCATGGAGTATTGGAATATTTATGTATTGGTCTAATGTGGTATTCAAAGTGATTCAGATATTTTTGGAATGAAGATGATATGCGCATTATGATGGGATAAGGAGAAAATTAAATGTTTGATAGTATTCATGAGCTCATGAACGATATTAGGAGAATGTTATATCATGGTTTGAGTATATAGAATTTTTGGATTTTGGTATGTGGTAAGAGTTTACTTTTTACAACATTCATGTTTTCACTAAGGTTTAATAGGTATTCATTTTTCAAGAGAATACTTGATTAAGGTATTCACATGATTGGAATGTGACCAACATGATATATGGGGGATAAATTATGGTATTCACATGCTTGGTTGATGACATTTCAAGTAATCGTTTTCTTTATACTATGAGCTTGGACCGAAGTATTTTAGATAAGCCTAAAGATTAGAATGGATTATGTTGGACATAAGTTAGTATTGTTTAAGGATAGAACTTTTTTTATTGATGGGATTTTATAGTAATATACCTTTAGAAAAATGAAAAACTGCAGGATGGGCGACAACCCATCGCGTCGGACAAGGCTGTGGGAATTGAACCCACAACCAAAGTGCGACTGGCCTTTATTACCTACCACTGGCCTACATGAAGTCCCTGTTTAGTAGAAACTAGTTTTATTATATTAAGTAGAATGATATATGAAGTATAAGTCCATTTTAGGAACTATATACGATTAATCTCACTATATATGGACTTATGTATTTTTTGATAACTTTTCTAACCTTTTGTTTGAGACAGATGGAATGAACCATCATTCTATCACATGATCTGCTAACACATCACGAATGACAAATTCAAATTAATTTCTTTAAGATATGAAGTGGAAATTTTCCAATGAACGAAAAACAGTGAGACTATACCAATATCACGAAAGTATTTCTTCTAATTTCATCAACTTTAGGGAAATGATCTTAAAAACCAAAAATGTTGTCCTAGTGATCTTATATCTGATGAATCAGATGATACCCTAGATCATCATAAATTTATGGATTTGTGATTGCTGGGTTTTCCATAGCCATGTTCTATACCACTCTCCATCAGAACACGATGGTTATATTTATCTTCCATATCCATATTTTCACCTATATGGAAACCCAATGATTAGATTATTTGGGTAACCGTTAAGTTTCAGAATTTTGTTTTTAAAGATTGGTTTTGCTATTCCTTTTTACTATGTGGGTTTCTATTAAAGAAACTTTCGAATAGTAAACCATTTATAACCCCGATGAATTTAGATGGAGAAATTCATTTTTAGGGGGGTAGAATGTAACACCCCAAGATTTTATGAAAAATATTCTTTTTAATTTCATTAATTTCTTGTGTTGTACGCTAAACCAAATGGATCTTTCTCAACACGCATCCTTTACTTTACTTTCATTACACGCAATCGCGACCTTCCTCGATAGCGTGTGTAGTACGCAATACCGAGTTTCACAAAACAACGATATGCTATTAAAATATTATTAAAACTAGCCGTTATGAATAGTAATAACCACCTTTTAAAATTTTAGAAATTTTAGCTCTTAAAATGGACTTCATTTTTGGATTCGGAGTATCAAATTTATCTTAGGGTGAAATTTTGGTACATTTCGGATAACTTTCATATTCCGATGAATAGTAAAAATTACTAAATTTTAATTAAAAACAACATTTTTAATCGAAATAATTAATAGTGATAAATTATTAATTTGAGTGATTTTAAAGTATATTTAGAATATATTTTTACAATTTAATATAATGTTGGTCATTGGATGTAATTCTACATTTAAACCAGACATAAACAAGTGTCAATCTTTTGATAGTTATTATCTCTTAAAAACACGCTATTTGTTTTGACGACGAGAATTAATTTTTAAATTAATTAATGAAGTTGATATGTTTTGAATTTGGTAAAATAGACATAATTTTGAGTTCCTAATTTCAAATATAGCTTAGGCCAAATTTTTGGTATTTTTATGAAACTTTCATTTTTTGATGAATAGTGAAACCACTAAGTGGTAGTTAAAAAAATGAATTTTTCATAAAACTCAATTTAACTGCTTTTGTGAGTGGAGTTTCAAAAATCCGAGAGAAACGGTTGATGTTAATAAGTAAAATGTGGTTCAATGAGATGAAAATAATTTTTGGTGAATAATAACTTTTTACTTTTTTACCACGGTTAAAAGTAAATAGGGTAATTAAGGGTAAAAATGTTATTACCCTAACACATGTCCTAATTCTATTGGATTAGTTTAATTCGACAAAGAAAAACCTTAGGAATAAAATATGATCATTTAGGCTCACTTGGATTAGATTAGGATATTTATTATTAATTTATTTAAAGAAGGGTTAAAATAGTTAAAATCAAAGTTTAATAAGTAAATAATTTTTAATATAGGGTTATACATAAGATAAATTCGACTATAAATACTCATTAGAAAGATAAAATAATTTCCTACATAATGGTATTTTATTTGTAATTTTTAGACATTAAATATTTTAATTTATTTATGACACAATGATGATACAATAATTAGCTTATTAATGAAATATTGACTTAATTGATGTTATAAATACCAAAATAAATATAATTTGAGACTTTTTATGAATTACACTAATTTTATAGGTTAATATGACATGTTATTATTGATTTAATTAACGTTTTTCGAACTTATCATTCTGTTATAATTATCACAAAAATCAATTACTAAATAGTGTAAAAATTGAAATAAAATAGTTTTTTTTAAAAAAATATATTATTAAATGTTATTTTACTCCTAAAAATCTATGGTTCGGACAAATGACATAGATAAGGTTATATATATTAATAATAAACAACTTTGGGTTCGTTTGTCTGGATATAGTATGTTTATTAACCTTATAGTATTAGAACAAAAGAAGACACAGTAAAAGTAAAATTATTTAACTTAATGTTAAATCTAAATTATAAGGTTAAAATAGGAACCTAAACTTGTCTAAATTCTATATTATGAGAGTATTTCGACCCATACCCACCTTAGACTCAAAATAAATCAATTTTGAGCTATTTAAAACCGAACTTGACTTTATAATAAAATAATATTTTTAGTTATTCCCAAGGTGCCCATCTCCTCCCTTATAAAAGGGCACCTCCTCCCTCTCTTCCTCACACCACTTTGAGCCTTTAATCTCGGCCAACCCCTTTCAATTTCTTCTCTCCACTTCCCTAGAAACATCCTATAGGTTTGGGTCTTCTTAAAAGACCTATTATAGTGCCCTAAAATGAGGTCTCAAAGAAGCACTTCAAAGAAGAGGTAATGTCCATTACCGATTCTTTCATATTTATTTCTTCTTCCACTTATTCTTCAATAGTTGTTTCATTATGAAGTAATAACCTCAGTATCAATCATATACTGATATTTTATTATAAGTGTGAAACAACCCTATTTCACCATCTATCCATCCTACGGAAAAAGAAATCACCACGCGTGCGTACGTACGGAATACCGTCTCCACACCGTGGTGTAATTTATTTTCCACCACCACCTTACTTGGATGGGTATAATGGTGTAAATAATGACTATATATGACTATTATAAAGTGATATTGATTCTGAAATAGTATACATACACTCCAATACAATTCCACGATCATAGGAAAGATATCGTCACTCGTGCGTACGTACGGAATACAGTCTCCACGATGTGATGCGAGTCGTTCTACATGATCTTCATTTCATAATGATTCTATAAATGAATTTAATGAATAAATATGATATATATTACACTAATACCATTCGGGAAATGAGGTATCTATATCATAAAGAGAAGAATAAGAATTTATTCGACAAAACACACATAAGAACAAAAAGTAATAAACACCCAAATAACAAGTAGTAATGAAATATTACTAATAATAAGCTAATAATATGACCATATATGATATCATAAAAATAAGTATGATTCTATAATAATTCAATAACATTATTTAAATCATTATACAGGAGTTTCGGAAACGTACAAAGCATATCGGACATAAGGTAAGGGAAATATCACAATCTCATTTTTATCCGAGATTGTTTATACATTGAAATTTACTGGGGTGTATTTTATCATCCACATCCATGTTTCCTCAATATTTAATGTTATTTACATCCACCAACAATTTTTTAAATCCAATTTTACCCTTCGGGGAGATTTTAGTAAAAGATATGAAAGGAATCTTTTGTCGTTTTTCGCACGAGGTACTTTTTGACTTTTCTGACAAAAGTACGAAAAGAATGTTTTTTTTACTTATATGGAATGAATCGATTTTAAAAAATTATTTACAAGAAGCTTCCTTTACAAGTTTTGAAGTTTATTTTTAATCAAATTCTTTTAGTTTAGAATTTTATGGCATGCTATGAAAGGAAAAGTGTTTTTGAAGTAGAAAGGATATTTTACTCAAGAATGGAGTTCAAGTGTTTTATAAAAATTATTCTCCATCTAAGATAATAAAGGGTTCTGTTTTTACCCCTATTATTACATTGATATTACTATGTTGTGATGGATATATTTTTATAAATTCCTTTATCTTATATGAATTGTTTTATGGTGTCACGATGTTTAAGATTCCCATTTTTATTACATGGGTTATGCAATGATGTATGATTTATGATTTTGTGGCACACATAAGAATGGTATCATTATGAGATGGGTGGGACCTACATCTCCCTCCAATGCATTTTGTAAATATTTTATATCTCATGAGATAGACATGGCTGGAACGATAGGTTATACAGGTTCAGTGAAACAAGACTGAAACGAGGGTGACTCGGTTCAGAAATGGACTTTGTCCACTAAGATAGTCTTGGAAATGAGTATTGACTAATAAGAAATGATTCTCTCTGATTATGTGAGTACGCCACAATGTTTCATGTTTTAATTTATGATTATTGGGATTTCATTTCACTACTATGATTTATCCCATGTTATGAAATTATGCTCTTTTTTGCAGGTTAATATTTCAAAAATGTTATGTTCTTATGAATATGATGTGATTGATATTTCTTTTGTTTACCCTTACTGAGCATTTGAGCTCACCATTTTATGTTTTCTTTTCCATAGTATATAAAGAAATGTTTTAGGTTAAAAAAAAGAAAAGATATTTATTGAAGATGTTGAAGATCATTCACCATGATTAGAAGATTATATTCAGAGTTTCCAAAGACACTAAACTATTACGATCCTTGTGTGTGCGTTTTTGTTATGTACTAAGTATTCCACAAAAGTAATTTAATGTCCATGTATGTCAATCTTCGGGTCTCTACAATATTTTTCTAAAATAATAATGGAAAATAAAATAAAACTAAAAATGTTTCTTTTTAATAGTGAGTTTTACATATGCATGATTCTTACCGATGTTACAACCCATATTGGGTAAAAACATGTTCCAAATGTAATGGTGATATTAGATTTCTTATACGATACACACCCTTGTAAAGACATTAAATTATTTTGTATAAATTGTGCAAACTTTTTTAAAATATATTTAATAATTCTATTCATTCCTTGACGAGGCTTTACAGAATTTGAAATCGTCCACCAACATAGTTTCCAACAATGAAATTGACAGATTTAATGTTATAAAGGGTTATGTTTTATTTTTCGAATATGTAAATATTTTCAAATATTATTATTTTACATTCACTCATAAATAATTCCTTCTAAATAATAGAATATAAATTTATCAAAATCGGTATTTCATCTTTGTTAAAAATTGCATGTTATAATTATTCAACTCTATATATTTATCAACATTAAAAAATATCTCTAGATGTATTTGATGAAAATCTCAGGCCACTAAGATCAATAATCAAACCCAAACTCTTATGTCTCTACCTAGATCTGTCCATTTTATCATTGAAAATAGTAATAACTAGTAATAATTAAAAATAATTAATAATAAATATCGATAAATTGTAAAAATTAGGAATAATTAGTATTAATATGTATTAATTATTAATAATTCATATTAATTATAAATAATTATGATCTTAGTGGAAACATGTACACATGAGACAATGTAACACCCACATATTTTAGGTGATAGACCCATTATTTATATATTTTAACAATATTGAATGATTTATAATTTTGTGGGATATTCATAAGAGATTTGTAATTTCTTTTGGCTTTTATGGAGGTTCATGATTTTTTCAAAGTTAGTACAAATCGTACAACACCTCCCGGATAATGTGAAAAAAAATAATGGACACTGGGGAGGCAGATGGTTAACAACATGTTTTTTGAAAACCTAGTATATGTTCATTAAATATAGTTCATTTCTTGACAATGGGGTATAATATTGTTGGAACATGGTTTTTCTACCCATGTACTCCAATCGTGTGAGGTCTGTTTGGAGGTAGTGGCTTATACATGATTATGGAACTGTTTTCCTAATAGTGAATCATATAAGATTATATCCAAAAATGTGTGGATCTAATTAAATTTAAATATTTATTTTTTTATTGGTTAAAAAATAATACTCACATGTTACCATTTAGAGAGACACACTAAGTGGACGAGTTGGGAATACTCTATGTCAATGAGGCCATGCGCCATCTATGTCAAAAATCCAATATCACCGTCATTGTTTTAATCATCCGCATCTTACTCAAGATTGGTCAACCTTGTCCTACTCCCAGTTCCCATTATCAATTCGTCATGAAATTTTCTCCCATTGGAGATGTAAAATATACCTGTCAACAATAGAAATAAATGTTATCTCATGTGACAATAATCAAATCCCTCCCTATGCTCACATCAAATGTCATCATCTCTATAAATGTAATATACCATAGATTTACACAGTCCATCAAAACTAGTGGTCGCTTGTTGAATTGGTGAAGACAGTCCACTCTCATTCCCAATTGTGTAACAAGGAAGAATTACTCAGATTATAAAATTGATTGTATGTAATTTAAAACAACTACTAATTTATATATTAATGAATGAGATGCACCGGTAGAAAAAACAACTAGTAGATAGCGTATAAGTGATGAACAATATACCTTGAATAGTAGAAGGTCCCTCCCCACCATATTTGGGAATATTATCCACTCCATAAACACATCAAGAGTTAAATAAATGACCCTATACCTAAACTGCTAATCTCTAAGTAGTTTATATATTTTTATTAGGACCCTTACTATAGTACCATAACTTTGGTTGTGTTTTCCTCCCTCTATAAATGAAATTTTGGAAAAAAACTATTGGAGGTGTCATATCCTTCCAATTTTCAAAAATAACTTTGTGGCACTGTGCACACCCGTCTGTAGTGTCCAAACATCCCAAATTTAAAGAACATTAGGTCACAGATACATGGGACTAAATAGACTAATCTCTCCTTTAATTTTAGGCCATTGTTTTGGTGAATGTTCATGGTCCTCCTCTTCTTATCAATAGAAGGAGAGTTTACAATATCATAGGAAGATCCGCTTGTATTCATAGTGGAAGGTAGACACAATACTAATTTTAACTGTCCCTCCATAATACTCTAATTATACAATATCTTCATTATAGAATCAATGTATTAAGATAATTCGATGCTACAAAACTTCTATTTATGGTCACATAGATGATTGATATCAAACATCTTGGATTTATGTGGAACATTAAATCTAGAACTACTATCAAATAGATGATCTCAGAAAAATTTATTGGGTATTCTATCATGGAACACTGATGGATACCAATGATCCTATGTTCTTGATCGATATATAGCGTTTTTGGAAAAAAAAAATATATAAATAGGTCCATTAATTCTTTCTAGTTGAGACCATAACAACATGTATCTTATCCCACAACTCACCAATAAATTCTATCACATCCCTAGTGCATGAAGGGTTATAGATACAATTTTATGTTAGATGGGTCCCCTAAGGTTAAATATACCCTCTATCATATCTATATAACTATCATCATCTTTTGGTCCACCAAATCCATGGAAGGATTGAGGATGTGGAAGATCAAAACCCCACATGTAGTTAGCCATGGATCTTTGTATATGCTTATATTGAAACTCTATTTCTACCACTGGAGGTAGTGTGGGGACATGCTCTAGGTCATACAGCTCAGCTAGTGGTCCCAAACAATTTCTATGTGGTGACATCTTCAACAAATAAAAACGGGTTAGGAACACGGAGAGTCATATATAGTATATGTGATTGAACAATATTTTCTATGAGTATACTATTCACTTAAGGAATACCCCTCCAAATACTAAACCATTTTTTTCATATGTAAATTTTATTAATAGTCATCATATATATAATAAGAAAAAATCTTGATGAATTAAAATACTTAATACCAATAAATTTATATCACAAAACTTTGTAAAACAAATATATCATGCATGATAAACTATCCTGGAAAGAAAACACAAATAATTGAATTTTAATTAATGATCTTCTATAGAACACAAAGAAATTTATATATTTCACATGTGAACCTATGTTCGTAGTCTTGATGAATTAGAATATGATACATCTTTTATATCATTTATAGAATCATGTTCATCAGCTTATATTATTTTAATTAAATGTAATGGTAAAACACATGTTCCATGATTTATGGAAACTCGGAGTTCTACTTTATAGTGTTGGCCATGCTCTGACATAGTTCCCCAGCCTGAGTCTAAAAAATCCTAACTCTTTATAACATATTCCAAAGACCTAAATTTATGAAAAATGTAAATGATACATTACATCTAATACAATTTATATTATTCATATATGAAAATATGGGTCTGATCCAATTGTTCACATGACCTCATGTGAACATACCATACGTAAGAGGTTTTTGACTATTAATGAGGGTCTACATCAATCATTGGGTAGAATATACCATAATTATAATGGTATATAATCAAAAATAATTAAATTAAATTTACTAAATAAAATTGAAATTGTTTGAAAATTAATATACATACATTTCAAGAAATTAAAGAATATCCCATTATGGAATCCATGTCCAGAATTCATAAAATATACGATAACTAAGAAAAACATCATTGTTCTCAGGGGTCTATCTTAGTCATACCAAGCTCTATACAGAAACTACTCGGTCATGCATAAGTAGTAAATTTACCTTCACAATATCAATCATGAAATATTATTGCACCTCGAAATTCCCATATATGGTTCGAGTAATTCCCACACACATAGATTTTGTGAATTATTTTTTTGAAATAGTTAAACATTTTTGATATTTTAAATTTCATTAAACAATGAAAATAGTATATATGTTATTCATAAATTATACAAAAAATAATATTATAATATATTAAACAAAACTTAAATTTTATATTTATCTATACGGAACACCATGGATAGCTTGTGATGCCCGCAACTATGACTTTTCAAGATGGATTACATAACACAGATGACAGAGTTTTACTAAATAGTATTATATCATTAAATTTTTGTATTAACTATAATTAGATATAACCTAGCCATAAAATTTGTGGTTAAGAATAATATCAACTTATTAAGGAAAATATATGTTTTTCATAAAAATTGCAATGAATTCATAGATTACTAATAAATTAGAAATGTGTTTAATAATTTAATTAATATAATTGATATTATTATTATTTTAATGGCCATTTTCCCCCTAATAAATAAAATTCACTAAAATGAGTTATTGATATTTATTTATAATATATGTTATATATTTAATAATATATATTTTAAACACATCCAATAGATTTTATGGACATGAGATAAAAATAATCTAAAATTTATTCTTTGAAAATTATAATTTTATAGAAGAAAATTTTACCGTCAATCAATGGATAACCAATTTTAAATGAAATGTTTGAATAATTTATTGATTTACTATTTAAAAAATTGACATCATCATTGAATGATAAACATAAAAATAAGGTTTGGATAATGTTTTGGTATTTTTCAATAATGTTTCATTTTTTAATGAATATTTAATGATAGAGTATTTCAATTAAAAACATCATTCTCTTTTAAATTATTTATGAAGATAAATTATATTATATTTTGTTTAAAAAGATTATATAGATTATAGTTTTTCAATTGATCAAATGTATATTATTAGAACCAATTTCACATTTATATTGGATATAAAAAATTAGCAATCTCTGGATCATTAATACATTCAAAAACCACAGTGTCATCTCATCAAATTAATTAAATTTAAATTATATTTTTCCACATCTATAATAGGAATTTTTAAAAATTAAATACATATGTGTAATTAGAATATTTTATTATTTATTACAAGTTAAATTTAATTTTTTCAAAAAATATAAGGGAATGTAGTTAGATTTAATTATAAATATTAGGGTAAAATTAAGCTTAATAATGAAAATAATCTTAAACATATGAAATAAAATGACCTTGAAATTTCTCCAGCCCCAATTGGATGGTCATTATTTGGAAATAAACCTTCTATTCAGGATTATTGTAGGTTTTGGATCAATTGTTTTTTAAATTTCTGGGTACACTAAACATGTTTTCAAAATACCATGTTACCCCATTCAATTCACTATAAAATGCCACCAAATCTCCCTCTTCTATACAACACTCAAACATCTTATGTTTTTCGATGCTCAGACCATTATACTCCACAATATTCCTCCCTTACTCAAATAATCATCCCATTGAGTAGAAATAATTCAAAGTAATCCCTTTGGGGAAAATGAAAATGACTTACCCGATTAAGAGGTGATTTGAAAGAGTACAACGAGAGTTAAGAAACAATGTATGAGGAATTCATCTCAATTTTATCTCATGAGATACATGAAAATTTTGTCACATATATCTTTTATGTCGTGTATATAATGAACCTAAATTTATTATATGATTCTTATTCATAATTTTATGGATAATTACATAACTATTCTATGATCTTCCTTTCTTGGGGTTTATGTTTCAAAAGATAACAAATCGGTAAGGTTGTTTTGCCTCAATTTACTTTAATTGGGTCACATTCCTTGATATGTAAATATATTTTTATTTTAGGTGAACATAATTAATTTTAAATGTTATATCATAATTATTCTAATATTCATTATATTTTAATCTTCATGTAATTTCATTTTCTTATGTGGGTAGTCTGCTTCATAGTTACCATGTGGTAAGAGTTTATTGAAACAATTTCATTACTGATCGATGTTGTCTATGTTTAGGCTACCATTGTTGAAATATTGTTATTTACCTCTCAATAAAATTCCTTAATTTTCATCTAATCATTATATTCATCTTATATTCATGTATTGGAACCATTATCCAACTCTTTGGTATGTATCATATTTTAATTTTTTTAAGAAACCCTGAATTTTTCTTCCCTCTGCCGAAAATAATTTTTCCATAAAAACCTTGATTTATAAAATGGGTTTCCATAAATATTATAATATTCAGCTAGAATTAGTAAAAATAAAATGTATCCTTTTTTTAATTTACCAATGTTTTCATATAATTCATTTTATCGCCTTCAGAACAGGGAAATGTTCTACCCTTTTTACAAGGAAAATGAATGTTTTTTTGACATAAAAAAGTATGGATTTACCTATATTCATATATGTGAAGATTCCTCTTCATATTTAGAATGTTAATTTTTCTAAAATAGTTTAAAAATTTATTTGAAAAAAAATTATTTCCCAAACTTTTTTTTATTCATCATTTATATGTTTTCAATTAAAATTGTTTTAAAAATGTTTCCAATACTTATTAATATATTTTTTAATTTATTTTCAATGAAATGGGTTTGAAAACATTGTCAATAATTATTTATACATTTTCAGAGTTTTTTAAATGAAAAGGATTTTATAATTTTTTGAATCTAATTTTATATGTTTTGAAAGAAACTAATTTTCAAAATATTTTGGATCTTATTTTATAATTTTTCATGGAAACATGTTTTAAAAATTTTATCAAGTATTCTTTATAATTTTTCATGGAATTTTATAAAAAAAGTTATTTTCAAATGGTTTTATGTATTACAATTACTTTTTCAAATAAAAAATGTCACCTTGCTCAAGAGTAGTTCTTTAAACATATTTCAAATTCTTTCAGATATATTTTGACATCTGTGGATGTAATTAGTTTATTTATAGGAAATGATATAATGGTCCCATTCACATTTTTTTTATTAATGGGTTATTATCGATGACATGTTTTTTATAAGAATTATTTCTATTTCATTAGTTTTATGTCTATGAAATCTATTTCTCAATCAAAGGTTATGATTTCGATGAAATGATTATTAAACATGACTCTTTCCATATGATATGATATATTTACCTGATTAATATAACCATTAAATTACATTGTGAATGATGTGATTGTTTATGATTATGTGGAACATGTATGTATGATTTCATTATGAGATGGGTGGGACCTATATCTCCAAGTAAATGGGTAAATAATTATATATCATGATATATTAATAGATGGATTGAGAAATTATCTAGATTTAGTATTACAGAGATGTAATTTGAAATGATCTCGATTCATTATTAAATGTTTTGAATGATGAGTGAACTCTATTTAGCAACACATAGTTGGAATGAGGTGTGTACATGGTTCTATAAAGTATATTATCTAATATGATGGCCTATGGAATAATTTCATTACTACTATTGAAATCATTATATATACATATGTGTCTTCCAAAATTTCGTGTTTCTTACAATGTGATGATTTCATGGATTATGTTATTTATTTATTCTGATAAATGTCTTATGTACTACCAATATTTATGCCCTAATTCGTGTTTATGTTCTTTGATATGTATGTTATGATCTTAAAATGTATTTATCATGTTATCATAACCCTATTCTCTTTTTAATTATTATATGTATCCCTTGTTTACCCTTAATATGATTCTGGGATCACCCCTTTTTATGGTTCCAACTCAAGGTTAGGATGATATGTACTATGTATTATGTGTCTAATAATGGTGATGTTCATGATGAACTTAGTGAGAGATAAGGTATCTAACTTATGTACCACAATTTATTTTTCCATTCTTCCAAATACAATAAACTAATACGGTCTTTAGGCATCTCTTTTTTTAATTTTTTATTTATTCCATGAAATTGATGTAATGATAATGAAAAAAATGGATGTTCTCTAAAGTTTGTATTACAAAAAAAAATTTCTTATCCTTTGGAAACTAGGATGAGAAAAATTTTGTAAGATCCCTCAATATATTTCTTGCAATATGTCCTAGGATGTCTCTAAGGATATGTATAAGGCTGAGTTATAGTTTTTGAAAATGCCCAGAAATTTTGATAAAAGATTGAGTGTGTGTTTTAATGGAAATAAATCCTTGAATGTATACTTTAAATATATTTGGATCAATAATAGATGTACCTTGAGGTAACAACTCAGTATTATATTAAGTGATAGACTCTGGGTAATCGGGTATATGATAATGTGCCTTTTTGCACAACTGATTGGACACTCCCAGGTGATATGGTATAGAAATTAACCAACTATTCACAAACCATCATAAAGTATTTAAATAAAATTTGGATATGAATACCGTATGATTAAACTATTTTTTCATATATTAATAATGTAATCATTATTTATACATGATATAAGTGGTTTTTAGGATTTTTTCATTATCCACTATGATAATTTTTTATTAATACATTATTCCAATATTTCGCCGATTGAGGAAAAATGAAATATTTGTATTAATGAAGAATATGGTGGAAAATACATTCATGAGCATTAAAATGGGGGTAATCACTTGTTTGAATGATGTTTTTATCATTCTTAATTAGTTATCATGGAAAATGATTAACAATGTTTACATTAACAAACTATCAGATTCACCAAGAATGAAAAGGAAGAAGATTCCTAAATGATCGAGTAATTGACTACATGGGGGAAAGAAGATTTATTTTACATTATTTCATGATTGTGGAAATAATAAACTCTCTGAATGTATTATAGGTACAAGAAGGTATTTTCAATATTGAAAATAATGAATGAAGGCATGTGATTGTATGGGAAAATAATGCGTTCAATTAATGAAATGGATGAGAATATTTAACTCCCTAATTACTCATTAAAGGTTACGTTTTTAAGGGTAAAAAAAATTTTCATCATGAAAATCTATTTCCAAAGAGGAAATCTTCCGAAGAGGGCGAACAATGTCTTATGAGTAATGGATATATTACTGATGCTAATGAATATAAAGTTGAAATATGATGTGAATGAGTATTAAATAATAGGATGAGGTATCCTTATTATGGATTCTGGTCAAAGTGGAATAATACATTTTTTTTGTATTTGAATTCAATATTTTTTTATATGAGTGAATATATATACAAGGATAGATCTAATTATGTTTTTTGGGTATTTATATGTTTATGTGGAATATTTTCGATGGACTTGTAATGTGATCAAATTATAATTTTAAATTTAGAGTAAGGTAAGATAATGTTGTTTAGATAATTATATGGGAGATAGGAATAATTAAATTTCATGGTAATGATCAATGTGAAAATAATTAAGTAAATATTGAGGGGTGGTTTATCCTATCATTGATGAAGATTACTTCGTTTTTTATTTTTAGAAATAGATCCAATATATTTTGGAATAAGTAAATATGAATGTCTCCAATAATGATTTTTGGTAATTCAGGTCATTAATATGTTTCATAAAAATACAATAGGTAGGTTTTCATATGTATTGAATGTAACAACCAGTACATACTTTGTGATATATTCTAGATCGATGTTAAACTGATTTCATGACCATCAATCTATTTTTTTGGATTTTCAACTTTTGAAAGGATTATAAGGAAAAACATTTATGGAATGTTTAAGTAAAACAACATATGGTGTCTATGTGATTAATGTATTATATAACTATAAAATGATTCATATATATTATATAACATGTTCTGACCACATTGTGTTAATTGTAGTTTAACATATATGGGATGAAGTTTCATGGATCTCATTATATGCTAAATCCTTAGGAAATAAAATTCTACCCTAATTTTATGGAATGATATAGGATGTGGAAGTCGACCATGTCATTAAATATTAAAATAGTTCCCTTAAATCATGCATGTTTATTTTTTCAAAAAAAAAATCATCTACTTTAGAAAATTGTTCATTCAAACCAAAAAAATTATCTTAGTATCTTTGTTTCTGATGAATCAAATGGATCCTTAGATCATCAATGATTTATGGATTTGTGATTATTAAATTTCTACTAATCATGTGCTCTTTCAATCTCCATGAGTGGTTGGTATTAATATTTCTCTTTGATATCTGTGTTTTCACATCCCTCCAATGTTTTCCTATGTAGATAACTATTTATATATTTCATTGGAAGAAAGTTGTGGTCCAAACATTACCATTGTATGGGAAGATTTAGTATTAATTTTAGGATGTGTCTTTTAAAGAATTAAACATTCAATAATTGAATCAATTATAAACTAGATGAATTTATAAGGAAACATTTTTTAAAGGGGTATTTAATTTAACACTCATAGATTTTATGAATTATGATTTGTTGAAATAATTTGACCTTTCATTTATATTTCATTTCACAAAAAACTAAAAATAGAATATTTTATATTAAAATACTATGATTGGATTACGTTAAATAAAGATATAACTCAATAGTTAACTACCCATATCATAAATATTATCTTGATATACATAAAACACTAATTCTATCATGCGTTATACACAACAATCACCATCGCTAATAGCTTGTGTGACATGAAAGACAGAGTTTTAGCTAATAATCGTATCTTAATAAAATGTTATTATTTAATATAATAAAAAATAACATAGTATGTAAATTTTTTGTTGTAATATTATTAAATAGTTTATAAAAATATAAGGTTTATAAAAATAAGATATGAATTCATTGGTTAATATGTATTTATAAATGAATAGTAAAATTGATTGATTATGATGGAAAATATTATTATTCTTATAGTCACAAAGATGTTGTACCCTTATAATTTAAATTAATTACAATTAGTTAGTAATATAAATGTAATATATATGATACATATTAAATAAAATAACATTGATATTTATCAAATTGATTTAATTGTCTTAATATAGGAACAAACCAAATTTTTTGTTTAAATATATATATATTTATATAAAGGATGTTTTTCAACATTTTAATGGAGAACCCATTTTAAATCCATTTTCTGGAATATTTAATGATTTAATATGTAAAATTAAACATTATAATTGATTCAGAAACATAAAAAAATATGTCTGTATATATTTATAGTATGTTTCTATAATGTATAAATTTTTTTTGAATAGTGAAAAATAATAAGTTTTAATTCACTACTTAATTTTTCATATAAATTATTTAAAATGATAAATTATATTTTAATTTCGATTAATTGTTTTGTTAAATAAATAAATTACTCCAGTTTCAGTCATTATATCCAATTACAAATTGAAATTGGATATAATATCACTGTAAACATTTGATGATTTTTACATAAAAACACGTAGTTTCATCTCATCTATGTGTTTAAATTCAGAATAACATCTACTAGTTATTTGGTTAGGATTTTGAATAAAGCATTACATATTTTGAGTAAGAATATATTATAATTATTAATAATGTACAATTTATTCACCAGTAATATAAGGGAAAGCAGTTAAAATTATTACAATGATTAAAGTAGATTTAAAAAATGTATTAAACCTTAAAAGTATAGGCCAAAATGAAATAACATCTTGTCCAACACCCATTATCCTAGCCACTTGTAAAGAAATTATTAGGACATTAGACATCCATTATTTACATTGGATCTTTAGGGATGTATAATTTTCTAAAAATGCGGGTACACCAACCATGTTTTCAAAATACAAATTGAGTTCATTCCATTCCTCATAAAAGGCCTGCACATCTACAAAATTTTTCACACCTAGAAAACCACTTATGTCCATACAAATTCATTCCAATAAACATCCAAACATCTATACCATCCCTATTTTAGCATCCCATTGGAATGAATACCATCCAAGTAATAACTATTGTGAAAACAAAAATGATTTACCCAATTAATAGGTGGTTTGAACGAGTATGACTAGAGTCAAGACACAATGTAAGGGTATTTAATATCACTTATTATTTCTGTGAGATATATTTCATGTTCACCGCTACATCATTATTTATGTTGTATATACTATCCAAGAATGAATTGTATGATTATCATATATAAATTTATTTGTAATTAAAAATCTATTATTTGATTTTCCGTTAATGGTGTTTATGATTCATATGTTACCAAATCAGTAAGATAGTTATGTATCAATTTACATTCTATGATACACATGTCATGTTATGAACCAATATTTTTAAATTATATGTTCATATTACCTTTTAAATGTTATGTGTATCATTATTCCACACTTTTGTACACAATATAGATAATAATGTGCTTTCATGAAAGCCTGATTTTACAATCTCTTTGATCTAAAATATAATATCCTACAAAACCATGTTTTCTAAAAATAGCTTCCATAATATTTTATTATTATACCATATTCATTGAAATTAATTTCTCCCTATATGAATTTTAGACATGTTTTCAAATGAATATTCTTATCACTTATCAAACAAGGCATCTGTCCACCATTTTTAACTTGTTAAAGGGATGTTCTTCATACATTATACAACATCTAAAAATTTACTAATATAAATTTTTGTAAATCACCATTTTAATTTTTTAATTATTAATTTTGGAGATATTTTTATAAATGTACTAAAAAAAGATATTCAAAACGATTTCAACAATATTTTATACTCTTTAATGTAATATGTTTTTATCATTGTTTTCAAGACTTATTCAAAAATTATTACCATATTTTCAATGAAATAGTTTTCAAAAAAATTTCCTGTTTTCTTTATTAATTTAAATTTTTTCAAATATAATGTTTTTTAAAATCTTTAAAATCTTATTTAATAGGATTACAAGGGAAAATGTTTTTAAAAAATGTAACAAACTTATTTTAAAAGTAATCATGGAAAAATATTTTCCAAATTATTTTATGACTTCTTTATAATTTTTTAATAATATTTTTACAAAAATAAATTTTAAACTGTTTTATTGATTAAAAGTAATTTTACAAAGATGATGTGATATCTTCCTCATGAAATGATTTTAAAGATATATCAAAATTACTTTTCAACTAAGATGACATCTATTTATTTTATTCATTGCATTCTAGGAAATGATATAATGGTTATATTCCTATTAGTTATCTAATTGTGTTATTCTTGATGTCATGGTATTTATAAAACCCATCTATCATTAATGGGTTATATTTTTATTAAATACTTTTCTCTTTTACAGTATATTGTTTTGATCAAATGAGTATGAAACATTCATTTTCCACAGGTTATGATATAAAAACCTTTTTATGATACCCATCTCATTTTAGGGCTAGTGATATGATTTTTTATGATATTGTGGAACATGTATGTATGATTTAATTATTATATGGGTGGAACCTATATCACTTTCCAAATAATTGGGTAATGATTTATATCTCATTAGATAGACATGGATGAAACGAGAAATGTAATCAGTTCAATATTACTGGGCTGGACAAATAAATGAACTTGGTTTAGAATTACAAGGCTGGAATGAGGGGTGAATTAAGATCTGTAATAATAAACAAGATTATGTTGTGAACACAGTTCTATAATTGATATTATGCACTATGATTGTCTTTAATGTAATGCCTGGACAAATATAGAAGTAATTATATATTATTATTTTTCTACCACATATCCATGTTTTTTTGTTATTTTATGCTTTTATAAATTATGTTCTTTATTTCATAATGATTTAGGCCTTTAAAACAATTTATCATTATTAAATGATTCATGTTTAGGATATTTGATATACAATTTTTGATCTTCTATTGATTCAATCATGTTATAATACCCATAATCTCGTGTTTATGCTTTCATGTCTCCCATTTTTAACCTTATTGTGCATTCAACCTCACACATTTCTATGATTCCTTCCCTATATTATTAATATATATATATATATTATATGATGTGTATAATATGGATTATAGTAGTGAATAAACTAATGAGTGATAATTTATCTCAGTTAAATACAAGTGCTTTTGTCTCTATGATTCTGAATGCAGTAAAGTAAAATGTTATATGGGTGTCTATTTGTTTAATGTTGTTATTATTTTGCAAAAGTGAGAAAATGTTAATTTATTTATACTTAGTGTCACTATAATATAAGACTTAGTAGGACACCACTAAAATTTCCGTAACCCGATATCCTCATGTATACAAATGTATTCTGGAATAAAAATAAATATATAAAACACAATAACATGAAATAATAAACAATGTGGTTGTGTGATAACATATCATCCACAACTCATGTTCATACCATCATTAGATCCATGTTAAAATATAACTCAATTAGTTAAAAAAAACAAAATAGATCTTATAAAATGTTCTCATACGGTCTTTGTGGTGATACCTGGTGTAATATATTCCTTAAGTGGATTAGGTCACTCAAATTCTCTAGGAAAGAATATGTTGTACACACATCGACCAGGATATCTCCCAGTTAATGGTATATATGATCAAGACATCCATGAGTACCCACTCAATATAATTCCTCTATGTACGCACACGTCTACCCTATGCTCATGTACCCCATCACTATGGGTTTAGTCAATGATTCACCCATAATAAGGAATAAAATTTATTGATGTTCAACCTAACTAAAATACCAGTAACAAAGAACATGGCATGTTAATAAATTCATAGGGCGTGCACACATGTAGGCATAATATTTCATCATGATTAAATAGTAGCGTTGAAAACAACATGTTATATGGATAAAAGATACAAATATATCACTCATGGAGTAACAATTGTTATTAAGGGGAACCCACACAACCAGATGATATAAAAATCAATCACGATCAATCAAAATGTCAAAAAAATAATCATATAGAAACATGTGTAAACATGAGCCCAATAATCTTGGTAACTTCCTACCTCCAATTTTTGGAAGACCACTTCATGGAATTATTATCATCAATGGAAACATGTCAATGTCATCAGTTGTCAAAACATTGGCGATTTAGGTATATCAAGGGCTTCCTATAACCAAATAATTTATTTAATCAGGCAATGAAAGATAAGACCACATGAAATGATAACCTCTATATCATGGATAATTTTAGAGTTATCATTAAAATATTACATGCGATTATATTTTATCTCTCTTGAGTAATTCTAAAATTATTATTTAGATTACCATATACGATGATAATTATCCATCCAAGATAATTAATAAATAATAATCTAAATAATCACATAAGATGAGAATTTATCATAATCGGGTAACTTTAAAATAATCATATAAAATTGTCACATAAAAATAATGGATGTGTTTGAAATTATCCTTAAAAAACTGAAAAATTATTTTATATTAATTATTCGTTAAAAAATATGATTTCTCTATTCTATTATGATAAATTGTTTTTTAGAAATTATCATTTGATAATTTAGGGAAATTTTCCATTAATAATTTTTATTAATATAATTTTTATTTATTCCCTACAACATATTATATATCAGTTATTCATGGATAATTTTTTTTAAATATCGCATGAAAATAATTTATATTTATCCAATCAATAATTATATAGTCATAATTTCAAAAAAAAAATAGTTGGATAATTCATTATATATTTTACCCTAATTAATTCTACATTTTATCCGCTATTTTTTTTTAAATTATACATATAGAAATCATAGAAATTATCATTTATGGATTTCACTTTTATCATTTAATAATTTATGTAAAACATATTTTGATAAAAATATGAAAATATCATGTATCATTCGATGAAAATATGAATCAATAATTCGTATAATTATCCAGTGATTAATTATTTAAAATTATCCACATTAATTATTAATAAAAAATAAAATTTTTATTTTATATAAACACTATTTGAAGATATTATGGAAGTATAACTGATGAAACTAGTTTTCCATATCTTTTTAATCCAAAAAATTTTTCAGAACAAAAAAAATTGCGAAAATTTAATGATAACAGAAAGATTATATAATAATTAAATAAAAATATAAATTTAAAGGAAGGATATCCTAAACCATATGTTAAGTTTATTAAGAATAATGAGAATCCCTACAAAAAATAAACTATTATAAAAAATACAAAATGAGTGTAAATACCTTCATATATGTCTACAATGTGGTTAATCACACTCATTTTTTAATATCTCATGGAAGAAATAACAACAAAATATTTATAGAACCTAGAAATAATTTATTTATATCATGAAATGAAATAACTGAATCAATCCACTGTTTTAACATATTAATTATTGTGGAGAGTTTAAAATTTTCTCATTAAGATGTTTCTAACAATTAATTGGTAATAAAATCTTCAGTACAAATGTTTTCTAAAAAATTTTCATTAACTATGCTGTAAAATCATTTCAGATATATTGAAATGAAAATTTAAAATAATGAAATCAGTTTTATTAAATAATTTATCTATAAAAAATTAAAAAACAAATAAATTGCATTGACACTTGTGTCTTGTTCAAATTCCATATAAGACTAAATGTTATACCATGCCTTGGGTAAACCACACATTCAAGGCTTACCCGTGGTAATGGATTTCACATAGGACATGTTTGGACCCAACACACATGTTTATGATTGTTATTTACTATTTTCATTTTCTATTAACCAATTATTTATAGACCTTAGTATCTCACACAATCATTTTTTCTCACAATAAATATATTTTATTGTATATTACATAGTGTTAATTGGGTTTTAACACATTCCCAAAATCATTGACAAATTTAATAAAAAAATTACTAATAAATCATTTTTGATGCTTAATAAACATATTAGTTATCAACAAGGGGTTATTATTATGTTTGTAAATATATGGATATTGCATTGTTATTTTTCATGTTCGCCTAAAATGAGTAATTGTTGAATTATCAATGTTTTATATAGAATTATATAAAACATTATCTCAGAAAACAAGTTTTTTTAAATTATTATTATTGTCTCATTATATAATTTATTCTCCTAAATTACATGGGGGATTATACTATTCTCTATTATCAGAACATGCCTAAAACATTATTTAAATATATAATATGATTTATCAGATAAAGGTATGAGAATGAAACTATATAGAGGTGTAGATTTCCTCATAACCAATGCATGAGAGGTAGGAGGGGACTCTTTATCATATAGAGACTAGTAATTACAATATTTATTATACTTATTTTCATTTAAATCAAATAAATATTGTTTCTTGACTCATGTTTCATTCAATTTCAATATTTTTCTGGATTCCAAACATTATACTATATGTAATATCAGTTTTGTTTTAGGTTATCATTTGAAACATCATTTCCAAAGGTAGTTATTAATACCCACCATATGGTATCTAGTCTATGGGTATTGGGAGTTCCATTTTGTATATGATATAATTGATTTAGGTCGATGATAGATTTTGAATGAATTGTTGTATCATGAAAAATAATAATTATCAAGTAGTTGATCTGATTCCATTGTTTTTATGCATTTTGGGATGTTTTGAAAGATATAATAAAGTAATGTCGAGACATATAGGGATTTTTTGTATGAGTTCTTAAATATCACACACTGTGTGAATCATTATGTTACCACTAGTTTATGGTAATTATGTATTTATGATTTGAATAATTTAATACCTAGAAATCCATTTTTAATTTTAATAATAAATCGAATTTCTATGTAATTATAATAATTAATTAATTCAACGATCACATATTCTCATTATCTTTTCATATTTATGTATATAATTATTCCCCTAAGAAAAAATAAAACCATTCTTCTAGAATGTCCTTCCAAAGGGCCATGAAAGTGTTACCCTCACATTGACCATATTCTTATAAATCTGAATGTTCACACAATTCAATCAATAAACCATTGTGTGTATTATATGCATATTCATAAATTAGATATATAATCATGAAGGTATGAGAACTTGAACCCATATGAATAATTTCTTTTCATGAAGGTACCCTTACTCATCCATATGAATACTACACATAAGGTAGATTATTATTTGGCGATTCTCTGGAATATCGTCAAATTCATTGAATCATTTTTATATAGTAAATGTGAATTATGTTATATTAGTATTTAATGTATGACTTTATATTATAATGTCTATATTTAATTTTATATAAATACTAAGGGATTGAATTAAAGAGGCTTCAAGGATATCTTTAGTAAAAAGTTATATATTTAATCCATAAATCGAGAGAGGTCATTAGAGTATCTCAATAACGATTAAAGGAATTAGTCAATGATGTAGTGTCCGTATAATTTATCTTAGATCTCAGGGTTATCCATAAATGTTGTTTCTAATGTGAACCTGAAGGAATGGAGGATTATAATGGGAAATTAAGATGATATATAGTAAAAAAATGCTTAATGCTTACCACCTAGGATTATGTTGTGGACAAATCATTTATGAACAACTATGATCTGATTATTATTTTTCTTTTATATGGTGGATGGTCTAGGGGATCATCCAATTTAGAGTTGAACTGAAGTGTGTTTTTATGTAAAAATAGTCTATCTTATTCTATTATATGAATTATTACATTTTCATATTCTTCAATTATTTTTACACGTTATCAATTTATGTAGGTTGGTTACAAATGTTTTTTCCCCATTACACCAGAGTTTATAAACTACTGTGGGTTTCATGGTCACATAATGATATTCTGTAAATATTATTCTTCTCCAAAATATGTAATAAATCTATAAAAATATATAGTATATGTGTGAAACAATATTATTTATATAGTATTGTGTTCCACCCATAGGACAGATAAATGAATTGATACATATAGATTATATATTTTGTTGAATATTGAGGCAGGAAAAATGACTATGAGTGGTACCTTTTATATTTATTCATCCTTAATGACTACTTTATTTGATACATGTACCATCAATATTTTTTATAAAATATTATTCATGATCACCAAATATATCAAAGAAAACTCATTACAATCAATATGTAATTGGAAAATCTGCTATGGAATAAAAGGGAGGAGGTATTTTTTCCCTTGAAATCATTCCTTATGTGTCACATTGAGGTGGTATGAGATTCCATGGTTCTTGACGGATACCCTTTTTATGTGATTATCTAAATGTATTAGTTTATCTCCCAGTAGTTTTTGATTTAATATTATCATAAGCGGGTGTTCTAGATCACTGATTAGGGGATGTAAAATTATTTTCTTGGTGAATAGGAACAATGGTCTAGTCAATCAAGTTATCTCTTCATGATAATTGTCTATTTTTATTTATATTTATTGATATTTTGGAACAAAAATTATATATTTTCATACATCCTCTAGAATTAAATTATTTTACACACATTTTTTTTGGACAAAATTATTTTTATCTTCAATTGAATGGGAGGTGGGTTGTGTGATTTTGTTTGTTACATAAAATGATAAAATATAATTGTTTTCATGGTATGTATCCACATAAATTAAAATTGATGAAAATTTAGATATATTATTTGTAGGTAAATTTATTTATACATCTGTTTTTTTACCAGGGTTATTCTACACATTTATTTAAAACATGGATGACAATATTTTTTCTTATTCATTTATTATCAATATCACAATCGGGAAACAATCTTGAATATACATATATTACCTAATTTTTTAGATTTCATTTACTCTTTTAAAAGCGATTTGTGGATTTCTAAAAATATTCTTCATTATTTTTATCACCAAACATAAATAAAATAATATTATATTACAAAGACAACATTTTAGTGTAGGTAAACAAAATTTGTGTACTATATAATATTATTTTTTCTATCTATCTCTCATGATGTCCTAATGGGATTGATAAAAACCTTCCTTCAGATTATTGAAAATTTTATTATATTGATAATAAATGAAATCATGGTGCTCTCTACATCCATAGAAGGTTATATTTTTCCACTAATGTACATTTTATTATTTATAAGGGATCAACATCATTATTTGAAAATAATAAATATCCCGATCAATATTCTAGATTTTATCATTTCACAACACAAAATTTCATAATTTGGTATCATAGTTTTTAATTACAAAGTGAGATATAATTTTATAAGAGGAAATGTGAATGTTTTTTGATATGAAAAAATTCCTAGATTTGGTTGAATGTTTTTAGGAATTCATATGACAGTCACAACACATCAATCATTGAAATTTATAAGAGATGTTAACAGTTTATTGATACCGCAATGGTTTTTTATGTCATTAAAAAAATGATCCGTACCATTGAAAATGATTTTTTTATTATATGAAGTCATTCATAATTTATATTTTCTGTAAACTTGATAAATGATACATAGTTTCTATGAATCCATTCATGCAATTACCTGATCATGTTATAAATTATTCAATGTATTAATTAAAATGAAGATATTTTTTTTTGATGCACATGAGGTTTATGGAGGAGGAACCTAGTAATGTTTGGATATATATTCATATTAAATCCTATTTCCCTAAAATTATTATTCAATAGAATCTATAATATGGGGATATCTATATTTTCAGTTAATCGTTTCACATTATGGATTCCATGGATGAGTAAAAATTACATTATGTTGAAACCATTATTTCATGAGTAATTATTCCCTTTGTATATTAGAGACGTAGTGATTTTTTATTATCATCACTAATTATAGTTTTTAAATCATGAAATATTATATTTGATTTAAATCATTTGGATTGAAGTAATGAGGCTGATATGAATTTTTAAAATTTTAATGTATAAATAATGTCCAAAAATGAAACAATTCATAACTTAAAAAACTAAAATAGATTATTAAATGATATTTAATTCATAAAAATATATGCTACTAAAAATGGTTAATATAAGTCAAAATATGTCATAAGTAACATTTATATAGGTATTTTTACATTATATGTTAATTAAATTAACTCACAATGTGTAAATAACATGATATCACATTAAAATTAAAAAAGGTCAAATAAAGGTTAAACCAAAATGATAACGATAAAAAAATATTCAAAACATGTCAAAAAGTTACTGGATGATATTTATTATAAAAAAATAATCTTATCTTATAATTAAATAAGTATTATAAAATTTTAAATCAAAATTGAATTTATAATAAATTAATATTTTGAAACTTTCTTAATGTGGCCCTCTCATCTCTTATAAAAGGGAACCTCCTCCCTCTCCTCTTCACTCCATTATGAACAATCAATCTCAGCCAAACCCTTCCCATTTTATTTCCCAACTTTCCTACTGACATAATATAGGTTTGGGTCATCTTAAATGACAACCTTTAGTTAATAAGAGGAAATTTAAATGAGGCACGTCATGGAAGAGGTAATCACATCTACTGATTCATTCAATTTTTCTTCTTCTTAAACATCCCATAAATTAGTTGTATCACTATGAGGTAAAAAAATAATCATCAATTATATACTTATCTATTATTATAAATTTGAAAAAACCATACTTCACCTTCTATACTGCTTACAAATAACAAAATATTCGTGCATACGTACATATGGATTACAGTGTCCACGACGTGGTTTAATCTGTTTTACACCACCACCATACAAAGATGGGTATAATAGTGGAAATAATAACTATATATGATTATTATAACATGATTATAATTTTTAGATATAATACACCATCCAATTCAATACAGTTCAACATCGCTGGGAACGATATTGTCGCTCATTGGTATGTACGACTTACCCTCTCCATTATGAGATGAGATTCATTACCCTTGTTAACCATTCAAGAATAATTATAAAGTATATATAATAAAATAATCATGAAATGTATGATATAAAAGTGATTCTATATTTATGTATATATATTTTACATTTACTTATATACTTTAATTTAATAATGACACAAAAACAACGTTCATGTGTACGTACGACCTGCTGTCTCCATGAACGGTGTATTACTTTCCATTTATTGATCAATTATATATATTTATATACTGAATATATATGATATATAAATCATTTATTACTTTTTGGAATTATATAAATCCTTATCTATGAAATCATATAAATAATAACATGTCCAAACACGTACGATAATTGAAACGTTTATTACCCAAAACGTTTCTTTAACATAGAATTAAAAATGAACGGGTAATATAAATTTGTAAGTGAATCATACATGAAATAATATATGTTATTATGGTTATATTACAGGTAAATAATATGTTTAAACCACTATATTTTACTTTTGGACAACATAGACGAAATCAGATATATGGTAAGGGATAGCTTTTTCGATCTAATTTTTATCTGATCTGTTTATTCATAAGTATATACTAGGAATATATTTGTCATCCATTTCCCTGTTTGGTAAAAATGCTTCCATTAAATGTTTAATAATCTTCTAAGTGTTTTTAATGTCATTTTTTCTATTTTTTTCTTTTACTACATGGTATTGTAAATTTTTTTCTTTTGTTTACCATAAGAGGTACTTTTTTACTTTTATAGTAAAATTACGAGGATAATGTTTTTCTTCAATTATATGAAATAAAATGATTTTTACACTTTCATGAAGAATTTTTTACATGAAGCTTACTTTACACGTTTCCAATTTTATTTTAAAATAACTTCTTATCTTTTTTATATTTCATGTTATTTTGATAAAATAAAATTCTTTGGAAAAAGAATTGACATTTTCCTCAAGAACTAATTTCATGTGTTTTATCAAAATTATTTTCCATCTAAGATGACATAGGGTTATTTTTTAATCCCTATAATAAATTTTATTTGATTATATTTATGATTGAATTTTTTTTATGAATCTCATTTATCAAATATGGATTATTTTAAGATGGCATAATGATTAAGAACCCCATTCTATTACAAGGGTTATGCTATTATGAATGATTTAAGTTTTTTTGGAACATGTATGAATGATTTCGTTCTGAGATGGGTTTGACCAATATCAACCCCCAACGCATTGGGTAAAAATTTATATCTCGTATGATAGAATGACTGGAATGACAGTTAATTTTGATTCAGTAATACTTGGTTAGAATGACATGTAAACCTGATTCAGTAATAGAAATTGTCTACTATGATGGTCATGGAAACAATGCCTTTTCTACTATGGAAATTATATTATGTTCTCAATGGTTTCCACAATTACATATTTTATTCCCATTATATTTTATCATTATTAATTTTTATTTATGATATATGCCTTATGTACTACCAATATTTATTTCATGACTGAAGATTTAGATGATAAAACATTATGTTCATGTTTTTATGTTCAAAAGTATATAATTGGTTTTATATTCTCCATGTTTAATCTTACGGGGCATTTGAACTCACCCATTTTTTGTTTTATTTTCCTAGGATATAATGAAGAGGTTTATTTAAGAATACAAAAAAGGGAAGATCTTTAGGGGATATGTTGAAGATCTTCCACCATGATTATAAGATTATGTACTGAATTTCTAAGGACACTAAACCAATATGGTCATTATGTGTCCACTTTTAAATTTATTAATTATTCCTCAATACTAATGTAATGTCCATGAACATCATGCATGTATCTCTACAGTTGGTATCTGAGCGAAGGTTTGGTCAACCTTTAAAAACTATAATTCCAGACCTTATATGAGATCCCAAGAGATATATATAAGGATAGTCTATGGATGTAACAATCATTAATTATAACTATGGTTTATAGACTTAGAATTATGATAAATATCATGAATATATTATGACTTAACCTAAGATGTTATAGATTTATATACTCCCCTATGATATGTTGTCTTCCAAGTTTGAGTTTTCTTCTCACACAATTATTTTGTGGTTTAAAAAATTTCCTAAAATGGGAGGATTCGTGTTAAGGGAGAATACGATGGAAAATGGAATGATATTCTCTATGAGAAACCAAATGCAATGGGAGTTGGATGGAGAAACATCATTTTTTTCTAATAAAAAATGCCATTATATGGTCAATAATCTAATGTTTGGTTAACTTCTTGAATTATCTTATACGAGAATGATGGAGTTTCATGATGATCATAGTGGAAATAAAGTTCAATTTATCACATGTAAATCATGTGGAAGGAGTCATCAAGGAGGATGATTCAAATGAAATAGGAGATACTTTGGGTGTGGAAAAAAGGTACACATAACACTAATTTCAAAATAAAAGGATTCTTTAACACAATGTACAAGGATATTGGTATTACTAAGACATCAACAACAGTTAAATTATTTATATGTGAAATGTATATACATTATTAATATCGATGCCCTATGTGAAAATATAATAAAGAGAATAAGCATGGTCATATGTGTATTATTTATATTGATGATGATGAATATACTACAAATGATAAATGAGAATAAATATATTTTGAAGAATAAAAAGATGTAGCTCGGTAAATGGTTTATGAAGGTAGTGAAATGATATCATTCTTATCAAGATAAATGTTGTATAAGCCATTTAATTTTACTATGGAATAAAGAAACATATATGGATTGTTACAAAATTGATTTCCCTTATGTATTTGAATGTATATGTTGAATGGTACCGATAACTATTAATGATTATTCAGATAGTTTTTGGAAATCACCTTATATACACATAATGAAGGGATAAGGAGACAATGAGATGTTTGATATTATTGGTGATCTCATCATGGGTATAAGGACGATGTGATATCATGGTTTGAGTATATAGAATTTTTGGGGTGTTGGTATGTAAAAGTAGTTAACTATTTATAAAATGTATGTTTTCACTAATGTCATATGGTAATTAATGTTTGTAGTGAATTCATGATTAAGGTATTCAATTGTTTGGAATGTGACTAACAAGATATATCTTGTTATATATAGGGGATAAATAATGGTATTCACATTATTTTTAAATGACAATCTTGTTAATAGTTTTCTTTATACTGTGAGATTGGACAGAAGTATTTTGGATAAGCCTAATGTTTTGGAATGATTATGTTGGACATTATATAGCATCATTTAAGTCTAGAATTTTTTATTATTATTTCAGGAATGTTATAATTGTATAGTTTTAGAAAAATGACAACCCACAGGTTGGGTGAGAACCACTAATGTCAAACAAGGATGTAGGAATCGATCCCCCATCTGAAGTGTGACATGCCTTTATCACCTCCCACTGGATTATAGAATGTTAGTGGAATGTATAAATTAGTTTTCTCTTATTATGCGGTATGATATAAGAAGTATAAGTCCATTTTTGGAAACATATAAGATTAATCCTACCATGGATGAACATATGTATATTTAATAACATGTGCTAACCTTTTAGTGATAGAGATAGATGGAATGACCTATAATTTTATCACATGATATTTTAAACATCATGAATTAAAAATTTGACTTCATTTCTTTAAATAAGTGACGAAGGGAAAATTTATCAAGGAACGAACAATTATGAGATTATACCAAAATCATTTATGTATTTATTCTCGTGAAATATTATTCAAATTTGGGGAAAGGATCATGAAAAATACACAACTTCTATCATATTACCTTATTATCTGATGAATCATATGGTCAATTAATTCATTGCATATTTATGGCTTTTTGGTAGTTAACGTTCTCCTAACATTATTCCCTATCATTATACATCATATCATGATTGTTATATTTCTCTTCCAAATCCATATTTCAACATCCCACTAATGTTCTTCTGTTTGGAATCCTATTGATGAGTTAATTGTGGTAAATGATCGGTTTCTAACATTAATTTATAATTTTATGTTTTTGTATTCCTTTTTACGATGTGGTCTTCTATGAAAGAATCATTAAAGTAGAAAACCATTTATAACCCTGACAAATTTCTAGGGAGAAATTCATTTTAAGGTGTGTATAATATAACACCCTGATATTTTATGAGATATATTGTATTTAATTTCATTGATGTCTATTAATTTTTAAACTACACCAAGATTATCTTGCGCTATATAGAACAACGTATTATCTTGAAGAATACGAAAAAATATAATTTGATTGTGATGCACACAAATTGAATTTATTTTAACAAAATTGATTTCCCACAGCACTATGAATAATTTTTTTTTAAATGAATAAATTAAATATGTTTTGATTATTTTATACAAAAAATAGGAAGCTTATACTACATGCAACACAGACTGGGCTTGCATTACACGCAGGAGTGACCTACCTAAATAGCATGCATTATATGCAAAATCGAGTTTCATTAAAGAATTATATATTATTAAAATATTATATAAACTAGACTTCATGAATATTAATTACCACATTTTACATTTCATATAACATTTTCCTTCTTCTTAAACTTGCTATGAGAACAAAATAAAATTTTCATATTAATGAAGTATTTTTCCCAAAAACAAATGCAGTTTTATTGCATTTTGAAGGAGAATTTATTTTAAATATAGATTTTTGACACTTTTTTAATTTATATTTGACAAGATAAACTTTTTATTTGGATGAAGGACATAAAAATTTAATTTGGATACATTATTTATATTTTTCTGATAACTTTTTAATTTTGACGAATAGTGAAAATATGCAAAATTTTAATTAAAAAATATTTTCTCATAGAAATAATATATGCGGTTAAAAAATATTATTTAATGGTATTATAGTATAAATATAGTATAATTACATAGTTTAATACAAATAAATTCATTGTCATTAATTTTACATTGAATTTATAAGTAAAATCTTTTCAATCGTTTGCTATGTTTTTAACAAAAACCTATTATCTCCGAGAACGAGATTAATTTTTAAATAATAAATAAAAATTATTTGTTTTTAATTGTTAAAACAATATTCCATATTTGGATTCAGAAGTTTCAAATTGTTTAAATAGTTAATTTTTCATTTTTTGACAATTTGAATGTTAACATCAGTAATTATTTTATTAACCAATGTTTAAAGGAAAATCTCTTAAATAAGGGTATTAAATAAAATTATAATAATATTAAACTACCCTAACACATTCCCTAATCCTATTGGATATGATCTATCCGACCTTGGGAATCCTTGGGTTGATTTTTGGACATCATGGATTCACAAGGATATGAAAATGACACTTTATTATAATTAATTTAAAGTAATGATAATAAAAACCCAAACATATATCTTTTACTAAATCAATTATAATATGTGGTCATATAACGTATCTCTATGCCTATAAATATAAATTAGCATGTTAAAATGATATCCTTCAACATTTTATCTTATTTATAACTTTTAGACAGTAGATAAATATAGTTATTTTTGACAAAATTTTGATGTAGTGATTACCACATAAATGAAATATTAAAATAAATGAATTTATAAATAATAAAAAAAATTAATTTTGCTATTTTGTTGTCATACAATATTCTTATGGATGATATTTATATGTTATATTTTATTCAATTCCTTTGGTTACATGTAATATGGTTGAAATGAATTTTTAAAAAATTAAAGTATGAAATGTGTCCAAAATTAACACAATTCATAACATTAAACATTAAATAGTTTATTAAATGATATAAAATTTGGAATAATGTTTAATATATGTCCAAATAATTCATATATATCTTTTTTTTTTACTTTTCACATTATAATGTAATTAAATTTACCCAAAATTTGTAAATAACATGATATAACTATAAATTAAAAAGAGTAAAATTATGGTAAAATTAAAACAATAATGATAAAAAAAATATTCAAGGCTTTTCAATAAATTAATGGTTTATGTGTCTTAAAAAACACATAATCCAATTTTATAATAAATTATGTTTTGGAGTATTTTAAATCAAAATTTAATTAATAATAAATAAATATTTTGGAACTTTCCTTTAGTTACCCTCTACTATATTAAAAAAGGGCACATCCTCCCTCTCCGCTTCACTCCATTTTGAGCCTTCATGCTTCGCCAACCCCTTACCATTAATCTTCTAAAAATACCATGTATCATTATAGAGGTTCTGGGCTTCTCCAAAGACCAACTCTAGTGCCTAATAATAAAATTAAAATATGCACGTCAATGAAGATTTAATCTCTTGTAGTGATTCATTCAAATTTATTTCTTCTTCAACGTCCACTTATTTAGATGTTTAATTATAATGTAATAATATCATTATATATAATATACATATATGTTATTATTAATATGAAACAACCCTATTTCACTTTCTGTCTGTCCTGTGAAAAATGAAATCATGGTGTGTGTTTGTGTGTGTACGTATAGATTACATTCTCCCCTATGTGGTGTAATTAGTTTTTCACCACTACCATTAATGGATGGGTATGATGCTGAAAATAATAACTATATAAGATTATTATATAATTACACTAATTCTTAGATATTATACACCACCCACTTCAGTACGATTCAACAATTATGGGAATGATATCATCACCCAGGCATACGTACGGTTTGCAGTCTCCATGATGCAATGAGATTCATTCCACATGTTAACCATTAATGAATAATTATAATAAATATATAATAATTAATCATGAAATTTATGACATAAAAACGAATATATATATATATATATGTTTGTAATTTAATTTACTTACATTCAATTTAATAAGGAAACAAAAACCACATTCATGTGTACGTACGAACTACTATCTCCATTAATGGTGTATTCCATTAGATTTTTCAATTTATTATATATATTTATATAATGAAAATATTTGATTTGTAAATCATTCTTTAAATTATTTTAATAAGTAAATAAGGGTTTATGTAATCATATAAATAATTACATTTCCAAACGTGTGCGTTAAATGAAACAATTATTTCCCAAAACATTGCTTTAACAAGGAATTGACAAATGAACGGGGAATATATATCTGTAAGTGAATCATAAATTATATAATTAATATTATTATGGTACTACTACAAGTTAAAAACAGGTTTAAACCCACTATAGATGAGTTTCAAATATATATAAAAGCAATCAAACCTAGGGTAAGGGATAGCTTTTCCAATCTCATTTTATCAGAGATTTTTTTGTAAGTATTTTATAGGGGTATATTTATCATCCATGTCCATGTTTTGTAAAACAATTATACAATTTTTTTATTCATCAATGTAATTTTAAAGTCATTTTCACCCATTTATGTCTATTACTACATGGTATTGAAGGAATCTTTCTTTTGATTACCACATGAGGTACTTTTTGATTTTTCTGATAAAATAATAAAGAGACTTTTTTTATATATACGACATGAATGGATTTTTATTCTTTCATAAAGAATTATTTCTATATATATTCCATTAAATATTTTAACTTTTATTTTCAATTAACTTATTTTCATTTAAAATTTCATGACATTTGGAGAAAAAAATGATTTTGAAGGATAAATGATTTTTTCCTCAAGAACTAATTTTAATTGATTCATCAAAATTATTTTCTATCTTAGATGACATTTCATTATGTTTTGTTCCATACTATTAATTTTATTTGATTATGAATAAGATGGAAATAATTTTATGAATTCCATTTTTCTTATATGAATTATTTTATGATGAAATGGTGTTTACGAACCCTATTTTGTTACATTTGTTATGATGTGATGAATGATTTATGATTTTGTGGAACTTGTAAAAATTATTTCATTATGAGATGGGTGGGACCTATATCTCCCTCAAATGCATTGGGAAAATATTTTTATCTCATGAGATTGACAAGACTGGAATGGTAGGTAAATTTTTTTCAGTAATACATGGTTAGAATGGCATGTAAACCCGGTTCAGTAATGCACTTTATCCACATTGATTTTCTTTGTAATAATGCCATGGTAATATGGAAATAATATTATGTGCATAATGGTTTCCTCAATTCCTTGTTTTATTCCCATGCTATTTTATCATGATTAATGTTCTGTTATGAACTATGCATTACGTACTGGAAATATATATATATAATGACTCATGATTTTGATATTTAATCATTATGTTTATTTTATATGTTCAAATGTATATGGTTTGTTTTATTTTCTACTTGTTTAACGTTACTGATTATTTGAGGACACGATTTTTAATATTTCTTTTTCCAATGATATAACGAAATTTTTTTCGTAGGAAAAAAATGTGGATGACCATTATGGGAGATGTTGAAGATCGTTCACCATGATTTGAAGATCATGTTATGAGATTATAAAGAAATTAAACTTATATGATCATTGGGCATCTATTTTTTCCATGTGTTATGTATTCCTAAAAAGTAATTAAATTTCCATGAACGTCAAGCTTGGGTCTCTACAAATAGAGGGAATTGAATATGAGGATGATCATTATAATGTGAAGAGGATGATAATGCTACAGAAGTTCATCATAATGATCATTCCCTGAATGTTAGATTGTAATGAGATGAATATTTTTATATTATAAAGAGATGATATATAATGGAATGTCATCATGATAATACAAATAATGTCAGATCATGGTGAACTGAATAAGATTCATCACAATGAAGCTGTGGATGATAAATAATAATAAAGGTAAGGATGTTAATCTTACTAATGAAATGATTGTATGTTCGATAAAAATGATTTCAAATAAAAATTCGAAAGTATTGAATAATGCCATAATTATGTTTAAATGCGAGAGGTGTTTTTTAAGAGTTGAAATTTTAAGTAGTGGGGAATGTCTTTAGGTTTCATGCAATTTCTATTTTGAGAATCCTATAAAACATTTATCAGTTCATTTTTACTTTTTTATGATAACAGGAAAATGTGGACCACAAAATATTTTTATGGAATGTTATTTATTAAAATTGATCCCATAAGAAATACAAACATCTATTTTTAGGTATATGAGATTAAAATAATTATACTGAGAAGATTAGATTAGGTTGATCTGACTATAGAATATCATATTTAGAATTTGAGAAATAATTGATAACTGCATATTGAAAACTATAAAATTGTAATGAGTTGATCATACTATGTCAATTGGATTGTGTTCATTATATTCAACGCTATCAGAATCATGTTCATCAGACCCATTAACAATTGTAGAGAAAATTTAACATATTCATTATTCAATTTTATAACGTATTTTTTTAATTAAAAATTTTAGACTAGAAATAGTTAGCATTTACATTCATATTAAGATTTTGAAGGTTATTAAAGGGATTTATCACAACTTGTATTGATGTCATCATGATAGTTAACTTCTATAGACTAATAATTTTTCATAGTGAATTTTTAGATAGTTAATGAGACTCTTATTTTATTCATCATCTATCAAAAATATCCTCTATCGATTCCTTCTTCATCGAATATAACTACATGATTATCAATAGTAACATTAAAATAATATATGTATTTCATGAAATGGATATTTTGATTGTGTCTATTGAGTGGAATTAATGTTATGCTTTATATTGAAATCCAATGAATAAATTAAAGTCTTAAATAAGAAGCATTATTTCAATATCATCCATATATTTTTTAAATTTGAATGAGAATTAGGAAAATTAATATTATGAAATTTGAAAGGGGATTATATGTAAAAAACTACTATTTTAACAGATCAATAATAAAAATTCATTTGGTATGGATTAATAAGGGTTGAATAATCTTTTTACTATATATAATTTCTTTAATCAATAATATATAACTGAAATAGTTAATATACGGGTAGTGTGTAACTTATGTAATATGTTGTTGGTTTTTAATTTATATGAGAATATTTAATATAATGTTATTTTAATTTTCAACAATGAATAATAATTTTCATAAGATAATAACATAACTTTTTAGTATTCTTAATTTAATATTTATATTATATAGGATTATAATGGTATGAAAATAATATATGTTTTGTAAGAAAATCATTGAAAGAAAATAGTTATTAATTATTACATTGTGGATGAATCATGATATTTATTGGAAAATTGGTCATCATACATATGTATTTCTTGGTTGAGTTCAATAGATATTTTTTGATGTAATTTGTGCCCTTATACATAAGGGTATTACCTTTCCCTTGAAATGGATATCAAATATATGTTATTAATTTAAAATAAAATTGTTTTTCATTTTTGTTTTATATAAGGACAATTACTCAACTCTGATATATATAGAGTTGATTTCCCTAAAATAAGGTTATTTATATTTGTGTACATATTTAATACTGTAATTTACCTTATATAATACCATTGATAAGATAGTTTTTAAAAATATAGGGATATTGAAATACATTATCATATATTACACCATTATATTCTAGAAAGAGAACATCAAGGCCTCATACTTGTCTCTGAATATATAAATTCATTTCAACTATATGTGGCCTCCTAAAAACATAGTACAAAGACTTTGACCTCGATATAATAACCATTAAAAACACAATAAATAAATAAAATTTCACCCCGTAAATGATTATAGAATTTATAAATCAACAACATATTTATTTTTTAGACACTGAATATGTATCGATATATTCACCCATATAATCAGATTTCCCATTGATCTAAAAAAATAATATTAATTATTATTATTGTTTTTATTAAATATAAATGAAAACATTTCTTTAACTGAAGACCACCCTATGAATCCATCACAAATATATATAGTTCTACTCGATCCTAGTATACTATAAAACTAATTCCCAATAATTAATGTTACTATCAATCAGAAGTTCTACCCAGACACCTATGTGCTGATAGTTGGAGTGATAAGAACATATAAATAGGGTAAAACTATATTATACTAGAATATTTCATCATAGTCATTTCCATGCACCAGGAAAATAAATAATTTAAATATATCATAAATATATGTATATTTTTTCACCCGGTTTCAATATGGATGATGAAACAACCAACCATACCCCATTATCTACAACAAGACAAAAAATCGTAATGTGGCACAAATCCATAGAATATTTATTTATAATTAAGTGGGGTGTGATTTGATATCATGATAATTAAATTTATATTATAAACTAATCACACAACTAACCACTCGAATATAGGATTGTATATAAAAAATGAATGCCACAAAACAACATCTATTCACCTGTAACTCTGTGGGGTCACACCATCGCATCTCACATCATTTACAAATTATCTTATGTACTATTAAAATTTATATTATTTACATCCCTCAAAAACCATCTAACTCATGGAAATACTAGATTAAAAAAAATTGATCTAACAATAGAATTCAAATAGTTTTCCTCACGATAAATTTGAAATGCACAACCACTAGGCGGTTCACTAGGTTGCAACATATCTTAATTTTAAAAGAATGAATATACGGAGGTATTTAAAACATATATCCTCAATAATAAAAATTAAAACATAATCTAATATCCTATGCATTGGAACCTTCTAGTATCCAACCTCTCATGATAAGTTCATATATCTTATGAAGAAATATATAGAGGGAACCTCAATGTATAATCGTTACAAGAAGAAATCCTACCACATAAATATTTATGGACTTTGGATTGTCAAATATAAGTATCATAATATCATGTATATGGGGTTTTATTTAAAATATAAAAAACATTTACAATTAATACCAAACCATCACTGTGTGGGTCCCATATATGGTAATATTTTGGCCATGTTATGCAGGATCTGACGAATCATTCCAATGTTGAATCATGACCCCTATAAATATCCCCTGGAATAAGGCATGTTATTTAATAAAATATCATCAAATATCATCTTAGAATCTATTTTTTAAGGAATATACACACATATCTATGGACACCACATCATTCATTTAGCATCATAATATAACCAATAAAATAGTTACCCTAAAACATAGGGTAAACATATAAAAAACTTAACCATTATTATATTTTATTTGAAATAATACATAGTTGGCCTAGAAACTTCTCAGTCTCCACTAACAAGAACTAATCAACACACAATATTCCCTAATGAAATCAAAACCCACATGCCCTACAAAATCCTTTCATAAAGTGGTAAACCATTTCCAATTTCAATTGAAATGTCAACACCTAAACCAAATCACAATTGATCAATATAACAAAATTTTCAAAATTCCCCTTGGATGAAATAATAATTCTACAATAAAATTCCCCTTTCTCAAAATTTCCCATAATCAAGGGATATAAGTAAAATTTATCCTAAAAAATAAATATATAAATATATAAATAATTAAATACAGCAACTGATATTAAATATTTTACCTTATATGAATGTGGAAACATCTAAAAACATTTATTCAATATGTCTAATAACTATACATCGAGTTAATTTCAATTATGAACTACAATAGAATGAATATTTGCAACATATGGAAGATTATTTCCCCAAAATCCTCAATACATTCCTCGAAATTAATATATATAAAAAGATCAACATACTATATCTAATTCAATCCTAAATACATCTATTTAATTATAATAAACTTATATGTCTTCCAAAGTCAGCATTTCTCCAAAACAATTGATCAATTACACCCAAAGATTCATTATGACACCTACAGATTAGGGTACCTTATTTTCAAGAAGTTATTTTATCATCCTAAAAACCCAAAAATCGATTTCTGAACCAAACACATTGTGTTATACCTTGTTTGGTCCACCAAACAACTGAACATGTTTTCTTACTTTATCTATAAGTAAAATCTTACCCTCGATCAAAGTTACATTTGGATGACACCATATTATAACAAAATTGTATTGTAAACTCATATAATCCATACCACAGTATATTTTAATCCCAATTTCTTTATTCAATATGTATCCTAATGATTTTTTTAATATTTATGGAAAAAGGGAACCTAGTTCCATCCAAACCCGTATAACCTCATCACATCAAACCCATGAACACATTTTAATTATGGTTATTCACCAGTAATATATTCAATATTTTATCTAGTTAAAGTATCTACATCATATCCCCAATTTTGGAAAACCCCAAACCTATAAATTCCCATTAAATTCAATTAGAAAATATAATCATTAGACATAACAAACACATTGATTACCATTCACAAATAGAAAAATATTAACTATCTCTAAAAAATACAAACCATTAATTTCATCATGGAGATTAAAAAAAAGCATCACTTTTTCTTACACCCTAATATTTCTAAATGTGATCTAACAATAATTATTTTTTTCATGCTCCTTTCCTACAGAAATGAACCAGATAATTCCAATAATCACACAGATAACACTCATTATGGTCTGAAATTATTATTTATCCAACTCAATGTGTGAGATTTTTCCAAGACACAACATGTTACTACCATGACACTCTAAGTACCCATTAATAGGTTTTCACTCACAATTAGTCATTGTTTTATCAATACACAATGTATGTACACTCTGATATTATATGATCATAAAACTACACTCATAGTCCATTTATATATATCCAACCAAAAATACTCTTTTATTAATAAATTTATTATTGACTATCAAATATTAGATCAATATTATTATTATAAAATCACCCTCAATGCTTCAATTTTAACTAGGTGGGTGGTTCTCATCAATTATAATGACTACTAGATCATCAAAACATTAAATACCTTTATTAGAAACAAATGCATTATTTTCCCTCTAGTCCACTGGGAATAGAAAATAGTGGATCATCATACAGTATAATTTTGAAAATAAAATCCATAACAATTAGGATTCAGAATATAAGAAATCATTCTATATAAAATATACATATTATCGATAAACTAAAATAATATTACAATATATAAAAATAAATAAATACACATTCTATTTAAATCTACTCTTTCAATGGTATGTAAATCATCAATTTAACTCATACAAAACCCAGACAATATTATTCATATTTCATCAACATAGATCCATCATTATTTAGTCCATTTCCTTAACTCAACACATTGTGTTATAATATATTACATTTAATAATGGAATCTATAGTCATCACTAATAGAAATATCATCACCAAATCAATATCACAATCTATTTGGAATAAAGTGAGTAAAAAAATATTCTAATAGAAAAACCTTCTTCCAATGTATTACATAGGAAAAAATTATATAGTTTGTTATTGAAAAATTAAATTCATTGATACTTTTTTGTTAGAAAAATATTCTACACAATGGGACATTTTTTTCATGTTGTTCCAATATTCCAAATATGATGCATATTGAAATGCTTTCACCCACTACAATCAAGGATTCAATACACTATTTTTCAATCACATATAAATACATAAGACATTTATAAATATTTAAATGGTATTCCTGAATATAGAAATCCATATACAATAACCCATGAATGAAGTTTATTCATTTAATGAGGTGTTGAAAAATCCATATCCCATTTTCTGTAGTAACCTCAAAAAAATTCCTAATCTTACATTCCATTCCTTAATAACATATGAAATTTAATGATTATTTGAATCCATTTTTCTATTTCATTATTTAATCCCTTCATCTTTCTCCTACATTAAGACATAAAAGTCCTTCAGTCCCTTTCCATGTGTACTAGAGGTTATTGACCAGTTCTGAGGGCCAAAATCATATGTTGTAGAGACCCCCAATATATCAGTATCATTTATAAAATCAAAAATAACCAATAGTGTCCATAACATAAATTTATAGTGAAAAAAAATAAACAAAAACAATATATTGAAAAAACTAAATGTACATATATATACATATATACATTAATGCTTCAACTAATAGGACAATTACATTTAAAATATAATATTAAAAAAAGAATTGTTATTTTATGATCTTATATAACATAAAATATCACCATATCATCCTAAAAAATCCCAATCAATCTTATCCTGATCGATTTACTCCAAATTTTGTCAACAATTTATGAACTAATTGTTACCCAAATGGAATGAAATGTATTTATTTTTATCATGTATTTTTACCATAATATTTTTATATTAGTTCTATACTCATTCCCAAAATATATTCCATAGTATATATTTTATATAAAAGTAATATTAATAATTAAAATAATTTGAATAATAATTCAAATCATTTCATTATTTAAAATTTGGGAACTACCACACCCAACCATTACTTATTATCCTTCGATGATCGAATATGTCACATTATGCCCTAGAATAGAATTAATTTTATTTTAGTATGGGTAGGTTTTCATACAGTGGAATGAAAATATACCCATGTTGTTATTTCATCATACTATAAACCTCTCTATTATAGTGAAGCCCATATATGTTCTTATTCCATAAAAGAATATGAAATCCCCTCCACAATAATGTGTGTCACACCAACAAATCAAATCTCATGACATATATATTCTATTATATTAGTGACATATCACTCATGGAAATCCATACTAACAAACTCTATATCATAAAGAGGGAAAATATTATTAGAATGGATATAAATTGTTAATCAAAATGTCCAATATCTCACATAAGATAAAGAATAATGTCAATAGAGTGGACCCATGGCTATCACTTATATCAAATTCAAAGGAATTGATTTAATGACTTAATGACAATAAAAAACCTCTAACATATACGAAATCACATTGTACTCTCCCACATAGGGTTGTTACTACATTATCCTTATCACATAGTATCATCAAATGAATCATTATAAGCGATTTAATGATCGAGTCACAATATAAAACCAATTGGAAAATCAAATTAACACTATCACTTGATCTAATCTATATATTCTAACATATATGATGAATCATATCAGTGATCATAGAAGTTCATCAAAATTTATAGTCTATCACACAATATCCTCCACACAATTGATATGGTGGGGAATTTACATGACACATTTTTAATAGTTTCACCATGAAAATGTTAAATATTATATTTGGGAATCACTGCACAAATATTCTACAATTCATTTGTATCATGTAGAACCTTCACATAGCATTGAAATCAAAATTTGAATATTAATCCACAAATCCAACACCTATATCATAATTCTTGTATTTTTAAAACATAATCCTAATAGGATGATATATTTGTGCTATGAAATTTATCATAGGATATAACACACATAAAACCTTTTTATTTTCTTCTAACATGAGAATACATACAATTAGATACTCAAAATCATTTTGGTTTACACATAACAGAGACATATATTGCTAAAAATATATTTTAATATCATAAAATTCTTTCCATACATATATATAGTCTATAAATATAAATAAATATTTTCATTAGATCCATAAATATCTACATGACCCTAGTAATGATGTTGTAAGATGAGATAACTTGTAATAAGATCCTTAGTGAACCAATACCTTATAATCATGAAATTTATGATTATAAATAAATAAAATTACATATGAAAAGAAAAGAAATTTTCATTTGATAAAGTGATAAATACATCTTAGTAAGAATATAGATATATTAATGTTTTTGAATAATGGTTATTATTTTTTGTTTTGACCTAAGGTAAATTGGCTATGATTTAGAAACGTTTGTGAATTTATATATTTTAGATAAAACAATTAAATACAATATTATATCCATGGTCTACATAAATGAATTTTCATAAATAGGGAATATTATAATTTAATGTATATATAAATATCATCTAAGAATCAAAAATCTATTGCATAATACAATCATCTATGAAATGTCATTGCATATGGATCGTCGTGAAATTATAAGTATTGGGTCAACAATGAAACTATACATTATAATGAAATATATGTCACTTGAAACATTAAATATTTTAATTGATATAATACCATTATATATGACTTGATGTTCATAATTCATTATCCTCATGCATCATATGAATTATTTATAACATTTACCCTTTTATATATTGTAGAATACAATAGTTTTATAATTTTAATTTCTTTTATTGAAAAGTTTAATTTATAAAAGTTTTATTAACCGTTATATATCATTAATAATTCATATGACTAATATTAAACATTTTTTCAGTTCTCTAACCATAACACATACTTATTCCAGATGTATAAGAACTAACTCAGTACCTAAAAATGGAAGAGGCGTTCATTGTGTCCCTTATTCCCTATTTCAAATTATTATTTTATAATATCTACATATAATATTGTAATATGAGGGTATAAATTTTATTTTTTGATTTCAAACCAATACCTTTTCAAATTATCGATCAAATTATATTTAAAAAGAACATTCCCTCCCTTCCCATTGGAATCTTTTAAGAAATATATTTTGTTATAGACCAGAGTTGAAATAGGTTATTAATGAGAGAAGTTAAAAAAGGTGAAAATGATTATATAGATGTGTGTTCAGTACCCATGGATATTAAGAAAGTGAGATTTGGTATATCATACGGATATTCTTGTATTTCTTAAATTTTACACTTAATATAGGGGAGAATAGTTCTGCTCTAATAGAATGAGTTTTGAAACGGAAATTTCATAAAATATTGATATTTAAGGAACCTAAAAATAAATCAAAATGAATGATACCATTATTTATTGAATGTAGTTATTATTTATTTTAATCTCTTATATTATAAAAAACCATTGCATTCCAGACATCAATTTAATTTTGTTAATATACTAATAACCAAAAAAACAATATATAAAATTAAATAGTTTTTTATTGAAATAAATCTTAGAGGGATAACAAAAATTTTAATTTTATACTATGATGAATATGGATTTTGAAATAAAATTTTGTGATATATTTGTTTGGCTATATTGTGTTACATAAATGAGGCTATATTGGATATGGTTATCTAACTATAAATTCTTCCAATAAAAAGAGATTTTTTAGTGTCCAGGTAGATCATTAATAAAGTTAAACTAATTTTTAAGCTATTTCTATATTCATTATGATATTATTTATAATGTGAGTGATCTGGAATTTTCTATGTCTTTGATTTTTTATTATTCCTCAGAATTAAATACTTCAGCCTTCATAAATTTTACAGTTATACAATTGGGAAAACTATTTATCATAATAGTAAGCACCACACTCATATAAATCTTTTGGTTTTATGACATTGTTAGAGAATTATTCAATGTTATTATCATTCGAGTGTTCATAAAATATTTTTTTATGAATTAATATAATATTAAATAATTATTTTTTATTTTATATTTTTAATATTATTTAAATAATAGGAAGATGAAATAGAATAGAGTATTAAAAATTTTAATACTGTTATAATTATAACAAAAACAATCTAGTACATAGTAATTTGGTCATATGTTTTTTTATTTAAATCATATGCTAAAATAAATGAATAATTAGTATGTTAATATTTTTTAAAATTTAAATATTAATTTTTTCAATAATTGAATAATATTTATCAAAATCTGTGGGGGTAAGTAATATTATTTCACAAAAAATAATAACTATGTTTTTCAATATGATAATATTATGAACAATTCAATATTTTCTATAGAGAATATTATTTCACTTATATATAGTGTGTTAGTTTAAGATAATGGGAAATACATTTTGAAATGGTTGATATCACATATGGAATATGGGAATTTACATAACATTAAAAATATATTATATTTTATCAAAATCACAAAATATATTTTTACAAATATTTATTTTAATGACAAACATCTGTAAATAAAGTGAATTTATTATCTGAATATCATATTATTTATCATCATTTAAAATTTTAAATAGGTTTGTATTTTACTTTAAATATTTTTATTTAATTCATATTATATAATGAAATACTATATAATATAAAATTTAAGACAAAATAATTATATTACGGGAATCTAAAATTTCCCCAATTATAATTCATGATTGAATTTAAAAACCTAAAAAATTAATTTCAATTTAATGTATTTATTTTTAACAAAATATAATATGTCTGTTATATAGGTTTTAAATTATTGGTATGAAAAAATATATTCTTTTTCTCAACTTATATAAAACTTCAATGCTTCCACATGTAATTATATATATCAAAATTTTCAATAACTAAATAATTAATAATACAGTCCAAATTAATTTCATATATGTAAATAATATTGATATTCAATACAGATAATTATGATTTATTTAATACTAAATTTAATTATAGTTCACATTCTTGTTTATAAAAATTCCCATCCTCATCCACATTCCCCACACATGAAAAAAAAAGTTCGACACATAAACCTAGAAAAATCCTCCGATAAAATCCCATAAAAACATTACTAAGTGGCCATTTTATATATAACTCATTCATTCACGAGGCATTTATAAAATATAAAAATGACACTTAATTAGAAATGTATGGTCTTAAAATATTTCATTTAATTTTTTACTTGATATTAATTTTTGTTAAAAAAATTATTCCTTACAGTTCTTGTCTTTATTAGAATGGTTTATTGAGATTAACATAAAAATTCACCACTATTAATAATAAATACCACATTATATCACTAAAAATCCCTTAACATATGTCATTAATATATATATATATATATATATTAAAAAACATATATCTACTCATTTTAACTCTACACTCACTCCCTAATTAATCTATGAAAACACTAAAGGAATCATTAATTATGTATTATATTCCTATATTATTGTTTTCATATAGAAATATTATATGAAATTATACTGGAACAATTAACACATGTAAATTTATACTATAATGGTTAAAATACAACGAATGTTATCATGATTTTTTAACCACTGTATAGACCAGTGACATATCATTTTACATCGATCAAGTTTATATAATATTTAATGAAGAATATTCCCATGAAAAATGGACTAAAAATCACCAGACAAATGAATTATTTATGATAATAAATGAATGAAATAGAAAATCACTTATTATGAAATAATTATGAATGTACATAGTATATCTTCATATATGTAAATAATAAACATGATTATTTAAATGTTTTTTGTGGACATGAATCTAGTTGGTAATCATGATAAAATTTATTTTCTAAATATATTATTTTAATACATTGTTATTATAATTAAGATAAAGAATTATCTATTTTCATATATATGTTCTAAAAATTTACAAAAATATATTTAATCCTTCAATATATATATATTTATGGTATTTTCCACTTTATGCCTTCATTTTTTACATCCCTTGTTTTATTTAATAGAGTCCTTCATGGTAAATTTTATTCATGTTTTCATATTCTCCTTGGGCCATGTAATCTCTGAGCCTATGGGCCTTGTAAGGGTTCCCCCTTATCCATTGAAATGGGGGTTATAAAAGAACAATAAAAATGAAGGGCTTTGGGCCATTCATTCATATTATCCATCAATTTATACAATTATATCATATACATTAACTTATCCAAATATTATTAATTAATTTAAATTATTATTCCATAGCATTCATCTTGGAAGTGGTATTCTATCCTTTTTAATTTCCTTATATTAATCCCTCATGAAAAACCCTATAACTATTATAATGGAAAATGTTTACTTAATAATCATCTATAATGTCCATCTATTATAAATTATTATTTTTTTGTTCTAATATTATATGATTTTAATGAACAAACAATCATTTAAAATTTTATAAAAACAAGAAATACTAGGATTCCAAATCTCATGGGATGAAAAATGATATCAACACTTTATATAATTTTTCCCCATAATTTTGATTATTGATAAATAGTGAGACCTAGAAAATACATATTCCATAATTATTCAACAGTTGGAATCACAAAAGAGTAAATCTAAGTATCAATCCGAATGAATTTTATGGGTCTACTATATCATCACTTCAATGATAATCAATGACTTATTATTTTATACATGGAACGTGGACATTATAAATGATCTTTGAGGATTGATTATAAATTTCATTATAATTTGGTCCATTAAGGATAGGAAATGATTGATGATGACTCTAAAGAGTATTTCAATCCTGTCAACGTGTCTTTATTAGGCGTAAATTTGAAATTATTTGTTGAATCTATCATTTTTAAATTTACATGGATCCTCCATAATAACAATGGAAAAACATTAGAATTACATTCAGGTAGGTTCATCTTACGAATTAAAATTGGGTTCTCATTATACCTATGATCTTCTATCTCAATATCCATAAAAATATTTTAAACATAACTCGTGAAATGATAAAAATGGGTGGTTTGTTAGATATATACTATAAACATTAGGATGACACCATTTTTCCCATGAAATTTCATGTGGTTGTGGTTGTCCCCCATCCCATTAATCACTTATCCATTAATTATATTCAATTGGATGATTTTGGAGGTTATGGATTTATTATAGCTCATATTTGGATTGAAATTCATAGGTAAGAATTAATTTATAGAGAAAATCTTACATGGATGTAAAATTATAATCGACACATCTGTACTGGGTATTTTTAATTCCGAAATGGGATTGAATTGTCATGGTATCTAAATTCTTTATAACCATCATTAAATACCACATTTCCTAATAAAATTATTTCTATTATGGATTTCATGGAGGAAGAAACTGAAAATTCACACCATACTGATAATACTATAATACAGATTTTCTCTACCTGATATCTTCACTTGGAATATTATGAATTTATTGACAACATATATGTTACCTATATGTTAACATGGATGTTCTGGGATGATATGAATAATTATTTATAAAGAAATATGACAATTGAAATATTTGAAGGCTTTCTAGAAGCCATTGTTTCTACTGGAAAAGTTCTTGTGTTCAAGATATTAAGTTTGTTTCTATTATTGTCACCATTATGTAAATATGTTTGGTGTAAAATGGGATGGTATTTTGGATCTAGTTTACTTCTATAGATTTTGGAATTAGGTCTCAAATAATGGATACCAAAACTGCTTCCAAAATCTAAAAATGCCACTTGATTAAGTATGTGTGCAATCATATTATCTTTATAATATTTGGTCTTACTGAAAGGACAAGAAACCACTGGAGTTGAAGACAATTATCAAGACACCAATGATCCTCAATTATCCCAATATAATTGGTGATGGGAGAGGATTCATGTGCATATAGACCCTTGGGTTTTGGAGATGTCTTCCATACACATTAGGGATTCATTAATTAATGATTATAAGACATCATTAGAATTAGAAGTTTCAGAGATGTAGAATTATGATATTTGATGAAGTAGATTAAAATATTTTGTACACTATGGATGGGAATTCCATTTTATGGATTCTAAATTGACTATATCTATTCATATCATCAAGAACATTTCCAAGAATGTTCCCTTCAGAATACAAACACCCCAGATAGAAGTCATCAAAATCATCAAATATATCAGCCTAGATATCACACATGTTTATAGGGAAGCCAAGAATGATATTTATGCTCTGTAAAATTGAACCATTAGATTGGAAATCTCAAGATTATATTTTATGGAGCCATTTTTCATCTCAAATTTGTTTGAGGGGATTCACATGATGATCTTAATACTCATATTTTTAAATTCTCATTGTAATGTTATGAATTTATTTTTAATTAATAAAATTTGTTATTAGAGGGTTCACATAGAAGTTAGACCTCTTGTATCTATTTTGAAATAGTTATTCATTTATTAAATCAATTTGAAAGACATTATTAAATTATTGTTATTGATACATTATTTATTTTATAATTATCTAGACATAATGAAATTTGTAATAAGAATATAAAATCTTCATTATTCTATAGGTATTTTTTAAAAAAATTTCAATAATCATTCATGCACTCAATTTTGTCAATTTTTCATTGTCTATATCCTTAAAAAATATATTTTAATTTAATTTATACCACTCTAAAATAATAATAATTTTCATCATCTAGATTTATAATTCTATCAATTGTAGTGGATATGAAATATTAAAAATACAAATGATCAATCTCTTTTTGTTGCCCCTATAATCAATATTAAATAATTTCAATGTTTTTTTAGTGTAGTTACTTTTTTTTAAACATTATAATTTCCCTTATTTTATTTTTTATTTTCCTAGATAACCTAAAATATTTGTTGTTGTTGTAGCTATTGAATTGAACATGTTTCTGTTATTATTTATGTATTGAATGAAATTTATTTTTTTAAATAAATTATGTGTATTTAGCTATAAAAGAATTTATTTCATTAGAAGAATTTTACTTACAAATTTATTAAATGAACATTTTTTTTAATGATTATTTTAAAATATATAGTCAGAAAATATTGCTATTTAAATATGATTAATAGGATTGGTTGGCATTATAATGGACTTATATTTTACTGTATATTTTCTTCAAAATAACACTCTATTTGAGAAATTGTCTCACATGAAACATTAAATTAATTTGATCCAAGAATTATTAAATCAATATTACAATTAAAGTTTTAAGAAATAAAAATCATTATTAATTTAAGATATTTAATATTTAAAATTCAAATCAAAATAGTTTTGGGAATAGTTAATGTATTAAAATTTAATATTCCTTTAAATAATGTTTTTCATTATATGTATAGATATCATTTTAATTATTTTAATATGAATTTGATGATTCAAATTTTTAAATGTTAAAAAATATTAGAATAAACTGCTAGAAAAGTCTGAATTAATAGGATTTTTTTGAAAGCACTCGATAATAAGTGAATTGGGATAAAATATTTAGTTTTCAAAAACATTATGATTTTATTCAAAAAAAATTAGTGAATTAATTAAATATAAAATAATCCTTTTCATATAAGTTAAAAATAATTATTAGTTAAAAAGATAATTTAATGATATTATATTTTATTAATTACCCTTGTTAATTATTTTGGAAACCGAAAAAATAAATTATATGAAGATCAAGTTATTTTACATAAATTTATTATTACATTTGGGACTTGATGAAATGATATCAAAAACATTTATCTAATATTGTAGATCAATATTATCATATTTTTTAATATGTTTTGTTTTATTTTTTGTTGTAAAATTATGAGTAATATGAATAAATATAATATCCATTACAAAGAAAAAAATTATTTTTTTAAATTAAAATATTCTATAAATATATTAAATTATAATATATTAATATCATATATAAATATAGAAATTAATATAATTTGTAAACCAATATTAAAATATATTTTTAATCCTTCAGTTTTTGTTAAATGAAAAATAACAATAGTAATATGTAATGATGAAAATACACATGTCTCAAAATTAGCTTTTCTATATATATATAATGTTTATATATTTTTAAAAAAATTATATTATTTTAAGGGGTAATTTAATTTAATGGATATTATATATAAGTTCACTGTACATAAATTTATTTAGAGATGTTGTTTTATATGTTTCGTAAGAAATTAATTAATAAGGAAAACCCATTTACCGCTATAAAAGATGATTATGTGAAAATATTGTTATAAATAACATAAACCATGTTTCAAACATGTGTGGTGATACATTATTTTTTAATTTAGTGATAAATTTTCACCAAAAAAAAATATTATTTTATATATTTTCAAGTCATTGAACACTTAACAATGTACTAATAAAATTTAATAGTAATTGTTTTAAAATAATTCCATTTTCTCACTTGTAACAGGGGAACTCATCCACCCTAAAAATTATCCTCTAACACATAATACTATAAATGATCCCCTTTACAATATTACCCTTATAAAATTACATTTATTTTCAGAGATACCATGATCACTATATGTTATTTTAATTCATTCAATGATTTGTAGTTCGACATGTGTATGTTAAAGCTCTCAACTCTTGTAAATCTTCTATATTAAATTTATTATAAATAATTCACTTCAAAAAATGAATTATACATTGCAATATATTGGAATTTGATTCATTGGTATTAATAATTGATATAATATTAATGGAATATCCACTATTTATTATTCCCAACAAACTAGAGAAAAAAATTAATTGTAATTGTACGCTGTGTAGACTACCACCTCAACCATGGGACGTCATCTGTTTTCACTACATCATATATTTACTCTATATATGTATGTAGATGTTGAAAAAAAATGTATAATATAATATATTATTATGAATATAAAGATTAGAATTATAGTCCATCTTCTTTTCAAATCCTTCATTAGTAATTGAATGTTATATAGGTGTATTTTGTTGTCAATCGCCACCATGATGTAAAAATTTTCAATTCTTATTAGGATTTCATTCATTATAAAACCAAATTAAATAATATTAATAATAAAATGAAATTATATATAATATCTTTAAAGTAATTTTATAATGATATTATTTGAAACTAATTAATTTTACAAACATACCCCCATCGATTTATGGTATCTAAATATTTTAGTCATTGTAAAATGTAACGTAAACAATGCGAAACAAACTATAATTGATTAAATTTGAAAATAAATAATAATATTATTATAATATAATACAATAAAAATTATTGTTTTATTAATAGTTAATAGTTTTATAAATAATTTAACATATTATTAAAATATCTTTTTGGATCATTAAAATTTCCAAAATAATTTAATGCTGATTAAATTTTCAAACAACATAAATGAAAGAAAATGGAATGGGTTATATTAAATATGGATATAATTAATCAATTATAATAGTGTACATTAACATTGAATATATTTCATTTTGATAATAATAAATAAAAATATAAATATTGTCAAACTAGTAAAAAATGATCACCATAACACACACACAATATTGGAAATAAATAATAACACAATAATATACATGTAGAGAATAATTAAAAGTAATATTTTTAAATTGATATAGATATTAATATTGATATTAAATGTATTATTTACATAGTTATTATTTTTATATAGGGTATTGATGTTCTATAGTTGATGCTAATATTATTAGGGTTTCATGTCACAAGTTTCTTTTATTTTAGAATATTATATTTTGGAAATTAAATTTTCATTAGAATGGTGTATCTGAAACATTACATGAATTTTTTATCAGTATTGAATCATTACCTGTTGTAATTAATGTATCATTTGAATTATTATATAACATGTGTTGTAGAAAAATGTTCATAACATTGTAACTGTTTGTTCTTTCTCTATTTTAATCCATTGAGTTAGACACTCTCATAATGAAATAAATTATTCAATGTTTTTTATTAATCCTAGTGAATAAATGGTTCTTTATTATATTCAAGGGTTCTAAAAAATATATATAACCTCATTATCAAATTATTTCTTCACCATTTTTGACATTAATGGGTTTCTTTTTCACAATTACTATTTCACGAGGGTTACTTATTTTCATATAGAAATTTAATTTTACATATTGTATATACAAATGGGGCCCAAAACACCTTAGAGTGGAGAGGGGAATGAAGGTGTAAATATTTTATTCAAAAGTTTTGGATACTATTATGACATTTTTAGGTAAAAATTAAACATATCTGAAGGTAATGTGGTGAAAACAAACAAACATATGAAAATAGATCCCAAAATTATTTTTCCAAGTTCACCACTAAGGGAATGTCCAATGAGAATATGCAGAAAGTGTGTTGGTAGTATGTAATCCAATAATCATCACTATTTCTAAAATACATGAGTTCAGAAATAGTCACTCTATTCCATGAACACTGCCTTTATATGATTTTAGTGATATCACACTCCATCCATTGCAACACTTCTGGAGACTCCACCTAACTCTCTAATTTATGTCATGTCTAACATAGCTTATCATCTATTAAGATAATTTAATGGATTAGAATTATGTTTTTCCTCATATAATAACAAGAGACATTTCATAAACTATTGACATTAGATGATACACATTGAAATCCATATTCACTAAAAATATGATATTCAAAAATTCCATCCCTAAAGCTCCATATTGAATCAAATTACCTACATGAAACACCTAGTCTTCACGGAACACACAATCATCCCAAAGAATCATTACAATACTCACTACCTTCATGAAGAACCCTACCTTCATGGAACAAACTACCATTATGATGTTAACTATGTCAATGCGAGGTACCCCATCATATTTAAGCACTCATTAATCATATGCATTGGAATCATTCAAGACTGAATAATTATTTACACTATGCTCATGCTTGCAGGGAATGTCATCTTCATGGAGCTCCCTTATAATCACAAAATCAAAGGGATTCAGGATTATTTTTTGAATAATTCTTGTGAAATGAAGTGGGGAATAATTATATTTATAGGATTAATCATTCACGATGCTCCACGAACTCATTTCTAATTTTTATTTCCATTAAATCCACCTTCGCAATAGTCCTCCATTCATGATTATTATTTTTGATTTGATGTGGTCATGGTGCCTTACGTCAAACCAATTGGTACAGTGATACTACAATAAAAGTAATCACAGAGAACACCATCACCTTTCTTGATGCTATAAATCATTGTCTTTCACGATGCATCTCAATGTCACATCGATCACTATTAGTATTCAAATATATTTTCTCCAGAACCATTCACACAACCAATTTCCTTGAAATAATGCATTTCCCATACTTTCATAAGGCCTTCATAGAATTCTACATTTCACAATGCAATCCATCCACAATATTTTGAACATCATAAATTTGGAAAACAATAGGTAATGATGCCACCTATAATAATATTATTAACATGAACTGCAATATACATTTCCATTAAAAAAAACCATGATCATCCATGCAAGGATTGACAACAAATACAGACAATATGCCATTTTCAGCAAATAACATTCTTGGTTCCAACATATAAATTATATATTTTCTATTATAACATAATTTTATTTTATTCATTTTATTTGACATACCCATTATAGATCACACCATTAATCATATTAAATTAAAATTTTACTCATTTCATAGGGTTTCTTTTCCCAACCTCTTTTTAAAATCCCCATATAACAAATATAGTTACCAATATGGTGAATTTTTATATTTATTATCTTCAATCTGATAAAATTTTAATTCTAGATTTTTCCCTGGTGAAATTCCTACTCTCTTACCCTAGATTTATTTATTTTTTATAATATATCTAAATTATTCATTTTTCAACAAAATTATTTGAAAAATAAAAAATATAGGATTTCTTGTTACACTCATATTTTATATCAAAAATCATATTTTTTATGGTATCCCAATATTAAAAAAATGAAAAAAGTTTTTTAGGTATATTATCATTTTCATAATAAATTTAAACTAATAATTTTAAAATTTTCAATATTATTCATTTTTAATGGGAAATAAACTTATGAATTTCAATGTGAACATATCATGATTGTGATATTTTGATTTTATATTTAGATTAAAAAGTAAATTTCAATTGTTTCTAAAACAAATTACTTTTCATATATTTTCATAAAATTATGTTTAAAAAATTATTCGAAAATGATCAAGGATGTTGCTTATATATAATGTATATATTTTTAAAACTCCTAGAAGGTAATTTTTATCTAAGGCACTATTAAATTATGTATAAATTACTTGTTTAAAGTTATTGGTAAAATGAAATAAAATTTATATTATTTATTTGGGTTCAATTTATAATTTTATTTTTATTTAATAAAATAATCCAATAATTAATTTTCAAATGTAATCATCTTTATTGAATGAAAATAATTTGCCTTACCATATATTCTATATGTTAGAATCCTTGTATTATCCCATAAATTTAAGTTTTACCATTAAGATATCAAATATTAATTTATCTAGGAAATTAATTATTTAATCATATATCTCTAGTCGATACGATATAAAGACCATATACATTTTTATTATGACTTAGGGTTATATTTCTATATTATAACTTTAAATCATTGGATACCCATTTATTTTATAATTGTTTACTCATGTTATGATTGTTAATGAAATTATAAATTATTTAATTTTTGTATGCATTTGTAAGTATATCAATGAAATTTGGATTCTATTTTAACTCTATTATTTGATTAATAAAACAGATTTTCATCCAATGGGATACTTATGATATGAAAAATATTTGATTACAGGTTTGACACATTTTTTTCTACGAAGATTGGTGAGATCATAAATATCCTTCCAATCAATTAGGTATGTTCGATATATAAGAAGATAATGATTAATGGACATACTTTTTTTCACAAATAAAATGAAAGAAACTATTATTTTTTCACACCTAAAAGGGTAGAAATTCATAGATTTGTGGAATTTTTTATTATGAAAGTGTTTTTGGATGTTTAATATCTTTATTATTATTTTTTGGTTTCATGGTTCATGTTTTGTTAATCACTTTCTCACTATAGTGTCTCATATCATATGTATTACCATGTAAAATACCTTGGATTATGTTTTTTGTTCTCTGATTTTTTTGTGTATAATACTTATTGTATCACTATTATTCTAGAAAAATCATCTCATTAAAAATCATGGTGATTGAATAGTATCATGTTGGGTTATCCTTACAGAGCATTTGATAACATTTCATTATTATGATTAAATTTACCCAGTTCATGAATAAATTAATACAAAAACTGTTTAAAGAAGAGTAAATTGCTTGGTGAATTAATAAAAGATATTTTAATGATTTTAATGAATAGGAAGATTCTTATATAATGAAAAAATTCCAATTAGATACAAAATATATATGTTATATTAGAGAATTTTTATTCTAACTTTTCTAAATCCATAATCACAAAATTTAATATTAATGAATTATAGTTAAATATATTAATTAAATCATGTAATAAAAATATAAATGTCTTTTTTCGATCATGAAACTCAAAATATGTATCTTAGTATAAAATTATGTAATGATTTTTGCCTTATATTATTAAAAAATGGAATTATAATTGTTATGTCATTAAACAATGTTCCAGTGAATTATTAATTTGTGTATCTTTTTATTTTATTGGATTTTTGTGGTTTTATATTCAATGATTATGTGAGTATTATATTAAATAAACATTAAAAATGATTATGAAATCCTTAACTTATGTACTTATAAAATAATAATTCCCAATAACATTTTCAGTTTATAAAAATATAGAGAATGATTAATATCCTATTTCATCACATTTTTATTCCATTGCAGTATCAATTTCTAATTGTTCTACATTTATAAAAAATTATCCCATGATTTATTATGGTGATATATATTTTCATTATAAACTAATATGATTCCATTATAATATTTTTTCATTAAATCCAAATCTTTTAGAAAATTTTGTATCATAAAATCATGATTTATTGATGAATCTTTTATAAATCATTGATAATTCCATATTGTATAATGGGAATTTTAGATCACTCCATTATTATTTTTTCCCTTATATAGGCGAGGGTTAATATTAATTAAAATTTTTAATATTACATTATATCTACATTGTCATGAACCAAAGTGGGTGACATGGTATCCTGGTAACCGATCTGGCACTAACATATCCCTAATGTCACTCTCAATCCCCACATGTCATCTACATGCTCCAGGAATCATACAACCTGAATGTGGAAAATAATTTTCTTGAAAAAAAGAAGAATCAAGAAATTTAGATAAACTTGCATATGAAATGAACTCAACTAGGAGTAATGTATGAGAAGTGAACAAGGAATTAATGTCCAATATAGTAAAACATAGGTACCAAATAGAGGTATTCATACCATGTCCTTAAGGACACAACTCACTAAATACATGGTTGAATGGGTGGATCCACATCCAACATATCATTTCCCCTAGCTCAAACTTGGATGAGTATAACTTAAAAAAACCCCCAATGTCACTTGTAGCGTGTGGTCTAAAAAGCCCAGTAGTGTTTCACCAATGAAGCCAAAATCAATGCCAATATTAGATTTTCCAAATTAATTAATTCAATTTGAATATAAAAATACATTCCAATAAAAATCATATTTAAACAAATCAAGCCAAAAATTTAAAATGGGAAAAAATTCATTAGTAAAATACTATTCTAGTGATGGAATATTTAAAAAAAAAATCTTAAATGAAATTTTTTATTTAAAATTATTTATATAAATTTAGAAGGCATGTAATGTTGTTTATAAAAATTGTAATATTTTTATATATAAAATATAATCAAGTGATAAATCATTGTTATAATAAAAATAGCTCTAAAATTTATTAGACATAGGACCATGCACTATCTGTTGAACGAAAATTTGTGTATATACATGTACCTGTGAAATTTTCCAATTTATACACGTTGCCATCAAATCGTGGATGTGGCCTAATGCATTTACGTTTTGGAAGAGTCTCAAATCATATAGTGTTACCATACAACTCATAATATACCTATATATTTCATGTGATCTTACATAATCAATTATGAGTAATTTATTTTATGACTACCTAAAATACAATTAAATATCATTTCCCCAATTCAGATTCAAATTTTTCATTTAAATCCAGAACATTTTTTTAATAAGAAATTAACCTTATTAAAAATTTAATCCCACTTCTTTTATTTCAAAAAAATCAATTTTAAAATGATCGAAATTAATTAAAAACAATTTCTAAAAATTTAAAAATTTATTTTCAAAATGATATTATAAAATTTTATTGAAATAGTTTCTAAAAAATCAACAATTTCATCTCACTTCCATAAAAATAATACAATTTAATTGAATTAGGGGGATTTCCTAACATTCAGGGAAAAACAATATCGAATATATCAATTCACTAGTATTAGGATTCATTAAATAAATTGAAATAAAGTTTTATTAATTCATTTTAAATAAACAAATGAAATAAATAAAATTATTAACGATTAATAAATTCTTCAAAACATTATAGAATCAGATGCCTTTTCCATGAATCTCAATACTGGCGAAAGAACATGTCTATGATAATGTAGGTGTAAATGATGTCAAATACCAAACTAATTGACCCAAAATAAATGGATGGATCCAATATTTCCTAGGGAACGATTTTGGTAGATTGAATATAAATCAGAGTAGAGGAGAAAAGTCTATCTCCATAATGTTTCCTACATATATATGGAATGTGGGGTATTACACAATGTGTAATCCCATTACATGTCATAAGATGGTTAAAATATGTAACCTTATAATTATAATTTTTAGTGAATTAAAAATCCTTCTTTAATTCACTCATGATTTGTAAAAAAACCATCATGTCATTTGGCCCATCATGCAATAAACCCTTATAATAGTATTCACCAAGAAGCCATTACACAGTGTGTTACCTAGTAACACGACAGGTAACCCACATATAGAAGTCATAAACTATTAGTTAAAACTGAATGTCCATAAAATGTATGACTTCACCATTATAGGTATCCTATAAACTCTTTCTCATCCCACCCTAGATGATGAAAAGGAAAAAACAAGGAAAAATTAAAAATATATTTTTTTGTCCGGTAACGGGATGTTAGAACCTCTACATAATGAATACATTTTTCCCCTAGAAATTATATTAATAATATTCCATGATAATGATATCAGACAAATTCTCCTTCATCAATGTCTGATGATCCCATGTATCTAGATTATTTGAACCATGATTACAAACAATAAGAACCAGTGGAATTTCCTTCCCACGAAGAAGTATGGTCTTGGAATCAATTATCCTATCTGGAACCTCATTCAAAAATATATCAAGATAAATCTCAACATATATCCTATGAAAAATGATAGGCTGATCAAAGGTATATTTTATATGATATAATACATGGAACACATTATGTAACAACATCATCCATTTTGTAAGTGCTAAATCATATGAATCATTCCCCACATTCTTAATATCTTCAATAGGTTCCACACAATAAAGAGAAAGCTTCCCTTGTCTCCAAATCCATCTATTATCCATTTGGGATGAAGCATTCAATAAAACCAGGTCACCATCTTAGATCACCAATGGTTTATATTGACGATTAGAATAATACATATATCATCATTGGGAAGTTAACATTCTATGACGAATTAATAGAATCATTGTTGTTGTCTCTTTCCCTAAACATGACCATCTAAGGAACATTCAAGGTGATTTATAAGAATAGCCATACAAGGCCACAAAAGTATCTATTCTACATATGGATTTGTAACTATTTAATAAGAAAAATATACAATCCCCAAATGGATATCAAAATACCCACCAATGTTAAGAACACAATATCAAATAATATTCTCATGAATTTTTATATCAATCTTTTTCTATACATCCATCTGAGGAAGGTAGGTTGTGCTCCAAAATACCTATAGACACATTGCTTCTTGATGTGCGCTTCAAAATAGTGAAGTAAATCGAGGATCCCTATTAGATATTATAGTTGACGGGATACCGTGAAAACTGAAAAGATTTTTCATGTTGAGATTTTCCCACATTTCATCATTGGTTATATCATGAATGTGTATAAAGTGAACCAACTTAAAAAACACGTCGATCATAGAACATATGTAATTCTTCATTTTCTGGGTTTGAGGAATCCCAACCATAAATTACATATAGATATCATCCCATTTCAAATAATGAACTAGAATTGGATTATGTGAACACAAATGTTTTTCATGCCTAGACTTAACCTATTGTCACAGGTAAAAAAGAAATACAAACTCAGAAATACATTCTATCATACCTGGCCACCAAAACTACCACCTCATTTCATAGAACATATCAGTGGTAAATTTTTATGCAACCCAATGGTAATGATAAATATTTCCCTTCACAGCCCTCCATTCCACTAATGGTACTCCAAAGCAATTTTCATAACATAGAACACCCTCTTTGGAGGAAGTCCAATGGGGAACTGTCTCCCCCCATAATGAGTGCATCTAATTCTATATAATTCAATATCAGGATGATTATCTCGATGAATCATCAAGAGAAGAGAGGAAGGTATCTGAATGATGGATAATTAATATTCATCCACTAATTCCTATCCTATAAAATGAAACTTTTTAAATAGATCCATAAAAGTCCTCTATTCTGATGATGATTTTACTACATTGTTTTTATGTTTACGATTCAACACATATACAATGGCATTCCCTTTACTAGGGGTGTTGGTTATGTCAATTTCAAATGATTGTAGCTATTCCACCCATTGACGCAGGAAGAGATTTTAATATTTTTGGGAGTGGATATAACACAATCTATTATTTCCTAAATAAATTGTAAACTTTTTCACATTGAGTTAATTCCACCAACTCTTAAGCATGTTCCTAACTATTGCATGTTATAGGTCAGGGGTTGAATAATTCATCTTCTCTAGCCTAAGGGGATGAGATCCATATCGAACATAATTTCATGTTATAAGAAATCATCCCATGATGAAAATAGATGCATCATCAAAGACCATAGACCCCTGACCGGCATCTGGAATAGTCAACATCAGTTTAGTAGTCAAATGATTTTTAGATAAAAAAAATAATTCTATAATTTATCATTGCATGAAAACTACACACAATTGAATGTTATATAAGTCATTGGAGAAGATTTATTTGACACGCCCTCCATGGAATGATGGTAACATAATCTCGAGATTAAGAATCAACAAATCTAGAAGACCTGTGATGGTTGTTCAAATGTCATAAAATCCTCCAAATTTGATGAACCAACAAATATATTTTTTTCTGATGTCGCGTTCCCCCATAATTTCAAGCCATGAATATATAAATCACACATTTGAAATATTATAATAATGTCTTTAAATTATTATCATACATATAACTGTTCATAGAAAACATACATGATCCTTTTTAGTCAAGGAGTAAAAAAATATGTCTCAAAAAAAATAACACAAAGGTATGCACATACTCATGGAAAATCATGTTTATCAATTCGGTGAATACTTCATGACATTTGTGATACCAAATACCTTAACTAGGTAGTCATAATTTTCAGAAAATCCCATAACGAAGGGTTTTTATGTCAAATTCCATTAACATCAACTGATGGTAACTATATTAATGTATGATCATTGGAAACCACTTTTCACTTCTGAACTGGTCGAACAAATTATCAATCAATTTAAATGGATACGTGGTCTTCACCCAAAATCGATAGGGCTTTCAGTAGTAAACACATAAGTTAATATAACAATAATATTTCATAGGAAAGAGATGTGGTTTCGACCAAGGTGTCACACTAGGGTATATAAATATTTTCTCACAAATATAATCAAATTAAGACATTATCTAATTCAATTGTACTACTGGAATATGTGATGATGTAATTTAATCTTGTTGAGTACTAGGTATTATATCGATATTATTTCTAACGGTTTTGTTTGGGTCCGTGCGTCCATCTTCTTGAGTACAAAAGGTGCAGTTTCGTTGCCCCACATTCCCACTTTCCAAAGGTAGGTGACATCCGCTCCTTGTTTAGGGATTTTTTCTCCATGATCGAAATGGGATGATGGTATGTCGGTTCTTCCTTCCATGGATTCTTTCCCAGAACTCGTCAACTAGTTTGTGTCTCCCTTATAGATTTAAGACTTTGTTCATGAATCTCGTCCTAGTGCCATATCTTCATGGACACTATATAATTACATTGGTTCTTTTAGGACATTCTAAAGGATCTGGTCAGGGTAGGAACCTTCGGTTATAGGAGTAGTCATGTTGGATATCACTGGGGTGTCTGGATGCCAAGACACTGGTGTGGCTCAGTTTCTTCCCCTTATTATAGGGCTTCTCGAAGGTGTGGAAGACCAAGGCATCGTGTGTTGAACATGGAAAATCATATTCCATTGGCATGTATCTGAGGGTTTCCTCAGCTTTCCATGTTTAAAAAAGGGTATTCCACATGTTTAATGTCTAGTGGAGATGGATCAGATTGATTAAAACACTGATTAAAGGGATCAAATGGGTGCAACCTTTGGAGGGAACACCAATGTTGGGGCCAATGTGTGGTTATCTTCCAGATTGTTTTTAAGGGGAATAGGTAATGAGTTGGAATGTTCCCATAGGGATGTGGAGGCCCAGGTAAGAATCAGGATGTATGATGGAAGGTTTAATGAATTGGATGGAGAATTATATGGAGGCATCTCAAGGATGAAAATGATGTAGGGATTGACACTCGAAGAGGAATCCTACATATACCAGTGACAGGGAATCAAAGTCCCCATAGTTCACCTGATGATGAATTACAAAATATTGGGTATTTCTATGGCTTACTGCTGAATGGGGTCACAATGGCTTACCACGAGATATGGTAGACAATGGATTACCTCTAAATGGCATCGTAACAGCTTACCTCTGGACGGGGTTGATCCTCAGGGAGGGTTACTATATACCTTTTCTAAGAGAGAAGGATTAAACTCACAGAGTTTCTGTGTGATGGGGGTCAGTGAATCGAATTGGAGGAGGACCTAGCGTCCAATGGCTGTTGGGCATGAACCTCAGGGAGGTGTCATGTGCACTTTTCCTTGGAAAGGATCAATGACCTCATAGTTCAGGTGTGTTTAATGGCTTACCGTTGACTGGGGGAAACCATGGTTTACCACTGGTCGGGGGAGATAATGGCTAACTTCTAATTGTGTTTCTTCGTTTAACATCATGTATGACAGTGGTGAACCGATGTGAATGGGTCGGAGCGACCGAGTTTTAGGATTGAACCTCATTGAGGCTTCCTACACACCCTTCCTTGGAATGGATCAAAGACCACGTACATCAGGATGAGTTTGGGGAACTCGAACGAAGGGGTTCGGATCGACCGAGTGATGGGAATAAACCTCAGGGAGACATCCTATATTCCTTTCCTTGGAAAGGATAAATGACCTCGTATTTCATGGGGAGTTTCTTGAACCAACGTGAAGGTGGTTGGGATGACCAATGGATTGTGGGCTTGAACCCCTAGGAGGCTTTCTACGTAAATTGATTTGGCAAAGATCGAACACCACATAGTTCAAGTATGTTGGGTGAGGGGATTACACTGTAAGATGCGCAGGAAGGATGTCATGGCTAGTGCTTGATCTAAGTCTTTGTGAGTCATTCTCGGTCTGAGAAACAAGATACAACAATGACCCGACGATCACATCATTAAATGTTCGTCTGTTGGAAGTGGAGTGGGGCTTACATGTAGTTAGAATCCCAAAGAGGAAACATGGACTAACACCTGGTTAGCAGCCCGGGGAGATGGATATTGGGACTTAATCCTTGATGGAGGCACGAATAGTGAAAAATCCCAATGGGAGAGGGAATTCTCACCCATTAAGAAAAAAGCAGGGATGATACCTTTTACGAGGAAAGGATGGGGCTTACCCCATGGTGGTTTCCCTTTCCCCGTGTCGGACACACGGGACGTGGTCATAGTTCAATGTCATGTGTTGAGGAAGATGGTGGATGGTAGTGTAACATTTTTCTGCTTGGACAAGGTGGGTTCAATCCACACCCCAAGGACTTACATAACATCCACCCACTACACCTTTGTTAAGCAAAGGGACCAGTTACAGCAAGTTTCTGGTGGTGTTATGGAGCGTACCATTTGGGGGTCCATGATAGCGTGTCTATGCGAAGAAGAAACAACCATTAGGGTGCCTATGTGAAAAAGAATTAGGCAATGAAATGCAATAGGTGATATCATCCATGGGACATTGATGTTTCTTCATGCGATCTAGAAGTGCCGCATGGGAAAAGGAGTTGTAGAGTAAACGACGCCATAAATAGAGGCCTTGTAAAGATCTAGTTCTCAATGAAGTGAAGGGGGATTTATGAACGTATTTTCTTCACAATGTGAGGTTTTCTAGGCTGGGCAATGTGAATAGTTACATATGGGAGGATCTTCATGAAGTGGAAAGGTATTCGCAAAGCAATGCCTCATGAAGTAGGGGTGCCTCGCAAAGCAGGGTGTCGTGAAGCAATGTGCTTCACAAAGAACAATGACACTACCTTATCATAAAATTCATGTGAGTGTGGTTGGTGTTTCCCGAAGCTTAAACTCTTCACGATAACCCAGGTCCATGGGGGGATCTCTTTCCTTCACAAAGGCTTGGGCGATTCGCGAAAGTCATCCCTCTCGAAAGAGGGGCTCAATTAACGTCAATGGGGAGACACTTCGAAAGTAGAAGTAACTTGAAGAACTCATGGGTCATAGAGAAAGATGTACTTAACAATTTTAGAGGTCTGAAGGTGAAAGGTCGGATGCTCCAACCTCTGGGATTTAGGGGAGCCTTGTATTTATAGGCAATAGGTGCTGCAAAGAAGTGATCTCTCGGTATGAAGAGAGAGTTAGCTCTGCGGCGGATTGTGAATGTGAAATGTAGTCATGGAGTGTTACCGCCTCCTTTCAACATAGCAGGTAGTGAATGAATAATGCAGTCACAGAGGTAACCACCTTTTGGCTCTACGGTGGGTCACAAAATGTAAAAACACATAGCAGAGGGTTACCACCTCCTTTCTCCGGGGCATGTCGCGAACGTCAAAAAGGCTCATGAAGCGTTACCACCCCTTGCTCCGCACTGTACACGGGGCCATAGATCTCCATGAATGGGCTCCGTAGGGAATACTGGGAGGCATCCCACTTGTTCTTCACCTTCCCATGTTTTTGAGTAATCAAATCCCCCCCCCCCCTCAGACATGGAGGCGAGGAGAAATCAAGGGTCAAAGTCTGAACATCAATCGCAAAAATCTCTCACCATCTGCAAAGATGTTCCACGAACAGGTCTCATGAAGCAGATAGGTCACGTGACATCTCGGTAACCAGCGAGGCTCGGTGTGGCATGGATGCACCACACTACTCTGAATGTCTTCAGCTATAAATAAGAGAGATGACCCCTCTTTTGTTCTTTATTTCCTTCACGTCATAGAATCATAGCTTTATTGATTCACGAAGCTCTACGTACTCTGTGCTTTCTCTCCACGAATCAGTGCTTCAGCAACGCGGTGCATTGTGATTCTACAACTCCGTGACAGTGCCTAACAACATGCATATTGATGGTCAGGGAAGGGCTCTATGAAATTCTTTGCAAACGAGCTCCACAACATTGCTCCGGTAAAGGGCATTGCGAACTAGACACATGAAACACTCAAACATATAATTGAATCGATCCTCATGAGGCTTCCAGGGGGTCCTCTTAGAAGGTGCCTGAAGGGAGGATATTTTGAACAACATGGACCTAGGAGAGTTTATACAGAGCCATTATGACCATAGTTCATTGGTGGAGCTACTATTTGAGAGCTAGAGGAAATATCCACATTGAAAGAGGTTTCCTTTGTACGAATTCGAGCTGAGGGATGATTTCTTCATTCCTGAAGCAAGTAGGGACGAGCCAGCTTACTTGTTCAAGAGTATTCCATGACAGTGCCAATGGTTCAGGGCGGCTGATGGCCATGCCCGATCAGACTCCTTTACCATCGATGTTGACTACCTTTATAACCACCTAAACAACATAGATGGGGAGGCATTGCAGATGGAGACGTCGCCCCCTATGTGCCAGACAATCTTGAAGGCAACCTTGAGAAACCATAGGAAGGCATGGTATGGGCAGTGGGACATGCTCCATGGTCGAAACTAAACCTATAAATGGTATTGGGCCTACTGGGTAGGTGCCTCATGTGATGATTTTGGGGCCAATATGAGAATAGTGGATGTATGTGAGGTGGCTTGGGACTCCTAGTATCTCATCTATCAGCCTAAGTAGCTGATGTCGGATGTGCTGAGTAGGTGTTCATCAAGGACCAAAACAATTCACATTCACTACAGGGATGTTGGTATCAGCGTGTGGGACATGCACCAAATCTCAGGGGTCCTGATATTACGAGCGATGTATGATGAATTCCTCCCCATCATTATTGCGTAGGAGGATCTAGATCAAATGTCACAGCTCGTGATGGTGTTGATGGAGTTGGTACCGTGAGAGCATAAAGAATTCCCAAGGGATATCCATTTTAGGCGGCGGTTCAAGCTATTTAAAAACATCCCAAAAGACAGTTAGTTTTTGATGAGGCCTCAGAGTTGCAGAAAGGGGGCTCAATGAGGAAAGGAGCACTCATACTAGCCGCTCTTGGAGGATAGCCAGAGGAAAACTAGAGCATTCAACGTCAGAACCGTGTATCAGCAATTAGACAGGCGGGAGATATTCATTGTGACTCTCATTTGTCATTAGATTATACCGTCTAGGGATAAAAACATGGGTGTGCAACCCAACACATTTATCATGTATTCTATGTTGGTGACAGGAAGGGGAGTCAAACTCAAGAACCTGATGCTTGCCAATCTATACAATATGTTGTGGCACATCAGTGAGGGGAGGAGGCCACAAATAATATGCGGTCCATTCCACCTCATGTATGGGTGTATAACAGCGCATGTTATGGGGGTTTATGAGTTCCCGAACCTCATCTTGCCTCTGGGGTCAAACTTCCACCTCTAAATTCTGAAGGTTATGGGATGCTTTCTGGCTAAGAAGACCACAAAGTTGGTACTAAAATAGATGTGGAAGGTGGAGGAATTAAACATTCATCCATTTCTATATCCAACAGGTGAAATTACTAATGACAAACAAGGAAAAGAAGATCATTGGTCTTATCATCTGGCCTTTTGAGGTGGAGTCCTGGTGGAAAGGGTGGACCATGAGGCCCTCTATGATCCGTACACCCCACACTAATTTTCCCGGAAATTTTGGTGCATGCAGTGATTGACCCTGCGGGTCTATCCTTGGGTGTGCCACGAGGAACAACCATGTCTGATGAGACAAATGTTCCTCATGTTCTCACAGGAAGACGGGAAAATGCTGAATGAGCTGTCTATGCCTACTTCCGCCTTTAGGATGGTAAAATAGTATGGCCAATACTGCGCTGAGGCCTACCCAGGGGAGCTACTGAAGCATCCAAAAATTCGGGTCGGTTATAGTGATCCTCCCCAAACATGAGTTCGGGGCCGGAAGGTAGAAAGGGAATCTCTCGGTGGCGGGGCTTCCATTGCAGGGAGACCCACACCAAATGAGGGTGAGACAACAATGATAGATCCAACAATGGTAGCAGACCCAGTGGTTACAGAAGAATAGAGTCATCCAGAGGGGAGACCACCGAGAGGATTCTGCAGAATACCCACCTAGGATCCGGGGAAGTGGTTGCGCCATATAAACATAATGGAGAATGTTGTCTCCCCTGAGTCTTGGGACATCTGGGAAGTCACACAATAATTCCTCATCATGCCCAAGATGTGGAAACACTTTAACCTTATTAGGATGGATTTTTAGGGGATAGGCCATTTCAGGGCCAACTTTCTGGTGTCCCGGTAGAGGGAGCTCATTGGAGAAAGCTGAAGTCGGTGATCGGGACTCAGACTTCGAATAATTTTCATAGACCCTTGAAAAAAAATCTCATTCCCATTTCTCTGGGTCTGCTCCTAGGTCGTTCTGGACTCTGTGAAAATACGTGAACTGTGTAAGAGTATCTCATACACAAAACCCATTATTGTCCCATATTGGATGAAGTTGTGGTGCCTTCGAGATCCACACTTGTGGCTGCATCAATTGCTACGTCCAGCTGTTCCAAGACATCTGAGGTGACCCCTCTGGAGATTTTAAACAATCCGAACATATACGCGGGGCTACACCTCAGGGTCCCAATGGCGTCAAACCATGAACGAGACCAAAAATTTGATATCTGTAAGTATCTTCTCCTGAATTCACGATTTTCACCCACTGACCTTGTCAACCGATGTCCAAGCCCTCTTTGGTGTGCACGATTCTTGAAATGGTGTGGGCCTCCTTGGCGAGGTTGGACGGGTTTTCTGGTGGCATCCATCTTCGAAGAATGTCGGTAATCATGAAGGATGATATTTATAGAGACCAATCTACGGTGATCCCGATAACCTGTGGCACCACCAGCGCGGCGGTGCCCGACATTATTGAGGTGGGATCCGATTACAAGGATCGATCTAATATCCATGGTCCTACCATGCCTGATCAAATGCCAAATGAGGACCCAATTGATGAGTTACTGGAGGAGGTCCCTGCATATGATCCTACCAACAAAACTGACTGGGATGAGACGAAATCTAATGAAGAGTACAACGATATAGTCTGTCGCTGACCATGGAAGCTGATCATGCAATTCATTGATGAAACTCCCCAAGCAAGATGGCTGGATGAGATACATAGTTTTAGTTTTAGAATATGAGAACTATGTTCTTTGGGAGTGGATGACCAACGTCCACACATTTTTGTCCTAGATTGTATGGTATAGAAGATTTGGGAATATTAATGTGGCCTTCGTGTGGGAATTTAGCCGAGGAAAGCAGTGAACATCAAGAAACTCTGAGAGGCTGATAATGAAGTTCAGCGGCTTCAGGTCCAGGCTGTTGAGGAATCATCCACCCTTAACGCGCAATCGGGGATGGTAGTGGGATTGAAGGCCCACCTAGAAAAGTAAGAAGAGGGCCTAAGGCATGCCTTTGAGGAAACAAATGTCTTCTGGACTGACATAGAGAAGGCCTAGATTGCATCCATCGAATTGTGCCCCATCGCTATCGAGGAGGATCTAGAACTAAATAGGCGGAAGAAAATCCAGGAAGCCACAAGCCAAATGGTGGAATTTCTGAAGCTTTATTTGGACAATATTAACGCGTCCATGGGAGGGGTAGACCCTCAGGATCTATAAAGATCACAAACCCTCTAACGCACTTCCATGTTTTGATTATTTGAATTTCATATCATGCATGAGTCCTGTTATTTGTACTTTTTTACACGCGTCTTTTATATTCTTGAAACGCCAAGTGATCAATCACTAAGCTCACGTGGGTTGAGCCCAATGTGAGAAACAAAGGATTATTAGTATGTTATTCATCTTGAAGGGAAGAGTTCTGACCAATATTCGTGAATCCTGGTTCTGATCAACTAATCTGGATACCCAAGAAGATAAGGGAGAGACCTGACTGGAGAATGATGCTCTCAAAACATTCGAATTACCGATTTCCCAGTGTTCTCTTGTGCATGGTTCGAGTGATGTTAGGGGCACTAGAATAAACATGAACATGGGGGAATGGATGTTGTGTTTCACAATACCCATGATTCGAAACCCTGTAGTGATGACAAGAAAATTAGGAATGACAGTTGATTGTGTTCGAAACAAAGTATCCTTATCGCATTAGCTTGAAATGGGGATAACAAATGAGGGACGACCGCTGACCATGTTCGAAACACGGGTCCTAACTCAGAATGTTATCCATTATTCTTGCGAATTGTTATCCCAGGACATTTGGATATCTTTGTTCTAAGCATCCATACTGTTAGGGGGTTCTTATAGACGTGGAGGAGGGAGAGGATCCAAATAAAGGGTATGTAAAGCATAGAGAGTGGAGTTATGGGTTGTTCAACTTGAGTTAAACACTCTTGAAATTATTCCACCATGGTGGAAATGCATTAGGTGGATGCATCAGTCTGATCAGGGATAAACATTCTTCAAAACAAGACCTCTCTGATGAGGAAACTGTCACCTCCCCAATTTATCATGGGGAATCCCAAACTTGTTTAGGGTATAACCACAATCCATTTTCATGCTTTGAGGACATCTGAAATTGTGCAGTTTAACGTCATACGATATGATGTGGAGTGATAGGGAATATCCTAGGAATTGAGTATGTTGGGTGGTAGCTATAAACCAGACATGAATGAGGACTTGGAGTCAAGATGACCCCATATATCCTCAGGGGAAACTCTTCTAGTCCTTGGACCAAAATTGAATATTAGGCTCATCCCTAAGAAAAGTGGATGGAACTTACTACATACCCCATCAGAATGGGAATCTTTCCAAACATTGTTATGGGGGTGCAGTTTAATGTCATGCGGGATGATAAAATGTACACGTGGCATGGTTGTGCCGGTACAGGTACTACTAGAACTACTAAGCCCACTTGAGTCATGCTCGATGTGGGAAACAAGTAGTTGTGTTGGGAGTTTCCTAGGACAGGGAGGCACAAGTTTGGGATGATGAGACACTAGGTGAATGACATACCACTGCTAATCACACACCTATATAGTGCACATAGATGCACAGAGGAGTAAATCCGAGTATGTTGGAATTCCACCTGAATATAAAGAAGTTGATATATGTGAATCATGATACTCGAGATATGGACCACAATGATGGTGGCACGACGATGTGGGATATCATTTAACCATGTTTAAACAAAAACATCTAAATCGTGTAAGCCTAAAATGTGGACAAGCATATGAGGGTTTACTATTGAACTTGTTCTAAACACATGACATGTCAAAAATGTCATCAGAGATCTTCGAGGACGTTGTCCCAGGACTGTAGGTACACCAATGTGGCATGAAAGCAAGATTCATGGGGGTCCATTCAGACATGGAAGTGGATGAGGATCCAGATGATGGGCTCATGAAGAATAGACATGGAATGAGGAGAATGTCCCTGTAAAAATTCGAAAATTCAGGATATTTTTTAAAAGGCATCAGAATACGACTATAAGACGTATCAGATAGAAGTAGTCAAGTTCCTTCCCAAGGACAGGGGTCCTGGGGTCCCACGCATTAAACATAAGGTAATAGGGTTGACCATTAAGGGGGATTGATTTAATAGAATGGGTTCAGGGTGATGAAATAGCCAAATGTGACGTGAAGATCCCATAGAGAGATCATAGTTCTGGGTCCTAGAACTCAGACCACACAGGGAAAAGATACAGGATGCACATGGTATGTCTATTGAATAACATGAGATTAATGAGAACCTAAGAGGTACTTTTCACACAACATGTTCCCTAATGAGTTTGGTCCAAGGGGTCAAAAAATAATGGACATGATTTCAAGATTCCTGGTGCTAGACTCGATGACAAAAATGTCCGGACATTCCAACATATCCCATGAGGATGGGAATCAATCCATACGTAGTTCTGGAAGATGTCATGCATTTTAACGTCTTGCGGGAAGGACGTGGATGGATTTTTGTTTATTTTCATAGATCATTGACCAAGAATGGTTGGAAATATGAGACACACGACGATGTATTACAAGACCTGGCATGAATGTGGACATGGTCCAGATCAACGTGCACTTCATGGGGGAGGTTTCAGGTCGAAGGACTGAAAAAATAAGTTAGGTTGGGCCCAAGGAAATGTTTGTATCCCATATGTGTGGGAATAAATCCAAATGTAGTTCTACAAGGTCATGTGGGTCTGTCCATTGCACTAAAATAAGAGGTATTTGATAGATCTTGTTTGTCCTTTGGGATGAATGAGTGTTTTTTTTGTGTAGAGACGGTCCTTGGATAAACAGTCCAGGAATCACCACAAACATCAAGCCATGTGCAAGAGTTGACGAATGGTATGGTGCATGTCCGATACAAAACATGATGCCTCCTCGAATGAGGATATGACGGTGCAGTGCAAATTTTTTTCGTGTGGCCAGGATGATAATGTCACATTTATGGCTCATGTGATGGGACCAACCATCCATTTGTAGCATCGTACATGATAGATGCATCAATTTAATGTCATTCGGAACTAAGCATCATAGATTAAATTCTTATGGCTCTGACATATGTAGGATAGATGAAGATCCAGATGGGATGCACATGGCATGATAAAGCATACTCGACGTGAATGAGGATGAGGTCCACACCATACTGTGTGCGATTCCGAGGAGAAAACCTCAAGCCGAGGGGACAGGAAAGATTAGAGAATAAGGGGTAAGAGAAATTTTCTCCCAATTGAACTAGACTATAATACGAGATGTTCGAGTGTTCCTACCTATCCCATGGGAATGAGAATCAAGTTGTACATAGTTCTTGAAGGTTCTATTTAACGTCGTGTATGAAAACATACAGTTTAATGTCATGTGGGACTAGACGTAGGGGGGATGTAATATAGAAAGGGGAGTACATGTTGTGGCTAATGAAAACCTGGCATGAATGAGGACAGAATCCTATACCACGCCACACAGTACCGTAGGAGTGAAATCCCAGAAGGTATAACAGAATAGATAAATTAGTGGAACTCAAGATTTACCCAAAGACTATATGTCTATGCATTCTTACATATCCCATGGGAATTGGAATCAAGATGTATGTAGTTCTAAAATAGGTCTTAGTTTACGGTCTTAGAGATCGGACCATAGAGGGGTGATAACCTTCTATGTAAGTGAAAATCTCAACCTGATTTCTAAGCCCGTGTGAGTCAAAGTCAGTGTGGGAATGAAGGGAGGAAGAGGTTTTTTAAAATAACTGGAACCCATGCCAAAAAAGAAATATGAGTGGTTCCCCAAATGACAACTTTACCGTGTATTTCGTCCTCCTAACGTGCAAATGTGCACTGATGGATAATTCTTGGAGTGTCAAAATTCATTTTGGACATGATTTAGTGGAAAATAATGTGAATCGTGTACCCAAAATTCAATGCTTAAGGGGTCTGGCATGATGATGGAGGATAAATTTTGACCATGTTTGAAACAAAACATCCTTTTCGCATTAGCCTAAAATGGGGGCAAACAAATGAGCGTCGACCATAAACCATATTCGTAACATAGGACTTGTAATGATTTGTTGCTAGAATCCACCGAGGACATTGTCCATTAATGGTAGAGGAGACCTTAAGCCTATAATCCATTCCATTTCATGTTCCCTTAGGATGTGAATGATTATGTAAGCTCAAATAAAGGGGAACAAAAATCCTGGAAGGTGGGCGAAAGCATGTCCATGTAAAATCTGACACTCCCGACGTTGAACTAGAGTACACTTGGGAACATTGGGGAATAACCAAAGTGGATCGATGGGATGAACTTTAGAGTGGCCAATTTGAAAAGATGAGTATTGAACAAGATGACAGAGAACCCTCATGATATAGAGGCACATTTCATGGTTGTTACAGAGCCGACGAGAATGAGGACATAATCCAACACCATATACCCCTCTCCCAGGGAATGCACTGTCCAAGGGGCCCAAGTGAAGATGATACTTCTATGAGATGGGGCTGGACCTAATATCTAGACATTCGGGAATTCCTACATATTCCATTAGGATGGGTATCAAGCCACACATAGTTCTTGGAGAGGGTAATGTGCAGTTTACCATCATCGAATAAGGACCCTAATGGGTAAGATACCCAACACAAAGGAGGTATATGGAACAGTGGGTAACCTGACATGAATGAGGACATAATCCCACACCACACCATACAACACTAAGTGAGAACGTGGGTATTGGGCCCGAGAAGGCCAAGGGGCCTTAGGCTAGGCATTAGAAAGAAATTCTCGGCCAGCTTGCAGTTTAATGTCTTCTTTTGAGGACGAAGAATGTGGTAAGAAAACTCAAAAAAGGGAGGTGTACGGTGCAACCAGTAATCCTGCATGAATGAGAACATAATCCCACACCACACCGTACAATCCTAAATGAGAACTTGGGCCAGGGGCCCAAAAGGAAAATGGACTAAGGTTGGGCCATGGAAGGAGCATCATGTCCAACTTATAGTCTAACGTATTGTAGTGAGGATGTTTGTGATCTTAGTTTAGTGTCATAGAACATGGACCATGTATTCCATGTTAAATGTATTATGTGTGGGATAGAGAGAGTGAATCATCTCACTTATGGAATACCATAAATAGGAAACGATTATTGTCGACAACGGTTGACCAGGTTCGCAACACAGTATCCACCCTTATGTCATCCAAAGGGGGAGAATAATTGAGCATCGACCATAGACCATATTCGCAACACATGAATTATATCTTCTTTTCACTCACAATCTTCGAGGGTGTTAGCTCGTAAAGGTAGGAGAGCCCTTGGGTCAAGTATCCATGTCATTCGGGGGCCCTTCTGGATATAGAGGGTTATGCAAACCCAAATGATGGGGCATGCCGAGCATGGAAGGGCATGTGCTCAGAGAACAAATAATAAATGAAGGAAGTGATATCTCAAGGGGGTATATGTGGTGTGGAAAAATAGCCCTATGTGAATTTTTACATGAGTCCGCAACGTACAACACAAGCCTAAATGAGACCTTGCGCGAGGGGCCCGAAGGGGTCACATGACTTGAGGCTGGGCGTCCTGTCCAACTATAGCCATATGACCACTTGTGCGGTTATCACCTCATCACAACTCCTAATCTCATGTGAGCGATGCTCAATGTGGGAAACATGGATTCAGAGTCATCTTTCCCTATCATATACGGGTCTGGTAGCTGGCATCTTCGGAAGGGAGTCAAAACTCGATGATACAACGGGCATGATGAACATATAATCTCAATGGTTGGGATCTATGGGTGTGGTGACAATGAAAAAAGATAGCCACTGACCATGTTCAAAACACAGTTTCATTATAGTGAGGCATGAAATGGGAACAAAAAATGAGCATCAACTGCTAACCATATTTGGAATGCGGGACATGTATCAATTTTTTTCTCAACATCCTCGAGGGCGTTGGCTCGAAGTGGCAGGAGAGGCCCTAGGTCGAGAAACCATGGCAGTCGGGGGTCATTTTAGACGTGAAGGATGATGGTGTCCGAATCAAAGGAGTGGGTGAAGCATAGTTGAACCCATGCTTTTAAATGTCAACCAGGGTGGTGTGATTGAAGAATATCTATGTGGAGAGGGACATATGATGGAATCGATATGATCTCGATGTGAATTATTGAAATATACTGTGACATAACACATGTCTTGAGCTGAGGGGAGTTTCTGATGTTCGGACTGGGCAAAGAGACAAAATTTCCAAGCATTCCTACGTATCCTATGAGGATGGGAATAAAGTTGTATGTAATTCGTTACGGCCATGCAGTTTAACATAAAGTGGTGAGTATGTTGTAGGATATAAGAATGAGGAGGGGTCACATGGTGTGACCGTCATAATCTTGACATAAGTGGGAAAAAATAATTCTACACAACACTATGCAAGGAACCTCCATGAGAACTATACCTAGGGGGATAGTCCAATAGAAGAATATGGGGTCCGGACTCCGGACCGAGCATCTGAGCATTCCTACGATTCCCATGTGGATGGAAATCTAGCCGTACATAGTTCTATGGGTGATATTTAACTTCATGCAGGACGATAAAAAGTTAAACATCATGAGGGACGTTTTATAGTTTAAAGTCATGTAGGACTGGCCAGTTTAGTTTCGTGTGGGACCAAATAGTTTAGGTCATGCCGGACCAAAGAGTTTAGGGTCATGCTGGACCAAAAATTTTAGGGACATGCCGAACTATATGGCTCAGGAAAATTATTTCTTGAGTAATTTGTCATTTGTGGGAGTAGTTATACACTCCGCAACCATGGTAACTAGTGAGTACACACCATTGGGGTAAACCGTGTGAACGACGAATGGTCCTTCCCATTTGGGCTCCAACATGGGTTTTTTCCTACAAGCTATCATTTGTGTTCTGAGGGAAATTACCAGATCACCTTCTTGGAAAGAGCGGAGGAGGAACTTCTTGTTGAAGGCTCTAGAAATCTTATTCTGGTGTCTTTTCAGGTTGTGTAGGGAACAAAGACTATTCTAGTCAAGTGATTCCAATTTAGCCAGAATAATTTTAGCTACGTTATCTGGTGCCTGCTGTTCATTGACCACTGTGTGTAACACAGTCAATTTAATATTGATAGGTGTGAAATCATCTATTCCTTATACTAGTAAATATGGGCTCACCTATGTGGAATTTTGAGTTGTCATCTGATAATCCCAAAGGGCGTTGGAGAGCTTGTCCAACCAATTCATCTTGTTTTGACCATCAATTTTTTGCAAAATGATAGAGAATGTATTGTTAAATCCCTCGATCTGCCTAATTGTTTTTGCGCATGATAGTGGGAGGTATGGTTAGAGTTGATGTTGAACTTGGCATACAACTTCTTCAACTTAGCTGCACAGAAGATGGTTCCATTATCAATGGGGATGACATGAGGGAATGAAAATCATTATATGATTTTGGAGATCAAAAAGTCAATTTTTGATTGGGCCTTCACCTCCTTGAGTGGCCTCTACCCACTTGGAGAAGAAATCTTTAGCTGTCAGGTTGAACCTACTCCGGCGAGCTATCGTCGGTGGATATGGTGCCACGACATCTAGTCCCCAGATAGCGAAGGGACCAAAGTACATGGTAGTGTGGAGAGGCTCTAGTAGCCAATTCAAAAATTGGCACGAACATGGGATGCATGACATATATTTGAAAAAATGATGCAATCATATATCACAGAGGGCCAAAAGTACCCCAGTCTCTAGATCACGTGATATTGCTTCATCCTGGTTTGATGAGCCCCACCAGAACCGGAGTGAACCTCCTGCATGACCTGATAAATCTCAAATCCTCTTATGAAATAGAATAGAAACCATATAACCTACACTTTTATTGGATCTACTCAAGATTGGGACCACACTGGAGGGTAAACTGTAGCGCGCGACATCAGATATAGTCGTGCTCGGACAGATCATCTGGGAGGTAACCATTTTTGGAGATACTCGACAAAGGGGGATCTCCATTTGTGAGTCCCTTAAACCATTGAATATGAGGGAGTTGTGGGTCATGAGGTGGATGCTCTAATGGTAAGATGGATCACTATTAGGACGTCTTGATCACATAGGGTGACAAGAGCAATGAATCTCCGATGTGCCACATGGATTATCAGACCATCCTACTCAGGATCTGTATGTGATGCATCCAGGCCGGCCATGGCATCAACTTGACCATTCTGAGATCAAGGGACATGAGTAACCTCCGGTCGAGATGGGAACTGGGCCATTAACTAGAGAGTGCATTCCAACAATAGTATGAGCTATGGAATTTTGACGATGTAGTCAACATTGATCATCTTGATGACTAGTTCTGAATCCCCTTTCTCACGCAAATAGTGCACATCAATCTCGAGGACCAACTCGAGACCCGTTATAATAACCTGATAATCTGCCTCATTGTTTGTGTAGCCTTCTGACAATTGGAATGAGTATGGCAGATTGGTTTGTGCCAGGGTAATAAAGATGTTACCCAAGCCTTCCCTTTTGAGCCTGGGGTTATTGAGCCTCCTAGCAATGGGACTCCGAGAAGCACCATCAAAATGAATTTTCCAACATGGGATTGCATGATCTACTGTGTGGATTGCCTTATCATAAAAATCAATATACAAGGACTGGTTAGTAGTTGTCGGATGGGCAGCAGTGAATTCGACCATTGCTTGCCCCTTAATAGCATTCTAAAGGACAGACTTGATATCGAATGATGAAAGAATCACTGCCATCGAGATAGATGTACTATCCATATGGGGCAGTTCAGAATGTACATAAGTGGTTCTACCTATGATAGAAGCTGGATATCATAGTGCTGCAAGTAATGTCGCAATTTTTGTATTCTGAATACTAGTGCAAGGAATATCATCTCTATGGGGGATTATCTAGCCTTTGTATGGAGGAGCATGCAACTGAGGTATTAAAGGTTGTTCTCTATCCCCTCATTGTTCTTTTGGGAAAGAAGTGTTCAAAGAGATCATTCTAGGGAAGTCACATAAATTACCCGTGGTTTCTTGGAGATGGGTGGCATCAATACCGGAGACGGGATCAGATACTGCTTGATTTCCTCGATTGTAGTATGGTACACTTTGTCCCAATAATAAGTGGTTCCATTCTTCATGAGCTGAGAAAAGGGATTACACTTTCCAGCCAGATTCACAATGAATCAAAATATGTAGGCTAAGTGGCCCTGAAAACCTCAGAGCTCCCAAATATTGTGGAGGAGAGGCATCTGGATGATGGCCTTGATCTTATCTGGGCCGATCTTGATTCCTCGGTACTTCACAACAATGTCGATGATCTTCCCATAGGTGACCCCGAAGGCACATTTCAATTGGTTCTGCTTCATGTGGCAGGAATGGAGGAATCTGATCACTTTCTAATGTTCCTTGAGAAGGCCCTAGAGCTATCGATATTTGACCAGTAGATCCTCCACATAGCATTCCACCAATGTCTTGAGGATTGGCTTGAATATGCAATGCATGGCCCGCTGATAGGTGGAACCTGCATTCTATAAGAAGAAGGGAATGACTTGGTAAAAAACATATCGTGTGGTGCCCTGAATGCTTTGGACTCCTCATCCTCAGGGGCCATTTGAATCTGGTTGTACCCGGAGAACCCATCCATGATGGATAGGGCTTGGAATCCAGTTTTATCTCCAATCAGCAAGACCATCACAGGAAGGGGAAAATCATCCTTCAGACAATTACAGTTTAGATCCATGAAGTCAATGTAGAATCTGATCTATCCATTTTTCTTCATGACTATCACAATGTAGGCTAGCCATCTGGGGTACTAGAACTCCTTAATGAAATTTTCAATTATGAGCTCTTCATCATCTGCCTCCACCATGGAACTGTGAGAAGGTTGCATCATCCTAGGAGGGTGTTGAACCCAAGATTATTAGCAGGGGGACTGAGGTGGTGGACGACTACTTGAGGATCAAGTCCTAGCATCTTCTCCTAGCTACAAGTGAATACATCACAATGTTGTTTTTGGAAGTCCATGTACTGATTCTGCTCCTTGAGTGACATGGGGGCACTAATTAAGTGGATGTGATTAGTTGTTGTTAATTTTCATGATGTTCTTATTGATAATTTTATAGGGTTTCAACCCACAAATGGAATAGAGTTTACAATTTATCTCTTACCTAGGAAATGTCATATATAACAACATCTTATCATATAGAACCAATATGAATTATTTTAATTTAATGTGAAGTGGGATTATATGAAAATAATTTTTTTTTATTTAATCAAGTACTTCAATATGAGATTAACGAATATGGTTTTTGAAAATGATATATGGAACTCATTGGATTTTTTATAATATATAATTATTAACCATGAATTAATAATAATGTAGTATCTAATATCATAAATTGATGATATATTTCATTATTTTATAGGATCAATGTGGTTGTAAAAATTTTAATTTTGTTTATGATATCACCAATTGCATGTTTTGAAGGTTGATATTCTGAATATAGACAACCAGAGTAGATATGGTCATTTTCAGTATGTGGATATGATTATCGGTCTTACAAATGAACCTACTATGTATATGGTATTAATGAATCAGATATTTGAAATTCAAATTTATTATTTTATGGGTTTTTGGATGAAATGATGGTTAATTCAAGGATATGTTCTAATCAGAAGCAACACTCAGTGGAAGTTTTGGGTATCTTATGGTAACATTTTCTATATGCCCAAATTCAATGTGTTATTTCAGGATAAAAGAATTATTATTACATGTAAATATAATAAATTAAATTATTATTTTTTTTATTCCAATGAATATATAGTATGAGATCTCTTATAAACTACCAATTAATCACTTTCAAACACATGGTTTCCTTTATCACGTTGGTTATTATCAATATTTTTATTCATGACTATTAATAAATAGCTTTACCAATAACATCATTTATAAATAATGGTGTTCAATTTCAATGGAATAATGAATGTAAAAAATTATTTTCAGTGGATCAATGATCAATGTTCATCAGTACTAGTGTTGGTATTTCCATAATCAATACATTTCTATGTGGTGTATTGTGATGCTTCAAGATCTAGTTTGGGATTTTTACTCATGCAGGGATATCATGTTGATGACTATGGCTCAAAGAAGCTATAGTTTCATTATAAGAACTACCCAAAATATATCTTGAAATTATCTGATTTAGTCTATACTTTAAGTATGTACAATCATTACCTATCTAGAGGGATATTTATTTTGTTTATCAAGCATAAATTTATGATACACATTTTATCACAAATATATTTGAATCTGAGATAATGAAGATGGGTGGAGTATCTCCAAATGATTGAAATTGACATGAGGTATAAACCCAATAGAGGATATTTTGTGGCATATTCATCAATTAGAAATAAATATATTCAGTTGAATAAAAAGGTTTCAGATATGTGGAATATGATGTTGGTGGTAACAGACACACACTTTGACTATTATGTTTGATGTATTTTATGATATTCATTTCAGTTTCATTTATTTCATATTTTTGTGATAAGGAAAAGATGAATAGTAATATGATTCCTAATTTTTTTTTGACGTTGTCAAAACTAAATGATTGGGATATCATTTAGGGATGAAATCATGATAGAGGATTAGTGTTGTGGTTTCTAGATCTGTTGGTGATACTGTTATCAACATAGTAAAAAAATCATCAAGATTAGCACAATTCATGATGGATTATCCATATTTGAATAAATAAAATAAATAAAGCACTTAATTAAATAATATTATTGGTTGGAATGAAAATATGCATGGATATGTTTGTTATGTGATTCCTATCATGTATGTTGGTTAGGGTAGAGCACCAACATATAGCATGTATTCTATAGACTTTAATGATTCCATTGTGAAACTGGTGGTATATAAAAATGTATTCTATAATAGTTCTACCAAGGATAGTTTGGAAACATGATACAATATGGGTGACAGTGGATTGGATCATCGAGAAATCTCTTTTCATCTATATTCATGAATCTCATATGGTGGATGATTTTAAAAAAATATATATCTTATACATTGTTAAAATTCACAAAATACCAATTTTGATAGTATTAGACATAGATATTAGGATTATGTATCATTTCTGGAAATCATTACTGCAAGACCCTAGGACTCAGATGACTATAAGCATAGTGTATCATCCGAAAAAAGATTCACAAAATGAGAGGATGATCTAAATGTTTGTGGATATAATTATGGCATATGAAATGGATCGTTATGTCTTATAGCATGATAATCATACAATTTGTGGATTGATAAAATAACAATATTTATCATGATAGAATAATAAAGGATAATTATGAAGAATTGAATGGGTATCGATTTCATTCCCTAGATTATTTTGTTGAAATAGGTGATACATTAATGATTTGATAAATAATTTTTAAAGACACAATGGTGATTTTTTTTTTAATCTTAAAAATAATAGAGATATCATACAGTCCTCCTAAAAAACATGAGGGACATTTTTTATGGTCATTTTTGTTCGATGCGAGTGATCAATTTTTATGGTAATTGGATTTACCACAAATGTTCAGCTCAGAACATAATTTGTTTGATCAATCTTAATTGAATAATTCTATGCCTGATCATGGCCATGTCACCTGTAGGGATAACATAAAACTAGATCAAGATTTTATGTTAGTCCATGGGACAATATGTATAATGGTAAAGAATTAGTATTGTTTATTTGGAAAATAATTGATCTTGTATATATTATATAGTATCATGGTCATATTTATTACAAAACATTTTAATGTGAGAAGGAAATTGTCATGTAATGGAATAAACTCTTTCAATACAAAGGGGGTTTTCTAATTTTTTGGGACAGAATACAATGTATGGTGTGACCATATCACCACCAAAATTAGGTAATTATACATTTATTTCTATATTTTATTTACATAATGTTATTTGGTAATGTTTGGGAAGTTATGGGAGAGCATGGATATTTTTTTGGGGGATTTTCTGGTGGTGAACAGTTTGATAATGGTTTGTTGAAACTGTGTAACACCATACATTAAACCACGTATATTGACATAGTGGATCTATATAGGTTTACGATTTGGGAAATTATTTCAAAACCCATATATACAACCTAGACAAAGAATGAATTTGTGGACATTTGGATTGTTCTTGGTTGATGCAATATTTTTCGAGTCATGTTATCCAACAATGCGAGGAGTTAGTAGAGGGACTGGTTGGTGCATGGTTACTGCACAATTTCCTAACAATGAATGTTGATAATGTAAAATTTAATATTATATCCAGATTTTGTGGACCAAATTATATTAGAAAACATAATTTATTTTTCACCTTAATCAGATGATATCTATAATTCCTCTCAATCCCAATGTTGTGTAGACCATTCAACTTGATCTATGAGTGAAATATTGAGGATTTTCTATGATTTTGAGGGATAGATTCCATCGTATGTTCTCTATCATGGTTTTTAATTTTTCTCCTCCTATATAACTGTCCTGAATTCAGGGATCTAATCTGTTAGGGATGGATCCATGTCTATGAGAATCATATCAGGATGATATATGTTTTTTTCAATGGAATAGATAAATAGATATTATATGATCTTTTAATCCATTCTACTGTATAATTGATATTTTCATTTATTTTATCCTTGTTTGTGAGGTAATTAGAATCACTATAGACTCCACTATGTTAAAACATGAATGAATGATTTCAAATTGATTTAATTTTTTGAAATAATTAATGAAATTGATATGATATGGTTGATGGAAACCCCTTTTAAAATAGGTTTCTAAACATGTAGAAATTGGTTGTTTTATAGAATGGTAAATTTTTTCATAATTTTTAAGTGATGATTAATAAATTTATGTTGGTTTTGAATCAAGGAAATTTTGTTTGAATATACTTTCAATAAAACAATTAGTTTATTGAGATGGATTGGAATTGTTTTTTGGCATTGAATTTGGAATACATGGTCTTGTTGAGATCATTTTGTTGACGTGACCCTAGAGATTGGGTGTTTATTAGGGATGCATGATGGTGTGGCTCTATATAAGGTGTATATTCCATTGGTGCACAGTATATATTTATTCCTTGTTACAACATGGTAGACTAATTAGAGACTACTGGTTAGTATGCATAGATAGCATATGTGGGTGTGTAATAATCATGTGATTGGTATGCCTAAAGTATTTGAGAAATGATTTGAAATAATAATAGGCTTCTTTCCATGGAAATTACTTTTTTTGAGATTATATTGATTTGAATTATGTTATAAAAGTTTTTTGATTTTATAGTAATTACATTTAATTTATTAAAAATATTATATTTTAATGTTATAACATGTTCTATCATAGTGTCATGTGTCAGGAAGTCATTTGGAAATACAATTGGCATTTCGTGTATCCCAATTATTTGGAACATTAATGTGTCTGTAGATGATATATATAATGAAATATGAAAATAAAATGTATTTATTTTATTTAGTTATTTACCATGATACAATGGGAATGGATTGTGGAGTTGTATATTCTAGTTGGTTAAAAGTAGCGGAGGTAGGTACTCTAGTGCCTTTGAGTTTTCAAAGTTTCTGTTTACCCTATATAAGTTAATTTTGTTCTTGTAACATTATGTTGTTTTTGAGTTGTATTAAATCATTCTGATGCATCATATAATGTGTGTTTTCCTATTTTTATATTATTATGTTTTTTATTCTCCAAAAGTTAATTCATCCACCAAATGTTCATGAAGACCTTAAAATTTATTTCTACACTATCGTGGGAAGGGGATATCCTGAAATTCTTATTATCACTTAATCCTCTTCCAAATCAAATGGTTTATGGGAGGGATTTAACACGTTTACATTTAAAAAATTACAACAAGCCAATATAAAAATGTTTCATTGATGGAAAAATTAAAATATTCAACATTATTAAATTTTGAAATAATAAGAAACAATAAGATTATCATAAAATTAAAAAATTAGCTATTTAAACAATTATTCAGTTCAATATTGAATATAACTATGTGATCAACCATTAATTGATGGATTATACAGTGAATTAATATTTGAAATATATAGGTAAATGATATTTTTTTAATGTAAATGATAAAAGAAATTATTTGTAATTGTACAAAAAATTTTCTAAAATGATTATGTAAGTATAAAACCTCAATATATTGGTGATTTAATGTAATAATCCCATAGATATATATCTTTTTATGATACAAAAATTATTCATTATGTGTTAGGTTAATTATGGGAACAAAGTAATATTTATATTAACCAATTACACTTAATTATAAAATTATAATACAAATATTCCATGTAGTTTCTAATGTATATGTAATAAAAACAATGTTCCATTATTTTATTGATATTAATAGACAAATAAAAGTACATGAATGTGGTATTATAATGAGATTTTTAATAAGAACACACATTATAATGTAGTCTTTATTATCCAAATGAATATAAAAATTTCAAATAGTGAATTAGAATATTAGATGATAGTGGAATTCAACAAAATATTGGAACACACTTTAAATAAGATAGTTGATTTAGAAAGGGTGGTATTGTATATAAATTCAGTGCATTGGCATTGAATATAAAATGAGCAATATATTCATCACATAATTTTGTTTATTTGCAATTCTGCACCCGGTCTATATTTATAAGGGTCAAAACCATCATTGGGAATCAAATGAATGATAAACACATTTGATTTAATTTCATCTCAATAAATCTCAACCACATATCAGACTCTTTGATTCCATTAGTTACCTAGTTTCCATTATGATGATTATGGTGGGATCCCTACTACATGGATCACCCCTCATGCTTCCACTAACTATTTTATGACAATTCATTAGACGAATGATGGAATTCTAAAGGAAATATTTATTAGGCCCATATGTATTGGATATCTAATATTCCAACACCACATTGGTGATTGCGTCTTGAAAATAATGAAAAAATTGCATCATGCTACCAAATAACTTGTAGAATTGAAATGGACAGTTGATGGTTTCAGCTATTTTTGTAATTCAATTATTAGGTTCACAAATTCCTTTATATCTCATTGAGGGTTAATTTTTTTTAAATCATTTAAGGACTATAAACATCCTTTAACACATTCTCATTTTCCATTATAGTGTTATAATATAAAGTTTCCATATTAATTTATGAAACAGAAATGAATGTTTAGAACACTTTATGCCTTGTTATAATTAATAATAAAATAAAAGTTGATAAGGATAAAAATATTACACATTTTTTGATAAAAACATAAGAAAATTTTACAATAACAAATTTAAATAATGTTAAAGAGTTACCATGAGTTTGAGATTCTGAGGTACTAATATCCCCCCCTTGAAAAACAAAGATAAATTATCTAATCCAAACATTCATTTAAAATTATATATCCTCCATATAGGAACTCAAATATTAATCAATAATTAATGTATCACTCTTTAATGTAATAAAAAAAGTTTAATTAATTAGAATACAGAGTAAATAGATAAATTTAAAAGGTATTTTTATCATATTTAATGATCATCTCTAAGATGGTGAAATATTTTGACAAAATTAGATTAAATAACCTTTAAATTTTTTTTCTAAAATATTTTTAAATTTTTTCTATATTTTTTTCTTAAAGTGGTTATTTAATCATTGAATGATATATTTAAGAAAATAAATTACAAAAAAATTCATATAAAATTTTAATATATAAATTCAATTTAAAAACAGAAATGTCTCTTTTAGAATATTTCAATACTGATAGGCTTATCTCACAATCGAATAATTCATTATGAGCATTAAAGGGATAATCACAATAAAAAAACTATAATAAAAAATTAAAAATAATATAAAATAAATATTATTATAATTGATTTTATTTTTTATTTTTAGAACCTATATTAATAATTGACGATTGAAAATTCCTTGGTTGGGTCAAAGATTATGTTAAGTAAGGACCTAATCAAAATTATCATGATAGATAAATGGTTAAATTAAATTTTGGATCATTACATGAAAAATACCTATGAGAATATATGCCATTAGAATAAATATGTTTTTATTTTTATTGGAATTTTTTCATTTATTATCACACTACAATTAATTTTCCATCAACCGGATTTTTTTTGAAAAACAATTTATTATTTATATGATTTTATAATGAAAAATATTAACGTAATATATGAAATATATTAATTTCAAGATTTTGAGAATTGATTAAATGATGTGTAAAAAATAAAAAATATAAAAAATATCATTCGATTAATGAAACAAATCAGGAGGATATAGTTTACTTAAGATAAATTAATGTAGACTATTTGTGCATACACTATTAATAAATAATCAACCTTTTTTAAATAAATCATATAGAACATGGTTTATATGATCAATGTGTATCATGGTAGATTGTATGATGGGTTTTATAGAGATAATAATTATAATACTATTATCTCACTTGATATGCATGGAATAATTTTTCAATTAAAACTCCATGATAGTATATTTTATCCATAATACATTTTTGTTACAAATCCCTATAGTTACTATGCCTCATTTAGTAAAGAAATAGAAAAATAATTTTATTCTTATATCCTCTAGATATAATATATTATACTATTATATTAGAATATCCCTTACTACTTTTCCAGAAAAGTTGGTATCCTCCAAAATCATCACTAAAAAAAGATAAAAATTGAAAGGTGTAATCATTGGCCTAAAATATTATAAGGGCTGGAGTTTATTTAATATGATGGAAAATTATTTTAATTTAATTTAATTTATATTCCACGTGATTGGATTAAAATGAGAAATATATTCAAAAAATGAACATGATTATATTATTGATTATAGTATGGTAATGTATACATCCAATCATACATTAATACAAATTGTAGTCAATTGATTGACCGGGTTGGTCAAATCTTAACATTCCGACTATACTCCTGGATGTTCAAATATGATTATATTTATACATTTAAAACAACAAAAAATGTCAAAAAATATATTTAAATATCTTATCAAATGGTCCATCTGATGTTGGGTTATTTACAAAAACAATGTAAGGACCCTGAATCAGTCATCTTAATGTCAATGTATATTTATTACATTATAAATAAATAATGGATATGAGATCCAAAAAGGATGAATATTTATTTAGTTTTCATGAACCATATATATACAAGATACTAATTTTACATTTTGAATAAAAATTACAAAAATATAGAACAATATGTTTAAAATCCTTGAATCATGTTCACTAAATTCGTATTCATATCATATGAGAATGGAACAAAATAAGGGGGAGATTAAATTATCAGTAATGGTTACATAGAGTCGAATACATCATGATTAAATAAATTTTAATCAATATTTAGTGGTAAATAACATAAAAACATACCATTTAATAAATAACATGTGAATGAAATAATGCATAATCAATATAGAAAAATAAATAAAAGAAAAACCATTCTATTCAATCAATAAAATGAAATAAAATTGAACCATACAAAATGATTGAATAAACAGAGCAAAGATTTTATGTTTATCATCTTTATAGGATATATATTCACATATTATAAAATTTTTCATATAAATATAAGGTACAATAGTAAATTAAAATTTTTTTTTCAAAAAAAATCTTCACATAGGTTGTACGTGAGTTTGTTTAAAATGTGGTTTATCTTTTAATGGGATATACTGGATGAATTATGATGAACCATTGTAGTATGTAACAACATCTTATACAGATTTTTTACATCATGATAAAATTTATATCATAGTGAAAATATAAAATAATAACTCATTGAGTAGAGTGGTTGTGATGGAACTAAGGTATTTCTATTATTGAATAACTATAAATATCCCATTTAAAATTACAGTCAACTAATCCTTTCGAATTTACCACACTTGATATCAATAACAATATTTTGGGGAATTGGAATACCTTGAAGAGGTAGGATTAATGTAAATGAAATTTTTAGAACTCAATTCCACCCCCACATATGTTATCAAATATATATTCATTTTCATAATAATGACAACTATAGATAATTTATTTGGAGTAAAACTAGTGTCTTCATTCCCATACAATGACATGTATCTTGATAGAGAGGTCTATCATTATGGGTATAAACTATTCATCATTGAAATGATATGATTTAATATCATATTTTGGATGGATTTTCTATTTCCATATCATTCATAAACGGAATGTTATCAAAAAAATGTTTTCTTTAATCTCATGATAAGGAATTATATATGAAAATTAGGAAAAATAGAATGTCACATCTGATTGAGCTTGACCAAATAATCGTTGGATGAAGTGGCTAATAGCCAAGACCATTTGTACTCACTCTGATGATCAACATGTCTTTCATTGAGGATGTTATCTTATGAAGAATTGTTTTTATATCATTTCGAATGACTTCAAAGGAATAAGTCATGTAGTTGAGGTATAATTTTTGATCAAGATCATTATAGTAGTATATTACAACTATATTTATACATAAAATATGTGACCCAATGAGTTTCATGAGATAAAGAGGCATTTAGAGGATTTATAATCTAATGGTTTTATTTGACCCTGAACATATCCATTGGGATATCCCACCGTTTTCAGCATGGATAATTATTTAATGCTTTATTTATGTTTGGATTAATAATTTTTGAAGAATTATTTCGTTAAAAATTGTGTCAATTACCACACATTGAATATCTTATTGACCAATTTCATGTATATATTGTATTTAGGAATATAAATTTGAGCTCAGGATATCATCATGTTGGTGTTAGTTCGTAAGAATTATCATGTATGTCATTTTTAAGTATTTATTGTCATTAATAATACATATTTATGTTGTATGGTCTTACGAACACACCCTCAAATTTCATTTCCATGATGAATCGGGTATACAGCTACACCTAGATTCCTTCATTATGGTATTTAGGGAATACATATTTGTGTACTCATAAAATAAACATGACCCTAAAAAAACCATGATATAATTATTGGTACATTAAGAGAGTGTTTTTTATTTGAAAAACACCGAAATCTACTTCTAGATAAAAAATATTCATTTCATTGAATATATAATATCAGAATCAAGAGTATCAGTTTATCCAGAGAATGTGAGGGTCATTATTTCTTTGGAAATAAATAATAAAGATTTTTAAATATTTAGATTTTTGGGGATAACAAGAAATTACATGTCTTTATATAAGATATATTAATTCTTGATGTACCTCTTTCTAGATTTACCAAGAAGGGTCTCATATTTATCAGGTCTACATAATGTGAGGAATCTATTGAAAAGATAATGTGAAAAACTAATTCATCACTAATCACGTGATAATATAATCTTAGAAAATGAATATATATTTTACCTTGATGCCTTAGGAATTGGTCTATGACTATTAAATATGTATTAGGATTGATTCATTATGTACACGTAGTAGAAATTGTGGCCTCATGAGTGTAATTACCCAATTCATGACTTCGACCTAGAAGTAATTGTCCACGCCTTACATTCTTCTATAAAAAATAATGTAGTATTCTTTGGGGTGTATATAAAGTATAAAATCCTCAGGTATATTTCTAAATACTGATACATGAATATTGAACAATGAATATGGTTCAACTATGTTCAATAGTTGATCTTCAATATTGATTATAATGTAATAGGGAAATGTTATTCCATATTTTTTGAGCTAAATATAGTGGTTAATATGTTTTATGCGTGTAATTTTTTTTGTGGGCTCTTTAATATCAACCTTACATTGCATTATATTAAAGAGGAGGTAGATCTCAGAAATCGATGGCTTGGTCCTGGGGGAGATTATTCCATATAGATAACCCCCGCTAGGTTGTTCCTTTTGTTTGGAAGACACACTTGTTATTCATGATCATATTTCATTACCAATTGATATGTGAGATGAATTAATTTGGGAATCACATGCTCCACACTATGTAGTTTTTCTAGCGATTTCCCCAATGTATTGTGACAATAGATGTCGGTATTGGAGTCATTGGATGAAACATCATATTACATAATATATCGGTAGGTATTCCACATTCTAGTAGGTGAATCTTGATCACTAACAAAATTCTAGATAGTTAAAGCCACAACATGTCATGAAATGTAACAAGGATGATGTCACAATGGATTTTTGAAAGGTTTACTGCGGTTTTCTTCTAGTAGAGACACAATATGGGTAATAGTGGACATGCTGATGAATGTATCCCGCTACTTTACTACATAGAAGGAATTCTTAGTGGACGTGCTAGGTAAAAATTAGGTTAATGAGATTATATGCCTACAAGGGATCCCTCAGTCATTTTTTATTGGGATTTTCATTTCAGATCGAGGTTTTTCGAATGGGTAATAGAAATCACTGGGTACACAGGTACATATCTGTATAACAAACCATCCTCATACCAAAAACCATTCAAAATATAAAACATGTATCAGAGGACATTCATCGAGCCAGTGTCATAGAATTTGAAGGTTTTTTAACTAAAACAAATTCGCATTCATCAGATTTTGTTTTTCTTTTACCAGTGGTTTAAAGCATCACTAAATTGTTCTGCGACTATTATGGAAAACCGCTGCTAAATCAATTTTCAACATCCAATTGGCAGTAGTATCTCAAATCCATCGGATAATGATTTATTAGCAGGATTTGTGCGGTGATTGAAACCATAGCTAAATTATTTAGAAGCGATTTTTTAATTATTTTAATTTACATATTCTGTATTTTTATAATTATTTTAATATATTTTCTTTAATTACATTATTTTATATATTTTATAAATTTATATATATGATTATTTTGTATTATATTTTTTAAATTATTTATATTTTTTATTTATTATTATATTATTATTAATTATTTTCCCAATTTATTTATATTTTTATTAACTTAACTATTTTAAATGAAGTCATTTTTATTTATTTATTTTATAATTTCTGTATTTACTTATTTTATTAGTACTTTATTATTTATTATTTACTATATATCACTATGCACATTCACATTCACATGTTTTTTATTTATTATATTATTATCATTTATTTGTTTAATTTATTTATTTATTTTGTTATTTATTTAATTTTTTATTAATTAATTTTAGTATTAATTTATTTCATTATTTATTTATTTATTATTTTATTATTTATTTGTTAGTTTATTTGTTTATTTATTATATATTAATATATATATATATATATATATTACAAAGCACATTCACATTCACATTATATATATAGAAATTCTACATTTGGTCAGATTTGAACCCATACCTCTTTCTTATTCTCCAATGAAATTACCACTCCATTATGCATGTATTTTGTGGAATAAATAGAAATTAATATATATATATATATATATATTAAAAGAAATAAATTACATAACAAATAAATATAATCTAAATAATATTTACTCAATAATTATTAATCAATGTTGATTAATCAATAAATTGTTGTTAATAATTACTAATTTCTAATTAATAACTAATAAAAAATTAAAATATAAGTGAATAATAAATATTTATATAAATTTATTAATATAAAATGTGGAAATAAATTGTAAATAATAATGAGTAAATCATAAATAGTAATAAATATTAAATAGTAAATAATGAGTAATAACAAAAAAATTTATAAACCATAACTAATATATAATAAACCAATATATATATATATATACTATTTAATATATAATTATTTTATAAATAATTATGTAAGTAAAATTTCAAATAAATATATAATAAATATTATATTATGAATTTTTAATTTTGAATGAGTTAATAAAATATAAAATTTATATTATATATATATATATATATATATAAATTTAGAAATTTATAATAGGATAATAATATAAGTATATGACAATAAATAAATTAAATATAAAAAAATAATAATTAATGCACAAGCAATCAAAATTTAAGGTATATATAAATAACAATAAAATTAAATTGAAATAACTAAAAAAAGTAAAATTAATATATAATTTTTAAATTTTAAATTTTAAATAACAAATAAAAATTAATAATAATAAAATCATAAATAATAAATAATCTCTTCATAATAAATTAACAATTAAATAATAATAACTTAATATGAAATTTATAATATATAAAATAATTAATAAATAATTTATACACAATAAATAAATAATATATAAGTGATAAATAATGAATAATAAATAAGTGAATAACAATGATATTGAAAATATATAAATATATAAATATATTAATAATAAAATATTAAAATGGTAGACTAATAAAGAAGAAGTAATAAATAAATGATAATTAACAAATATTGTATCATAAATCCTAAATAATAAGTCTCAATTAATAAATAACATATAGTCAATAATAATAATAAAAAATTATTCAACATAAAATCAATGATATATTAATACTAAAATAACATGTACTAAATATTTATTAACAAAATAAAAAATTAAATTAATAAAAAAATAATATTTTTTTTAAAATAACAAAATAATAAAATAATGAATGGATATAAAAATATAAAAATATAAAAATAAATATGCATATATCAAAATTGAGATAAAAATATATAAGATCAGAAGTAAGTCACATTAATATATACTAAAATTATTATATATACATTTGTATATCCATATGTATATGTATAAAGACAAGAAAATAAATATATATAAATTTAAAAAAATATGTATGATGAATGGAATTTTATTAAATTAAAAAAGAAAACAATACAAGGAAAAATAAAATTAAGACATAGTAGACAACCATAATGTATTTTTATGGTGAAAGAGATCAAAAACCAAAGCAACCAGAAACCCCAATTGAAATTAGGAGGCCTATGGAAGACATGAAGAAGATCCTGCATTAGGAAGCCTAGAACAGAAGGCTTCAGGTACTTAGAAACACCCTCTATAAAAGAATGATCTATGTCTGTGGTGCCAGAAGCATAATACACAATGAATTCCACTAGTGATGCCAACTTACCCTTCTACAAGGGATGATCCAACATGCAACCCATGTGCTTGAGATCATGCACTGCTATTAAGAGATAGTCAGGATCCTAAAAATCACCAACAATGCAGTCCACTCCAGGCCAGCACTCCATGAAATATGCCCCAAAAAAATCTACAGCGAATAAAAAAAGGCCAGGAAATGCAAAAAAATAGATAAATTATGAAATGAAGAGACGGAATTAACAGAGAACTGTAATCATTGCACTTCATTCCTGTAGAAAAAATATAAACAAACCTCAGCAAAGAAGAAAAAAAAGAAAAACTAATCAAATAGACCCCAATGAAATAAAATAGATCACAATGATGTAAAAACCCATACATTATGGCCTCAAAAAGTGATAAAAGATTTCTTACAGAATTCTAAAAATGGGAGAGTTGGGAGAATCCTTTTTATGAAAAGGAAAGAGATCATCAAGAACATGATCATACAAAAAAAAATTACCTCCATTAACACCTTTATTTTCCAGGCCATTAGCAATAGAATTGGATTCCCTATAAATGATAGTGATAACATAATTCAAGGAAAATAGATTCTTCAAAAAATTAATCCAAATAATAGAGATCTTCAGAGACAAGTAAGAAAGACCCATCCTTATAGAAGAAACTACTATAGTTGAATCACTCCTGATCTATAAATTATCCCAAAAATGCTTCACTCCATGATCCACAGCAACGACAATGCCAAGCATTTCACTCTCAAGTGTAGAGGCAAAGCCACAAGGACTATGAAAACAACCAAGAAAATCCCCTTTATGATTTCTAAAAATAGAACAATAACCAGAAAGACCCCGATTAACTCGAGAAGAATCATCCGAATTAAATTTTAACAAACCAAAAAGAGGTTCCTTACAATGAACATAAAAAGTACCATGTAGAGGCATGCTGTTTCCCTTAACACCTATCCAGCTCAGAACGGACTAATCATGAACCGAGTTGAAGCAAAAATGATTCCTTATAATGTTAATTTTACGCATAGCAGCAAGAATAGCTGATAAAACCGCACTTACTGAGAAGAAAAATCTCATCTAATGGGTATGATATATATATACATATAAATTTGTTTAAATTATTTCTATATTTATATTTATATACATATATTTGTATATAAATATAAATATATATGTTTATCTATACACATGCATTTGTTTTTGTAAACATTATTTATATATGTGTATATATATATATATTAACATAGTTTTACTATAATGTAATTTCAATACAATATTTAAGGATAATGATATATTTATATAAGAATACATGTATCTATTATTTTCGAACATAGAAATTTAAACATATATATATATATATATACATATTTTATTATATAAGTTAAAATATTAGTTTGATACATAGAATATACATATAAACATTACATGTACATGTATATATGTAGATAATAATTCATTATTATTAGGTAAATAATGTTTATACTATTTATTTTAAATTATTTGAATCATACATATTTATTTCTAGACGGGTTTTATGTCTAAAAATACATTCATATGTATATATTTATTTATATAAGTGAATTACTACAATCAATATATGAATATATGAATATATTTCAATATTAATAAAACTAATATATCAAAAATGATACTAATTAGTAATGATAATATAATAATGAATGTAATTACTTTGAATAAATATTGTTCCCATCAAAACAAATCAATAAGAATTCCTTAATCAGGACTGAATTTCCATAGAATGTTAAACAATTTGGGCACCATGACTAATAACTCAGTTTTGAAATCCTTCTAGATGTCTTTTGATATCTATTTTATTTGGGTTCACTCTATTTAATTATAGAATAAATTTATTTATAGCCTTCGATTTAATTTTTGGTTGACCCCAAACATACCCCTAGATCAAAAATTTATAGTCAGTTGATGTTCAGGTTCGATTTCAATATTTTAATAAAACTGTACTACATTTTCTTCTAATAATTAATAAAAAATTAAATCTTATATGGTTTTAGTTAATTTTAAAAGATTCAATTTGATAGGTTATGGATCTAAAACGAACTCTCCTAACAAAAGTTATACTCATTTGATATCATACTATGATTTTCAACTTATTGAAAATCTATTGTAAGTTTCAAATTATTATTAACAAGTAGTTATAAATATGTATTAACTAAAAATTATAAATATTTGATATTATAAATAATAGGATATATATTCTATAAAATAAGAAATCATAAAATATAAATAAATATTATATTTTTTAATTTTTTCCTTTATAATTTGTTCGTGTTTTTTTAAAACTACTTTAAAAAATAAATTTATTTTTATGGAATGAAATTGAAAAATATATATATATATATTAAATAAATTTATCAGCAGTTTATGAAGCCATAGTTAATAATCATCCACAGAACAATTTTTTTTTAAAAAAAGTAGTTATTGTTTTGAAAACAGCATGAAGAAAATGACTGAAAAATGGTTTTTTTCTACCATGTATGGAAGTAAATTAATTTATTTATGAGTTATCCCATAATGATCTAATTCATGAGACCATATATATGGATTCTTATGAATCCTTATGTGGTAGGCTATGTTGATTACCATTGTTCAATGTTGATGAATTTGAGGCAATTCTACTTGGACCTCATCTTGTCCATGAGACTTTAGGGTAGGTATTGCTTATTAGGATGTTTATTGTTAGTACTCATTTTGGATTTAAATCATATAATGATCTACATGGATGAACATTAGAATTTTTTTCCATGGATCTTGTTTTATGTTTTGTTTCACCTAGAATGGGATATTAATGGATACATAGCCAAGGGTATCTAGAACAAGGGTTCATTAGGACATTATACATTTTTGAGAAAGTAACTACCAAAATCCGATTATATATCACATCTTAAATGATAATGAGTCCTGAAATATTTCATCCATATATAATATATTTTCCAATATCATGTTAAAACAACTCATAATTTTTTCATGAGTTTGTTGAATTAGTGGATGATGATTATTTTGATAACTATCATATTCATATCATCAATAATAGTATGACGGTTCTTTGAGGAAGGTTCTTCCCTATAATATGTTTATGATGGAATCACGTCCATTTGAAGAATTATACATGGAGTAGAGAATATTTTCTACATGAATATTGTATGATTATATTCTCAAATGAATCATAAACACAAATGGAAGGGAAACATTGGGATTAGTAGTTTTAAGGGGGAGAATGTAAGATATTGGGGTTTTTAAGAGGGAAGAGAACATTTATTTCATTATAATTCATTATTACATTCTATTCTGTAATTCATGATGTGTTAACCATGGATTAAAGGGGTATGTGGGGAAATTTGGATCATGTATCCAGAGTTTTGGTTGAAATAGTTTACATGAGAGGTAAATAAAAATATTTCCTCCTAGTCCACGTGATTTTTTAAACTATGCAGGGTGACCAAATACAATTTAAGGGGACATAATTTTTAACTAACCATATAGTTACATAAGAATAACCATGTTAATATTATTTTTATTATATGATAGGTTTCTTTCATTATTTACATACCATTATTCTTTTTGTACGCATATCTCATGCAATGGGTTTCTTGGGTTGTTCATGTTTCATGGTTGGTGCACAGTTTGATCAATGGTACAACCAAACCATGTGACCAATTAATGTGTGGTGAGATAATTTTTTTCCTCTCCTTCCATAAAAATATATTTCCTGCCTCCACTAAAATATCTTGTATATAAATCCTACCAAGAGGGTACCCCTCCATTACCCTATGCTAGGATTTAATTTTTCTATTCCATATATTCTAATAATGAACCCCCATTTGGGGTCTAAAAATTCCACTTCGTATGAGCATCGATCTATTAAATTATTTTCATAAGTTCTCCTATCATATTTTACACTACTTTTTTTCTATACATTATTCCCTTTCGTCAATGTGTTATTCTATTTTAACATCTTCATCTGATTTTGGTCGATCCATGGTCTAACACTGGGCGAGGAATCTACTACAGGTATAAGGTAATAGGTATATGAAATTTCTCACTTGCTCATTCCATTTTAAAAATATTACCATTGTTATGTATTGAAATTTTAGATTTTTTTGCCTCTAAAATTAATATGGATTAAAAAAATTGTCTAAAATATATTCTAAATCCTGAATATAAAAAAATTTCATCGTTAGAGGTTGATATCATAATTATAAGCACCCAAATTTGGTTATGTCTCTTGTTTTTCCTTATAATGACCAATGTTGTCACTTCACTAAACAACATCTTGGTGTTTGTCAAATAAACCATATTTTTTAGGCGATTAATTTTAAAAAATTATCTTAAATCATTTAATGACTAAACTAACTCATTTATCCTATATCACAAGTAATATATTTATTATGGTTTCATGTCCATAATTGATATTTTCTCATAATAATAAAAATGAACGTTGAATGACACAAAATACATGGTAATGTCCATGGTTATTACATTTCAGATAATTAATTATGAATATATATATAAATATATATTCACATATAAGATTCATGTTTCATATAGTACATTTAATCTATATAGTAATGGTCAAACATCAGCTCGCCTTGGATTCCCAAGTGATTGCCTTTGTCTTTCAATCGATTCCATTTTGATTATTTCACCTAGTTTCGAAGGGAGATACCATCCATGGACTGTAGACCAATTATATTAGTGGATTCCATAAAAGGAAAAAAAGGATCCCTTATCCTGATATGAAGAAAATATAATTTCTCATATGTACTCCCTATATTAATTGTGATTTCTTTGGAAATGAGATGCCTTCGATTATTCTCCATGATCTCAAATCACGAATTGTTTGGGATTTACCTTGAAATTGTTCCATGAACATAGGTAGACATAGTTATAGTGTGTTTCCTTGGTTTTAGCCACTCGATTACACTTATCGCCATATATCTATATTGCATGGTTTTTACAAGGAGTTATCCTAATCAACTATGATGAAGGAAACCATAGTCTTTCCATCCATCCTCTATTATTATTACCATCATTACCACTCCATGAATATTAATATTATATTTCGTATGACTTGAATAATAAAATAAATGAATAAATCCACATAGACATTTAGAATTGGATGACATAGTTACATTCTTCTATGTCTCTCATGAGGAACCTCAACTCGACATTGTTGTATTTAATTAATGTTTTACCTTGATATAACTATAAACTATTACTATTGATATTCACCGGATTTATTTTTGTAGACACAATTGGTGTTGTGTTATTTATATTATATCAATTCTTATAAAGGCCGTCGTTGGTACCCATTAACATTATATGATAGCGGGTGTGGATAAAATGAATCATGCAGTTATAAATGTGTGGCATCATGGATTATGATGGGATCCGAGTAGAATATATCTGAGCTAATACTGAGTATTCATGGATTGAATTTATTCTTATTGACTATTTTTGGTAGAATATTATATCTGCCTTCTAACATGTATTTCTGATCCATTTTTTAGAGCCATTACAAAACAAATTATAGGGTATGGATTTAATAATTTGAATTGATTATTTATTTAGAAGAAGATTATACATTATCAATATCCTTATCCATTATTATTTCAGCCATTGATTCTTTTATTCACGAATAACATGTTTTCTCCACTCTTATTATGATGGTATAATATCAAAAACATACCACATTATACCATAATTGGTCTTATGGATCCTCTAGTGGATGGGGAGGCGCACCACAACCCAAGAGACCAACTAGATCGCATTCTGATAATGTGTGTTCTAGGATGGTAATTCAAAGAAATAAATAAGAACATTATTCATTCCATTTCAAAAATAGTAATGACATAAGAATGATCGTGATCACCTAGGTTATTATAAGATATATTCCCTAAATTCTAGTGGAAATTGTCTTCATATTTCCTTAACTACATTTTATTAAAACAAATATCATTATATTATTCAATAATACTCAATAATTCCATGTCAAGATATGTATCTCTAAACACATAAAGAAAACTCTTACCCCCTTCCTATGTAACTTCATTTTCGAAAACAATTAATATTTTTATATCATAAACACCCATTTAAGGGGTGAGGGGGGATCCCAACATGATATCAAGACATAAGAAAATAAAAAAATACCCCAACAATCCAAAGGACTTAAAACTGGATAAATTCAACAAATAAAACACCCCCAATCATCCAAAAATTAATTCTAGCTTCAACCTGATCATATCAAATTAGCATCTAATATACCATGTTTTTCATTGTAATAATTTTCTAATGTGGAAAATCACGTTTTATTCTTCACCTCATTATCCATTTTTTTTTCATTACACAAATTCTCTTAATTTAATTAGAGTATGACATATCTATATAATTACACCAATTTTTATATGAAAAAAAACTATTTCTTCATATAACGACAAATGATTGAGAGTAAAATTTCTTTTAAAAACATGGATAATGTATTTCTTCAAATGATAAGTCATATAATATTGATTTCATATGTAATAAATATAATAAATAGATTGTTTGGTAAATGCATCCTAATAACCTAAAATTAATTTTTCTTCCTTTTACATTAATCTATGGATCTTTCTATTCAGTTTTGTCCATTGAAAATGATGTGTATATGTTTTGATGATTTTATGCATAACATTTCTCTATAAAATATATTTTATTTTCTCATCCTCCATAGTATTCTGGACAAATATTAATGACCAAAAACATTCTCTATGTATTACACTTGTAAAATAAACATTTCATTTTCAACAAATCTAAATAAATGTAATTATATTTTTTATGGACTTGATCCATTACAATGAAACCTCAATATTTTTATTTTTCAGGAAATGATTTGGGCTTCTATAATCTTAAGAGATACATCATAGATGAATCATGATATTATCTAAAGGTTTTAAAATTCAAGAAAGGTTATTTCCAAAAACAAGATTATTATTCCGTAATTTATCTATAATCTAATCAAGCCTAATACCATCTATATTAGATATATAAACTAGCCTGTCTATACAAAACCATGGAATAGTGATATCATAATTTATTCAAAAAACCTTTTATAATCAATGGAATATTTTGGAATAGCTCCATAATTTATGAGCTTTCAATAATAATCTATAAATCTTATCTTCATGTAACACAATAAAAAAATTGAAAATTTATGGATTCTCAATCAATGAATTTTTAACATGGATTTTTTTTGAATAACATCACATCTTTCAAAAGGATTAGTAATGAAAATGACAATTTACCGAAGCATATCCCTCGATAATATAAAATAGGTATGAAGTGTGGCTTGTTGTCTTATAGTATGTAATACCTGATGCATGCATGAAATTCATTTTTCAAATTAATTATATATATGTTAATCTATTCTTGACCCACATCCACTTTTTGTATCCTTTATGTATTGCATGGTAAGCCATGTTTTATATTACATTGACAATTGTTCATTATATTTTCATATAGTTATATATCTCCTAAAATAGTTTCATATGATTAGATATACAGGTAAAGGGTTTACTAAATCTAGTTCAAAATCTATAAACTAAACACTACTCTAATACAAATTGCAACAACCCTTTATCTATTAACTCTGATTTATCTACTTCATTATTACATTGAAAAGGTATTAAAGGGACAAAATACTAAAGGAATTAATTGTTTAGTATTTATAATGAAATCGATTCATATATGATATCCATTTTATAGAAGGAATAAAATATTGAACCTGAACAATAATATTTTTATTATCCTTATAACTCATTCAATGAAATATACTTCACATCCTGTAGAAATGAAATGAAATATGTCTGAGAAACAATAGTTATAAATGGTTACTTATAATTTAACATATCATAAAAAAATAAATATTAATAAATATATAAATTAAAATAACCTAAATCACATTCCAGTTAATCAATATAATAATTGTGAAATATGGTGTAATAAATATTTTAATGTGATTTACTAAACAAAAATTCCATGTAATAAGTAAATTAGAATAAAATTTATACAAAGATAACATTGATTCGAAAATATAATTCATATTAAAAAAATATAATTATCGCTAAAGTAAATAATTATTTATTTCATTCCACGATCTTATGAATCATTACACATTTACTATCAAGAAAATTCAATGAAAAATTTTAAATGACATGTTAAAACATAGTAAATATGGCCAACTAATTTCTCTCATGGGACATGTCGATTCATAGATTGGACATATAGTTCTGATAACCTTCCAAAATTACATTGAAAAATCTTTCAAAATATATTATTAATCAATTTAAACCATTAAAAAATTTATTTATCATTAAATATATGAAATTAGTAAAGTATAAAAATTTATCAATAATTCCATAGTAATTTAAATAATTAAAAAAGTAAAAAAATAATGTAAAAATTGTATATGGTTTATGAAAAAATAAAATATATGAATAAATAAATATTTATTCTAAAAATAAAATTAATATCCAATGAATAATGAGAAAAATAAAATTAATTTTTCAATGGAAATATAACAGTAAAAAACAATTTGAGTTTGTCAAACTACGTTTACCTCATTAGTTATTTTTAAATTAAAATCCCTCAAATAATATACCTAGAAAATATATTTAACATATTTAATAAATAGGTATTGAGGTTAAATATATTAATGTGTCAAAACATACACCACATAAAAATGTATTGGTGAATATTAACAAACATGTCAAAATTGAATGGAAATTGAGATAAAATGAAATACATAACATTTTTCATTAGTTGAAAGATAATTAATATCATGTATAGTATATTAAATCATATTTAAAACATATAATATTACCATATTAAAATTAATAATATCTTATATAATATTTCTATAACACTTTTTCACCATTTCATTAATAATAACTTATTATCACTATTGTTTCAAGAGTTAATATCCTTTTTTTCTCATGCGTGTTTTTTCCATTAAAGATACTTTTATTAAAAATAGAATTTTATTTAATAATATAAATAATAATATTAATGGATTAAATATTAGTTTTCATATATATATATATATATGTTTAGCACAATTATTTCAAATTTGAAATAAAAAATGAATAACATCACTTCGTCGAGATGATATGTCGTATATAAACATGAACGATTATATAATTTTTTAATCGGTGGATGTGAATAATATTTGGTGATATATTAATTTTAATAATTAATTTAGAATCATTTATAAATTATATATTCATTAAATAGAGAAATATTACCTTCCTTGTAATTATTTACTGATAAATGTGTTACATCGCTTTATGATGTAGTCACTTGGCGTATAAAACATCGTTATTCAAAATATTTAAATGGATAGTGAATTTAGAAGGTAAATGAGACATTAAAATTCCATAAGTCTATATATATAAAAAACACACACACAAACACACAGATATATATATATATATATATATATATATATATATATATATATCAAATCAAACATTTTATGAAAATGTGATAGGTGTTGATCACAAATGTGTTACATCAGTTCATGAATTGGTAGTCTGCAACACACGAAAATGATGATTTTATTTCCCATTTCATGGAATAATAGATGTATATATTTTATTCCCTTAACATAATAACATATCATTATATTGTGTATTCACATTTAATTATATTTTATGTGTTATTACATATTGTATGCTTCTGAACGTAGAGCGAAAAAGAATGATCTTAATAATGATGATTACCTTATCTTTGAGAAACCTCGTTTGCATCTTCTCTTAAGTACCATATATTTTTATTTTTGGGAATACAATCGGCCCTATAATATGAATGATTATTCTAGGGAAATTTTTTTCTATTTAACTTTTATATGATGTTCTAGATATGTGTAATGATGTGAGGGAATATAATTCCAATTTAAAATTGTGAGGAGTAATTTATTTTGAAAAACCCATAAATTTAAATAATGGGAAGTCACACTAAATCAACGATTCTAAAAAATTGAAAAATAATATATTTGAGGGAATTTAAGGTTTCTCCAAATGACCACTTCCTAAAAATAAACAATTTTGAATATTTTTTTAACATATCCTCTCTGTTTATATACATTAAACATTTTGGTTTTCACCAATGTACATTTTTCATTGTAGATAATTTATCTAGTATTTATACAATAAATAGAACATTATTGTAAATATTTAGGCCACATATTATATATATAAAATAAAATATATCTAATAAAAATTCAATTATTTTGTAATGTGAACATTTTCACCAGATCATGTAATGTTAAAATATCATTTTACCCTTAATTGGTGTAATAAAATTTTAATGTCTTATAAAATAATCAAGAATAAAAAATTTCTAAACTCATTAAATAATTTTTATTTATTCTCTTCCTGACTAATAAATATATATTTTAAAATTTAAATTAAAGAACATTCATAATTTAGTTAAAAAGTATCCCTCAATTTTTGTTGAAGAATGATTATAATAAAAAATAAAGTTTCAATCATAAGATGATCATATATTAACTTTATGATTGGTAAGAAGATTAATTTGGATTTATATTCATACTTTTAGATATATAATATATTAATATTATTTAGTTAATTTTTTATCAATTATTTTTAAAATTAATTAAAATAGTCAAAAATTAATCCACATTACAAAAATAGTTTTATGAAAATAATTTATCAAAAATAACTATTTTAACTCAAAATGCTATAATCATTGTTTCTAAAAAATTTATAGTTCATAATTTATTATATAAAAAAATTATCATTAATATATATATATATATATTATTTTTAAATAATATTATTTAAAAAATTCATAAAATCATATTTTAAGTGAAAATTTCAAATTATAATTCTAGGATTATTTTAAAAAAGGTTTGATTTAAATTGATAAATATCCAATAAAATTAAAAACACCTCCTTCAAAATTTTAAATTTTCATTTTATTATTGTTTCACAAAATATAATGGTATATTATTAAAATTGAGGATCATGGTTTTGTTTATAGCATGGTATCGACGATATAAAATTTATTTAATATAGAAATATATCATAAAATCTCATGGTGTTACAATGAAGGAATAATTTAAAATCTATATGAAAACATATTTCACACTAAATATATAATAAATAATAAAATACATATAAAATGGTTTCTTTAGATTATTTGGAAATAATATAATCAGTTTAAATTTTAATGATTAAATAATAATTTTAAAATTTATAGAGAATATGAGGTTAATAAAATTTTACTAATTTGATATTATGTGATAAAAAGTTATTTTTCCTCTCATACTAAGCTATATTGTGAGTCTTTAAATTATATAGGGCATCAAGAAAACTAGAAAATGGAATTTCCCAATTCAGGATCTTCAATGAAATATGCATAGACCATAAAATCATGTATAAAAATAAAAATATTTTTAAAATATTATAGGACAAAAATTTAAAAAATCTTTGCATCAAAATTAATATATAATTTAAATAATATTATATTTAATATTGGTCTAGCAACGAGTTAAATGGTAACTCCATAACTAAAAGAATATTTTTTATTATATTCTATAACAATAAATGAATCCTTATTAAGGATAAAATTATGTTGATTATCATGTTTGATTTGGATAGTGGACATTGTTCCAATAATAGGTTTAGTATATATACATTCTTTATGAGAGAGAGCATTGATCCTTTTAAATTGGTTCGAATCCATTTATGAGTATTTGTAGTTGGTTTTGATACAATAAATAATATCATTTGTTTTGATAAATTACTCTCGATTAAAATTTTATAAAATTCAATTTCATTAATTAAATAATATTTTTTACATGTTTTAATAATGTTTACAAATTTTATAATACTCATAATAGTTTTATATTTTTAATTTTTATTATTATTGTTATTTTAATTTATCCCCATATCAAAAAAATGGTCCATATATTGGGATCCACTAAGGCTTCCCCTCATCTACTCTGAGTGGACCCATGGGGTCAACCCTGTGGGAAGGACTACCATAGGCAGACCATATAAATGTATAGGTAAGCCTAAAAATGGGCTCTTGTATAAGTCACATGGAGTCTACCTGGTCGGTGCATAACATGGGCTTGTTGCCAACTAGGCCAATGTATATGGTTGATGTCAGTGAGTTGTGTGTTGAGGGTGACGATCCCTACTAACAACTCAGAATCAAAATCTCATGCCTTTTTTGTGATACCGCTCATTCTCACATCCCATAATCAATGTGGGACAATGAACAATATTATCTCATCATCAATGTTAAAAACCTAGAGAACGCTTGACTGTCAGATCAATATTATATCGAACATTAGTTCTCCTATATGATATATGTTTTATCCCATGTGAATAAATACTAAATTTTATTTCATTATTTCTCTCTATGGACTTCAGTTAAAAGTCTCACTTGACCGAACATGACCGCCTATTTCAAGCCACACCCTTCTCTCACACTACATTATTCAGCATGGGATATTGTACATGTTCAATGACTCTTCTAGCTGATTATGTGATGGCATCATAATTTATAATCAATAGATGATTTTATCCTCTAGGAGATCCCTACTCACCTATATATATGTTCAGACAAACAATTCACCTTTTCCGTTATCACTTCAGGAGACGTAAGCATCATTAGACCACAACAATTGATCATTTTACCGACTAGTAGATCGTTTACAATGGTAAACAATTTGGCCCCTACAGTAGCATTGTTCCCTATTTTATTACTATTGGAATCAAATGGTAGAAAAATTCCAATTGTATATTCATTTTTTTATCTTATGTTTCTTTCTTTCTTCGTCTAATTCGATGATGTTCTTTATTATTGAATCTAATTTTCATCGGTAGGGTTGATATCATCTCACAAGTAGATCACCATCCCCATTAGTTTACCACCACTAGTGGATCTCATTATCATTATTTCTTAGAAACATAGAATTATCCATCTCTAAAATTTCATATGATTTAATTGGAACCAATTTCATCACACTCACTTGGTATTTTTGTTAATTTTTCCACCATTGGACATCCAACAGAAGTATGTTATTCATGTTTCTCTAGAATCCTTTCATTTTCTCAGTTCCATTGATGTAGCATTATATTTTATTCATTAATTATTTTTTTCGTTAAAATACATCATTATAACTTCAATATTTTTTTTCAATCAGACTACGATAACTCTCTCATTTCACTAGTATCAAAAAATGATTATTCTCTATGTTTTTAGTGGTGTATCACCACCAATCGAAGCTAGATCAAAGAAATTCAATATCATTATTTTTTAATCCATTGAGAGTGAAGAACTTTTGCTGGATTTTTTTTAATGATATTAATATTAATAGTTTGCTAAATTATTTGGGTATATTTTATCTTAAAATAGAATCAAATCATGTGATCAAATTAATTATAGTATTATTTTATATATATACATCATGATTGAAATTATAATAATGAAATATAATCACTATTATCTATTATTATAATAATATAGAATAATTGTATTCCTTTTCAACTGTTTTATAGATATTAAAATTATAATTTTTTATACAAACGTTTTCAGTTATCATATTATAATATTTCATAAATAAATAAAAATTTCACTTGTACACTCTTTTTCTACTAAAATTTATAAAATTTTGGTAATAGTGACATTATTATATTTTTAAACTCAATCATATAACTTATAGTTATTGTACATGGCCATTATCCTTATAGATATATGTATTATTTATCATATATGAATTTTCATAGAATAAAAATAATTCTTGAGAAGATCCTTCGATATATGTTTTTTTGATACAACATCGATAATTATTGCCACTACGATTTTAACTTTTAATATTCTTCCACTTCTGTACTCTGTATAAAATCACATAAGAACATAATCACTAATATTTTTCCCTTTATCTGGTCAATGATCATTGGGCATCAATAATTTTGACATTTTCAATAATATAATAATTTCATGATATTTGTTATTCATGAAATATTTATTCCTTCTGTTTTTATTTCTTCATTTTTTGGTTTATACATTTCACAATAAATATAATTAAATGCTTGATCTTGTTATTCCACCATTGATAATAAATTCTGGGATGTGACTCTTGATCAAGATATAGATAAACAGACATGATTGGTATCGCCTAAATTTCTAGATTGTGCCGACGATTTACTCTAAAATGTAATTTCTATAAAAATGTTCTGACACCATTATAGGTGATGTTCTTTTTGGGTACTATTATCCTCAATTATTTTTGGTAGTTTTTAGGGTATTCTAATCTGTAAGTGTGAATCATAAAAATCATTGTTCTCCATCATTTTTTACAACATTAAACACTTTTAAGATAAATTCAATAACTATAGTTTTATATTTTATAGAATATATTTATAATGTATTTACAAATTTAAAAATATTAATCCCCCCCACACTAGAAATAATTTCCATCACTATGGATCAAAAAATTGTTATCAGATAATGTATCATGGAGGGCTATAATTTTTATTTTTTTATATTGATACCGAACAACCATTATTAAGGGATATGGACATTATTAAGGGTTAGATAACCTCTATAAATATTATTTATATATTTTTTTAAACTATTGTATAACTAAAAATCATATACATAATATTATAAAGATCAAAATAGAAATATGTCTTCTAATATTGAATCTATAAATGTGAATAATGTATAAATTACAAAAAACCCCATTAATTGATATAATTGACATTGGATACATACATTATAGAATTATATCTTTCTTGAAATAGATATATGTGGATCAGTGGAGTATCTTGTGTAATAAATAAAGGCAAAATTAATTTTATATTAATAGAATGTAATGTTATGAAAATGTACTATATTTTTTGAATTATTTGGTAAAACATATTTTGTACAATGTTAGTTGTAGAATGTTCTATAATAATGTTTTATCTTATAATGCATCGATAATATTTGTAGGATACATAAAGTTACTAATTTTTGGACTAATAAGATTATGATATTAAATCATGGAATGTTTCGAGTAGAATACCAGGGCTTCGTGATAGGAGATGGTGAATTAGAAGATCATCTATTCCATTACATAAAATTTATATATAACTGTATGAGTTCCCTTGGAGTTTGTTTTGACCACATTGCTTAATCGGAATGAGTACCACGTTCTGTTCAAAAAATATTCACATGAATAAATGGTGGCCATTGATTGGAGTAAAAATATTTATGTGTAATATTTAGAAGAACTAATAGTAGATCTACATCTGTGATTGTTAGAGATGAAAAAAATTATAAGTGATGTGTCTAAAAAGTAAAAGTAATTTCTATTTAATATAATTATAATTATATATATGATGTCTCAATCTAAGAGTTTTAGGAATGTAACATGTAAATTTTTCATTTTTGTAATATGTGATTGATTTACCTTAAAATAAATGTGCACTGAAATAGTTCAAAACGATGACCGGAATAGACTATAGGAAATGAAATATCAATATTTATAATGACATGTTAATAATGATATTTTTTTAGAAAAAGAAGATGTTCTCAAAATTATTGACTTCCCTAAACTAAAACATCAATATAAAGGCAAGGATAACTGAAGAAATGAAAAATAAAGATTTTTGTGGAGGTTGGGAGTGCTCGAATATTTCTTAATGAAGTGGTGTTTTCAAAATGGAATATGAGGCATGGAATAATTTCCTAAGGGGTATTCAATGATAAGTGAATTTATTAATTCATTACTCTGTTAATTACACTTCAAAATGTGGATCATAATACATTATCTGGAAATGCAATAGATCTTGTTTCTAAATCATGGTCAAATTATAATTCTATAAATTCTAATATTATTATCCTTACTTAAAAACTGATGCATTAACTAATGATGGAGTCTCGATAAGTGGAGTGTATAATAAATTAAAAATATTAAATAATAGGTGGATTAAGTAAAACAATAAAATTAAAATTGGATGCAATAATATGAAAATGTTGGTTTCCCATAATTATATATCAATAGATGATTATAATTATGAATTTCTAAACTATATGATTCAAATGAAAGGGTAAAAACATTCATTGCAGTAAATGGTATAGAAAATGATGGAATATTAAACTCCGATGTGGATAATTTAACATCTGTATAAAATAAAGTTAACAAATTAATTATATAAAAAAAATTATGTAACACATCTTTTGGATCCACTAAAAATGTATTTAAAAATTTATTAACTATTTGGAATGATAATATGGATATTAAAATTTAAGTTTATGATATTAATAATCATTTATAAGAAACAGTTAAATTTAAAAAAACTATTATGAAATGGTTTATTTAATGTAAAAAATAATATTGTATTTTTTATTATAATTTAACAATATGTTAAATTAAAACTAACACCATTAAAATCTCAAAATGACGTGTTTCTTATTTATTGTGTTTTAAATGAAGAATGAAAGACAAATATTCTCATTATTTTTAGCTGATATAAATAAAGTCATTTTTAAATACTATAAAATGATTCACTAAATAATAATTTACTAATAATCCTACTAATAAATTCTTTAAATTAATTTGGGTGAAATATTTATTATACTACTAATCTTGTCAGACCCATCATATCATGGTTACAAAATAGTATGTTTGAATTTATAATTCTATAGAAATCATACATATATGTCTCAATGACTCATGTTATTCGGATGACATCTACTCTAGGCACATTTCATGTGATATTTCTAAATTTATATCATTCAATTCTTATAATGGTAGAATTTTCACATTTGGAATAAATTCTATGGGTAAGATTAAAGGTGTGAGAGAATATAGTTTTTTCTAAAATTGTAATTATTTATAAATTATTATGTGTTATTTTATTGAAAAATTTATTATAATTATATAACATATATATTATGATCTGTTAAATATTATATAAGATATTGATAAATGTAATTTTCTAAAAAACAATGACTTATTTTATAGAAATAGTAAATAATTTTTATTTATTATTGATCATTAGGATATTAAAAAAGTAAATGTTATGTTTCTGAGTGCCACTGAAGTACATGAATTTCTATGGAAAAGGAGGCTTTGAAATGAATATTGTTTATTGTTTAATAGATATTCCAAGAACGAACTATTTTTTCAACAACCGAAGTTATATAAACGGTTTTTTAAATACGCGATTCCTGCTTAAATTATATCAAACACAAAGAATGATTTAAATCTATTAATGTTGTATGTACTTATAGATGTAATTAATTATTACGTGTTGACTTGTATGAACCCATATAACCAACTACTTTTAATTTTAAAATGTATTTATTTGTAATTATATATGATTAAATTAGATTCACATGAATGTTTTTATTATCCCATAAAAAGAAAACATTATCAAAAAATATTATTTCATTAATTTTTTTCAAAATTTCAAAATTTATTTAAAAATATCTATTAGAAGTTTTAGAAATAGTGTATTTTCGTATATAGAATTTTATTTTTTGATACCAATGGATATAAAATAATTTCTCATCCTCCATGACATAATAATGGAATGGAGTGGAATAATGAAATAACATATCTATTAGAGTAATGGATATGATAGGGAAAATTAAATTTAATGTAGCTAAATATTTATGGGGTGAAGCTATAAATAAAAATTTTCTTGTTCTAAATTAATTTTTTTGGCCATTCACAAGACCTATCCACAATTAAATTTAAATGCATTTAAAAAAGAAAGCAGTTTATTTCATGGTCATTGGTTGTAAGGTACTTATCTTAAATAATATAGCCAATTTAAAAAATATTAGATTTCAAATTAGAGAATGTGATTTATTAGGATATTCCAATGAAAAACATTATAGAGTTTTTAAAATGAAAAATATATTATTTTATGAATAATTTCACCTTATATTGAATAAATAAATTTTAATAAAAATGATTCAGAAACTAAAAATGAATATGATGAGTATGGTGAATTGAATTTTAGTGAAAACAATTATTCAAAATGATAATGTATCATTTTAGGGTAATAATATATCTTCTCAAACTCATCCAAATGAGTTTAATACTCTTATATACCATCCTATTTAAATTGATATTGGTAATGTAGAATATGGTATTCCAATAAAAAATCATGTTTTACTATACCGTGACAACACTAATTTTTTTTATTTTTTCCATTCAATGTAAAAAATGATATAATTTATTTAAATTGGATTAAATATTACCATGAGGAATTAAATAAATTTTAATGGAATTTTGTTTGTATTTAGTTGCTTTTTTGAAATATAATACTCTTGTAGGTACTAAATGTATTTTTCAAAATAAACCTGATGAATCTAGAAAAATACTAATTATAAAGAAATAATATCATAACAATGTTATTCCTAGAAAGAGTAAATTTACTTTGTGTATTATTTCACTCCTATTTATAGGATATAATTAATTAGAATTATAGTATCCTTTTATAGAATTAAAAACATGTAATTATTATAAATGGATGTACAAATAGTCAATGACATATTTATATTTTAGAGGATGTATATATAATAAAACCCTATAGATTTGAAAATAATCATTCTCTGAAACATGTTTAGAAAATTAGAGAAGGCTTATATGGTCTAAAGTATTATACAATAGTTTGGTTTTAATTTATAATGTAATTTTTATTAATAAAAAGTATTGTTAAAGGAAATATTGATTTAATATTTTTATAAAAAAGTATCTCATATGGTATACTGATAATACTGATATGAGTTTTTGATTTAATATCTAGTTCCAAAAATACATCACTTTATAAATGTTTTTAAAAAGTTATTACTCGTGAATTTTTCTTGAGAATAATCATATTTCAAAAACATTAACTTTTTCATAAAATTATTCAATGAAATTTAGTTATTTTTAGGAATCAAGGTAATTAGTATAGAGAACATGAAATTATGTTATGAAATAATTCGTGTAAGTCTATAGATACAAAAAATTATAATTAGTTCAAAACTGGTCTCACATGAGTCTAGCATTCAATAAGTGGTATACTATATAGAGACATGATAGGTGTCCTATTCTATATTTATTACACTATAGCAGTGATAAAATTTTTGAGCACGTCAAATTATTATTATTTGATTTTAATTAAAATTTTGAGGTATATTAGGAACCTTAGGTCATCTCTTGATGGATCCATAGGTCATTAATTTAAGGAGAAAATATTAATTTTGAAAAAGGCAATGAGGTTTTACAAAACCTGGTGCTTCTTGATATAATAATCCAAAATAAAATAGAATGAGATAAAACAAATCATAAATTTACATAATTAGTGAAGCATACCCAATTTAAAGATTTCATCTGATGCTTATCCTTCATCCCATTAATAGTTAGGGTTATAATATTTTAATCTCTCAGTTATGACACCTAGAACCATAATGTTACTGATTTTATACTAGGATAACTCCATGGGATTAGTTAGAAATAGTCAATAAATAAATTAATATCTCCATTGATTAGGTGATTAATGTTTGATTTTATTATCAAAAATCACCAAGGAAATACACGACGAACATGAGTTGTTTCCAAGATTGATTTTTTTTTTATCTTTTATAGAATGAAATTACATTAAATGGCATTTATAGTGTTTGTGAGAGTTTGTTAGAACATTATAAACCACATAAACACTTCAATTGAATCGCAGAAGAATAATTGGTGAATGGTATGTGAAACATAACATGAATGGGTACCCCATAACATTATCATTTGAGTTGAGAATTACATACCTGTACATAACTCAATAAAATAAAATTATTGGATTATTAAAAAACAGATAAACAAATGAATTAAAATATAATTCATAAAATACTAACATGAAGGATGGGATTTACATAACGTTCCATCAGGGTGATCCCAAGTCATTTTGAACTCCATGAGAGGAGATAAAAAAATTAATGATGAAGTATAATAAAAAATAGCCTCCATAACTTGTTATATTAAGTATAAGACAGCATTGAGATTCAAATATTCTAGTACCATTCCTCTAGGTTGATCATCCAAAAAGGGGTACCCATGGAACTATTCTATTGGCAATGTGGATGGTTATTTAATGTACCTAGATATCAAAAAACTAAATGGAGCATGGGTTTGGTACACAATATAATATTATAAATATTCTATAAAAAATAAAAACTTTTTTCCCATCAACAATCTATCTCCCTCGAAAGTATGGCATTATCCATAGGACCAAAACTCAAGATAAATTCACAATAAATAACAAAACATTTGACATTATGTATAATTAATTCCCTAGATAGATCGGTTTATATAGATATTTTAGTGGATGTATTGTGATTAGGTTACTCAATATGATTTATATACCACTATTACATGAATTCAACCATAAAATACCTTTCCCAATGTATATACATATTATTATATGTGTTCGGTTGGGTTTACCAGTGTGGTTGGATCCAACGCAGTTTGGCCCATTCCTCTTAAACGTCATCAACGACTCTCCAAATCATCACAACCTTAAATGTAATTATAAAAAAGTAACATTTCACTTTTAAAATGATATATATAAAAAATAATTGAATCAAAATGGTATTGAAAGTTTTTATTATTTTTATAATATATAATACCAAACTAGTATAATAGAATGGTTTAAGGGTGAAATAAAACAATGAATCACAATGTGATCACACCCCCACACCTAACCATTTTAACTCCTGGGGAATGTAAAATTTCCAAAATGATGCATGTATATAGTCTGATCATCAAAAATATTAAAAATTAAATGATAATGTGATTCATGAAATCTACTTTATAAATGAAACAATAACACCAAGTAGTTATTATCATTGATCATGGATAAAGGTTCCTCGTAAATTGTACCAGAATGAAATTCAATGAGACGAATTATAACAATATTATCAAGGGATTAATAATTTAATCATTCCAATAAATCTACATGTGTGTGTGTGAAAACATTTCCAAGTTATCCATTACACATTATATCCGTTTAATATAGGCTATTTTATCATTATTCATATTAAATTATATTTTCACTGAAACTACCCGACATCCTTTTATATAAAATTTCAAAGCCCATTACCTTAAGAATTCATGAATTCAAACCATATGATCACATCCTATACAACCCCATATGATCTACAATTCATCACTCCACTCATTTATCACAATTAATTGTTTTTCAAATGTTTAACTAGGTTGAAATATCACACTCATCAATAAATCATTGTTTGTTATCCTCACAACATTAATTGTAATAGTTATAACAAGATCAAAGGCTGAGAAGGGTGGTTTCTGACGTTTTCAAGACAAAAATCAAATTTTTTTGTTGTTTATTATTATTATTATTTGAGTTTTAGTAATATTTTTATGGTGTAAAACATTCATCAAACAGGTACAAACCCACATAAGACAATCTGGTACAACAAGAAAACAAATCGCATAAGGAATGAACTCTTGGATAAATAATTTTATAAAGAAAATAATTATTAATTTATCATATATTTACGTTCTGTTATGTCATATGTATTCAGAATTCATGGTTTGGTTCCAATGATATGTGGAGCTATTAGGTGACACAGTTTCCCATAAAATAATCACACAAATTGGGCCACTATTATAAAATAGTTAAAATAGATACAACCTATTATATCTTTGTCGAACAAACTATTTAGTACATGCCATACCCAATGTAAAATTCATGATAAATATATATTTAATCATTGGTAGAAAAAAAGATAAAAATAACATGAAATAGATAAATTCATCATTCTATTTAAATAACATATATGATTAAGATGGTATCATTTTCTTTGGAAATGTGGTCATTAGAAAACAATATTAATGATCAACTGTGGGGGGGGGGGAATGTGAAAATACAATATAGAGAGAGAAAAATTGAAAAATAATAATGAAGAGGAAAATTCCTAACTGAACCAGTAGTATACCCATTTCCCCCACCAAGATCATGCAACATTATCAATGTAATAAAAGATAATTTGGGAAGGAAGGATAAAACATAGCGGGATTTACTGCTATGTTTCTTCATGATGGTGTATTTTCGCCACTAGATTATTAGGAAATTCCTCATGAAATTTTTTTTCTCTTTGCCCATTTATGGTAATACATAAGACACTCTTATAGTAATAAAATATATTTCACATATAGGGTAAGCATTAGTAATAGTATGAGGATAATACCATTGAGAATGATGTTGACCTTGGTGTAGATTTTCACTATAATTGTATATAAGAACCAACTCAATGATATGAAACATCCAATAATTAATGGTTGCTTCATTTTTACCGATTATATTGTATATAAAGATTCCAGAGTTCTTATATATGTCACGAAGAATTTCTTCCAACTCCTTGATCTTCAACATCCTATGCACACCCCAATCTGAGTGATTCATATTACATTTTATAAAATCCCAATATACATGATTAATTAACTCTACAAGGATGTGACAATGCTTTCCAAAAAAAGAATCTTATATGGAGACATTATGATTAGGGTTTTAAAATCTATATGCTCCACCAAATTTTTTTCATCAAAGAAAAATCATCAACTTTTCCAATTGGGTTTTCCCATTTTTTCAATGATTCACATAACTATCTAATTTATGATTTCTTATTTTCCGTTAGTTTGGGCATGATCATCAGTGTATAATATATTATGAAACCACACTTACAAAAAATATTTTTCATGTTAAAATTTCAAATATGTGAACCCAGATCACCAATGATAGATATTGGAAAACTGAACATGTTGTAAACAATGTACAACACAAAATTAACAGCCACTCGAGATTAATTGGAATTAGTGTCCTTTTCTTCCTCCCATTTACATACTAATTCCATAACAAAAAATGTAAAAAATGAAAAATAAATTTTGAAAACGCCCCATGTTTTCGATTATCATTTCATTGAATATCTCAAAAAATAACATGAGTTGTAGGTTAATTTCATTCCTCTTATATATATTCATTATGTATTTATTTCATGTACATTACAAAAAAAAATAGTGGCCATATCTATATAATTTATTTCAATCGAGTACTATGTAAATGACTTTTCGATCTGTATATGGAATGCCAAAGTGGACCCCAAATTCCAAAGTGTGGTTGAAGTTCAAAAAAGAGGTGAACTCATGGTGAGGGACACAGTAATGAACAACATGGTTACTACAAATTCTCCATAAATATGTGTCATCCAAAATGTACCATCATTAATCGTGCTTAGATTTTTGGGACCATTATGTGACTAAATATGTGGGGACCCTAGATGTTTTTAGAAAATTCACAATGTCTGCATACGAAGGGGTATGTTCAATAATATCATAATGGTTCTCATGAGGAAATAATTATCCAATGTAGAGGGATGTGTCGACATGGTGGTCTAGTGGGGGGTAAATACTACTAATGTGGTCAATTACCTTACTTTCCCACATCAATTATCTCTAATACCAAGGTCAATCTCTTAGAGTAGAATCATACACTAAATGATGTGGTGATTAGAATAAGGTTTCCTTGGGAGAAATCCAAGGCTGAAATGACTAGAAAAATTCAATTATTTTTTACATCATAATATTTTAATGTATTTTTTTCCACAAAAACACAATTTTATGAATTTATTATTCAGTGGTCCTGTAGCTTTCCAAGGATGGTCAAGGGTACACGAGGCAATAACAATTACATGGGGAAAATTCTAAATACTTTTTGATAAAACTACCCCAACTATAAATTTTGTGTATCACACATATGTTTGAAGGGAAGATCCCAATGTGGTTGTTGTATTATGGGAGGTGATGTGAAAGACATTATTAGTGAATTGAAATCGTTCTCACAATTTCTAACAATTAAATATTCACAATACATTTTCTACAATTGATATAGAGGAAGTGTGGACTTACAAATGTATTTAATGAATCATCCACAAAAACCAGCATGACCTATGAAATATTTCACCTCATGGACATATTATGGATATATAAATGATCAAACTAATTAAATTTCTATTTTATAAAAATAAATTACCTATTTTCAAATTACATGACCCAAAACTATCCACCAAATAACCATGAAATTGTATTACTCATTATCTAATATGAGATATTTGTTAACATAGTGATAGAGGACATAACTAAGGTGTTCCAAAGAGTCATCAAAGGATGTTTCATAATCCTTGAAAAAATCTATAAATAATTCCATTCAATTCATATGAAACTCAAAATATACTCAAAATATATCTTGGAAAAGTACTAGTAGAATTACATAGACCATAAAGAATAATATTATATAAAAATGAACCAAATGTATATTTAAATGTTTTTCTTTTTCATGAACCTTATGGGATATGTGGATTTGAAAATAACCTGCATAGCCATTAAGGAAACAATAATGATATATAACATCTAGAATTTTTAAAAGTTTTCAATCAAATTTAGAGTAAATTGTTTTTTTTCGTGTGGAATCATTCATCCAATGGTTGTAAATATAGACTCTATGACTATATTTCACAACTGTTGGAATAAATTAATTCCTTTCATTTGAAAAAAATTATTCTATTTTTTGGAACAATATTCATTGTGCTAACCTATATACCATCATATATAGGATGAATGATTCGAGAAGAAAGAAATTTACTTACTTCCTATTTTACCACTTCTAGGAGGGTGGGATTCGACCAGCATTGGGCTTTCCTTGTTGTATAAACTCATCATCTAGAAGTATATGTTTATTAAAAATAGATATTCTTATCCAAAGAATATGAGCCACTATGCATCTATTTTTTTCAATTTCTAAAAAGGTTAATTAGTTTTGATTCCCATTGTGGATATTTTTATTGGAAATGTTGTCATAAAATTGGTCTATATTTTAATGATAGGGATATTTTAAATTATATGGAAGTGGTTTTATTTAAAACATTGATGGTTTTAGGATTGAGGTAGGGGATTTAGGTTGATTATGGTCTATGAAACTGTTAATATTATCTTGTTTATTATATTATGAAATATAATCAATGGAAATTATATTTTCATAATCATTGAAAGGAATGATAACCTCAAAAAGATTCCACACACCAATTAAATAAAAAAAATTAGACTTTTCAAAACCCAGAAAACACTCAGAACATGAATCAATACTCAAAACATCCAATGGTTAATAAGAGGAAAATGAATCATAATATGAGTCTAAGATATAATTATGTGTTTATATCATTTGAGAGAACATACATAAAATATATAGGAAAAGTGGAGTAGTCTTCATTGGGTACTTTCTTATCATTGTGGACATTTATACATACCCTTTCTCCATTGAAATACATGTAGAATATACCATTGTGAATGTTGATGACCTCCCTTGCAGCTATAAATAATCTCATCCCATGATTGAGAGTTGAATTTCATTGGGTTATAATATCTTCCACCTCAAGAATGTATAAAATTTTTGGGTATTATGATGTTATTCACTCTTACATAGAAATCGTGGATCACTTCTGATGGGAATGATGTTCTACAGTTGTAATGTTGAATGATGATTTCTATTGATTGAATCTCTCCATCATACAGAGAAGTGTATAGAGAGTAAGAAATTACAATAATTTAAGCACCAAAATCTAGCATAGCATCTGAAAAGAATGTCTCCCCAACGGTGCAGTGTATCATGAATGTCTGTAGATCCTTGAATTTGTTTAGGATTATTAGATGAATCATGGTCGATAAATTCCTTCGCATGCTGACCCTCTCATTCAACTTTATAATTTTTCTATGGTTGCAATTTTCTTTATGAAATTTTCTGTAATGAGTACTTTTTATTAATTAATATAATAAATTAATCATAACATGAACATTTTTTAATGTATACATTACTTATTTATCAATCAAATTATAAAAATATTCTTAGATATAGTGAAACAGTTAGGGAAATGAAAATAATTTATTTTTCCTGGGAATACTCAATTATAATTTGATAAACCATATTTTCATGTATTTTATCATTTGAATCGTTTTAGGTTTGGAAAATAGTGTTTCGATGATGGGGAATACTTGTAGGATAAAATCACTAGATGACGACTCTTATTTACTAATTGGAATTATTATTGAACAAAAATTACCTTTGAATTTTGGATTAAAAATTTACAAGTATGGAAGTATGACATATCCACGAATCTCAATCTCACCGAGGTTGTTTTCTGAATGTCTCACTTGAGTTCATAGGAATTGAATTGTCGATTGCGTGGTCTGTTGGAACTGATGGTTCTACGTTTAAAATTTCAACACCATATCATTGAGTCATTGTTCATATTTTCATGGTGGAGGATTGTTCTGATATGTTGAAGGATTAGAAGGTCGCATACCATTTCCTTGTGGATACTAGTTCTATTTCTAGTATCTTTAGCTTCCTCTTTGATGGTAACGTGGTTATGCTTTCCACCCAAGGTTTATATTTTTCATGAATGGGTTTTCACTCGAAGGGTGGTGCATGATGAAAGGGATTACCTGGGAATACAAATACATATGACTCCGGTTAATCATGAAACTTTTGGAACTAGTAATAAGAATGAGTGTTATTAGAATTAATTGGATAATATAATGGAAGGGAAGAAGAGTCTGAGTTACCTTGTTCTTGAGCTAATTTCACTATAACGATATCATTATCCTCATGTTTATTATCATCATTTTGTTCTAGGGACGAGTAACATAACTCATGAAATCCTCTATTTGGTTTAATATCTTGTTTACTAAATTGTTGTGAATTTTTTATGCATCTTATATATTATGTCATGAGTGCTGGAAGAAGTATTATCAACAAGGGGAGCACCAAATGTAACATTTATTATACCTTGATCCATGGGGACTAGTACCTAATAGATTTATTGAATTATATATTTTTCATAAATTTGGTGGTGGGAAACATGATCAGGGTCTTTAGAATCTCTCTCAACATTCGTGAAGGGTCTCCTGTTGTGTCTGACTAATGCCACAGATTTCATTTCTATTTGAGGAATTTTGGGAGGTATGGAATAAATTCTCCACAAATATTATTTTAAGTTCATTATTTCCCCCAATTGTTGTAGGAAAATTTTATATTGAGCATTTTTCAATACTGTCATGGGAGAAATAGAAGACCCTTATTATAATTATATCCTCATACACAATTTGATATTCATGGTGGAGCACACTATGTGAAAATCCTTTAGATGATTGGGAGGTACCTCACCATGAATACCATGGAATTTTGTAAGAAGGTGGATGGGGATTTATTTGAAATCTATGATAGATGCATCCTCAGTGTATTTGATGTTTTTAGTATGGTACTCCACATTTGGGGTTGTCATTTCATTTAAATTTCATTTATTTGTGTCTATTTTTTCTTTTCTTTGATTCGGTTTAGTTTATGATTTTTGTAGGACAAATGAGGGTACAAAAGGGGTCCTTAGTTTTAGTTAAATTTCATATTCTTGATGAACTAATTTTTGAGTAATGTCATATTTCAATTAGAAGTTCCCATTCACGTATTGTTTCTTTTCCAGTTCTTATCATGAAACCATGATGTACAATATAGTTGTATATTTGTTCGATGCACCATTTGTCTTTAATTTTTTGAAAATTTTTATATATTAATTAAAAAATAGAAAAACATATGAATTGAAAATATAATTTTATACTATATAATTAGATAGAAATATAGGGGACACGAAGAATAAAAGAGAGATAAAAAGAGAGAAACAAACACAAAAAATCATAAACAAAAACATCCATAAGGTATGTGGGTGTATATAAAGAAAAAATAATTAAGAATTAAATTAAATAAATAAAACTAGAGAATGAAAAACAATGATCTTGGCTCTCAGTAACAACTCCATAATTTGATTGGGTAGTTGAGTGCGTCAAATTTTTTGGTTAGTTTTTACTAGAATTTCAACATAATTACAGGAACTCTAGGTCGTCTCCTATTAGTGGCTTATATCAATAATTTTAATAGAAATTATTAATTAATAAAAAGTGAATTTATTTTTGGAAAACATAGTGTTTGGAGATTTAATATTCCATAATTAAATTTAAATCAGTAAAACAAATAATAAATTAATAGAATTAATTAAGTGTGATCAACCTAGGGAAATCCAATTTTTCACATCCATCACCTCTTATAGAGATATCGTTATGATCATTTACTCCATAATCATTAACATAAATTACCATAATTTTACTGATTTTATACATTGATAAATCAATGGTTTCAGTCGGAAACACACAATGATTTACCGGATATTGCTGACGATAGGGTGATTTATGGTCAAATGAACTCATGAAAATATCGATTTGTTGTCCTAGTTTGTATGTTACAAATTTTTTATACAATGAAATTAATATTAAATGCCATTATTTTATTTTTAGAGTTTAATTTAATAATATGGAGCACACAAACACTACAATTGAACGGGGGATGAAGAAATGGTGAATAGTGTATGAAAGATCACATGAATTGGTGACTCAAAACAAGATCATATGAGTTGAACATTACATACCAGTATATAATTCAACAAAATAATAATCTATGATTATTAAAATAAACAAAATAGATTTTTATTTAAATAATCAATCAAGTATTACAAAAATGAATCATGGGATTTGTTCCACATTACCCTTGAGTGATTACAAGGGGTTTAGAACTCAATGGGAGGAGAGAAAGCAAATAGTGATGAAATAGATCCTCTTATGGACTAGATAACTTTTAGGATTTATTAGAAGACACATTAGGGTACCAAAATGTAAACACCGTTCCTTCTAGTTGATTTTCGAAAATAGGGAGGCAAAGGAAGTCTTTTATATGCATGGTGGATGGTGGTTTCCGACACTGTGATTTTGTAAAACCAAATGGAACATAGTTTTAGGCCACAATTCAGTCTTATATTGATTTTTTAAAACAAAAAAAAATCTTGTACCATATTATTTTTTCTCCATAGAAAATTTGGTATCATTTAGAGGGCCACATCTCTAGATAAATCAAAAATTCATAACAAAACTTTTTTCATTTTTCATATTTGACTCCATAGATAAATCAGATCAGATAGCCCACTTAGTGGATTAATTGGTATTTGGTTCCTTATGATTAGTTTTTTCACAATATTATTTCTTATCATACCACTTAATATTATCCCTATTGGGTGAAAATAATAGTATAAATATGTGTTTGAGTCCATTAGGTTGGCTGGATCCAGTGATGTTTTTCATGTTCCTCTTGAACATCGTTAAGGGTCCTACAAATCCACTCTATCTATAATGTGATTTTTAAAACAAGTAACATTTACTTATTTAATATTGGTAAATAAAATATAATTTAATAAAAAATGAAGTAAAATAAGTTATTAATTTCATAACTTTTAATACAAACTAGTTTAACCCAATTTTGTAAGTGTGATAAAAAAAGTTAATCACATAGTGATCAACCAACAGAATTGTTATATGTTTTCTTGTATGTTAATAATTAGTCAAACCCCAAATAAATTCACCTTAATTATTTTAAATGTGTAATAAGTTTTACAATGTTTAATTTTTTATAGGATTTATATAATATATTTATAATTGTTTTGATTTATTGTCTTATTATTATCATGACATTAGATTTTGCAGACATGAAGAGAAAAATTATTTCATGTTTTTCTCTCTTTTTACGAAGAAGATTAAATTCATGGAGTTATTGGAAACTACTATTTATCACTATCAACAATTAATGAATTATTTTTTTAAAATATTAGTCAATTATAATGTTTTATATAGATTAAAAAAAATTATATGATTTAAATATTTGTATTTATAAAATTATTATCTACTACATTAACAGATGTTCTATATCATTATCTGAAAAACATGTTCATCAATATAGAACTGAAAAATATAGGTGTTAGGTTTAATTTTGATTAGGATCATGTAAATAAATTTTTAGTTTGCTTTCAATTTTTCAATCGAGAAAAACATTGATTATATTTTCAAAGAACCCTTAGGCACAATTAAGTTTGAAAAGATAAAATTTAAAGTGGGTATACTATAAGATAAAAAATATTATTAGGTATATTCCTCGTTCATAAATTTATTTTTATATATTTTTTTAAATTAAATATAATTTTTTTTGATGGATTTAATACAAATTAGGTTGCATTATTTACAATTTCATTGTTAACATTTCTCTAATTATTAACTGTAATCTCCAATAATACATAAAGAGTATGCTTATTTCTATTATAATATTTTACTATATTAAATTTAATGTTGTTTATTTTGATATAAATGGAGTAACATTTACATATTATATTCTAATATATTATTTCATAAATATCAAAAATTTTGTGATTTATTTATATTATTAAATTTTGTGATTTTAAATTTACAAGATGTGGGAGTTTTTTTGTATTTTAAAGTGGTTATAATACATGATATAATTCATTATTTTGATAAATTAATATCCATTAAGATTTTTTATTGAAAAAAAATATTTATTTCTTTACAAGATTTATAAAATATATAAGAAAGTGATTCACATATGTTAATTTATTATTAATTATTATTTTAATAATATAACTTATTTTTAGTTTTTTAATCTAAAAAATGGGGAATTAGTTGTAAGACATTAAGGGTGGCCCTAACCCACACCAAGGGGACCCAATGACATATTATCTTTAGAAGGCCTACATTCTACAACCTAAATATAGGCATAGTTATGTAAATTATTAGGATCATGTTTAAGGCCCATACAGTTGGAGAACTATATGAATATCTTTGGCTTGTTACCCATTGGGCTCTTGAATATGTGCCATGTGTGTGAATAGTAGTGTTAAGGTGTGGATACATAAAGATATCTCTAAATCTGCATCATAATGATTTTATATTATACCACTCATTCCCTAAAACCCACATTTGATGTGAGGTGGTGAAATTTTTCATTCATCATATGGGTAAAAAAATATGTGATATTGCTTGACAATCAGATTAAAATAATGTCAAACATTCCCTCTCCCAGAAAAATAACTTGTAATCCTGCACATATCCATTTCTAAATATATATTTTTATCCCTATCTATGGTCCTTAGTTTGTAGACTTACACATCCATGCATGATTTCCTCTTTCAAGATACACACACTCACACTCTGCATTATTTGAATTGGCATGATGTACTCCTTTGAAAACACTTATGGCGGATTCAATGATGGTAGCACTTTTTATCAATTGTATATTATTTTAACCACCCATATATCCATGATCATCAATATATATATTCACTAAATTAGTTCAGTTCATTGTTCATTGGTGCATACGAAGGAGATATGTTAGACCACAATGGTTGATCATTTTTATCGACGGGTAGATCGTTTAATATTTCCTAATATGATTTAATACCATAGGAATCCACTAGGTGAAAAAAATACAAATATAGATAGTTTCTAATTCACTAATAGTTATTTTGTTCATTTATTGTTTGAAGAACTAATTTTCTATTGCATTTCATTTTATGTCGGCAGTTCTATTATTATTTCACTAGTAGATCTCCACTATTAACATATCACGTCCACCAATTTATTTCTTATTCTTATATTCATAGTATCATCGAAGTATTTATATGCAATGTTACTTACATTATTTACTCATTTCAATTTATTAACACTCATTGGGAGTTCTTCTGACTACATACATTGTTATACGTCATCCATATTTATCATCTTCCACCATTGGACATCCAATTATAATATGTTTTTTTATTTCTCTAGATTTTTTTTAATTTCCCATGTATTATATGTATTATTATGTTAATTATATTTTTTATGCTTATAATTTTAATGTTATATCTTATATGTTTTTCAACCATTACACTACCCCCGGTCTCTATTTGCACTACTATATGAATCAGCAACATCTCTCTGTTTTAAATGGTGAATCAGTACCAATGATAACATGATCAATATAGGTCAATGTTAATTTTTTAATCAAAATTTAGTAGAACCTTAATTTTTCTTTATCATTAATTTGTGTTCATATTATTAAAATTAATTGTCTAATAATTTTTATGAATATTTTTAATTTAATTATAATCATATAATGTGCAAATATTAATTTATAGAATATTTTATGCATACATATACATGCAGAATGAGTTTTTCATAATGCTTTATTTTTTACTATATAATATTGTATTAGTAATCTAGAATATTATAATTATATTTCAAATATTTTATAAGGGTGATTTATATATATTTTTTTATGCTCACAATTTAAATTTTTTTCGTTTAATATTTCAAGAGTAAATAAATTGTTTTATTCAACTCTTTTTTCAGTACTACTTTATCAAAATAATGTAATAGTAACATTAATATTTTTTTATACTCTAACATTTTACTGGTAGATATGGACAAGGAAAAACGACAAAAGTATCTCCATCTTAAAGATCTAAGAGCCATAATTAAGGAATAATTCTAAATCCAATTCAGTTCATTCTATTTTTTTTGTGATACATCATCGAAAATTATGATTGTTTTCATTTTATCAAAGGATATTCTATGTCATATATTCTCTGGATACAATCAATGAATACCATTTAACATTCGCATTGTTCAATTCAAATCATAAATGATGCTCTAGGATTAACAACAATGATATTTTTGATACTACGCTAATTTCTATATAAATTTTCATGTAGTATTTTTTTATTTTTTGTTGTATTTCATAAATTATTATTTGTTTGTTTCACAATTAAAATTTATTAATTCATCGTATAGTTTCTTCACCTCCTAAAAAATTATGGGTTGTAAACTGGATTAAAATTTAGGTGAATGGACTAGGTTGTTTCTTTAGGGTTATTTAAATGGTAGTGTCAATAATAAGTTTCTCACAACATTAAAAGTGATGTTATTTGGATATAGTAATATCCTAAAATATTAGATAAGCTCGAATAAGGATTAAGATATTTGGAATCCTAGCCACAATAAAATATAGTGTTATATAAATTTATTACAACTATAACTCTTTTAGATAACACTAAAATCACTATATTTCTATATTTTACAATGTCTTATTTTTTTCATTAATTTTCTAAAAATAATATTCACCCCCATATAGACATAATTTCCATCACTATTGATCCAACACTACTTGCATTAAATGTTTAATCATATATTCATTAATAGTATCATCAAGGGAATTGTGTCTTTTAAAAACAAGAGGACTTATAATCAACGGAATATTAAATTACATTTTATGATCTATTATTATTAATTTTAAAACAATGTTGGTCTATTTCATAAAAATATTATGGGTGTGATATATGGACATTCGTAATGAATTTGATATGAATTTGATATTCTAGTGTCTTTTCTATTATAATTAAGACAAAAAAAGGTCTTACATGAGTTAGAGTTCCCATTTAGTATTCCTTTATTGTATTTAAATTTAAAATTAATTAAATTATTATCGATATAAAGGAGTGTTAATTTAAAAAATATTACCATAAATAAGAAAAAATTAGAAATTTTTCCATTTCAATGTTTTTATGGTTCTTTTCGTTAGATGGTACTTATGAAGGAAATGTTATCGATAATTAATTATGTATTTAAAACCTCATCCTCATAGTATTTATCCAGGGAAACCATTATTTTAAAGAGTTCTAAACATTTCATGAGGTGTATTATTTCATTAATCAATATCCATGTTTTCATTAGGTTTTTAGAGAAGAAATTTTGTTGATCATAACTTTGAAATATACAGATCTCATCAAACCCCTTGTTATCAAATTTTATATAATGGTTAATACTAATAATTTTTTTGAGGCATTATTAATTTTTTATTTTCCATGAAATGTTTATAAATACATTAAACATAAAATTTATAGTTAACCGATATTAACATGAAAATATATTACATCATTTTAGATGAATATTAAACACATTACAAATATACATTCTTGAGGACCCCAATAGTTTAGTAACTTTTTAAAAATTCGAAAATAATCTTATATATTATTGAATATTCATCAATGATTCCCTTAAAAGGTCTCCACAATATATAAAACTTCTTAAAAATTGTATTCATGACCCAATTTAATTTAACATAACAAATTTATGATCACATATGATTATAAAGGGTAATTGAGGGATATAACTAATCGCAACATGATAATAAATGAAATAGAAAATGATCATAACATTAGAAGATCATACCATACATATCAAATATCATAATTAAAATCCATTAAATAATGATTAGATGTACAGAAGTCATGAACAACAAGTTAATTAGGGGCATACTCTATGATATCATAACATATGTACACGACATAGATTTTGTGGCATACAAATAATAATAGAAAATCTAATGTCCATTATACATACCAAGACCTCCATAACATGTAAACATTTGGATAATTTCATGTGTACCTCTTTCAAGAATAGGATTTTTTATGTGTACCCTCTTTTTTGGGAATGTTATTCACTCATATATAACCTCTTGTCAAGGTATTGGTACTCCCGCCAATTTACCCTCTTTTTAAAAGATCTATATTCCCTTATATGTACACTCTTGTTACTGAATTATGATTACCTCCTATGTAACCTATTATTACTGGCTTTTGATGGCCTCTAGTGTACCCTATTGTAAACGGATTGAGATGTGATCCCATATACCCTCTAGTTACATGAATATGATTACCTCCCATGCACTCCCATGTTATAGGCTTTGGATTCCCTCACATATACCCATTAATATCTAATAACTATTACCATTACCCAATGAATTTTAGGGAGATATAGGTCCCTCCCATTAGATTAAAAAACATTTATACATGTTCCACCTAATCAAATTAAATAATAATACCATAATAAATGAAATGAATTGGGTATCACAAAATTTTTGGAATTGGGTATCAAAAAGATTTAATCACATTATTTCATATAGAAAATTGTTAAGCCTCATTTACATTTAATCAAATAATATCCCATAAAAATAAGTGGTGTTCATGAGAGTTTAATAATTGTATAACCCATAGAAGTGAAACATGTGTCATAAATATCATTTGATCAAAACCTAAACCATTTACATAAAGGTATGAATGGAATTCATGGTTTATATCCATGTCATGACTATATAACAATAATAGGTGTCATCATATATGGAAAAAAATTTGAATGATATTTTTGACAAATTCAGAAAAAAAATCCTTTCCACATTAAAAAAAATTAAAAATATAAAACATTTTGACGAAATATTCCCATGAAAATTACATTAAAAATTAAAATGTATTAATTAATGAATAGAGTGCTCATTAATGTATAAGATACCAGATAATTTATATACAGGATTGAAAATATTATATTCATATGGTTGGTAGATGTCAATATTCCCTATTAATGAGATAAAAATAAGATTCCATTTAAAAATAATTTATTAATTTGAATGAGATGGGTAAATTTTAATTTAAATATCATTGCACAAAATTTATAAAATAATTTTTTATAATAAATGGTTTTGGAAGAAAACAAATTTATTAAAAAAGTTGAAAATTCGGTTATATTTTATTAAATAAATTTTCTTAATCATATTAATTACCAGAGATTATAAAATGTAACATTTCAATATTAATATAATGAAAAAACATTGTATGATAAATTATATTGTAATTTTCGATATATGGATCATAATATTTTATCAATAGAATCATGATCTTAAACAATATTGATATACATTGATATTGTAGATATACATTTTGGTATCATTGAAAAATAATCTTCATGAATAGATAATATTACATGAATTTTTTAATATATTGAAAAATGATAATCATGATATAACATGTCAATGGGGAAGTATATACTAATATTAAGGGATTATAAGAGTATAAAATAACTTTTTTCTCAATGAACTAAGACAAAATTACCTTTTAAATTTGGAAAATTATGTTCCAAATTCTCCTTATAGTTAGGAAATAAAATTGATATGTAAATACCCACAAATTTACCTATAATAATCATGTTATTCATTCATTGAATGTATATACACAAGAAAAAACAAAATTGTGGTGAATATAGAATAAGTCTCTTAGAAATAACGTCGAGATAAGAAATCCACTTACTACTAATGTGACATTTGAATCTTGATCCCAATGAAAGAATAAAATCAATTAAAAATATTAATAAAATTAAATAAATAATATTCTAGATATAAAACATCATATGGAATTATAAATACAATATAAAATAAATGAGTGGTTAATATGGAATTTATCTCACATATATAAAAAGTGAGATGCAATTCCCTTACCTAAAGACTTTCAATTTAACATAAAAATTGTAACCTCATATATAATAAATATTAGATTATTATAAATCCACAACAGAATCATTTTGTTATATACCATACCATATATTATTTTATTTTTAGTTTTTATAACCCATTAATTTATATTTCATTGTTGACGTTACATTTCTGGTAATATCCTACTTATTTTCGCATATCTTTTGATTTTATATTTTTGGATCTTTTTATTTGTTCATGATTTATTCATTTAAATAATGTAAAAATGATATAAATATCATACATATTTACAATATTTTTTATATAATAGTATATAAAATATATAAATATGAAATTAAATTTATATTTCATAGAGATGGTAGGATATGAGTACGGATTAATGTTGTATCCATTTTTTGTTATATTTTGATCGAAATAATATGTAATTATGAACATATACATATCATTATTATAATTATATTATAATTATTATGTAATAAACATAAAATATTTTGTGGGTATATTTCATTAATACATTCCATTTAGAGCATGACTGAATCAAACTTCAAGGATCTCATTGTCCACATGCCCTGAAATGATGTAATCATATTCCCATAAAATGGATATAATTAATTTATGTGTTATGTGTAGACACCCAAAGCCTGACGTACATGGAAATTACATTACATTTGTGTAATACTTAGTACATAACAAAAACACACACACAAGGATCGTAATAGTTTAGTGTCTTTGGAAACTCGGAATATAATCATCTAATCCTGGTGAAAGATCTTCACCATCTCCCATAAAGATCATCCTTTTTTTATACCTAGAACCTTTCTTTATATCCTGGGGAAAATAAAACATAAAAGGGTGAGCTCAAATGCTCAGTAAGGGTAAACAAAAGAAATATCAATCACATCATATACATAAGCACATACCTTTTGGAAATATTAACCTGTAAAAGAGATCATAATTTCATAACCTGGGATAACTCATGGCAGTGAAATGTAATCACAATTATCATAACATAAAACATTAAACTTTGTGGCATACACACATAATCATAGATAATCATTTCTTGTTAGTCAAGACTCATTGCCAAGACTATCTTAGTGGACAAAGTCCCTTTCTGAAATGAGTCACCCTCGTTTCAGTCCTGTTTCACTGAACCGGTATAACCTACCATTCCAGCCATGTCTATCTCATGAGATATAAAATCATTACCCCATGAATTTGAGGGAGATATAGGTCCCACCCATATCATAATGATACCATTCTTATGTGTGCCACAAAATCATAAACCATACATCATTGCATAACCCATGTTATAAAAATGGGAATCTTAAACATCATGACATCATAAAACAATTCATATACGATAAAAAAATTCATAAAATTAATTCCATGACAACATAATCAAATCAATGTAATAATAGGGATAGAAATAGAACCCTTTATTATCTTAGATGGAAAATAATTTTGATAAAACACTTGAACTTCATTCTTGAGGAAAATATCCTTTTTACTTCAAAACACTTTTCTTTTCTTAACATGTCATAGAATTTTAAACTAAAAGAAGTTGATTAAAAATAAAATTGAAAACCTGTAAAGGAAGCTTCTTTGAAATAATGTTTTAAAAATCCATTCATGCCGTACAAGTTAAAAAGATCATTCTTCGTACTTTTGTCGAAAAAGTCAAAAAGTACCTCGTACGAAAAATGATAAAAGATTCCTTTCATATCTTTTACTAAAACCTCACTGAAGGGTAAAATAGGATTTAAACAATTGTAGGTGGACGGAAATATTATTACATATTGAGGAAACATGGATGTGGATGATAAAATACACCCCATTAAATACCAAAGTACAAACAATCTCGGATAAAAATGAGATTGTGATATTTCCCTTACCTTAGGTCCGATTTGTTTCGTAAGTGTCCGAACCTCCTGTATAATGATTTAAATAATGTCATTGACTTATTACAGAATCATATTCATAGTTATTATATCATATATGGTTCACTTATGACATTATATTACCCATTCATTTGTAAATTCATGTTAAAGTAGCGTTTTGGGTAAAATCGTCTCAATTGTCATTCATGTTTTTACTTGTAATTATTCATATGATTACTTAGATCATTATTACTTAATTATAGAATATAAAACATGATTTATAATATATATTCAGAATATACATATATATAATGGATCGATAAATGTAAAGAAATACACTGTTCATGGAGACGGTAGGCCGTACGTATGCATGAACGCTGTTTTCGTTTCCTTATTGAATTGAGTGGAATTAAGTAGATGATATACATATATATACAAATAAATCCAGTAGATTTATAATGTCATATATTTCATTATTAATTCTTATATATACTTTATAATCATTCTTAAATTGTTAACATGGAGAATGAATCTCATCGCGTCATGGAGACGGTAGTCCGTACGTACGCACGAGCGATGATATCATTTCCATATTTATTGAATTGAACTGGAGTGGATGATACAATATATCAGAATCATTATGATGCTATAATAACTATGTATAGTTATTATTTCCACCATAATACCCATCCATGTAAGTTGTTGGTGGAAAAACAGATTACACCACGGCGTGGAGACGACATTCCGTACGTACGCATGCGCGGTGATTTCGTTTTCCATAGGATGAATAGATGGTGAATTAGTATTGTTTCATACTTATAATAACATATTAGTATATGAGTGATACTGATGTTATTACTTCATAATGAAACAACCTAATAAGAAGAAGTGGAAGAAGAAATAAAGGTGAAAGAATTGGTAACAGAAATTACCTCTTCATTGAAGCGCCTCTTTGAGTCCTCCTCATAGGGCACTAAAATTGGTCTTTGAGGAAGACCAGAACCTCTAGGATGTTTCTAGGGATGTGGAGAAGAGATTTTGGCAGGGTTTGGCCGATCTTGATGGCTCAATGTTGTGTGAGTAAGAGAGGGAGGAGGTGCCCTTTTATAAGGGAGGAGAGGGGCACCTTTGAAATAACTAAAACTATTATTTTATTATAAAGTCATGTTCGGTTTTAAATAGCTCCAAATTGATATATTTCGAAGCTAAGGTGGGGATGGGTCGATATAATATCATCCAATAGAATTTAGACAAGTTTAGGTTCCTATTTTAACCTTATCATTTAGATTTATCATTAAGTTAAATAATTTTACTTTTACAGTGTCTTCTTGTGTTCTTACACTATAAGGTTAATAAACTTACTATAAGAAGCCAAACGAACCCCAAGTTGTTTATTATTAATATATATAAACGTATCTAAGTCATTTGGCCGAACCATAGATTTTTAGGAATAATATATCAATTAATAATATAATATTTGTTTAAAAAACTATTTTATGTCAATTTTGACAATATTTGGTAATTGATTTTTGTGAAAATCATAGCAGAATGATAAGTTAGAAAAAAGATAATTAAATCAATACTAACATGTCATTTTAACCTAGAAAATTAGTGGAATTCATAAAAAGTCTCAAATTATATTTATTTGGGTATTTATAACATCAATTATGTCAATATTTCATTAATAAGATAATCACTCCATCATCGTTGTGTCATAAATAAATTAAATTATTTAATGTCTAAAAATTACAAATAAAATACAATTATGTAGGAAATCTTTTTATATTTCTAATGAATATTTATAGTCGAATTTATCTTATGTATATCCCCATATTAACAAATGTTTTAGTAAATAAACTTTGATTTTAACTCTTTTAACCCTTCTTTAAATAAATTAATAATAAATGTCCTAATCTAATCCAAGTGGGCCTAAATGGTCATATTTTATTCCTAAGTTTGTTTTTGGTCTAATTACACTTGTCCATTAGAATTCGAACATGTGTTAGGGTAATAATAATATCATTTCTACCCTTAATTACCCTATTTACATTTAACGGTGGTAAAAAAAGTAAAAAGTTACTATTCACCAAAAAATTATTTTCATCTCATTGAACCACATTTTACTTACTGACATCAACCGTGTCTCTCGGATTTTTGAAATTCCACTCACAGAAGTGGTAAAATTACGTTTTATGAAAAATTCAGTTTTTTTAACTACCACTTAGTGGTTTCACTATTCATCAAAAATTGAAAGTTTTCAGAAAAATACCAAAAATTTGGCCAAAGCTATATTTGATATTATGAACTCAAAAATGATTTCTATTTAACCAAATTCAAAACATATCAGTTGCATTAATTAATTTAAAAATTAACTCCCGTCGTCAAAACAAAAGGCGTGTTTTTAAGAGATAATAACAATCAAAAGATTGACACTAGTTTATAACTGGTTTAAATGTGAAATTAAATCCAATGACCAACAATGTATTAAATTGTAAAAATATATTATAAATATACTTTAAAACCACTCAAATTAATAATTTATCACTATTAATTATTTCGATTGAAAAAGTTGTTTTTAATTAAAATTTAGTAATTTTCACTATTCATCAAAATATGAAAGTTATCCGAAAATCACCAAAATTTCACCCTAGGCTAATTTCGATATTCCAAATCCAAAAATGAAGTCCATTTTGAAAAATAAAATTTGCAAAATTTCAAAAAGTGGTTATTACTATTTATAACGGCTAGTTTTAATAATATTTTAATAGCATATCGTTGTTTAGTGAAACTTGGTGTTGCGTACAACACACGCTCTTGTGGAAGGTCGTGATTCCGTGTAATTCAAGTCAGGTCAGAGATGTGTGTTGTGAAAGCTCCTTTTGGTGTAGCGTATAACACACGACATTAATGAAATTAAAAATAATATATTTCATAAAATCTCGGGGTGTTACATTCTACCCCCCTTAAAATGAATTTCGCGCTCGAAATTCGTCGGGGTTCTAAATGGTTTACTATTCGAAAGTTTCATTAATCGAAAACCACATCGTAAAAAGGAATACCAAAACCAATCTTTAAAAACAAAAGTATGAAACGTAACGGTTACCCAAATAAACTAATCACTGGGTTTCCACATAGGTGAAAATATGGATATGGAAGAAAAATCTTACCATCATGTTCTGATGGAGATTGGTAGAGAACATGGCTATGGAAAAGCCAACAATAAAAAATCCATAAATTTGTGACGATCTAAGGTATCATCTTATTAATCAGATATAAGAGCACTAGGACAACATTTTTGGTTTTCAAGACCGTTTCCCTAAAGTTGAAGAATTTGAATTAGAATAAATACTTACTTTATTTTGGTACAATCTCACTGTTGTTCGTGCCTTGAACAATTTCCACTTCATCTATTAAATAAATGAAGTTGAATTTGTTATTCGTGAAGTGTTAGCAGATCATGTGATAGAATGACGAGTCATTCCATCTGTCTCAAACAAAAGGTTAGCAAAAGTTATTAAATATACATAAGTCATTCTATAGTGAGATTAATCATATATGGATCCTAAAATGGACTTATACTTCATATATCATACTGCTTAATATAATAAAACTAGTTTCTACTAAACAGGGACTTTCTGTAGGCCAGTGGTAGTGATAAAGGCCAGTCGCACTTCGGTTATGGGTTCGATTCCCACAGCCTTGTCCGACGCGATGGGCTATCGCCCGTCCTGCAGGTTTTCCTTTTTCTAAAACTATATTACTATAACATCCCATCAATAATATCGAAAAACGTTTTATCCTAACTTATGTCCAACATAATCCATTCTAATCATTAGGATTATCTAAAATACTTCGGTCCAAGCTCATAGTATAAAGAAAATGATTACTTGAAATGTCACAGAATAATCACGTGAATGCCATCATTTATCCCCCATATATCATAAGATATATCTTGTTGGTCAAATTACAAACATGTGAATACGTTAATCATGTATTATCTTGATGAATGAATACCCATTGAACCTTAGTGAAAACATGAATGCAGTTAAAAGTTAACACTTTCCACATACCAAAATCCTCAAAATTCTATATACTCAAACCATGATATCACTTAGTCCTTATATCAATCATGAGCTAATGAATACAATTAAACATCTCATTATGTTCTTATCCCTTCATTATGCTCATATCATCTGTTTACCAAAAATCTCTCAATCACTTTTCATGGTTACCGGTACCATAAAATTATTGAAAACCACAATAGAGCAAAACATAAATATTCCAATATTCCAAGATACTAAATACAACATTATTTTGGAATCCCATTACATAAACACTTAATCATTCCACCACATCGTTGTCATATTCAACATCACCAATAGTGATCGCATGTGACTTCCCTTTGTCCTTTGCCTTAAGTGGTTTCTCAAGTTGATCATCACTAACCCTTGGATTAGGGCATTTATTAGCATAATGCCCCATTTCCATGCACTTGAAGAATTCATGTGTTGGTGGTGCGTTCTCTACAGTGTTCGCTTTATTCACATCATTAGAAACCCTTTTTCCATTACCTCGACACTCAGCTACTCGATGACCTTTTTTCCACACTTAAAACATTATCTAGTCCCTTTAAGACAATCTCCACCATGCTTCTTTCCATACTTTGAGCATAAGGAAACATTCATCTTCTTTTCACCATTATTCTGAGATTTCTCCTTGAACTCCATCTTTCGTTTCTTATCAAAACCATGAGATGGATATGTAACACCAACTTCCATTTCTACCTTGATAGCACAACACACAATTTCTTCATAGCTACTGAAGTCTCTTATAGCTAATGCCCATTGAAGACTTCGTTTTAAGCCACTGAAAAATCGATCAACTTTACTTTCAGGTTGGATGAAAATGCCAGATGCATACCTTGCAAGTCTTGTAAAATTCTCTTCGTATATACCAACAGATTCATCATCCTTCTGCTTCAGCTCAAGAAACTCCTTTTCCATCTTTGTTTGAATAATACGAGGGAAGTACTTACAGAGAAAGAAGTTCTTGAACTCGTTCCATTCCATGGACTCAATTTCATCTCTTGGCCACATATTCTTGATAAGATTCCACCATTGATCTGCTTCACCTTCCAAACAATATACTGCAAAGATGACTTTATCATGTTCAGAACATTGAAGAACTGAAAATATATTTTCAGTTGTACTGATCCATTGTTCAGCAACAAGTGGATCAGAAGTCCCACTAAAAGAAGGTGGATGTTGCCTCATGAAGGACTCAATAGAATATTGTTCCCTTCTCTGCTCATTTGGAAGTCCAGAATGATTCATAGCTTGTGTAAGTATATAAATAATATTTTTCACTTCATCTCCCATAACATTTGTTTGTTCAGGAGGACAATCATTGCATTGTCCCTTGCATTGATCAACATGGTTCCTTCGGGTTCCAGCCATCGTCTAAAACCCAAAAAGAATAGTGTGAGAGGAAAAAATCATGCTAGGGAAAACAACATTATAAAGGGGGAGTATCCTCAATATCTAACTTCTTAGGTTAAATTCTAAGATCGTTACTGTAGTAATAGGACTGTATCATATACGTATACTTATCCTTAGGGACATCCCTAGACAAACCTTATAAATATCTCTAGGGATCTCACTAAAGTTCTCGCATCCTAGTTTCCAAAGGTTGACTAAACCTTTCCTATGATACCAACTGTAGAGACCCAAAGCCTGACGTACACGGACATTACATTACATTTGCGGAGTACTTAGTACATAACAAAAACACACACACAATGATCGTAATAGATTAGTGTCTTTGGAAACTCGGAATATATTATTCTAATCCTGGTGAAAGATCTTCAACATCTCCCATAAAGATCATCCTTTTTTTTATACCTAAAACCTTTCTTTATATCCTGGGGAAAAGAAAACATAAAAGGGTGAGCTCAAATGCTCAGTAAGGGTAAACAAAAGAAATATCAATCACATCATATACATAAGCACATAACTTTTTGAAATATTAACTTGTAAAAGAGATCATAATTTCATAACCTCGGATAACTCATGGCAGTGAAATGTAATCACAATAATCATAACTTAAAACATTAAACTTTTTGGCATACACACATAATCATAGAGAATCATTTCTTGTTAGTCCAGACTCATTTCCAAGACTATCATAGTGGAAAAAGTCCCTTTCTGAAACGAGTCACCCTCGTTTCAGTCCTGTTTCACTGAACCGGTATAACCTACCATTCCAGCCATGTCTATCTAATGAGATATAAAATCCTTAACCAATGCATTGGAGGGAGATATAGGTCCCACCCATCTCATAATGATACCATTCTTGTGTGTGTCACAAAATCATAAACCATACATCATTGCATAACCCATGTAATAAAAATGGGAATCTTAAACATCATGACATCATAAAACAATTCATATACGATAAAATAATTCATAAAATTAATTCCATCACAACATAATCAAATCAATGTAATAATAGGGATAGAAACATAACCCTTTATTATCTTAGATGGAAAATAATTTTGATAAAACAGTTGAACTTCATTCTTGAGGAAAATATCCTTTTTACTTCAAAACACTTTTCTTTTCTTAACATATCATACAATTTTAAACTAAAAGAAGTTGATTAAAAATAAACATGAAAACTTGTAATGGAAGATTCTTTGAAATAATGTTTTAAAAATCCATTCATGCCGTACAAGTTAAAAAGAACATTCTTCGTACTTTTTTTCGAAAAAGTCAAAAAGTACCTCGTACGAAAAACGATAAAAGATTCCTTTCATATCATTTACTAAAAACTTACCGAAAGGTAAAATAGGATTTAAACAATTGTAGGTGGATGGAAATTATATTAAAAATTGAGGAAACATGGATGTGGATGATAAAATACACCCCAGTAAATACCAAAGTAAAAACAATCTCGGATAAAAATGAGATTGTGATATTTCCCTTACCTTAGGTCCGATTTGCTTCGTAAGTGTCTGAACCTCCTATATAATGATTTAAATAATGTCATTGACTTATTACAGAATCATATTCATTGTTATTATATCATATATGGTTCACTTATGACTTTATATTACCCGTTCTTTTGTAAATTCATGATAAAGTAGCGTTTTGGGTAAAATCGTCTCATTTGTCGTTTGTGTTTTAACTTGTAATTATTCATATGATTACTTAGATCATTATTACTTAATTATAGAATATTAAACATGATTTATAATATATATTCAGAATATACATATATATAATGGATCGATAAATGGAAAGAAATACACCATTCATGGAGATGGTAGGCCGTACGTATGCATGAACGCTGTTTTCGTTTCCTTATTGAATTGAGTGGAATTAAGTAGATGACATACATATATATACACATAAATCAAGTAGCTTTATAATTTCATATATTTCATTATTATTGATTATATATACTTTGTAATCATTATTAAATGGTTAACATGGAGAATGAATCTCATCGCGTCGTGGAGACGGTAGTCCGTACGTACGCACGAGCGATGATATCATTTCCATAAATATTGAATTGAATTGGAGTGGATTATAAAATATATCAGAATAATTATGATGTTATAATAACTATGTATAGTTATTCTTTACACAATAATACCCATCCATGTATGGTGTTGGTGGAAAAACAGATTACACCACGGCGTGGAGACGATATTCCGTACGTACGCACGTGCGGTGATTTCGTTTTCCATAGGATGGATAGATGGTGAATTAGGATTGTTTAATATATATAATAACATATCAGTATATTAGTGATACTGATGTTTTTACTTCATAATGAAACAACCTAAGAAGAAGAAGTGGAAGAAGACATAAAGGTGAAATAATTGGTAACAGAAATTACCTCTTCTTTGAAGCGCCTCTTTGAGACCTCCTCTTAGGGCACTAAAATTGGTCTTTGAGGAAGACCAGAACCTCTAGGATGTTTCTAGGTAAAGGGATAAGAGATTTTGGCAGGGGTTGGCCGATCTTGATGGCTCAATGTTGTGTGAGGAAGAGAGGGAGGAGGTGCCCTTTTATAAGTGAGGAGAGGGGCACCTTTGGAATAACTAAAACTATTATTTTATTATAAAGTCACGTTCGGTTTTAAATAGCTACAAATTGATATATTTCTAATATAAGGTGGGGATGGGTCTAAATAATCTCATCCAATAGAATTTAGGCAAGTTTAGGTTCATATTTTAACCTTATCATTTAGATTTAACATTAAGTTAAATAATTTTTCTTTTACCGTGTCTTCTTGTGTTCTTACACTATAAGGTTAATAAACTTACTATAAGAAGCCAAAAGAACCCCTAGTTGTTTATTATTAATATATATAAACTTATCTAAGTCATTTTTCCGAACCTTAGATTTTTAGGAATAAAATAACAATTAATAATATAATATTTGTTTTAAAGACTATTTTATGTCAATATTGACACTATTTGGTAATTGATTTTTGTGAAAATCATAACAGAATGATAAGTTCGAAAAACGATAATTAAATCAATACTAACATGTCATATTAACCTAGAAAATTAGTGGAATTCATAAAAAGTCTCAAATTATATTTATTTGGGTATTTATAACATCAATTATGTCAATATTTCATTAATAAGATAATCACTGCATCATCGTTGTGTCATAAATAGATTAAATTATTTAATGTCTAAAAATTAAAAATAAAATAAAATTATGTAGGAAATCTTTTTATATTTCTAATGAATATTTATAGTCAAATTTATCATTTGTATAACCCCATATTAAAAAATGTTTTAGTAAATAAACTTTGATTTTAACTCTTTTAACCCTTCTTTAAATAAATTAATAGTAAATGTCCTAATCTAATCCAAGTGGGCCTAAATGGTCATATTTTATTCCTAAGATTGTTTTTGGTCGAATAACACTTGTCTAATAGAATTAGTACATGTGTTACGATAATAATAATATCATTTCTACCCTTAATTACCCTATTTACTTTTAGTCGTGGTAAAAAAAGTAAAAAGTTACTATTCACCATAAAATTATTTTCATCTCATTGAACCACATTTTTCTTACTGTCATCAACTGTGTCTCTCGTATTTTTGAAATTCCACTCACAGAAGCGGTAAAATTACGTTTTATGAAAAATTCAGTTTTTTAAACTACCACATAGTGGTTTCACTATTCATCAAAAATTGGAAGTTTTCAGAAAAATACCAAAAATTAGGCCTAAGCTATATTTTATATTATAAACTCAAAAATGATTTATATTTTACCAAATTCAAAACATATCAGTTGCATTAATTAAATTAAAAATTACTTTTCGTCGTCATAACAAAAGGCATGTTTTTAAGAGATAATAACTATCAAAAGATTGACATTTGTTTATAACTGGTTTAAATGTGAAATTACATCCAATGACAAAAATTGTATTAAATTGTAAAAATATATTCTATATATACTTTAAAACCCCTCAAATTAAAAATTTATCACTATTAATTATTTCTATTGAAAAAGTTGTTTTTAATTAAAATTTAGTAATTTTCACTATTCATCAAAATATGAATGTTATCCGAAAATCACCAAAATTTCACCCTAATCTAATTTCGATATTCCGAATCCAAAAATGAAGTCTATTTTGAAAAATAAAATTTACAAAATTTCAAAAAGTGGTTATTACTATTCATAACGGCTAGTTTTAATAATATTTTAATAGCATATCGTTGTTTAGTGAAACTTGGTGTTGCTTACAACACACGCTATCGTGGAAGGTCGCGATTGCGTGTAATTCAAGAGAGGTCAGAGATGTGTGTTGTGAAAGCTCCTTTTGGTGTAGCGTATAACACAATACATTAATGAAATTAAAAAGAATATTTTTCATAAAATCTCGGGGTGTTACATTATGTAATTATAATTTATTCATAAAAAATTATAAAATTCATATATATAATATATAGAATAGTAATTTTATCCATATTATGATCCTTTTGAGGTGTTAATGGAAGTACTGACAATATCCCTTTGTGAGACGGTAGTCCATCGTACACACAAACGAGGAGTGTGTTTCCCATTTTATTGATGTGTGTGATTGTGTAGGACATAACCTTGACATAAAAATATTTAATTATAATTATGAATAATATTATATTTTTTAATATTTATATAAAAATAATTTAATTCGTGGAGAAATTAATTAATAAAATTTTCTCATTGAAGATAATCATATTTTCTTTATATATCTCATTTTAGTTAAACCAAAGGTCTTCCATTGTTGCTATTATGCCAAAATAGAGGAATAAAAGATGAGAGTGTGGATGTTTGGTGCTTATTTTTGTAGTTATTGGGTGATCTAAATGGATTTATAGGTTAGAATAAGTGTGTGGTGGGGGTGAATGTTCTTTTATAGTGGATGTTGAGTGGCCTTTTTTGTAAATTGAAGAATGAAACAAATATTCAGACTTATCCCTTAGATAATTATATTATAATATTTTTATAATTTATATTCCATAAGGGGAATTTTGATATAGTCCCATGCATTGGGTTTTGTACAAGTATCTTGGTTATTTTACCACTTAATATTATGGTTTATCCATTGAGTAAACTTTTTTTTACCTTAATCACTCTAACTAACATTAATTTATTTCTCAATTTGTTTTAAAAACTAAAATTAACAGATAATAAGTTATAAGTTGTTATTATTCCATAATTTTATAAGTTTTAATTTAATAAAATATTACAAGTTGAAGATTTTAGTTAAAAATTAATCCCACATACATAACGAGACATTGGGTTTTTATAGAGAAAATGTTCAAATTTATGAAATGTTTTAATATCAAATTTCAATATGAAAATGGTTAAATTAATATAAATTTGAAAAATTTATGTATTATTTAAATTATTATTCTAAAAACCCATAAAATTTATATTTTATCTATATAATTATATTAAATGAAAAAAATATTTCAATTTAAATTCTGTATTTTTCACCATTCATCAAAAAATAAAACATCTCACAATTATACCAAATATTATCCCAATTATAATTATTGAATTACACATTTAAAAATGAATTTTAGAATTTCAAATATTCTTTATAAAATTTCCAAAAATAATTTCTATAATAAGACTTCAATTAATATGAGACATACAAATTTTTTATAAAAAAATACATTTTTAGGCATAAACATTCCATTTATTCTAATCAATTATTGTGGAAACTCATAAGTTGAATGTAAAATATAGATGTGATTATGTAATTTATTTATTTCATTAAAATAAACCAATAAAATGGTTTTAATTAATTATTTTATTTAACATATTTTTAACAATATAATAATTATTTTGTAGAAACTAATTTCCTATATTGTAAAAGGTGGTATATTTTCATTTCTTTTAAATTTTTCAACAAATAAATCTACCTTATACACAAATGTAAACCATTTTTTAAATATTTAATTATAAATATTAATAAAATCCATTAAAATAGTGGGTGAAAACTATAATAATATAAAAAACAACATAAATAGTATATTGTAGATTGGTAAAACTAGTGCATGTGTGTGAATCATGCAATTAAAGAAACTCTGGATTGTGTATACCACATTAATTACATATTATTTCATCTACTAAAAGCTAATATATCCTATGTTTTTAGAGAAATCCTAATATGTTTTTCTATATAAATCATTTGTTACATGGTGTAGCATGCAATGTAATTCATTAAAGACATTTAATTTATTCTGAATTATAAAAATTCATAAAGATAGGAAATCTAAACATATACCATAATTAAAATAAATTTCACACTCAAAATTCTTCTAGGTAATCCTTGTATTAATAAATGAATGGTACTTTCATTGAAACCCATCCCATAAAAATTGAAAAAAAACATCTAATTAAAATGAATTTTTGGAACATAACAGTAACCTAAAGAAACTCATATATAGGTTTCCACATAGTAGAACATAAGTGGAATGTAATAAAATCAGCATGGAAGTGAAATATATCAATCATGTTATAATGGGGATTGATAAATTACTTGGTCATGATAATATAAGTGATCACAAATATATAAAACAAATAGGATTGAAAAAGATTGTTGACATTATAAAAAATAATAATAAATACATAAAATTTTATTTCATGATCCATTTCATAATGTGGAATAATTTTCACCAGGAGATATGGTGACATTATTTCATTCAATTTACTATGAAAAAATTCACCCTTTGGTTTTCCCTTTACCAATATTATAGAGAATAAATTATATAATAAAATAAAAGGATATTGTTATGACCAATGATATAATTGATCATAAAATCTATTAAGGATTATATTCCATTCCATTTTTCTTTATTTAACATCACAAAAATGGTTACTACATGTTATCCAATATTAATAAATCCTCGTATAGAGAAAAAATAATTCAATTTTTAAAAACTCATCCAACATTTAACTTAAACCATTCTATAAAGGGTTAAATTATAACCATTATGAATTATAAAATTTAGTCACATTAGAATGAAGTTGAATAATCATTACATTAATCCCCTATATATCATAATGTATCACATAGTCATCATATACCGTAAATGTGAATACCTTTATCATGTATCCTCAAAAATATGGTAATATCCAAAATTGCTATAAAACCACATGACCAATAGAACAAAGACTATTAGATATATTACTTAAATCCAAAAAATGCATTATAATTTATCCATGATAACAAAAAAGACTTTTGAAATAAATACATTACCAGTTCAGAGGTCATCAACACAATCAAATTTTATTAATCATATTCAATTATATAACTATCAAAATTAAACTAAATATTCTTAACATCTATAACACATTAATGAATACATACCATTAATATAAATTTCTCCATTCCATTGAACCACCTTTCTAGGGAATCATCACCATTCAATAATTTTTTTAACACAAGATTAAAACATATACATCATTATCCCTATAAAATAATTCTTCAATTCAAATACAAGTTCACATTATTAATCCCACTTTTTTGTATCCAATAAACAAGTCTTAATCATATCATTCCTTAATACATACTTTTAAATATAATAATTACAAATCATGCCTTAACAACAATCTAAATAAATATTATCATTCTTAAAATTAATACTAGTAGAACAACACATAAATTTCACATTTCGTTCATGGTATTTTTATCATTAACTGTTAAACCATTTCTCTATCAACAATAATAATTGACTTCATGATATTTACCCATATGTCATTTATTTTTATAACTCATAAACATTAAACAGATAAAAAATTAAAATACTGATTATACATTTGGTAGACCAATATTTCTATCAATTTAATTTACTAAACTCTGAATTTTTATTCAAAAATAAAGTAATATATGGCATTATTCCCCAAACATAATAGATATTATCATTCCTTTGAAGCATTACCTTGAGTAATTCTTCCCAAATATAGAATATTGATTCTTCATTCTTCCAGAGTATCCATTACTAGAACAATTACTAAACGATATACTAATGTTCATTTTTATGTCTGGGATATGTTTAAGAAATCATTTTTAAACATGCTACATGAAAAATGATTTTGAATAATAATAAAATACTTTACTGAAGTCATCATCCCATTTTCATTCACATCAGAAAATTTAATATAAGACAAAATGTTAATCCAATCCCTTCGACTTCTCCCCATTGTCTAAATCAATAATGTATTGTCATAGAAACACATATTTTAATCTAAATCCATATAATAACTAAAATTTACTCATAAAATTTATAAATCATGAAATATAATTCATTAATAAATATCACCTTATTTTTATACTGGGTTATTAAATATTTTTATCCATCTGTAGCCTAAATTATGTCTCATAAAGAGTTTGTGAATATTGAATGAAAATACCCTATGTTTTTAATCCCCTTTTGATTCAAAGTCCATTGTTATGCACCAAAACTCAATCTTATCTTGCACTATATGATTTTTTTAGGATTTTAACCCTATGTATATTTCATCTAGTTCCACATAAAAATATTCTATCCAAACATTGATACAATAAAAGGAAACCACAAACTCTATACTTTATACAAATTCCTATAAATTTTCGTAGAAATTAACTCATTATTATACTTATCCTCTGAGACATCCCTTGAAAATCCTTACAAATATACCTATGGATATCACACATGTTTTCTCACCCTAGTTTCCAAATTTTGAGTAAAAATTTCGATTGATAGCAACTATAGAGACCTATAATTATCATACATGAACATTACATCATTTTAGAGGATTATTCATCATATTCAAAATGTACATTCCTACGAACCATAACAGTTTAGTATCTTGGGAAACTCGAAAAAATAATCATCAATATTGGAAAAATGTCATTATCATCTAGGATAATGATAATCACCTTTATTACACCATGATTAATCCATTTTTCATTAACATGGAAATTGAAAACATTGGAGAGGTTTGAACTCAGATTCTCAGTATGGGTAAAATATGGATATTTGTAATCATGACATAGAAATAATGTTGTGGGAACCTGATCATAAAATTTGAATATCATAACCTAAATATAAAAGATCATAATAAAAGTGTCATTGCATAAATATTTGTAGTTCATAATATTTTAATCAAAATTTTTTGAAGACCATAAGACAATAATGAATAAAATTGTAACAAGACAGGTAATTTTTTCCCTATAAAAAAAATATAAAATATTGTGTCAAGTATACCAAACATGAATATCATAACATGTTAATAATAGATAATAACCCATGTAACTACTTTTTCCATTGAATTTTCTCCCATAGATCCACTTATATTAGCATTTGGATTCCCTACAATGTACCCTATTATTGTAGAATTTGGATTCCCTAGCATTTAGGATCTTATTATGAGAGTTTTATACCGACCAGTGTAACCTATTTTTATGTGCTTCAGATTCACTCCCACATACCATATTCTTATGGTCTTGGTATTCCATAACATGTACCCTCCTGTTACGGTATTAGGATTCCCATCTGTTAACCATCTTGTTATATGATCTAGATTTCCTCCTAGTAACCCTATTGAAATTATCATTTATTAACATCCCATTTTTTCGCTAGTTGTGGTACGTGTGTGCCCTCCCTTGTACCCCGAGTTTTAATCAAACATTTACCATTACCCAACGCAATTGAGGGAGATATTAGTCACACCCATCACATCATAATATTTTAAAAACATGTTCCAGTGAATTAGAATAAATAATCATAACATAATACATGAAATTAAATGGATATCAGAATCATTTCATCATATCATAGAATGTTTAAAAGATACATGTTTAATTATCATTTTATCACTATATAAATCAAGAAAATAAGAGGATTTAGTGAGTCTTTAATGCTGGTATAACCCATATGAGAGAAATATGTTTCAAAAAAATTATTACATAAAAACCTAATCTATTATTTGAATTTATCTTAATTTAATTAATGGATTATATCCTAGTATTGAATAATTAATAGCAACTAATGGAGTGTTCATGATGGTGAAGAAATTAGTACAAGGAATATTTGAAAAGATAATGTTCCACTCATATTTCCATTGAATGTATAAATATTCTTATTATAAAAAGAAAATAATAATAATATTAAAAACATTTTGGAAAAATTATAACATGTATAAAACATTATTTTTAAAAAAATTAGAATAATATAAATTTTTTTGGAAATTATTATTTTGGATAAAAATAGATATTCGATCGAACAAGGAAATAACCTAGATTCTTACAAAAATATTTTATAAATATTTTTATCTTCTAATGAGTGGAAAATGTAATTTTTTGTCTTGAATTTGTAATGAATAAAAAATTTTGGTTAAATTTCAATGTAATTCATGAGATATGGATCACAGTATTATATTACATGAATAATAATCATAAATAATCAGGATAAATGAAGAGATTGTATAATAATCTTTGGTTACATTAAATACTAATCCCCATGAAATGTTATAATTACATGATGCATAAAATATCATTCAGATAAATATATTTTTGATAAAACATATCAAAGGGACAATATATAAACCTCATAAGAAATAATAGGTTCATTACATAACATGTGTCTCAATAAAGGAAAATTGATAAAAATTTACCTTAACTTTTGTGGAAAATTATGACCCTTTAACCCAATGAAATATATATCATCAAATAAAATTGAAAATTAATACTTACTTTAGGATAATAGTAATATCACACATTCATGGTAATTATATAACCATAAAAAATAAAGTAGTCGATAATATAGAAAAAGTCTCAATGAAATATAAGTTTCACTAGAAATTCTCTTATGACATAGTGACAAACAAATCATCATCCCAATGAAATAATAATAAAAAATCTATATTTCAATAACATTCAATAAATTAAATTGAATATATAACATGAAATAGATATGTATATACCACACATAAATTAAATTAGAGGTTAACATGGCTTGTATCTCATACAGATAAAAAAGCGATATGATATTCCCTTACCATATGTCTTGATTATAATTTTACAAGTTCAAACCTAATGTATAATAAATATATGTTTTTTATCTGCCTATAAAATAAAAATATTATTATTCATCCTTCCATATATGATTTTATTTTGACATTATATTACCATTTTAACAATAATATATTAATAAAGTTACATTTTAGGTATTATTGGCATTCTTTTTTTGTATATGTTTTGATTTTTTAGTTTTGTTCCTTTTTATTTGAGCATGATTACTTTATTTAAAAAATTTATACCATTATATATAAATATCATATGTGTTTATTAAATAATATTTTATAATAATCTATATAATGTAGAATTAATAAATGAAATACACTTGTCATTATGATTTTAAATAGTATGTACGCATTTCCACAATTAACATTTTATTATTATATATAAAAAATGAAAATTAAATTATATATATATATATATTTACATAATCACTCTGATGTTATAAATATCACATATTTTTAAAAAAACCATCAATAATACATTTTATGTAAATAGTGAATGAATCACATCACTTTGGGAAGGAGGTATTCCACGCATCCATAAACCATTTATCATATTCCAAAAAATGTAAAGCATGAAGTTATTTGTTATATATCTATTTAAGAATAAAAAAACATTTTAAATATAATATATATTATATTAACATTTATATATATTTTAATTCCCAACAATGTGATGGTGTAATGTAAGAATGGACATCATTTTTTCATGTGGCGGTAGTTCATTGTACACACAAACAATTTGATATCCCATTCGATGGGTTTGTGAAAAGGTATTGGTAATAACCACATGATAAGAACATATTTGAATTTTTTTGACACTGCTATAATTATGTAATGATGACATAAGAATAATTTAAGTGGTGGATAATGAAATAAAATAACAATTCTTTTTTAAGAATGATAACTCTTAATTGAGAAATAACAATTGGATTTCCAAAAGGGATATCATGTTTATCCTTATGTACAATTTGATTCATCACAGTTGATTTGAGAGAAATTGCGAGTTTATTTATTTCGTGTTTGCTAAATCCATTGGGCTTGAGTGGTGTTAATAATTTATCGTGGTGAGTTCCATTTTATAATGATAAAGTAGTTGTATTCTTGTAAATAAAAAATGGTAAACATTATTGAGGTTTATCTATCACATAATCTGTAGTAGCCCATGGTTTTATGGATTGAAACTTTTAATATTTATCATATTTGATAGTTTATGCCTCAGGAAACACAAAAATTCAAACCATAGTATACTATTACTAATGACAATTGGAATAGTAATATGATAATTTAGAATAGTAATATGACATGTAGAATAGTAATCTAACCGTGAATGTATAAATACAACATAGGTATATTTTAAATAAAAATATTATTTATTTATATCACATAATATGTAGAAAAATTTTATATAGAAGATAAATTATCTTTTGGAATTACTGTAAACAATAAATTTTTATTTACATGTTTAAGTATAATATAGTTCTGTAAATGAATATTTATATTAATAAAATAGATAAATAAATTAAGGATTTGTTTTCTTATAATTATAATATAATTTTATGATACCATATATATTTTGTCAATGTGTTAAAAATCAACCTACAATAATAAAATTGGTATTTTTTTTAAATGTGGATTTCAATTCAAAATAAAATTTCTCATACTAAGAAACTTATTTTTAAAAATTTAGTTTATTTTTATTTCTACAAATCAAGAAATGTTTACTATGAATTTTCATTATTGTTCTAAAATTTATTTTCTTGAATATTAAAATATAATAATTTACTATATAAATACATTAAAAATAAAATGCCCCATTAAATTATTCAATACTGATGTAATCCTCATCATATTAAAATACACTTCATTATTTTAAAATATTGACTAATATTTCTCAAACTATGATTATTTTTAATCAAAAATAATATACACTTGAAAAAATCATTCAAAAACATCTACATCCTCCGATATAAACATATGACCTTCTCCTCACACCACCCAATTATTTATGATTTTCTTATATTTATCCTATTTAATCATCAAAACCTCAACCCCGTGTTATAGTATTACTAATCTCACCCAAAACTAAATTTCAATGTTTTTTAAGAGGTCATAATAAGTGAATTTTTTGTGGTAAAATCCCCTTTCATTCTTTTAATTTTATTCCAACCTCATTTATTAAAAGTATAGACCCTTGATGAAACTATAGAAATCAAGAGTAAAAATATATAATAATTTCATAGAGGCCATTCAAATTTATTTTCAGATATGGATCCACATATTGTATTAACCATTTATTTTTATATGTATTCGTTTAATCCTATATTGTATGTTTGAGATATCTAGCATTATTATTTCCATCATTACGATATTGGTAATTTATAATTCATGTGATTTTTATATTAGTAGACTATACATGGTTATGATTCTTTATCATGTATTTATTTATGTCATTCATTATTTTTTTTTCAATCCATCCATTTCTTAATAAGAATTACTTTTTAACTACATGTGTTTTTTTATTTTCACAATAAATTATTGTTTATGATATCTTAGGTTGTAATTAATACCCATACTAATCATCGAATATCTCCCATTTAATATGTTTTATTTTTCCCCAGGATGCAATTTTTTGTATTATGAATTACTTTTAGGGTTAATATATGAGTTTATTGACGTTTTCAATAGAGTCTCTATGTTTTTCCTTTCATTTTTTAATGTAAAACATATCAATATATATGGTTACCAAAATATAATAAACTATTTGGACCTTTATGATGTGATATCTTATTTATATTCTAATTTAATTATATATGTAACCAGTATTAGGGTACTATGGTTGGGGTCATTAAATTTTGTATCAGAGGAAGTTTATTAGAAATGATTGGTATAATATTTAAAAAACATACAATATGGAAAATAACTGTTAAATAGTCCTTGAGGATAAGCATAGAAAAACATCCATGAATTTTGGTAAGGTGGAGATTATTTGGGTCTTACATGAAATTCATCCCTATATATAAACCACAGGGGGAAATAGTTCAAGAATATATGTACCTAGGAGTATGAACTCTGAAATGGTGTGTCAGGCATGACTCGGAAATACAATGTACTCGAAAATGCATCATTCTGCTCACCTAGTTTCACAATATCAGGCAATATTCATAGGAAAATTTAAATTTTCATTACAAAACATAATTAAGGATTTATATATAAACATGTACCAAAATAAACCATGTTTAATTTAGTGATATTAACTATATTTAATATTTTAATTTCTGATAATTGTTATACTAGTTTGAAAATTATGAAGTATATTTTATAACCTGATTTATTATATTCCATCATTTATAAAAGGTACATATTGGTTGAAGAATAAATTTTTTCAATATATGTATTTCATATATGGAATTCCATTATATGTACGAAATTTATTTTTTAGTTGGAGATACAATTGGGGTTAAAAACATATATATATTCTGGGACAAGTAAAGATGGTTTGGAACAATGAACCTACCCATATGGTAAATCCTAATACAAATCATGGAGGAACAATGTTCGATCGCTTCATGATAAAAAACATTCATCATTCAATGGGACTAAAAATACATTTTTATATGAGTATGATATATATTCCTTAGGCTTTATATTTATCACATTGGTATGTAATGAAATGGAGGGTGTTTTCAGTGGATTTTATCTTCTCTTAGGAGATGTCGATCTATAATGGCCATTGATTCCAAACATGAATGATGTAGAATAATTTTTAAATATTTAATGGAATTATTTCAATGATATTTTCATAGAATATATTTCTCTTTGTAATAGGGACTAGATCTAGAAAACCAATTCATAAATCTAACAAAAAAGGTGGTTGCAATGTTGCTAAGTGTGAGGCCAAATTTTTTTGTTTTGTATTTGATTATTTTGATTATGTACTCAATCCAAAGAGAAATATTTCTCTATTGATTATAATGTTAACAACATTCCTTCAAAGGGAACTGGTTTCCCAAACAATCGCATCATATAAATATTTATTGTCATGTGCTACCAATACAGATAAGGAATTGCCTATGCCATACGACTTTAGGGGAAAACAACAGAAGAATATGGTGGAAGATCAAATAATTGATTCTGGTATGATTAAAAAAGTGATTATCCTATTGTGTGATAGATGTTGGAGGAAACACAATGGAACCTTCTTAAAAGAAAATGGCTTTTTCTCTATGTGTGGCCCAAAATTCCATCATTTAGAGGATTTCAAGGAAAATAAAGATACAATCAATGTTCAATGATACAATTGCAAGTATATGGTACACAATGAAAATATTTGTCTGAAGAGTGAAGGAAAATATCCTCAAAATGGCACTAATTCAAGGTTAGGCTTTGGTAATCACAACAACTGAGGTTAATGTTAATAATGACGTGGTAGATTGTACTCTAATCATGTCCTATGATTTAGCTAAAGTATTGTTTAACACATTATCGTCACATTTCATTATATATTCAATGTTTACATAAAATGTTTATTATTTATAATTCACCTATCATGTGAGTTATTAGTAAATAATCCCAGTAAAAAAATTATTTCAAAAGTAATGTATCAAGTAGTTTGTAAAATAACAGATATGCGTGATCAAATTTCTAATGATATAATAAATTCCATGGTTTAATTTGACCCAATCTTTAGCATCTCATGGAATTCAAAAAATAATGAAAATTTTTGTTTCAATGGGAATAATTTCACGACCCCATTCCCCAAAAAGTGTACCCTCCTAGGTCGGAAATGTGTGAAGGGAGAAAATTACCACAGAGTCCCCCCTCTATGTAACACCCCAAGCTTCTACGGTACGTTTCCCTTCGAATAATGCGATAGCGTGTGTTGTACGCAACCTCGAGTTCTAACACACACCACAACTAATTAAACTAGCCGTTGTGAATAGTAATACCTACTTTTTGAAATCATATATATTTTATATTTCAAAATGGACTTCATTTTTGGATTCGGAATATTGAAATTAGCCTAGGGTGAAATTTTGGTATTTTTCGGATAACTTTTATATTTTGATGAATACTGAAAATTACTAAATTTTAATTAAAAACAACTTTTTTTAATCAAAATAAGTAATAGTGATAAATTGTGAATTTGAGTGGTTTTAAAGTATATTTAGAATATATTTTTACCATTTAATATAATGTTGGTCGTTGGACATAATTTTACAATTAAACCGAACATAAACAAGTGTCAATCTTTTGATAGTTATTACCTCTTAAAAACACGCTTTTTGTTTTGACAGCGGGAATTAATTTTAAATTAATTTCTGCCACTTCTGTGTTTTGAATTTAGAAAAATGGATTCCATATTTGGAATCAGGATGTCCAAATTGTGTAAATAGGTAACTTTTATTTTTAGACATTTTGAATAATTACTGTGGTAAATATTTTATTTACCATGGTTAAGGGTAAATCCGGTAAATAAGGGTTAAAAAAATAATATTATAATAATACAAAATTACCCTAAAACGTGTCCTAACCTTATTGGTGGACACATACCCGACCATGATCATCCTTGGGTCAATTTGGGGACCCCTTGGAGCCACTTGTATGTGGTAGGGACACTTTATATTAATAAAGTTAAAATAAAAATAAAAATGGCATAAGCTTACATCTTTTAGAAGAACAATTTTTACATAGGGTTATACATGTTCGATTTTCGATTATAAATATTCATTAGAAATATAAAAAGATTTCCTACATAATGAGATTTTATTTATAATTTTTAGACATCAAATAATTTAAATTATTAATGACACAATAATGATGCAATGTTTACCTAATTAATAAATCATTTAAATAAATAAGATTATAATGATTATAATATTATCTAAAACCTGTCCAATTATTATTGGTTGATGTTATTTAGAATATTAGTTATCTTATATTTGACCTCAATGATTTTTGGACCATTATAAACCGAATATAATTATATTATAAAGTAATACTTTCACTCTTTCCTAAAGAGCCCCTCTTCTCCCTTATAAAAGGAGACCACTTCTACTCATTCCTCACACCTCTCAAGCCACTTGGCTCGTCCAAACTCTGCCCAACTAAGCTCCCCACGTCCCTATCCTCCTCCTTGAAGCTTCCCCTTAGGATGAAATCATTTCAAGAAGTCCATTGGTTCCAACCAAAGTGAGTTACCTAAATTAAAGGTAACGATTTCTCTTAAATTATTTTCCTTTATTTTGCTTCTCCAACCCCCAAACTCTTTTTATTTCCTTTCTTTTGTAACAAAACCAGTATCCTCAATATACTAGGATGTTGTTATAAGAAGGATTCAAACTACACAAACACACAACTCCATCTAATGGATGATGAACATAATGTTTCTGTGGATGACAAACTAACGCCTCACGAAACGATGATTGTTCAAATACATCTTACCGCCTCTCATGGTGGCCATTATGATGGCACTGTAATTAAATATGATATTAATGATATATATTTTATATATAAGCTTCTTTAATTCCATTTTATTTCATACCATTATTCGTTTCATGTTGTATATACATACGATAATTTCATTTGAGGAAGTGCGGACTACCGCCCCCTTAAAATGATATGACTCGTTCATACCACACATGGAACGTATAAAGGATGGTGTTAATGAACTTAAGTAACATATATAAAATATTATATTATACTGGAATAGTAATATACCTATGTATCATTTGGATTCAATTCTTTTAAAATAAAAATTAAATGGAAGTAGCGTTCGTGCGTACGTACGGACTACCGTCTCCACGAACGCAGTGAGATCCATCCTCCATCGTATCCATTCAAGTCTTATTCTCATTTTAGGGTTAAAAATAATGTTAATATCATTCTGATTATGAATAAGATTTAATCTATCCATTACAAACATGTCTTACGTAACCAAACATTTAAGAAGAACGAATCGATTATCACCTGAAACGACGATAATACTAAGATATTATTAATAAAGCAATGTTAAAAGATCATATATGATATCATATTAATGTATATGATTCTTGTATAATTTAATAACAATTATTTCACCATTATACAGGAGGTTAACCGACCCCAACAAAGGAAAAGTACAAGGTAAGGGTTATTTCACAATCTCTTCATTATCTGAGGTTGTTTATACGTAATAATCTACTGGGATATCTTTATCATCCACATCCATGTTTCTTAAAGATGTATTTCAAAACATTTTTACTATTTACAAGAATATGGTTTAAAGTCATTTATACCCTTGTTTGACTTTTTATAAGAGGTTTATAAAAGAATCTTTCCGTCGTTTTCAAAACAAGGTCATTTTTAACCTTTTCGACAGAATTGAGGTAAGAATGTTTTTTTAACTTATACGGCGGGTGCGGTTATTTTACACCGTTATAAAATATTCAATGTTTTCCTTACAAGCTTATAAGAATATTTTCAAAGAAAATGTTTTATTTTATATGGATCTTAAATGATTTCAAAATAAAAGGATATATTTCTTTAAAAAAAAATTGATTTCATCTACGTCAACAACCTTTGATGGATTTTAAGATTATTTGAAGTTGATTTATTATGATACAAAACTTCTATATTGAAGGTTTTGTGATATGTTTGACTATGGATGTGCTATTTTTATACCATTCATAGTTTATGGTGAAATTATTGACATTTTGTATGCTAGTTTTAATACGAATTTTTATGTTTTGTTTAAACCTTTTCATATGGGAATGCATTGGACTTAATAAGTGACGGGTGGAGCCCGATATAGCTCCTCGATGCATCGGTAGGTCTCATGAGACAAACTAGTGTCTTGGCACAAGGCCTTGACAAAATCTTATTTGTAGTCTTGGCACGAGGCCTTGGCTATGTGGTTATGATAGTCTGGCATTATGCATTCCAACATTATGAAAGTGGTTATTGATTTTTGCATGTGATTATTCGATTAGTAGAATATCCATGTGAATAAGTAAATGGCATTATTTCATTTTACTTTTTCCATACTATGTCGAAGTTAAAGATTAAAAGGCTTTTGTTTTAGTAATGCAATGCCTTAAATGTTTATTCTTATTTATGAAAGTTTCCGCTATATTGTTATCCTTACTGGGCATTTGAGATCACCCCTTTTCTATGTTTTATTTTTCCCAGGATGTGAAACAGTAAGTTATGAATGACCTGCAGGGATTTTATGAGGGGTTAATAGTGTGGATTGTGGAAACATTATGTTGTTGTAGTAGTTTTTCATTTTATGATGTAATGTAAAACTTATGAATATATCTAGTGTTTCCAAGGCTACTAAATCAATCGGTCTTTCGAGATTTGATCTTTCTTGTGATCATGCCAATGTTTTGTAATAATGCACTGACTCTGGGTAACTGGGGTCGGGGCGTTACAGTTGGTATCAGAGGAAGTTTAGTACAAACCTTGGAAACTAGATTTAGATAAACTCTGATTAGAGCACGTAGACCTAAGATGAACTTTGAGGATTAGTATAGAAGAACTTCCTAGAATTTTGGTATTGTAGAGATTTTGTAAGTTTTACAAACAATACATCCCTGTCTGGATACGAGCAGGTAGAGGCGGCTCTGGCACAGATGTACCTAGGGTAAAAACCCGAAAACAACGCATTGAGCTAGACTCAAACGGGAACTGGTGCACGACAACGGGCCTTGCTGCACTCTTGGTTACGACACTCCCGGGGGATATGCTTAGGATAACTCTCACTATCTTTACAAATCATTATGAAGGGTTTATGAGTATATACTTCTCAAAGAAAACATTTTTATGATTATGGATTATATCCATAAATAGTTCAATTTATGTTAAGTGTTTTATAAGTATGGGATTATGTATTTTGATTCATAAACTGATCTAGTTTATGCCATTGTTTAGAAATGGCGCCTAGTGGAAGAAATGGAAACCGTATCAATGCACACACTCCATGTAGGGATTTCCCTCCTGCTCAAGATAATTATAGTGGGGATGGTGATGCAACCGGTGCTGATCAGCTAATCACCATACTGGGACAACTTACTCAGGTTATGAATAATAACCTTACCCGTATGGAGCACCCTGATCCGCAGCGTGGAGGATCAATGTTAGATCAATTCATGAGGCAACAACCACCAACGTTCAATGGGAATACAAATCCCATAGTAGCTGAGCAATGGATATTTTCCCTAGAGAAAATATTTCAGGCATTGGGGAGCAGTGAAAGGGAAAAAGTTATCATGGAAGTTTACCGCCTCACTGGAGATGCTGATCAATGGTGGTCATTGATTAAAAACATGAAGGAAGATGATGAAGTATCAAATATGGAGTGGAGGGAGTTCAAAGATCTGTTTTTAGAAAAATACTTTCCTCGTGACCATCGAGCAGATATGGAAAGACATTTTCTGAGTCTGAGACAAAAGGAGGATGAGAATGTCACAAAGTATGAGGCTAACTTTACAAGGTTAGTGAGGTATGCTGGAGATTATATTCGCAACCCAAGAAGTAAGATTGATCGTTTCTTTGATGGGTTAAAACCATTTCTCCGTCGAGCATTAGTCTCACAATCCTTTCCATCGTACGAAGACATTGTCTCATGTGCTATCAAGACCGAAAAGGAATTCTCTAAGTCTTATGACTTTAAAGCAAAGCAAGAGAAGAAGAGACCTGTTGATCAATCTGAGAATGGAAATAAGGGGAAGAAAGGAAAGGTTGAATATCCATCATGTGGTAAATGTGGGAAGAAACACCCCGGTACTTGCTTGAAGGGAATGGGAGTCTGTTACAAGTGTGGTGAAAAAGGCCACCAAGCTCATGATTGAAAGGGGAAGAAGGATGCTACCAACGTTCAGTGCTACAATTGCAGGGAGATGGGGCATTATGCAAATGCATTCCCTAAGCGTCAGGAGAACTTACCTCAGAAAAGGCCAAGGGATCAAGGCCAGTCTTATGCTATCACTACTGCTGAGGTAGAAGCTCCGAAAGACGTGGTGGCAGGTAATTTAATGGTTTCCTCAAGTTTAGAAAATGCATTATTTGATTCTGGATCATCGCATTCTTTCATATCTTCCCAGTTTTCTAAGAAAATTAGATATTTCCAATTTGATTTAATAAGGGATTTGTCAGTTAAAACTCCTAAGGGAAGTATCGTTGCAACAAAGTTTTGTGAATCAGTCCCCATTAGAGCACATAAATTTTATTTATCTGCTGATCTCATCGTCATACCTATGATTGAGTTTGATATAATCCTCGGTATGGACCGGCTTTCGGACAATGATGCAAAGATTTATTGTAAGAAGAAAGAGGTTACGATTCTTGATGATAATGATAAGGAACACCTTATTTTTAGAGCAGAATCGTCACCACCTAATTCTTATTTAGATCCACCCCCAGTAGCTCAACTTAATTCAATTATTGGGGAGGAAGAGAATGAAATAACTATCGGAGAGGAAAGGAATGTTCAAATAGAGGATGTACCTGTTGTGAAAGAATTTGTAGATGTATTTCCGGAAGATTTACCTGGACATCCTCCAGAACGAGAAGTTGAGTTTTCCATTGATTTGATTCCTGGATCAAGGCCTATATCGAAGACCCCTTATAGAATGGCCACTGTAGAGTTAGTCGAACTAAAGAAACAACTAGAGGAATTGAGTAATAAGGGATTTATTCTCCCTAGTGTTTCTCCATGGGGAGCCCCTGTTCTTTTTGTTAAAAAGAAAGATGGATCTATGAGGTTATGTATCGACTACAGGGAGATCAATGCTATAACGATAAAGAACAAGTATCCCCTACCTCGTATTGATGATTTATTTGACCAACTGCATGGAGCTCAATACTTCTCAAAGATTGACCTTCGATCTGGATACCATCAGTTGTGTGTGAAGAAGGAAGACATTCCGAAGATAGCATTTCGAACCAGGTACGGGCATTACGAGTTTACTGTAATGCCGTTTGGATTGACTAATGCACCCTCTGTATTCATGGATCTGATGAATAGAGTTTTCAAGGAGTATCTCGATGAATTTGTGGTGGTATTTATTGATGATATATTGGTATACTCCAAAACCTACGAAGATCATGAAAATCATTTGCGCATTATCTTGAAGACTCTGAGGAGGCATGAATTATATGGGATTTTTAGCAAGTGTGAATTCTGGCTTTAGGAGATTTCTTTTCTTGGCCATATTGTCTCTAAAGATGGAATCTCTGTTGATCCTTCTAAGACCAAGGCAATCCAAGAATGGCCAGCACCTACGAGTATAGCTGAGGTACGTAGTTTTATTGGTTTGGCAGGTTATTATCGACGTTTCATCCAGAATTTTGCCCGATTGGCTAACCCATTAACAAAGCTCACACGTAAAGGGGTTAAATTTGTTTGGACAAAAGAGTGTGAAGAATGTTTTGAAGAACTTAAGAGAAGATTAGTCAATGCTCCTATATTGACTCTACCATCGGGGAATGATGGGTTCGTTATTTATAGTGATGCATCGAAGACAGGACTTGGCTGTGTCCTTATACAGAATGATAGAGTTATTGCCTATGCATCACGACAGTTGAAAATTCATGAACAAAACTATCCTACTCATGATCTCGATTTAGCAGCAGTGATCTTTGCTTTGAAGATATGGAGGCACTACCTCTATGGTGAAAAATGTGAGATTTATACTGATCACAAGAGTTTGAAGTATATTTTCTCACAAAAAGAACTCAACATGAGGCAAATGAGATGGCTTGAATTACTCAAGGATTATGATTGTACGATACACTACCACCCAGGGAAGGCAAACAATGTGGAAGATGCTTTGAGTAGAAAAGACCATGGAGTTTTGAACAATATGAGAATTGAAAGGGAACCTATTTTTATGGATCTAGTGAAGACGGACATGGGAATAACCAGGGAAGGTGAAACATCAATGCTTTTTCAAATGGTTGCCAAACCATCTTTACTAGAAAGGATTAAGAGTTCTCGGACCGATGATGATGAATTCCAAAAGAAGATTAAAGCTGTGAATGATGGGAGATTGAGAGACTTTGTGTATGAAGATGGAATTTTGAAATTCGGGAAGAGACTTTGTGTTCCCAATATACCTGATCTAAAAAGGGAATTGCTGGATGATGCTCATAGTTCCAATTTCTCTATACACCCTGGGAGCACCAAAATGTATAGAGATTTGAAGGAACATTTTTGGTGGGACAACATGAAGAGGGAGATTGCTGATTTTGTGTCAAGATGTATGGTTTGTCAACAAGTTAAAGCTGGAAGGCAACAGCCTGGAGGAGTCTTTCAACCTCTTCCCATACCGGAGTGGAAATGGGACAATGTTACGATGGACTTTGTCATGGGGCTACCGAATACTCCTAGAAGGAACGATGCAATATGGGTTATTGTTGATCGTCTTACCAAGTCAGAACATTTTCTTGCTATAAGAGAAGATCTACCCCTGGAACGTCTAGCAAGACTATACATTAATGAAGTAGTGAGACTTCATGGAGTACCCCTATCGATTGTTTCTGATCGTGATCCCCGTTTTACTTCAAGATTCTGGAAAAGTATTCAGAAATCCCTGGATACAGAACTTCATTTGAGCACTGCTTACCACCCTCAGACAGACGGACAATCAGAACGGACTATTCAAACCTTAGAAGACATGTTGAGATCTTGCTCAATTGACTTTCAAGGTATGTGGGATCAATATTTACCTCTGGTAGAATTTTCCTATTACAATAGCTTCCATTCAAGTATTCAGATGGCACTATATGAAGAGTTATACGGAAAGAGATGTCGTACACCAACCTGTTGGGATGACGTAGGTGAAAGAAAACTTGTAGGCCCAGAACTGGTGGAGGAAATAGTGGAAAAGGTGAAGGTAATCCAAAATCACATCAAAGCAGCTCAAAGTAGGCAGAAGAGCTATGCCGATAATCGAAGGAAGGATTTGGAATTTCAGGTCGGTGATCATGTTTTCCTAAAGGTATCTCCATGGAAGGGAGTCATACGTTTTGGTAAGAAAGGTAAATTGAGTCCCAGGTACATCGGACCTTTCGAAATTCTAGAACGAATTGGGGATGTAGCTTACCGATTGGCAATGCCGCCAAGTCTCTCCAAAGTTCACGATGTGTTCCACGTATCTCTGTTGAGAAAATACATGCCTGACCCAACGCATGTACTCACCTATGAGGAATTAGAACTGGAACCCGATCTGTCTTATTGTGAAGAGCCCGTCAAGATTCTTGATACAAGAGAACAAGTACTGAGAAACCGGACGACACGTCTGGTAAAAGTTTTGTGGAGAAATCATAAGATGGAAGAGGCAACGTGGGAACCCGAGGAACTTATGATGAAGAACCACCCGAGTCTTTTCATGTGATAAGTATTCTAGAAATTTCGAGGACGAAATTATTTGAAGGAGGGGAGAATGTAACACCCCAAGCTTCTACGGTACGTTTCCCTTCGAATAATGCGATAGCGTGTGTTGTACGCAACCTCAAGTTCTAACACACACCACAACTAATTAAACTTGCTGATGTGAATAATAATACCTAATTTTTGAAACCATATATATTTTATATTTCAAAATGGACTTCATTTTTGGATTCGGAATATTGAAATTATCCTAGGGTGAAATTTTGGTACTTTTCGGATAACTTTTATATTTTGATGAATAGTGAAAATTACTAAATTTTAATTAAAAACAACTTTTTTTAATCAAAATAATTAATAGTAATAAATTGTGAATTTGAGTGGTTTTAAATTATATTTAGAATATATTTTTACCATTTAATATAATTTTGGTCATTGGACATAATTTTACAATTAAACCGAACATAAACAAGTGTCAATCTTTTGATAGTTATTACCTCTTAAAAACACGCTTTTTGTTTTGACAGCGGGAATTAATTTTAAATTAATTTCTGCCACTTCTGTATTTTGAATTTAGAAAAATGGATTGCATATTTGGAATCAGGATTTCCAAATTGTGTAAATAGGTAACTTTTATTTTTAGACATTTTGAATAATTACTGTGGTAAATATTTTATTTACCATGGTTAAGGGTAAATCCGGTAAATAAGG